>WFKR01000001.1:41974342-43459342 GCA_025331145.1 Rosa persica
ATTACCATACTCTTCCATCATTTATTTAAAAAAATTAATATTACTCCAATTATCATATTTTATTAGTTCAAATTACAATTTAATTATTATTATTATTATTTTTATGAATCCAATTTTATTTTTGACTTTTCTAATTAACTAGTTAGTATAAAAATGATTAATTATTTTCCATTATGAATGCGAGGGTCTTGTATTTTTAGTAATTGACTAACGAAACTTTTTGTAAAAATTAATTTTTAATTTTTACAGCTAAGGCCTTAGACAAACACAGAACCGACCCTGCAGAGAGGAGAATTACCTTCAGAAACTTTCCAAGATAGGGAAGTGCTATGGAGAAAGCAGCCAAGGATAGACCCTAGGCCTCTGCGTTCTCTATCAAATTCCCAAAAGAAAATCATAAAAAGTAACATAAAGCCAGCAAAATATGAATCATACAAATTTAGAAAATGTCTTTATCTTCTTACAAGCTGTGCTAGGTAGGTGAACCAGAACCAGAACCAGAACCAGCAAAACGGTTCAGGAGCAAAAGTGAACCGAACCCGCATCAGATCCATCTGGGTAAGTAGGATTATTGTGAACTCTAACTAAACTATATTATAAATAGTACCCATCTACTATCTTATAGAGAAGATAAAAGATCATTTACTTCTACTAACTACTAGTATTTAATGAGCTAGTAAAAGTCTTTATGTGTGAAAAGATTACATGACCTAACTAGGTTATAATTCTACTTAGAATTATCATGTGTAGATCGAGATCATAAAGAATACATACGATAAGATGTTGTACAAGAAACACAAGAAACGAAAGAAGCATGGTTCCATCCTGGTACACCTCAATAGGACGTAAGATGTTTAAGCCAATTACTTGTTTTTAATATCACCTAATATAGAAGTTGGAATTTAAGGGGGAAAAAAAAACTTGAATTGTATATGTAACAAGTGCTGTCTATAGCGTTAAAATGAAGCACGTTATAAATTAATAAGGAGTGCTTTGAATTTTCCAGCTAAAGAGTAGTGCCGTAGTATCGTGTGCGGAAGGTAGCTCACAAAAATCAAATGTAAAGCGACTTGTCACTAGTTGGTCGATCTCTATACGCGATTCCTCACATATGGATTTATTATAAGGTCCCTATATACACTATTATTCTGCATGCATGGCAATGCAGCATTATGTCCCTTTATATTGTAGTCAGGCAACTGTGGTTTTCCAACAACATGAGCAAATCAATTGTTTAAGACCTTCGATCGATCTTACTCATGTTCATGCGTATTATGTAAACATATCATGACATGAAAATTTTACACCTTGAATTCTTTCGTTAACTTGCTCAAGAGTATAAAGAAAGTACTACAGGTAGCAGCTTCCAGGAACTTGTTCGATCAAAGAGAAAAACCGATTCATGAGTAGAAGCTCTGTGCTAATGAACAAAGCAAGGCTAACCAGTTATTTTATAAACAAGTCGAAGTTAAGGGACTCACATCATATTGATTAATTATTCCTTCAATTCTTGTTTTTAGTGAGGCGATGCTTTTGTGACCCAATTCAGGAGATCGATACACTAATTTGAAGGATCAGTTGAAAAATTCCTACTGGGAACGATTTCCTAGTTCTTATTGGAGATCGATAAGTTTTCTTATTCTTTCTGTCTCTACGTACGACGGGAATAGGCTAGGTTTCCTAATATGTATGGGAAAAGCTTATATGTATGGGAAGACGAAGATTACTACGCCTTAAAAGGAGTAGGCGTGGAGGACAAGGAGTACCAGACATCTATAAATAGAGGGACGGCTGGGCTTCTCATAGACACCAATTAGCTAATCTCACATCTAACAATTGCTTCGATCAATCTTCTCTTGGATTTCAAGATCATGGACTCAGACTGGGCAAAGCTGCCAAAGCACCTATTGGATTCAGTTTTAGAGAGATTAACATCGCCATTAGATTACGTGAGGTTCAGTGCGGTTTGTATGTCATGGAATTCTGTAGCAGATGATAATCTAAGCAAATGCACAGGTCCAATGCTCTTGTCTTATACGGGTGAAGAAGGGACTTGTAATTTATGCGACGTCGCGGATGATAGGGTTCTTGATTTGCAATTAGAGATGCCGAACAAACGATTTTGTGGTTCTAGAGGATGGTTAATAACTATGGATGAAAATTTCATAGTGACTCTCATAAATCCTTTCTCTAGAGTTAATGGGAGGAGACCGAAAGGAAATTCTATTATCAACCTTCCTGCACTTAACCTTCCAAAGACTCGTGGGAAAAGGGTTAAATGGGATAAACAATGTGACCTCTATGTCTTCAAGGCTACAATTTGGGCGGATCCAATCTCAAATGCAAAGGATTGCATTGTTATGGTCATATACGAGCCATCATGTCAACTGGCTTTTATTACACTTCACGACGTCGCATGATTGAAGATGTTCTTTATGTTGGAGATAAATTCTACGCTGTTGATTATAAAAGCCAACTCTTTTCTATTAACATTACTACTCAATTTGACGAGGAGGAAGATGTTATATTGGTTGCAGAAGCAGCATTTGAACAAGATAAGAGATATTTAGTCAAATATTATCCGGTGGAATTAAGTGAGAATGAACTATTGATGGTTAAGAGGTATATGTACTTTGCTCCTAGTCAACATGATTTCCGTCTGACAATGAATTTCGAACTTTTCAAACTTGATCACGATAATTGTGAGTGGACCGAGATAAACACTTTAGGTGATGTTGCTCTCTTCATAGTGGAGAGCTCCACAATATCAGTGTTGGCCACAAGTTCTTTTGGATATCTGCCGAACTGCATATACTTCCTACATGATTGGGATCGTCAGAGAATTGATTTTGGGAGTAGTGGTTTTGGTATGTATAACATTGAAAGCAAAAAAATTTCACGGGATGTCACCACACATGCTGCGGCTCTAATGAAGATGAGCAATCGAAAACCTATTTGGACACAATGTACTGTGTTGTAGAAAGAGATAAGAACTACTTTTGAGTTTTTTTTTTCTTTTTCTTTTTCGGACTTTTTTTCCCCCTTAGTTTTCTTCTCTTAAGCTCTACTTATTCAATGGTACGGATGAATATCCATTTCCTAATTTCTGTAAGTATAACATTTGAAAGGCTTATATGAGTGCATGGAAATTATTACATGGTCCCGGACTATTGTACACGTGGTGGTCCAGGATGATGCTATTCACACACTATTTTTCTCCATTCACACACTCATTCTAATTTTCTATTACTTTAATTCAATATTTTTTTTATAAATTACTCTAATTATCCTCCCTTGTAATTTTTTCTTTCTTTCTTTTATGTGGCAATTCAATCATGAATCAAACATCATTATACAATAAATCAATTTTTTTTCTATAAATGAAGGAAAAATAATACGTTTATTACGTGAATGACCTGTATTATTAGATAAAGAATATGCTTCTCTATGCGGATTTCAGGGAGGGGAAGGGGGGAACAAAGCCCCGGGTTTAAAAGTTCAGCCCGAGTATCTTTTACCTATCTAAGCACATGCCCAACTAGAAAACTCATTCGCTTGTCAGGTGTAATACTCACTCGTAAATGATTGGTGTCAGAATTTTTCACTGATTAGGTGTGATCAGTCTCATCCGTATAAGAGTTAGGAATTCCTCTTCCAACTTTTCCCGACATGGGCGTTATGGTAAAGAATAAGAAGAAAACTAAAGGAGAAATTTGTCCAATAGTAACAAATGGTGCCTCCACAGGTTGACATCCGATGCAACCTAGTAGTATGCAATCCGCCAAAAGCAACCACAATATTGCTTGGTGAATAGGGCGAAAACTTGAACTATGCACATACATACTTTTTAAAAAAGGTAAAGCCAATAGACATATAAAAACTGGTGCTCTTGCTGCTACACCTCCCGCTTTGTCAGGTATACTACAAAGAATGGCATGGATCGGTAGGAAATACCATTCTGGCACAATATGAGGTTGGGTGGGCATCAGATTAGCAGGTATATAATTTTCGGGATGCCCCAAAACATTAGGAGCATAAAAAATCCAAATGGAAGAAAAGATAGCAAAAGCTACCCAACCTACTAGATCTTTTACATAAAAATAAGGGTAAAAAGAAATTTTATCCATCTCTGAATGTACACCCAATGGATTATTTGATCCATATTGATGCAATGCGGCCAGATGAAGAAGACTGGCGCCTACTAAAATAAAGGGGAGTAAATGATGAAGACTAAAAAAATGATTTAAGGTGGCATTGTCCACGGAGAAACTGCCCCAAAGCCAAGTTACTATGGTATCCCCTACTACAGGTATGGCGTTAGCTAAGCTTGTAATTACTGTAGCTCCCCATAAGCTCATCTAACCCTAAGGTAGTACGTATCCTGTAAAAGCTGTCACAATCATTAATAGGAAGATTACAACTCCGAGACACCAAACAAATTCCCTAGGACTGCTATAACTCGCATGATATAGACCATGAAAAATATGAAGGTGAACCACAATGAGAAACATACTTGCCCCATTAGCATGCATATAACGGAGCAACCAACCCCTTTCAACATCTATCATAATGTGTTCTATGCTGTTGAAAGTTAGATCCACATGAGGTATGTGATGTATAGCTAAAAAAACGCTAGTCACTATCTGAATGACTAAACAAATACCAGCTAACGGACCGAACCCCCACCAATAACTAAGATTGCTCGGGGTTGGATAATCTATCAAATGCTGATTGAGTGTGGAGGATAAAGGTTGTTTAAGAAGAGATAATCGTTGGTTCCTTATAGTCATTTATCTTTCCTATCGTGACAACTCTAGTTCCCTCACCCTTTTAGCGTTCTTGGGGGGGGGGGTCGACGCCTTGCGCAGCTTTAGAAGGGAGAGAATTTCAATCGGTTAAAGTAACTCTCTCCAACCTTTTCTATCTATCCGGGAGTCAAAATGATATTTGCATTGGTTTGTCCAAAAAAAAATAATTTATAATTCAGATCAGAATAGTAGCTATCCAAGAAGCTCTCTAACGAGCTTCTGGATTTATTATAGGTCCGTAACTCCTCAGAGGCCGCAAGGGCTTCAATCTCGGAGGGAGATTTCACATCAGTATCAAAATGTTGGGCCATTTTTTGGCCCAAATGATGGAAATCCGCCTCACAGAGCTGCGGATACCTAGCCATAACAGCCGACTTTTCCGCGTGTTTTTGTAGGTGCCGTGCCAGTAGAGGGGAAAACCGCTCGTTAGCAAGCACCCACTCATGGGAGGGTACGGCGAGCTGGGAGGGGCCCGCCTCATCACGGGCGGCCTTTGGGATGGAAGAAGGGAGAGAATTGCTTTCCTGATTTTTGGATTCGGTTTCGGAAAAGGGCTCTAATAGCACGTCTATCCCTAACGAATCCTCCCTCCACGAGGACGAGCTTGATGGGTCGGAGGGGCCCGGAAGAGCTTGCCCCCCACCCACACACAAAATAAGAAATAAGTAGGATTGAATCCCATTAACAAAATAGAAAAGGAAATAAAATTTCGCCAAATGGAGCAATGCTTAATCAAAATTGTAAAGTTTGTCCTCATACTTTGCAAAGTACCAAACTTAATGCTTGTTTGTTTATGACTCTTAATCCAGGTGCATCATCCTCAAATTATATATATATATATATATATATATATATAATATGGAATCAGCTTTTTATCCACTTCAACCACAAGCTTTCACATTGCAGCTGATGATGTACACAAAATTTGGAGATACTCTACATAATATTGAATGCAATGAGTTGCTATCTTCGTGTGGGGACAAAATTATGTTCTACTAGCATAATATAGTAAGACAAATCATGTTTATAATCATAAGGCCATCATTATTAGGTTGTTATAAAGTTCTATAGTTGCTTAATGGATTCAAATACATCAAATAATTTCAGTTAGAATCTTATCAGGAATAATGGATTCAAAGGGACTCGAATGATCACTGAATTTTTTTTTCCATGTCTCCATTGCAAATCAAATGTAAAATTTTCTCAAAATATGGGTCTAAAGTTTCTTGTTATACCATAATTAAACTTCAAAGCATCATATGAGAGAGATATAATAACTATGCTAGAGAAGTTTCTAATGAAAAAAAAAAGGAATCGAAAAGAGTTTTGAAGTACTCTCTGTTTGAGGAAAAATAAGGGATTAGGATTTAAGGATGATTGACTTGCCAAATAGAAAAAAGAAAAAGAAACATAATTTTAAGGAAGGGTAGTTAGGGTAATTTAAAAAAAAAATGAATTAAAGTAATAAAAATTAGAAGGAGTGTGTGAATAGAGAAAAATGGTGTGTGAATAGCACCATCCTAAATAAATCCACTTATTCTCAATAGTAAATAAATCCTAAATAATAATAAATCCAACAATATACTAAGATTTACAGATGAGCAAAGAAAACTCCAATTATTACCAAAATAAAGACTATAATATTGATCTATTACAAAGAGTAATTATGTACCACAATCTACCAAGTCATAAAACATGGCCAAATATCAAAACCCAATACAGAGGTATCATTGAAGCTTCAATTACTTACCACCACCTGCAAATTGTGTCCTACGGCAATTCCCACCACCTGTAAATTGTGTCCTATGGCAATTCCCAGTCGGGAGAGTATCATCTCCTAACCTCTTTATCTACCTACCCTGCCTAACCTGCCTAAACTTTTCATGACGAAGCGACACGTGTAAAAAGGCAAATCTAACAACTGATATGATTTGCCCACTATACTTTCAATCCTTCCTCTATTCGCGACCAAGTACTGAAGGTTCACAGTTTCAGACTACGGGAGTAATCCTACTTTGTCTACTTCATCAAGCTCAAGACCCAAGCTTTTTTAACCCCTCCACACAAACGTATCATCTTCATCTAAAATCATTGTCATTCTGGCCTTTGCTTTTCTTTTCTTGTAATAATTTGATGTTTTTAATCATTGTTTATTTGGATTGAATGAGGATTTGACATAGCCTCCATTGATTCAGATCTAAAGCTACTAGTCTTGAAGCAACCAAAGTATTCCCACATCTACTAAGCCCAGTCAACCCTCTCTCTCTGGCTCTCTTAGTGAGATGAGACTCTCTTTAGCTATTTCCTTCCACCAAAATCAAGCCATTGCTTTTTCTTTGGTGTCATATACTTATCTACTCATTTGTACATTCCTTTTCACTTCCCTCCCCTCGTCGCTATGAGTATTGCTTCGAATGATTACACAATACACATACTTGGTTTTCAATGGGTGTTCAAAACAAGTGTTCCCAAACAATGTCCACCAGAAAAACCTCAAATTCCTCATGGATGCCAAACAATTATCCCTCTGTGATGATCATTCCTTTCTTCTCCTTTTCATCAATCAAGATGAAAGCTGTGGAATTGAAGATTCCAAGCATAACAAATTTCATTCCATGAGAGGGAGAGACGAGATCTGAACTGGCAAAGAAGAAACAGGGGGAAGAGAGAGGGGGAGAGAGAGACTGTGACTTATTTATTTGCCTCGGCATATAGATTTAAAAAATAGATAAATAAGTAGGTATTCACAAAAACCAATACAAGCCGTTGGATGTGATTTTGTACACGTGTCGCTTCATCATGAAAAGCTTAGCATATATGGAGATTATGAGAGGATCCTCTCCTTTCACAGTTTGTTGATTAATTCATATGTTGATCTATAAAGCAAGGAAAATCCTGTTGGATTACAGGAACCAACTTTTTTTTTTTTTTTTCTCTTTTTCATTAGAAGAGACATGATTACTTATTGAAAATGCCTAGTGAATCTGAAACATAAATAGTCAATGTCATCCAACCAAGTAGTTTACAATCTGATGAAGTTGCCCCTTCATAACATGGTTTTCTTGCTCTGCATCAAGCTATCAGCTAACTTCTTTTTTCTTTTTCTTTTTTCCAAAAAGAAGGATTAAATGATATTAGCTCTTCAGAGGCAGACAATGTAGGGATTAAGCTATCAGCTACTATATGAAATGATCATCAAAAATCATAACCAAACCAATATAGAATGTATCATAAAAATAAAATTCAATAATTTGGTGTCGAATAAAATGAATCTTAGTTTCTCTTTCCAAATGCGAACAAGATTATTATTTATTTTAAGAGCAATATACCAATAGACATAATCACACAAATCCCAATATTTTTCATTATGCTAAAGAAAGTATCATGTTTTTAGGTGTTGAAGAAGAACTGAAAAAAATTAAAATGTATAAACTCTTTAAAGAAGATAATATCACATGGACAATGAACTTTGTCCTTCACTAATGTTTTACATATGAACAATGAATATGCATAAGACACAAATACTTGTCCTCTAACATAAGAAGAAATTTAGATGTAATTAAGATACTCTCAAGCCTATTCTTCTTAGATTTCAGATAACTACTAAATAATTTTAATCAATTAATTCAAAAGAGAAAATAAATACCTCAAATTGTTAGAATCACAGAGCTTATTTCCTAGATTTGGTCTCTCAGTTCATCTTCAAAAAAAAAAAACTGTGCAATTTTCTTTTCATCGCCCAGTCCATCGCCATTGCTTAACTTTTCTGCTTCTTTCCCAAACCCAAGTGGAAGAGCGATCAATGCTTTCTTATCTGAGAGCACATATATACGAACAATGATAGGCACTTCTGTCAATTCATCTTAACATTAAAAAAAGAAGAAGGAAAATTAGCCGAATGGGTTTTATTGGTCCACGTGGGCCTTTTGGGCTTACCACATGGGAAGTAGCGAAGTGGGCTTTGCTCATGGGAAAAACTTTACTGATATTGTAGTTTGTGGTAGTTTGCTATAATAAAAAGGGTTAATTACATATAAGTGCATATTTGATTTTTTTTTAGCCATAAGGCCACAAACTATTTTTTTTTCCTCATAAGGCCACTAGATTAAAAAGGGTGTTAAATTTTGGATATAAAAATCAACATACTTACATAAACGCCATTAAAGTAAAAAGTCAACAATCATCCTCTCTCTCCTCTCTGGCAAGGTCTTCGGCCAACTCCAGCGGGTCTCATTAACACCAAAATCTACTGTTGCTAGCAATAAAAGTTACTCTAGTGAGATTTCTGGCAATTTCCGGCAAGGTCACAAAAGCTACTGTCACCAGCAACAAAAGTTACTGTCACAAAAAACAAAAACTACTCTGGTGAGATTTCCGGTAATCTCCGACGAGATCACAAAAGCTACTATCACCGGTAACAAAAGCTATGCTCTCCAAAACCAAAAGCTACTATCCGCACCAACAAAACGCACTATCACCAATACCAAAAGCTATTATCACAAGCAACAAATGCTACTGTCACCTACATCAAAAAGCTACTCTCACCAGTAACAATAACTACTCTCACTATCACCAAAGGTTATTCCCATCAGCGCCAAAAGAAATAACCAAGCAGAACAAAAAGATTGATTTTCTAATTAATAGAAAGACTGATCAAGATTCAAAGTAATCACTTTCTTTATACAACTACTACTAAGACCTAAATAGAACAAAAGCTATTCCCAAAGATTGAGAAAGCTATTCTCAGAGACTAACAAAACTATGGAAATGCAAAGAATACAACTAAGATAAAAATGCTATTGCAATCGAGAAATAAAAACATATTCAATAATACAAAAAGCATGTAGGGTTTAAACAATGATATAACTATATAAAAAGCTGCTTCTATAGTTGTAAAAAGGTACTTCCATAGTTGTAAAAATTTATACAATAGTTGTACTAAGCTACTGTCTATGTTGTAATGCTACTGTCATTTTTTCAATAGTGATACTCTAATCCATATGCATAATGTTGCCACCTTTAACACTAGACTTCATTTCAACATTTCTTGGTTAGCTGAATGATCTCTTGGTCAATAGAGGCTTCAATAGCCAAATTCACATGCTTTTCGAAATCTACTACTATAAATGCAAAGGGGACGAATTCTGCAAGAACAAAGATACAGCAAAATATTAGTATTTAAGATAAAAACTAAAAACAGCAATGTACCGCTAACGTGACAGATAATAAAAAATAAGCAATCTAAAAAGCTACTAACATAGGTATAAAAAGTTACTATAGCACACGTACAAAGCTACTGGACCAATAATAAAAAGCTACTGACCTAGGTACAAAAAGTCACTATAAAACATGTATAAAGCTATTGGAGTAATAATAAAAAACTACTGACATAGGTATATAAAACTACTATCACACATGTACGAAGCTACTGGACTAGTAATGAAAAGCTACTAACATAGAAATTGATTACATAAAACTAGCTGATTATACATGCTTGATATTTCAAAGCACAAATGCTTCCACAGGTTCTAATAACCATTGACATCTCAACATGCCTAATCTCAAGGTTATTATCTACATAATGTATAAAGTAAACTTAAATTAATTAGAAAATTACACACTACATTCAAACTTTTGAGGGCGGTCTAATAATAAAGCTCAACCGCAATTAGCTAGCAGCCACTACTCCATTGCTATATGGTTATGAGGTCCAATAGATTTATTAATATGTACCTTGATTAATGGCATCACCATCTCTTACTTAATGCTTTGCCTTTGTTATAGACTTATAGGTAGATGATATGATAACCAACTCAGCCTTAGCATCATTCATCAAACTCAACACACTAACTAGTACTCTTGGCATGGAGATAATGCCATTGTTAATGCTGCTGGTACTGATTGATCATGTATTTTGAGCAAGACAACCAAGTTTCATCACATAAAGAATAATCAGAACAATGATTAACAAGTCCTGATTCTACAAATTTTGAGCAAAACAATCATACAATTACAGTAACTGCTTAGATTAAATCACAAGCCATATATACAAAACTTGTTCACACTTCACAAGCCATATATACAAAACATATTCACACCACCAAATAAGCAAAACATTCTACATAAAGAAAGGCCCAAAAAACTCCTAACCTAATCAAAGAACGCTTTCTTTTCCTTATCATCAACACCAAGCTCGGCCTAATGCTTGAACAGGTGAATTTGCCTCATTTCCACAAGCACCTTCGCCATCTCCACCTGCCACTCACCCTAAATCCCAATCAAAATCAATACAAAAACCTAATTTCATCTCCATTATCAAAAATTACTAATCAAAATCGAACACAAAATTTACATCACCGTACCTATTCGGTGGAAAGAGGCCAATCAGATCCGTTGCCGGAGATACTCAATGGAGCTTTGTTGAGATTAAAGGCGCCTGACTACCACAGCCTTCGTTGGGCTTCGAGATCGTTGTCTAGAAATGATTCTTCACAGCGGTAGAAATGGGACGGTGAGCCGGTGGACAAGCGATCCTTCCAGCAATTACATGCCGACGAAGACGGGATGGTATGCCAGTGGAGACTCACAGTCATGCCGGCGGAGACAGAGAGGGGATGGTGCGCCGGCGGAGTTGCACGGTCCTTCTAGTAAAAGTAGATAGAGAGAGGGCGGTTTGTTTTTGAAAAGATCAGTTCTATCGAAGAAAAAAAGAGAGAGGGAGAGTTGAGGGCAAAATTGGTATGACTTAAAAAGTAACTGATGCTTTTGGGCCTTAAAGTGGCCTTACGAAAACAAAAAGAGTTAAGTGGCCTTTTTTTTGTTTTTGAGAAGATGCAAATTCTACTAATAACCAAACAGATTACAAAGCATTAGATCCATAGTTACGGGACCGTCAACATGAGTGACTTCCATGAGCCAAAAACACCCAACCCTTAACCAAATTTTACACCCATACCCATGAGCTACAATGAGTAATAACCAAACCTGTAACGATACAACCCAGCCAACAACATTAAGGCCTTGATTGGTTCACGGAAAGGAAAGTAATTCATTTGTCTTTCCCATGGGAACAGAAATGAAATTTCCCAACAACTTTCCATTTCGATGTTTGGTAACGTAAAGAAAGTTATTAGGAAAGTTGTTAAAAAATTTGTAAATAATGTAATAAAATAATATGTTGTGAGTAATAAATGCAAGGAAAGAATGGGGGAAAGTGATTCCTTTGGGATTTGGAAGGAACCATTTTCCCCCTTATTTTCCCTTGTTTTAGGAAACGATTTCTTTTCATTTTACAGCCCAAACGCAGGAAAGGAACAAGTTTCATTTCCTGATACTTCTTTTCCGCGAACCAAACGTGGCCTAAGATGAACTGTTTTCACCCGTTCGGACACTGCGTCCTAAAACAGTCAGACCATTCCTGCCGCAGGCGAGCCTTTTTGGCACCACGCCGCCACCCCGCAACAATACGCTATCATGCCGAATCCCTCCGCTATTGCACCGCCTTGTCATGGTGCAAACAACTTCTACACCAAGCTGACGACCCCAAAAAGATCCCAAACTAAAGCTGAGATAGATCCCTTCCGGGATCGCCACAGCCGTGATCCGATCTAAACAACCACAGCCCAAATCGCAGGATCGGTGATGTCAGATTCCACCGCCGAAAAGTCGAGTTCCATCGCTGCTCCTCCTCTGCCATCGCCTTCGATCCACCTAACTCGAAATCGAAGACCCATCCTCCCTCCCTAGACCATACCGCTGCCCAGAAACCCCTGCACTATTCAGAATCGACATCCTCTACCTGGCCTAAACGCAGTGGCTGGAGCGCCTGCAACATTCTGCCTCACAAACACAGTCAGTTTTTTTTTCCTTTCTTTCATGTGGGTGTTTTTTTTTTTTGGCCTTATGGCTAATTAAAGTTTTAAAATGAAGTTTATGTGTAATTTTCTATAATAAAAAACAAACATGAGTAACAGCTGATATAAATTGGTGTTCGAGGAAATAAGATTTCTTTCTTTTTTATTTCCTCTTTCGGGCTGGGTTTAGTCTTGTCTTTGGGTGCTTTTTAACGATTTATTAAGTGGATATCTCCATAATTAGCCAAAAGTAAGAGACCTAATACTTGAACATAACAATCATTAGCCCCTCATACCCGTGCAATGCATGTGTTATTGATGAATGAAAAAAGAATGCCGAATTTTCTTTATCACCCACTTCTTCAATTTTTTCATACTCATGTGTCTTTTTTTTTTAGTTCTTTGATGATTTTTTTTTGAGTGGTTCAATTCAGACCTCTCAATTTAGCATGTAGACATCCTTGAATGATAGATAAATAGATAGACAAGCAGACAGACTAGCCTTTAAGTCGTGCTTTTGCCCGAAGAAATAGCTCGAGAACTTTGATTTTTTTCCCCTCAAATTTTAGTAACTAAAAAGAATAAAAGCTAGAAATTGAACTGCCCGCAATAATTTTTGGTTTAAAATTGAGTTTCTCATCCACTTTTTTCTTTCTGATTTCCTTTCATTTGATTTTGGTAGTCTACGATAATAACATTTACACAAATTAAGTTTATTTTATTCATAGAGTGTTAATAGTAATTCAAAATTCAGTGAAGCTTTTAACAGCAAATTTTAGCTTCCATGTACACCATAAATTTTGGTATGAAATTGAGTTTCTCATCCACTCTTTTCTTTTTTCTTGCTAGTTTCCTTTCGTTTGATTTTGGTAATTTATCATAATAACATTTTAGAATTTTTTTATTCAAAGACTAATGATAATTCAAAATTTACTGAAATTTTTTACACCAAACTTTAGCTTCATTTGAGGATATAAGTAACAACAATATGCTTTCATTCATATTGTAATTAAGAACATCGTATCTGCTCTAAGCCACATGAGGCCCTTTTCTCATACGTGTCAGCCACACGTGCCGATTTGACGGTCTGTCTCTATCCCTTAACCCCTATGGTACGGCTCGTTCATGATCTGACTAATCCAATGCCAATCGCGTGGCATCATCCTCATTTTCGTCACTGAGGATGTTTGAACGGTACGACTCTAGAGTCTAGACCTACTACACTAGAATATTATGTGGTTTGATTTGTAACATTAATAAACTTTTTAAGTGTTACAATGTAATGTTATGTAGTTTTTTTTTTCGAAAGAGAATGTAATGTTATGCAGTTGAAAAAAATAGAATTACAATAGCTATTAAATGCATGTAAACATAATGAAAATAATGATGGTTTGACGAAGTTGTATTTTCACTGATTCTAGTGTAGAGAATGATGGTATCGAGGCGACTTGCTATATTGATAGTCTGGCGCAGGTAATATTCACCAGCTGAGTGGTCACCCAACACATATAACATGAAAAAGCAAGCACATTCTAACAGACCTTGGTTCTAATCTCCAATTCCGGTGATGTAACATTGCGGGAATTGGAAGTTCTGGTGATGTAACAATACTATAGGCCAGACAGAGTTTGCTTATTTTCCATGATTCTTGTCCTTGTGTTAAATACTTAATTTTATTGAATGCTGTCCCCAAGTCCCAGCTAAAAAGCATTAACCTTTTTACCCAGTTAGTAAAAGAATTGGCCGAAAGTTACAGTCCTAATTTATTGAGTGCACAATAAACACATAAACAGAAGCACTTGTTCACAGAGAAGATCTCTCTTCTCTATATAGCAATGTGCAATAATGGTACTGCAACACAAAAGTATAAAGTATTTATGAAGACAAATGCCCCTAGAAACTTCAACCTCAAGCTACTCTGATCATGCAAGCTTTCTGTTGGAGATTAGAATAAGCCGTTGATTCATAACCCTTTCTAATAAACCGATGACGCTGACCTGAACCTTGGGATTCCGGTTGGTCATGGGTGATGCCGTGGTGGAAGGCACTATGACCAATTCTAATGGTTCTTTCAGAGGCATGGCAATCACTGTGTCCAGTCTGGATACAAACTCGCAATGGAATGCAACATCCAAGGTTTAGGAAGAGGTGAAAGCTCAAATACTTGAAGAGGTAAAGAAAATTATGGAAAGCCGTCCGGAACCTCAAATTAAGTTCCACGGTAGATTTGTTTCTGATGTGGCAAGAATTTGAAAACTAGAATCCACACCTTGATGAACTGCATCCCCAAGTGAGAGAGTCTCAGATTTCACTCGGTGGTTGTTGATCTTTTCTCAGCAGCCACTCACAGTAACAAACCTAAAAAAACTAAGCTCTTTGCTGGCTTGTTTCTACAATTTCAAAAGCAATAAGAGAACTGATCCAACAATGATTGTGGACTACGCAAGAGTCCCTAAAATCAGAGCCAGAAAACAAAGAGCCACCCAATAAGACCCAAAAACTGCAATTGCTCTGGACCAACCCTGCCACATAAATTTGATAGCATTTACTGCAAGAACCTTCAGCAAGGAAAAGGGTTGCTTGCTTCTGATCAATGCTTGTTCACTGTCAACAGAACAACACACATTGTCAGCAGAACAACACACATTGTCAGCTTAATTGCGCTAAAAACACAGCCTTTGAGCATACTTTCGCAGTTGGCAGCAAGTTAACTTAGGCATGATTTTTTCTTTTCTTTTTTGTTCCTTCAAAATTCAACAAGTTATTTCATATAGGCATGATTGCAACGCTGTAAACTAGTACATGATGAGTATATACGTACATATAATTTAATAGCCAAGGTATTTCAATGTCAAACGCAAAACACGATCGAAAGAAGCAGTAGAAATTATAATGAAAATCCAGAAATCTGTCATCAGAATGCACCAAAGGAATCAAAATCTCAGACGAACTTTCCAATCGAAACCCTTAGCATATGGTACAACAAAAATGCAAAGCATAGAGTAGTGACATGAAAGACAATCCATGTGTAAAAGCATAAACTACAACCCAAGTCGCCAATTGAACCATCACGAAAGCTTCAAGTTACAAAAGAACCAGTTGATCGAAGGGCTCAATATCCAGAATTCAAAACACCCAAATCAACCAATTCAAGACACCCAAATCAGCCGATTCAAGACATCCATTAAACAAGCACTGGGGCTTCAAGTCTTCAAGTTCAAAAGCAACATACCTTTACAAGGTTTCAAATTGCAGGAGCCTCAAATTTGCATGAAATCTCCAGAAACCCATATCATGAACGACCTAAAGCTTAAGCCCCCATGTACGAACGCGGTGTACAGTACGCGTTTTCAGAGATTGTCGGCCACTCTCACCACCGCACACAACCCTTACGCCTCCGGCCTCACAGCTCCTTCCGACAACTTGTCTCTCCTCTTCTCCTCTTCAATTTTCATCTCTTTCCTCTCACCCATTACGCCCCCCCTCACATTTCCCAACAAACTTGGTCTCTCCATTTTCTTCTCACAAAGACGGTACGTAGATTCGTAGAAGAGAGGATCAGAGCGAGAAAAAAGTAAAAGTTATACATGTAGCATATTTACTGTTTAACCTGCTACAACAAGATTACAAAAAGACCCATGCCACCCATTTG
Source organism: Rosa persica (assembly GCA_025331145.1). NCBI lineage: Eukaryota > Viridiplantae > Streptophyta > Magnoliopsida > Rosales > Rosaceae > Rosa > Rosa persica. The sequence goes on from WFKR01000001.1 coordinate 41,990,656, forward strand.
ACGTTGGGGTAAACAAGATAGAAAAGACAAAGGGGCTTTTAGGAATAAAGGGTAGAAATTGGAAAACTGGTAACGCAGATGATATGCCGAGGCGGGAACGTCCACCACACCCACTCTGAGGCTCAGAGGTCAGAGCCTTCGCTCCTCTACTCTATAAAGTAGTCCCTAACGAAAACCAAATCTCAGAAAAGTTTTGGAGAGAGAGAGAGAGAGAGTTCTAGAGAGAGAAAAAGAGGGAGAGAGACTGCAAAATCAACATGGCGAGGAAGAACAAAATCAAAATGGCAAGGAAGGAAGAAGAAGATTGCCATAAGCAACCTCAAAGAGAAGATCAGCAAGCTCAACGAGAAGATCAGCAAGGTAAAATTTGATCTCTGAAACTCATTTAATGCAACTCATTTTGATTCATCTATTATCTCTCTCTTCTCTTTCTTCCATAAGCATATCATTGATGTTAACTCATTTCTTCTCTTAGGAAGTGAAGCAAGGGTATTGTGTTCATTGCAAGAAGGACTTTCCGGACATCAAGGGGCATCAAACGGTCCTTCATGACAGAAATGTGATGAGATGTGATGAGCGGAAGCTGTATCACTGTCCGATTTGTCTTCCAGAGGCAGCTCCGTTCATCGATGCAGATGCTCTGTTCAACCACCTCAATGATTACCAGCATAAGGAAGCCAAATGATAGGTCATAGTTCGATGCATGTAATTTGGATTTGATTAGGGGCTACTTTATTCGGTTTTGGTTTTGGTTTAGAATTAGAATCGATCGTGCATGTAAACACATAGTTCTATGCTCATAGTTCGACGGATGTCGTAATTAGTTCTCTACCGTAACTTGGATTTGGATTTGAATCTATATTTGTGTAATTCTGTTGGTTATATTTGTATCGTGTTAAATTTGCTTTTATGTGTGTAATGTGAGTGTGGTTTTGTTCATTCTGTCAATCAGTTTATGGTGCCATTGATGTCGATTGGCAGTCTGAAGCAACATGCCCTAGTTTCCAAAGTTTATGACAATATGAAGTAGGATAATCACGAACTTTTTAGCTCCATGGGTTTAGTTTTGACAGAGATTTAATAAGAACCAAGCAATGACAAATCGATAGTAACTGTGTTGCATCATTTTCTTTCCTATTGGGCAACAGCATTTAGAATGAGAAGTGTGTGGTTTATGTGCCAAAAATTAAGTTAGATACAGTATCAGCGTTATCTACATTCTTTGAGAAAGCCAGCATGGTACGTGAGCACAGGGTGAGATGCTCTGGATCAAGTTTTCATCAGATTCTGTGTTTCACGTCCCCTTCTTTGGATTCCAAGTCAATTGAGTTTCTGGGAATTCAGCCACACTTGTCTTACCTGATCATGAACTTGTTACTGTTGCCAGGGTTGTCTTGTCGCACCGACTCTGTCCATTGGATCTATACTCCCCCAACAAGCTGCAATTTCAGCTTCTTTTCACTATAACAATGTAGAAATTGTAGAATCAAGAGCTCAGGCAACGGTAAACTCTGTCTCTTTTAATAGCAAATCAGATAATACTGGTGCTCTATGCTCAAGGAAGGTCGCAGCAAATTTAGTTCAATTCCATACAAAAAGCAAGAAATGTATATTCCTATAGGACACTTCAGTGGGAGAGCACGATAAGAAGATAACACTTGCAATATTTTCTCAATCAATGATTTTGACTCGAAAAGGTCAAGAGTAAGTTTACTATTATTAGCATCAGTAGTTCAGTTCCCAGGCTTAAGATCGAGATACAGAAAATATAATCTCTTGCAACTGATGTTGCTAAATTCATCTTTCGGAAACAGGATCTTCCATCATCTGATGCAACCCAAATTGCCAACAACCTCTCTAACCTTGGCCAGATCTATAACAGAGAAGACATTTCAACAGATGTTAAGGTAGCTAAAATACAAGACTTTGTCATTTGATAGTGCCATTTTATGCCAATAAGGTGAGGGGTCAAGTTCTGGGTGAAGGAGAAGTTCGAGTGCATAGCCTAGTCCTTCCAGGGCTTCCCTCCAGTACAACAGTCTACTTTTCTCGCCCAGGTGAGGTGTGCTACTGAGTTTACTCATCTCTTCTCACTTCAGAAGTGTTGACTTGAACAATGTATCTATAAGTGAGTCAGACAAAAAAGGAAAATAGCTCTTGTGAAATGATAATTTGATGAACTAGCATTGCTTTTGACAGGTGTACATTCTGAAACATGATATCACAGATGTGCAAAGTCTTATCCCAAGCCTTATCTTAGCTATCAGAAAGATTATTCACATCAAGGTATAGAAATATGTGCAACAGTGCATTCTCAAAACTTTTCACGCATTCTGCTACAATAAATACTAGCTGACTCTCATCTCTGAACTGTTTTCCTTTATTGCAGAGCGTGTGGTGTATGGCTTGGGAAACGTTTATAAGAATCCAAGCTTTCTTCAGTCTCATTGGTCTTTACCTTAACCTCATATATGCCCCCCATACTAGGTTCCTAAATGTGAGCTTAACTGGAGATGGTTTGTTAAAAGAAGCGGCAGAGAGAAAAGAAATAAGATTTTGTTCACTAACCTTCTACTGATATAAAGTATATATTCAATTGTTTGATCAAGTGTGAGCAGTGAACTTTTAAGGGAACTGTTGTGATCTTCAGGTTGCACCAGAGATGTTGAAAGATATCTTAATATGTCCATTTCAGGCAGCAACTTCACATGGTTCGGCACCATATGGTTGCCGCCAAACCATAAACCAAACAGAACAGATCAGCCCTTTCGGCAACCTTTAAGATAAATTTGATTAGCTTTCATTGCTACTGAATCATGGAACAAGACAGACATGGATATCCTAGAGAAGTCACTTAAACCCAGACCTAGTTAATCCAATTGTTTGGCATGTGTTATGTAGGAAAAGAACTTCCAGCTTCAGTAAAATAAACATGCAGTTATATGAACTTCTTGAAAAACAGATGAGAGGACACACTTGTGCTTTATGTTGAGAGTAGTCTACATTCTAAGAGTTGTAGCCTATATATATAATACAAAGGATTTAAAATTCATGACCCAATCTCATATCTATTCCAAATGCATCAGAGCAAACAAACATAATGAGGTAAAAAAACAGCCTTTAACCAAAGATTGCTGTCTAAGTTCAAATGTAAAGTAAGTTCAAAATTCATTACGAATCTACATATATGTTTGTACTTTCAGTTTTTCTGGTGAAAGGTCCAACCCAGGCTCACTATTTTGACTTGCCTCTGAATTTGTTTGCAATAGCTCTAGCCCAGGCTCTATCCTTATCACTATATGCATACCTCATGCTTGAAGCCAACAAGACAAATCCCTGTATTTTTCATTTCCGCTGTCACTTTGGTGCAAAACTTCCAGCAATGGTTGTACAATAAGCGAACGAGTACCCTTGGGCAGCATCTCCCAGAGTCCAGAATCTTGATTGATCAAAATTGTAAAGTAAACAAAGTGGTGTCGGAACCATAGCGATTAATTAAGATGTACTTGATCTGGATTGTATCACTCTAGCAAGCAGCATTATAGTTAGCCTCTCTTATTTCTTCTTCACCATCTACACATGCATTAAGTTAGAAATCTACATAGACCCACGCCAAGTAGATATTCAAGTCAAGTATAATACGATTGAGGTATGAGAGACTTAATCGTCTGATGATTTATTCATTTGTTTTGCATATGTTTATATAGAAGGTTTACAGAACTTTACAGAAATATAAAACTCTTCCACTCATACAGAATGAGTTGGCTACACTAATGATGTCTACCACTATAACCACTCTACCACTCACGACACTCCCTCTCAAGTTGGCGCATACACATCAACCATGCCCAACTTGCTTAGTGAGTCATAAAACGCCTTCCTAGAAACTCATTTGGTGAGTATGTCTACAAGTTGCTCTTCAGTAGAGACAAAAGAGAAGCTAACAAGTTTGGCATCAAGCTTCTTTTTTATAAATTGACAATCAACATCCACATGCTTAGTACGATCATGTTGTACTGGATTCTGTGATATGTCAATGGCCTGATTGTCACAATACAACTGCATAGTACTTTTGAGTTTGAAACCTAAATCACATAACAAATTTCTCAGCCATAGCAATTCACACACTCCATGAGCCATACCTCTATACTCAGCCTCAGCACTAGATCGTGCCACAACTTTCTGTTTCTTACTTTTCCATGTAACCAAATTACCTCCCACAAAGGTAAAGTAACCTGATGTTGACCTCCTATCTGTGATATTTCTAGCCCAATCTACATCTGTGAAGCCACAAACCTCAAGAATGTTGTTGTGTTTAGAAAACATTACTCCTCTCCCTGGAGCTGACCTCAAGTATCTTAAAATTCTCACAACAGCATCCATGTGACTCTCACTCGGGTTATGCATGAACTGACTTACCACACTCACTGCATATGCAACATCTGGTCTAGTATGAGCCAAATAAATCAAGCGCCCAACCAGCTTCTGATAGCGAGCTCTGTCAGTAGGTACTTGATCTGGATACTCTGCTAACAATGGTTTTGCTCAATAGGAGTGTCAATAGGTTTGCAATCCAACATACATGTCTCTGTCAGTAGGTCAAGAATATACTTCCTCTGACACAAGTATATCCCTTCTCTCCCCCTGACTACCTCAATTCCTAAGAAGTACTTTAGTTCTCCCAAGTCCTTCATCTCAAACTCAGAGGCTAGCTGTCTCTATAGTATATCCATCTCAATAGTATCATTGCCAGTAATTACCATATCATCAACATAAATGATTAGGGCTGTTACCTTCCCTTGTTGATGTTTGAGAAATAAGGTATGGTCTGAGTTACTCTGTTTGTAACCAAACTTCCGCATGAACTATGAAAACCTCCCAAACCAAGCGCGAGATGACTGTTTGAGACCATACAGAGATTTTCTCAATTTGCATACAAAATCACCAGGAGAAGCAGTTATATACCCAGGTGGAAGACTCATGTATACCTCCTCAGCTAACTCTCTATGAAGAAATGCATTCTTGACATCAAACTGTCGAAGTGGCCAATTTAAATTAGCAGCACAGGAAAGCAGAACCCGAATAGTGTTCATTTTGGCAACAGGAGCAAAAGTCTCATCGTAGTCTATACCATACGTCTGAGTAAACCCTTTCGCTATAAGGCGTGCTTTATATCGATTCACTGATCCATCTGCATTATGTTTGACAGTGAACACCCAGCGACAACCTACAGCCTTCTTGCCTTGTGGCGGAGGCACGAGTTGCCAAGTATCGTTCTTTTGTAACGCCTCCATCTCTTCTTCCATTGCCTTCCTCCATTTCGGATCCCCCAACGCATCTTGTACTTTGTTAGGTACTAATACAGCAGATATTTGATTCACAAATGATGCATATGACTTAGATAATCTCCTAGTGGACATGTAATTGGCTACTGGGTCCTTTGATTTTGCATGAACAGTGGGTTCATATCTTTTGGGTGGTTGACCTCGAGTAGACCTATTTGGCAACACATATTGTTCAACATTGGACTCACTACTATTAGTACCAGTAGGTGAACATACCTCAGATGAGTGATCTTCAATACCAGGGAGCTGTGGGTCAGGGGTAGGAACAACGATTGAGGGGACAGTTGTGTCTTAAGCTTCATTTTCAGTGATTGAAACTGGTGCCTGGATACTTGGAGCTTCTGCTTCTTCGACTACTAGATTCTATGGATTGGGAATGTCAACCAGACCTGCCGAAATATCTCCTGCCAGTGTTACTTCTTCACATCTTTCCAATTCATCCCCATTACCATGATACAGCTCTTCAAAATATGAATTCTCCCCCTGAAGAGCAGTATCAGAGGAGGAAAAATAACTCATGTCCTCAAAGAAAGTAACATCCATAGTGACATAGTACTTTCTGGTATGTGGATGGTAGCACTTATACCATTTCTGATATCCTCCATAACCAACAAACACACACTTAATTGCCCGGGAATCCAACTTAGACCTTTGATTTTTAGGAACATGGACAAAAGCCACACAACCAAAAACACGGGCAGGAAGATTATGAAATGACGGCAAGGAGACATGAGATGCTAGAACCTCAAATGGAATTTTTCCCTGAAGGACACTAGATGGAAAACGATTGATAAGATGGGAGGAAACTTGTACGGCATCGCCCCAAAGATACTTAGGCATATGAGCACTAAAGAGAATAGCACGAGCCATATCAAGTAAATGACAGTTTTTCCGTTCGGACACTCCATTTTGTTCTGGAGTTTGTGGACACGTAGTTTGATGAACAATCCCATGTCTTTGAAAAAAGTCTTTGAAAACAAGATTAACATATTCACCCCCATTATCAGATTGTAGGACTCTAATGGTGCTATTGTATTGTGTTTGAACAAGAGTACGAAAAGCTTGAAAAGCTGGAAAGACTTCATCTTTAGTTCTAAGAAGAGAAACCCATGAGAATCTAGTACAATCATCAATAAATAACACAAAATACCTCATACCCGAGACAGTAGGCTCTCTAGAAGGTCCCTAAGCTAGGAGGATAAGTAGCACGATGATTTTTGGCCAAAACACATGTTTCACAACACAAAACAGACTCATTCACACCAATAAATAAAGTAGGCATGGATTTTTTTCATAAAGCCAAATGATGGATGCCCTAATCGGCGATGCCATAACCAAATTTCACTTAGCTTGTCAGAATTCGAAGTTAAAGCCGTGCAGGATTGTGCTCCTGGTTTCTCCCCAGCGTATGTCTGATCCAGATGGAACAATCTGCCCCTCAAATACCCCAGTCCAATTAGCTCCTTGGTGAGAAGATCCTGAAAAATTACATACATGGGATAAAACGTTACAGAGCATTGAGATTCAATATTCAATTGTGGGACGAATATCAAGTGATGAGATAAGTCAAGGACATATAAAACATTATGGAGTTGTAAGGTTGGGGTAATAAGGATTGATCCGGTCCCTAACACAGGAAAAACTTCACCATTGGCATTTGTAACATAGGATACTATTGGGGAAGACAATTAAGCAAAATAAGTTTTATCATAAGTCATATGATCAAATGCACCAGAATCAATAATCCAAGTATCAGAACCAACAAAGTTAGAAACCTTTAAAGTCATGCCAATCTTACCACTATCAGCCATAGATGTTGTAGGAATAGCCTTACTTGTTGTATGATGATCTTGTCCAGAAGAGATTCCAAAAGTAACACTAATAGAATGTGCAACTTTTTTTTTTTTTTTTTTAAGTAATCTGTTGTTGACCAAATGAGGTGGGTTGACTGGCCTGACCGAGTGGAACCGAGTTGACCGAGTTGACTGGGTTGACTCGGACCAAGTTAAACTCACAAAATAACCAAGTGGCTAGGTTGACTCAGACAAGCTGCAATGGTTGTATGGGAGTAACTGTTTGCTGGTTTGACCGAGTGAGGTGAGCGACCGGAAGAGCGATGCCGGATTGAGTCGAGTCTGGTGTTCGAGGCCGGACGAGCTTGACAAACGAACTGAAGAGATCGATCGGACTGAAGGAACGAGGCCGGAGACTGAAGGATCAATCGGACTGAAGGATGGGTCGTTTTCGGACTCGCGTCGGACAGAAGCAGGCGCGACGTCGATCTGGGCAAGCAACGGCAGTGGAGGCGAAGTTGATATGGGCAGTGGGGTAGAGGAGAGCGACGGCGATCTAAGCAAGAGAGCCGGCGACCTGAGGATGGAACAATTTAGGACGAAGATAAGGATGGCGGTCTTTGGCTGAAGAGGAAGCCGATCTGGACAAGACGAGCAAGAGAAGAGGACGACTGAGTCTGAGCAAAAGAACAGGACGACTGGGTCTGATGCGTAGGAGAAGATGACGCCGAAGTCAAAGAAAAAGATGATTGGTCGTTCTTTGACAGACGCCTAGTGATGCAGACAAACTTCTAAATTCTGAAAAACTGAAACAAACAAAGAGAGCAAAGTTCGGAACTTAAGCTCTGATACCAAGTCAAGTATAACACGATTGAGGTATGAGAGACTTAACTGTCTTATGATTTATTCATCTGTTTTGCATGTGTTTAAATAGAAGGTTTACAGAACTTTACAGAAATATAAAACTCTTCCACTCATACAGAATGAGTTGGCTACACTAATGATGTCTACCACTATAACCACTCTACAACTCACGACAATTCATGCATCATAGAAGCGCGCAAACGCCTCCCAAAAAAAAAAAGGGAAAAACAATAAAATGACCCTTGCAAGCAATATGTTATAATAGGTTTCAGTTGGACAGACTATTCCTTTTAAAGTTCTTCATGCAAACCAAAAGCACATACAAAGTTGGACCTATGAAGTGGCATATTGAATTGGCCACATTGTTCAGATTAAGAGTAACTATACAAGTCAAACGGATCAAACAAGATCTTCGAATAATATCTCTTGTCTTTCTAGTTCTATACAACTCAAATTCTGATCAAAATGTTAACTACAATTTACTTTCTGAAAGATGTAAATAAATGTCATATACTTGCTACCTTCAACTTGAGGAAGGTGTAGGGTGTCCTTCAAATTAGAGAGGCCAATGCTTTGTATATGTTTCTCAAACCGATCAAGTACATTGGGTTTTGAGACATCATCTGTGTGCTCCGGTAACCACGTACACACAGTTCATCTTGATCTAATATTATCTCTAAAATCAGCAAACAACTTGAATGAGCTAATGATGAAACATCTAATATATTTGAACATTTTTTGTTGGGGAAATTATTGATCCCTACTGTACTTTTTGGGATTCGACAGTTCAGTCCATGTTATTCAAATTTTAACAGATAACTCCCTACACATTCAAATTTCACATAATTTAGTCTAAAATGACCATTTTACCCCTCACTTCCTTTTTTTATATATCTAATACACACACACATATATATTCATATATCCAGTCCTTCTTGGCTAAGGACCTCCTTAGTTTTTCTTAGGTACGGATTTCCGATTTTAACCCACTTTCCGATCACATTTTCACATCTTAACCGTTCAGTTTTTAGGTCCTAATGTATAGATCACCTCTGAAAATTTTCAGCCAATTTGGTGATCGTTAAGGTATCCAAAACTGTAATTTACCATTATAAATACGAACGGTTCCGGTTCGACAGATTGGGTCCGTTCGTGTAAATTGCAGTTTTGGATGTCTTAACGATCACCAAATTGGCTGAAATTTTACAGGGGGGATCTATACATTAGGCTCTAAAAACTGAACGGTTAAGATGTGAAAATATGATCGGAAAGTGGGTGAAAACACCAAATCTGCACCTAAGAAAAACTAAGGACATCCTTACCTGAGAAAAATCCTTCATATATCTACATATAGGCTCTAAAAACTGAACGGTTAAGATGTGAAAATATGATCGGAAAGTGGGTGAAAACACCAAATCTGCACCTAAGAAAAACTAAGGACATCCTTACCTGAGAAAAATCCTTCATATATCTACATACAACATGTATGTAGATATATGAAGGATTTTTCTCAGGTAAGGATGTCCTTAGTTTTTCTTAGGTGCAGATTTGGTGTTTTCACCCACTTTCCGATCATATTTTCACATCTTAACCGTTCAGTTTTTAGAGCCTATATGTATAGATCCCCCCTGTAAAATTTCAGCCAATTTGGTGATCGTTAAGACATCCAAAACTGCAATTTACACGAACGGACCCAATCTGTCGAACCGGAACCGTTCGTATTTATAATGGTAAATTACAGTTTTGGATACCTTAACGATCACCAAATTGGCTGAAAATTTTCAGAGGTGATCTATACATTAGGACCTAAAAACTGAACGGTTAAGATGTAAAAATGTGATCGGAAAGTGGGTTAAAACCGGAAATCCATATCTAAGAAAAACTAAGGAAGTCCTTAGCCAAGAAGGACTGTATATATATATATATATATATATCTACATATACATACACACACACACACACACACATATATATATATATATACACATACACATTATATACACACACATAGATATGTATAAAATTATACATATATATATATATAGATATATACATACACATTAGATATATAAAAGTAATTTGTGAATTTTTTTTATAATATGAAGCATAAACATAGTATATAGACTTACCAAATACATAAACACATTAGATATATATGTATACATACATGTACATATATATATATATATATATATAGTCCGGCTACACTAAGGACGTCCTTAGTTTTTCTTAGGTACGAATTTCCGGTTTTCACATACTTTCCGATCACATTTTCACATCTCAACTGTTCAGTTTTTAGGTCCTAATGTATAGATCACCTCTGCAAATTTTCAACCAATTTAGTGATCGTTAAGGCATCCAAAACTGCAATTTACCATTATAAATACGAACGGTTCCGGTTCAACAGATTCGGTCCGTTCGTCTAAATTGCAGTTTTGGATGCCTTAACGATCACCAAATTGGCTGAAATTTTGCAAGGGGGATCTATACATTAGGCTCTAAAAACTCAACGGTTAAGATGTCAAAATGTGATCGGAAAGTGGATGAAAACACCAAATCCGCACGTAAACCTTAGGTAAGGACATCTTTACCTGAGAAAAATTCCATATATACATATACATATACATACATATATACTCTCACACACACACACACACACACACACACACACACATATATATATATATATATAAAGAGAGAGAAGAATAAAATACACACACATACACACACATATATATAAAATAAAAGAGAGAGAAGAATAAAAAAATAAAAATACAAAAGAATAAGTGAGGGGTAAAATGGTCATTTTGGATCAAATTGTGTGAAATTTGAATGTTTGAGGAGTTATCTGTTAAAATTGGAATAGCCAGGACTGAACTGTCGACGCATCAAAAGTACAGGAGGGACCAGTAATTTCCCATTTTTTGTTTATAGGATTCTACTCTACCAAAAGAACTCCCTTTTTCATTCAAATGAGTCAAGTATAGTATTTCAACTGCATAGAGAAAATCTCCAATAAACCCATCAATTTTCACATGTAATCTCAGAGAGAGAGTCAAAGTTACCGAGTGTCAATCGGAGCACACAGAGATTGAGTTGCGGGTCTGTTGGGTTGGCCTTAGAATTGTCAAGACGAGCTGAGAAATTGACAGTTCTCTTTTTGGCGCGAAATTTGGGTGAGGCTTTCAACTGAATTAACGGATTTGAAGACAGAGTGCTACTTTCGTAGCTCAACTTTTGTTTTTCTTTTTCTCTTTCTAGGTTTGGGAGCTAACAAAATATATGGAAATTTAGAATTGGGCCAAGAGGAGAAATGTTATTTATACATAGTCCCCTATTTAATACACATTCACAATTTTTGAAATTTTTTTTATCACCATCTTAACCTTTAAAAAAAAAAACAAAAACCTGAAGCAACCGAAACGATGCAAATAGAAAAGTTTGACTTTTTCTCATCAATATTTCTCTTTATCAATTCATCATTCTTCGTCCTGCTCATGGAATCCATCGTTATATTAAATGTATGCATTAAGTAAGCTTGTTTGTATTTTGTACGATGGATATTCTCTAATATTTGACAATAAATAACAAAGATCAAGACGCAAATCATGTAACTATATACTTTCGCCCAAGAGTCCAGAACAAAAAGAAAGGGAGGGAAAGAGAGATATGAGTGGCAGAAATCAATTTCGGGGGAGAGAAGATAGAGATTGATGAGCTGAGAAAATCAACTTCAGGTTTCAAACGGAGAGAGAAGAAGGGAGAAAGAGAGATAAGGGAAAAGAGAGGGGTGAAATAGGAAGTTCATGAAAAAAATTGGACAAAAGAATTTGAGAGGTGTGTATTAATGAACTAGGGTTGTACTAATAAAATTTCTCGGCCAAGAGACAACAAAGCTTTTAAGAAAAAAAAGAAAAAAAAAAAGCAAGATATGTATCAAACTAATCGCAAAATGAAAAATGACATCCAAAAAATAAAAAAAAGTTGTTTTCTTTTTGTTTTTATTTTTATTTTTTCTTGTGTTTGGGAGCTAAGAAAATATATGAAAAATTTGGGGTTGGCCCAAAGAATTACATTAATGTTTGATAAAACAAAAAGGGAAGAAAGAAGGACTGAAGAGAGGTAGAGCGCGAGCACTAGGGTTTCAGAAAATTTCTCTCTCCCTCCGTCCAACGGCGCGTCCGATGACACTGTCGTCGGACAGGACTTGTTGGCCTTTTGGGTTGGTCGTCTGTGGTTGTTGCACCTTCGATCTGATAGTTGGGATCGAAGGAGATGGAGGGGAAGATCAAGGCTGTTAGCGGATGGGTCCGTGCTTGTTTGAATATATGTATTTCGGGACATACTCTAGATGTTTATTGTAATCAGTAGTTTAGGCTCAATATCCCCCCTTGCATTCAGCAGTTTCATTAATCAAGACTTGAGAGCAGCCGCACCAGCTCTTTATTCAAAAAAAAAAAAAACAAAAAGGAAGAAGAAAAGGGGGAGGAGCAATAATCAAGCTGTGTAAAGTACATCGAACAGCTAGCTGCGCTCTCTTCTCTTAGGGTTTTGTCAACCACAGAGAGGACCTCCATCAAGGGTTTGGTGGTCTTCTAGCCTAGGCACAGTGTTTTGGCGCTCATGACCTGTGGATGTAGTTTGGTGCCGGTTGTTTTCTCAGTGCTTTGGGTGATTAAAATTTAGGTGGAGCTAGTTTTCAACTTCTAACCGGTAGGTGATCAGCGTTGCAGAATCTAGCAACGTCAAGTCATTGGCGAGCAGCGCGACGCAGCAGATCGGGTCTTTGGTGGTTCTATCGGCTTGGACGGGGCTTGATTTGGCGGTCTCGGCTGTGGGCGGATCTAGAACTGGGCGACGAATGATGTTGTGGAAGGGACTCCCTTTGGAAGTCCTGCCCGTGGTAGAGCCATGGCAGGAGATGGCCTGTGTTCCTGCTAGTGTTGTTTGTGTGCAGGTTTAGGCCTTTGGGCCTATACTAACATATGGACTACTTGGGCCTAATCCATGGGCTTTCAAGGAGGGTGTCTTACAGTCTTGCCACCCTCACATATTACTTAGTGGATTGGGATGGCCAGCCTAAGAATTGGACCTTCTTCGGCTTTGGTCGATTAACAGTCTGCAAGTGCCTATCTATTCGGATCAAGCTTCTATTGGAGTTGGTAAATATCTTGAATGGCAGGTGCACCCCAAGTGGCTTATGGACAAAAAGTTGCTCTTATTTGTTTGTTAGGAAGTGACATTTTGTTGATACGTGCTTGACTAATGGGAGACTAGTTGATGATTTTGCCCTAAAAGAAACGGAGTTTGTTCTTTGTACTATAAGTTCGCTACCATGGCGAGCTCAAAACAAACTTATAATAAGTTTTCATTTACTTGATAGTTCTTGTCCATTCCTATTCAAGTACATAGTAGACTCAAGCCCATACTAATGACTATTGAATCTAATGCAGTGAATACAGACAATACCCTTTCAAAAAAAAAAAAAATCCCGAAACTGAAATGGATTAACCATATATATTAAGCAATTTAGATAGTTGCAACATGTATAAGTACAATGGATTAACCATTTTGATTAATCCTCTACCCAAAACTGAAAGGTACAAAATAAAAGCGTGATCCTGAACAACCAAAGATATTAAAAAGAAGTCCTTTCTCTTTCTAGCGAACGCACAGAGAGTTAGGGTTTGTTGAGGCTGGATTAACATTGAATGACAAGTTTTAATAGTGCAAATTGCTCTTTGTTGTTTGTACATAATATTTAGGGGTAAAAAAAAAAGCGCTTTTCGGTAAGAAGGTAAAAATAAGAAAAATGATAAAAAAAAAACAATAAAATTTCAGGAAAAAAAGGATCATACATCTAACATGACAAGGCGGGAATGCAATTTCGTTTTGTAGTTCATCCCACCACAGCACCACAACACTCATACTTTGCTCTAGAAGTTTGACTTCAATGATGTTGAGCACGTGTTCTATGTCCATGGTGTTGGAGCTCCAACGAATGTTTAGAGGAAGAAGAATGGCAAAGTGAAGCCGTTCACTGCGGCCGTTGCAAATCTCAACCCCTTTTCTTATCATCGGCTAAGGCGCTCAGCCAACACAAGGCTGATGTCTATGATAAGGAGAAGTTAGGCTGTTGAAAATCATGTGATTTATTGGCTTCTTGAATTTTGATCCATTTGACGTGATTTCATTTGAAATTGGATTAGGTAGTAATCTGTTTCACCAACATCTAATGTGCTCATTTCATTGAGTGGATATTTTCGTAATTAAAACTGTGATCATTTCATTGAGTAGATATTTCCATAATTAGCCAAAACAAATCAAAGAAATTCACTATGATGATGGTATTCTCTTTTAGCAGGATACTATTTGATAAGCGAGTCGCGCTTGATTTTGTCCAGAAATCCGACCTGAAAAAAAAAGCAAGTCATGTATGATTATGTCCTAACCTCCAAAACAAAACTTTTGGGCCCAACCCAAAATTTTTAGTCCAAGTTTGATCCCTTCAAAGTTTGCAAACGGCTTGACCCGTGCATGGCCGTATTTCAGTTAATGATTCTCAAACTATGTGGGCCATTAGGCTACTTTTTAATGATCACCTTTTAAAAAAAATGAAGCTTATCCTTTTTTCATAGTTATCTCACATGAAAAAGATAATTAATAAACAAATAATCTATCTGAAATTTTTTTAAATATATGGACTAAATACTTGTTACTCTTTGTACTTAGCTCCATAAAATAGTTTAGTTCAAAATTTTAAAATTAAACAGTTTAGTCCTTAACCTCTCTAATTCTCACAGAACAGGTTATAGAATGACTATTATACCCTCACTTTATTTATTCATTTATTTTTTATTTTCTCTCTTTTTTAGTTTTATGCCTCCCCCTTTCCCCTCACAAAAACAAAACCCCTACTTCATGTTTTGGGTATTCAATTCATCGTCAAATTCATCATCTCAATTAAATTAGCACACGACATAGATGAAGGTGAGGCTGGAATGATTGAAGAGCTGGAAGGGGACTAATATGCTGCGCTGGAGGATGGTGAAGAATGTGTGGATTATGTGGAAGAAGAGGGAGAGGTAGTAGATGTAGGACCAGAAGAAGAGCCGACTCAAGGGGGAAGCAGAGTAGCCACTGGAAGGGCGTTTTGGAGTGCCGCCATAACCATTTAGTCTTTGATTTCTGCAACGGAGGAGAGTGTGATGCTGACGAAGATGGTGAAGGAGAGGAGGGTTATGAAAAGGGAGTTGAAGGCGGGGATAGGTCCGAGAGGGACGGGTCGACCTGAGCGGCAGAGAAGGTGGAGGAGGACCGAGAGAGTGAGGCAGAGGGCGATGGTGGTGAAGAGGAAGTACCATGTGGAGCCCCAAGAGTTAGCGTGAGACCATCGGAACCCGACGATTGATGGGTGCTCCGAGAGCCAGAACGTGAGGGTCTGGATCATGGGTTGAACCATCAACGTTGTCGATGATGGATTAAGATGACGGGGGATGGTCTGGGGTGACGGGCTAGGTCAAAATAAGGTGGCTCCGGTGAGGTTGGTTCAGTGGGAGTCGTACATTCAACGATGGGTTGGGAATTCGCAGAGAGAGAGGCAGGGAAAAAAAAGAAGTGAGGGTATAATAGTTATTTTAGAACTTGTTGTGTGATAATTAAAGAGAATAAGGATTAAATTATTTAATTTTAAAATTTTGGACTAAACTGTTTTATGGAGCAAAATGCAGGGAATAACAAGTATATATGTCTAAATTCATCTATGTTATTCATATTCAAATTAGAGTTTTGTATTTAGTCAAGCTGAAAAGGCTTTTTTTTTTTTTTTTGAAAAAAGGGGGGTTTGGAACCCAGCCTAATTGGGAGGCTCAGCCCTACGCCAGTTATTTATATTATTAAATAAGTTTTGCTGCATCGAGGGGGACGTAATACCTGAACCCCTAGCAAGTATAGTTGTGTTACAATTATCCTCAGAGAGAACATCCTGTATGAAAGTAGGAGCCTCATCTAAACAAAGATCCACAACATGATCTAAACTAGCAAACTGAGCTAATCTATTTGCTACACTATTTGCTTCACGAAAAATGTGTCGAATTTCAATCCAATCAAAACTTCGCATGTAAATTCTACAATCATCTAAAATTCGACTAACCTCGGAGTTGTCCTCCGTTTGTTGGTTGAGGGCAGCAACTAGGACGGCACAGTCACTCTCCAACTCCACCTCACACCAACTAGGGCAACTGAAAATTTTAACTTTACGTAAATTTATTATAAGACAAAAAATATCTACAAGAGATCATATATTTGAATCTGAAAGGTGGAGTTTGACATAATAGTATAAACAAGAACAATAATTTTAATTTTCTTCAACATGATTTTCACATAGGGAAGTTCTATTCATACATCCTAAAATGGTATTTGGACCTCCAACAATTTTTGGAAGTTTTAAATCCAACTTTGCCCTTCTAAAAAATGAACAAAAGGAAGGATATAAAAAAAAAAAAAAAAATCTGCACCTTCTCTTCTCCCCTCTTCCCCCTCCCTCATTCTCTGACAACCATACATGAGAATTATTGTGCAACTTTGATTAAGGTAGAATGTTAAAGATTGCAAAATGGAAAAATGGACAAAAAATATAGAGAAGAACGATCGAGAAAATAATGATCGAAAAGCAATTTCTATTTCCGATTCTTTTTGTTTCTTTATAGTTTGGCTTAATTACTTCACTTCATGGAGTTGATCGTTAATTGTTATCTTGGTCTCTTTTTATGGTTTATGTTTTTTTTTTTTTTTTTTTGCTAGAGTAGACTTTAGGGAAATTGATTGTGATAATAGTCCTTCTGTGGTATTGTAAATTGTACGATTTATTAAGAAATAGAAGGAGGTTCATAAGAGTATCCAAGCTTACAAGGTGAATGGTGTTAAGTCATGGCTATGAACTGAGTTTTAAGTGATTGAAAAAAAAGAAGATATTACTAGTAGATTTGTATTGGAAAAAATTGTGTGGATACAAAAAAGGGCAAGATTGGAAGCTTTGTGTAAATTTTAAAAGGGGAGGTCCAAATATCAATTTATAAGGTATGAATAGAAGCTCCATTTCACATATACTTTTGATCGAAATGTCAATTTTCATGCTACTGATGCGACACTGGAGGATGATTCCATATTAGGTTTCTTATTGGAAGAGGTCGGATTACTTCTAAACATTATTCAAATTTTAAAGTGTCTCATGTAAACCGTAGAGCTAATAGTGTAGCACACAGTTTTAGCTCATACTGTATTACTGTTACAGGGTAATCATAGAGGTGATATTTGTATGCTTTTGAGTTTACAAGCACTTAAGCGATCTTAATCGCTAATTTAATGTAATTAAGCACTCCGTAGTTGGTCTAAGGCTTTAAGCCACACCTTGTTCCTTATACGTGTCAGTCACACGTGCCAGTCTGACGGTCTGTCTCTATCCCTTATATGGTAAAGCTCGATCGCCCACAGCTTCATGATCTACCCAATCCCACACCAACACCTGGCACTACTTCCCATTTTCGTCACTGTGGAAGTTTGAACGGTACGACTCTAAACCTACTACACTACAAGTGACCGCAGCAGATTATTTTCTCTCTAGGCTCATCCAGGCACTACTATCCTCACTGCCCATCATAAGTAACCTAGAGATCCTCCAATCACGCCGCGCCACGTCTCCTTGGTCTCGGCGTCGACATCGCTGCGATTTATCACCGACTACATTCCTCACCCAAAACAACGACACGTGTCCCCTGATCCACCGCACCTAGCCGGTAATATAGGGCAAAGCCCCACCGACGCAGCCGGTCACCCCCGACTGCAATTCCCGCTAGGTATATAAACGGCGTCGTCCTGTTCTTTCTTCCTCCGTTTTTCTCTGCAAATTTTCGCTTCCAAAACTAAAAAAGCTTCGTTTTAGCTCGCCCCCGAGTTCTGAGGTCAGTCGCCGCCTTACATTTTTCTCATTGCCCCAATTTTATTTTTCATTTCTTCAATTTTTTTTTTATTTTTCACTAATTAAAAAAATATTTATCTGCTCCGATCGAACTGATTTTTTTTTTTTTTTTTGCTTTGAAATTTGTTCGTGCTTCTCGATCTTCTTGTGTTCTTGCTCAATTAAGACTTTCCCGAGTGTTAATTTCACTGGGAGTTAAATTATTGTGGTCATTTCTTGGAAAATTTTGGGTTTGATTTCAGTCTTTGATTCTCAGTCGATGAGTGGTGAAAACTCAGCTGAGACCTAATTGGGTTGATTTTATTTCAGTTTAATTGCTAATTGAGCTTAGCTGCTTTGATTTTCGATCTCTAGCAATGTTGGGTCCGAGACTGATAGGGTTGTGTTAGTGTTTCTGGAGTAGCTCAGCTGGAAATTTAGGGTTTTTTGGGGGTTAATTAGAAATTCAAGATTTTGTTGCGTTTGGGATTTGTGTGAGTCGCGGATTATGTGCTTGTTGGTGGGCGTTGGTGTTTAATTTTGGTTTTTGGGTGATTTTTGTTGAGGAATATAGTGTAGTTTGTGTTTTCAGATTTTAATGTTATAGTGCTGATGCTGTTGTTTCTTGTTGTTTATGTTAGATCCCCAATGAGTGGTGATATTATTGATGTGCTGAAGTGGGGGTTCTGAAATTGTTTGTTCTAGTATCTTGGGGATATTAGGGGTGTTCTGTTTGTGAGAAATTTTGAGGCTTTTTTGCATAGGTGTGTGGTTTTTTTTTTTTTTTTGTTGAATTGAGTTGGGGTTTTGAGGGTATTAATTATTGTAAAATAATAGTCAGGCCTGGCTCTGGAGAGCTACTTAGACTCTGGCCACCAAAGGGCGGGGCCTCATATGGTGCCTTCACGGGTGGCTGGAGGATTAACGCAATCTTCATCGAGTTCTGGAATTTTCTTCCAAGGGGATGGGCAGTCTCAGTCTGTAGTTAACTCTCACTTGAGCTCATCTTTCGGGAACTCTTCTAATTCAATTCCTGGAACTGGGCGTTCAAATTTGGGTCCGGTTTCTGGGGACATGAACAATGCAGTTTTAAGCAGTGTGGCAAATTCAGGTCCAAGTGTTGGGGCAAGTTCTTTGGTCACAGATGCAAACTCTGTACTTTCAGGTGGTCCCCATTTGCAGAGAAGTGCAAGCATCAATAACGAGTCCTACTTACGCTTACCAGCTTCCCCTATGTCATTCTCGTCGAACAATATTAGCATGTCCGGATCATCAATTATGGATGGCTCTTCTGTAGTGCAACAGAATTCTCAGCATGACCAGAACTCCCAACAAATTCAGCAGGGTCAGCAGCACCAGCACCCGCGGCAGCAAGGGACTTCTAGTGCTACATCCTTGCCCACGTCGCAAACTGGCCAAGTTTCCCTTCCCATGGGACCACGTGTTCCTGGAACTTTTATTCAAGATCCAAATAATTTAGCCCACGTCCAGAAGAAACCACGGTTGGATATCAAGCAGGAAGAAATTATGCAGCAGCAGGTGTTACATCAACTACTGCAAAGACAAGATTCCATGCAGTTCCAAGGACGGAATCCACAGTTACAAGCCTTGATTCAACAGCAGAGACTACGGCAACAGCACCAGCAACAGCAACAAATTTTGCAGTCCATGCCTCAATTGCAGAGAGCACATATTCAGCAACAGCAGCAACAGCAACAGCAGTTGCAGATGAGACAGCAACTTCAACAACAAGCTTTGCAGCCAGCATCTTCCATTAATAAGCGTCCGTATGATGGTGGTGTTTGTGCTCGTAGGCTGATGCAATATCTGTACCATCAGCGGCAACGACCAGCTGTGAGTTCCCTGTCATTTACTTCATTTGGAAAAACATTTTTTTTTCTTCCAGTTCCTCTTCATATATTTACATTACTTTTCGTGATGTATCTGAATATTACAGATTGAAATTTTCAGTCAAATTTATCTAATGATGTGTCGATTTAAATTATTGACAGGACAATAGTATTGCGTATTGGAGGAAGTTTGTGACGGAATATTACTCTCCTCGTGCTAAGAAAAGATGGTGCTTGTCGTTATATGACAATGTTGGGCATCATGCGCTTGGTGTTTTCCCCCAGGCTTCTATGGTCAGTTTCTGCTCTTGTTAGTGCTTCTAGTATATTAGAATTGTCATACCACAAAATTTGACTTCTATGGTAGCATATTCCCTTCATAATCTTCTGTCAGTTGCTTGACATGTTTCTCATACTTACTTGTACAAAGGATTCTTCTATTTTATGAGTACTTCATCCACTTGGAAATGATTTCTGTTTATGTTACCTGCCAACATGGTCGTCTCACATGTGTATCTTTCTTGTTTTATTTTTTGGCCAGGATGCATGGCAGTGTGACATCTGTGGTTCTAAATCCGGAAGAGGTTTCGGTAAGCAAATGTGCAGTTTTATGTGAATTCTGCTTTGCATATCATGGTTTGGGAAATTTTTATCCTGGCTTAGCTCACTCTGGTAAAAATTGCATAGTAAATGGTCTTATGTGTATATACTCATGGAAATTTTTGTTTCACTCCGTATAGCCTGTCATCTTAAACTTGATTTAGTTTATTTCGCCTGTGTTGGGATACATCTTGGTAGTAAGGAACAATTCAAATCACAAATGCAAGTCAAGTGAAGATTGTGATACTGTTATCAAAGTGTAGGAATTAATGTGGGAGGAGAACTGTAAAACAGTTGAAACCTG
Source organism: Rosa persica (assembly GCA_025331145.1). NCBI lineage: Eukaryota > Viridiplantae > Streptophyta > Magnoliopsida > Rosales > Rosaceae > Rosa > Rosa persica. Next base: position 42,011,367 of record WFKR01000001.1, read on the forward strand.
GGAGAAAACTGGGACATGGTTTAACATGGAACTGTGAATGTGTTGCTTTCTGGAACTGAAATTCTGAATAAGAGACTTAAAATTTAGATTTGTAATTAAAATATATACCTTGTCAAGGGTTCTTAACACCAGAGGATACAAATAGTCGTGAGGAGTCTGTGGATGTAACTCTTTTTCTTAGGAATCTCATGTAGCATCATCTTTTTTTAACATTTGATGTATTTCATAAGTTATTAGATTGAAGTCCTAATTAGTTTCATGGGGGCATGTCTACAGAGGCGACCTTTGAAGTACTCCCTCGACTTAATGAGATCAAATTTGGCAGTGGAGTCATCGATGAGCTTTTGTTTCTAGACTTGCCAAGAGAATGTAGATTTCCTTCTGGTGTAATGATGCTGGAATATGGAAAAGCAGTTCAAGAGAGTGTATACGAGCAACTTCGTGTTGTTCGCGAGGGTCAGCTTCGTATCGTGTTTACACAAGATTTAAAGGTTACATACCTGTTGTTTGTTACCGGGTTCTGATTCTCATAAAAATTTCTTCTGCTAATATGTTACCCTACACTTTTTCAGATATTGTCTTGGGAATTTTGTGCACGACGCCATGAAGAGCTTCTTCCTCGTAGGCTTGTTGCTCCACAGGTACTGTTTTTCTGTGCCTTGTTAAGTTTTGGCTTTTATTGTGCAGGATATGTATAGAAGATGGTAGAAATATTTCTGTTATTATAATTAATTTTAATTGAGGCTTTTCAATCTTGCGTTTAAATAATAGGCGATGTTTAATTTATTGATTATAAGAACTATGCAATTGTAGAACCGAAAAAGAAATTGTCAAAACACTTGAAATGGACTTAACCCTGATCTTTGTAAAAGCTGTCTTTTGAAATTGCAATAATTTGGTAAGGTAGTGTCTCGTTCTTTGATTTTTCCAGTGAGCCATCTTAAGTTATGTTTTGTTTAGTTCTGAAATTTTACTTTGATAATTTCTTTGTGTTTTTGAAAGAAACAAATGTGCCCCTTTTTGCCAGAATTTCAAATGTACTGTGTAATTAAGTGATGAAAACCGATTAATTAAGTGGATAGAACTGTGACCTAAGAAACAAGTAGATAAGGTTAAGTATAGACTGATGTGGTGAACTTACAAGGCATGATATTTTCCAGGTCAATCAGTTGGTTCAGGTTGCACAGAAGTGCCAGAGTACGATTGCTGAAAGTGGATCTGATGGGGTTTCTCAGCAGGATCTACAAGCAAATAGCAATTTGTGAGTTTTTGAGGCGATCAACCAGTTTGGTATTCAATTTTAATTCTCCTCATAAAGAAGTAGGGCTTCACTGATGTTTTTGCTTGTTTCCTTCAGGGTTCTGACAGCTGGGCGGCAGCTCGCAAAGAGTTTGGAGTTGCAGTCTCTGAATGACTTGGGCTTTTCTAAAAGATATGTGAGGTGTTTGCAGGTATATTTTATTGCATTCATGGACATGATTGTTGAGTTAGAATATAATCTTCAGTTTTAATGTTATGTATGTCTTTATACTTGAATTTTATTTTAGTTGCTGACTTTCTGACTTTTAACAGATATCAGAGGTTGTGAACAGCATGAAAGATTTGATCGATTTCTGCCGGGAAAACAAAGTTGGCCCAATTGGTATTGTCCTGTTTTTTTCTATTCCTCTTTCCATTTTGTAATTCTCTGCTGCTGCTTTGCATGGGAGTTGAGCATATTGGTAGTAATTTGATTAATTTCTTGTGCAATTAGTCGCATATTCGTATTCCAGCACCATCTTAGACAGATTTTTGAACAAACCATGATATGGTTTTGCCACTGATATCTGCTTGGTATTGCTTGTAGCTTTAATTTTTTCATTCCATGAGTTAACTATCTTCTTCTGAAGTAGTTATACTGTGCAATTTGGAGCTACTAGCATGCTTACTGAGCATTATGTTCAATTAAGTTAATGGAGGTTTTGGACATGGTGGATCTGGAGTTGACTGGAATCATCTTGTTTCGTCTTCATATCTTTCCTGTAGGAAGTAATATTGCTCTTGTTTGTTGTATTTGATATATAACGCGGTGAAGTTGGTATTTGGCTACTTATTTCTTGTTCTCATTGATTCTTTCTCATTTCCTTACCCTCTTCTTTGTTGTGCTAAACTTTTTGTGAGCTCCTGTATGTTTGCTTGTTGCTTGTTTCAGTTGTTGGTTCTATTTCTTTATATTGATTTCTTTGATTGATCTTATACTGAAAATTGCCAGAGGGCTTGAAGGTTTATCCTCGACATGCGAATGCAACCAAGCTCCAGATGCAAAAGATGCAGGAAATGGAGCAGTTAGCAAGTGTTCAGGGCATGCCAACTGACAGGAACACCCTGAATAAGCTAATGGCGTTGCATCCCGGACTAAACAATCAAATGAATAACAACCAGCACATGGCCAGTCGAGGAGCTTTGAGTGGCTCAGCACAAGCAGCTTTAGCGCTGACCAATTACCAGAATCTGCTCATGAGGCAGAACTCAATGAATTCAAATGCAAATTCTCTTCAACAGGAGGCATCTTCGTCTTTCAATAACTCCAACCAAAGTCCATCATCACCTTTTCAAGGTGCTGCTGCTTTAATACCAGGACCAATGCAGAATTTACCCGGCAGTGGCTATTCAAGTCCCCATCTATCTTCACGACAGCCACATCAGACACCGCAGCTGCAGCAGCGGTCACTCAGTTCTAACAGCTTGCTTCAACAAACCAATCCGCAGAACTCCCAAGGCAACCAGGCCTTGCATCAACAGATGATCCAGCAAATGCTGCAGGAGATGTCTAATAATAACAGTGGGGCACAACAATCTCTTCCCGGACCAAATTCTAATGGGAGTTTGACAAGGAATGGGTTGAGTTTTGGAGGTAATAATTCAGCAGCCGCTAATGCTACTCCAACTGTGTCTGGAAGTCACGGCCCTGCTCCAAGCAGGAGTAACAGTTTCAAAGCTGCTGCAAACAGCGACTCTTCAGCAGGTGGTGGTAACAATGCATTCAATCAGAGAGCACAAGAATTACCCTCAAACCTTCATTTGCAAGAGGATATGGTTCAAGACATTGCCCGTGAATTCACAGAAAATGGCTTTTTTAACAATGATCTTGATGATTACAGCTGGAAGGCATGACTAACATAATTTGGCCTGATTATTGGCTCCAATTTGGTAAGTGGCAGCATATATTTTTGTACAGCACATTTTTAAAATAACTGTTTTTCCTCTCCTCCCCTTCTTTTCTTGGTTTCCTTCTCTTTGGCTTAGTATGGAATTTGTCGTGACATCGCACATTTGTACTTGGGTAGTTCAGTTTTTTCGTTTGTTTGTTCGGAGGGCTTTCTATCTCCATGTCTTGCAAGTGTAATCTATTGGATACAGAACTCCGAGAACTTCTCTAGTTTCTGAGTAATATGATATTTACATGTTTTCGCTTGTGTTCTTCATAGTTATATTCTGCTCAAAGATTGGATTATTGTCTTCAGAATACTATTTGAAGATGCAAAATATTGAACGAGGTAGAATGTGGAAATAAGAGGAGCTCAAAACATGGCATGTGAAGTTCCACACTCCCACTGATATGGTTTCTTCTATTCTTTTCTAAATGACTTGGGGGTCGGGGGATCCACGACGACACTTCATGCTGTTTCCCTTCGTGTTTTAGGGAAAGACTGCATCAAGAACAGGGACCTGAACCTGCTCAAATTAATATGATACAAAAACATATGGAAATTAATGGCATTGACATTACTTTGTTTCAAATGTAAATTACATATCTAGATGCCAAACATGACATATTGCGTGGTTTGGTTAGAGGTTAGCAGCTTATATAAAGTTATAGACTACATTTCATTAACTTTTCCTACTTGGTTGGGCATATTAACACTGAATCTAAGCAGAGGCCACCTTTGGTGTGTGTACAATCAATTTGGGTCACTGAAAATTTCATCTTCATCGGCTTAGGACTCCTGCTGACGAAATCACCGACATGGTAGTGAACCCAGCTGCATCGTTCATGCAAATAACACTCGGATAAAGCGTGCTGGCCGTCCGACGTTGATAAGTGGAATCGGACGGGCTTAATGTCCCAGCCATGCACTTGATCAGTGTTGCATACTCGTCGGCCGAATCTTCCTGAACAAGTCCTGCCAAGCTGAAGCCGAAAATATAGGCTATAGTTTCCCGGGGGAAACTCGAACTCTAGTTCCCCTTGTGCTTCAAGCCACCAGATTTGTTTAAGATATGCAACTCTGTTAAACCTATATATTGCATATGATCAGAAACAAAAGCCCATATTAATCCTCCAATAATCTTATAATAGATCATATATATGCGAAGTTTCTGTAAAACAATGACGCTTGAATCTTTTAAGTTTGTTAATATGAACAAAGGAAGTTGACAAAAGTTTCTTTTTCTTATCATGTTACTAATACGTTGGATTTTCGTAAACACGTAACTTGGTAGTTAGGGGTCTCAAAGCTATTGGAAGACAGCTTTCGTTAAACCAAAACTCTCTCTCCAAAATTCGTGTCGATTATGCTTTGTGATCTTTAGGAAGGCTCAAAACGCAACGAATGATTACATGGGATGATGCCAACCATGGAAATTCATGTAAAGAACTCAAAAATTTCTCTAGCACAAGGCAAGTTGTCATAACAAATGGAATCAAATCTTCTTAGCTTAGACTATGGATGCAATGAAATCTTCAAAAAGGAGCCCACCTTGGAATAGCTTGCTATCCATTATTCTTAGGTGCTATGCTAATTCTCACACTCTTTCTCATAGTACAGGGTTTTATATAGTGTGGAAAGAAAAGGGACAATCCAGACTCGTGGAACTGATCAATGTCAAGAATAAGAATTAACAAAGAGAATGGGAATTCTAATAGTTTAGGGTTATCCTATTAGTCTAAACGGAAATATTATAAAAGTTTTTGGGTTGGGGAAAACCGGAAATAAAGTTAGAATTAGAATAAAGGTTGCAATTATTGAGGCTTAGTGCATGAACTATCCACTTCAAAAATGTAGAGGTCTGAGAGAAAACCCAATTGATCGAACTTCTCAAAGTGTCATGATCATAATAATTGAAATCTTGGCTCTGCAAGTAAGTACCTCGATTCCTCAGTTGGAATATTACTCCAATATCTTCGATCATCTATTCCTGTTATCCGCAATGCCTTTGATGAAATGGACAAACAAACCTGTGGATGTGATCCACAACTCTTGTCCAACCAAACTTCCTGTTAGTGTTGCCAAAAACAAAATCACAATCAACTTATCCGCAAGCTAGATCTAACCGTTAAGGGCTCCAAGCAGTACTTCAATAAAGAGAAAAGCATATACGGTTAACTAAGATAGATATATAGTTACATACTGTACCTTGGTGCCATTGTCAAAACGATTTGGCCGACACAATCTTGCGTATATATCTTTCTTCGGAATACGGTTACTATTATGTTCGCCAAGGACTAATGATTTTTCGACTAGAAACTTATAGTTTGATGGGAGCTTTGATTGCCAAACAAAATCAGTAGATGAAGCAGCCCTGAAAACCCTATTCACCTGCGCAAGTTTACAGATCTCCGGCGGATCCAAACACAAAAGAATGTAAGAGATACAACTTTCAGGTAGGTCTCCGAGACCCGGCTTCGTTTGATCGGGAGGATGATCGGGAGAACCTGATCTACTGGTATCCTTTGAAGACATAGAGGAACCTGCCCCCATGAACGTTATTGAGCTAAAGCTAAGAAGAAGAATCGATTCAAGTTAAGAGAATATGATATATGGAGTGCTGTAAAAGGTAGAGAAGGAGGAGATGGAGCAGATGAAGAAGAGGAGGAGGAGGAGGAATCACCATTTTCTTCATGTATAAGGAGAGAAGGTCATTGCCGTTGGCATTAGGCAGCCCTGTGGGTTTTAGAGAGAGAGAGAGAGAGAGAGAGAGTTGGCTTTTTTATTAACTAACTAATTAAAAGGAACGTGCATATGACAAAAAGTGCATGGAAATTGGAATAATACATCTTTCTGGGCCAAATTTGGGAATTTTTGTGTTATATACCGATCATATATACTTTTTTTTTTAATAACAATTGATAATATTAACTATCAAAGTCATAAAATAAGTCAAAGTCTAATATGTACTTACATAAAACATCTGATACTAACCAAAAATCAATTTAAGTCAATACTAAATTTACTAAATTTTAAAGAGACGCTCGCTAGAAAGCAAGCTTAACCAAGTAAAGAACAACCTCGCTTCTTAAAGAAAAATAATTCATCTAGTCTAAATCTGCGGCTAGCACGCACTTGTGGTACAAATAACAACCAGAAACATTTAAAAAATTAAAAACTCATAGAGATTACTCCTACTTTAAAATACTTGTAACCAGATGTCTAATAACATAAAGACTTAAGAAAGTACTAGATCATTCCCTTTAGGATTGGAACCAGCACCATCCTTAGCCTCTTCACTAGCCAACAATCTTGGCATCAGGTTTGTCTTTCTGCTCTTGTTTGTAGTCTTTTTGCCCGAGTCAGTATCACTTTTGGCATTCTTGCCCTTCCACGCATACCATAAGGCAGCTTATTCAAACTTCCCACAGGGCCGCCTCTCTTCCTCTTTGGTTGCTCAACATTTCCAAAAAGTCCCTCCTACAATCTCATAGTCACAGCATCCAAGTTCTTTTTCCCAACAGCTAAACTTAAACGCAATTTTTTTCAGAGAAATAATTATCTCATCACCATCCCTAGCCCGACGTTGTCTTGTGATAGCTAGGTACAACACTTTGACGCAGCTCCACAAGCTCTCTAATCTGTACTAGTCAGCATGCCTGACGCGTCGCTGCCACCACCTGAGGAAGGGAGAAATTCGGAATGCTATAGGAAAATATGTGCCTTGAAAACTAGGGTTTGGTCATTTGCCAAAATCCTAGCCGCACTGGAACTGGCCCCCAGTTCATCACGTAGTAAGGCCAACGCAAAGGGTTGCGCTAAAACACCGACGACCTCCTTACTGTCTTCCTCCAATTCCGGACCTGAACATGGAAGTCCGACGTGGGTAACTAAACCACATGGCCTACACCTCCCAAACAACTTGTCGTATATGAATTTCACCAAAAACTGAACACTATCCTCCACCCATACATGCCGTTTAAATAGCAGTGGTTTGGCGTAGTCGATTTCTACTCGGGTGCACAACACCCTTGTCATACACTTTGAAATCACCCAACATACTGCCAATAAGTCGCATAATTCTTTCAGAGCGAAAAGCAGGGGGGAACACCTCGCAATGCCATCCAGTAGGATGACAATTTTTAGTTGCATTGCCATGATCTGTTAGACTCCATCATAGTTTGCAAGTGTATGCGATCGGAGCTCTGTTAAAGCCCCATGTCCCCCTTTCCAAACCCCAGCCTTATTGACCGGATCTGAAAATGAGAAGACAACAGAATCATCTTGTGAAGACCATAAAATTTAATTTAATTTAATTAAATGTAATTCAATATTTGTTCAATAATATGAATTATGAATTTTTAGGCTTGCTTTGTATGTCATTGTGTGAGGAAAGGAGTTAGTATCATTTTCCATCTCTGGGGCGACTGTCCTGCCGATAGAACCCTCAGCGTTTGCAGCCACCTCCTCGATACAAATAGAATCCTGGTCAGATTCAGAATTGTCAGAGAGCGGGATTGGATCAGAAAGGGAAATGGAAAGCATTGGCCAACAGTGGCTTACCTCTCGAGTTGTCGGGTCAATATCTAGTATGTGGTCTCCAAGAGGAAGAGGCCTCACCTCATTCACCTCTTGGACCTCTAGTGCCGCGAGAATCTCTGTGGTCATCAGTTCCTCGTAAGCGGCAGAAGCCTCAGAGTGGCTTTCCACGCTTTCATGCTTCGAGTACTCATCATTGGAGATCGTTATTAGAATAGTAGGACCTTGCAGATGCTCTATAGATGTGGGAGCCGGAAGAGGCGCCACGGGGTTAGTTAATGCTTGAACTAGCGAGAGAGTTGGCTCTTCTACAGTGGCTGAGGATCCAGCCTCGCTCAGGCGAGAGGGATCAGTGGTCCTCTGACAGACATGTCAAAAGATACATAATGAAGATCTTGCCCAATTCTAAAATTTAAATAGAATAAGACGGGGCCAGAGTTTACCAATCATATTCCCAGAGGTTCATCATCTTCAAAACTCTCTTCGACTGATTGAGCTCGATCGTGTTTGCAAGCAAAGACAGCAGTGGCCTGCACGACAAAAGAATCACAACTCAAAAAGGGGGAAAGCACCAAAAATGCAAGTTTGGGATCGTTCTTAACCAAATTACCTCAGCAGAATCTTCATCATGAGAAGATTCTCCCTCAGGAGTCTCCTCTGCTATTGCCTTGTGTTTCCCGGCCTGAATAGAGGCTGTCTTGCTCCGAGTAGTTTGCTGCAAAACACAATCAGGAATAAGAGCGGGAAAATCAAGACAAGGAAAAGGAATGGTGAAGAAAGACAAAAACTTACGGTTGCCCTAGGCTCGTGGATTTGTATCCCTGGACGCGATGAGTGAGAAGGTAGAGTAGGTCATGGAGGTTGTGCTGCAGGGTTGGAGAAGTGCTCAAGAATCTTGCGGTCCTCCGGACCAGGACTACTCATTCCACGAAAGATCTAGACGAAGAGTTCGTCGTGTGGCAGGTCCCAACAGTTCACGGAAATTTCTTTCCACCAATCAACATAATCATTGTCGACATCGTTGAGGGGATACAGTGCTCTGACCCAAAGGGGAATCACTATCAAAGTAAACTGACTTTGAAAGGAGGCAGACCCAGGTGGGGCTAATCTCCGCGAAGAGGTGTAGTAATTGGCAGAATCAACCAGAGGCTAGGGTACCAACTGGGCCAACCCAAATTGGCGAGCAAAGTGGTTAGGGGCATAGAGCTCATAACTTACGCGGTCGGTGGTAAGACGAATATCCAAGCAGGAGATGGCTCGACGAAAGGCCAAGAGGGCTCTTTCGCTATGATCGCGTCCACTGGGCAGAAAGCCATCATCAAGGGGAGGAGGAAATCGCCTAGAAAGGACTATTTTTGGGTCCGGCATCTCTCCCAACAAGTACAAGTAAATAAAACACTCGGAGTAGGGTGGAGCTCGATACCTTAGGTTGTGACAAAGCCAGTTCCCCAAAAGGGAATGGACCACTAATATCGGTATCAAAGGGGCGCATTACAGCTCTATAAATGGAGTGATATAACGCACCCAATACAGGTTGCCCAAGGCCAACGTAAATACCTTTGTAGAGAGCAATGGCCAGAGAATTCCAGCGCCCAGTAGGTTTGTTGGAAGAAGTGCAAAAGATAAATTTGCAAAGCCAGAATTCCAGGAATGCGATACCTCCTGTATGGTCACACTGGGTGCGGTAATAATCACGCCAGACAGGGTAGGATTTACTGTGATGCCCCCGACCAGCCATATCCATTCTAAAAGGAAAGTGAATACCATCAAACTGACCATGCACATAGGGGTCAAAATCAATGGGCAACCCCGTGATGGTAAGAACATCCAGCAGAGTTATGCTCATATGCCCAAATCGGAAATCGAATGTATTGCTGAAGGTGTTCCAGAAGCAAAGAGCGGTGGCTAGCGGTGCAGGGCTAGTATTATGGGGAAGACAAAAGCATAGATCGATGGTTTGGGTGATATCCACCTCATCCCATCGGGCCAAATCTCTCGCTCGGACCTCCTGATACCAAACCTTTTCCTCGAGAGCGATGGTAGGCCAGAAGCCCACTTTCATCCTTGGTCCCAAACTGCTAAAATCACCAGGCACCTACCGAAGAACCGCTATAGGACGGCATATGGGAAACCCATAATAGGCCATAGCATCATCTGGCAAACGATCGTGAGGTGTGGGACCCAGACTCGCTTGACTATCACCGCCACCAAAGCCCATCAGTCGACTTCTCTCCTCTCCGGTCTGACTTCTACATCGAACACTCATGTTAGTCCGCCATGTGAATGTGGCTTTCTCAGTGATTTCATCTGCCTGATCGATAACGAATAGTTTATTGGATGTCATTTCTGGGTCACAAGGAACACTTCTCCATTACACCTTGATTTATAGCTCAGGTGTTTTTGGAGATTAATTAATTAGCTGGGCTAGTGAGTGGTCCTAGTTGATAATTAATGAATCACTATTCCATCTTGAGAATCGCATCTAAGGTGACAGTGAAAATATTTCACCTTTTCCTACCATCGCAGGGCCAGCATAATGGCCTGATTTTTTTTTAATAAAACAAGATTAAAACCAATTCGGTTTTAGATGCTAAAGTTGCAGCAAATGTGGTGGTTTCACTTCGTCACATGTCATGATGACGATAGCCATGATTCAATCATCCTCTTCAGCATAAGATTCACGAAGGATTAAATGGCAGCAAACAGTTTGCTATTCAGCATCTTATTTTGCCAAGTACTGTAGGCCTTGATCAAACTTGATCTAGCCAGCAAAAAAGCTTCAAACACCTACATTTGAGAAAATCAACAGAGAGCCAGCGATCAAAGCAGATGCTTGCTGTTATACACATGGCGAAGCTACCACCAAAGAAGAGAAGGATCCTCATTCACAATCAAAAGCAGTCTCCTTCGTATGGGGAGCACGCTAAAGTTATGATATCCTACAGCCTGCCTAAGTTTTGCCAATTCACTGCATACCAGACATCAGATACGGGGGGAATAAAGTTGGCAAAGAAAGCATCAGTTCATGACAAAGGCAATTCAGATTGTGGCATCCAAGCTTTATGGCCTATTTAGAGGCCTATATGGAATCAATCAAGTAATTTCAGTCAAACCAATACAAGTGGCTTCGGAGCAACGATATTATAAGAGTAGTACTGATTCAAGACCTCTTCAATCAAGATGAAGACCTTTGACTTCGAGGTCTGGGGGGCAATGTTTGGACCCAAAATGAACATTTTGGCCTGACAAGGCATGTCTTGGAGAAATTGAGCTAATGTCAGTGGCTCAAGCTATATATTGTCGACAAGTTCGAAATATATATTTAGAGGCTAAATAAAGCCTACTATGGAAGCATGGAAATGAAAAGTCAAGTTTAGCACATTTTTCTACTTTGGCTAGGAGAAACCGAGCTAACAAGGAAGAAAGGGCGGCAGACTAACCATCCAAACTTCAAATGAGTTAAAACTTTCCAGATTCATTCTAGACATCCCAAGGATCATTTCTTATAAAGAGTGCTAGAGCTTGTTCGGAGTGAAAAACTTCAAACAATCAGTCCAATTTTCTGCAGAAGCAAAATTGGAAAACTGGACCTGTAAGGAGTCTAGTAGCATTTCCGGCCCAACCACATGGAAATAAATTCTGAAATTTTACCACAATAATCAACATCCATGGTGGATCATTTCATATGAAGAAGTCGAAGGTTAAGTATGAGTTCTTAGTAGAGATAAAAATTAAATGAATAAAGAAGTGTAAGTACTCTCACCTAACAAAATTCACTAAGTGTTAGTGCTCTCACCTAACAAATCCACTAAGTGTTTGTGTGCTCAAACCTAACCCACTATGATTTGTTTAAAGGCCAATTAGTGTTGCTCGGAAGCCTATATATAGAGGCTACAACAAGTATCATCTCACCAATTCACTCATCAAAACATTTATAAGATGATCTAAGTTCTCTCTAGAGCAACCTCTCTAAGAGCAACTCCTCTCCTTCTCTTTCTCTTATCGGTGATCACATTCCAAGTTCTAGTCTCCTTAGGGATCAACTTTCAGTACCACCAAACCCTCTGTCAAAGTGTTTTGGTCCTAGTCTCCTCGGGAGCCGACTGTAGTACCACGACCACAACGGTTACGGAACCAGCCAAGCAAGGGTAATGCCCTCACAAACCAGCCAAGCTAGAGTCACGCTTTAGCAATTTCTCCTCACTTCCCAGTGGTTTTCGTTCTGCTCGATCTACAACATCGAGTATCAATTGTGATTTTGAAGAAGCTCAGCAAAAGTCCTCGCCACGAGGCACAAAGAATCCCACGACGAGGTTGGTGCTCTCCTCGTCCACAATCGCTCAGAAGAAGTCAGGTCAAGGGACACTCCCGACGACCACACCCGAACGGTGCTGGCACGCCCACGCAAGAAAAGAGACTGTTGACCAGCTCAAGAAAAACTGGAGCCAAACAACATCTTCACCAATTTCTTCAACCCTTAAGGTGCCATTCACCCTCCAAGCATATCAGAACATTCCCAAGAAGGATCTACTTGTGTAATCCCTCGCCATGAGCAGCTTCCCGAACATGAAAACCTCATGTTGTTGTAAACCCTTAGACAAATGTAACTCAACTGGTCGCTTCCCTTCCGCGATGCAAAGGGAGGCGGCGAGACAAGCAACCATTACATCAATTGCAATTGCTTGGTGAGAAATATCGCTGCAGACGACAAACCCTAACCCTAGAGGTTTTTAGAGAGAGGGAGCGGTTCACCTTGCTTTATCTCCCGACGCTTTACCAATCATATATATATATATATATATGTATATGTAGACTCACACCCACAAAAATTGGGATAAAATTCGGTGCTTCTAACGCTAGCACATTACATATTTCTGTTCTTAATAAAAATTAATTGTCATAAAAAGTTAGTACGTACCTAGCTATTGTTATTGTTATAGTTTGCACTTTGCAGTTTGAATAATGTTGTTTATATACACTCAATTGATCACATTATATGTAATATGACGCCACACTAACTAGGTTACAAAGGTCAGATCTGTTAATGAAACTAACTTGAAGTGATCGATTAACTAATATGATCAATAAATTTTATGTACATAATTATAACACATGTATCTCTTATTAGCTTAGTAAACGTGTAATTTGTGAGCTCAAAATTAGTCGGACATATAGTGGAATATTTAGGATTCTTCAATGGCTAAGTAGTGAATAGGGTATTATTAAAAACCACGACCACTGCCTAATTAATTAGATTTAGGTTTAATAATTCAGGATTAGTTGCACATGGCCGCGAAATTAGTTTATCAGTTGTAAGGGATGGGCACACGTATAAAATAAAAAAATATCTATACAATTGACACGTGTCACCGAATGTCAGTTTGTAAATCACGAAATTGACTCAGAGTGACATTTGTGAGCAGTATATCAGATCCAGTGACCTAGATTGTAGAAATGAAATGCAAAAAGGTAGTGAATAGTATTGACCTAATGACCTCAACGGGTGAACTTGCTCTTATAATCACACTATATATTTTCTTTTTGAGTATCATAAGTTTTATCTTTTTGTAGTGTGAATTGTAAAATTGTGATGTTAAGATATTAAAAAATGAAACATGAAGTGCAAATTGCAAAATAAAGTGTGTGAATTTCACTTTTTTTTCTTTTTTTTATAGGTGTGAAAATGATCTCTTAGGCGTGGCTAACATGCATGTTGATATGATAATTAAGATCATGGCTGGCTTCAAAGTAACGTTCCCACGTGGGGTAAAGATTGTTATGCTTTCGATTCCGACCTTGATTGTGCACGAAATTAATTAGTATGTGTTTCAACTATAAAAATTTTCAAGTGTCGTGGTTAGATCTTGACTCTTGTGGTTATGCTATTTTATTCTCTATCAGAAATGGCAATGTATATGAGTGGATCCGTTCCTTCCCTTCTATAAATGGATCTCGAAGTGTATAATTCTCAATGAAATTTATATCTTATTTATTAGTATGGATGTTCTTGAAGAATGTTCTGAACAGATTGATTCCAATAATGCTAGCTAGTAGTTACAATATGAAACGATCGAAAAGAACAGTAGACAATACTGCTTATATTCATTCCTCTTAGTAGGACATGGTGTCCCCATGAATGTACATGTTCCTCTGATTGAAGAAAATATCATTCTATGTTTTGTGTTTTCAAAAATCTGTATAAATCCTAAATCGGAGTGAAATTACTAAACGAATACTCAAAAGGTTCTCACCACCCAATTATAAGGGCCAAAAAAAAAAAATTAAGTTGCGGTAGATAACGAAAGCGATATAACTAGGATTTTGAATGATGGGGGAAGTAAATTAGGGAAAAGTTGGGGTGTTTACTGAGTGAATTTATAGTGAAAGTAAACCCATGAGATTAAGAAATTGGAAGAATTTATTTCTCTATAATATCTTTATATGTCACTGTCAAAGCCTTTATGAATTGAGAAACAAAACTTACCATTTTGAACTCGGTAATATCGATCAATCATAATGTTAATATTTAGGTAGAAAGAGATCCAAAGTCATAGGATCATGGCAGGGTCCCCTCAATTATTTAAACCCTTGATCAGGGTACGAAACAAACGTGTATTTGACCATATGATTAATTAGTTTAAGCTAGGTACGAAACACATGGAAAAATTATAAACTTGTTTCCTAAAGCTGGGGACCGGTTGTTTGTCTCTCATGCTCTCTGTCCACTAATTATGTCCTAAGCTAGCTAGACTGAGCATAAACAAATCACAAAGTATGATTAATAGGCTATTGGCCTATTGCACATAATTTATTAATATAAACCTCTTTCTAATTACGTTCGAAATTTGCGTCCACTCGTTCACATGAATCCTGCTACTCAAGTGTTCAACTGCTCAAGTATAGCAAGATTTTGAAGAATTAATGTTTGCCTTGAGGTTCCAGAGTCGTATATGGTTTATGATCCTCCATGCATGACAGGGGTTGTCTGATACCGCTTTGCCTGAATCAAGGGGTAGTGTTCGGCCCCATTGAGATATCTTTTTAACTTTGGCTGGTAATAAAAAGTTTTGTATTTTGGATGTCAATATATACATCATAAGCCTCTTGAAAGTCACAAATCACAAAGTTTTGTTCAAGTTAAACTTGAATACTCCTGGCCCTTATTCAGTTGAAACTTTTGTTTGGTTTTCTTCTTCCCGGGGAATCTATAAGGTTTAGCACTAGGGTCAACTTGGATTCGGACACTAGACTTGGAGCTATCTTCATATTTGTCTGTCCAAAATTCGTAACACTGCTATTTTTTTGTATGATGAGCTGAAGCAGTCAAGTAGCCAACCTTTTGTTTTTTGATCAATGAAAATGTAGTGTGGTTGCATTCTTTTTCTTTCCACAGCGTCGCGCACTTCATCGAACATTTATTAATTATTCCTTAGAGCAAGAAATTCACGGAGGTGGACGTGTATTGAATCAAATTGTAGGTGTAAGAAGCAACTTGGACGGCATCCCATAAGAGTGAACCTACCAGAACCTACTCGAGCTGTGTTAAACAAAACCGTTTGATTCTTCACTGTGTTGAAATAAACATGACAGGAAAATATAATGAAGAAGAGGACACTTGGATATATATATATATATATATATATATATATATATGATTTTTCTCAGGTAAGGATGTCCTTGCCTAAGGTTTAGGTACGGATTTGGTATTTTCACCCACTTTCTGATCACATTTTCACATCTTAACCGTTCAGTTTTTAGATCCTAATGTATAGATCCCCCCTGCAAAATTTCAGCCAATTTGGTGATCGTTAAGGCATCCAAAACTGCAATTTACACGAACGGGCCGAATCTGTCGAACCGGAACCGTTCGCATTTATAATGGTAAATTGCAGTTTTAGATGCCTTAATGATCACCAAATTGGCTGAAAATTTGTAGAGGTGATCTATACATTAGGACCTAAAAACTGAACGGTTAAGATGTGAAAATGTGATCGGAAAGTTGGTGAAAACCGGAAATCCGTACCTAAGAAAAACTAAGGACGTCTTTAGTGTAGCTGGACTGATATAGGATTTTTCTCAGGTAAGGATTTTAGATACGAATTTAGTGTTATATATATATATATATATATATATATATTTGATCAACCAGTTCTAACAAGTTAACTCAAAGTGGTGAATCCATGCATGTACATTTATCCATCGTATACTAACATTACATGCTCATCACTTGCTACGTCTCAAGTTACACACCCTCT
This sequence comes from Rosa persica, assembly GCA_025331145.1. Taxonomy (NCBI): domain Eukaryota; kingdom Viridiplantae; phylum Streptophyta; class Magnoliopsida; order Rosales; family Rosaceae; genus Rosa; species Rosa persica. The sequence goes on from WFKR01000001.1 coordinate 42,027,349, forward strand.
GATGACCGAGGGATCAGAAGGGAGGAAGTAAACCAAAACCAATACCTTATACCTCTATTTCCAGTTAGTCTCCTTTTTCTGCTTCAGTGAACCAAATTCCAAATATCTACCTGAAAATATAGATGCGATTTATTTATATGCGCTAGTAATGGATATGACCGCAGCTATTGGATTGCTTCCTTGGGAAAGAGCATTCTGTGTTATTCAGAAGACCGGAGCTAAAGACATTTGTGGTTTTGCATACAAATGAGGTCAGCTTTCCATTAGTAAACTTGTCGAAAATCTGGTAGCTGAAGTCCAGAACTTTGAGTCTTTGATGCACTTATACATTTTAGGCAGGGAAAGGAGGAGACTTGTCAAATCATGAAGCTAGTATTATTGCTGGTGCATTGGATTTGACACAAAAAACTGCATGTCAAGGATGCTATATATGTCGACAGCCATCTCTGAAACCTTTTCTCTGGATGTAAATTCCAAACTCAACATGTATGTCCAATATTTCCTCCCTCTTTTATTTCTTTGAATCTTCCAAGTACGTTTACGGCTACTTTATATTCTGAGGCAAACAATGGGTTTAATCAAGGGCAAGGGTCACACTTGTGTACCTGTACTACTCCGGCAATCCCAAAAACATTATAGGCCTCATTCAGGTAATTAAGCAGCTCCAAGAACTGAAATTGTTAGAATCCCAATTCAAGAGATCAGCTATTTCATGAGTTATTACATAACCTAATATGCAAGAATCTATTCTTCTGCCGCCCTGAAGATGAAACTCCAGTGAAGCATTTGACTATAAGGAGAATGCCAAGGTATGGGAAGTTTTCTCATTGACTATTAATCACCACAGAATGTAATTGCACATTATGTTTGTTCTGTTTTTGCCGCAGATACCTAACTATATATAAGCACACATATTCTGCCCAACAGGGTTTATGACTAATGGCCATTGTATGATATACAGGATCAGTTCGATCATGAAAGCTAGGTAACATGACTAACATCCATACGGCTGTGGTTGTGAAGTGTCATAAGAATGCTATCACCGAAAATGATGCAGTGTCAAAGAGCAGCATGATATGTATATATGTATGTTAATTTCACGCAAACAAAGTGCAAAAGAAAAACTTCAGCATTGAAAAAATGCTGCTTCTACATCAGCAGGCATGGCTTCAACATCTTTTGGACAACTTGGGCTTTTCAGTGGTAGAAAATGGGCCACACCATATGCCCAATTAAATTTTCATCTGTAGGGCTAGTGTTTACATGGTACTATTATATACAACGGACTCATTCGTTACACCAAATATCCACGGCCCAACTATTTTGTCTGTTGGTGAATCCATGCCAATATATACCAAGCAACCTAAAGTAAAGGCAAACTAGAATACAGCAGAACCTCAGCTAGCAACAAGAAACAAATAGATGTTGCGATGTGATCATTAGAGTAATGAGGATGATCCAAAGTGATCAATATAAGTCCGACGGTAGATAAGTTTGAATTTAGAAGACTCGCAATAGGAAATTAGGAATGACCTTCTTTTTTTTTTTTTTGAGAATGAAAGAAATTAGGAAAGACAAACATTCTTGAATCTGCAAACCGTAGAGAATAGAAACAACCTCCTTAATCAGCATCCAACTCAAGGATAACATATCAACATGTACGTATAAGAACAACCATGATTTCTATAATTACGGTTATGTTTTGCAACAAATTACCTCTTAAATTCTCTTTCTAGTGATTGAAGAGAAAGTAGTTTAAAACTAGAAAGAGAGATCGACCAACCGTCGATATACACAAAACTAAGCTAGTGCATGCAACTAACATGTTAAGAGTGAAGGCGAATTTGGTTTTGATACTTCATCAGTTAATATTACACATAATGTGCCATTCAAGTTCACGAAATTAAGGAGACTGAAACGTTTCCTAGGAGTTTCATGCATATTTTGGAGAGCTATCACCTCTGGCACTCAGTTGTTATGGATGCCTAATTAAGTAAAGCTAAGTTGGTACTTTCTACTGAGTCGACTTAGTCAAAAAGAACAAAGGAACAAGAGATTTGGGATTTCTGATGTGTTTTTTACCTTCTCCAAGAACGGAGTATATATACAAGATACACCAAGACCTATTAGGAAACTAATTACAACAGAATAATCCTAATAATACACAATATTCACAATCCTAATTACATGGCATGACTCACGCCAATACTCCCCCTCAAGTTGGTGCATATAGATCACGGATGCCCAACTTGTCAAGTGAGTCACAGAAAGCTTTACTCGAGAGAGCCTTTGTAAGAATATCTGCCAATTGTTCTTCAGTAGGAACGAAGGGAAACATAATGACCTGTCCATCCAGCTTCTCTTTAATGAAGTGTCGATCTACCTCTACATGCTTCGTGCGATCATGTTGAACATGATTGTGAGCAATTTCAATTACAGCCTTATTATCACAATAAAGTGGCATAGCCTTTTTCTGCCTGAACCCCAAATCACTCAACAAATTTCTCAACCACAACATCTCACACAGTCCTCGGGCCATTCCTCTATACTCTGCTTCTGCACTAGAACGAGCCACCACCTTCTGTTTCTTGCTCTTCCAAGTAACCAAGTTACCACCCACAAACGTGAAGTAGCCCGAAGTAGACCTGCGGTCTGTAATATTACCTGCCCAGTCCGCGTCTGTGTACCCGAAAACATCCAAGTGACTGTGTTTTGAAAAGAGTAATCTCTTCCCTAGAGCAGACTTTAAATACCGCAAAATACGAAATACAGCATCAATATGAGTCTTACTGGGATTATGCATAAACTGACTTACCACACTAACTGCATAGGCTAAATCTGGTCTAGTGTGGGATAAATAAATCAACCGGCCAACTAACCTCTGGTATCTTGCTTTATTCGTAGGCACTTGATCCAAATACTCTGCTAACCGATGGTTCTGCTCAATAGGAGTATCAACAGGTTGACAGTCAAACATACCTGTTTCTGCCAGCAAGTCGAGAACATACTTTCTCTGACTCAACATAATACAATCATTTCCACGAGCAACTTCAATTCCCAAGAAATATTTCAAATTACCCAAAACTTTCATCTCAAATTCAGAAGATAACTGACCTTGTAACCTTTGAATCTCCTCAAAGTCATCACCTGTCACAACCATGTCATCAACATAAATAATCAAGGCAGTCACTTTACCACACCGATGTTTAAGGAATAAGGTGTGATCTGAATTGCTCTGCTGGTACCCAATTTTCTTCATGAACTTGGTGAACCTGCCAAACCAAGCTCTGGGAGACTGCTTCAAACCATAAAGATATTTTTTCAATTTGCACACCACCTGCTCTCCAGTAGAAGTACCATATCCAGGAGGCAAATCCATATAAACCACTTCATGCATATCACCATGCAAGAATGCATTCTTAACATCAAACTGTTGCAACGGCCAATCAAGATTAGCAGCTAACGAAAGAAGTACCCGAATTGTGTTAATTTTGGCCACTGGAGCAAATGTCTTATCATAATCCACGCCATACTTCTGAGTATAGCCTTTAGCCACTAGTTTTGCCTTGTACCTGTCCACCGATCCATCCGAATTATGTTTTACGGTATACACCCACCGACAACCAACTGTCTTCTTCCCGGGTGGTAATGATATTAACTCCCACGTGCAATTCTTCTCAAGAGCATCCATTTCGACTGTCATTGCTTGCATCCACTTCTCATCCCTCATTGCATCCTGCACTTTACTAGGGAGAGACACAGAAGATAATTGATTCACAAAGGCTACATACGGTTTAGACAGCCTATGGGTCGACACATAATTAGCAACGGGGTATTTAGCTTTTGTACTTAGAGTAGGTTCATAGTGTTTCGGGGGCTGACCACGGGTGGAACGACTAGGCAGAGTTTTGGTGGGAGCAATATCTGACACAGAAGAAGGAACACTAGCTGACACAAAAGGAGTATTAGATAAAGAAGGATTAGAACATACCTCGGGTGATGATTGAGCAGGTGAGACCACTGAAGGAGAGGGAGAGACAGAAGAACTGTTCAAAACGGTATTAACGGCATCGGGAATTTCATCAGAAAAATATGGACACGCATCTTGTCCTGCTCAGTCCGATAGGAATTAATATCAGCTTCACAAGTCATAGGATTAGGGTTTCGCTGATCAAGCTCCTGCCAAATTGTCTTCAAATTCGCATAAAAGGTTGCAACAGGCTGTCCACTCTGAGTTATTTTGAAAGCTTTGACATTCAATTCATGAACACGAGCAAAGTCACTCCCATCATAATATGTAGCAGCAACAGAATCCCAAATTGCTTTAGGAGAATCATAGTTAGCAAATAATCTCATTACCTCCGGAGACATAGCCTTGAGAAGAATTCCCATCACATTAGTATTTGCCGTATCCCATTCATCGGCTTTTGGTCCTGCAGCATGTCTTGCTGCACTACCGGTAACATAACTCCACTTTCCAATCCCCTGAATATGGATCTTCATAAGCCTCTGCCATAACTGATAATTGGTGCCATCGAGCTTTACACCAAAACTTGAATTATCTGTCACATTCTGAACAATCACAACCTCACGGGCCACAGAGTTAGCCCCTCCACTCTGAGATCCTCCATTATTCCCATCGGTAATAGTCAAATCCACCATTTTTTTTTTCTTCAAATACCCGAATTAACAAACCACAAACCAATTGTTGATGGAAGCGGTCAGTCTCTAAGTGCAGATGTGTAGAATGGACTTGATGTGCAGAACGTAGCTCAAGGGATGCTTTGGACCAAAACGTAGACCAAATGAAGGATTGATATCCAAGAATAAATCAAAGGGACCAATAATCAAACGAAAGGGCCAGCGACCAAAGAAACAAAAAGAACAAGAGCAAATTGATTTTTTTTTTTTCCTCTGAAGCGGAAATTGAATAACACCTACACCGAGTCCGAATGGATCTCGGCTCTGATACTAAGTCAAAAAGAACAAAGGAACAAGAGATTTGGGATTTTCTGATGTGTTTTTTAGATTCTCCAAGAACGGAGTATATATACAAGATACACCAAGACCTATTAGGAAACTAATTACAACAGAATAATCCTAATAATACACAATATTCACAATCCTAATTACATGGCACGACTCACGCCAATAGACTTTGCTCAGTTGTGTAGTCCTGAATGTGTGCGATGGTGTACTGCACATGACAACCACGTGGTTGACAACTCGATCTTCAATCGAAGTTGATTGAAATTATCATTGACCTTCTCTATATATCAGCTCAATTTTCAAAGGTTGACAAACCAACTTCACCACGTTAATTCCATACTAAGAACCATACTGGTTGCAAGTTGCCCACATACACATCGACCATTAATGGCTCTTGGTTTGTGCTGGCTGGTCTCATGTATGGTGGGAATTAGCGGTTGTCAAGTAGCCTTGGTTTGCAACTAGGAAATTGTAGTTAATACTATTTGTATTCGAGAAGAGAGAGTAAGGATAGATTATAATAATCTTTTTCGGTCTTATAATAGATCGTCTTTCTCCAAGAAACAGGTTGAACATACTTACCTCCGATTCACATTTGAAACTGAACCATTAGATTTGTTATCTCCTATTTGCATTTTGTGAAAAGAAAAGGAAGAACGAACTAAAATGAAGGGTTTTTTCATCAACAGTAACGAGTTGGATTTCCCATACATATTTATTTTTAAGTAAGGCTAACGATAACAAAGGCAAGCGAGGCGTATGGTGACCATGGTAAGTAAGGCTAATATTCTCATGTCTAAGGAAACTAATTAACAATGCCAATAGCTAGTGAGACTAACAATATCCATGTCCACGCTCATGCAAGTGAGCTAAGATCAATTCCCATGCCCATGCAGCCGTGCTTACGTCCAAGAAAGTAAGGCTAATGTTGTCATATGCTAAATTTTAACTAAAATATAACTAACATTGCTACATTGTTTTGTGTGTGAAAAATGCATCTCGATCGATCTTTAGCAACATCACATTAGTAAATTGACTAATCACAGCTTTAGTAGCACATTTTGTCGGTGAAAGAGGACATGCATCTTACATACAAGGGCTAATCTTTGCTTCGTTCAAACTCCAATATCTACTCTCACTTTAACATAAATTCACATAGTAAAAACACATATCTATAGTAATTAACAAAATTCACCTATTACAGATGTTGTACAACACAAAGATCAATGCTTATAGAGTGTTCTGTTTGTTTAGCCTGCTTGGCCTTGTTTTTGCCTTTTGATGGTTTGTATCAATCAAAGGAAAGGAAAAACTACAAATGGTAGAGGGTTAGACTTGATTTGGAAAAGGACCCATTACATTATGCATGGATCGGTTGCCCTCGATCGATAGGGTTTATATGAGTTGACCCAGGAAAGGAGCGGACACAGAAAGTACTACATGAATGTGAACGAAGGCATCAACTCATTGCAATACTTTACCAAGAAAACCAATATACATTATTTCAGTTTCAATATTACATAGCTAACTTCAAGTAGGGTTTGATCCAATACTACTTCAGAGAATAACGCACATGCAATCTCATATTTCATTATTTCAGTAAGAAATGACGGTGCAAGAACTAGTTAAAGGCAATGTACGTCGTCGTCGTGCATGTGGCTTAATTGGCTAAACCAACTACTAATTAAGAAGTAACTACTAAACCATATATAATTACGTATATAATATCAGTATATGCAGTATGTCACCACGATCTACCGACAGTTCTGTTTCGGTTAAGAAGAATATTTAATTCAGATTGGTTAAGCCAGTACTATCCTAATTAAGGGAAGGGTTTAATTAAGCACTTAACCATGACAATATGTACGACCTTATTCCCATTATTGAAAGTAAAAAATTATTTGTTCTGGGAAAGGTTTAAGGCAAAAGTAGCTCATCTGGGGAGTAATTAATCTACTAGACAGGAGCTAGGACCATATCTAATTCCAATGTAAAACTAGTTAGATTATTAAACAAAAACATCCTCACGGTTTTGTTTACCTAATCATTTAAGTAATTACAGAATCTTACCTTTTGATTACGTTCCCAAATCCCTGTCACGAATCTCACTCCATTCTTACACTAGCACAGTAGCATGTATCTATTCTCTTCTCTTTTTCTTCTCTGAATCTCTAGTATATATGTACTTACCTACATTAATTGATAGAAAATTAGTTTGATGTTAGGATCTCATCGCCTAAGAAGACATTTTCAGTGTAAGTAGGGAACTCGTCAGTCATGATCAAAATGCATGGTGATCATCCAATTCTAATGACAGAAAACAACCTAGTTTGTAGTGGTATGTCTGATCGTGCTGACCCAAATGTTAGTGAGGAGTGCTGAGAATCTGCTTTGTAACAATTCTTTTATAATTATGTTTTCAATATTATCTGTCATCTATTATTTTCAATATTGTTTTAGTCTATACAAAGTATTATATCTAAAAAACTAAAGAATTGACCCAATTGAATGCATCCAATTAATCATAACAATCAAATAGAAAGTTCTTTATGATAATCAAATTTTTACGAATTACCGTACTAGAATCAATATTTTCGATAACATTCAATGATTATCCAATTTTTGATTCACTAATTTTTTTTTTTTTTTTACAAATACACTTTTGATTATCCAAATAAATGAACGAACTCAAGCGTAACTAAAATCATCTTAGTTATGAGTAACGTCACATATATTCATCATATTATACTTGATAGTTGATACACAATAGTTATAATTTATGAATTCATAAGCGTACACATAACGAATGTGCATAGCTGAGTTTTTAATTAATTTTTGTAATTATACCCAAAAATTATGAAATTTATTATTCTCTGTTTGCCAGAAAATGAATATGCCAAATTAACTTGCCAATAAGTAGCTGGCTGGTCAATTCATATCTGTATATAAATTACAAAAAAATCGTCTCCCACATGACCTACTTGATTTAGAAACGTATTTGTTTAACTCCTCAACCTCCCCACCTCTCATCTCACCTCCCCCCCTTACCTCACCTCCCTCAAATCTGAACCCTTATATTCAAACCTCAAAATATCGATCAATTCAAATCACCATGGCTTCCTCCGAAGACCACCATCCCTACCATCCCACATCGAAACCCTCCAAGCCTTTTTCCCTTACCAACTTTTCCACATGGAAAATAAAACCCAACAACGCTTACACCTTGCCACTCATCCTCTTCCTCTGCATCTTCTCTTACTACTTCGGCCTCTGGCAACACCGCAGCACCGCCCCCGCCACCACCACCTCCGCCGCCCTCAACCAACTTCCATGTAACTCCCCCGACACAACCCTAGCCAAAAACCCTCAGCAAGCCCTAGATTTCACCACCCACCACAACCCTAACTTCGCCATCAACATTTCCAAACACAACACTCCCAAAACCTACCCTCCCTGCGACGTCAAGTACAGCGAGTACACCCCATGCGAGGACGCGAAGCGATCCTTGAAATTCGAGAGGGACAGACTGATATACAGGGAGAGGCACTGTCCAGCTCAGGATGAGCTGCTTAAGTGCCGTGTTCCGGCACCTCACGGCTACCGGAACACGTTTACTTGGCCCAAAAGTAGAGATCTGGCGTGGTATGCCAATGTTCCGCACAAGGAGTTGACAGTGGAGAAGGCGGTGCAGAATTGGATTATATACCAAGGCGACCGGTTTAAGTTCCCCGGCGGTGGAACCATGTTTCCGAATGGCGCCGATGCCTACATTGATGATATTGGGAAGTTGATCAATCTCAAGGACGGGTCTATCCGGACCGCCATTGATACAGGCTGTGGAGTAAGTATGATATTCTCAGTTTAATATTTTCCCTTTTAATCGTGATTTGTTTATGGAAATAATTAATTCTTATTTCGGTTGACCCTATCATTCACTCATTGAGTTAATGTGTAAATCAAAAGGTTTCTTTTGGGGATTCGGTGATTAATATAGTTCGGTTCTCTTCTATATTTAGCTAGGTAAATATTAATGGAGATTTTCTTTTAACTTTATAAGATGATTTTAGATTCTTATGAGGTGATTTTCTTTAGAGAGCTAATAGAGTTCTGATAATAAGTGCATTTTGTAATTTGGGCCATAAATCTCTCAATTGAGCAAAAAAAAAAAAAACATAAATGATGAGATGAAAAAAATCAAATCATAAAAAGATTAAGATAAACAGATTCAATAATCAATACTAACATTTGTGTATTTAATTTTGAGAAAATACTAGTTTAAAATAGAGCTCTTGGTCAACCCATAGTATTTATTTGATAAGATTATGCAAGCTAATGCAAGTAATTAATTTGGTCAAGATGAGGAAAAATATTAGAAGATAAATTTTTCTTTTAATATAAAAAAACCCATCATTTAAGCAATGAAAATAGTTTAAAATTTTCAAAATATCTCAGATAGATTTACATGGTAAATTTAGTAGTTGACTTTGACACGTGGCAGTCATTTGATGTGGATCCTCATTGCTCATCATACAGGTTGCTAGTTGGGGAGCTTATCTATTGTCCCGGGATATTCTACCAATGTCTTTCGCGCCAAGAGACACACATGAAGCCCAAGTCCAATTCGCTCTCGAGCGAGGAGTACCAGCCCTCATCGGTGTCATTGCGTCGAAAAGACTTCCTTACCCTTCTAGAGCCTTTGACATGGCTCATTGCTCTCGCTGCCTCATTCCATGGGGCCAATACGGTACTTTCGCCTTCAAATATTTATTTTTTAGATACGAAATTTAGGACATCTGACTTTATAAGTCTTCTTTGCTAAGCAAAAAATAAAAAATGGGGGTACGGCAGTAATGAATTCTAGATGAGATGCACATAAGATCTAATTGATCAAAGTTGGAGGCCGAGGTGGCGAGGTAGACCTCACCATTTTCAAACCGGATCTTGTTGTCTTTGATTCGGATCTACAAATCACGTATCCTTCAAAGGAGATCGTGTGTGTACGTCATGTGTGTTTTTTAATGAAAATATAGATGAATGTTTAGAATTATAGACGATAAGGTGATAGGTTCCGCATTAACAATTTTGAGCAACAACAAAAAATAATAAATAAATAAAAAATATCAAAGTTGAGTAGGTAATTGATACATACCTGATAGCTACAAGAGTGAAGTGATACTATAAATGCCCTAATGTTTTACACATGCTACTATATAGGTCACTCTTAAATATTCCAATCTTGTTTCTTTTTGGATGGTACGTATATACAGATGGAGTTTACTTGACGGAGGTTGATAGAGTTCTGAGGCCTGGTGGGTACTGGATTCTATCCGGCCCACCAATCCGCTGGAAGAAATACTGGAAGGGTTGGGAAAGAACACAGGAAGACTTGAACGAAGAACAAACTGGCATAGAGGATGTAGCCACTAGCCTTTGCTGGAAGAAGTTGGTGGAGAAGGACGACATTGCAATTTGGCAAAAACCAACTAATCACTTAAACTGCAAAATGAACCGAAAGCTTTCCAAGAATCGCAACTTCTGCCCTGCTCAGGATCCTGATCAAGCTTGGTTTGTGCTCTAATCAACTTACATATACTATACACTAATGTAGTTTCAGCTGTTTGCTTAAGTTGATCCTTTTTGTATTTTTTAGGTACACAAAGTTGGAGACTTGTTTGACCCCTTTACCGGAAGTTTCTAGCGAAGATGATGTTGCTGGTGGGAGGTTGGCAAAGTGGCCGGAGAGACTAACCTCAGTGCCGCCGAGAATTAGTAGGGGAACTGTGAAGGGTGTCACAGCTGAAGATTTTCAACAAGATTCGGAGCTATGGCGAAAAAGGGTAACACATTATAAAACAGTGAATAATCAACTTGCACAGCCCGGAAGGTATAGAAACCTTCTGGATATGAATGCTTACTTGGGTGGATTTGCTGCTGCCCTAGTTGATCTGCCTGTTTGGGTCATGAATATGGTTCCCGTCGACGTGAAGGGTAACACACTCGGAGTCATCTATGAACGTGGATTGATCGGATCATATCAAAGCTGGTAAGTTCCAACAAAACAAAATAGGTATAAAAGTCTGTTACTCACATAAATGATTTGATCTTTTTGTTTTCAGGTGTGAAGCAATGTCTACATATCCAAGAACTTATGACCTCATTCATGCTGACGCAGTGTTTAGTCTCTACAAGGACAGGTAAGATCGTTATCTATACATATAAGGCCAGCCAGTTGGGCCGGCACTGCTTATGAAAGTGCTAGAAGCAATAGTTTTACATGACCAATAACGTTAATTTGTGTTCGATTTGAGCTGCAGGTGCGAAGTAGAAGACATTTTGCTAGAGATGGATAGAATTCTAAGGCCAGAGGGAAGCGTGATCATCCGAGACGACGTAGATTTGTTGGTGAAGATCAAAAGCATTATCGACCACATGGATTGGGATAGTCAAATTATTGATCATGAAGACGGACCTCATGAGAGGGAAAAGCTACTATTCGCGGTGAAGAAGTACTGGACAGCTCCCGCTCCGGCAGAATAAGAAGGATCCAATCTTTAGCATTTAGCATTTTGTTTCGCTATTTGTTGAAAGTCTCTATAACATTCATGATTTTTTTGTGATAGTTTCTTCTTTGTTATGCTCTCTTCCAGCTAAATGCAACTGTTCTTCTCATGTAAAGGAAGGGATCTTCTCCTAATCAGAATTTATTGACGGCGATTAAAGATTAGGCTAAGTGATAACTGATAGCATGGTTGTGAAAGCGTGCCCAATCTAAACCTCTTTGAAATGTACGTAATGACTACAATTCAACAGAGTTAATCTGATCAATTAATACTCTTGGCACTCAAAGGTATATGAGATTGTAGTCGAGGTCATTTCTTTTACTAAAACATATTAGAGCTTGTCAAGATTATTATCTAAAATCAACTTTTTTATAGTAGCCTTGTTAAAACTTTGTTAGGAAAACATCAAACCGTTTGATACAAAGTTTCAAATAAATGTATACTGCATATTGGGCCAAAAGGTAATAACCCCGATTGCATCTTGATTATATAAGGAAGTAAGGAACCAAAGCCTGGAAGAGTTGCAAGAAGAGTAAGTGAGTGAATTACATTCAAGAAAGTTAATATCTCTAAACCAAACAATAATCTAGAATTCTAGATAAAAGAAAGGAAAAAACAAATAATTCGTAGACCATGAAATCTATGTGATATTCGATTCTCCACGTAAATTTCCTCCTCTAACGTAATAAGCTATCCCAAAACTATAGTAGGTGCTTCATGCAAAGAGTGATCACCTCATGTTTACAATGACCAACTATAAATTGACCTAATATCTTATGACATTATCATAGAGAATCACAGATCAACATAAGTTCTTAGCTACTTCCACAGCTTAGCAGACACTACTCATGGCAGCCTTCAAGTCTATGATCAGCTCCCAAGCTGCAGCACTACTGCTTGTGGCTTTGATGGGCCTCGCGCTGGTGCATATCCAGACGGCCGAGGCTCAGGGCAGCTCGTGCGCGGCCGTCCTGACCAATCTGAATGTGTGTGCACCCTTTGTGGTTCCGGGGAGTAACAACAAACCAAGCTCCGACTGCTGCAATGCGGTCCAAGCTGTGGAAACGAGCTGTGTTTGCAACACTCTCAGGATGGCTGCTCAACTTCCCTCTCAGTGCAATCTCCCTCCCCTCTCTTGTGGTGATTATTTTTCTGGTTAATAATTTCCCTCATATTTACTGTTATTTATTTTCTTCTCTCTAGCTTAACAGTCTCTAATTTCCTCTCATAGGTACAAACTGATCATACAAATTAAGATCTCGCACGCGCTGCATGCCAAGGAATGTTGAAGTTTCACTGTTTTTCTTTCGTTTACTTTCTTTTCTTTTTTTCCTTTTGCTTCCTCAAATGTACGTGGATCTGATTGTCATGTTACGGCGATCAAATACGAAACTTAATATTATTAAATAAAACAGATGAATGTTTTTTCATCCGAAGAATAAGAGGTTTTTGAAATTGGCATCGAAGAATGAGATCGAGCCTCTGAGCATGTAGCACATGAATTTTGGTGGAGCTAGCTTATTGCTCTACGTTAGAATCAAAACAATATCGATTCAATTACAATCAAACCGTGTTGATATCATTTGCTATTTGTAACAAAAAGAACTATAAGAAAATGAAGGCCAATGATTAGAAGCTTACAAGTTAATTAATTAAACCATCAAACTCTAACCACATTATTCTCTTTGTTTTCAAAGAGTTACGTGAACCAGTTGTATGTGTTCAAACTTCTATTTGAAGTAGAAAAATATAGTAGATAAAATTGATAAATTAGTGAGGCATGGCTTGTCCAGGTGAAACATAAAGTCTCGGTCAAAGTAAACAGTTATATAATAGTATAAATTAGAATTTAGACAGTTATAATTGCAGGTAACTCTAACGGTAGTACTTAATAATCTAAAAGCAAATTATTATTTTTGTTTAAACACTACTTTTTATTGATGGAATGTGTAGTATAGTGATATGTTACTCATGTTTTGATGTAATGATCAAACATCAAATGTTAAAAAAAAATGCTATTAAACTTTTCATAAAGACTTGAAACTCATTTTTACCTCTATTAAAGTGTTTTTTAACATCTCTTTAGGTAGAGCCTAAATTTTTTATATATTGGGAAAAACATGCTCAACAAATCATTCCTTTATTATTTTTCTTAACAAAAATAAAAAGTGATTTAACTCTAATAATAAAATCAAATTTCTACGAGCAATGATTTCATCATAACAAAGTTGTTAATTGTTTACTTTAACCCTATCACGTGTCCATCAATATTTATTAGAAATATAAAGTAATTATTCTAAAGATTAAAAGTATCACGTGTTTGTAGTCTCATGAACATATCAACGCGACGTGGTTCAATTATACTAATCTTATATTATCTAGAATTACAATTTTAAAAAATCACAGTAAACACCACAGATGTTTTCAATAACTATATTTGAACCCCTCAATCTTTACAGATTTTACACTTTTTTATTTCTTCCCCAAAAAAGCTCAAACCTTTACCCAAAATCAAAGCTCCTTTCTCTCAACCAGTAGCTTCACCACTACAAATTGAGCTGAAATCTACCCTAATGCATTGTCACAGGCATCGTAAACTGGAATCCAAATTCGACTGTTAAAGGCTATGGCTTTGCAGTTGCCTCACACTTAAAGGAGGACTCTTTACTCAGGTAAGTGAATTTGGTCCTATCCAATCAGCTAAAACACTACATGCAATTTGGAATTTGAAATCTGAAACCCTAATTTGTTGCAGATGTGAAATTTGGCCACCTGGATTCGGCATTGAAAGGGTCAATGCCAGAATCTGAGCTTGCTGTTTGTGTAATGAGCTGAATGCAATTTACCCAATTGGGTGTGGTCACTTGAGCAGAAGGGTCTGTGTATATAGAGTTTTGTAAGGTATGAGTTCAATTCTCACAAATGCAGAAACGTAGTTTTACTTTTCATGGCTTCCCCTGTTTCTACTGAAGTTAAAGACTTTGTTATGAAGTTAAGCAGCAAACCCAAATTGACTAATTTATGAAATAGAATCAATGAAGTTGGAAAAGAATTAAACCAATTTTACACAATGCAGCTGCTGCAATTCAATTTTTCACTGTCTAATTTTAGTTAGGTAGTAAAGGAAAGATGTTGGACCTGTGTTGGTGTTGGACACAGAATTAGTTACTGATTTTCTCTGTTTCATTCAATGTTTAATGCTTTATTCATGTTATTATGAAGGGTCGATGGAAAGGGAGGAAGGTGATTTCGTTAGAATTGTTGAGGAAAGCATAGATTTTGGAGTTGAAACAAACAATAGTTTGGACTTGAATGTGGAGCAGGAGTGTCACAACCCGAAAATTGTTCATGGCAACGGCACTTTTTCCAATGTATCAGCTACAAATGACCACAGAGTAGAAGCAGTTGTGAAAGTTGGTACAGAGTTTGAGTCCGATGAGCATGCTTACAGGTGTTATAATAAGTATGCTAAGTTGGTGGGTTTCAATGTTCGGAAAGATTGGGTGAATAGGAGTAAGGTACATGGTCAGGTGGTGTCTAGGAAGTTTACTTGTTCTAAAGAGGGTTATCGCCGGAGGGATAAAAGGGATGTTACTGTAAAGAAACATCGAAAGGAAACAAGAACTGGTTGCCTGGCGCATATGATCATTACTCGTCAACCTGATGGTAAATATCGGGTTTCACATATTGAAGAACAACACAATCACGACAATGTAAACCCAAGTATGGCTCAAGTATTACCACTGCAGAGGGAATCCAGTATTTGTCAAGCTGCTGATGCTGAACTGTTAGAAGGTACCAAAGATTTCAGAACACTGTCAAAATTAGCATCTGAATCGATGAATAGACGGTTTAGAGTAAGGGAATCTCTTGATAATGTTTCTATAGGTTATAACAATCATCTTCAATCTGAAAGGACCAGAGATATGAAGAAGGGAGAAGTTGGACGTTTGCTGCATTACTTTCAAAGGCAGCATGTTGAAAACCCATCCTTTTTTTATGCATTACAGGTTGATGCTGATGATAAAGTTTGTAACATCTTTTGGGCCGATGATAAGATGGTATCGGATTATGATTATTTTGGGGATGTGGTTTGTCTGGATACAATTTGCAGAACAGACAAGAATTGTCTCCCATTTGTACAGTTTATAGGAGTAAACCATCACAAACAGGTGCTGATCTTTGCTGCCGCGCTTTTGTACGATGACACCATGGAATCTTATAAGTGGCTATTTCAAACCTTCTTGGAAGCAATGTCAGGGAAGAAACCAAGGACCATTCTAACTGATCAAGATGCAACAATTGTTGAGGCAATCGATTCAGTCTTACCAGAAACAGACCATCGTATATGCACATGGCAAATGTACGAAAATGCTCTCGAACACATTAGCCCCATGGTAAACGATACCTGGTCTTTTGCCAATGATTTCAAGAGATGTATATACGACCACAAAGATGAAGATGATTTTGTTTCTGCTTGGGGGAATATGCTAGATAAATATGGTCTTCAGCAGAATGACTGGTTAAAATGGATGTTTAGAGCACGAGAGAAATGGGCTGTGGTGTATGGTAGGAATACTATTTTTGTTGACAAAGGCGCACATTTGGTTGAAAGTTTATTTAATGATCTGAGGAGTTACCTATACTCTGACACTACTGTGCTTCAATTCTTTAAGCATTTCGAAAGGGTGGTGGATGAGCAACGGTCCAAAGAAATAGAAGCTAGCGATGAAATGAACAGCTGTTTGCCAAGGCTAATGGGTAATGTGGTTATGTTAAAGCATGCAAGTAATGTATACACCTCAAGGGCATTTGAAGTATTTCAGCAAGGATATGAGAAGTGTTTAAATGTTGTTGTTAACCAATGTAGTGAGGATGGGTCATTGTTTGAGTACAGAGCTAAAACATTTGGGAAAACTCAAGAACACAACGTCAGATTCTGTTCCTCTGATGGTACAGTTATGTGCAGTTGCAAGAAATTTGAGAGTGTTGGGTTTCTATGTAGCCATGCCCTTAAAGTGCTGGATCACAGGAATATAAAGGTACTCCCCGCCAAATATGTCTTGAAGAGATGGACAAAAGATGCAAGGTTAGGGATTGCAAGACCGAGTGATGTCTCCACCGTCAATGATAACCCTAAGCTTATTGTGGCAAGCCGTTACAAAGATCTTAGCCACAGAATTCTGATGTTATCTACCAGGGCTTCTGAATCTGGGGAAGCATTTCAATATGCTGTTAGACAACTCGACCAAGTGATGGAAGGGGTTGAGAAAATTTTGACATTAAAACCTGAGGATGCTCAAGCTGTCACGTCAAGCAGCACCGGTACAACTACTTCTGATAATGATAATGCAGAAATTTTTCTAGATGAGAATGCTTTTGAGAATCAGGGTGAGAATGGAGTAAAAGGAGCAAACGAACAAGGGAGTGCTGTCCTCGACAGAGGTGAATTAATGAATTTAAATGGAAACTTCTCTAGCACAAACAGAATTCAGATTTCAGATGCATCCCCCCAAAGTAATCATTCCTACATTTCTTCGGAACCCCTAACCGGAAATCCCATTACACAGGTGAGTTTGAATTGCACTTTTGGCAATTGTCAATGTTTAGTTTGCTGAAAGTGTGCAAGTTTTGATCCTTTCATGTTTTACTGCGCAGGGTTTGTACACTTTTGAAGAGAACCCTGTAGTCAATTGCACGTACGCTCAAGATAATGCCATCCTGTTTCGACCTCCAAACATCTTTGCTCACCAACACGATTCACCTTCCCAATTGCCATTGCTTCAGGTAGTTTTTTTTTTCAGAGAAAATTACATATTCACCTGATTCGAGCTTTTATGGTCACCGTATCTGAGTTGTTTGTATACTAATTCTCATACAGCAACCTCTTATCAATGGCACATACCAAGAACCCGTATCTGAACTGAGGCAGGTAATTACAAGCAAAGGTGAAATAGTAAAGCTCTTATTCAAAGTAACCAGTATCCATGCTAATAATTTTACTTCATGGTTACACTGTAGGCAATGGATCTCGATCTCCACCCTCCACATTCACCTTCATTTTTGCTCTGACCCTCCCATTTCTTGATCTGAATCATCGAAATACAAGGGTCAAATGAACTAATCCAACGACTCCTAACTCCTGAAGTTTAACTATAAAACAAGTTAGTTACTTCCTTCTGCACCATGTGGTCAACTCAACAGAACAAAACAAATATTTCTATTTCACCAGTTTAAATGTGTGGGCCCTTACCTGCTAACTACCTCTAGGCAAAAAGTTGGAGGCGCGTGTTGCAACATCCCAACCAAGCGCGCGTGGTGTTAGTTTTCCCACTACTCCAAACTCCCCAAACCAAACGCTACTTAAGGACAGTGTGTGAAACATGATCTTAGTAAACTCTCCACCACTCCTTACACACTTGCTCCTCCGACCGCCAAAGTCTTCAGCTTTTGTCATGTTCTTCTATCTTTAGTGGTCCGGTCCCGGCAAGCAATGAGAAATGGGCTTTTTCCGGCGACTCTTCGGCCCGAAAAAGCCCAAAAAGAAGACTAACAAAGCCGAAGCCTCCACTTCAGCTTCTCAAGAATGGGGCTTGGACGCCAACAAGCACGCAATAGCGGTGGCGGCAGCGACTGCCGCCGTGGCCGAGGCCGCTCTCACGGCGGCTCATGCGGCGGCGGAGGTCGTCAGGCTCACTAACGGCGTTGAGACTTCGGGGAACGTAAGCTTACCAGTTAGAGTCAGCCGTCACCGCCATCTGGCCGCCGTTAAGATACAGTCAGCTTTCCGGAGATATCTGGTTGGTTTTTTATTTCTTCTAGATTTTTCCACTATTGCCCTTGAAACGTAGTCGAATTTACGTTGCTAATGCTCCTGGAAGTACAAAGTTCGTAACTTTTTGCATGATTCTCTTTGCTTTATTACTTTGTTTCTATTGAAGCTCTGAAAATTCAGGATTTTAATGTTGAAAATGGCTTTAGTCTTAGTAATATTAGTAGTAGTATATAAACCAAGACAAATTCGAAAGGTTTTTTTTCTGGGGAATCAAACATGGGATTACAGAAACTGTTTGTTTGAAGCTTCTTGAACATAGATTTTCACAAAAATAAATAAACAAAGTATTAAACTTGGAAGTCTGCCGACACTGTTTGATGTGTCAGTGTCCGATGGGAGAAGAAATTCTCTGTTGAATCTGTGTTCCTAACAAGAAGGTTACTTTGGTACTTTCTGGACATGGATTTCCAACATCCCAATGCCACATTGCAGAGGAAAGGACAAAGATGTCAATTTGCATTGAAGTTTGACCTTTTGTCTCTGACCCCAACGGCACAACCTCCATTTACTTCCAGGCTTCCAGCTTGGCTTGTTGGACCTACAGTTATTTTTGGGTGATATGATGGCCTCTAATTGCAGAAAACTACTACTATTAGTTCCCTACTTCTCGATTTTAAACTGTGGGCAATGCACTAGTTTTACCACTTGTCTTGTAATGCCTGAGATTGGGTTTGTATTTAATGTAGTCTAGCTTAGCCATAGGGGTAAACACAGGGTTGTAGATGAGGTTTGTTGTGCCCATTAAATGAATAGAGAAGGTAACATTAATCAACTGGATGAAATGGGGATTGGGTAGCTGCTAAGTTAAGTTTCAGAAAAAACATGTTTTGTGACTTAAGAATTTATTAGTTTGGTTCTTTCTTTTATATTTTTATTTTGTAGCAATTATGCATGTTTGAGGTGATCATGATTATCTCCCTTTCTAAAAGTTGCATGCCAGTCTGTTCCATATGATTTAGCTTCTGGTGTAACTGGAAAGCTTTGTTTAAGTTAAAGATAAAAATTAGTTACATGTTTCTTTATTCTATGGGTATTGAATTATATTGGTTGGGATGGGGGAGATAGTGATGATCTGACTCTCACAAACTTTTGGAAAATGTGAAAGGCAAGGAGGGCCTTAAGGGCACTTAAAGCACTGGTGAAGCTTCAAGCATTGGTGAGAGGCCACATAGTAAGGAAACAAACGGCGGACATGCTCAGGCGCATGCAGACACTGGTTCGACTCCAGGCCCGTGCACGGGCAACTCGCTCACTTATGTCAGAATCAGTACATTCTAGCAGCAAATCCTCCCTGTCTTACAATCCTGTAAGCAGACCTTTGTTGTTAAAATTATGCATGCTAGTTGGTTTTCGCTTTCTATCTGCATGCTTTATGCACTTTTGGACAAGTTCACATCCTTGGTTGATTGCTAGGGGCAATGCAAATCTTTATACATAACTATAGATTCTTAGTGTATTAATTCAGGCTTACTGCTTACTCTTAATAGTTCACATTACTCAAATTTCACTCTTATATGAATAAATCAGCAAGTGCTTAATTTGAAACGATTAGGCGGTAATTCATTTTCTATAATTTCTGCTTGCAGCTCCCGGAAAGTCCTGACAAACTTGGATACCAGCACCGTGTTTATAGTAGCAAATTTGATGGGCCCTCATTGCTGAAGGTATTAACTTCAATGCCTGCGTAGAATTTGATTGTTATCTCCCACTGTGTCGGTTGCTTAACATCTAACTGTTGAGTACCTTCCTGCTAAATACAACTCCTCTGGAAGGCACTTTTTTGTTGAGCTTATTTTGCTTAAAAATAATCTTAATGTCATTTCATAGACGTTGTATGGTACTTGGACTTTAATCATATTACTCTGTTTCATTATCCAGAGGTGTGGTTCAAATTCAAACGTAAGGGATGCCACCAGTCTGGACAGAAGACGTCTGGCCTCAGGATGGTTAGATCGGTGGATGGAAGAAAGTGTGTGGGACAACCGCCGTGATGCTTCATCACTGAGATATGTGCAAGCAGATAATGAGAAGGTTGACAAAATCCTTGAAGTAGATACTTGGAAACCTCACTTGGGCTTCCAACGAAATACCAGAGCCTTTCACACCGCACAGCATGTTATGGCTTCGGATAATTACAGTCCAATGTTTATGACATTCGGTTCCCCGTCCAAACGCACAACAAAAGAACCAAACTTGATTCCAAGTCAATCTTCCATGGATTACTTCTCATCGAGCTCAATGAAACATCCTATAGCGGCTTTAAGAACTGCACAGAACAGCCCACAAGCATTTTCTGCCTCATCGAGACCTGGAAGTAGTAGTGCTAGAAGAGGCCACTTCACGCCGACAAGGAGCGAGCACTCGTGGGGTTTCTTTAGCAGCTATGCCGGTTACCCTAGCTACATGGCTAACACGGAATCATCCCGGGCTAAGGTCCGGTCACAGAGTGCCCCAAGACAAAGGCTCGAATTTGATAAATATAGTTTGACAAAAAAATCCGTCCAGGAGTTTTGTGAAGCAGGCACATGTTCAGAAACAGGTTTAGCTCAAGATACTGATTTCAGGAATAAAGCGTTTCTGAGCTCTAGCCACTCGAATAGACTACGGTGATGGCTGATATTTGCATGTTTTTCTATTTGTGTGTGTGGCGGCAAATGTTCGAGTCTTAGGTAGCTGAGCTTGATGTACAACTAAAGCTTTCGCACCATGGATATCAGAGTGGACATAGTTATCCAAAACTGTGACTAAACCTTCGTGGATTAAACCTCGGTTTAATGTAATATTGACTGTGCTTGTATCCAATGTATATAGATTTCCTTTCCTTTATACCTTTGGATCCTTGAGTTTCCAACTGGCGTTTCACATTCCAATTTAGACTGTAGATTCACGGAGATAAGCTCCTTTAACTTTATGAATCACCACCTTTTCCCCTTTGGCTTTACAAGAAAATGATGAGAATGCACTAGTTCATACACCCAAATCAGGTCAAATGCTTTCATTGGATCCCCACCACGAGTGTGATGGCACACGCGCAATTTGTATGGACTAACAATAAATTATATAAAAATGAAAAGGTAAAAATTAATAAAGGTGGAAGATCTTCTCCGATCTTTTATTTGTAGCGAAATGTTTTACTGACGATTATACGTCACATAAAGCATGTCTTAATTATTGAGTTTCGGAAGTGAACGAAAAGTAATTTCTCATATCTTTTTTAAGTAACTTGACATGTGATTTATTTTAACAAAAGTAATTACATGATTGTGTTAATTGTACTCATTTGAGATGAATCATTGAATCATAACCACTTTTTCTTAAAGGTAATGGTTAACAAACTAAATTTTGTCGACAAAAGGTAGATTATTACCCTTATAAAAACAAATATTACAGATACAATGATGGTCCTACCTATATTGCCACTCACACAACTTGACTCCCATTTCCCAACTTAAACATGGTTTTAGTCTTTTAGAATATCCAACCAAAGTGAACTCTTCACATTAAAAGAAGAATGTTAATGAGCCCTTATTGTTGATCGCATTTCCCATTTGGGCATAATTCCCAACTCATGGTATCCTGCATTGTGATATAAATTTGAGATGCATAACTAAAAGAGAATATTAACAAGATTTTCGATTGCGAAATCGTCTCATTAAAAGTAATAAAGCATTAGAGTTAGAACTTACAAGTTGCAATCAGTGTTAGGATCAATGTTAAAACCCAAAGAGACTTTACAAAGGTCGGGCAAAGTAGCAAGAGCATAGCCATTAGGGTTGTAAGTGGAAATGAGGCTCATCAAGCATCTACAAGTAAATCTTCGATTTTCAACAGTGGGATCGGAAACCATTTTGAGACTTCCCATGGAATGACAGCATGGAGACCCCGGAGAAGGGTCCGGTGAGCCATACGTTATGAAGGTGTAGCAAGCGGATACAAGGGCCGTCACGCTGGAGCACTCTGTATCTGTAAGGCTAGACACCAATGTCACACTCGATAACAACATTGCCAATACTCCTGTCATCAATATTTGGCTCCCCATTTTGCAAACTTTCACTATGGTATTCGTACCCAATGTAACATTAACAGCTTCATTTATAATGTTGCTATCTTTGGTTTGGTGTGAAGTAAAGAAGGCATTGTGTTCATGAAGGCTGAATGAGGCACCAACTGTGGGCTGACCCAAGAAATAGTCGGTTCCACCTCAAAGAAAGTTATATGCATATATATATATTTATAGCCTTCCGCTTTATTCCCATCAGGGTTTCGTGGTGTAGTTGGTTATCACGTCAGTCTAACACACTGAAGGTCTCCGGTTCGAACCCGGGCGAAGCCATCCAATTATTTTTTTGCCCTTTTCACCTTCACTTTAGATTTCTCTAACCAATATTACAGATAGAAATAGATACCATATGGCATAAATTTGAATATCTAGTCCACAAGCAAACCAATTTTGTAACACTAACTAGGCATTTACATAGGATCTAGCTAATAGAAGTCTCTTCTCTCTAGTATGAGTGTTAATTTTCTTCACAGTGCCATCTAGATGTGGGAACACAACTGAGGTAGTGACACCAATGGCAATGCTCATTTCCATTCTCGCCCCGAAACAGCATCACCAGTGCAACTGTAAACCTGTTTCATTGCATCTTAGTTTTAGTTTAACTGTATCAGTTCATGAAGACAAAGTGAAACGAAAGTAACTTACCCAACAATAAACAGAGTAACCGAAAGAAGCCATAACACATATTGGTAGGTCTTGAATTTGGACTTGACATTGGCATTAGCACCAGCAGGAAGATTCAGCTGCTCCAGCCATCCGTATTGAGGACGGGGCATCAACACAAATCCAATGAGGAATCCAGTGATAAATCCACCAATGTGGGCAAAATTATCAACACGTGGCAAAATTCCAATGCCAAGGTTAATGAGAGTGATGACCAGAAGAGTAGCAAGAGCTGCAACCTATGTGATAAGGTGAGCAAAGAAAGAGTAAATCAGCATACATGAAAATGTACTCAAAGACTATAAACCAAACATCACAATTTTATTGACCTTGTTGGTATAAATAGTCCAATTCGTAATTAGTTCCGAAAGCATTGATCCAAGAAGACCAAAAAGAGCACCCGATGCACCAACAGAAATGTTCTCTCGAATAAAAAGAGTCGACATGATGCTACCCCCAAATCCAGACAACAAGTATATAATCCCAACTCGCACTGACAAAATGTCCGTAGTCAATAGGATGCAATAAGATATAGCAAACCAAGATAAACTAACAAGACCATGGAGAGATATATACCAAACCCAAATTGCTGCTCTATACGAATTCCGATCAAGACCAAGCTGAGCATGTTAACAACCAGATGTACTACTCCAGCATGTAACCAAATACAAGTAACAAGTCTCCATCCCTGATGCTTATGCACCACTTTGCTCCACTCCAAAGCTCCCAACTTCTCCAATCTTCAAACACAATAACCCCAAATTAATCAATTTCCCATATATAGCAAAACTTTAATCTCAAAAAGCGAAAAACCACAAATTGAGAAAAGAAAAGATTATTATTACGTGGAAGAAGAAGGGCCCAAGAGGGGGTTCTCCTTCGACGGTTGAAACGAGAACTTGCCAAGAACCCTAGCCACACACTTGCCTTTGATCCCAGAACTGTGGTTGGGGCAGTCATTCATAAACATGGCCACAAGGAACACAAAAAGGTTAATCACAACCAACATGGGCACCAACCAAGAAGTCCATTGGGTCTCTGCGTCATCTGCAACATACGTAGACGATGAGTAGCTCTCTCCGTTTGCTCTGTGCTTCACTCCTCCTCTGTTGTTTTCCAAGTCTTCAGCTTCACCAGGCATTTTTGTGTTTGTGGGTGCTTGCTGTCTTTCTGAGTTGATGAGGTTTTTGTATGAATTTGTTAGATGGAGTTGGTGGAAGGGTTTAATGCAAGGCACAAAGAAAGGAAGTGGGACTCAAAGCTTTAAGCTTTTCACTGAGGAAGTAACCGTTTTGGCTGTTATTGAAAAAAGGACGTACGTGCTTAGTTGCTTCAACGCGGTTTAAACCGGAATGGACCCAGATCAGATTAATCAAACCGGGGTGGACCCTAAAGCCTAATCATCAAAGAAGAAGATAGAACACCAAGGATGAAGAAACTAATCACAATGGCAACCTCTTAGGACTTATACATAGTGAAAGACTACTCGTACCCTCTACACTCACTCACGACTAAAATTCGATATTAAAAACTTTTTTTCAAGTGAAATAAAGAAAAAAGATGGTTAAGAAGTTTTAGTTTCTGACCCTCTACAATGGTGACAATCGTAGATTTATAATTTTATTGTAATGAAAATATTAATATAACAAAAACAAGATTATTTGGAGGGTTTGACCCACTGCGTTGATCATATTTAGATCATTATACAAAGAGCACCATCACCTTTGTTTTCATTTCCTTTTCACCTAATGCACTAATGCAATATTATATGCTGATTATGATCGAATCGAATGTGATTCTTACGAGTCGTACGTGTCGTTTGATATTTGATATTTCTTTCTTCTTACACTTTTGTAATATATCCTCCTGCTTGCACCATTAGCTGATTGAACTTTATTCATCTACGTTTACATACATATCATATAGTAAAACTGTAAAAGAAAGAAGATAGAAGACAAGCTTTGTGGAAACGAAAGGAGCTATCAAAGGAATAGAAGGTGACGCAGTCAATAAAAGTAGAGGTGAAAGAAAATCAGTAGGGTGTTACTATTTGTACCTAGCAAATTTCTTAGTATACCCAGCAACAAAATTTTTGTTCTTAATTTTCATTTTTACCCCTTATTTAAATAAATAAATTAAAAAGAAACTTGTACTTAGGGATGGCAATAATCTCCATCGGATAGGGTACCCATCGAGTATTCGACCCTAATGGGGAGAAATTCAGAGGAATCGGGTAACGGGGATGGAGATCCCCAGTATTCGAATTCTGAAATCGGGTATGGGGCGGAGATGGTATTTTGATCCCCATACCCATCCAATAAGAATTATCTAATATATATATATGTATATGTATATATTTATTATATATATTTTTGATATTATTATAAATGAATATCTATGTCAACTTCATCTTTTTGTCAATATTTAAACTCTGTCAATATATTTTTGATATTATTCAATTCACCTTGTTTGAGTGAATGAGTAAGTTGTTAGGTTACACTAAGCAGTTGATTGTGGATTTTTTTGTTGAATGCAGATTTTTATTGTTCTTTTTTAAGCGAGACTTGTATTTGTTTTTGTTTGATTGAAATAAAGAATTTATTTTATGTTGATGTTTGATTTTTAACTTCATACTTTACAATCAATAATTATTTGTATGAATTTTTATATAAGAAATTAGTAATATTGTTAACGGGGATTGGGGCGGGTACGGGGACCTAATCCCCAATGAGGACGGGGCATCCCTAGTTTCTTATTATGGAGATTGGGGCGGGTAAGGGAATGGGGAATGAAGCTGGGTATAGGGATGGTAATTTAATCCCCTTACCCTACCCTCCCCATTGCCATCCCTACCTGTACTTCATCGTCGTGACTCGTGAGTCGTCTCTAACTTCCTCCCCGTATTTCTCATTGGCTAGCCGCTATCACACCCTCAAAGCCTTCTTCATTGAAGGGGGGATCTTCTTTAATCCTTTTCAAGGCATGTTTCTACTTTGCTGATGTTTTTTTTTTTTTTGGGTGAAATTGGTTCTTCGTATGAAATTTTAGATAAATGTTGCTCACTCATTTGAATTTTAACATCTAAGAATATACCTATCTCGTTATCAATTCATTAGTTTGTATACCGATTATCAGTTAGAAAAATGAATCAATAACAATATATGAAACTATAACTGTAAAAATGAGAGGTGAGAGATAGAAGTGGAGCGATCCAAGTTGCTAGCTAAGAGTAGATTGCTTTCTGATCTGGATCGTCTCCACTCCAGTATCAGAGAAAGAGAAAAACAGAGAGAAGAAGAAGAATAAGAGATGATGGAAGAGGAAGAAAAAAGGCGTTGGAGTGCAGGTGCGACGTGTAGTTACTATTGTTTGTAGTTGTTTTTATTTTATTTTTAATTTATTAAAATAGAGGGTATTATGGGAGATAAGAGACAAAAATTATGTTGCTAGTTATAGTTAGATTTTTGCTGAGTACATTTAGAAACACCTAAATTTGTACTAGATATCCAGACAATAAAATATGCCCCTCCATTATTTATGCAGACAAATACTAGACCACAAATGATTGACATTTCATGGAATTAATTACGAATAAAGAATATTGCAAAACCTGGTACTACTTAATTTTAGAAAACATGATCTAATCTGTGAGATCTTCGAGTAAGTTTGTTTATCGCTTGCCTTATCGCTTGCCCTTAGCTCCTCCAGCGCCCTTGGGGGCCTTATTTGCAGCACCGCCCTTTGGCAAGTTACCCTTGCTTTGATTCTTTGTTGACCTGGCCATTACTTCGGCCTTCTTCGCCCTCTTTTCATCCTTGGTTTTCTTGATCCTCTCCTTAATTTCACTGCACAACCATTTGTATGCTTAAGATTCTTAAAAGTGAAATTCAAGAAGCGAAAGGGAGGCATAAAAAAAAAAAAATATATATATATATATATATATATATATATATACATACACACACACAGCGCTTCTCCAGTGCGGACGTCCTCATTTTTTGCTTAGGTGTTGATTTTCTGTTTTGACCCACTTTCCGATCACATTTTCACATTTTAGCTGTTCAGTTTTTATGTCATAATATATAGATCATTTTTGCAAAATTTCAGTCAAATTGATGATCGTTAAGGCATTCAAAAATGCAATTTACAACAATTAACACGAACGGTTCCGGTTCGTTCGTGTAAATTGCAGTTTTCGATGCCTTAACGATCATCAAATTAGCTGAAAATTTGTAGAGATGATCTATACATTAGGATCTAAAAACTGAACGGCTAAGATGCGAAAATGTGATCGGAAATGGGTCAAAACCGGAAATCCACATCTTTTTCTTAGGTGTGGATATTCGCACCTGAGTAAAGTTATATATATATATACCGAAGAGCAGCCTCTCTTGCAGCGTCTCGAACTTCAGGTTTTTCACTTCTTCTCTTCTGTATGACCTCCAAAGTAGCACCCACTATGGATCGAGAGTAAGGCTTTTTCGTGGTGCGACGTCTCTTCTTAATAGTTTCTTGAGAAATGTCCTTATTGTAATACAAAAAAAATTAGCTAGCAAGCAAAGTAACACTAACTGTAAACAGATTGATTGTATTGCAAGTTATCACTTCTCAATCAATTAATGTTTTTCTTCTTTTTGCTTATATATATATATATATATATATATATATATATATACGGTTTTGAAGCGGACGTCCGCATTTTGCTAAAGTGAAGACGGCGACGCAGCAGGGGCGTTCCAGGTGGCCACAGCGGCTCGGGGTTTGGCGGACTGAGGCCGGAGTCATCCCAGATGGTTATGGGCAGTGATCGAGGTCGGAGGAGGTCGAGGTTGCAGGTTCTAGGCAGCAACCTCACCTGCAACTGCAGGTTTTTGGGCAGCGCTGCAACCACGTCGCCGGCGACTCCCCCGACTTCAGATCGACCCCTGGCCTCCGTCCGGCAAGCCCCACAGCTCTGTCGCTCCTTGAGCCGAGCTGCAGCGTCGGCGTCCGCACTTTAGCGAAATTGCGGACGTCCTCTTTGGAACCGCTCCATGTGTGTGTGTGTGTGTATTACCTTCTTGTGTTGCTTTCTGTACATGGCTGTCCAAGCAAGTTTAGCTGGCTTCAGTCTGTTGTGGAAGTACCTCTTGTTCTTAGAGTTTGCAAAGAGGAACACCTTAATTGATCCAAAAAGATAATGAAGTTTCAGAAAACATGGGGAGGCAGCAAATGAATTGATACTAGAACAGTCAAAAACAGAACCATCGTAATGCTATCTTATTAAGTTGTGCCCCTTTTACCTGAGAATCCGCACGAACAAATCGGATGCCTCTACCTGGGTAGATCTTAGCCCCACTGAAGCGGCATAGTTCAGTCCTGACATCCCAATTAGAACAACAAATTATTACATACCGGCCTTACCACAATTGTGATTCACGAATGAAACAAATGCTAGCTAGCTTCCTAGCTACCACAGTAATGGTTACATAAGAAAGTTGCAAATTTCAGTGCACCATAACTCGATCTGTGTCTTAATGCTAACATACACCTAAACAAGTTAATTTAAGAGTACTCTAGCAGTGCTAGATGCTCGTTCAATTTTGATACTAATTCATGTTCATTTCTTTATAATCAGAGGAACATGATCAGAGATGATAACGCAGATCAGTATGTGGATCAAATCAATTACTATTTTCAAAGTAACACCTAGCTAACCAAATCAACCACAAGTCCACAAATTCGATCAAAACCCACATTCAACCGAATTCTCCAGCTCGAAAAGTAAAGGAAATTTTGATCAGATGACCTACTCCCACCAAAACCACCGATAGTACAAATTAATTCTTCCATTAAAAGTGACCCGAAGGACCATCCACAACCAACCCAGAAAATATTAGACACAGCCATTAACTATGACACTCAAGGTGCTCAAAGATTTCATTTTCTCTCTCAACAACCAAACCGAGTTGTAGAGAAGGAGGGGGTTTGTCACTCCTCAATAAGATCGATCAGCTAAATACGCGTTCATCATAAAACCCTAGAAATCAATCAAGAATATAAATGCAAAAGAAAATAAAGAATGATATGAGGGTAAAATAGAAAAAGGAACAAAATGAGAGCGTACTTGAGAACCATGGCGGTAGCTTGTCTCTGCTTCAGAGAAATAAAACCCTAGAAATGGTGAAAATTGAAAGCTTCTGGTGACTTACGTCCAGAGCTATTTAAATTTTCGTTTCATATAATCGCGGAGGGTGTTGGACTTTGACCACAAATAGTTATCAACTGAATGTGGGCCAGATCCGAATAGAGAGGCCCATCTAATTGTTTGAAGGCTAGGGATTGACTAGGTAAAAAGAATGTGGTTGGAATATGAGAATTTGTTCCCACGAATGGGGCAAATTTTGTTTTGCAATTTGATTTGAATAAAAGTTCAAACGCTTTTTTGTCGATGAATAATCGTCGGAATAAGTTGATTCTCAATTTAATAAGTAAAATAGTTAAATAGAAAATGAGCTTTACCGACAAATAGGCCGTTGGCAAAGTTTTTTTTTTTTGGTCTAATTCAATTCAAATAAAAGTTCAAAAGAGCTTTACCGACAAATAGGTCATTGGCAAGTTGGCAACATTGTTGTTCAGTTATTTGAACCTCAAACAACAAATAAGTCATCAGTAAATGTTATATTCAATTCAATATTTATTTTAAAAGCTCAAACAGCCTCTACCGACTAACAAATCGTCTTCTCTTCCAATACTCAACTTTTATTCTTTGTTAAAATTGAAAGCATATTTGAAAAGAAAAACTTTCAAAACCAAATATCCCTATATATATTGAATGTAGTATATCATACTAGGAAAAAAAATCCCTTTTTTATTTTGGTCAAATTAGGAAACAAATCCTCTTACCAAAGATTAAGGATAAGAGTGTATTTGTAGACGCATCTCAATGGATAAGCAGTTGTCAATAAGAAAAGAAGAATCCTAATGGAGAATCAAATTAATTAATTGAGTGTCCTATTATGGTAATCTCTATATTATATGGAGATTTTCTGTTTGATTTACTTCCAAATATGAAGAACTTGCCAAATAATCACCGATGATGACATGATGTATTCAGACCATTCTGAATTTTAAGATTGTACCAGGGTAATTGTAAAAATTCAAAACTCATAAATATGAAGTTGTTAATACCCTACTATGCATGCATTATGTTAATGTATAACATTTTATACATTAAAATCAACAACATAATGTATATTGTATGTGAAGTTGCAATCAATATCGGTAAAAAATGAGTACAAAACTTGTTATGTAATAAGTTTAAATAATATAATTAAGTGAATGCAAATGCATGAGGGGATTGAGATGATTGCAAATTTGCAATTGATTGAAAACCACACTACATAGTACATAGATTAAAGCTTAAATGTGTTGGATATTAATTCCCATATATGCATATATTTTAGTGAAGGTCCAAAGGCTACTATCATATTCAGCTACAACTCACGAGTATTCTTGAATTAGGGATGGTTCGTGAACTTAATAACAAGTTATGTCAAGCTCCATCACAGCCTTTCACAAAATTACAGGGATTTAATGATGCTAACCTAATGTAAAAACAAAAAAGGCCTCTAGTGTACTTAAAATTTTGCATTTGGTATTATGGAGAAAAATTTAGTAGTGTCAACTCATAACATTATTCACTTTGGATATGTGCAAACACAAACATAAAAGGAAAATGTGAATTTAATTTTGGTCGGTATTCAACAGATTACATACCATATAAAAGTTATGCACGCACAGTTACAGATTTACATTCCATCAAATGTGACTTTCCATTCAAATAATATATTCCATAAAATTACACCATGAAGACAGATAAGAATAAGGGTGAAATATGTTATCTACTCGTAAGAAAAGCGTGTGAGTTCACACTAATGGAACACAAATTAAAGACAGAATAACTACAATTTCATTATATATTCAGCTAACGGTCTAGTGTCGCGACAAGTATCGGTTAGTCTTTACATGCGATTCACGTGTAAGAAAAGAGTGTATCTGGTCATTAAGATTCGAACATAGTTGACTATTACAAACACTATAATGTCTACGACAAAAAGTTCAGTTATTTTGCCATTTCAAAATCTGTATCAAATCGTAAGAAATAAAATTTGAAGATAAAATGGGTATTACAATTTGGCAAAATTTTGCGGATGATTTTATGAGATAAGGAGCAAGGGGAGTGATGTAATGTACGTACCAGACGCTGCAGCCTAGGTGGGGGGCATAATTTAAGGAATCAACACCACCTACTCCCTCAAATTCCGGTAAAATTACCATTCTGTCCTCCAAACTCACCGCCTGATTGGTCGCATGTAAATCCCATTCCACCCAAAACCATGCGCTCCGCTGCACCCGAACATTCCACGCCAAGACAGAAGGTTCTAAGAGTCTCCAAAATCTCTTACACGCGCCGCGACACGCGACGGGCGGATTTTGACGATTCTAGTGGGCCCCCACTCTCTCTCTCTCTCTAACCCCCCGCCCTTTATATACCCCCAACTATTTATGCATTAACACATTGCTCTATAACCTTTCTCCCTCTCAAGGCTTTGGTTAGTGAGGTTTGGTGTGCTAAGAAACCAAGGAGAGCCCATTTTGCAAAATTTGGTTTCAGAGTTTCTGAAATTTGATTCTTTTCAATCCAAAAAGAAAAATAGTATTAAGAAGAAGAGCTTCATTGACTTCTCTGATTCTTCTTCTTCTTCTTCTTCAGAGGTCCATGTAAGTCAGCTCCGAAACCTTTCCCCAAGTCCTTGTTTTTATTATTATTAATGTTTTTCATTGATATATTAGTTTATATAAATATTTTATTAATCTGTCTCTTTCTCTTCCACAGATCCCAGAGAGAGAAGGATCTGAAAAATCCATTAACTTCTTTGTTGTTGGACAAAGACAGAGGCTTTAGTATTTCTCACTGTCAAAATTTTAAGGTAAAACTGGGGTTGGTTCTGCTTTACTTGCATGCCCATCTAACAATCTATCCGTAACATAATAGAGTAGAGAGAGGAGGGAGAGGAGGAGGGGAAAGAGAGAGAGGGAGAGGGATAGGGAGAGGTCCAGTTGGGTCTTTTTCTCTGCTTGGATTTGGTATTGGAAAAGTCATTGTGAAATAGTGTGAAAGTGAGATAAGCTCTTATGGCCTTTTCCTATTCTGTTTTCCTTTTGAGACCCTTTTCGGTTTTAAAGTTTTTAAAATTTTTCTTTTGGGTCCTTTTCAATCCTGCCAAACTTTTAGTTAGGGGGTGGGGGAGCAGAAAAGGAAGGAAATTTGGGGTTTCTCCTACAGTCATGGTATGTATAAACCCATGATGTGATTGTGTTTTTACAAAGAAAGGGGTTTGGTTGGTTGGGTTTGAACTGGGAATCACAAAAAGAAAAGGCCTTTTCTTGTCTTCTTCCTCCTTTTTCTCTCTTTCATCTGAAAACAAATTCTATACAGTCATGCATGGGAGTTGACAAAGGAAGCAGCTTTTTTTATTCTGTTTCTACTTAGGAATCGAAATATCCCACCTTTTCAATGCTTTAGCTCAATCTGGCAAAAAATCTGTGTAAGGTCAAAGACTGAATATATATTTTTCTTTTAAGAGAAAATCTGGTTATATATACCTTTTTGATAGTGATAGTGACTGTTGCTAATAGAACCTGCAGAGACAGAAGGGCCAAACAGAGCCAGGCCAATTCAGATAGAGCAAAGGAGAGAGAGAGATTTAATATTTTATTTGTTTATTGGTTTTCTGTTTGTCCCCAGTTTTGATGAATTTTGGAGGTCCGATCAGTAATAGTGGAGGTGTTGAGGGTTCAAGAGTTGTGGCTGAGATTGATCCACACGGCAGTGGTGGTGCCATTGCTCAACCACACTTTATTCCCAATTCAATGCAGAGTTCCTCTGCCCTCTCTCTTTCAATAGTATGCTTTATCTAATTCTCTCAATTAATTTGTGTTCGTGTTCGTGCTGTAGTTGTGCTTGACTGTTGTTTTGTGTTTGTAGGTGCAGAAAAACATGGATGGACACAATGAAATTGACCTGATTGCTGAGGGTTTCGACCCAGGAATTATTGGGAGGCTGAGGGAAGAGGAGTTTGACCAGAGCCGGTCAGGCAGTGACCATTTTGATGGGGCATCCGGTGATGATCAAGACCCTGTCGACGAGGATGATCGGCCACGGAGGAAGAAGAAGTATCATCGTCATACCCCCAGCCAAATCCAAGAACTGGAATCGTATGATTGATTTCTCTCTATTGTATTTGAGCTGTTTTAGTGTTTGTGTTTTTTATTTATTTATTTTATTTTGTTCTGTTGTGTTGTTCTTGATGTTCTTGTGGTGTAGTTTCTTTAAGGAATGCCCACATCCTGATGAAAAGCAAAGGTTGGACCTCAGCAGGAGGCTTGGCTTGGAGACTAAGCAAGTCAAGTTTTGGTTCCAGAATAGAAGAACTCAAATGAAGGTTGATTTCTTTCTTTTGTTAGATTTGGTTTTGGTAAATTTATAAATAATTGATATGTAAATGGGGTTTTGAATGATTCAGACCCAACTGGAGCGCCATGAGAATATAATTCTTAGGCAAGAGAATGACAAGCTCCGAGCTGAGAATGGTGTGATTAAGGAAGCTATGTCAAATCCAATATGCCACAACTGTGGAGGCCCCGCCATTCCTGGCCAAATCTCATTTGATGAACACCAACTGAGGATTGAGAATGCTCGACTGAATGATGAACTGAGTCGAATTTGTACTTTGGCGCAAAAGTTCTTGGGCAGGCCCATTTCAAACTTGGCGGCTCCCCGCTCTCTTCCAAGCTCAACTGCTGGTCTGGACCTGGCAATGGGAATAAATGGGATGGGTTGTTTGAATGCTGGAGGCAGCAATCAGTTGTCGATGGGGTTCGAGTTGGGAGATGGTGTTGGAAGCTCGTCGCCTGTGATGCCTCTAATGAATCCGGTTATGGGAATGCCAAATGAATTGCAGCATGTGACTGATAGACATGTTTACCTGGAGCTTGCAGGGGAAGCTATGGATGAATTGGTTAGGATGGTTCAAGCAGATACCCCTTTGTGGATGAAAAGTTCAGATGGTGGAAGCGAAACACTGAACGTGGAGCTATACAGGACATTTTCTTGTATCAGTACCAGGCAAAGTGGCTTGGTGACTGATGCATCAAGGGATTCTTGTATGGTGATCATAAACAGCTTGGCTCTTGTAGAGACTATGATCGATGCGGTAATGCTTCTCTGCTCTTTATTTCTATTTGAACATATTTTTGTGTCTAAAATAGAGTAATGCTTGATTCTGGTTGTTTGTTTTCTTTTGTATGAGTAGAATCGATGGACAGATATGTTCCCTACTTTGGTTGCTAGAGCCTCAACCATTGGCATGATTTCCAGCGGCCCAAACGGAACCAGAAATGGTACTATTCAAATGGTGCGTCTCTTTTCTTGCGTCTCTTTTTCTGTATTTAGTTAAATCAAAACTCAGGAGGATCATATTTTGTAGATGCATGCCGAGCTTCAAATGCTTTCGCCATTGGTTCCAGTCCGTCCACTGAAGTTCCTCCGCTTTTCCAAGCAGCATGCAGAGGGTGTGTGGGCTGTCGTCGACGTTTCCGTTGACATCCAGCAAGATGCTTCCAGTGTGAACTGCCGGAGGCTTCCTTCTGGCTTCATTGTGCAAGATATGCCCAATGGTTACTCCAAGGTAAACATTGATTGGTTAATCAGGTTCTTGGTAAATTTCAATACTGTGTTTTTAATAAGGTTGTTGAACTGCATAATGAGTTTGTTGAGAATAAAGCAAGAAGAAATTATGGGCAGTTAAAATCTCCTAAATCTAGCCTAGCTTGACTTGTGCATCCAAGAATTTACTTTTTTATTTTTTATTTTGGCAAGAGAACAAGAATTTACTCTCTTTGATGGTGTTGGTCCTATTGTAATATATTGTGCCTAGAAATCCGTATTCTTTATTGTTATATACTGAAGAAGATGCTTTCTCATTTTTGAGATGACAACTCATAGTTTAATATTAGGCTTGAATAGAATACACACATAATGTTTACGTGCAGGTGAAATTAAAATTAAACCTTGGAAATTTCAATCTTTGTCACATAAACTATGTATTTGATGCTTCTATTCCTATCATTCCTGTCTGTCTTAGTGTGTTCTTTACTGTCTACGAGACTAAGTGACCTGGATCCAGTCTTTTACTGTTGTATATTGAATTCCATGTAATGTGATTTTCTGCCCACTTGAATTTAAATCAGTGTTATGTTTGTCTACAGTCCTGAATTTTGACTTGCTCTCTTTTATCTTTTCCACAAGTTTGTTTGGTGCACTTTCAGTATAAAATAACCTTTAATCCTGATGTCAACTCACCTCTGGGTGTTATTATCTCCACTCTGATTGTCTCTCTGATGCTTCCTCTCTCTTCTCTCACACAAATGTTGGTTTTTATTATTTTTTGGTTTTGGAAAAAGAAAAACTGAAATGGTGGTAAATATGCACCAAAAAGTGAGATATTTATCCATTCGTTCTCATTTGGAGCTTTTAATTTTTTCCTTTTGAAGGGGACACTAGTTGGAATATATTTTTAAAGGCTAGGAATATTGATGGATTGTAATTTGCAGGTGACTTGGATAGAACATTCAGAATATAATGAGAGTGGCATACACCAGCTGTTACAGCCATTACTACGTTCTGGTATTGGCTTTGGTGCACAGAGGTGGCTTGCTACTCTCCAGAGGGAATGCGAGTCCCTGACTTTCCTCATGTCCTCTACCAATCCTAATGAAGTTCCTAGAGGTAACTCCACTACTGTCTATAGCTAGCTTCTTTGTAATAGCTCATATTTCGTAATTAATACATACCTATGTTCTCCAACAGGGTTAAGTATGAATTCAAAGAAAAGCATGCTAAGGTTGGCACAGCGTATGATGCAAAGCTTTTGTTCTGGGGTTTGTGGCTCATCAGTGCGCCAGTGGGACAAACTCTGTATTGATAATGTTAGTGACAACGTGAGGGTTATGGTGCGTCAGAGTTTGGAGGTCGGTGAGCCATCTGGCTTCGTGTTGAGTGCTGCAACATCTGTTTGGATGCCGGTATCAAGGTCAAGGCTGTTTGATTTCTTGCGAGACTGGCAATTAAGGGGGCAGTGGGACATTTTGGTCAGCTGTCGTCCACTGCAAGCCATGGCACAGATTGACAAGGATCACGGAGGTGGCAACAGTGTTTCTCTCTTTAGTGCCAAGGTGAACATAAGAGTAGTGTCTTCTAATCTTGTTCTATTTTCATTCAATTGGTTTGTTCATGAATCTGTCGTCTTCTTGAAATTTCAGGGTCTTGATGCAAATAACAATAATAACATGCTGATGTTCCAAGAGACTAGGACGGACGCTTCAGGGTCAATAGTTGTGTATGCACCGATCACTTCAACAAGTTCAGATATCATGAGGGATGTCATGTACGAGGGTGGAGATTCTACTTATGTAGAACTCTTACCATCAGGATTTGCAATCCTTCCTTGTGTTACTTCTGACCATGTCAAAGGAGAAGGAAACGGCTCTGATGACGGGGGATGTCTGCTGACAGTTGGATTCCAAATTGTGTGTGATGGTGGCCAACCAACATCCAAGCTCACTATGTACTCGGTTAAGACTATTATTGATCTCATCTCCTCCACCATTCAGAAGATCAAAAGTGCCCTTCAAATAAATGATGGCCCCTGAAATACATGGTGTTTGTGACTGGTTAGTTTAGTTTAGTTTTACATTGTCTTTGTCTTTTGGGAAAGAAAATACAGGAGATGGATGTAAAACCTTTGCATTCAAGGGTTTCGAGTCAAGAACGAACCACATTTGGAGAACTGTTTTGTGCTGATACTGGTGCTATTGCTTATTAGGGATAAACGGTCCGACTTTAAGCTTAAAAAAAACACTGGTTCGGGTATTGACTCAGTGGACCTGCGATATGTTTATTGTGTTTGTTGGTTATACCATACAGAACTGTGGAAATGGAGCAGCGACTAACTTGTTTTTGCTAAAGGTTAATTATAGTCTAATTTTGTTTGGTTTCGTCTACCTCTAGTTTGGTTTGTGCATTGTATTTTTGTATTAGCTTGGAGCCTTTGGATTAGCTTGATATGTTGCTAATTATCTCGGTGGGAATGCCAGAAGCTAAGCATAATACTAAACCTTTCTTTTGATTGAGGAAGCAGTTAATATACAGCCAACTGCAGGTGAGCTCTAGTCCTAATGGTGTAATAAAAAAGGTGAACATAATATAAAAATATCTAATTATCTTTGCTAAGGCAAATTCGCACTCTGCAAATTGAATGTTCATAATTTCCAGAGGCTAAACAGGAGTGAGTGTTGGACTATTTAATCCATTATGGTCTTAACACTAAGGCCGGGCACTATATCTTGACCTTGCTATTATTAACTCGTAAGGGGAAAGTTGAATTCACTGATAAGGAGAAAGGTCTACTAGAACATTAATGTTAACTTCGAACTCAAACCTGTGTTTCTTGATTAAACGTACATTTACCATGGCATGATCAGAACTTGACAAAGTCCTAACATTCAGTTGGATTGCTCAACTTGATATAAGCCCTTCTGAACTTCAGTGTTCTGCTATTTCATGAGCAAAGGAAGTAGGTGTTGCCGCAATTGTTATAAGGGCGCCACTGTTTCTGTTCCAGATCGAATCATCAGTTTGTTGGTGTAACTTGCAAGACAAGTATTCGTGCCAAAAGGAAATGAGAATGAAACTTGTTTGTTCATGTTAGTTATCAGCATATGCCTTCCGCTATCAAGATTTCAGGCGGTTCAAGCTGTTGTTTTGATAGAGGAGTACCGGTGCTTTCAAGGCATTAGCTAGCCCCCGGTGCACATACACGCCATCCTCGTAAAGTCACGACCTCATTGCTCTTTAGTCATCTAGCTTATCAATTTTCTTATGTTTAAGTGCAAGAATATACACTTTTTCGAGCTCCTATTGCAACTTAAATGTGTTAGTGCAAGAATATAGACAGGCAGAACAACACTGTGATTAATCTGAACAACTATAGTACTTTTGATCAACTGATTGTACAGTTTTAATAGTCTTAATCCTTGTTCTGGGCCTTCTGGCTACAAGGTTTTGAGATTTTCGAACTAGATTGTGGATAAAACATTAAATCGGATGCAAAAGATATAACTCAAAGAAGTTAAAATATGTAATTATCTAAACAAAAAGTTAAGAAGGATATATAACGTGCGCTGAAATCAAGGAAGACAAAATATTATGCATGTAAATGGAGTTGCGTGCTTCTACGACAAAAATTACAAAATGTCATATGGTACAATGTGTCCGGACACAGAAATTGATCTGATCCGGTAAGTCTTGATGAATCTTTCCTACTTCTGATGAATGAGGAAAGGCAAGTTCTTCACCTCTTAATTAATAGTATTCTTTTGATCACTAATATAATTCAAGCTACAGAGGAATAAGTACCAAATAGCAAAAATTGGAGTTACATGCGTACGAGAAGAATTAACTTCAAGCAGCTGGTGCTGCAGTAAATCCTTGCTGCAAAGGAACCATGAGACCACCAACTCTTAGGTATCATGCTGATAGGGAAAACCCATGTCATCCATTCGAAGAAAAAGAGAGAGAGCAGGCGGTGGGACCTCATACCATACCAACGAAGAAGAAGCCAAACTCAAGTTCGCCATTCTGTCTGCAACAATATTCCCTTCACGGAGAACATGAGAGCAATAAAAGGACATGGATCGGATGCGTGATAAGCAATTTAACCATGCAATACGAAGAGGCCATGGTGGAGAGAAGGAAGAAGAGTTAATGCATGCAAGAACACTAGTAGAATCACTCTCAAGCCAAATATAGCGCCAACCAAACTTAAAAGCATAGTCAATCCCAAGAATAACTCCCATTAATTCGGGCGAAGAATGCAGTTTGGTTACCTAGCCCACGACAGAAACCACCAATGTAATGACCATTACTATCTCTAAACACACCGCCACAAGCATCACATGTTTATGGTTATGTTGTAACTTTTTTAGAGTAGCCGATGGAATTCAGTTTTTCCATCTTTTCTTTTTCTGCATTGTACTTGGGGGTTCATTTTTGCCCCATGTTTTTGTAATTTTAGCTTTTTCTTTAATAAAGTTTTACAATAAAGGGACGGGCGGTGGGTTCCCAGAGTGTGGTAGGCCTCTCTCCTTTGGGATTAAGGGTGAGACTTGTTCCCTACATCGTCTATCTCCGAGGAACTAATATCGCCTAATCCCTTATTAGTTTTACGGAAAAAAAAAAAGAAAAAAAAAACTTCAAGCAGCTGGTAACTTGAAAAGCTTTATAGCTAAAAAGGTTGGCACAATCCAGATCCGAAATCGCTTGCTCTTCTTCAATAGTTTCTTGGCACAGGAGTTGTAAGGTAGTGAAAACTTTTGAGTTTTGAAGTTGTAAACACCAAAATCCTAAGGTAGCTAGCACCCTATGCATTAGGGGGTCAGGGTCACTATCATCGTTAAAGTATATGCAATCTGGTTTACATCCTCGAATTTTGGAAGCCAACACTGCTATTGAAGAGATTCTCACCCAAAAAGAGAGCAATACCACCTAAAAGTCTCTCTCTCAATCCACTCAAACTTGTCGACATCTAATCCAAAAACTCGAAATTTCTTTGTCGTACGTGTATCCCATTTGTCACCTTCATAGGTTACGAGCCTTTGAATCATCAACAATTCTTTCGATCATTTGTATTGTTATCTCGTGCACTGAAGACCATTTCATATAATCCGAAGCCGCTTGCAGCCAACTTTACATCTGAGTTGAACTGACTAGTAATATCGAAGGATAAAAGTCTACCCCAAAAAACCACGGCATAATATTTATCTGGAACATAAACAACTTCTTCAAACATGCTATAGCTTCCACGAGTCCATGGCCTTTCACCAATGTGAGTCCACCTCGTGTCTTTGTTAAGTCTAATAAAAGCTAATTGGCCGTTATCCATATATGTAACCACAACAATGCAATCATCTGGATATAAAATTGGGTCAGCTGAAATTGTAGCACTGATGAGATAGTACTCATATTTTAGGCTCCAATATCACCTATACGTTGTTGGAGGAATAAATGAGGAGGTTGAATGATTGAGTTTTCCTTTTCTTTCCTTCCTTTAACCCTATAAAACGGATTTATTAGTGCGACTTCAAATTTTTCATCCATAGCTATTAACCATCCTTTTGATGATCCACAAAACCGCTTATAATTAGATGGCACCGTGACTTGCAAATCAAGTACCTTATTATCTATGATGTTGTATAAATTCCATGTATCTTCTTCGTCTGCAGGAATCAAGAGCATCGGAGGGTGATGACAATTTGACATCATCTTAGCTTGTTGGCTTCGATTATTGTTGGCTACATGGTGCCATGACTTTCAAACAACACTACACTGCAAATAATCTGCTGGTAACTCTAGTCTCTTGAAAACTGAGTCTAGTATTTTTTCTGACAAACTTTTCCAATCTGGATACATAATTTTGAAACCTATATCACCTCAACTAGCTAGCGTGGTCTTGAGTATTGACAACTGATGAAGTTTTTGCTTTGGGGAGGTTTTTGTTTATTGCTTCTCTCTTGTCAATCTCCATGGCTTTGAAGTATTGGCTCATTTGGCTGTCAAAGAAATGCCTCCCTCTATTTATACTTTATAGAGAGACGGTTCTGCTACCTCTCCTAGTCCATTAAACACTAGGATTGTAAAGAACCCGTAGGATTAGGAAAGCTCATTTCCAATATCAATAGGGAAACCCGATTTTCTTGGAATTACGAAACACCTCTTCGTTCCCTTCCTTGTACAGCATATTTTTAAATAACTGTTTCTCTCCTTCTTCTTTTTTTACCTTGGTTCCTTCACTTTTGCTTGGTATGGAATTAGTTCAGTTGAACAGAACCTTTTGCAAATTGCATATGACAAAAAAGTGCTTCCTTTTTTTTTTTTTAGGGGTGAGATAAAAGTGGAAATTGGAATAACACCTTTTTTGGGCTAAAATATTGGGAAACCAACATTTAAGCTCACTATGCACTCGTTAAGACTATTATTGATCTCATCTCCTCCACCAGTCAGAAGATCCAAAGTGCCCTTCAAATAAATGATGGCCCTTGAAATACATGATGTTCGTGACTGGTTAGTTTAGTTCAGTTTACCTTGTCTTTGTCTTTTGGGTTTTGAGAAAGAAAATACAGGAGATTAATTAGAAAAGGAGATGGATGTAAAACCTTTGCATTCAAGGGTTTCAGAGTCAAGAACGAACCGCATTTGGAGAACTGTTTTGTGCTGATATACTGGTGCTATTGCTTATTAGGGATAAACGGTCCGACTTCAATCTTTGAAAAATACAATGGTTTGGGTATTGACTCGGTGAACCTGCAATATGTTTATTGTGTTGGTTGGTTATACCATACAGAACTGTGGAAATGGGGCAGCGACCAACTTTTTTTTTTGCTAAATGTTAATTATTGTCTAATTTTGTTTGGTTTCGTCTGCCTCTAGTTTAGTTTGTGCATTGGTTTTTTGTATTGGTTTGGAGCCTTTGGATTAGTTTGATATGTTGCTAATTATCTTGGTGGGGATGCCAGAAGCTTAGCATAATGCTAACAGTGTTGAACTCAACCTTTCTTTTGATTGAAGAAACTATTTAACAGACAGCTAACTGCAGGTGAGCTCTAGTCCAAAGAGTGGAGGAGGAAAGTCAAGAATGCTTAGAAAATTGATTTGTATGCTAATGTTGTAATAAAAAAGATGAACATAGAATTAAAATAGCTAATTGTCTTTGCCAAGGCAAATTAGCACTCTGCAAATTGAATGTTCATAATTTCCAGAAGCTAAACAGGAGTGAGTGTTGTACTATTTAATCCATTATGCTCTTAACATCCAGGCACCATCTCTTGATATGTATTTATCTTGACCTTGTTAATATTAACTCATAAGGGGAAAGTTGAATTCATTGATAAGGAGAAAGGTCTACTGTTCTTGCTAGAACATTAATGTCAACTTTGAAGTTTGAATATAAGGGTCTTGCCTTAAACTGTTCATCTTAATCTACGAGACAGAACAATACTTCTGTCTTTCCCTAATTAGAACAATACTCGTATTGTTATGATTAGAGCTTAACTAAACCTTTCCCTAATTAGTATCGTACTGGCTTAAATTAAAGATTCTTCTTAGGCTATGTTTGGGGGGGCTTTTTTGCTCCCCGGCTTATAAGCTGAAGAGCAATAAGTGTTTGGTACAGCAGGTTATCATCAGCTTATTCCAAAAGCTGCCCCAGCTTCTATCGAAAAGCAGAAGCAGTCTCTCCCCTGCTTTTAGAAGCCATAAGCTGGGTTTTCCACTGTAGCGGTGATTACTGTTCATTAATGAATTTTTCGAAATCCCGGTTACTACCCTCCGTTGCTTGAATCAATTACAGTCTTGTGCCATGAAACCCTCGATCCTTCTCTCTCAATTTTGGGCCGCATCAGTCAATCCTTCATCTCTCTCCCAGTCGCTCGATCTCGATCCTCCATCTCTCTCAACTCTGGGCCGCATCTGTCTCCATCCTTCATCTCTCTCAATCCAGTCGATTCTCTGTCGATCCTCCATCAGTGTCGATCCTCCATCAGTCTCCCGATCTCAAACCTCCATATCTCTCGATCCTCCATCAATCTCGAGCCTCCTCACACCACAGATCGCTGCAACAGTCGATCCTCCTCCCATCACAGCGCCGCATCGAAGCTCGATCCTCCTCTGGCCGCATCAGTCGCCGCATCAGTCTCCTGATCTCAAACCTCCGTCTCTCTCGATCCTCCATCAGTCTCTCGCTCCTCCTCCGACCACATATCGCTGCATCTCTACTCGATCCTCCGGGTATCACAGATCGCTGCATCTCTACTCGCTCCTCCTTCGCATCAGTCGTCTCTCGAGCCTCCTCTGACCACAGATCGCTGCAACAGTCGATCCTCCTCTTATCACAGCACCGCATCGTAGCTCGATTCTCCTCTGGCCGCATCAGTCGCGGCAGAACGCCACGTCAGTCGCCGCTGGTAACGCCGCATCAGTCGCCGCAGGTCGCCGCATCTGGAAGGAGCGTCAGTCGCCGCATCTGGAAGGAGGAGCAAAGTCAGTCGCCGCATCTGGCAGCATCAGTCGCCGCAGAATGCCACATCAGTCGCCACTGGTAACGCCGCATCAGTCGCCGCAGGTCGCCGCATCTGGAAGGAGCGTCAGTCGCTGCATCTGGAAGGAGAGCAAAGTCAGTCTCTCTCCCTCTGCTTCGTTCTTATCTTTAATCACAGCAACCCTATTTGTTTTGATTTCCGTCAGTAACCGGAATGTGATGAACTTGTTTAGCAAAATGGTTAATGAATTTGTATGGGCTGTGATGAAAGAGAAGTAATTTCAATTGGGTTTCCTTGGGTGGGATGAATACAGAAGAATGAAAGTGTAGAAGCATCAAACAGATTTTGAAGTCCATACGCATGATCAGTTTGTCATTGCAGCAATCACTGGGTTTTCTGAAAAATTGTTAAATTATTGTTTCTGTTAAATCCAGGCATTGCAGATTTGAGACTTTGTTATTATTTGTTCAGTGTTTGCATATGTTGAGCGATTTTTGTGTATGGTTAAGTGCAAGAAAAGATGGTAGTAGTGGCTGTTCAAAAGCATGTGCCCGATGGTTTGGAGTTTTTTCCTAATTAGTTTGTATGCTGATTTAAATCATGGTTTGCATGTTAATGTTCAATTCTTGTGTGTATAGCACTTTGTAATTGTGTTGTTTTGGGTTGAAGGTGTATTGTGGCAGAAATGCACCATACACATCCACTAAAGATTGGGCTGTAAATTTGTGGTTTTTTATCTGTGCTAGATGGGAAAAGAGTCGGCTGTTTGGGATGGGAGATTAGTAGATGTTTTTTGTGACTTATGTATCAAGGAGGTGGAGAACAATAATCGTCCACATACTCATTTTAATGCGGTGGGATGGGAGAATATAATCAGTAATTTCTCAAAAGAAACTGGCAAACAATATACTAGAAAACAAATGAAAAATAAATGGGATTCCCTCAAAGATAATTGGAAATTATGGAAAGAATTGAAGGGGAAAGAGACCGGTCTTGGGTGGGATCACAGGCGTCAAACTATAG
Source organism: Rosa persica (assembly GCA_025331145.1). Lineage (NCBI taxonomy): Eukaryota > Viridiplantae > Streptophyta > Magnoliopsida > Rosales > Rosaceae > Rosa > Rosa persica. The sequence goes on from WFKR01000001.1 coordinate 42,071,675, forward strand.
ATGCATCCGATGAGTGGTGGCGTATAAAGATTGAGGTATTTAATTTAATTTAATTAGTTTGGTTAACAAATTTACTTCATTTGAATAAAATTTTCTTAGCTCTCTCATTTAATTTTTTGTCCAGAAAAACAAGGAATATGGAAAGTTAAAGAAAAAAGGAATTGCACCTGATTTTGAAGACAAGTTGGATAAGATGTTCATGGGTATTTCAGCCACTGGTGAGCATGTATATGCACCATCTTCTGCGCTACCTATCCCTAGAAGTCCACAGCAAGGTGACAATGAGGTGAACCTTGAAGGTAGTGGTGACTCTGAGGACGGTGATGATATGGCATCCACTCTACCTAAAAGAAAAAGAAATGAGAGAGCTGAGAAAGGTAAAGGAGTAGTACCAAAAAAATAAAAGGTGGGAGGTGCTGCTCATTTGGCTAAACAAATTAATCGAATGTGTGAGGCAATTGAGAGTAGAAGCATAGCAACTTCTATGATCAATAAAAGTGTAGAAGAAGGTGGAGGCACTAGTATTAAGGAAGTGATGAAGGATGTCACCTCATTGCCTGGAGCCGAGCAGGGTAGTAGGTTGCGGTTTTTTGCTACTCGACTATTTTTAAGTCCAGAGAAGAGAGAGATGTATTGCACTATGGATGATCTTAACTTGAAGTTGGAGTGGCTGAAGTTTGAGATGAACGAAAAATAAGCTTATGTTATGTTTGAAGTTTTATGTTTGTTGTTTGTTTCCGCATGTTTTTAATTATGAGAATTGAATTTGAGTAGATGTTTTTCATCACTTGGATATTTATTGGTAGATTTGAGAAAGTCTGCATTAGTTTACTGCATGTAGATTATAAAAATGTACTTTATAAATTTTGTTCATTACTGCTTGTTAATGATTTGGAAGGTATTTATGAAGATTATAAATTTTGGAAGTTAAAATTGTAGGTGTTTGGAGTGAAATATGAACAATTCGGAAGTAGATGAAGTTGAGGAGGAGATATTCTTACGAAGTGTTCAACTCAATGCTCTGCTCATTCAACATTATTACATGAACTATGTTCATAAAACTCCTTGTATGGTATCTCCTCAAACAGGTAATAAGTGGATGATGGAAGTATTACAAGGGAATGACAGTTGGTGTTATAATGCCTTTAGAATGCAAAAAGAAGTATTTTATCGATTATGTAGTGATTTGGAAGTTAATTTGGGATGTTGGGTTCAAACAGAACAAGTCATATTGAAGTTATGGGAATGCTATTGTGGTGCCTATGACAGGGATGTGGAAATAGGTCAGTAGGAGAACGATTTCAACATTCTGGTGAAACCGTTTCTAGATATTTCGGAGAAGCACTAGATCATGTGTGTAAACTAGGTAAACAGATAATCAAGCCTTCGGAGAATGAATTTAATGAGGTTGCACCGGAGATAATGAGGGATAACAGATACATGCCTCATTTTAAGGTATTGGTCATACGTTACTAGTAATTTTTTTCACAATTTAATTACTTATATTAATTGACAAATAACGTTATTATTTACAGGATTGCATCGGGGCTATTGATGGAGTCCATATTCCCGCTTCAATAGTTCCTCACAAACAAATACCGTACATTGGTAGAAAAGGAATACCAACACAAAATGTTATGGCGGTATGTAATCTCAATATGCAATTTATGTTTGCATGTGCGGGATGGGAAGGGTCTGCTCATGATACAAGAGTGTTTCTATCGATACTTCGAGATCCGGAAATGAATTTTCCTAAACCTCCACCAGGTAACTATATTTATTTATAATTATTTTTATATCAAATTTTATGATGCTCTGAATAAAGTTTTTAGAAAAATTTGATCTTTTTTTATTTTACAGGAAAATATTATGTTGTAGATTCGGGATACCCTCAAATGAATGGGTTTTTGGGACCTTTCAAAGGATCGAGACAACATTTTCAAGAATACCGTAGGCAAGAACCAAGAAATGAAAAAGAGGTATTTAACCAAGCACACTCTTCTCTTAGAAGCGTTATAGAACGTACATTTGGAGTTTGGAAAAAAAGGTGGAAGATTTTAAGAGACATGCAAGGTTATTCATTTAATAAGCAAGTGAAGATTGTCATCGCCACCATGACACTTCATAATTATATACGGATACATGCACATGGTGATAGACATTTTATCCGCAGTGAAGAAAGAGAAGGTTATGGGTCAAGTGGTGGAATAGAAATAGATGATGATGTAGAAGAAGAATATCATGGTCATGGTGCACAAGAAATGGAAACAATAAGAAATAGCATTACTCAAAGTTTGATGAATGCGCGTAATAATGTGAACATTTGAATATGTTATGATATTTGATGCGAGCCGGATATTCAATTGTTATTAATGTTACTAATATATTTATTTTGTATAAGTTATTTTTAAAATTATCAAATTCTGCATCATATGGTCACCATGATTTAAAAAAATTGAAAGTTAACAAAAAATAATACGGACATAAAAAGATGAAAAATAATAACAAGAGGATTTAAACAACATTGTATTACCAAATTATCTCATGTCCAATTTGGTCATTCCACAAACAAAAAGCACAAGCCAGTTTCAGTTTACCAAACACTTTGTCACTGCTTTTGCCACTGACAGCTCTTATAAAAAGCCAGTTTACCAAACACTCAGCTACTTGGCTTTTCAGCCGCTTATTCTCAGAAATAAGCAGAATCCAGCTTTTTTGAAAAGCCCAGCCGTACCAAACATAGCCTTAACCCCAACAGAACTGCCGGTAGATTGTGGTGACGTACTGCATGCACCACGACGACGACGACGATGATTTCTTGCATCGTCATTTCTGATTGAAATATGAGATTGTACGTTATTCTCTAGAGTCTTGGATCAAACCCTACTTGAAGTGAACGAAGACATAAACTCGTTGCAATACCATATCAATAAAACCAATATACATTGTTTCAGTTTAAACTTTTAACTCGTTGCAATAATATATCAATAAAACCAATATACATTGTTTCAGTTTATACTTTTAATATTTTGTAGTTCACTTTAATGTACGTGGTGCTTTCTGTGTACTCTCCTCTCCTTGGTCAATTCGTATATATGCATATTATAAACCTGATAGAGATCGATGGCAACCGATGGATGCATAATATAATGGATTTTTTTTTAATTTCAAGTCTAATCCTCTAGCTAGCTACCATGTGTATTAATTTTTTTCTTTCTTTTAATCGATTAAATCATCAAAAAGCAAAAACAAAGTCAATCTGACTAAAACAGAACTATATATATTTCAAATCATTATTTAACTATAAAAACAATGTCCATAAAGAGATGTACATCAGTTTTTTTCTTTTAATGTTTTTTTTTTAATGAAGATAGAAGAGCAACAAATCTCTCAATCTCCCCTTTATTCCAAAAGAAAGAAAAAGAAATACATAAGATGAGGGGACATACAACCTAACTCCTTAAAAGCACGAATAAGTGAAACTAGCTCTAACACCAACTAATGAAAACGAAAATTAGGAAGACTCAAATAATCCCTATTACACAATGATGAAACAAAAACTGGAGGCAAATCTCACCAAATCAAACATGCCGAAGAAAGGCCAAAATTTGCAAAAGCATCTGCAACTTGGTTCCCTTCCCGAAAAATGTGTGAGGAACGGAAATGCATTTGAGAGATACGGTGTAAACAATTACCCCACTCAACCCGCAACTGCCAAGGCACCAACTGAGGAGATTTGAGGAAATTGAGAATCAAAGAAGAGTCCACTTCTAACCACACATGTTTCCAATCAGGTACCCAAGCAAATTCAATTGCTTTAATCACCGCCATTACTTCTGCTACCATTGAGCTTGGAATATCAAAATTAGAGGAAAAGGCACCAAGAAAAGTACCTTGATAATCCCGAAAAAACGCCACTAAACCCAGCCTGACCTGATGCACTCCTCCAAGCTCCATCAGTGTTAATTTTAAACCAGCCAATTAAAGGAGGAAGCCAATTCACCTCAAAAATTCGTGGAGCACGTCTAGGCTTGCAAGACTCGTAAACTCTTCAAAATAGTAAGCTCATGAACACTATTATACATAGTGCCTGAAGCCAGATGCTAGAGTATATAATCTGCCCATTAATCCACTTATGAGCCTTAGACACATCTACAGCTTCCCCATCAAATCTGACCCTATTCCTCAAGTTCCAAATACACCAAAGGATTGCAACGAAAGCAGCAACCCAAAGTTCATGCAACTGAGCACTACGATCTTGTACCAATCCTTGCTGAAGCCTACCCAATAAAGAGCTATGGAGTGCACCCAGATGAAACAACCCCCCCCCCCCCCCCCAAACGTTGCCATAGTAATGTTGCAAAAGTACAATGAAGAAAAATATGGTCAACAGACTCCCTATGAAGACAACAAAGCCCACACCTTGAAGCAAGAGAGATACCACATTTTTGAAGGAAGTCATCAGATATAACACGACTTTCAATACTTTCCAAGCCAAGAGAGACATGCATGGAGGAAGAAATTTAGACCAAGTTAGTTTACCCCAATCAACCTTAGGGAATGCAGGTCGCAAAAATAAGTAGGCCTCCCGAGCAGTAAGTGTCCCTGAAGATTAGTGAATCCAAACCAACTTATCTTTTTCTTGAGAATTGATAGAAATTGGAACATTTTCTTAAAGGAAAGCACATAACTCTGGAAAGTGAAGAAGAAGCATCTGTGGAAAAACCTAACCACCATCCTCTATGAAATCAGAAAGAAAGCCATCCATATGCATAGCCCGCGCTCCAAAAAGCTCCAATAATGATCGCCCAACAAAGTTATCCCGCCAAAAGATATTGACGTGCCATTCCCAATTAACCACTTGCTGCTCTATAAAATTTGAGGCCAAAAAAGCTTAACCCCAGGCCAAATTGATGATATAGCATACGACCTTCGAACCACTCCATTCCTCCAAAAGCGATCTCAGAGAAAAGAACAACCCTAAAAACCTAATGAAAAAACATCCCAGGCCTTTTTAAGAAGTAAAGAGCGATTAAGAACCACCAATTGTTTAAGACCCAAACCTCATTCATCCATTGGCAAACAACATTTCTTCCAAGCCACTCAAGGAACCCCACGTGAATCAATGGAACCTAACCATAAAAAATTCCTACACTATACCTCCAATCGCCGAAGTAAAAAAATAGGCCACTCATATACCTGAAAGTTGTAGACCAACATGCTGTAAATTACTGACTTAATTAATTGTAGTCGGCCGGCCATTGAAAGAAGAGAACCCATCCAGCTAGAGAACCGAACACGAATCTTGTCCACAATAGACTGAAAGTGAGAAGCTCTAGGTCGTCCATGAAAGATTGGAACTCCCAAGTAAGTAAAAGGCGTTGTCCCTATTGGAATACCCAAGAAAGAAACAATGTCATGGTGCCTGCGTTAAATATGCTTGCTGATAAAGACACTAGACTTGGCCTTATTAATAACCTGACCAGAATTAACTCCATACTCCTCAAAAAAATCCATAATCACCTTTAAGTTCCTCCTATCACCCCTGCAAAACACAATTACATCGTCTGCAAAAAGAACATGAGAGGGAGCCCTAGCACCTCTCGGGGAAGAAATCGGAGATAACTGACCCGTATGCATGAGAGCTGCAATACCCCTACTTAAAACTTCCTCAACTATGCAAAAAAGAAGAAGGGATAATGGTTCACCATGTCGCACTCCTCTACTACAAGAAAAATAACCCGCTGATCTCGCATTCACCAAAATAGAAAGCTTTGCGGAATGAAGGAGAGCACGAATCCATTCAATGAAAATCTAATCAAAGCCAAAAGCCTGAAGAACATGGAGCAAAAAGTCCCAAGAAAGAGTATCAAATGCTTTTGTAATATCAGCCTTAATCCCCACATTGCCTCCATAACACTTATTATCCAATAAATTGAAACATTCAGAAGTTTCTAGGATGTAATTTGCAATATTGTGGCCTGGCACAAACGCATGTTGTTGATGAGAGATTATTCTTGAAGCAATAGAGGCTAAACAAATAGAGAGACTTTTTGGAATAATCTTGAAGACAAAATTGGCAAGCGCAATAGGACGATACTGTGTAATAGAATCAACATGCTCCACCTTAGGAATTAAAATTATCAAGCTTTAATTAAAAGATGAAGGGATCTGACCATACTGAAAAAGTGACGCACAGCTCCACAAACATCTTCACCCACAATGTCCCAGCAAGAGACAAAAAAGTAACCATTAAAGCCATCCGGACCTGGAGCACTAGCAGGATCCATAGCCTTAACAGCCATGTAAACCTCTTCTGAGGAAGGAATAGTCGTGAGGCTAGCATTCACTTCTTTCGTAACCAAAGAAGGAACCACTCTAGAAATAAGGTCAATAGAGTAACCATCATCTTGAGAAGAAAAGAGTTTCATATAATAATCAAGAATGTGAGTTAGAATTGCAAAAGGATCCTCCAATACCAGTGAACCATCCTTGAGAATAGTGATCGAAGATTGAGATTTACGTATCCGACACATTACATGAAAGAAAGAAGAGTTACGGTCCCTCTCAGACAACCATCTAACTCTCGATTTTTCACGTCAAAGAGATTCTTGTAAAATCATCGTCTCTAATAAATTTGCTTGAATCTCAGCTTCCTTTGCAACCCCCAGTCATGGAAATAGATGACTGCAAATTCTCCAATTCCACAAGCTGTGTATCCACCTTCTATGTACGTCACCAAAAACCTCCCAGTTCCAAGACCGTAGGGACTTCCGCAGAGCACGCAATTTATGTTGTAAGACTGTTAGAGGACAACCAACCGTACTCGTGGTATCACAACACCTTGTGACAAAATTATGGAAGTCCTTATGCTCAAGCCACATCTTTTGAAACCTAAAAGACTTTGTCGGTTCCCAGAAGACTTGGAAAAGGACATAAGCAAAGGATTATGATCAGAACTAACACGGGGCAAAGTGTAACAATCAAACATATCCCAGGAATTTAACCCATCCAGGTTTGCAAGACATCTATCGAGGTGCAACTCCACATTACCATGAATGCCACGTCTACGCACCCAAGTGAACTGTGAACCTTTGGTGTCCACATGAACCAGTTCACAAATATCTGACATTGCCTGAAACTCCTCACAAGAGCGGCGACAAACTGTAGCACCCCCTTTCTTCTCATACACACTAAGAACTGCATTGAAGTCACCATATACTAACCATGGTCCTGTGACAAATCGACTCTTAACTTCTGCAATATCAATCCATAGTCGACGTCGTTCTGCTATTGTGGTTCTAGCATAAACAGAAGTAAGCACATAACTAATAGAATCCACCACCACTGCTATAGTAACTTATTGCTCTGTTGCATAAAGAACCTGTACATTTTGAAATAAAGAAATCCTGCAGAAAACCGAAAGGTTTGGCAACAAACCACCACGATCATTAGAACTAACATACACCATATTCATAGACCTCTTAAAAGAAGAAGGGATAGCTAACAATGCCATAAAAGGCTCAGAAATACACAACAAATCCGGATTGTGAATCTGCATGAACTTCCTTAGAGCATTTTGTGTGGATTCATTAGCTATACCCCTTAAATTCCAATAGAGAACTTTCATTTAGGAACAACTTTAGAACGATGAAGGTAAGCCTCCCAATTGACAGCCAATACAGCTTGTTGCTTCTGAGACCTAGACATGACAACGGTAAACTCACCCTGTTCATTTAATCGTTCAGATTCATCGTACCAGCTATCAATAGGAATTGCAAGAGTGGCAGAATTAGGGCCCTCAACCACCTCATGCACAGTTTTGAAACAAAAATTGATGTCTCATCATACAATGGATATTGAGTTATTAGGTTAGAATCGATGTAACAAAAACAAATGCACATCGAGTTATTATATGGAGATCGATGTCTCGTATCAGTATGGACATCGTTGCAGACCTAAAAAATCGATGTTCTATAAAGGAATGAACATCGCTGCATAGAAGGAAACAATGATCTTCATAATAATGAACATTGTTCTTCTCCAAGGACTGATGTTGCAGTAAGTAACTATATCAGTTCATGCAATATACTAAAGGTAGATTGAATCTTAAATAGTGGGATATATGGCAAATACACGTGAAGCTCATGAACAAAAAGTAAAATTTCAACGCAACCTATGTGCAATACAGTATAAAACATCGTTTCTAGAATGAGTAATGATGTTAAAATGCATACTTGTGATGTTGGACCTATACGTCATTAAACATTAAATGCTAGAAAATAGAGGTTTGACAATAGCTAAACACACCAATTTGTGATCATAATAACCGTTTTATATCGATTCTAGATGCTTGTCCGATGTCTTTTTTTTGTATGAACTGATTTTTCATGATCTTTAACATCACCCACTAAGACATTGGTAACATAATTCTAGTAGTGCCACTTTCACCGTCAACAGATGTTAATGTGATGTTGTTAAAGAGATGCATTTTTCATACACAAGTCAATTTATTTAGGATGCTAAGGAGGGAGTATATGTCGGATGAAGTCAATTTACTTACCATGGTAATCATACGCCTAGTTACCTTCCCTATCATTAGACTTACTTGAAAAGAGATAGGAAATCCAACTCTGTTATTGTTGATGAAGCAAACCAATATATATCTAGTATAAATCCAAACAATTACACATATATCTAGGATGAATTTTGAACCATTACATGACACTATGGATTTGCATGCTTTGTGCTCTTTAGATGGTTTTTCAGACCATTCTCAAGCATAAAGCTTGACTTGCATGTGGAGCACACAAATTCCTTCAATTCTCCCTTCTTGTTCAAGTTGAGATGTGCTGCTAGGCGTTCCTCCAACTCCTTTATCTTTTTCTCCTCCTCATGTTGAAGCTCGTGTTTTTCGAATCTATGTCCTTCTCATGCTTGGCAATGTAATTTTCCATCTTTCTCTTTACGGTCGTTTCAAAATCATACTCATTGCACCGGTAGATCATGTTGGCTACACAAGTATAATTTTAAGCTATGAGATGCCTTCACTCAATTGGAGCAGTTTTAAGTTGAATGTCAAATTTACTCGTATCTACTTAATATTTTATTTTGTCTTGAACTTTCTTTATTTATTATACATTCCAAATTCTAAAAGTTTAGAACCAAAATATTTTTAGAATTTGGAATGTATAATAAATTGAGAAAGTTTAAAACAAACTAAAATATTAAATAAGGAAAAAATCATTTGTTTGTTTTAAACTTTCTTAAATAAGGACACTAAAATATTAAGTTGAATGTCAAATTTACTCGTATCTACTTAATATTTTAGTTTGTCTTGAACTTTCTTAATTGGAAAATTCTAAAAGTTTACAACCAAAATATTTTTAGAATTTGGAATGTATAATAAATTAAGAAAATTTAAAACAAACTAAAATATTAAACAAGGAAAAAATAATTTGTTTGTTTTAAACTTTCTTAAACACTAAAATATAAAGTTGAATGTCACATTTACTCGTATCTAGTTACTATTTAGTTTGTTTTAAACTTTCTTAATTTATTATACATTCCAAATTTTAAAAATTTACAATCAAAATATTTTTAAAATTTGGAATGTCATAGACTATCTACACTTGACTTAAAATGCTTGTGTTCATAATCAAGATTCAAGAAGCATATAATAGTTTCCTATCGAGAGAACTACTGCATATAATAGTTTATTAAGCATAACCGTGACTTCTTATTCTGGGTTAGCTCACTCTGGTTAAAACAACCCCCCATCTCTTCACATATTGCTCCCATTATCTCAAACCCAAATCCAAAACCCTAACCCATTCCTCGAGCATGTTCCGATTGCCACATAAGAAATCATCTATGTCAAATGGGCTAGTTGAATTTTTCGGGTGTCTGTAGATTTCTAAACTCTTCTATAATGAATTCAATGTAACGTGTTTGTGGTGATTTTTTGTTCTGGTTAATTTTTCTTTTCTAGGTGTTTGTAGATTTCTAAATCAATGTTTTCAAAGGCGTCGCCGAGGCGAGCCTAGGGCGTGCTCCGGTGTGAGGCGACCAGAAAACACCTCAGTGGATCAACCTCGGACGTGCTGCTGGAAACAGCGGTCGCCTAGGCGACAAAGCGCCGCTCTTTGCAAAAACAGCACCTCAGGCAGGAAGGCAAAGAAGAAGAAGACGCGTTGTTTTTTTTTTCTTTTCTTTTTCTTTCTGTCAAAACAATGTCTTTTTGACAATATTTTTTTTCCCTTCCAATGTGGGAGTTATATTTATACACATTCTCAACATATTTTACCCTACACTTTTTCAAATATTGTCTTGGGAATTTTGTGCACAACGCCATGTAGAGCTTTTTCCTTATAGGTTTGTTGCTCCACATGTACTTTTTTTTTTTTTCAGTGCCTTGTTAAGTTTTGGCTTCTATTGTGCAGGATGTGTACAGAAGATGTACAAATATTTATGTTATAATAATTAATTTTATAATTTTAATTAGGGCTTTTCAATTTTGCATTTAAATAATAGGCTGTGTTTAATTCATTGATTATAAGAACTATGCAATTGTAGAACCTAAAAGAAATTGTCATAACACTTGAAATGGACTTAACCCTGATCTTTGAAAAGCTGTCCTTTGATGTTTTGGACATGGTGGATCTGGAGTTAACTGGAATCACCTTGTTGTCATCTTCATATCTTTCTTGTAGGAAGCTCTTGTTTCTTGTATTTGATATATAATGCGGTGAAATTGATACTTGGCTACTTATTTCTTTTGATTAGAGATTGATTGCAATAGTGATCAAGCTATAAAATAGGCCAGAGTTTAACGGAACTTACATAAGAAAATCCGGAAAAACCAAATAACCTATCTAAGGCAAGCTAAAACTTATTAAAGTCTAAAAGACACTCGCATGAAGCAAGCCTAACTAACCAAGAATAACTTCACTTTCTAAGGAAAAATCATTCATCTAATCTAATTTGCTGGCACGAAATTGTGGTACAAATAACAACTAGAAACATCTTTAAAAAGCTCATAGAGATTACCCCTACCCAAACAAGACTTGCATCCAAAAATCTAATAGCAAAAGAAACTAAAGTGTAGCAGCCCACAACCTCGGCAACAAGTTGGTCTTCTTGCTTTTCTTTGAAATTTGTGGACTCGAGTTGAGCCCAAGCCCAAACCCAAGCTATAAAACCAGAAGCCCAACTCCCTTGTTTGGCCATCACTGCCACCGTCAAAGGCATCAGCTCCGGTGGTCGGCCCTTCCACCACATCATCAATCGTCAATCAGCGAACCACTCAGACAAGTCCTCCGGTGTTTTACCGAACAACCGATCCAGGAGAATCCAGCCTCCCACTGCTACCTGGACCAACCCAAGTTCCCGGTCCATGTTACCCGAGCAATTGTCCGCTGCAACCCAACCACAGACCGACCACCTCCACTGACCGTCTACAATAAACGCAGAACCCTCTACCAACCTCGTCAGAGCTACGAAGCTGCCATCGATCACCAAGAACGAGACCTGGCACCTAGACGACCCAGAACTCCACCACCGTGATCAACCACCCCTCCGTCGCTAATTGCAGCTCTCACCGCCTTCGCAACGTCACCGTACCGTCACCTCGCTAGCCTCGCTAGAGCCTTGTGGATGCTTGGTCTGGGGAACGTGTGTTCGCCGCCGCCAACGTGAAAAACCCTAGGTTTTGCTTTGCAAGATCGCTCCGAAAACCTCGGAGGATCACTCTCATAGGAATTGAAACTGGCTACTTACTTCTTGTTCTCATTGATTCTTTCTTATTAACTTCCCCCCTTCTTTGTTGTGCTAAACTTTTTGTGAGCTCCTGTATGGTTGCTTGTTGCTTGTTTCAGTAGTTGGTTCTATTTCTTTATATTGATTTCTTTGATTGATCTTATGCTGAAATTTGCATAGGGCTTGAAGGTTTGTCCTCGACATACAAATGCAACCAAGCTCCAGATGCAAAGTTATAGGAAATGTTAGCAAGTATTCAGGGCATGCCAACTGACAGGATCACTCTTAATAAGCTAATGGTGTTGCATCCCGGACTAAACAATCAAATGAATAACAAGCAGCACATGGCCAGTTGAGGAGCTTTGAGTGGCTCAGCACAAGCAGCTCTAGCGCTGACCAATTACCAGAATATGCTCAAATGCAAATTCTCTTCAACATGAGGCATCTCCGTCTTTAAATAACTCCAACCAAAGTCCATCATCACCTTTCCAAGGTGCTGCTGCTTTAATACCGGGACCAATGCAGAATTTACCCAGCAGTGGCTATTCAAGCCCTATCTATCCTGACATCAGACACCGCGGCTGCAACAGCGGTCACTCAGAGCTTGCTTCAACAAACCAATCCGCAGAACTCCCAAGGCAACTAGGCCTTGCATCAACGGATGATCGAGCAACTGCTGCAGGAGATGTCTAATAATAACAGTGGGGGACAACAATCTCTTCCCTGACCAAATTCTAATGGGAGTTTGACAAGGAATGGTTTGAGTTTTTGAGGTTTATTTCAGCGGCCGCTAATGCTACTCCAAGTAGGAATAATAGTTTCAAAGCTGCTGCAAAGAGTGACTTTTCGGCAGGTGGTGGTAACATTGCATTCAATCAGAGAGCACAAGATTTACCCTCAATCCTTCATTTGCAAGAGTATATGGTTCAAGACATTGCCCGTGAATTCACAGAAAACGGCTTTCTAAGAATGATCTTGATGATAATATTCCTAAGGTGGCTAGGAAAGATCATTTGATTTCTTTAGTACCTGACTAGAATCTTTGATACTTCGGATGGTGTATGTAAAAGGAATCTTTGTGAATGATAGCCTTGTTTTTATATAGCATTTGAAATTAAATATATGCATATGAGCATATCAAATCTTAGTAAATTAACAATAGAGAGGGATGAGAATGATTCCACCAAACCATTGTAGACTGATCTGTTACCAATCAATGGCCCACATATGCAGGCCCATAGGCCCACCGCACACCAAACTTCACCTAATTCCTTGCGTACAGCCCAGGATCATTGTGGAGACAAATGTTGCGTGTGAACGCTCACACTGTTAGCAATCCTACTTCTCGTTAACAATAGCTATGATATCCAGTTAGTTTCTCACACGTGTCAATTTGGGACAAAAGACATACACTTGTGCATGCACTTTCCTTTTGGTCAGGCGCTGTATACATGATCATGGTGATCTGCGGAGCACACGATCTTCATTAGTTCTTTGGATTTCTAGTGAAACATGATTGTTTAAAGGGAAAGCGTTTGGATATAGCAAATAGGTGATGGCACCACTATTTATTTTCGTTTTGAACATTAGCATCGCTCTGTGTATTAAAAAAAAAAAAAAACTTCTTAATATATATATTTTTTAATGTTTTGAATTAGCAAAGAATAAATCGATAATGTGTAATTTTTTTAGAGAATGTAATGGAAACAATTAAAAACAAATTTTATGTTTATAAATGATAAGATGAATAGAACTATATAAAAAATTTGTGTATAGAAGTTACGAAATGAAATGAGTTGGTTCGTTGTTTGATCATAGCTTGAATCTAACTACAAATGATTCATGTTGTAACTTGAATACTAAATAACACAATATCTATATAAAAAAAATTACATCTACAATTACGTCACAAATATAAATATGAAAATTTCAGATAAGTTTTGTGGTTGTGTGATATTGCACCGCACGAAGCGACGCAACGCGCTACGTGATATTCGAATGTTGACAATTCATACAAGCCCTCTGTCACGCTAGATTATGTTACTCAACCGATATATGTTGTAACTGTCTGTCAATCATATTAGACACGTGATAGTGTTCGGTTCTAACACGATGATTTAGAATATTTTACATCGATATCTCAAAATTATTTTCCTACCAAAAAAACGAAAAAAGAAAAATACAAAAAACCGATTACATTGTCGTTCTCGCACAGAGAGACCCACCGCAGTTACTCATTTCTTCTTCTTCTTCTTCTTCTCCGTTGTCATCGTCCCTCAAAATCAACGCAACACAAAACAAAAACCCCAAACCACAAAAAACACCGACGACGAAGACGACCCAGTCTCTCTCTTCCACAGTGAACCCATCACACAAAGTCAAACCAATCTTCCTCCGAGCTGCCACGTCACCTCCCACCAGCTCAAATCCACCTATACTCTGCTTTTTGTATCAGAATTTTCCTCTGTGGTTGACCTAAATTATCCTCTTTACCATTTTCGAATTCCATAGAAAACCATTAGAGGAGAAGGGCTACAGAGAGAGAGAGGGAGAGGGGCAAAATGGGGAATTCATTTGGGTGCTCTGCCTCCGGCGAGAGGCTGGTATCGGCGGCGAGAGACGGAGATGTGATTGAAGCGAAGATGTTATTGGATTGCAACCCTTGCCTTGCTAAGTACTCAACCTTTGGTGGGCTTAACTCTCCTCTCCATTTCGCCGCCGCTAAAGGCCACAACGAGGTCGTTTTGGTTTTTTTTTTTTTTTCCCCTCTTAATTTGAGATTCATGATTGTTTGGTTGGTTTTCTGATTTGGGTTCTTTTCTGGGTTTGATTTAGATTGTCTCGTTGCTCCTGGAGAATGGAGCTGATGTCAATTCCAGAAATTACTGTGGCCAGGTATGATAATTGTGGTGTTCTAATCTAATTGTAATCCAATTGGGTTTGTTTGATAGAATTTGAGTTTGTGCATTTCAATCTCAGTTTGAGTAAATTCTGGGATATGGGTGGTTAGAAAGATTGGAACTTTGTGTGGTTTGATGCGTAAATTGGGACCCTGGAACTGAAAAATTGAAGATCATGATGGGATTTGATTAGGTTACTGTTTAGATTGGTTTTGATGCTTTGTGGGGATAACTGTCATGCTTCACCATCGAAACAAGTTTCGAAAAAAATACAGCTGGGATCTTTTGCATTGTGTGCAGCACTATTGTGGTTCTGAGTTTGGAACTTAAATGCTGATTAAGTCATTTGAATTGTGTGTAGACAGCATTGATGCAAGCTTGTCGATATGGACATTGGGAAGTTTTGCAAACGCTCCTGCTGTTTAGGTGCAATGTGAGTTCCTTTGGTGGTTGAATCTCAATCTTGTTTAGGGAAGTAGTATGTAGTAGTTGTGTTTTGATATCTTTAAGTTGTTTTTTTCTTGATACTAGGTTACAAGAGCAGACTACCTTACAGGCAGAACAGCTCTTCATTTTGCTGCTGTAAATGGACATGTAAGATGTATAAGACTTGTTGTGGCTGACTTTGTTCCAAGTGTTCCTTATGAAGCTATGAATTCTCAGATAGATAGTGACAGAGGTGATGGTGCAAATGCGACAAGTAAAAATGAGCAAAGGTTTGTGGGTAGCTCTTCTTTAGCAGAGTAGAGAAAATACATCTAAATTCTTCCTAGATTGTAACACAAATGGAAAAAAGGTGATGAAATGGGAGTACTTTTCAATTTTAATGATTCACAGAGGTTAATTCACCAAATTCTGTCTCAGCATGAAATATTCAATGCAGTAGGTAAGTAGGTTTAAACCAATCTTGGCCCATGCAAATTTGGTATTATCATTGAGATATTTACAGTTTATGCAGCTTTTGGACAAGCCCATTGTCAGTTAGGTTAAGTTTTGATGACTTTAGGTTCCAAAATCAATTGATATATGCATCTCTTTCTTGCTATTTATTCATTCTATTCCAGTGCAGTGCTCTGTCCAAGTTTGTAAATAAGCCAGCAGATTGTGGCATTACCGCTCTTCATATGGCTGCATTGAATGGGTATTTTGATTGCGTACAGCTCCTACTTGATCTTCATGCAAATGTGGCAGCTGTTACATTTCATTATGGAACGTCTATGGATTTAATAGGTCTGGTTGCTGTTTAGTTATTAGTACCTAACCCGATAGAATGTTGCTTTATCATCCTGCTTTGGACTGAAGTAAAAGTTTAATTTTCTAGGAGCCGGAAGTTCTCCATTGCACTACGCTGCTTGTGGGGGTAACTTAAAATGCTGTCAGGCAAGAGTTATATATGTATTTCTTTCATGGCCTTTAGAATAATATTTTCTCTCTAGGATTTAAAACAATGGCTTCCATATTTGTGCAGATCCTCCTTGCAAGAGGTGCTAGCAAGATGACTTTAAATTGCAATGGGTACGAGTCTTCTGGCATTTAAAATTGGTATTCAGTTACTATTGTCATGATTAACATGAGGTATATTCTTTCAGGTGGCTTCCTCTTGATGTTGCCAGAATGTGGGGGCGCCACTGGCTTGAACCGCTGCTAGCACCCAATTCCGACACAATAGTACCAGCATTCCCCCTTTCTAATTACCTATCACTGCCTCTCATGAGCATACTGAACGTAGCAAGGTAACTTTTAAATAACCTCTGGATGTGAATCATATTGAAATTCTGGGTGCCTTATCTTATTGCTGTAGGATATTGTCTGGTCTCTCTCAAATGAATACAAAGTCAAGTATGTTAAGATTAAGTTGATTAAAAGTAAATGAGTACACAAATATAGATTTCAGCATACAATCAGCAAAGGGATCAGTAAATCCTAGGAGAAAAAAGAGGGTTTAATGGTTGGGGTATTGCTGTTGTTTATTATGAAATAATCTTGAAAGAGTTTGAACTGAATTTTTTTCTTTGAATCTTCATGAGTGCTCGGTCCTGAATTAATCTACAAGATGACAGCTTTTGGACATTGGTTGTAGGTTGTCAAACCATGCACCCAGTGTTCCATTTCTGACTTTGATAGATGCTTTAAATATAAAATAGTGGTCCTTTTTGCAGAAGTTTATAATTTAGGTTGATGTCTAGCGCTTGGGGTCTAAACTTTCACCATAACGATCACATGCATAGACACTCCACACACACACACACAAATTCTTAATTATAGTCACCATATAGACTTAAGTATCGGATCTTACTGCAGAGAGTGTGGATTCAAGTCTGGAACAACCTCAACCGATGAGGCTGATACTTGTGCTGTCTGCCTGGAAAGAGCATGTTTTGTTGCTGCAGAAGGTTTGTCCCATCTATGCCTCTCTTTGTGGTTCTTTACACGTTAATCATTATTGTCCTCGTATGTTTCCACATTACCTTTCGCCACGATCTACGTGAATACTCGGTTCATGCTATCGTATAGCTGTGCAGTCACTTACCTAATAATCCTTTAGTGAGGTCCTTAGCAGTTGTATGTGGAAGTACTTCCAATTAGTTCATTAGCCTTGACAGCAAGTCCTCTGTGGTTACTATGAGAATAAGTTCTGACATACAATGCAGCTCTACATTGGAGTTGTTTGTGCCTATTTCTCTTTAATACTGTCAAAAGATCGAATTGTCTGTGTGGTAAAGTAGTCAACCAATACTTCCTATTTATATATATATATATATATATATATATATATATATATGCAGACAAGCAGACATCCCAAATTCCAATTTTTAATCTCATGACACATAATGATATAGAACACAGTGATCTCTTTTATGATATTTGAGACGTTCATAGCACCTAATTGTTCCATTTATCACCGTTAAAAATATCACTCGAACAAAGTTATTAGATTCTAGTATTTAAGTTATGTCTTTACTGGTTTAACTTGTATTACTTGTACTTTTAGGATGTAAGCATCAGCTTTGTGTTAGATGTGCACTCTATCTCTGCTCAACAAGCAACATCCCTGCAGAAATGGTAGGTCCACCAGGGTCCATTCCATGCCCTTTTTGTAGGCATGGAATCATCTCGTTTGTAAAGTTGCCTGGTTCCCCAGCAAAGGAAAACAAAATACCCATGTCACTCGGCCTCTGTACCCCATGCATGCTTCATCGTGACCCTCACCGTGAATCCCCAGCTTGTGCTCCAGAGATAAAAAAGAACCGTGTAGCTTCAGTTTCTTCAGAACTACTCTGCCCGGTCACTTGTAGTCCATTTCCTTCCGTTGCCATTCCACTGTGCACTTGCAATGATGGTCCATGCCCACCATTTGAATCCCGGAATGCAGAAACTCAAGATGAATTTCCCGGTTCACATGCGACATCAACAGACCAGAGTAAAATGGAAGGGCCAAGACTTGAAAAAACAAGCTGTTCAAACATGTTCTGGAGCAGAAGAAGCTGCAGCAGGGAGCATCAGTGCAATGCTGAGATAAACGCTTGACGAGTTCACTTGTGATTGCACCAAAACTTCTCATGTGCCAGTAAAAAGGAAATTTTGATTCGCAGCAGTGTTGTCTGTGTTGGCTGTATGTTTGAGATCCTTCTGTTGTATGCAAGCCCGTGTTTGCTTCCAGTGTTTTAGTTCAGGTGGCTAGCATGGTGGAATTTGGGTTGGGAACTGTCATCACCCTTCCAGTTCCAGATTGCTCGTATGTTATTTAAGAGGGCTGTAAAATTTGGGTGGTGGGATTATACATTGGTTGTAATTGTGTAAAAGAAAGAAAGAAAGAGAATCTCTTACTATATTATTCTTCCTTTCAAATTTCTCAGACTGCTTTTCGTTTTCCCCGGCAAAAAGAATGGATAGATTTCTGTCATGCATTTACCCAGGATCAAACACCAGAAACTTTACTCATAATGTAAATCGGCTTTACTGAGTTTCTCTACATCCCTAGTTTAGTTCAAAAATCAAATGTGTCATATTCATGAGTGGATAACTCGATATGCTAACAGTACATGATGATTAGGAACCACAAACAAATTTGGTTTCTTTGCATGGTTCATGTAAAGCATGTCGAAACTTTGCTTTAGAACATGGTGTTTGAGTGAGCAAAGGTATTTTCAAAGACACTTTAGCTAAATAAATTAAAAAGTGAAGGTGGTCCGAAGAATACGTTTTATTTGTGCATTCTTAATTTGACGAAATTGAAAAACTAAGGCTCCGTTTGGTTTACAGGAACGTTAAAATAGGAAAATGATTTATTTTCCTTTCCAGACCGATATAGAATGTAATAGATTTCTGTATTTTCATGTGTGTGTTTGGAATATTACTAAACATTAAATTATGAAATTTATTTTCCATTCCTATTGTAGTGTTTGGTAAGTTATAAGAATGAAATATAAAATTATAATTTTCAATAACACCCTTTTACTAATTAAAGTACAAAATATGATATTAACTTATAAGGAATGTTTGCGAGAGAGTATAAATTTTTTAGAGGAATAATTTTTGTAATTTTGGCTTTCATGGTGGGAATGGAATTAGAATATCACCCCTTACTAGGTAATTTAATTCAGGTTTTATGAGGTAGTCAATTTCCAGCCAAATCTTATTTTTTATTTCCTTTTCAATCTCTAATTACAACCAAACGACATATCTACACGGAAAATGAAATTAATTCTCATTCCATACTATGATTTCCTGTCATCCAAATGGGGCCTAAGAATTCAGATTTTGATTCCAGACTTTTAAGCTGGATCTTCTAAAAATTCCAAATGAACTTTATGAGCCTCAAAAAAACAAATTAATCTACATTCATGGATTAACATTAACCGTTGAAAATGACTGTAATACAAAAAAGAAATAAGCTACTTCAAATGACAAATAACCGAACGACAACGTAGCTGTGCTACTGCCTAGTAGCAAAGCTTATACATGACTACTTTTACCATGCAAAAAGTTGCAAAACCAATATCTTATTCAACATGAGATAAAAGCTCAGAACAAAAAACTGAATAAATGATACTGGACAAACGTACACACACTCAAACCCTAGCTGCTAGTAAACACACAAACAGTTACCTACGTATATGATAGCATTAGTACAGTACATGCCGGAAAGCCCCCAAACGTAGCCCCCTGAGCTCTGGAATCGAATTTGTACGTTTTCCCTTATTGATGTGTCTGAGCTAGTCAGTTACTCATCTTCTTCTAGCAGCTGTTTCTCTTTGTGCATTGAAGTAGACAGCAGCCACAGGCAGGCCAAGACCATTCTCTTGTGAAAATTGTCTTGTGTTGAAGTTGTCCCGTGATGTTGGAACTCTCACCGTCTGCCTTCCTCTGGCCTGCTTGAACAGCAGAAACACGTAACGGTGAATCCCCACCACCGGTTTCGGAGTTTCATACTCCACAACTTCTCTTCCTGCTCATGAAATTGATTGCATACAGATTGGTTATTAAATTTGGAGGTTACATATGGAAAACCCTAACCGATCGATCTTTGTTACTGTTATAATGTACATAATCTTACCAAAGGAGACATCAGTGGTACCAGGAATGTCTGTCACCAACCTGAGATTAGTAAATAAAAATTACTTCAGGACTTTTATCGATTAATTAAAAAAAGAGAGTAGAAAACTATGACTTTGTTGGATGATGAATACAAACCAGTGGAGATGTTCTCTCAAGTATGGATCACTGGGGCTTGGGAAATCAGGATCTGTCATAACCTTCAAGTGTTGATCACCACAATTCAGAAAACCAAATACACAAAAAAGTTATTACTCAACAGCTAGATAATTAATGAATATAGATATTAGCTAGACGTACTATTAACTATGGAGTGAAGCTATGATAGAACTTACTAATGTATAAGCAGCCCTCATATCTTCACCTCCGATGTCGACGCGAGGCTTAGCAGTAATGACAGAAGGCATGAGCTCATGGCCATTAGAAACTTGTTTGTTGCTACTGTAAATTACATCCATTTTCACAGTTGGGGTGAACATGTCCACAACCTCTCCCACCACTCTTCCAAGAGTTAGGGTCTCCATCATCCTCGACATCAGTGAAGTAATGGAGTAGTTTCAGAAAGAGATATAAACAACTAGCAGAAGATGAATGTGTGTTTTGTGTTGGTGTAATACTAGGTCTGAGAATGTTGGCTTATATAGGCGCAAGAAAGCTAGCAAATTAAGGACGTACAATACTGTTTAAGAGTCCAAAAGCTTAATTGGCTCTTACAATCTCAAAGAATATTGAGGGTTGTATACTTGGGGAAATGACATGTATGATGAGAATTTGTTGAGCTTGTCCCAATTATCAGATATCCCGGCCAGTCTGAAAAGCACAAAGTTTTCTGACCAGCAAATAGAAAAGACAGTATAATGTTTGTCAATTATCTCTCTTGCAGATATAAGAATCTAATGTCATTGCTTATTGGGTTAATGAGAATGAGGAATATATAGCTTTTTCCTATTTTGATATATATTAAACTATATCTTGAGCAAATGGGAATTCAGCTTTTTAATCTACAGGTGTTTTTTTTTTTTTTTTTTCTGCATGCCCATGATCAAAGCTCGGGAGAATCAACAGAACGTACACTATCTATGTGTGTGTTATACTGAAGAAGTTATGAGATTTATTGAGACAGCATGAAGATGGAAATATATTCTTCTGAAAACTGTGCCATGTGTGTTATACTGAAGAAGTTTTGAGATTTATTGAGACAGCAAGAAGATGGAAATATATTCTTCTGAAAACTGTGCCATGTGTGTTATACTGAAGAAGTTTTGAGATCGATTTATTAAGACAGCAAGAAGATGGAAATATATTCTTCTGAAAATTGTGCCATACAGCTACAGATAATAAACAGCACCTCTAGAAGAAGAAGAATTTTAAGTTTTGATCAAAAGGATTTGATATAGTTCTTTCTTCTTTTGGTAATGAGGAGTTTTTTTTCAAAAGGTTAAGTACTCAAATTGCTGTTATTCCTTGAGACCCTAGGCTTTTTCGTGTTTTACAAATTATACGCACTTGTCAGTCCTTAATTAGGTATAGGATTAGACTTAAAGTGGTGTTTAAATGCACAACCCCCAACTTTGAAACATGTTTATTGTTTATTAATTTGAAGGCCAAAAATGTTCATAATCGAATAGAATCTGAGGCAGCCAACCGTATACTCATAAATATCAGAACTATAGCTATGGCTGCTCCTTAGTTATATATGAATTTATAGAGGCCGTGTTAGAGAGGACTTCCTTAGTTTAAGAACTTGAAATTTTTTATTAATTTATGTTAATATATAACACAATCAATGATTTCAACTGTTGATTGCTTAGATTCCTATGCAACAATTTTGTCTACAAAACTTCAACAAAATCCATGATTATTTGATCATTCAAAATTGTGTAAACAAATATAGTCATTTAGATAAAATTAAAGCGAACATTAATTGTGTTAATCACATAATTAAACGTTTTCTGATTTAGCTAAGTTTTTGTAGAGTTTATATATTTATACTATTATTAAGAGAAGAGGGCTTGTCAATCAAAACAAAATTTTTTTACTGAAATAACCCTCAAATATTAAAAAACTTTAAAAACATTTAAATATGTAGGAATAAAACTGTAAATTATAAAAAAAAAAAAAAAACAAAAGCTTCATGTTTTTTACATTTGCCCCACTCCACAACTCTCACTACTCACATAAACTGCTCCACCTATTAAACTGCTCAAAATTAATTTTATTATTTTAATTTATTTATTTTTTTACAAAAATTAAATACACACACATAGTGTGTGTTTTCCTTCTGGTATATATATATATATATATATATATATAATTAGAGAATGAATGGTATTTATAATTAAACTACATGCTATAAATATAAATACCCTCATATTTCAAGTTTAAAAAAAATCCTTAATAAATTCTCCCTCTAAACTTATGAAATTATTATGAGTTAATAATGCCGAGTTTCAAGTTAAAGTTAACGAACAAAGGAAATTGGAGGAAGCACCCACTTGCATGAAGGAGTTGCTAGAGTGAATGAATGTAAGAACCCCTCCAAACTTGACACCTCATTTGATTTGAACTGTCTGCCATTTCCAACACTAATTTCTACTAGTTACTAGAAGCTTTCGATGCCTTGACTGTCACTCATGAATTCACTTCAATTTCCCAATCATCAGCATAAATGGAGAAAGATCTGTGTCTCTTTTCTTCTAAGTTCGACACGTTCGCCATCCTATTGGTAGCTTTCTAGTCCATTCGGCAACGTGTCGTTTGCGTAGACCTTGAGTGAATGAGATGCATGGTACCCAATTAATAGAGAATATAACAGAACAGAAATAATGTCATCATCCCACTGCTCCATCTTGTTGTGCTTTGCATTTGTGGTTTAATTTTTTGGGAAATTTATTAAACGTGATTCTGTCAATAGTGAGTTTTGTCGGATTTTCAAACCCTAAACATGGCCTTTCTCACAACCAAGGTTGTGGAGCAAACAATGAATTAATGGTGTTCATGGTGCTTGCAATATATGTTCGAGGCTGAAAACAATAGTTCTATTCAAATTGCAACCTCATTGAAGCAATCATTTTTAATGTCCATATAGAAGCAAATTTTATAACATTATATAACGATTTCTTATATAGAATGGAGGACTTCACCATAATTGATCTTAGTGCCTTTAACTTCCAATTAATTGTTTCTCTCAATTCAGCTTTCAATAACTTAGTATTTGCTTAAATTTATCCGCACTTAGTGTTGCTTGATCTTGTCCAAATTTGGTGTTGGCTTGATCTTATGGATACTTAGTGCTCGCTGCAAATAACTTGGTGTTTGCTTGAACTTACCTACATTTGGTGTGCGCTTAATCTTGTTTACACTTACCAGAATTGTTGTATTTTATCTAAGCGAGACTAAATATTACCACGCCCATGCAAGCGCGGGCTAACAATGGCCATGGCAGCGTCCATGTTAGTCAGGCTAACGGAGGCCATGTCAAGCAAGGGTAATAGAGGGCATGGCATGCAGCACTCATGCAAGTGAGGCCAACAGTGGGCATACCCCTGCTCATGCAAACGAGTGGTAGAGTGGAGCGATGCCCTTATCTAGTGTGGTTAACGATGCCTATGTCTACGTCTATGCAAATGAGGCTAAAGACACCAAAAAATGTTGGATGCTTTTTCAACCCCAGGAGAACCAACCTTAAATTTAAAAAATAAAAAATAAAACTTCCTGAGACCTTGATTTTCTACTCCAAATTACGGACTACAACAGAAGATTTTTTGGCCAAAAATATATGTTCTTATCTTTTCACCAAAATCTTCTCACCCGTGAATCATAATTTTTAAATAATTCTAAACTGAGGGAACTAAAAAGTCCGACCTATTTTATAATTTTTAAAAGTTGGAAACCAGAAAAATATAAAAGAGAATGCAGGTTAAGATTTTTGAATTCCATTAGTTATAGAATTGTTTGAAAATTATAATTTTAGGGCGATAAATTTTGAAGGGGAAAATCCTCAAATGGTACCTGAACTATGGTCCAATGCACATTTTGGTATCTAAATTTAAAACTATCCTAATGGTACCTGAACTATTGCTCTGTTTCTCCATATAGTACTTCCATCAAATATGTCATTAACTTTGCCTACGTGATGAATTCTATTTCATATCTATATCGTATATACGATTGATAGTAATTGAACTTACTTGTTACATACAAATTAAATCTTTACTTTTCTTAAACTCCAACGTTTAGTCATCTAGATCGAAAAAAATTTAACTTGACCAACATTTTTCTAAGGTTAAATCAATTAATTATATGTGTCCAAATGATACAATGGTCATAAAATTGCTTATTTCATTTCTCGTAGAACCTCTTACTTTCTTACATACTAGAATGATAACCTAGCAAGGTCTTGTAACTCCTTTATTTCATTACCCATAGAACCTCTCATTCCATTACCCATAGAAGACATTTGTTTATTTATTCATAGTTAGTTATTTCCCTCTTCTTTCTGCAAAGGTCGGTTGTAGTTCCAGGGCAACAAAAAGAAGCAGCTGCAATAACCCACTTTGTTTAGAAGAAAGATGTTTTGCATGACTACATTCATAGTTAAATTAAAATCACCGACTAGACTAGTACGTACATACATCGATTCTTAATAACTCTGTAACATAACTTCATGCATTAACTGTAACACTTACAGCAACTTTAAAATATTTTGTAGATTTTTAAGGTTAGATATATTCTTATTTTCTATAAAAACAGTACTCTAACAAGTTTCTCTTCTCGTTTTGCACTGATTAGTTAATTAGCACCTAAAAAGGCACTCAAATTATATTCTAATGAGTATCTCCTTTGACAAAATTAGAATTTGCAATTTCTAAAAATACTATTGTAGTTATAAAAGTAGGGCAATGAAGGAGGTAGCTAGGAACTCACTTCTCCCTATTATCTATTGCATGAGGAATATTTTTTTATATGCTTCATACATTTTACTAAAGATATAAAAGTAATTTTGCCCTTAACGAGTTTTCCTTTCTATTTTCTATTGTTTAATGAATTAGCATCTAAATTTGCAAATATTATCGTATGGTTGTCCATTTTTTAAACAGAAGTTGATTGTTATTCAATAATTCACAACTAATTGGCTATAGCTTATAAAACTTATATAAGAATTCCGGTAAGAAAATCCGGTTAACCTATTCAAGCTAAAGCAAACTAATTAACATAATTGGGAAGCTCACAATTAAACAAACCTATTCAAGAATGGGAAAGCTTCGCCTCCTACGGAAAAAAATTATTCAACTAGCTAGGTCTCTCTTGCTAATCACGCAATGGTGGTACAAAGAAAGAACTAGAAACTTCATAGAAGACTCATATATAGAAACTAAATCACCCTTACACAGTCTTAAACCCTAGCTAGAACAATTAAACAATAAACATGTTCTTCCCATTCGAGTTAGAGCATAAATCCACACCTGCATATGGTTGTCTATTTGATAAAAGAAACATGGTTAATGATTGATTTTATCAAGTAAGATATGATTTGATAATGTTGTTCAGATTAATGTTAATATTGATATTAATATTAATGTTATAATTTGATGATTGTTGTTTCTCTCTTCTAGCCAGCATCTCTTTATGCGGTTAAATGTTAATGGTGTTCTTCCATTCTTGCTTTTGCCAAGCTCTCTATTCTCTTCAATGTTACATGCATATATAAATGGTAAGTCATATGCTAGATGAAGAAGTTTATCAAAGTTGAGCAGATTTAAACACATATATTTATGTCACTTTAGCAAAATTAAATTTCATCATGCTATAAGTGTTCATCTTCATGTCTATAAAATTTGGAGTTTGGATCAGTATATAGAGTTTGGTTTACTCGAACCCTTTCAAGACATGATAGAGAATAGATAGATAATTAGGATTATGTTGGTCCAAACATAAGCTTCAATCAATAAATAATTTCATGAATTTATTGGTCTAAACCCCTTCTCCTTTACCTTTCTTGACCTTGATGGATCATGTGTACATTTATTTCTACAAGCTAGCATGCTTTTTCGGGTTCGATGGTATTTGCGATTTAGTTGGATACGTATCTAAAATAAAAATATTGTCTGCAATGTAGACTATTTTAGCGCTAAACGAAGCTCTTTGTGGTTTCACACACACACACACACACACACACACATATATATATATATATATATATATAGTCTGGCTACACTAAGGACGTCCTTAGTTTTTCTTAGGTACGGATTTCTGATTTTCACCCACTTTTCGATCACATTTTCACATCTTAACCGTTCAGTTTTTAGGTCATAATGTATAGATCACCTCTGCAAATTTTTAGCCAATTTGGTGGTCGTTAAGGCATCCAAAACTGTAATTTACCATTATAAATACGAACGGTTTCGGTTCGACAGATTCGGTCCGTTCGTGTAAATTGCAGTTTTGGATGCCTTAACGATCACCAAATTGGCTGAAATTTTGTAAGGGGGATCTGTACATTAGGCTCTAAAAACTGAACGGTTAAGATGTGAAAATGTGATCGGAAAGTGGGTGAAAACACCAAATCCGTATCTAAACCTTAGTTAAGGACATCCTTACCTGAGAAAAATTATATATATATATATATATATATATATACATACACATAACATAAGTGTTCATGCCAACAAAAGATGAACATCTTTTGAGTCCAACAATTGATCTTTCAATTTACAAAATGAGTGTGTTTGGTTTTTCTCCTTGCTATTGGGTCAGCCCTCTCCTTACTAGAAATTAAGAGGAATTGAAGTTTGACATTGTATTGTGCATTATCTTGATCATTAATGATCATCATCAATGTTCATTACTCAAACTATGATGAAAACTAAATACTTGTTCACCTAATCCAAAATGTTTTAGCAAGGTCTATTTACATCCATGAGACCATCTATGTAATAACGGATACAGATAGCTAGAGACCAAGAAGAGGCGCATAGAGAGTGAGAGCTAGAAGAGAGTGAGAAAGAGAGAGAGAGAGATCAGAGAAGAGGAGAGAGAGCTCAAGAGATGGAGAATCCGAGGCCAATCCGCCAAAACAGCAAATCAACCAAGGTTTGCTCTCCACTGTCATCTCTTTTATTTTGTTGTTGTACAATATCGTATTCTTATAATCTTTTCAATTACTTTTATTCAGCCAACCAAGCAGTTTTATTGTGATATGATCTCACCAAGCCCAACGAGGCACAAGAGCATTATGATGCCATTCACAAGAAAGAGGTTGAGGCGGCTACTGCGGTGGAGAAGGCTGTTGAAAATGATTAAGGGGAGGGGGCTGAGGAGTAACATATGTCATTAGGTGGTTGAAATGGTCAATAATTGTTAGTTTGCTAGACAATCATCTTTGATTTATCTATGGATTGTAATCCTATATTCTAAAAGTCAATCCTATCTCTCCCACATCCAGCTACCATCAATTGCATGGGAAAGCTTAGCTGGTGGTCCACCTTGATACTTCCTTAATTGATCAACCAAAGACCTTAATTATGGGTAGAGAAGTACGTTGCCATGTTCTCTCTTTGCAAAAGTTTGGTAATCAAGCAAATAGATCACCATTACTTATCAAATATTTGATAATTAATAGTAAATCAGTGAATATCCAGATTTGATTCAAAATTGTTTGGCCTTCAAGTAGGCTTTATTTATCCTCCAAATAATATATTCCAAAATTATCGAAAATATATAGCTTGGGCCACGGATATTGGCCCAGTTTTCTTCAAGTCCGCCTTGTCGGGAAAAATATTCATTTTGGGTTCAAACATTGCCTCCCAGACCTCGAAGTCAAAGTTCCCCGTCTTGACTGAAAAGGTCTTGAGTCAGTATTCGAACGTCGCTTTAAAGCCACTTGCATTGGCTTAAATGATATCACTGGACTGATCCTAGATAGGCCTCTAAATAGGCCATGAAGCTTGATTGTCACCACCTTGACAAGTGGTGAGATGGATTAAAGAATGGCACCTTGATAGACAAAGACTCACAGATGACGTACTCACCATAAGTCTTCGAATTGCTCCAGAAAGTATCATCAACTTGGATGAAAAACTTTATTTTTAGGCCACTGGAATTGGCCTTAATGAGCTTAAAACACATAAAGTCTTGAGCAAGAATATTGGCAGAATAAATTCACCACTGGACAAAGTAAAACTTTGGTAAAAAATTAAAAGCCCCAGGTGTTAGCCCTGGATGTATTAAGACATTGTAACTCTTAATATGAACTTACGAAGTTTGGCATTAAAGTAATGCCACAAAAAATGCTCTATTTGCCCCCAGCTTTAACGTTTATAATGAAGCGAGTTGCCCGAGATTTGGGAAGGGTGGAATGCCCCCCATGCGAAGGAGGCTGTTTTTGATTGTGAATGAATGGCCTTCACAGCCCTTTGAAGCTTCGCGGAGTGCATGCTTTCCATAGTAAAGCGAATATGCCAAATGCGCTGTTTGAGATCATGATTGAATCATGGCCATCCTCTCATAATACGTGGCCAAGCGAGCCCACCACCATAACATATGCAGGTGCCATGCTTGCTCGCGAGTCGCGACCACCAAAACCATATGGGCATTAATTATGCTTAATCAAAAAGCCATCCAACCACTATGCTGGCCTTAAAGTAATCCCCAAATAAATTTAAGCCACTAGAACTTTTCTTGGTAGTTTGGGTTCGCGAGCTCTTATGCTCATCTCGTCTCCACTCACAAACTTCATGCGATTAATATTTTGCCGCAAAGACCTTGTCAAAGCTGTCTACCATCATTCCAAAATTTTCCTCTTGCTGCGAAGGTTGCTTCAGAAAGTAAACAATTTGATTAAGGCCATAGGTGTTGGCTTTCAAAATGATATCTCCTTCAAAACTTCTCTGAAGAGACATCTCAGTAAGGAGAAAACCTCCTCGCAGCAGATCCCAGTAAGGAGGAAATCCCCTCGAGGAAGATAGAAATCTTCTCAAGGAAGATCTAAGTGAGGAGCAAATCTCCTTGGGGAGAAATCTCAGTAAGCTTGATTTAAATGTGCTTCCCGAACACACATTCCTCGCGAAGGTTTCTCTGATATTTGTCTTGAGCTTGCAAACAAATGCAAGACCTTGTGAAGATTTGGAAGACCTCACAAAGATTTGTTGACTATCAGCTTGCGAAAATCTCCTTAAGTTCTCCTTAAGCTTGCGAAAATCTCCTTAAGGAGGATCCTAGTAAGGGGCAAATCCCCTCGAGGAAGATCTTGGTAAGGACGAAATCTGAGTGAGCTTGATGAAAGTTCTTCGCGAACTATTGTTCCTCGCGAAGGTTTTTGCATATCAAAACATTAAACTCCTACCTTTACATTTGAACTCCTGCAAAGCCACCAATTGGCCTTCGCGAACTAACTTTTTCCTGCACTATGCCTCATGAAATCGGCGAATGCAAAAAATGGGCTCCATTCGCGAACTTACTGAGATAATCATCCTTTCTGGACTCTTCACGATGACCAAACTTTCAATGAAAAGTGGGTGTCATCAGCCGGCTCCTTGATGCTTTTAGGCAGGTAGGTGTTGATAATTATGCCAAGGTAGAGGGACACGTATGGCTCCAATTAAGAATCACAATGCATGGCCACATTTAATGCTGCTTGGCCATATGCTCTTCCTCTTTAGGCAACATGATCATGCCCCTATAGCAGCTTTATACAAATATTGAAATACATAAACCATCAGGCCCATCAATAAAGCCTATCTTGTCCTTAGTGGATAAGGACGTGATGTAGCCATTTCATGCACTCTTTATCACTTCACATGCAATCCCAGATTAACAACCTCAGCCACATACTGGCTTAGCTAATAAAGTAATCCCCCAAGAGTATGCGTCAGGTTGCGATGCGAAAGGCCACTGTGGAAAAGGAATAATTCGCGAACTCTTCCTGTAGGCCACTGTGCTTCACGAACACACAAAAGTCTCCAAAAGAATCTTCTTCTTCAGCAAAGAACCTAGTTCTTTTCTTTATTTCGCGACCGCGAAACTCTAATGACCTCATGCGCATAAGCCTCCAGTATTCCTTCGCGAGTCGTTTCTTTGCGATGCCACGTGTAATTAAAGTCACTTCGCTGCGAACAATTGGCAACCCTCCTTTTTCGCCACGATTATTGGCAAAAATATTGATTTGACTTCTTCTGTGGCTAACACCATACTAGGCATATTAAATGCCTCTTGTATATGTGCCCAGGCCAAAACCAATGGCCTCTAATTATCTCAGAAAGTTCAAGCCATGTTAGGCAAGAACACAATTTTTGCATCCTCCGTGACGCACAAATTTGAAACTCTTTTTGTATTTTTGTCTTTCTATTTTTTTTTTTTTTTACTAACGGAAAGAAAGGTGCAAACTAAAAAACTTGACAGAAAATTAGAAGCAAAGAAAGAAGCTAGCAGCAGTGCGTTTGGCTAACCTCTAGAAGGCCACGAGGGAGGCCACCTATGCTTCACACCAAGCTCCGATGCATCAAAATTTATAGCCATGAAAATCTCTCTTGTGAGAGCTTGCAGGAAAGCAACAAAGATACTTCCCGTAAAAACTTGGAAGAAATTTGGCTCGTAGGAGGAGTAATCTTACCCCTCAAGTATCTTTGTTGGTTGACGAAGCATGATCTTCAATTGCAACTGGGGAGAGGAAGATGTTCCAAGATCGGCTTTGTCGCCAACTACCATGTCATAGAACATGGTGTCCTCAGAATAAGCCACAGATTGGCTATTATATTTGACCACTTGTTAGTTTGAATCCTCTATATCAAGAGCCTCAAAGAACTTGAACTCCTGCATATGATTTTTGGAACCAATAAATAAATTATAATTATCATCATACTCATTATATATTGGCTCCATGTTGAGATTATATTTAGAATCACCAAAGAGTGGTGAACTGATCTCTTCTTCAAAAATAGGCATATCAAACATTTGTTTGCCTCTATTTCCTTTACAGGCATCATATTGAGACGCCTCTATGGACTGTATAGTATCATAGACAAATTCCTTTTGCAAGAAATTTAAATAACTATAAACAAGAGTTAACTTGTATTGATGATACTCAAACTTACAGTCGCGAAGGACAAATTGGCTACTAGAATAATTATTCTGGTCATTCTTGCAAGGTGGGTTGTAGATGTATCCTCCACATATATCAAAGCCACCGCCTGACCTTGAAGCATATATGAAGAACTTCAAGTTAAATTGATTAATAAAGCCACATATTGGTTTCTTTAGACCAAAACTTAATTGATAATTAAGTTGGCCATGATTGTGGCCACCTTCATCATGACGTCCAGTAGCATGACTAATAATTAATTGATGATAATGAGGTGGGCCATGCCTTAATCGATCCTCTTCATGATCATGATGACGTCCAGCAGCAGAGTCATAATTAAACTGATCATGAACTTGCTTCTGTTGATCAAAGGAAGGAACATGGGCTCCATCTTACCCCCCATGCATCTGATTAGTAGCCACGTATTTGGCTTGATCAGTGGAGAAATCAGCTATCTGTTTAGAGACAATTTTCTTGTCAGAAGAACAATTTTCTTGATCCTCTTCTCCATATACAGCCTCTATGTAAGGCTGTGACTCACCAGTGAGACCCTTAGGTTGATTGCCACCTATAGGCAAGTCAGTCTCAAAAACGACCTCTTCGCATGCAACTGCTTGACTTTCCAAGAAGTCTTCATGATCTTTGCCAACTTCAGATTTAACTTCTTGGTCAGTTTCTGATTCCACAGCTTGGCAATTCGGAGCATCTTCTGATGCAGAATACTTGGCTGGGAGGACAAAAACTGTGTCACTGATCCACTTGATTTGGCCGGGACTCTCAATAATTGCCTCATTAAGCGAGGAATCATCATAGGCATCATGTTGAGACGCCTCTAATTGCTCAGTTTCTCCATAGCCAAATTTCCAGGAGTTTTTGAACTCCATGAGTTGGGCATTCTAGGACTTTCCTCGGACAAGAATTTCTCTCCGGCTTCCCAATGATGGAGGCAAAGAGAGTCTAGTAGGTCCCACTGGGCGTGCCAAAATGTTTGTCTCCCACAATCAGTCTGGTACAAACTGTCTCTTTTAAATGCGCGAGCGTGCCAGCACCGTGGGGTGCAGTCATCGGGGCGTCCCTTGACTTGACTTCTTCTCAAACGATGTGGACGAGGAGAGCACCAACCTCGTCACAAGGTTTTTTTCTTTGCCTTTCGGAAAAGGACTTCTTGCCTTACGGGTAAGGGCTTTGGTGTAGTCTCTTGCATTCATCGAATCGATACTTAACGTTGTAGATTAAGCAGAGCAATCACTGGGAAGTTGGGAGAAAGTACGGGTTTGCTAAAGCGTGACTTTAGTTTCGCTAGGTTGCGAGGGCGTTACCCTTGCTTCGCTGGTCGAGATAGTATCGGTGGCAGTGGTACTGGCAGTCGGCTCCTGGGGAGACTGGGGCTGGAAGTACTGTCGCCGGGTTGGTTTGGTGGGGCTGACAGTCAGCTCTTGAAGAGACTAGGACTGGAGTGCGGTCACCGGTAAGAGAGGTTGCTATGAGGATACTTGGATAATCGTAGAGATTAGTTGATTGAAGAGTTGTTTTTTTCTATATCGTCTTTAGCCTCTATATATAGGCTGCTGCAGATTCACTTTCCAAATAGGAATGAAATACTATATTTTAGGCCACAGTTATTGGCCTTGAATCAAATCAAAACTCTTAATAGTTTTGATAGCTATCGTAGGCAATAAAAGATTAACTCTGTCGTAGCAATCTTCTAGGCAAGGTAAATTACCTTTTAGAGTCCTGAACGTAATCTTCCTCTTCAGCGAACTGAAGGATATGCGCGTATATATGTACATATATATCTTCGAGAGGTACCTTGGCGAGGAATCTCAGTCCAACAATCATGCATATATATATTGGCAGCAAATAGGTCCACGTCCACCTTAATTGCATAATTGCATGAGCCACCACATCACATATATATATATATATATACACACACACACACATATGTATTCCTTCATTATCAAGGATGATCACATGCTCCCTATCTCTCCCGCGTCCAGCTACCATCAATTGCATGGGAAAGCTTAGCTGGTGGCCACCTTGATACTTCCTTAATTGATCAACCAAAGACCTTAATTATGGGTAGAGAAGTACGTTGCCATGTTCTCTCTTTGCAAAAGCTTGGTAATCAAGCAAATAGATCACCATTAATTATCAAATATTTGATAACTAATAGTAAATCAGTGAATATCCAGATTTGATTCAAAATTGCTTGGCCTTCAAGTAGGCTTTATTTATCCTCCAAATAATATATTTCTAAATTATCGAAAATATATAGCTTGGGCCACAAATATTGACCCAATTTTCTTCGAGTCCCCTTTGTCTGGAAAAATATTCATTTTGGGTTCAAACACATGGTTTTAGTTGAGGTTATTATAAGAAGAGTATGAAAATATTGTCGAACAGAATCATGAGTTCAACAAAAAAGAAGTTTATCTCTCAATTTACCTTTCCCTGTTTGATGTTGTCTGATGTTTGATGCCTATACCTCTTGCCCACCGAGCTATACCTCTTGCCCACCGAGCTTTGTTTTTATGAGAAGTACGTACTATTTCCCAAAGAAAAACTCTCTCTGAGTTTGAAGGTTTCCATATTTGATGTTTGATGTCTACCTCTTGCCATCATTTTCAAACTAATTAAACGAGAGATGGCGATAGGAGGGTGTTTTGGATGGCAATGCTAAATGACAAACAGGTCTTTTATATCTACCTCACATATGGATTTATTATAAGGTCCCTTTACATTGTGATTGTGGTTTCCAACCACATGAGCAAATTATTTCGTACTTGATATATAAGGCCACTCATTAACTATGTTTCTTTTATCGAATGGAACAACCATACGATACTAATATAAATTTAGGTGCTAATTCAGTAAACAATGCAAAATAGGAAGGATGACTCGTTAAAGATGTTTGTTTCATCGAATGGAAATTACTTTTTATGCCTTTAGTAAATGTAAAAGCATAAAAAAAAACGATTCCTCATAGGGGGAAGTGTGTTCCTAACTCGATCACTTCATCGGATCATTTTATCGAAATTCATTCACTGCCCTACTTTTATAACTAGAATATGATTTTCAGAAATTGCAAATTTTAATTTTGTCAAAGGAGATGCTAATTAGAAAATAATTCAAGTGTCTTTAGGTCCTAATTATTTCATCGATCAATGCAAAATGAGAAAAGAAACTTGTTAATTAAGAGTATGGTTTCTATAGAAACCAAGAATATATATCACCTTGAAAATCTATATACCGTTTCAAAGTTGTTGCATGTAAGCCGTAGAGTTAATCCATGAAGTTAGATTACGGAGTTGAATTTTATTAAGATCGATGAATGTACTAATCAATTTTTATTTCACTATGAATGTAATGATGCAAAACATCTTTCCTTAACAAAAGTGGGTTATTGTGGTTTCTTTGGTTGCCTTGGAACTACAACCAAACATTTGCAGAAAGAAAAGGGAAATAATTAACTATGAAGAAATAAATGTCTTCTATGGCCGGGTAATTACAGGACCTGGTTAGGTTATCGTTCTAGTATGTAAGAGGTTCAATGTCAAGGGAAGTGGGAATTGCGTGTGAGGATGAAAAAATCTTCAATGTCAAGATCAAGAATAGAGTGATGGCTAGAGAGAAACAGAAAGGGAGAGTAATCTCATGGTTTCCTGTATCTTGTGGCAGAGAGATATACAGAGACTTCCCAGCTAGCTAGCTTGCCTAAAGCCCTAAACTAGATAAAACATTCTCTCTTTTCCTTACATATCTCTCCAACTATACTCAGTTTTCACATGGATTTGGAGCATAAGTAATAATACTGCACACTGAACTTGAGTATTTCCGGCTGCAACTCTTCAGTTACCAGCAATAGCAATTTATTTTACCAGAGAAATAATGCTAGCACCTTTATGTAAAGGGAAAAATTCATCAACGGTGTCTGGACACTTTGGGGACTTTTAGAATAATACCTAAACTTAGAAAGTTATCAATGTGATACCTGGACTCATTTTTTCGTATCAACGTCGTACGTATAACCAATTTCCATCAAAAGTTTTTTTTTTTCCCTTTTCTTTTCTTTCTTTATTCTTCTTCTTCTTCTTCTTCTTTTTTGGTTTCTTTATTCTCTCCTTGCAATACCACCGCTTTTGAAGAACCCACCATCAAATATGCAGGAAGAAAAATGGGGGAGAGCCACAATAACCTCCACCACCGTGCACGACGTCGTCCTCCGCTGCTTCTCCAATGAGTTTGGGGATAAGGACTGCTTCTTCCTCCACCGCTAGCGAAATCGTGGAGGCTCGAGGCTACATTCTAAGGGTCACCGGCTAGAAGGACCGCCACAGCAAGGTTTGCACCACCAAAATCCCCAGGAACCACCGCGTCTGGCTCGTCGCCCACACAACCATTCAATTCTACGACATGCATGACCAGCTTGGATACGACCTGCCTAGCAAGGCCGTCGATTGGCTAATCAAAAAAGCCAAGGCCGCAATCAACGAGCTCGACTAGTTGCCGCCGTGGAACCTGACAATATTTTCTTCGACGGTGCCGATATCCGCCGCGTAGGACACGCAGAATGTGAGCCTCCATTTCTCGATGGTGGAGGCTCCGAGTTCTTTGTCTGCTAATCAGCGAGGCGCAATGGTGGGTAGCAGCGGAGTGGCGGAGCTGGTGAATCAGAACAGCTCGAATTTTCTGTAGGTGAGGATGGTGTGGAGGGCGAAGTTGTTAATCTTTATCTGCCTATAATTACCTCTGATCGAAGTTGGGCTAGAGGCCGAAGTTGTCAGCTAAACCGATGAAGTTGCAGGTGAGGATGGTGTAGAGGTGGTGTTGCATGTCGGGAACGACGGAGATGATGGAGGGGTGGGATTGGAGATGTGATTTGAGAGTGGAGGGCTGGCGGGGTCTGAGTTTCGGATCAATGGTGTATAAAAGGGGGTAGGATGAGAGAACGAGAGTGGTGGTGGCCAAGTCATTGGCAACGGCGGCGGGGATGAACTCAGAGTGAGCGGTGAATCCTCAGTGCACAATTTCAATTTGCTGTAGGATTTGAAGTTGGGGGAACTAAAAGCATCTGCGGTGTTTGATCGGCGATCGGCGGTGGGAATCGGACAAGTAAGATGATTTGAATCTTGATGATTCAAATCAGGGGAAGAAGAAACCAGAAAAGAAGAAGAAGAAGAAGAAAGAAAGAAAGAAAGAAAGAAAGAAAGAAAGAAAGAAAGAAAAGAAAAATATTGAGGGTAAATCGATCATTTTGTCTTCATTAAGTGACTCACGTGCATCGCACGTGCAAAATTGGAAAAAATTCACCAACGGTGTCTGAACACTTAGGGGACTTTTAGAATGATACCTGAACTTACAAAGTTATCAATGTGATATCTGGATTCATTTTTTCCTATCAATGTCGTACCTACGACCAATTTCCGTGACTCACGATGCACGTGTAAAATTTAACGGTTCTGTGATGGAATTTGGTCGTAGGTACGACGTTGATACGAAAAAAATGAGTTCAGGTATTACATTGATAACTTTGTAAGTTCAGGTATCATTCTGAAAGTCCCCTAAGTGTCCAGACACCGTTGGTGAATTTTTCCCTTATGTAAATAGAGAGTTCCAAATTAAATATACAACTCATTTTGCTGGTTCTGTTTCACCTAACCTAGCACAGATTGTAAGAACATAAAGTCATTTTCTGAATTTGTATGATTCAACTTTTGTTGGGTTTATGTCAATTTCTATGAATTCCTTTTGGGTTTTGGATAGAGAACAGAGGCCTTAGGTAGTTGGGTCTGTCTTTGGCTGCTATCTTCATAGCGCTTCCCTTATTGGAAAGTTTCTCGAGGTAATTTTCCTCCTTGTTTACCTCCTTGCTTTTAGAGTTGTGAAAGATTTGCACTTAAACCTCATTCAGGTCTCAGTTAGCTTAATGTTCTCACTGTGATCATATCCATAATAAAGTAGAGTCCAGCTTGAATTCATATATAGGCCTTGGGGGCTGTATAGTAACAGGTAGCTGCTCCCATATTATAGGACTGTGAAGGTAAAAATCAGAGTAATGAGTCTCTTGTAGTCTTATATGGTGAAAAAGATTTAAACCCATATTTTTAAGATGAAATGATGTATGCTCTCCTCAAATGCTGTTCTTTTATGCATGCGAGTTTAAAATCCTAATTTATGTGACAGGTTACATCAGTTAACATTTGTCTACTGAGTTCGAATCACATTGTGCATGATAATGTAGCATGCACGTGCTGAAATGTGCCTCGAGACCTAAAGAACATGTAATCGGGTTCCAATTCTTTATTTTCCAGTCAATTGTACCGGTGGTTCTCAAATCTCAACAACACAAGCAAATCATATCTTTACTTTATAAAGTCAATCATTAAATATTTTCTTTATCAAATGGACCAACCACACGATACTAATTAAGTAATTATAAATTTAGGGGCTAAATTCATTAAACAGTGGAAAAGAGAAATGAAAGCTCGTTAAGGATATCTCTTTAGTAAATGAAAGAAGCATTAAAAGAATTCCTCATGCAATAGATAATAGAGACTATTATCTTACTTATTCTCCAAAAAAGGAAAAAAAAAAAAAAAAAGGAAATGATCATTTACCCAATTTTAGAGTTAATTAACCCCACTTGTCCAAACATTTTAAGAAATTGTCCACTTACCTAAACACTCTAAAAGATCATTTCCCTAATACCTAATTAATTATTTTTTTATTCTTTTTTATTTAGTTTTGAGACTTTTTTGCCATCTCCTTCTTTATCACTTAGAGAGAGAAGTCATCAGAGACCTTACCGGATTCCGGTGACCAATAACTGGCTGGCGACTCAGGTGATTGGAATCCGACGACGGTGATCGGAATCGGGCAACTGGTCACCGGAATCCCGAATCAGGTGACTGGATTCTGGCGGACGATTTTATTGCCTCCTAATAAACATATTATTGCCTCCCAATAGTCATATTATTGCCCCTTAATAATATTCAATAATCATATTATTACTCCCCAATAAACATATTATTCCCCCCCCAATAGTCATATTATTGTCTTCCAAAAAAACATATTATTATCCTCAATAATCATATTATTGCGCTCAGTAATCATATCATTGCATTCAATAATCATATTTTTACCCTCAATAATCATATCATTGTCCCTAATAGACCCCAGTAAAAGTAAATAAACGTTTACACTATCTTCATTAGTAAATTGGTTTCCAACTCTCTCTTCTTTATCAGACCAAAAAAAAAAACTCTCTGCTTACCCTGATCTTCATTACCAACAGACCCAACGTTTTGCTCATTATCCATAGCCATCTCCACAACACCATTCTTCAATTCACCGGAAGCTCATTATGGGCCTTCCTTGCCCGGGTCCGGCCGAACGAACAGGAGACCTCCGCCTGAGCCAATTCGCGCTTCAGCCCCGATTGTTCACCTCGACATGGCCGCCGCGTCCCTCACCAATAGCTCCGCGACCTCGATTTGCTGCTCAGATCTAGCGTGCTTGGCCGTCTCGCCCCTCGCCGCTCCAAACATTGAGTCGCGCAAGGCGGTATTCGAATCCGGGGCTACCAAATTGAAAGAGAAGGTGGCAATCACCGTCGAGGCCCTCACCGCCGACCTTGAAAACATCTGGGCTGTTTCGGTATACGGCGGCGTTTCGGTCTTCATGGGCGCCTCCTCCGGCGATGCAGATCCACTCGGTCGGCGCCTCCTCCATTTGCCGCCTCTTCTGGAGATATGACGCCATGCCGGAGATTCTTGCTCTCTGTCATTGTTTTAGGTGTGTGTGTGTGTGAGAGAGAGAGAGATAATATGTTAGGAGAATAGTTTGTTAATTAAAATGATGGTATTTGTAATTTAAATCGGGTAAACGGTATTCAAAACTCCTTGGCGCAGTAAGTGTGTAAATTTTAGACTGAAATTGGGTAAGTGGTCACAATCTCAAAGTAAGAGGACTATTATCTGAGTAGCCCAACTTTGATAAACTATACTACTATTAAAAATTGCAAATTCTGATTTTGTCGAAGAAGATACTCATAATAATTCAGTGTCTTTAGGTGTTAATTAATTCATCAATGCAAAACTAGTAGAGAAACTCGTTAAGAACATGATTTCTATGTAAAACAAGAATATATCTCACCTTGAAAATCTATATACCGTTTCAAAATTGTTGTAATCGTTAGAGTTAGTGTATCAAAATAATGTAATAGTTGAATTTTATTAGGAATCTATATATACTAGTCTAGCGATTGATTTTGATTTCATTATGAATATAATCATGCAAATCATCTTTTTTCTAAACACAGTGGGATATCATTGCTTCTTTGGTTGTCCGGCAACTAGGACAAAACATATTGCTCAAAAAAAGGAAATAACTATTTGAAATTAATAATGAAGTTGTGTTGAATAGGTTATAGATTTGTGATTGAGAGGATAAATACCACTATGTATTTGTTTTGGCTTAATTTGATAGGGTGGTGCTATTCACACACTCATTTTCTCTATTCACACACTCCATCTATTTTTTTATTACTTTAATTTAATCTTCTTTTACAAATTACCCTTAGTACTCTCCCTTACAATTTTGAATTTTTTTTTTTCTCTTTAGCAAGTCAATCATCCTCAAATCTTAAACCCTTATTTTCCTGCAGACGAGGACTTCAAGACTCTTTGCGATTGCTTCTTTTCTTTTCCATCTGACTAACATTTTTGACTATGTTTGATTATATTTTGATTATTCTGGCCTTGCATAATACATTCTTATCAATCTCATACTCATCATTATGTATATATGGCTGAGGATTTATGGCTAGCTGACTATAAGATGCTTTGATTCCATGTTGATCAGTGCACTATGCTATTTTGCAACATTTGAGATATTATTGCATAGGACCTACTTGTTACATACTAAAAATAATGTTCCAAAGTCTAGTATTTTTTTATTTCTTCAGCCCAATGTTGAACTTTTATTTAGGGGTGAGTGTTCTTTCAATACAGTTATCTAAAATACATTATATTAAGAGTTTCATACCATTGAGTATGCATGTGTGCGCATTTGTCTAGCTCCTCAGGAAAGTCTTGTTCAAACAATTAATTTTGAACTATACTCCAAAAAAAAAATTTGTACCTAGAAATTTCCCAAATTTGCAGACTATGTTTGAAAATGACTTGTTGCTAATCTATAAGAGATGAGAAACTCAAATAAGCTAGGGGCAATATTGGAATCCGAGACAATAAAGGAGTAAAACATGTTTCTTACCCCTCCTACTTGTATGAGGACAAACTTTGCAAGTTAGATTCAGTTAGATGAACATAATTACCTCGGAAATAAATTCTTTTGTTTAATAATACAGGTCATTCCACTTTATAAACATAATATTTTTCCTTCATTTATATAGGTAAAAAAAATATTGATTTATTTTTTTGAATCGAAAAATGTCAACCTGATTTTATAATTCAGTAAGCAGTGTCAAACGACACACCCCAATGAAGTCGTCAATAAAGAGCCGTCCTTTAGGACTTACAGAGACCCTATTCTAGAGAAATCGAAGACTCCCATAATCCAGAGTACATCCACCTTTTAGGAGATTAACGCACCATTATTTTAACAAAATCCAACCACTTAGAAATTGTTTAAATAAATAATGCAACCAAGCATAAGATTTCGCGATCCAAAAACTAAAATTAAATATTACTGGTAGAAGAAGCTACCATAGCTGCCTCCTCCTTCCCCCCAACATCCTGTGGAAGCTCATCCAACTGAGCAAATCCCGAATCCTCAAGGTCCCCAACTCCGTTGGTAGCCTTATGTGCCAATTCTTCACGTGCTTTCCACTTCTTAGTCCTCTTGCTTTTCAGTTCCTTATCAAGGACTTTAGCGCACTTAGGCCAATTTTTACTCCCTTTAGGTCTCCCTAACTTCTTCTTCCTTGGAGAGACCACTAGTTCGCCATTCTTATGCTGGAGCACTAATTGCATACCATCATCAACACGAAGAGAAGGCTGAGAGGGGAAGACATACCTTACCAACCTAATCAAGTATATCCACCACCTTTCTCTTAGAGCCAATTACTGGCAGCTCCAGCGTGGGTTTCCGCACCGTGCCATCAGAGCTACCTCCAGAGGGCATAGGCCAGATCATAGCCAATGTACCAACCTCCCTAGCGATAGTCCCTTGAGTGTTGTAAGTAAAAGTCTACTTAGTCCAATTTGTCGAGAACTCTGACATATTAAAACCTATAAAAGCCGACCTCACTTGAGTCAAAGGTCCATCATTGTTGGAATTCAGTGCTACATAGGATTCAATCAACCCTTGGATCCCAGGTACCACATCCTCACCACCCGGTAACTCCACGTTCCCCATCGTAGTGGTCATTGCATCCAAACTAGAGGTAACGCACGTCCTCAGTCCAATCCCTTCCAACCTAGGATGCGACGCTGAGCCTAAGGTAAGGATGCTCTCCTTCTCCTTCACCAGCAACCCATCACACCCAGTCGCATCGGGATAAACAATCCACAACTTCGACAAAAACCCTTAATCTTCTTAAAAACCATCTTCAGTTCCAGCTCCACTATAGGCGAGAACTCAAACACCTTCCAAACCCTAACTCGATTTCGTACATCAAAGACAATCCAGATACGTTGTTCCTCCTCCTTCCGGTTAAGTTCTGTCTGATCAAACCAAATCATATGACCCAAGGTCGCTCCAACCAAACCTATAGCCTTCTTCTTACGTAGAGCCAGCGGTAAACCTTTGATCACAACCTAGGTCTCCAACGAATTCAAAGGAACCTCCACCACCAATCCGACCCCATCATATTCACCTAAAACCAGCATGGTATTCCGATAGAACCATGGGCCTCTATGCAAGATCTTTTTGCGATTTGCTACACGAGCAAATTGAAAGGCAAAATGATCTCTTGCATCCTGGATAGTCAATCCTGATCTCATCCTCCATATAGTAGAGATGGTATTCTTGAAGCTAGGGAACATGGCCTTGGGTCCAAGTAATCTGCCCATCAAATACTATCGATCTGCATAAAGAGCCTCAAATCCTGCTTATCCGAGTGAGACTTTTACCGAGTCGCGGGATATCAATCCCACATCCGATCCATCCCCCATGGCTGCATAGAGGAGATGAATGAAGGCAGTTTTTGTCGAGAAAGACTCCTCGAGAAAACCCTAGCACAGAGAGACGGCTAGGTCGTTACTTTCATTAATTGGAATGTTGGATTCACATTATATATCAAAAAAAAAAATTTGATTTATTGTATAATGAATATTTTATTGGATTTTTGTTCATTTACCCCATTTATAAGGATTTTCCCCCTTATCCCTTTAAGTTTTTTTAATTCCCCCTTACCCAAAACACTCTAAGGAAGTTTTCCCTAATACTCCATTAAGTTTTTTTTTAATATATTTTTTTAAGACAATTTTACCATCACCCCCTTGTTATTTAGAGAGAAAGTGGAAGAGAGAGAGATATCATAAGAGACTTCATCGAAGCCCGGTCACTGGCCGCCGCCCACCGGACTTTTCTAAAAACCTCGTCGGAGGTCCCCAAAGAGGTCATCGGAGATCTCATAAGTTGCCGGAAATGTTTATTGCCCTAATAGACGTTTATTGCCTCCTCTATTGCCCCTCAATAGACGTCTATTACTTCCCAATAAAACTTTTGATCACCAGAATGAGAACTAATCTTTTTAAAATTAGACAAATAAAACTTTGATTGAAGAAAAAAAAATGAAGAGATTTCATCAATAGTTATCAACCATCCCATAGAAAACCCACAAAACCTTGTGTTTGGTAATTTCAATTGCAAATCAAGAACCTTCTGACTCCTCATGTCACATAAATTCCATGTCTCTTCTTTGCCCGTATAAGTCAGGAGCGTTGGAGGACCAGTTAACCTAGTGTGTCTTCTTAAATTATCCTTTGCTACTGAGTTCCACGACATACAAACAACACTAAACCGCACATAATCTGATGGTGACTGTAATCTTTGTAAAACTAAATCCAATAGGTGCTTAGGCAGTTCTGTCCAATCTGATAACCCCATAATTTGAAACCTAGAAGAAGATTGATCTGAATTTTTTTTTATCAAGGACGAGCACAACTTTCTTCTCAACGAAGTTTAGGGACAGATGTCAAAGAAAATCCTCCCTCCTTCTAGTTATAGATAATAGACGAAGTTCCCTAGCCTACTTGGAATCAGATAATAACTATACATAAAATCCTACATAATAAGGAAATATCCTAATTAAATACATAATATATTTGCAAGCCATGGAACAAATAGGAAAACTAACTTGTACGTCTCCCAATAAGAATTTGGAAACTGATCAATTGAATATTCTTTTCCTTTTCTGATTTGTCACATATCTAAGCCAAAAATATTTCTCCAACTGAATACCATTGCAGAGGTGATAGTGAAGCAGTGTTTTTATCTTCTTGTTTTTCCTACTCTTCATTGCCAATCTTGGTCTCTTTCATCAACAAGAGCACCACAATGGCCAACTTGATAATTTTGTGCCATGCACAAACTTGAGAAGATACAATATAATCAACAAAGGATTAATCTTGATGAGAAACATTACGTTAACTCTTCATCTATAATATATATATTTTTTTTAAATAGAAGTTGAATTCATTAGATCAACAACAAAATCGATGAAGTCTACCAAAACTTACATAAGAAATCAGTCAAAAAAATCCGGAATACTCTACCTAAGCTAAAGCAAACCATTAGAGATCACTAAGACGCTCATATTTAAAACGAGTCTATACAAGAATAAAAAAATATAGCC
The DNA here is from genome assembly GCA_025331145.1 of Rosa persica. Classification (NCBI taxonomy): domain Eukaryota; kingdom Viridiplantae; phylum Streptophyta; class Magnoliopsida; order Rosales; family Rosaceae; genus Rosa; species Rosa persica. The sequence continues at coordinate 42,115,788 of WFKR01000001.1, forward strand.
TCCTAAATAAATCATTCAACTAGTCCTCACTTGCTAATCACACAATTGTGGTGCAAGCAATACACTAAAAACGTCATAGAAGACTCATAGAAGTCAATTCAATCTCACACAGACTCAATACCCTAATAATAATTGCATATGCGGCCTAAATTTAAATAATATCATTTAGTAGTTTCGATTTTTGAAACAAAACATTAGTTTTGAATGAGACTATCAATTAATTACAAGAAAACTGATCAAGGAAAACGTTGATAATATTGACTATTAAAGTGGTGTAGTAGCTATTCTCCCCAAACCAAGGTGATATATCATTATAGAATCTGCTTATAACTTTTCAATCACATAATAACTTTATGAAACTATTGTGTGAGAATTTTATTAGTTTCCACACAAGAGGATGATCGGGTACACAAGTCAAATACGAAAACCATTCTTAATCACACTCGCATTTGGAATTCGCTTCACTCAACTCTGTATTTGACACCAAAACAAGACTTCCGAGATAAAAATTTGGGTGCAGGGGTTACACGATAATCAATTTTCCTAAACCCTAACCACAACAAGTTGGTAGTGTCATCCAAGACAACAAAAAGAGAGAATTCAAAGCAATCATCAATGAAATATCCATCACCCACCACCCAGAAACAAAAAAAGAGAGCAGAGAATCTCTGGTCTTCTTGCATACGTATCACTTTGCTACTGCCAGTACTAACTTCTTCACAGTACTCACCCCAAAAGATGCCCAATCCAAAACGCCATGCCGAACTGTATCATTGCTTATGACGAAGAGCATCAGAAGCACTAGCACTACTCAGTGTGGTAACTTTTGTTTTGGTAAAATCTGTTTAGTTACTTTCTCCATGCAAGGTCACTTCACAAATCTTTCTCAATCCTCCATTTCTGGCATTTCTACTTTCACAGACTCCCAAACCCACATTAAAACCCTCTCTGAAATTTCCCCAAAACTAATAAGCGTGCACGTAATTTTAACCCATCACTGTTCCTATTACAATCCCCAAAACCTGTCTTTCAGTTATTAATGCCTTCTATGCTTTCTTAAGCAACCCCAGGTCCCCAGCTGTGAATTTGCAACTATTAATAGGCTTTCAATTTTCATGTATAATATAATCTGTCTTGTGCTAGTACTACTCAGCATTTATGCAAGTAACAATAATTGAAAAATTAAGTTTCAGCATAAACTCATTATGTGGTGGCATCCCGTGTGTTTTGGTCAAACCCAGTACTATTACCAGCCTAAGTTTTATACTTTTTTTGGAGTGTTGAAATTCCGCAGCGAGAGTTTTAGATTAGTCATTGTAGACTCGTAAGTCTCGACAAAATTAACTAATTCAATCGACTCTCGATTTAAGAGTTTTAACACTTGTGAGTACTATACAACACCTCATATTACAAAGCTTCTAATTTTCATATATATGAAATAATGGATATATAATTATAAATGATGTAATCTGCTACTCAGCTTTTCTGCAGCACAAAATTTCAAAGAGAAATAATGAACAAGAACATGTGGTGGCTTCTGGGTGTTTTAAATTTTTGGTCCCAAACCCAGAAGGCATTTCTATTCGTGAGTAGGGCTCTGGTTGCTACTTTCTGTAGCAGATCTGCAATGTAGTACACCAATGAAGATGGGCCACCATTGGAGCTCAGTTGAGGGTACAGTGTGGTACTGACATTACCAGTCCAATAATTTTCATGAGGACAAGGGAATAGGTATACCTCTAATGGCTCTAGCTATAAGCTTCAGCAGCTTTCCCTGAGCAAACAACCAAAAAGTTTATTCTTTTTCTTCATTTTTGGGCTAGTAGCCTAGGATGCATCCAAGTGTTTGTTTGTCTCAATATTGCACACAGATTTAAAGTTTTGAAAGGGGAATAAAGGAAGATTATAGAAATGTAAACTTCATTATGTATTGCTCATCCATATTATGAAGATTATAAAACAATTTTAGGAAAATTATAGATCTAAACTTTGCAATGTGTTGCTCCTTCATACTTATAGGAAGACTACAAAAGAGTTGTTAGCAACTACATACATTATGATGTGTTTACTCACGTAATGAAACAAAACGAAGCTTCATACATATAATTCGCGAGTTGTTGAAAAATAGTTACACATTTTCATAAACGATGTCTAACTGAATAAGATGTTAGTCTTTTTAGCAAAATGCTTTCATGCTGCATTTAGGGATAATTCTACTTCCTCATCCCGATTTGAGCCCAAGGTATACACAAAAAGCCTTTGAAAACCTTGAGAATGCACATTTGTGACATTTCTCCCACCAAAAATGAAATTGAAATTTGAAAGAAAAGAATAAGAGGACGATTTTAGATAACCGAAATGGAAATTTTTTATGGACGAAAATGAAATGTGTCAGGGCATCAGAAAAGAGAGAGTTCATGTTATGGGTTTTGTTTCTGCTTCCTGGTGAAAGGGACACCACAGGCAATGGACCTCCCCAACTTTACTACTTTCAGGTCTCATCAAATGTCTCTCTCTCCATCTCAAGTGCATGCTCTGTAAGCTAAGAAACAAACCGAGAAACTAATATTACAGGTTTGTAAATGACGAAAACGACCACGATCGAGGCCTCTCTGCCATGAACATAAACCGGAGGTTGCAGAGCTGCTATTTATTGCCCAAAGTCTACTTCGTCACTCTCGACTCTCGAGGGCGTTTTTTCAGTTTACTTGAGATTTAAAGGTCCAGCTCAGGAGAAAATCAGGTTCTTGGACTCACTGACCCAGAGTGATGAAAACAAAATATCATTACAAATCTTTTTGTCGATTTTGATTTTGAAAAAAGTAATTTTATTTTGTTCTAGTGGAATGTCACGAAGATTGTTGGATTAAACTGTGAATCGAAATTTATCATTAAGAACTCAATGAAACGGTTTATACACATTCAATGTGTTATTGCCTAAAGAAATTGACAAACGATTCAAACTTTTGTCATAGAGCGAAAAGTCGGTTGTAAGTTATACGCTAGAGGCTCAATTTTAGTCTGAAAAGTTGTTGTGCTAGCGATTGAAGTTATGAAACCTTGAAAAGTTTTTGTGCTAGCGATCGAAGTTGTGAAACCTTAATATGTGTCATTGAAAACTTGATGAAGCTTATGACCAACCATCAAAATTGTTGTAACGTAAGAATCAAAATTTACAATACAAGAAATAAAAGTATTGTAAGTCCGATCTCATTTCACAAGTGAGTGGAAAACGATCGAATTGTTTGTGATGGAGCAAAACTCCGTGCTTGTTTAGCGCGATTACTAGACGTTATGTTGAAAAGTTGCATAATTCTTGGCAAACGCCATCGTTGCTAGAATGCCTCATCACCCTGTTCTTATTCAACATGGAAGTGGTCACGACAATTTTCTTTTTTTCTTTCAGTTTTGGATTCAAGAAGTTATTACTATTGGTTGGGGCAGTCAATGGTTTTCCCCATAAAATTTACATTGCAATTTTCAAGGGTCACATTTTCTCCACGGTAACTTCTAACATTTTCTTTTCCCTTGTGAACCTTTTGGCGTTTAGCACCATACTGTGTCTTGATTGTCCTCTCACTCATTAATGAGCAAGGATGACTCACATAACTCATGTTTCCTATCTCACTCCCCATATTTCTCATATTTGCACCAAGACCCAAATTTTGCAGGCTCCATTATGTCAATTTAGCACCCAAAGAGTTAAAATATTTGTGAATTGGCCCCAATAAAAATCAATAAACAAAGAAGACAAAATATGAAATTCAATAAATAAATAAACAAAGAAGACAAAGTATAAAATTCAATAAATAAATAAACAAAGAAGACAAAATATAAAATTCTTATGGGCCTAGTAACCACTGATACACCTGCTTGGTTCATTGGTTCATTCCCCCCAATCGCATTCTATGCTTGTTTCTATGTCTTATCACTTTTAAGACTTTAAACATATAAAAAAAGCTATAGTGTAACATTCTACACTAATACACATAATTAGTTAATTATGTCACTTCTCAATTACTGAATTACATTCTATGCTCATTTCTATGCTTTTCGAGTTTCTAAGATTTTAGACGTACGAAGTAATAGTTTAACACCATACACCAATCCTCCACCTTCAAAAATGATTAAAAGGTCATTTGAATCACATTCTCATCACCCTACATCCATACGTAGTGCTTTTTAAAGTCCTAAACCCACCAAAATCTAGTCCCTAATCTGTGATGCACTAGACCCCAAATAGAATAAGAAAAAGAAAGACGCAGATAAACCCAAGAAGCAGATCCCCTATTTTAAGAGAAAAAGACAAGACCCGGATTTTCTGACCTCCATGTGAGGGATTACTATTATACTATACTATTATCATATTTAGACTTCAGTGAAATCAAAATAGAGGCGAATTTCAGAATATAAAGTATCCAAGGCCCTAGAGGTTAGAAACTTCGGTCAAGTAGGGGCTTTGTTTGCAAACCATAAACTTTGCCGTTATGGAAATAAAGTCACGTGAGCCGCATGCCCCTCTTAAACCCTATTAAAATACCAATGGCTTTTCCACACTCTCACTCCACTCAGTAATGGCGTTCAAGCTTCTTCTTCTTCTTCTTCACCTTCTCTCTCTTACAAGCTCTGTATCACTCTGAAAACCCAGACCCAGTTCTTTTCTCTCTCTCTTATTTTCATGGCGCCCAGAAAGTCTGTTCCTTTTTTGGTCTTAGCATTTGGGTGGCTTCTGATCACCATTGCAGCCATTGTTGAAGAAAACCCAGAAGCAAAGGCCCTCATTTCCTTCAAAATTGGCCTCGAAAACCCAGAAATTATCAGCTCATGGAGAGGTTCCATTCCAGTCTGCAACTGGGTCGGCGTCTCATGCCAACTCGGCCGAGTCAACTCACTCACCCTCCCCAATTTGGGCCTCAGAGGCCCACTGTCTCCTTCTCTCTTCTCTCTCCCAGACCTCGCCGTTCTCGACCTCTCCTCCAACCTCCTCCGCGGCCCAATTCCTGCCCAACTCGGCGACCTGACTCAGCTCCAGACCCTCAAACTCGGCGCCAACTCGCTTGCCGGAAAAATCCCGCCGGAACTAGGAAAATTGTCCCGGCTGCAGACTCTTGAGCTCTCCGGAAATGGGCTCGCCGGAGAAGTCCCGGCCCACATTGGGAACCTGACCCGGCTTCAGTACTTGGACTTGGGTAACAACCTCCTCTCTGGTTCTCTGCCTTTAACTCTGTTTCAAAATCTTGAGTCTTTATCTTCATTGGACATATCAAACAATTCGTTTTCCGGTTCAATCCCGCCGGAAATCGGTAACCTGAGAAACCTCACTGACCTCTACATTGGGGTGAACCGTTTTTCGGGTCCATTGCCTAAAGAAATCGGAAAACTTTCAATGCTGGAGAATCTTTTCTCTCCAGCGTGTTCTATAACCGGTCCGTTGCCGGAAGAGTTGTCCAAGCTGAAGTCTCTGAGCAAGCTTGATCTTTCTCACAACCCTTTGAGGTGTTCTATACCGAAAGAGATAGGGGAGTTGAGAGAGCTGAGTATATTGAATTTGGTGTTTTCTGAGCTCAGTGGGTTAGTCCCTGCCGAGCTGGGAAAGTGTAGGAATTTGAAGACCTTGATGCTTTCTTTTAATTCGCTTTCCGGCGAGTTGCCGGAGGAGCTTTCGGAGCTGCCAATGCTGACGTTTTCGGCAGAGAAGAACCAGCTTTCCGGGTCATTGCCTGCTTGGCTTGGGAAGTGGAGTCAGGCTGAGGCGATTTTGCTTTCGAGCAATCTGTTTTCAGGGAGGATTCCTCCTGAGATTGGGAATTGTTCTGTGCTCATGCATCTTAGCTTGAGCAACAACTTGTTGAGTGGTGCGATTCCAGAGGAGCTGTGCAATGCGGTTTCGCTTTTGGAGATTGATCTGGATAGTAATTTCCTTTCTGGAACCATTGAGAATACATTTGTGAGGTGTAGCAACCTTACTCAGTTGAATTTGGTGAATAATCAGATTGCTGGTTCGATTCCTGAGTACCTTTCGGAGCTTCCTCTAATGGCGATTGACCTTGATTCAAACAACTTCACCGGTGAATTACCTACTAGCCTTTGGAGCTCTGTCAATTTGATGGAATTTTCGGCGGCTAATAATCAGTTGAAGGGTTCTCTCACCAAGGAGATTGGCAATGCTGCTGCATTGGAAAGGCTTGTTCTGAGTAACAACCAGTTGAAGGGCACCATACCCAAGGAGATAGGGAATCTGAGTACTCTCTCTGTTCTGAACCTGAACTCTAATTTCCTTGAGGGGCAGATTCCGAGTGAGGTTAGCCTCTGCAAACTCACTACACTTGACTTGGGGAGCAACCATCTCAATGGCTCTATACCTGAGGAGCTTGCGGACCTCCCTGAGTTACAGTGTCTAGTCCTTTCCCACAATGATCTGTCCGGGCCAATACCTTCAAAGCCATCACTCTATTTTCGGCAGCTGACCATTCCCGATTTGAGCTTTGTTCAGCATGTTGGGGTCTTTGATCTCTCCTACAACAGATTGTCTGGCCCTATACCAGAAGACCTGGGCAGTTGTGTCGCTCTGGTTAATCTGTTGATCAGCAACAACATGCTCTCTGGTGGAGTTCCAAGATCACTCTCGCGCTTAACAAATCTCACAACCTTGGATTTGTCTGGGAATATGCTTACTGGTTCCATTCCTTCAGAGTTAGGTGATTCCCCCAAGCTTCAAGGTTTATATCTGGGAAATAACCAGCTTACAAGCACCATACCAGCAAGCTTGGGTCGTTTGGGCAGTTTGGTGAAGCTGAATTTAACTGGTAATAAGTTATCAGGTGCTGTACCAACAAGTTTTGGGAACTTGAAAGAGTTAACTCATTTAGATTTGAGTTCTAATGAGCTGGACGGTGAGCTTCCTTCTTCTCTTTCAAGCATGCAGAATCTGGGAGGGTTGTACGTGCAAGAGAACAGGCTTTCTGGTCGAATAGATGAGCTGTTCTCTAACTCTATGGCTTGGAGGATTGAAACTGTCAACTTGAGCAACAACTTCCTTACTGGTGAATTGCCGCTTTCATTGGGAAATCTGTCATACTTGACATATTTGGATCTTCATGCAAATTTGTTTAGAGGAAAGATTCCTCCAGACCTTGGGAATCTGGTGCAACTCGAGTACTTTGATGTTTCTAGTAACCGGCTATCTGGCCAGATTCCTGAGAAAGTATGCAACCTCACCAGTCTGGTTTACTTGAATTTGGCAGAAAATGGTTTGGAAGGGTCGATTCCCAGGAATGGAATTTGCAGGGACCTTTCAAAAGTATCTGTTGTTGGTAATAGAAAATTGTGTGGGAGAAGTTCGAATTTAGATTGCCGAGTCAAAAGCTTAGACAAATCAGCTGTGCTGAATGCCTGGGGACTTGCAGCAATTGTCGTTGGAAGTGCCCTGATCTCTCTTGCAGCGGTCGTGGGTCTGATCAGATGGGTTACAAGAAGTAGCCGGCAAAACGATCTTGAAGAAAGCGAGGATAGCAAGCTCAAGAGTTTCATGGATCATCATCTCTATTTCCTGGGTAACAGCCAACCAAAGGAGCCTCTGAGCATCAATATGGCCATGTTTGAGCAGCCTCTTCTGAAACTAACTTTAGTGGATATCCTTGAAGCTACAAACAATTTCTGCAAGACGAACATTATTGGAGATGGAGGCTTCGGAACTGTGTACAAGGCCACTTTGTCCAATGGGAAAACAGTTGCAGTTAAGAAGCTGAGCGAGTATAAAACCCAGGGTCACCGAGAGTTTATTGCTGAAATGGAAACCCTGGGTAAGGTGAAGCACCAAAATCTCGTTTCATTACTGGGATACTGTTCTATCGGTGAGGAGAAGCTCCTTGTTTATGAATACATGGTGAATGGGAGCCTAGACCTGTGGCTGAGAAATCGGATGGGAGCTCTTGACGTCCTAGATTGGGACAGACGTTTCAAAATTGCAATGGGTGCAGCACGAGGCCTATCATTTCTGCACCATGAACTAATCCCCCACATCATTCACAGGGATATTAAAGCCAGCAACATCTTACTTAACGAAGACTTTGAGCCAAAGGTTGCAGACTTTGGACTTGCAAGACTGATCAGTGACTGCGAGACTCATATCACAACTGATGTTGCCGGGACATTTGGCTACATTCCACCAGAGTATGGACAGAGTGGAAGGTCGACTAAAAAGGGTGATGTCTACAGTTTTGGTGTGATACTGCTTGAATTGGTGACCGGAAAAGAGCCAACTGGACCAGACTTCAAAGAGAAGGAAGGCGGAAATTTGGTCGGCTGGGTGCTTCAGAAGGTCAAGAAGGGGCAAGCTGCTGATGTTCTTGACCCCTCGGTACTCAGTGCGGATTCAAAGCAGGCCATGTTGCAAGTGTTGCAGATTGCTTGTGTGTGCCTTTGTGACAACCCTGCCAGCAGACCTACAATGCTTCAAGTGCTGAAGATCCTTAAAGGGATGAAAGATGATGAGTAAAGGGCAGACCGACAGACTTCCTTTTATGTCAAGAGGGTGATAGGCTTGTTGTCATAATATAATGATGATCTTGTATAATAATGATGTTGTAAAGTAGTTTTAGGGAGTACTTGGGATTTTAAGCTGTACTGCTTGTAATCTGCTAATCTAATCAATCAGAAGCCAGAGTTTCATATTCCTCCTTACCACTTGTTTCAATTGCAAGAACAAGCTTTTAAGTTTCACGGTCATTTTCACTTACATATGCAGTTATACAGTGCGCGTATTCAAAGCAGACCAATGTTTCGAGTTCTGCAGATTGCTTCTGTATGCCTTTGTTGATAAGCCGCAGGCAGACTTACCATGTTTGAATTGTTGAAGTTCCTTGGTCAAGAGGATAATAGGATTGATGTTGCAAGTGATGATGAACTTGTATCAATCACAAGGCCTGAGTTTTTTTTTTTTTTATGTGATCACAAGCCTGAGTTTTTCAGATTCATTGTCACCATTTATTTCTTACTTGTTTTCTTCGTTTCTTATGATGCTATTTTAAGGCTTGTGCGTGGATTGTCCCTGCATAGAAAAAGTTAGTAGGCCTTAAACTCGAAGGTACTTCACACGAAAGAAAACATGATTTGCTGTTGCATTGATCATGTTCTATCCTCTCTCTCTCCCTTTTTTTTTTTAAGATCTTTTCTGCATGGTATTGGAGAGTGGAGACCCAATTGCTACAAAACTAATGGCATTCCGTTTTCACAGTCAAAGAGAGGCAGCTCTGTTCTTTTCCTATCCTAGAAAAAGATTTGGGGACGGAAAGCAAGAAAAAAGAGGCTAAAACTTTTACCATCCTCGTACAGCACTTCAAAGCAAGTGAGATTAATGGTGGGCATGTCCATGTCAATAAAAGCGAAAGCTACGTGCTACGTATAGTGAGGTTGGGCAGGATGAAGACGGTATGACAAAAAAGACTTTGAACAAAAAAAGGGATGTTGATGAGATTTCTTTCTTTACTCTAGACAAAATTGAAACGGAAAAAGTAGATAAATATCTTTCGTCACGTGGATTGTTCATAGAAGCACTCATAATTCTTGTATTTTTTTTTAGAGAAATGTCAACTCATTGCATTAATCAGTGAAATTACACATAATAATCCACCTTTATAAAACTGTCAAAAGAGTCACCATTTAAGTAATTCAACATTTTTAAAGATTATGAAGCTCAGCCAAAACTACCCTAAAGCACCCATGAGAATCAAAGGGTGAAATTACACATAATAATCCACCTTTATAAAACTGTCAAAAGAGTCACCATTTAAGTAATTCAACATTTTTAAAGATTATGAAGCTCAGCCAAAACTACCCTAAAGCACCCATGAGAATCAAAGGGGCACAGATGCTACGGACATTTTTAGCGACATTCTCAAAGAGACCCTATGAACTCCTTCCCCAGAGGAAACGGAGTCCTTACAACATAATAATAAGAAAAGATATATAAAATCCAAGCCCACAGAAATAGGCCCAGATCCAAACAAGAAACCCTAGCAGATGGAAGCCCAAAAGAGTCCCAAGCCCAACTAGACTTGATGAGGCCACCCAACCACTTGGGCATCCCAGCCATCTGCCACCAACCACCAGTCTTCCTCCCTTCAACGATGCCGGTCGGCAACTAACCCAGCAGTCCACCATAACCTGTGCCACACCAAGCCGCATTCCACCCCAATCCAAGGTAGTTGACGTTGCCACCACCGTCGCAATCCTCAACTGCCAGCAACAGAGGTCGAGCATCCACCACCGGCCACCACCCAAAACTCCAAATCGCATCCCAACCAGCCGCGACCACCAGATCTTCATGCTCAGACAGCACCAAGCATCGAAAACCCGGGACCATCACCGATCCAGATTGCCCATAAACACATTCCACCGCCGCTGCCTTGTGCATCCCAAATCTACCAGTGCTGCTGCCAAAGCACATGACCCCGAACAAAAAAAACTAAAAAAGAAAGTTTGATAAGCCGACAACGAGGAATCTCGCCGCCTTCAATCCCCCGTCGACCAGATGAGAAGGAAATCCCCTTTCCTCCAGCCCAATTTGCAGAGCCGCCGCCAAGAGGCCACGGCCTCCACCCAGCTCTGAGAGAGAGTAACCTAAGCATCCTTTACAACTACTTCAATAGACATAATTCTTGTATTTAAAGATACCTTAAACTTTTTCTTTTTTTAACTAGAGAAAAACTAACTTTAAAGTATTTTACCATCTTTTTATTTAAAGATACCTTTAAATTGTTTTTGGCAATAAAAAAAAAACTACTTTCAAATATCTAACTTTAGTGATTAATATTTAAGTCCATTACTTTGATGAGTAACATCAAACATAAATTCTTCAATCTTCATTTTTATTTTTTATTTTATTTTTAAATAAAATTTCTTATTTTAAAGGTTACAATCACTTAATATGACATCTTTTTTACTTTTCGGAGCAACAACAAACTCTGCTTGACTTTCATTTGAGTTTAATGCATGCATGATTTGCAAGAATATGTGCTACTCTGTTAGCTTCACGTGGAGTAATAAGCACTTTAAGATCTACCTTCCTACTCAAAAACTCTCGCACTTCCTCCTACAACAGACCTACTCTAGACAAATTGGACCTTTCCTGTATTAAAGCTTATGCTAGCAATAGGCATCTGTTTCGAAAATAACTCTTTACAAGTCTCTACCAGCTTCATTCCCTCCATCAAAACTGGCAGATACTTTTCACGTACCTATCTTGTAACAAAATTTAGTGATAACATACACAACCTCAAAGAGACTACAAAATAACAGAGTTCTCCTCTTATGCAATACCAATCAGTACAGTAAAATTATCTTCCATTCATAATTCACTATTCTCTTTGCTAAAAGATTACATCTGCTGAATCATGGAAGCTACCAGAACCAAAGATCAAACGACAACCAAAGCATAAAGTACAATTCTTTTTTCTTCTAAAAGCAAAAGAAGAAAGTAGGTTGACGACGCACGTGTACCAAATCTTCACACGTGCATCAATCCTTGTCTCTCTTCCCTTTCTAACATGTATAGTCTACGTATCAATTACACACCCTCTGATTAGCCCTGTGGCACTGCTTCAGCCACGGCTTCTCACGATGCTCCACATCTGACGGCTCTGATTTCACACCGCCACCGCTCGGTTGCCGCAGCCGTAGATCCGTCTCCTCATCACCTCCACCGCCTTCCTCCCTCGCCCGCTTCGCTCTGATTTCCACCCCGAATATCTTAGGACTCGTCTCCCCGCCGGAAAACCGCTCCCCGGGCATCAAACTCAGCTGCGTCAACTCACCTAAACCCCCCTCCGGTGGCTTATTACAGGCGTAATTCGACACCAGGGAGAAGATGTTGTGGCAGAGAGACTTGATCTCCGCCAGCTCCTTGGTCAGCCGGAGGTTCTCCTTCCTCAGCCTCTCGTTCTCCTCCACCAGCTGCCACGGAATCCTCGGCCGCGGCGAGGAGCTCGACGAAGTAGTTACCTGCTCCTCGCCGGAGTTCGCCGGAGAGGTGATCGGTTTCGCCGGAGTCACTGCTGGAGCAACCGCCGGAGGCGTAATTCTCCGCCGCTGTATGTCGCAGAGCAGTCGCTTCTCGCCTCTGCGGAAGTAGTCGTTCGAGAATTCCCACCGGTCGGGTATAATCTTCCGAAATCCCTGAAAATCAAATCAAAATCCGATAACAACGAATCAAACTGTCAAAACTATCAGGAATCATCACGAATCGAAATTGAAGGATTGTAAATAGAAATTAATCTTACGTAGGTGTTGAGCTGCCGGACGAAGCTGGAGAAGTTGTTGTGCTTGAAATACTTGGGCAGCAAATCCCTGGCGAACACGGTGGGGTTCTTCACCACGAAGCTCGTTCCGTCGCCGCTCCAGGCGATGACGTCATCGATTGCGGGATCGTCGACCAGCTGGTACGTTTTGGTCAGAAACGGCGTCGGAGAGCCTCTCTGTGCCGACTCGCCGGAGGTGGACTCGCCGTTCTGCTCCACCGTTGGCGGAGGAGCCATAACAACCACCGCTTCTAGAATATCAAAAACAGAGTCGAAATCAGAAATCAGAAATCGAAATCTTGAAAACTAATAATTGATGAAATCTTGGGGAGGATTGGGAGACGGAATTGGGGGGTTTGTTGGTTCTAGAAGGTTCCTTTTGGGGATTTAAAGGATGAGTAATTGGTTTGAAACCGATAATCGTGTGGAAACAAAACAGAGGAAGCCACAGGAAACTTCTAACTCACTCTGTTTTCGAGAAACTTCCGCCTCGTATTTTCTTCAACGAATTAGAGGCTAGTATAAACTGTAACTTTAATTTCATCGCAGCAGTTACTTTTTTGTTTTAACTGAAACATAGAAAATTATTCTATGAAATGAACTAGTATATTTAGCCCATCGCAATAGTTGATATTTATTGACAATTTTTTTTTGATAATTAAAAAATGTAATCGATATTATCCAACCGTCTACTTCTGTTAGTGTAGGTATATGTCAGTGTATTGAATACTCTCTTTTTCAGTAAAAAAATGTCAACTCATTTTTATGCCTAAGGTGGGTAGAGACTAAAGAAGCTTTAAAGTAATATGCATTGTTTTTCTTCTTGTGGCGGGCGGTCCAATTTTTCATTTATGCATGTGTTTCTTTTCCTTGGTATATTTAATGAGTCCATTAACAACCGATGTTACAAGTTACAACAATGATAAATATTCTACCTTGGGTAAAAGAGAATAATAGGGAGAGATAAAATTTTGTGATGTGAAATGGATTGTCTGCATGGATCCGTCTTACAACTAGAAATGCCAATCTGAACAAAATGTTACCACTGCTATTGGTCCAAAATGGTGAAGGATCTTTCTCGTTCGAGGATTGCATTTCGGTCCCCTCCTTATCGGATCCAAAGTTTTAATGATATAAAAACGACGGTGTATAATGGCCGAAAACACAGATGTAGCCGGTCCTTGAATGCTCGCTTTCAGAGAGATGGAATAGTAATCCTAGAATGAAAGGGACTTGTATGCAGTGTAGCTAGGAGTTATTTTCAATGATGAAAAAGAACCTTAATGGCACAAGCTGTACAAACTTGAATTTGGAATACAAAGCGGACAAATGAGACCGATTGGCATCATGTACGGCGGAGAAGATACGAGAGACACTGGAAAATGGTCAAAATGCTGATAACTAATACAATGAAGCCGAATTCAACATGATTATAACCACTGTTGTGAGGCTCCACCAGGCATTCTCAATTCAAGGCGGTTAAAAGTTGCAGCATTACCAACGCAACCCCACATAGAATGACAATATTGCTGTCTCAAGATTTTTTTTTTTTTTTGACGAGATATTCAAGAGGTAGAAGAATTGCATATATTATCCTGTTTCTATACGTCGAAGTCATTTCTGTTGATGCCCAAAAATCCAGCTACCGGCGCCCAATTCATATCTCGAGTCCAATGAGCAAATTATACCTACAATTATTATGCCACGCATGTGGATCCCAACCATATTCATGCACTTGAGGCTTGCAAGAACACGTGTGGCTTGAAAGGTAACGGAAATACATGAGGCCCATAATTAATTTTAAGCTTGTTGGTAATTTTGGACTCAGGGACTAGAATTCAACCCCAACAGCCCAATTCTGATTATGGGTAAGTGAAGAAGAAAGAACCCAAAAATCCCTAATCACAGCAACACTTCTTTTATCCAACACCAAACCATTTTACTTAAAACCCATACATCTCAAATACCATACCACATCCTTTTACACAAATACCAAATCTATACCTTTGAACCAAGACAAAACAATGCCCTCTCTTATCCCGGAAGCAAAATCTTGGAATCACAGCAATAGCGGGAATCCTAGGATCAGAGTAGCAAGATTCTTGGGAACATAGAGACAAGACTCTTGGAATTGTAACCACATAAACGAAGAGTTATAGTTGCTGTGAATGGGAACGGGAGCAACACAAGCTAACCGTTAAACAACCAAGCAATTCCCCCATTAGAATCACAGAAACCATTCCCAAACCCAGAAACTCCTTTACCTCCATGTAGATTCAAACTTATCAAGTTTGATCGTATAAAGATCTTCTCTGCCATGCTTCTTCTCTCCCAAATCCATCCTTATCCCTCAACCTTCCCAACTCCTATCCCTTATACCGAATACCTCAACCAATCCACCAATCACTGCCGGATTCTCTTCTTCCGAAACTCATGCTTTTCTAAATCCCACGCCACGCACATCTTGCTAAGCCTTTACTAAAATTACACACTAATTCACTGCCGTGAACATAGAGAAGAGCTGCTTGGAGGGACACAACATCATACTTCCTAGGATTTTCAATCCTTCAAAGTTTGCTGGGCCTAATCTTCACTAACTCGGACAAAAGGAACGAGATTTTGGGAGTGATTCCACTACCGTACAACTCCGACCAAAAGTGCCCCTACACTTTCTTTCTTCCCAAAGGATGTCATAATGAATATAGATTGTTCCTGGTTCTACTATGTCATGTAGTTCTTTCTTTCTTCCCGGAAGGATGTCATAAAGAATATAGATTGTTCCTAGAACAGAGTGTATTCAATAGGCGCGTAGGCTTTAAATACAGGGGGGAAAAAATTCCGAAAGAGAGAGTAGGATCTCAAACATTAATATCTAGAGTTCCAAAAAAGCAATAGAAATAACCTCAATGAATAAGCAAATCCTGTATAGATTCAAGCAACCAATCAACCAATCAAACACATCTCAGCCCGTCCAACAATTATAAGGCCAATAAGTAAGAACAAACAGGTTAAGGGTAACACAGAAGTATAAATACACAGCTTGGCTTTCCTAGCGTTCACTTCTTTAATGCGAATTGGATTTAACTTGTAACGGATTTAGATAAGAAAGTAAACAAGTGAAAATGTTCAAATATACAGCCAGAGAATGCAATATTTTGAATGTAAGTTAGTTTCCTGTGGCATGCCTAATCAGTTGATCAAAATTGAGAAGTAACATGCTCCAATAATTGTTGAACAAATACAATAAACGAAACTCAATGGGTAAATTCGCTTCTAACCAAATACATTGGATGGAAAATGAACTACTGCATACAAACTATGATTGAAGTCCGTATAACAACAGAATAAGCATAAGAGATCAAGTATATACCAGATAATGTGTTTGGTTCTCTATTCTCTAATCTCTATGCCCTGAAGTCAAATCACAAATGGTGTTAAGTAATGACAATCCCGTTACAACCAGCACAACACTCTCACTCAAAATTCGTCAAAAGTCCAACTCAAGGATCATCAATCTTCAAGGTTGAAACAACACATCTAAGTCATCAAGACATGTACAAAATGCAGCGACGATACAGAAAAATGGTAGCTGAACTATAAATGGCCCAAAGAAAGAGAATCCACCAAGCCATAAAGACCGCTACTTCTTTCACAAATGCAGAACAGGGTAGCACACTACAAACATATCGGTAATCTTCTGGGGAGATGCCATCAACCCGAGACAGCCCAAGAAACAGAAGCAACAATACTGGCGCTGCGAGAAACTGCAGAACCACGAGGCATAAGTAATGATTGTGCAAAAACACCTTAGCCCTACTGAACTCCAAGTCAGGAACCTTCCCAGCATGCAATCTCTGATACCAAGACAACAATGCCTCATTCAAATACATTTGTAAATTCGGCCGCAACGCAGCCAGCTGCAGAAAACTCGAAATCAGCAAGCAGCAAAGCCTAAATTTAGCAAAATCCGAAGTAGAAAACCCGAGATTCCCAATCAAACCCTCTGCATTTCGAACCTTCCCATTCTTTTTCACAATCATTCCACCAAACGGATTGATCCACAACAAAACCGTAAACAGAATCATTGTATAATTCACATAAAGCACCATTCTCCCAAACCATTCACACGAAAGCATAGACAAATCGGACCTAATCTGATCAGTCCCTAGCCAAAACGCCCTCGCACTCTTCGCCGCAGGCATGAACAAGAAACCCGAAAAGCACCCCATCGAAATTGCAATAAACAACCTTCCATTCCCATCAACCGACCCGAAATCAAAATCCAAAACCGATGGACTAAATCTAAAGCACACTACACTCCCTACCACCAACCCCACAACCCCCAGCGCCACACTCAACTGCTTCTCCGACCTCCTCGACGCCGATTTCTCCGCCGAAACCTTCGCAAGAACCACCAGCAGCTTCGAAACCCCTGCAAACCCTAACAGAACAGGAACGAAAAGCCCATTGACCAGAACTCCAGAACCCGATTGCGAATCACCTAAATATATTTGGAGCGCAAGAGCAGAGACGGCGACGAAAGAGAAGGTGAAGGCGTTGGAGTAGTCCGGGAAATAGAGCCGGGTCTGGAGGTGGGCCTCGTCGAGCTTGAGCCGGAAGATCTGGGCGTTGTTTTCATCGAAGGCCGGGGTGTTCTTGGACTTGGACTTGGTTCTCTTTCGGAGCTCCGGGTTGGGTTTGGACCCGGTACCGGAATCGGATGAGTCGGGTCGGCGGATGGCGGCCCGGGCTCCGCCGGGCTGGATGTTATCGGGGTGGATGTAGGTGTGAAGGCCGTGGAGGAAGAAGATGGGGATTTTGAGGAAGGTGAAGAGGAAAGTGAGGGTGAGAGAGAGTGAGAGCTGGAGTATCAGATTCTTGTAGGTCAAGAATTGGTCCAGCATTGTTTTTTTTGGCTTGAGAATTAGTATTGCTACTTGGTTTTAGTTTCTGGGTTTTTCAAAGACCTGAGCAAAGTTTTGAGTCTTTGAGATCTTTGATTTGGAATTTTTGGCTTCTCAACTCCTGGGGGAGAGTGTTGAACAGGAAATGGGATTCTGTGCTTCCCCGCTTAGATTGGTCTTTGTGTGATCTGGACTCTGTGGGCCGTTTGGGCCTGGGCTTTGCATTAGCTTAGGTTATGAACAAGGCCTGTAATTGTATGATACAAGTTAGGGCATTAGGTTGGGGGAGCAACAACTCATCTCTAAGCCTTTCTAAGTTTCTATCCTCCGTTTAGAAGTAATTCCTTCTCTTGAATACCCGTGATCAGAAGTTGAAGGTCCTACTCGTTCGGTTGATAGCATTTTATCACACACTTTATGCAATAATGTTACAACACGATATTATTATAGATGTGGTGGAATGTAATAACTTGGAGTCAATCTATATCTAGTTATTTTACTTTACATTAACATCGGTTCGATGTCTAATCTCGTGATACCTGCTTAGTTTGCAATCCAGTGAGACCGAGATTAATTAAGAAATTTCATATCACTACTTTACCATAACAAAAAACTAACAGGAAGTTTAATCTTTTTTTTTTTTCAATAAATTACTTGTAAAAGGGAGAAATTATTTAAAGATCATATATAGCTCATTCGATGAAAAATAATGATAATACATTTAAAGGAAACAAAAATCTCTATCTCCAAAGTCGAATTACATCATCGTGGAGCATATGTTATGGCATGAAAGCACTAAGCAACTAACTCTATCCTAAAAGATAAGATATTTGCCGGAAGCATCAAGTTCGACTACCATCTTCCTCCAGATTTACTTTGCCATCAATGTCCTTTCCATCCTTGGAATTCCTGAAGCTTACGTACCCAACACATGGGCATTTCTGTTACTTGGTCTGCAATCACCGATCTCAAATAATAAATTAGGGCTGAACCTAATTGCTGCCTCCTGAAAAATCAACCAGCTCTCACCACTGGTACATTTTATTTGGATAATTTTGGCTCTGCAAGTTTCTCATTTTTATTTCCTAGGCATCTGTCATAAGACCTTATCACCAACCATTGCGATCTCAGACTGTGGAACCACCTGTAGAAAGAGATAATTATATAAATTAGTTCCTTAGCACACAAGCTTAAGATCTAACCAGAAAAGATAGAAGTAAAAGTAAGCAAAATATCTGCCTAGTGGTTAAAAAGCAAGCAGAAGTAATATCAACCTGATCCAGCTGCGAAGAAATGAACGGTTGCGACTGTAACCTCCTTGTTCTTCTGACAGCTCCGCCGTCCATTCTGCGTACTGGACCTAATATCATCAACAAGTTAATTAGCTTCAACGCATATTCGATCGGCATTTTACATGTATAGTGTGTCTAGGCGTTAAACACCAACATTAAGACCGACTAAACCAACACTAGCCAAGATTAGTTACCAGATTTTTTGGCTGTCTGGGGTGTTTTGATCAGATCTAGGGTCGAGTCGGAGGTGTCCGGCACGTAACGATCGAGACGAGCAAGGCGACCTTTGTTTTCAATCATGGAGCACACAAAGGAAGCCTCCATGGTGTTCAAGAACTGCACATGCTTCTCGTTCGTCCAGCTGATGGGCACGTGAGACTCCATTTCTTCTCTGCAAATTCGAAGGGTTTGGGAACAACGATCTGTGTGGGGTGTTGGAGTTTTTGTGAGGATGGCTTACAACAACAAAACCAACTTGTTTATAAAACCATGGAATTGTTTCCTCATTATATATAGAGAATAGAGAGCTAAGAACATATGGTATGCGGTATGTCCAGGTTTGTTGGGAAGAAAGTATTAGGATGTGCCTACTTGTTTGTCTTTTACTAACATGCTTTGCCTCACATTTTGAGCTAGATTTTTGTTACTTTCATTTCTTAGATATTTTGGTATAGTTATGAACTTAGAAGCTTGGTCTACATTTGGCTTAGCTGCCTAGATAAAGTGCACTGTTAGCTCATTTAGGCTAACTACCTAGCTAACTGGATATAAGATCAAAGGTGCCAAATATTCGGGTTATCTTAAGCACCGATCGAAAATATCCTGTGGTTTCTTTTGCCTAACAAATATCAGATGGCAAAAAAGTGCGTGGGGGTGTAAATATCTAGGAGTTTTTTTTCTTTTTGGGTGAGGAAAATATCAAAGACCTTGATGGGATTCACTTACAAGGTGAGAGATATTTTCGGGACGAAGAAGAAGAAGAATTAACAGATGGAATAGTAAATACGAAAAATATCTGCATGAGGCTTTGTTGAGATATTTTGAGATTAGATGCTGACTGTGATCTTGTTGGGACCATTTTGGTGTTGGACGGTTCTGACTTTATTCTTTTTCTTAGGGCACTATTTCTTATTTATGTAGATAGCTAAATAGTACAACATTAGATAGTCTAGGTCACAAATGGTCCTGCCATAATTTCTTGTTTGTTTTCCGATCGACTTTGTTGGTTATTACTTTCTTGAACAGCATTGGTTTTTCACTTAATTAGGGAACTCAGAGAATTTTAGCAATTTTCTATTTTCGGTTCTTAAATTTAGTTTAAGTCTTCACAATTTCAGATACTTGTTGCTAGTATAATTTGTATTTGTGCTTAGTTGTCCATAATCAAGTGGAGTACCTTATTCCCTTGGGTACGGTACTTGGAGCTTAATTTATTTGCTCTAAACTTAATGACCGTGTTGTATTACGCGTGAGGCGCTAGCTTTCTTGAACATTATTGGTTTTTTACTTAATTAGGGACCTCAGAGAATCCGATTAGCTGGTGAATTATGAGCCTCGTCGACATACAGATTAGTTTTTATCTAGATAATAGTTATCTTGCGGAACTATTTAGAGTAACACCGTTTTTAAATTGAGAGCATTTATTATATTTAAGATTGATGAACTTACTCGTTTACCATCGTTATGCATTAATTTTAGTTTACCTTTCTAACCTTAGATAGTAAATTCTACCCTCATCGACATACAAACTAGTTAACTTCGGATAGTAGTCTGCTTGCAGAACTATATATCTAGTGTAGGAAGATACCTAGTTGAGAACATTTGGTTATGATTGAGATCATCGGTTTACTACAGTTATAATTAGTGAAATTTCACCTTATAGTTTCACAATTGAAATAGTTCATTCCTATCTAAACAGCATCGAGCACAAATATAATAATAACTATTTTTCAAAAAAAAAAAAAAAATCATCAATACTAATAACATGGGCTTACTCTCTTCTTCCTTGGTATGGCATGCTTCGATCTCATCCACCTAATACCTCTCCTTATCTTCGAATGGATGATTTGGGATTCCCTTACCTTCGTTATGTTTGATTCTCTTTTATACATGGGTTGGTGCTGGGTCTATATCACAATTAGCTGCTATATTTTCTACACTTTTTCTTATAATACAAAAGTTGGTGGCTATTACGTGGACATGAAGATGCAAGGGTTATTTGGTTTGGTTACGGAGCTTAGATCCAATGGCTTCTCTTAGTTGACAGTGCAACTACTTATTTTCTTTGTGTTGTTTTTGCTTTGCGATATATTATCTAGAAGTTGGGAAAATTGGAGGTTCACCATCAATTTTTTTTACTTCCTTTTTCGTTATTGGGGTAAGATTTATGTCTTTCCTTCTTTAAATTGTATTTTCTTTTTTTACATTATTAATAAAAAAATAGGGAGACGGATGGTGATTTCAGGATCGATGGTGAGACTTGTACCCTACATTATCTGTTTCTGAGGAGCTAATATCACTTAATCTCTCTTAATTTAAAAAAAAATATATAAAATCACTCAACAAAAAAACAATACAAAGTTGTTTATTATTATAGAACCCTTTATTTACAAAGTACATAGTGGGTTCACAACATTCCAAGCCAGCTTTTCTCGTCTTTCTTGGCTCCGATCAATGTGACCTCATTCAAGATTGGTGTGGCGCGCTCTTATGGCCTCAGGGCTCTGACCCAAAACCTCACCCAACCTATAAACCACAATCTCAAACAACACAAACAAGGCACCCTCATACACACTCCCCATCGGAAGCAACGCCCTAGACTCCGCCGCATCCCCACCGTTATCCGCCATAGTCTGCGCCGGCACGTAACCCACCACGCTAGCATGCGCCACACACGACCCCGTCTCCGGCTGAGCCGTCAGCAACAAGACTCGACCACCGTGCGATCGCGCAACCGAGCATATGGCATCGACGGTGGAGAAGCCACCTGGCCCGGCGGAGGCGATGAGGAGGTCGTTAGTTGTTATGGGAGGAGTTGTCATGTCGAAGACTAAGTGAGCTGAGAAGCCGAGGTGTGCTAGACGCATGCAGAGAGCCTTCATCATTAGGCCTTCTCTTCCCACGCCGTAGAGGAAAACACTGCCGTTTTGGGCGGCGGTGGAAGATAGCTCGGCGACTAAGACGTCTAAGACCGGTGGGTGAGGGTGGGTAGGTTTTGAGAAGATGGAGGCTATGTGGCTGCAAATTTGGGAGGCAAGTGAAGCCATTGAAGAGGTCTGGGTCATTTGGGACTCTGAAGCCATTGCTTTGAGTCTCAAGGATAAGATCAGTACGTATTATATTTGCAGGTGTTGACAAGCAGAGTATGGTAGAGTTACACGTCAGCAGTTGTCTTTTTCATTTTTCGGTGTATATACATAAAAGGCTCTTCTAGTGAGTTTTTTTTTTTTTGTTTTTTTTTCTTCTGGGGATAGGGCATTAAACTAACTTTTCGATCCTATTTTCACGTCTCAACTGTTCAGTTTTTAGGTCATAATGTATAGATCACTTCTGCAAATTTTCAGCCAATTTGATGATCGTTAAGGCATCCAAAACTGCAATTTATCATTATAAACACGAACGGTTCCGGTTCGACAGATTCTGTCCGTTCGTGTTTATAATGATAATTTCAGTTTTGGATGCCTTAACGATCACCGATTTGGCTGAAAATTTGCATAAGTGATCTACTCATTAGGACCTAAAAAATGAACGGTTGAGATGCCGAAATATACTCGAAAAGTTTGTCTAATGTCTATCCCTATAAAAGACCAGAAAAAATGATCCTTTAGTGGAAGGACCATATATATATATATATATATATATATATATATATATGTATAGCTGTTCTCCACTGCAAACGTCCGCAGTTTTTAGATCCGTACGGATTTCCAGTTTTGACTCACTTTCCGATCACATTTTTACATCTTAACCGTTCAGTTTTTAGGTCCTAATGTGTAGATCACCTCTGCAAAATTTCAGCCAATTTGGTGATTGTTAAGGTATTCAAAACTGCAAATTATAACAATATATATGAACGGTTCCGGTTCGACAGATTCGGTTCGTTCATGTAAATTGTAGTTTTGGATGCCTTAACGATCACCAAATTGGCTGAAATTTTGCAGAGGTGATCTATACATTAGGACTTAAAAACTGAAAGGTTAAGATGTGAATGTGTGATCGAAAAGTAGGGCAAAATACAAAATCCGTACGTTTTTGTTTAGGTGCGGATATCCGCACCTGAGCAAGATTATATATATGTGTATGTGTGTGTGTGTGTATATATATATATATATTTATTTTTTTTTGCTGGGGGTGCAAATCAAAGTGTTACTCACTTGTATCCTTGTTGTATTGTTTACAAGAAAACTCGAACTAAAATGGAGAGAAATATTGCTAATGAACTATTTACATAGACAGAGCATAATAGTATGAGTTTTCCTATAAACACTAATAGAAGTAGTAGTTAATGTAGTCGTTCTAACAATGGGTATCGACAACCCAAAAGCTATAATTGCATGTTCGTGATATGGAAATCTAGTGTTTGGCTTAAACTAAGCTCCATTAGGTATTTAGGTTGATCTAAATTGCTTTATGGGTTACATGCATATTATCAAAAGAAAACGGAAATCTTCAACTAATCAAATCCATCTATTCTTCTTTTCTTAGTTATAAAGAAATTGATGAACTAGTTTGAGTTACTAGGGAATAGTTTTTTGTTTTGAAAATAGGAAGATGAAAGGTTTGAAGCTGATAGCAGGCATAACTGGAAGATTAAACATGAGAACATAACTCTCATTAAAAACGAAAAAAACTAAACCAGAAGGCCAGATACCAAAATGAAATACAACTAAGAGCAACCAGATATCAATTACAGATGAGCAACCAAATTTAACTCTTCAGACTCAAGGCATGTAGTGAACTGAAATCATGGTTAAACATAATTATATTGTTGAGTTACATATATAAATGGCTAGGAGTTGACAGATTGAGAAGCAACCTTTTACAGCTAAAAAGTCGGTACAACCCACATGGCATATTGCTCCACTGTACTCTTGAGAAGGCTATTGGCAGCAAAGGGCTTTGAAAACCTCTTAGGTTGGACATTAATCACATTATACATACCAAAATCACAATGTTCACCTTCTCTGAATTCCTGATCACTCTGATGATTGCGGTCATGAGTGTAATTTGGCTGACATCCTGAAAACTTTGAAGCCAAGACAGCTACTGAAGAATTAGCACCAATTTCAAGGTGTTTTAATCAAATTGTGAATCTAATTCAATGAAATTCCATCCAACAAATGGTAGACATAAAGCCCCAAATTACTAGACAGAATATCACAAAGGGAGACATTCTGTGGACTGCCTGGATGAAAAGTATATGAGAGTTGTGTACCTCCATAATCTGATATCATTGTTGTGGAGATAGATCCCATATCATATTCCTCTTTGAAGTCCATATCTGCATAATTGTTGACTCAATCTTGTGTAATCGTCACAAAATTACAGAAAAGATGCAGCCATTACAGCTGGAAAGTTGGCACAACCCACATGGCATGCTTCGTGGTCCTATCGAGCAATCTGTTAGCATGTTTGGCAAAAGGCTTTGAAATTCTTTTGGATTTGACGTTATACACACCAAAATCAAGTGCTTTACTATAATCAAAACCAGCCCCCATACGATCATGATCATGGCCTCATGGTTGTAGTATATGCAACTCGTCCAATATCCTGAACAGTTGGAAGCCGACACATCCACTGAAGAATTATCACCCAGGAAGAGAGAAATATCACCCAAGCTTTCTTTCACAGTCCACCTACCATTGTCAAAATCAATTAAAAAACTTCAAATTTTCTTGTCACACGTTCTTAATCTACGAAACCAATATACCTCAGAACCAGCAGCAGGTCTGTCTCATTCAAATCCACAAGATATGGTCTCACAATATCCCTTTGTATTATGCCGCCAGAAATACATTCTACCTCAGAACTCCATTGGGCACTATCAAATGAATAAACCTCAGAACTCCATTGATATCCCTTTGTATCAAATGTATTATGCCGCCACAAAATTGTCTTGAAAGTAAGCTATATCATCAATTCCGCGA
Organism: Rosa persica; assembly: GCA_025331145.1. NCBI lineage: Eukaryota > Viridiplantae > Streptophyta > Magnoliopsida > Rosales > Rosaceae > Rosa > Rosa persica. The sequence goes on from WFKR01000001.1 coordinate 42,140,426, forward strand.
CAGCTTAGATAAGTCCATGTTGCATCTTTACTGGGTATAATGGAAGCCAATCTGCATTTTCCACATATATTACCACAACAGTGCAATCATCTGCATTTAATATTGGGATCTGCTGAAATCGTAGCTCTGAAGACGTAAAACTCAGCTTGTCTAGTAGCATAATAGCTTCTAAGAAAAAATAGAGATGGAAGGCGAATCATCGAATTTCTTTCTCCCTCCTTCCTTTAACCCTAAAGAAGGGGTTTATCAGGGTTTTTGAGGTTTTGACTTTTGAGCTGAATCTGGTGATTATTATTTATATAGAGATGCTTGGAGAAGTGGGCTTCCTTCCTTTATATATCGGCCTTTTGGGCTCTCTTGAAACTTTGGGCTTCCTTACTATTCAAGTTATTTCCTCATATTATTATTTAATTATTTTAATTTTATTTGAGAAAATAAATCAAAATCACCGTGGTTAATGTACACCTACTGTACCAAATTTTCATCACTAGTTATAAGTGAAGAAGACCATAAACTCAAACCATTGAAAAGGGTCCTTTTGCATCAAGAGTTTAAGCAACATTGTTATCGAGACGGAAATAAAGTGAACTATGTACAAACAAAAAGCATATTGATGAATAATACAAGTAGCAGTCACAGCAGTCATTTGAGCATTCTGTATAGTCATCCCAGAAATTGTAATCGAATGTCAGTGATATATCAACCATAGTCTTAGCTTGGCTTGATTAAAAAAAGTCTTAGCTTGGCTTCATCTAAGCTCCATTAGGGTTGGCTGCACCTGAAGATGAAGGGGGATCGGATCTCTTTACCTTGTTCATCTCAACATCCTCGTCCTCATCTTCATCATCAAGAAGGGAACCTTTCCGTCTGAGTTCTTTTACTTTCTGAAATTCATCATAATGAGCTCTTCTATGCTCCCTGAAACTCCTACCACTTTTGTCTGAATCTGGCAAAATCAATGGTGGAACAGTCACAGACAACAGGTCAGTACAGAGGTGATAGCATATGAGGACTAATTCTACATGGTATAAATCTTACTGAGACGAGAAAAAAGAGATGTGATAAGATCCCTATGTGTCTTTTCTGAACTGTGCATAAGGAAAGACAGAAGCTAGAGGAGGACTAAGCATGATGGATAACAACTCATAAACATTAAGAACATAAAGACAACAACTAATCTCCAGGTATAATCAGGAATCTAATCTCCAGTGTCCCACAATAAGTAACATTGGAAGATGATGCCACTTAAACAAAATCCATCTACCAATAGAGCTGTGTTTCTTTCTAGCACAAAAAAGACATCTGCTAACCTATATATATACCTTCTACACTGACAAAAACACATTTCAAGGACATAAAATAAAACTTGAGGATGCAAGCTTGCAAATTGGATGTTTTAAACAATAACCGGAGCACTTCTCAATTCTAAATGTCTGATACACAAGTAAGCTTGCTAAGGTATAATAAGCAATCATGTTACTCCAAATAAATGTAGTGAAAAATTGTAATGAATGACGATCGAAAGAGTTAAGTAGGTTGAAAGGTTGAAAAAGGAATAAATGAACACCTTCATCATCTTGATCCATAGTATCAGCTTCATCCTCAGATGATGTCCAGCCAGTAGCTCTCGTGGTCTTCTTTGTACTTGATGATGCCACATCACTCAAAGCAGATCGTATGGCTTCTGCATGCACTGCGTCACCAATACATTCATCAAACCGACTCCGCCGAATAGGAGACAGAGATCCTGGAAAGAGTATAGTGTCATCGATAATGATGAGTCGTCCCTTTTTTCTGAAGAACAGTATTCAAAATGATAGATCCTAAAAACAACTATGAATCATACATTTCCACATGAAAGAGAAAAATCCATCAGAGTGAACTAGTCAAGACTACCTTATCTTTCACATATAGAGCAACATTTTACTTGAAAGGGAAAGTTGACAAAAAACTTCATAGTTCATAGTACATGCATATAACTCTGAAACGCCTCCTCATAAAGCAAATCGACCTACCCTCATCATCTTCATCATCCGTTTGCATAGGGTGATACGGCGTCTTCGGCTCAGTAATTTTCTGCCTTACAGGTTTATTTGCTTCAATTTCCCCCAGATTCTCCTCATCCCATCTAACTCGACCTCGGTTACTGATTCAGGAATAAAAAAAAAGGAAGAAGAAGTCAAAAATCAGTATATCCACAATGTACAAATGCTTTTACATCACAAACAACCATAAATGCAATGCCTTAGTGCACCAAATCTTTCTAATATCCAGTCTTACGAATACGATACACAACAAATTTAACCGAAAGTTACGAACAACGCCAGGTCCTTCTTAACATCAAAAGAACAAATGCTAAATTACCTCATTCTGCTAAAACAGCCAAATCTCTGCAAAAAAGCACCACAAGCAACTCAATAAGTTTGAATTTTCTAAAATTATCAACAAAAACCAAAAGAATTCACAAGATTCACATTCATAAGTCCTCAAACAAAAACCTAAATTCCATAAAAAAGAACACAAATTTTCATTCCCATTTCTCAGCTATAGATCCACATCTTAAAGATACTCCATAATCCACTAAACAAACACACACACGCAGCAAAAAGCTATTCAATAGAGCCACAAATCAATAGCACATTGAAACCCTAACTGAAATGAAACTCCGCAGAATTCGAATACTCGATATCATTAACAAGATCGAACTTTCATTTTCCAGTAATCGGAGACGAAAATTAAACCGCCGGAATTGGAATTGAAAGCAGAAAAATAAATCGAAAAATGGAATTTTGGTACCTTCAGTGCCTCCGGAGAAGAAGAATATGATGAAGCCCTCCGAGTTCGGTTTTTTTTTTTTTTTTCACAAAAGAGATGAAGTCTAATTTTTCGTTCTCCTTTTATGATTTTCGGGTTTTACCAAATCACCCTCGATATAACACGTACATAGCAAAGTGTCCTCATCGAGACCGTGAATTCAAATTCCCCTGAAACAACTATGATATGTCATGTAATCATGTTTGAGTTGTCTGTTGATAAACGTGTAGTGAAATTTAGATTCGTTAATTCAGTGATTTGGCTTGACATGCATAATTTATTTAATAAACAAGTGATGAGGCGTTGTAAAACTCTTTGTAATTGTTGTAAATAGATTGCATTGACCTATTTAATCTTTTCTAATTCGTATAAAGATAAGAAATCTTAGCATAAAAATATAAAATGATTTACATAACTTTACAATCTTTATTAAACTGTGAATCTGTACTGCACTTGTTATTTGTAGATTAAGAGTTTTAATTCGAGATTTCTCTTTTTATTAATCAGATATTTGAAGAGTTGATTCGATTTTAATCTTGTCGATTTAACCCGATTAATCTCGTGCAAATTTTAACAAATGCTACCATCCCTAACATTTTCACCACTGCAATCTGCCACGTCAGCCAATGGACCCGTAAACGCCACGTCCACAGGGGCAATACGGGAAAGAAAATAAAATCGTGCAGGCCGAAAACAGAATCGTAAAATAGGAAAAATATTCGAAGAGAAAAAAGAGAGTGTTTGATACGAAGCTTAGGGAGCCCAAGAGCTAATAATAGAGACTAGCAGCAGCAGTTAAACCCATCACCAAGCATCCCTCAAAAGTAAGAATTTCAGTTTCTGCAACCACGATTGTTATATATAATTGTTGTGTATCTATAGGTTCGATTAAATATGCTTTACGGATCCAACTTTGCTTTCATCTGGAATGTAAATTATACCCGGGAAATTTTTTTCTTGATCTGTGTCTTTTGTGGATGTGGGTGTGAATTTTATTGCGGAAAGAAAATTGGGTCTGGCTTATATTCAGTTTTTGGTATCATATAGCTATCTGGGTTTTACTATATTATAGATGTTGATGGGAGATGGGAGATCCCTCTTTTGTTTTTTATTATGTTGTTTATTCTGCTTTTGGTCATTGATTATGTAATGCTCTGTGGCCTTGTAGATCTACGGTAAAGATTGGAACTTTGTGATTGAATTACTAAAGAAGGGAGAAATTAGTTTGATTGAAATGGGGTGTGATGAGAAATGACGATTTGTGTGGATTTGAAGATAAGTTAGGTAAATAAAGAGTTGGGATTTGTCGATTGATGAGGACAGTGGGAGTGTTAGGAAAGTGCATTTGAGTGTATGTTAAGTTTGTATTGAGAAGTCGTATGTATGTGTTTCTAATTTATACTAATGTTGATCAGTTTTGTTCTGGTTAAGGTAGCAAAGTGTGGTATTGTGAAGTTCTTTCTTTTTGCACCGGAGGGAGATGTTTTCATTGTTTTATGGACTCTGGAAGTATATGTTTAGCAAGACGGAGTTTCATGTACTCATTCTTGGAATTGACAAGGCTGGGAAAACGGTAATGAACTTTCACATCTTGTGTTAGTTTACGTGCTTTATTGACTCAATTGGTGGATTTTATCTTCTTTAAACACATTTTCAGATTCATTAGTTGTAGTTCTTAGTCTGATTTTTATTCGTAGACTTTGCTGGAGAAGTTGAAATCAGTTTACTCAAACTTGGAAGGTCTCCCTCCTGATCGAATTGTTCCAACTGTGGGACTTAATATTGGTCGTATCGAAGTGTCAAATACTAAACTTGTGTTCTGGGACCTGGGAGGTCAGGTATGTGATTATTACATGACTGTAATTACACTCCAACTGTTGCAGATCCAACCCTTTTATGTGCATCAGTTTTCTTTCTGAAGATGAGTTTTTACAATCATTCTGCTTGTTGTTTCTGTCAGCCTGGTCTTCGCTCAATCTGGGAGAAATATTATGAAGAAGCGCATGCTGTGGTCTATGTAATTGATGCTACTTGCCTATCGCGTTTTGAAGATTCAAAATCTGCATTGGGTAGGTGATCTTCAAATTGGTGAATATTGTGCTGCTTTCTAACTTTGTTTTCCTGGGGTAGTATAGTTGTTACAATTGATATATGATAAAATATATGCCATACCAATACTAATATCTTCAATTTGTTAAACCAGAAAAAGTTCTTCGGCATGAGGATTTGCAAGGAGCTCCTCTGTTGATATTGGCCAATAAGCAGGTGAGCAAAGAACAATTTCATATGATGCATTCAATCATAAAGAACCTAATCTTAAGTTTATTCAGCATGTTGGACTTATATGTGTCTGAAGTTTGATTATTTTTCTTCTAATGGTGCACTCACACACAAACACACACACACACACACACGGTCTATGTGCTTAGGTTCTTGGTAAATATAGGCCAGTGGTAAGAGCTCAACTATAGAGTGTTGTACCATCCTGCGGATTCTATCTCATTCTATTAACATATGAAAGTTGTACGATGTTATGGATTCTATCTCTTTTCTTAAACATGAGAGTTGTACCTAGTTGTGGATTCTGTTGTTTTCCTTTCAACATATGGATATACTTTTATGTGTGATGTAACTAATACTGTTTGTTATTGCTCTGTCGTTTAGGATCTTAATGATGCTGTATCATCTGAGGAACTTGCTCGATATTTAGATCTTAAAAAGTTGGATGAAAGAGTTTACATGTTTGAAGCTGTTTCAGCATATGACGGGTAAGTGTATCATTTTGCAGCTTCCATGGCTTTGCTGACTCTTTATTTGCTCCCAAAAAGTAGTGATATGGAATGGAAATACCAGTGTGGTTGCACCATAACTTCTGTATCTTTTGAATGCTGCAGGATGGGGATTAAAGAAAGCGTAGAGTGGTTGGTGGAGGTAATGGAGAGAAGCAAGAGAACTGAAACGTTGAGAGCTCGTGCAGGAGGCCCAGCTTCTGCTTAGAACTACAATTTGCAGTTGTCTATCCCAGCTTCTGTAAACCATTTTGTAAATAAATCATTTGTTCCGAGTTTTGATTATTTACTACATGATTCACAGTCGAAAATCAAATCTCCACAGCCAGCCAGCCTCTAACACTCGTTGTTTTTCCTTTTCAACTTGAAGTTCAGATTGTAAGATAACACTTAATTTATCAATTTAATGATTACAAATTTTAGCATCCTGTTTAAATCAAGCAGAATGGAAGATTACAGTTTAGACATTCAGAATCAATATTGTCATTTCATATAGAAATAAAACTCAGAGCTTGTTTATTTCCAACACGAAGCATACACAGTACATATAAATATTTGATACGGAAGCTTTTCCAGTTGTTCATGGCGCTCTGCCTGTAATTCTGCTATTTGCTTGATTCAAGAGTAGCTCTCTCCTTTGCTGTAGGCTGTGCTTCTTTGCAAAACAAAGAAAACCAATGTCACCGAAACGTAATTTACAAACAAGTCAACTGCGAAAACAAACAGAATGGAATCGAAAGCTTACTGGAAATAAGGGCCTTAGGTCTGGTCTTGAACAGAATCCGGTGACGTATGATTCCAATGACTTCCAACTCCACCCTCCCCGAACTACCCTCCTCACCGGCATCCTTGACTTTGTTCAACACCAAGAGCGGCTTCTTCAGCGGCAGCTTCGTCCCGGTCAGTTCATGATACCCGACGGTGAATGTGTAGGTTTCCGGCGAGGAAGGGCGGCAGAGGACGCCAATCTTCAGATTCTGGAGACGATCTTTGAACTGGGGCTGAACCTCAACTATCCCCTGTAACTCAAGCATGGCCCATTCTGGACAATTCTCTCCACAACTGCACTTCACCCGAATCTGCATTCTTCCCTCTTTGAAATCTCAAACGGCGACTGCACTACTTTGCATCAGCTTTATATACTGTGGAAATTTTTGGCGCCAACAACTCCCGCTCAGGAAATAATTTGGGCTGGGCTCATGGCTGCCTTGGGCCTCAATGCTTCCAGCCCATTCTCAGGAGAAGAGTAGGAGATGGAGACAAGAACAAATTCCTATAACGTACGTGTAGGTTTGAACTTCCTGTGGAGTGTGATTTCTTGAAACGCAAGAATTCGTGATTTCCTGGGGAGTCTTATATATAGGTAGTCTACAATAAACTAGCTCCAACAACATTTTAGAGCTAGCGAGGTACTCACAGATTCAGATTCAATGCATCATCAATGGGAATGTCTTGATCTGGACGTGGTGTTTTTGGTTCTTGATAAGTTGTTGGAACCCATCGACCGTGCTAGCTTCGGTGTGGTTTGCAAATAATGGGGTCGTCTTGCAAGAGCCTACAAGCGATGGTGTAAGCGAAAGGTGCTTCCCATGCTCCTTACCCCTAGAAACTACGATGGATCACGTCAGCAATGGCGTTGTGGAAAGAAGAGAAGACGAAGACGTCGACCAAAGCACCAGGGACTACTGTACAGCATTTTGGAACGAAGAATCTACAGCCATGTGCAGAGTATTATGCTCCCATCAGTGACAGTGAGTAAACAAAGACATGGATGTAGCAGATACTATCGTGGATGTGGTCATGGTTGGGTGGCCATGATAGACATGGATGAGTTTAGAAGGGAAGCGATTATAACTCTCGTCAACCCCTTCACAACAGCAGTGTTGCAATCTTTCCCTCCTTTGGAAATCTATGGCTGGGGTATCCCAAAAGTTATCTTGTCCGAAGATCCGACTTTGAATCAAGACAATTATGTGGTTGTAGCTTTCTCTGATGGTGACTGCTTGGATTCCATCAAAGGAAGACAAGGCTGGTATCATATCGAATTCAAACCGTACCTCGCAGAGTTTGATCTTTGCAAATTTACTGATGCTATATTTTACAGAGGCCAAATCTATATGGCTGACAATTGTTGCGGAATAATTGCGGTGTTCGATTACAAAAGCAAACAACAAATGTACTTGGAAAAGTTATGCAAACCATTCCAAAATTTATCACAACGAGCTGAACGAGCATATCTTGTGGAATCAATCAAGGGAGACTTGTTGTATATTCGAAGATTTACAACATTAAAGGGTTTAGACGAAGGCCATGTGACCGAGAATTTTAGGGTATATAAGATGGTGCTCAATGGATCCATTGTGGAGCATGTTGAGGTAAAGAGCATTGGAGATGAGGCCTTGTTTGTTGGTGACAGTCATTCAGTATCTTTTTTGGCTTCAAGCTCTTCACGGTGTCAACCAAATTCGATTTACTTTACAGATGATTCGATAAATTTTTGCCTATATTTAGATAACTACCACGGACTACAAGTCCTCGACAAGAATATTGAAGTACAAGCGGATATGGGCATCTTCCATTTAGAGGATGGAACTATTAGCCAATATTACCCAAAATATTCCTTTGACGGTACGCTGCTACCACCCGCTTTTTGGATTATACCACCGGCCGTTTAATGGACTCTGCTAGCTATCCGTCGTTCTGGTTCATAGTAGGATGAGTTCTTCATTCTTAGTTAAACAAATATGGATTGGTGGAACCTAATTCTGTATCAAGTTTTATGTCTTCACCATATGAAGTTTTGGAATATGTTTGAGGTGCTCCCCGACTCTCCGTTAATAATATTGTGAATGTTTATCCCTGTTATTGACTTGTTGCCATTCAAATTCATCAACTCATATTGATGCCTGCTAATTGGTCACCAAGAAGAATCGTATTTCATGATACGAATAAAGGAAAATTAAAGGAAAATACTCCCTTCTATCGGTCTCCCCTTCATTCCAGTTCATATTTGGGATGAGTTCTCTATTAATCCTCTGTGCAAACAAATTTGGATTGGTGAACGTTCATTCCAATCAATCCTCATACAAATAAAGGGGAATATTCCCTCTCATAGATCTTTATACAAAAGGGAAACTAGTAGAAGAAAAACAGCAGAGCAGAATACTTCTTTTTCTTGCTAACTGAAAAAGTTGATCTACGTATTGAGCTCAAATGTAAACATAAATAGAAGAAAAATCCATGACGATATACTGGAGGCACTACTGGTCAAATGTAAACATAAATAGAAGGAAAAACCTTAAAAGGTTGCTGCTAACAGTGTCTTCTACATCATTTGGAAGGTTAGATTAATCAAAGGCCAAACAATCAGTATTAAGAACAAATTAGATTGCACATAACGCTATGCTAATACAGACACTAAAGCTAAACTCGAAAACACACATGGGGAGTCAAACATTGCTGAAACCTTTGGTCAGGCAATCTCTTTCTGCAAAAGATTGTCCTTGTGTTGTTGTGATGAACTAAGTTGCTTCTGGAAGTACTCCTCGATATGCGGGTCATACTCGAGTGGGATCGCACCTGTGAGAGTCTTTATAGCAAATTCAATGCAGGGGTCTGGCCATGAACTCCCGAAAGGGGGTTCAGTAATGGATGATCCCAACTTCTCACCAGTTCCAACCATGCCATCATGTTTTTCTTGTTTAAATAAGTTGCCTGGAGGCGGAAATAAATTGCATTCCTGCTTCTCATAGCTCATATTGTCTGTTTCTCCATTCCCCGAATGATCCTTTAGAGTCTTTATTGCAAATGCAATGCATGGATCTGTGAAGAAATCAGCAAGAGGGGAATCTGAAGGAACTCCAGGCTTCTCTTCAGCCTTATCATGCTCTTCCTGAACAACAGAAGCAAAATCTTGCTTTTCTGGCAGTTGGGATGTACAACCAGCCGAATTATCCGACTGTTTGCTGCCAACTCGACGTGCACGAGTGCTTGCTTTCAGTTCTGGCACTGTATCAACTTCAATACCAGCTAGTCGCTTAGAAGCACGACGAGGCAAGTTAAGATCTTTCTTCTTCTTGGATTTGGACAGCCGCTGGATCTTTTCACTTCCATGTTTTGCATTCCCACCTCCTGGAGACTGTTCATCTTGAGTGCCTTGACCTGCAAGAACAGAAATGCATTTGGTTTTGGTAGAATGACCATCCTGTACTTTTTCCTTTGAACCTTTAGCTTCCGACAGATTTAAGCTGCTTGATTCAGGAGCATGTTCAGTAAGGGACGCACTTGCTCCATTACTGTCACTATTAAGTAGCTGTCCATCTTTCATTATCTCATTCAAGTTCGAGGTTCGTTTGTATCTAACCTGTCCACTCGCTCTACCCACTTCTAATTTCTGCTTCTTGGTAACATCAGACAATCCAGACAGAGAAAAGTTATTAATGAAAAAGTAAACATAGTTACCGCACTGCAGCTAATCAAATCAAGAACAGAGAAAGCTAAGCTGAACCCACACTGATTACACATTCATAACTAAATAACTTTTCGTAGCATATGCCACTAAATAAGCAAATTGAGGACTTAAGCACTAGAAAAGTCGTAGAATGTTAAGCAATGTAAATACTTTGATGGAGAACAGTACTTCCAAAATAAACCCTACAAATCATAATATTCTCTAATTTAAAAAATTGGTATACAAAGCAAGACGGTACATAGGAAAGCACCTACGGAAACATTAAGGACCTGTTTGACAACCATTTTGTTTTTGGGTTTCAGTCTTTATGTTTCACCTTGTGTAATCCAACACAAATCAAGCTTCTTCTTTTTTCTTTTGGCATATTTCTGAAATTTTACCTTCCAGAATATTCATTCGATAACATTTCTGGTAAACATAACATTCACAACCCAGAAGAATCACCACAAGCACAGCACAATATTTAAAAGCTAAAAAACAAGTTCTTTACCAAATCCAGTTCTAAAAGAGCTAAAAGACTTAATCTTTCAAGTGAATAACTACTTAACCACCCTAGAAATTGTAAACCTATGAGCCTATGACCCTAAAACACTTTGAACTTGATAAGATTGAAGAAAGTAGAAGCCTTTAATTATGTACCTCGTCTCTTCTGCCGTCATTTCTAGCCTTGCCCTCCTCGGCCAAACCAGTTGGGTCCTCCGATTTCTCCTTCATCTCACCGGAAACCGAGTTTTCCGACCGACAACCGCCGGAATATGAGCCTCAGTGTCCTTTGCGCTCCCGTGAGTCAAAACCTCAAGTACAGAGAACTAGGACGCAAAGTCGTTTGAGACCCACGTGCTTCCTGAAACTGGTTTTAAAGCCCAGGGAGTTCTTGGGTTATAATACCATGTTGTTCTTGTTTCAAATTGCGCTTGATCAAGCTGTGCTTTTAGTACGAAATTGCCCTCGGTTTTTTTGTTAAGAGGACTGATTTGACCTCAGGTACAACGATTTGAGCACAACATGTTAAAAGGAGCAGCTGAACTGGGGAACAGGGGATCCTACACTTACTGGTTAGGGATATTCCACTAGTCTGGTTCAAGAGTATGGAGTTGATCCAAGACATCCAACCACTTAATGACACGTGTCAAAATGAGAAGGATTTTTCTAAAGGGTCCTTGAACTCTTGTGTATTTAGATTTTACTACCCTGACTGACTAGCTATTGCCTCATTTTTGAAGCTCTCTCTTTCAAATACATCTTTCGTGAAGCTATATTTGCAGCTGATTCCTTAAAGTTGGTTCGTTCCATCCGTTCAGATTGATCTTGGGTTTACCGGTTGCCTCCTTCAGCATCTTTTTAATCTTGTGTTGCAAGTCTTTTTGTATCTAATAAAAAAAATTAAAAAGACAAGAACCCTGACTGACTAGCTAGGATTCTTATAGGCAATTGGGCCATAGAGAACTTTGAAAATTTCATGGAATGCCAAAACTTATGTCATTGATTCTGGCCAAAACAAAACTTGGAAATCTCCAACACTGTGTTATACATGTATAGTTTACAAAGAAACAAAACATGGTGCATTTCCACGAAGTACAACTCAAACTAGTATATATCAAGTTTCAAGAACAATATTATAATCTGTGTATCTCTGATCTGCCATGAACTGAAAACACCACATTGGAACTTTTAAACTGCATCAAGTCAATTGTGAAGCGGATTGGGTCCTGCGGGGACCGTTCGGCGCGAAACTGCGTGACTCAGGTTGATCTTGTTCCTTCTGATGGACTCCTTGGCGCTTAGGAACATTGGAGCATACCTGTTGCTGTAACTCGACCTTTGTTCTGTATTGGATGCTTGAGCAGTAGCAGTACTAGTAGGTCGACAATCGGAGCTTTGAATTATTGCTAGGAAGACAATGGCAACAACGAGAGTTGAAATTAAGCACTTTTGAGCCTTCATCATTATAAGTATGATAGAAATCAAACTCAAAATATCTTAAAAATCAAAGAATGCTGGCTCTTGCCTTTTAGCTTTTGGCTCTGCCTGCTTGAAAGTTCAGCTGTATATATAAAAAATGGGGAGAGCTGCAGGCTTCCTACAGTGTACATATATTATGTATATGTATTAAATATCGATCCCACGTCGATTTAAAATGACAAAACCAAGTTGACTTTGGGGTTTGGAAGAAGTCGTTTTCTGCAAATAAGCTGGCCATCATGTGCAGTTAGCTCATTAGGATAGGATTATAAGGCTTTGACCTACATCACTTTTTGTGTAAGTGTGAGTGATACAATTGCATATAAACATACAGGCCGGATCAGAAGCGGACGTCTGCAAATATAAAAGTGCGGACATCCATCCTCATGCCTCGATTAGGTGTTGATGGAGGCCTTGTTGTCGAACGGAGACCATGGGCATCCCGGATGGCATCACATCACCATCAAGGCCAAGGCTCAGCTGATCGAGGTCGAAGGTTCTAGGCAGCGATCTCACCCGAAACCTCAAGCCAGATCAAGGTCGACTTCGAACTCTTCATCGACAAGTCCAGCGGCACCGGCAACCACAGCGCTGCCAACGAAGACTAATCGAGGCCTGAGGATGGACGTCCGCACTTTTTCTGTTTTGCAAATGTCTGCTTCTGAACGGCTCCGTATAAACATAAACACTTCACTCACACATAGGGCAAGTGAGTTTTATAGTGAAACATCCTAATACAGTGCCTGCCCATATAAGGTAGTTGTATCACGATAATCTCTGTAATCACTTCAATATATCTGATATCTTACTACTTGATTGTCAAGCTATCTAGATTTCCCAATTTATTCATTAGATTCACATAATAAGTATATGTAACAAGAAATATGAAATACTTAATATCTCTAATTACTTGCTCTGTTTGTAACAGTGGTTTTTGTGCTAAATATAAATTGTAATTGTTCAAGTTCAAATTACATTCCAAAAGGCTTTGATGAGTTTTATCAAAAAGTTGCTCCGGATAACTCGGAGCTGAGCGTACCGAAACCCTAGAGGATTCGGCAGCAAGGGGGGCGGCGATCTTCGGATCTCTGTTTGCTTTGGGTGACCCACGCGTCGCTCTTTCGCAGTGAGAGTGGTGCAGTCTGGTGGTGGATTAGTTTCAATTTGTGATAGGAGCTATCAGGCTTTGGGATTAATGTCGCATCTGAGGCGATTTTGCTTGATCGTTAGCATACGGTGTGCAGCCGACGTGAAGCGGCTTCTACTCAGGTATGTGGAGGCGTGAAGCTCTTGTCAGTGCTTTGCCAGAGCCCCGGGGTGAAGTAGATTCGTATTGGGATCTCCTTCTCCCTCGTTTGCAGGTGCTTCCACACCAGAGCCAAAGCGGCTTTCTTTCTAGTTGTCTTGATGGGGGAAGACCGTGGACGGTCACCGGAGTGGTGATGAACGACGACTGTCTCTCTGAAGGGTCAGAATCAGGTCCACTTGGGGGTGGGAGACGAAGGGTTGGGCAATGGGCTTATGGGCCTCTGCCGATCTGGGCTGCAGATGTAGTCTGGAGAACTGGGCATGTTGGGTCATCTCCCCTTTTTCTTTAAGATCTAGGTTGGACTCGGGTTGGGATTTTTTTGGGAGATGGCATGTCATGCTCTTTACCCTGTACTTGTTCCTCGAATGCTGCTATGGCTGGGTTGAGTGTTGCGGTGTACACCAAAAAGGTTTTAGATGTCAAGATATTCAGACCAGTGTCTTCATTTTAGAGTAGTGTAGGGTTAGGGAGTTTTTTTCAATTCTATATTTTTTCTGCAATTCGTTTAGGATTTTAGTCTTTTTGGAGATTCCACTTTGGATTTTTGGTTGCTTTTCGAGCATTGAATTGTAATTTGAGGGGTCTTTGGATCTCTCAAGCTTGACCGAGTGAGGTCGTATGATTTAATATCAATGGATCAGTCTTTCGTTGCACTAAAAAAAAAAATACATTCCAAAAGGGTGACTTTTGAAAGGTTTAAGTATTTCCAATCTGAACTTGTATCCATGTTTATCTCTGCATTTTCTACCCTAATTCTCCGATGTTGGTCGGGTATTGGAAAATTGTAAGTCCTATATGACGGCTTTCCAATCTATTGAGATCCGACATATTTGTAGGGAAGCAAATGGTGTAACAGATAGTCTCGCGCACCTTGCTAGCTTGTTTGCACTTGATGATGTTTGGTTTGAGGAGACTCCTGCTACTATTCAGGACATTCTCTACGAGGATTATTGTATTAATTGTTTTAATGTAGTGCGGGGTTCAGGTTTTATGTCCCCCCGACGCAAAGTACTACTATTAATATAATAAATTGAACCGGACGTGGGACTGAGCCTCCCAGATAGACTGGGTTCCAAACCCCTTTAAAATAATATATATATATATATATATATATATATATATAAATGTTTAAGTGAATAAAAATTGCACAGAGAAACTATGGGAGAATGGTGTTGTATTATTGATAATAGGAGCCCTAGATATAAGGATTTACAGAGTACATAAAAGGTAATATAATCCAAATATAACTAGGAAATCTATAACCTACTCCTATTACAACTCTAGGTCTAAACCCTAATTTAAAGAGTCACACATGATGTGGACTTCCTTCAACAATAAAACTAATCTAACAGGTTCACAGCTCACTATAGTTTATAACAAACTGAGATTTTTAAAAAAAAAATCTTTTTTTATTTGATTACAGCCAAACTCTTGGTCAGCAAGCCATGCTGCTCCAGTATTCTAATATGGAAATGTATGAATGTGTGAGATCGATTTGACCTATTCCGTGTTTTCTGAAATGTGTATATAATCAACTAATTTTTCAGTTGACTAAGCACAGTTCGGAGGTGATATATCAATTGAAAATGATAAGGCAGGCTAGCTTACTATGTAGTTTGGAATCTTGACCGAGAAGGAAGAAGAGGAAGACAATTGAAGGTATTAGCCGTACGACTATGTAGTCTTGAAAGGAGTACCTGAGCTAAAGTCTTTGTTAGGTACCCATCACATTCATTATAGAAAATTCTTGCTACAATTGGCAATGAATCTGAAGCTTTGAGATTAATTCGTTTTCTTCTAGAGCATGTAATCAATGTTCATCCAAAAATTGGGTAACATCGTGATTCAACGGAGCGGTTTTGCTTTTATTAGCTATGGATCAAGATAATAATTTACATAACAGGAGAAGCTCAATCACCATATTGCAGGCTAAAAACCAACAACTAGCTTTGTGATAGATGCAAAAGGATCAGACACTCTAAAAAGGTATTAACTTTTACATCTTTAATTTATCACGTACAGTATCATTCTGTAGCATACAAAACCACTAATTGGTTCATCAAAAGAACAAAGTAGAGAAAGTTTCTTCAAGCTTTTCGGTAGAGCATGCTTAATTTTGACCTTTTTCCCTTCAAAGTTGAGCAGAAAGCAGAACATATGTTTCCTGGAAAATCCACTTAATTGTGAAGAGGGTTTGGTCCACCAGGGACAGCTTGATGAGCAACAGTACTTATCTGGTTCATCTTCTTATATCGAAACCCTGCAGAATGCAAGCCAGCACTAAGACGCCTGAATTCAAAAGAAAACCTGGCTCTTACTCTCAGTCTAGGTTTCATTTCTTGAACTTCTTCACTGCTAGTACAGCACCAGCTTATGTGCCGCCGGCTACTAGAAACATTAACTAGAGCTAGAATGACAAGAATGCACATAAAGACTGGAGAGAGTTTAGAAATTCTCATGGCTTAAAAACTTAATTTGGTAGATAGAAGTTTATGTAAAAGGAGTTGCTTGTATGCACTGCCAGGATTGAGCATTAGAGGTTTATTTATAAGGGAAGGATTAGAAGCTAACACACCCTTCTGTATTGTCTTCTCCATTTTTAATTCTTTTGGAGTACGCAACCCCTCTGGTGAGAGAGATCCAAAATGACAATCAATCAATTATATCTTCACAATGCTTCTACACCAATTTTCTAATAATTGCTAGGCCTGATTTAAAAATAAAAACATAAATTTATAAATTAATAGAAACTAATCCCTATCAGAAAGGACAACGTTGAAACAACAAGCCAAGCAATTGATGAAAGAAGCTGATTTATGATGGTATAGGAGTACACATGATGCTGAGATATCAGGAGTTCAGGACCATTTGGAAAATATTAGTAGTATATAGCATCCCCTGTAGTATATAGCATTTGTTCTGTCATGTCTTACTTTGCGAACCAACCGCGTTTGGGTTCACACAATCCAGATTCAGATGAGAAACCTGCGGATTATGTAACTCTATATGCATCACATAGTTCTTAGACTCGTTTGGTCGGCTACCGAGTACATCTCCTTCTTGTCTCCATATACTTCAGAATGCGAACCAGCAATAAGACGCCTATGTTCAAAAGAATACTTGAATCTTACACTCGGTTTAGGTTTTGATTCTTGAACTTCTTCTGTACTGGACCAGCTGATGTCCCACCGGCAGCTAGAAACACGAGCCAGAGTCAGAATGACAAGAATGCACACAAAGACCAGAGAGAGTTTAGGAATTCTCATGGTATAGAAGAACAATGTAAAGGGGTATAGAGAATTTTTGTATGTCTTAGCAGGCTTGTTTAGAGGTTTATTTATAAGCTGATTGAGCGAGTAATTTCAACATACTAATTGCGAGTTGCCTAAAGAAAAACTACTAATTAAGAGAGCCATTCCTTAATTGTTTCACAAGTTCAGTAACAAAAGTTATTTGGTCAGCCATTTGAGACAGATTCATTGTGTCTTTACTCCCAGCTTTCTGTGTAAGGTTTGGTGGCTATCTATTTTTGGTGGAGACATTTTACATAGCATGTAGGAATGGATTTTTCAGGAAAGTGGTTCCTTTGTATTCCATTGAGAAAGTTTAGTGGCTATCTATTTTTGGTGGACATATTTTACATAGCATGTAGGAATGGATTTTTTAGGAAAGTAGTTCTTTTATATTTTCACTGGGAAGGGAAATGTAAGATTCTTACTAATATGTTTGGTAAAAGTACGGAATGGAATCAATAACTAATAATATAATGAAAAGAAATTGGTATTTATTTGTTTATATGATTATTTTTAGTCATACAAATTGTAATAATGTTAAGAAAGTGTAATTAATGTTGGAAAATGAGAAAGAAAAATGGTTCCTTAATAGAATGGAAGGAAAATGAACCATTTTCCTAACCTTGCACTTACCAAACCTTTCCCAAACTTAAAATCCGTGAACCAAACAAGATCTAAAAGAATCACTCTCGTTCATTATTTCTTTGCATTTATTACTCGCAATACATTATTTTATTGCATTAATTACAAAATTTTTAACTACTTTCTGAATAATTATTCTTAGAGCATCTTTAGCAATAAAATAATGTGTTTCAGGTTGGGTATGAACTAGGTTGTTCAAGTTGTGTATGAACGCAAGTAGTGTATTCATATACTTGTGTATTTCTCTCATACTGAAGTTGAAAACTCTCAAAAGACGTAGACATAGATTTTGGTCTAACCTCGTTAAATTAATTTTTTAACATTATTTCCATTGCCTCATTATTCTGTAGTTATAGCAATTCAAGCCTAATTTTTTAACAGAAACCATACCGAGTTATCATTTATCTCAAGTTATAATGGATCATTACATATCCTTTCTCTGTCAACAATGGACATATAAAGAGTTTGTAGTGGTACCACAATAATACATAGATTAGGTCTACTTATTAAACAGTTCCATGCTCAATTAAAAAAAATTAAATTTTTTTTTTAAAAAAACCTATCAACTATTTTAACACCATGACATAATAAATAGGCACACCAAAACACAAAATTGCATATATAACTCCTTAAAACAGTGGGGAATTATTAGAAAGTAAAAAACAACCAACTAAATAACAGCCCAAAGGTCCAGAGGAAAGTCAGACCAAGGCCACTGCCTAACGAGCAACGATTGGAAAACCGGAAGCCGGCGGGGGTTTGACGAGAAGAGAGAAAGAGGCGGTTAGAGAGAAGCCACATGACACACCAAAATTTTTGTGGGACAGCAATTCAAGCCTATAAATTTTCTTAATCAACATTATCTCCAATAAGCTCCCCAAGTTATTAGGAAAAAACTAAATTTTAATTACTCCATATATCCATGGTTCTTACTATGTAGCAAATCTGTATGAGTTCCTAAATCCGAGGGGAAAAAGAAAATATGGATTCTAAGTTACATTTATAAGAGAATAACAAGGCTGCAGGACTCCCTGAATTGGGTAGCCGGGGAGTGAATTTAATCAAATGGTGGATTTTTCACTTTCTGGGAAAGGTAATTAGACTAGCGTGCCTGGATTCTACGATGAGGTGATCTAAACTCGAAAGTACACTTGGACTGTTTGCATGTGAATTTTACTACCCTAACTGACTTTGACATAGAATAGGAAGTGCTAGTTTCTGACAATAGAAAATTTCATAGAATGCCAAAACTTACATAATTGATTTTGGTAATTTAGTTCTAGCAGACTAGAACTGCATTATACTTATTATACATGTATAGTTTCTAAAGAGACAAAAAAAAAAATGCTTCACTAGTGTGCATTCCACAAAGTAGAACTCAAACTCAAACCAGTACATATCAATAAGTTTAAAGTGCTCTAATAATCTGTGTGTCTGATCTACCATGAACTGAAAACAACAGATTCGATACTTGAACTGAAAACACTAGAAGACTCCTGGAAATCCACTTAATTGTGAAGAGGGTTTGGTCCACTAGGGACAGCTTGATGAGCAACAGCGCTTATTTGGTTCATCTTCTTATATCGAGATCCTGCAGTATGCAAACCAGCTGCACCAAGATGCCTAAATTCAGTAGAAACCCCGGATCTTACTCTCGGTTTGGATTTCATTTCTTGAACTTCTTCACTGCTGGTACAGCACCCGGTGATGTGCCGCAGGCAACCAGAAACATGAAGTAGAGCTAGAATGACAACAATGAACATAAAGAGAGAGAGTTTAGGGATTCTCATGGCTCAAAATAGAAGTTAAAGTACAAGAAGTTGTTTATTTGTTAGCAGGTTTGAGCTTAGAGGATTATTTATAAGGAAGGAGTAGAAGCCAAGACAGCCAACCCTTTTGTATTGTCTCGTCAATTTTAACATTATTTGCGCAAACCTGTGGTGAGAAACATCCAAAATGCATAATCAATCAATCATATCGCAATGCTTAAACACTCATTTTCTAATCATTGTTAGGCCTAATTGGAAAAAAATGAGATATTAAGTAATCCATATCAGAAAGACCAACGTTATAACAAGAAGCCAAGCGATTGATGAGAAAAGCTGATATAGGAAGGTATAGAAGTACACAGTGATACTGAGATATCAGCAGCGTTTGGTAAGATGCAGCATCTGATCTACAGTTCAGATAGTCAGATATTTTGATGTTATCACGCCGCGTTTGGCGTCACACGCTCCAGATTGCACATCGGATAAGGAACCACGGATTAGGTAACTCTAATGCATTACATAGCTCTTAGACTAGCTGGTCGGCCAGGCATGAACAGAGATAGAGTACCATATATGCAAAAGTTCAAGGGAGTTATCAAGACTAATCAGAAGAAATGCAGTAGCTAAGGGACCAAGGCATTAATATGCACAGTGCACTGAAAAGATGTGTCAATTACTCAATTATACACACGTCCTTGGTCTTGTGGTACAAATTGAAGATCTGAAAATGAAAATTCTGGTGGAAGATATTCCTTTTTCTCTTCTGGTTTAAAGTTTTAGACCACCATGCAAGAATTTTACAGCATCTTTACTGCTGTTTGGTATATTTGCTTTTCAAGTATCTCAAGGTTTGCCTCCAAACTCCAGAGGGTGGTAAATGACATGGAACCCTCAAACCCTTTAAACCAGAAAGAGAAGACCTTCAAATCCCTACATAAATGGGATTTTGATGCTATATTTCTTAAGAATGGGAAAAAAAAGGATGTTAAAAAGCTGATGTATCATCAAAGTGCTTTTCATAGCATGTTTATCGTTCTTGTAGATTAATGCATAAATTTTGATGGAGAAAGAATACTTCCTAAAAAGGTCGAGGCGCTGGACTTGCAATCTTAAATTAATCTCTATAAGGGGTCACTAATCTTCGAATTTTGTGGTGCACCACTGCCAAGGGACACTTCATATAGGACAAGTTCTACTGAAATCATTAGGAAGAGATGACAGGAAGTATAGAACGAGATTTTTTGTTTGACAAAAGTTTAGCACGGTCATGGTTCATTAGTTTTTAGCGGATGAGTTCTCTAGCAAAAACATTTCACCAGATGAGTGAAATCCTGTCTTCCCGGAAAATATATTAACAGTATGTACAGAAACTGCAGTCTATGGAAGTCAAGCCTCTAGTTTACAAGGATAATAGCCGAAATTTGTGTCCAAAGAGCCGTTTTGCAAGCAAGCCATTTATATCTTAACAACATAGAGTACTGATCTAGGGTAAGACAATTGCACCTCCAATTCATAAAAGTAACATTGTTGCATTATTATATCACAAATTAAACAACAAAGTCTAATAACATGAGTATCCTAGACTGTAACTTATATGAGAAAGAGATTGTACTCCATCGAAATGATTTTTCCCCTCTCGAGACTACTCTTGCTTGGCATCAGCAGTAGACGAGGAGGTTTCCTCAGATTTGACAGCTGGGCTTCCTGATGGTACGTCTTCAGCAGCTTTGGTGGCCTCACTAGTGGATTCCTCCTGAGTTTCTGGAACTGAACTCTTAATGGTTCCGACCTTGACATACTTGCTCATGAACTTATATTCCCAATCTTGCAAGGCCTCAAGCTCAAAAGGACCAAGACCAGTAGTATCACCAGTGAGATCTTTGTCTTCGAAAGACATTTTTGCAAGAGCCCTGCTAGCATCTTTTCCTGCAAATAGAGCATAAGGACCTCCAGGTCCATAAAACATCCTGCAAGAATGGTAAAGATGTGAACAGATTAGAACCTTGTTAAAGAGTGACATGCAAAGGAAATCCCTTTAAGATATAGTACGACTAGTACAAGTAGCCATCAAACTACATATTGGCTGTGACCACCGCTTCTAACGATATGGAGAGTTAAACAAGAATAAATATTTCTATTCACATTAAAGTCATTGGACAACAATGAAGAAGACATCTAGAAAATTAATTAGACTTCATCTTAAGCTGTTAAACCTCAACATCATTTGACACTTCAAAACAAACTTAGATAAGCTGTTAATCCCCAGTATCATTTGACAATTCAAAACAAAGTTTGATCTGAAACCACCGATCAACATTCTAAAATGAACATATAATGAAGAAAAAGTGACCGATTGCAACAGTTCTATCAGGCTAAAGCAACCAGTGATACTGTGACCCAGTATACACCAACTAAGGTTTGAAGCAGGTCAAACTAGATAATAGTTTTCAGAAACTACAAATTTAACTCTACATAAACCAATTTGAACCAAACACCATGGATGAACTAACAAATACATAAACAAAAGCTGCATAACAAACAATTCCAAACACTTATATCTTGTATCGAAAGACCTCGATTTCAAACCACAGATAGTAATCACTAACCCACATCGAAAAATCGCAAGTTGAAACAACTCTAGTTTCTACCCCAGTCTATATCATCATCCAATTCAACAAATTAGCAGAACCCAGAAACGACCAGATGATAAATTCTCCAAATTTAAAATCACCAGTTAACAAAGTAACATCAAAATAGAAACCCAGTTGACTACTTCAGAAATCAGATAAGCACAAAAATCACAATCCCAGAAGCTAAACCCTAAATTGAAATTTTCGATTTAACACCTGCTCTGAGACACGTCATAGATCTGAGACTTGATGGCCATGAGCAGAGGCTTCTTGGGATCGGAGCCGTCGTACTGCTTGAGCTCCTCGGCGGTGATCTCGCCGAGCTGGACCGGCGGCTGAAGAGGCTGCATCTCCTCCAAGTTCCTGGGCTGGTGATGGGTATCGGACGGCCCAAAAAGCCCGGAAAGGACATGGTAAGCGGCGAAGAGCAGAGCCAGGAGTGTGAAGAAGGTCGCCGGAGATAGGCCTGTGTAGACCACGATCGCCTCCTTCAGTGTTTCCCACAGTTGCAGAGCCATTTCTAGAGAGAGAAAGAGAAAGAGAAAGAGAAAGATAGAGAGTAATCAACGTTTAGTCCTGACCAGTGTGGTTTGGTCTATATTGGTTACCATTTACTACCTACCACCTCTTATTTTAATAGGAAAAAAAAATTCTTCTTTTAGTTACATTTCACCGTGTTGAAGTTGAATTTACCGCGGTGGAGTCAGGTCAGTGGCTAGGTCACCGATTCACAAAGAGATTGCATTTCCCTGTTATAGATGGAAAAAGTCTGTTGGAAGTGTGTTAAATTTGGATTTGAATTTGGCCTTGCCAAAAATAGTTTTGTAGTCGAATTTGATTTTGATTGGATTTCGGATTTCCTCTAAAGCTGACAATGAAGGAGACTAATCCACTTTGGGTAGGGGCTTCCCTAGTGTAATACCCGAAATTTTCATTTTAAATTCGAGTATTTATGTTGAGTGATTGTTATACGATTTAACAATTATTGGTCGATAATAATTCACTTTTACATTAATCGAAGTTTCGGAACAATTATTTTAACGAAAAGCTCGAAATACTCGGTTTGAGAAATCGACTTTTTCTACGTACGAAATTTGGAGAAACTTCCTTCATGAAAGTTATAGAGCTCGTCGATACGAATCCGTACACGTGCGGAACACGAAGATCGGATTTTTTCTGAATTAGTTATCGAATTACGAAGTTTTCCGAAACTTGTATATATAGAAAATTTTTTGGGAAACCCTAATTTCCACCGGCCTCCTTCTCTTTCTTTTTCTGGAAACCTCACTGTTCACCCTCTCTCTCAAACTCTCGCATCGTTCTCTCTCTCGACCGAAAAGGAGAGCAAAGTTCTCCTTAATTGTTCTCCCTCCACAGACCACCTCTCGACCTCAAACCAAGTCTCAAGCGTTCGTCTCGAGTTGCTCTAGCTCACAGAGGCAGTTTTACAAGGCAGCGCGGCCGGTAGCGGCGGCGGCACGGCCCGAACCGAAAACCACCATTTTCGGTTCGAGCTTGATATCTCGAGCTACACTCCACCATTTCACTTGATTCTTGGCTCATTAAGCTCGCCTCAACTTTCTTTACAAGTACCAAGAAGGACCGGAACTGGGTCGAACGTTTTCACGTTCGTCGGAGCTCGACCCGAACGGATCGAAACACCGAAACTTTCGATAAAGATATCTCGAGCTATACACGATCGTTTCTTGTGATTCTTGGCTTGTTGAGTTCGCAAGGAAGTTCTGAACAAGTTTCCAGAAGGGATCGGGGCCTGAGGTTGCAGTTTTCACGTCGGTTTTCAAGCTCGCCGGTTTCTGGAATTTTTCCGGCCGCCGACTGTAAATAGGTAATTTCGATCCCTTCCTGTCATTTTTAGGTCTTATGCTAGTTATGAAAGTTGCTCAGAATGATGAAACGAAGGGGACAAGCTCGGCCCCGACACCATTGGCGGTGGTCGGTGGCGGCTCTGTCCCTAACTCCGGCGGCCTTTTCCGACCACTTCCGGAGGTCTAAAATTTGGTTTCTGTCCATTTTATGATTCTATGTTTCGATACGATCATTTCAGCGTATTATACGCATTTTTCGGATATCGTAGGAATTAGTTATGAACTTTGTGATTGCGATCGATTTCGATCGTTAGATTTTTGATCTGTGAAATTATGACCGTCGGATGAACTTGTAAATTTGTTATGATGATCATATGACTGTCCCAAAGGCTTTGTGTGGTCATGGGTGAAGATCCGACCGTTGGATCTTCGTATATGTGCAAAACGGTAATTAGGGGAGCGATTCGTGAGAAACCGCTCGTCGGATTTTAATGTAAATTAGAATCCGGCCATTAAATGGTAGTTAATTTATGTGTTGAAATTGTTGGCTAAATTCGAATCATATTTGATTAGGTGATTGACGGATTTTAATTGAGTGGGCTATTTCGGCGTTAATTATAATTATAATTATATTGAAGACGCAGTGAAAATTTCGAGGTGAGTAAATCTCACATGGTTCATATTACGAACTGAATGTTTTAAATTTATTTCTTTATGGTAATTGTGTGAAAAATATTTGCGGATTAAATATTTGTTTTAAAATTTCATGGACTTGAATCACCACGGTCCATAGGTAAGTAAAATGAATTTTAATTATACAATGAATTTCATGATTTTCTTGTGTGAACTATAGATGGTATTAGTGGTCATTCCTGAGTGGATGATTACGTATATATATATTTACGTGGAAAATATATATTGATGAGTGGATTGTTGAGTGATGGTATGATTGAGTAGAATTGATGAATTGATTGTATTTTAATTGTGTAATTCCATAATAAATTGGTGTATCTTGGTTGGGTTGATTTCAGTATGTGATATTATATGTTGTGCTCATTTATGGGTTTAGGGTCGACGTAGTGACCGGTGTGGGTAATCGGACGCTCTAATCCTGGGTGGATGATGTGATACAATTGGTTGAGTATGTGGAATTATTGGACGTTCTAAATATGTATATAGGTATACATATTGATGGAATACAATAATTGATAAATATATCGGATGCCATAACCTAGGCCAGGTGATGGGCTACGATTCAGTTAGAGCTCTAGTCTGTCAAGTACCGTATTTTTATAAATACGATGATGAGAGTTGGGATGGAAGTTGTGAGTTGGGTTGTCTTGATATATTGAATTGGTGTTGATTGAGATTGGTAGTACTTGCATATGTGGAAATTATTGGGTGTTGCTGTGTGGGGTTAAATGAGATTAAATTAAGTAACAGTTCTTTCTTTTACTCATACAAGCTTTCATAAGCTTACCGGGTTTTGTGTTGTTGCAATCCCGATACACTATTCAATGGTGTAGCGGATATTCCTGCAGGTCAGGATAACCAGGGAGGTGACCGAGCTGCTTAGGTGTTACAGCAGTTTTGTTATTTATTTAGTTGTGAGGTGTGTATGCTCATTTAGAGCTTTACATTACATTTTGGATTTGAGTTGTAATAATTAACCGAGACTAAATTCGGTTTGATTTTATTTCATGTGGTGAGGGTGTTGTGAAAAGAAATTTTCAGGATGATTATTTTGAGTTTGTAGTATTTTCATGTTTCGGATTTTGAATTGTTATTCAAAAATTCGGGGCGTGACACCTAGCCATATGCTTTCAGCTAGAATTGAACCCGAGAGCTAGGGGTACAAGACTTGGAAGCTCACCTAAGCTGAAGTTGAGTTTGCCAATACGATCTAACCTCGTGGTTTCAAAGTTAGATTTGTCATCTTTGTCACTGAATCTAAAAAGTTATACATATTTCACATATTAGATATTCGGTTTTAAGTCGAACAAACCAAAAGTTCGAAAAGGAAGTGTAAAATATTGTCATAGATTATTCATGAAGTAATGTTAAGTGAATCACTTTTTTTAGTATTATCTACGTCCCACCTTATGTGGGAGCAGATGCAGCACCATAACAAGATTTAATGTCATATGACTCATATCATTTTCAGCTACTACCTAAGGTGAAATCCAAAAAAGATATTTTCACCTAGCGTTATTCTTCTATATGTAATTTTTTAATAATTAATTATATTAGACAAAATAATCAAAACATAAAACATTTGAAAGAATTATTCAAAAAAAAAACATTTGAAAGAATATTTATTGAAATAAAAAAAATCAACCATATTATTTGACCGTAATAATATAATTAGGCATTTGATCAGAAAAGTTGTCACTGATTAATTAATCAACTAACTTTGCCTGCCCTATTTCTCATATTAATTTTCGTCTATTAATGAAGTATCTAATTTATCAATAAAAAACTAACTTTGCCTACCCGATTTCTCACCCACCACTCTCAATCACCATCATGACGAGGGTGGTCATGCTTTTACGATTAATCAAAGAGCAAGAGAGTCGACCTCATCTACTTTCCATAACCCTTCTTCATACCTATACCACCTCATGATCCCCTCGTCTTCTCTGGCCCTTTTGCACATGACGCACGACTCAGATTTCATGCACGTTATGAATCTCCTTAACCTAAAAGCCTTGCCAAGAATAAATGGTTCAAGCTCTGTAAGAATAATCCTCGTTCTAGGTCGAGTATTTAGCAAAACGCAATGTGATATATTCAGAACTTCCAAGTATTGCAATCCATTTAATATGGCGATCAAATCCTCCTTCAAGAGATTCGAGCACCGGAGGCTCAAAACTCTCAGTTTCGGAACATATCTAACTAGTGCTGAAGCAAAGAAATCGCAAGCTCCGATCAACTTCAACTCACTAAAGTTCTTGCAATTGGTTGAAATCTGCCTCATGAGGAAGTCGTAGTTGTAACTATCGATGTTACCTATTGTAAGGGACTCAAGGTCTTTCCATGAAGCAATGGCCTTGCGGATTCCGGCAATGCTTATCCTGTTCCATACCGGCATAACCAGTCGTTTCAGCTTCGGGGATCTTTCAGCAGTGTAAGTGAAGAGATGGTCAGGAACATACAAGTTGAGATTGAAGAGAAGGGTGGTTATATTTTTCCTGCTGAGACTCAATGCAGTCTTCAAAATGCAATTCAATCTCGAATCTGTCTTTTCACTAACCCAAACATAGGGCTCAATTTGTATTCTGATGAAATCAGATTCCATGGTGGAGAGGTCAACTGTGTTCCAAAGCTGAGGGTCACAGAGAATCGAACGCCAAGCACAACAAACGGCACTGCAATGAACCCTTGTAATGGCCCAAGTTGGATCCGATGTGTCGTCGAAAAACTCAAATAAATTGCGCACTACATCACTAGGCAGGTCATCCCCTCGTCTGGAGTCGTACTCTTCCATTGTACCAATTCTTATTCTTTTGTTGGAGCCTTCTTCCATCCTCTCCGCGCAGCTTTTAAATGTTGCTTGACATGTGTTGCAGGATTTCTCCAATCCCACGATTGACAAAGATAACACGCAAATAAGAGAAAGAAGGTCTCTATAGGATTAAGGCACTAGTGTAGTGTTGGCCAAGACCCTCCAAATATCAAGTCAGTAATGATATTTGCAAAAAACAAAGAAATACCTCCTTACGGGGCAGAGAGAGGTTTATATGGAGTAATTTAGGATTTCTTGAATGAGTATGAATCCTTAAGTTGTATTGACTAGGTTTGGATTAAAACTATTAGGACTAGGTTAAATACTTATTCTCCGCATTTCATGTGGAGAAAGACTTGAAGAAGCATTCGCACATTTGGCATGCCCGTATTGGTCACCAAAACCATGTTCAACTATTGGACTTAATTATCTTTCGAGACCCGTATTAGGTTCAAGTCAGCGTAAGTCGCCCATTGGGATTGGGGATTTTGTCTGAGACTCGAATCGTTGGAATTCACTGAATCGCTGACGTGTCTAGAAAGTATTACATAGTGTCAATACAATAACCCTACATCCAATGCATTGTTTTTTTTTTTTTTTTATCGAGAACATGGCATCCTTAAAGTCTTTCTAATACATGTTATACAAAATGAATTTGATACGTAACTTATTTATTTCCGAACTTCAAGTCTGAGATTTAGAGTGAACCGTAGTATTGAATATGTTGGTTGCCTCTGATTTCTTTAAATGATACCAGTGCAGTGAGTGCACAAGAGAATTATGTGTTTCACTACTTTTGGCTAGGGTTTGACTCACTTTTTTCAAAATGAAATGGTTTGGCATAAAGTAGTTTTATAAATATCATCGTATACTTAGTATGATGATTTCTAATGAGAATCGTAAAATTTATTTAACACTTTTGGACGAAAATCTCTAGAATTAAAGTGATTGTAGAATGGACAATCTAATTAGTCTTCTCAGGAGTCTTAACTTTGGTACGTAATTACTATCAAGATTTTCATTAACCCTAAACCCTGAACTAAATTAATACACCGTCTAATACAGTAGCATTATCATTATCATATGACTAATCAAAGAGCAAGGGAATTGACCTCATCTTCTTTCTATAGCCCTGGTTCATATCTATACGACCTCATGTACCCCTCGTCTTTTCTGGCCCTCTGGCACATGATGCACGAATCAAATCGCATGCAAGTTATAAATTTTTTAACCTAGAAGCCTTGTCAAGAATTAATGGATCAATTTGTGTAAGGACCCTTCTTCTAGGTGGTCGATCTGGTAGAGGTGGTAGAGTTTCCATCACAAGGCAATGTGATATATTCAGAATTTCCAAATCATGTAAACCATCCAATATAGCGCTCAAATGCTCCTGCAGGACGTTCGAGCATCGGAGGCTCAAAACTTTCAGTTTTGGAGGAGCAACTAGTATTGAAGCTATCTGAAATTCGGAAGCTACCATCAACCTCAGCTCTCTGAAGTTCTTGCAGTTGTTCGAAATCTGGTGGATGAGGTATGAGAGGCTTTTGTTGTCAATGTCTTCTATTGTGAGGGATTCAAGGTCTTTCCAACAAGCAATGGCCTTGCAGATTCCATCCCTCTTTAATATGTTCCATGCCGGCATAACCAGCCGTTTCAGCTTCAGGGTCCTTTCAGCAGTGTTAATTGAAGAGATCATTAGGCAGATACAAGTTGGGATGGAAGATCAAGGTGGTTATGTTCCCCTTGCTAAGACTTAATGCACTCTTCAGAAAGCAAGTCAAGTGTATTCCAAAGCTGGGGGTCAGAGAGAATCGAACGCCATGCACTGCAAACGGCACCGCACTGGAGCTGAGAAACGAGAGAGGTTAAACCAGAGATGTCATCAAAATCAGACTCAACTAGAATCTGATGCAGTATGTCACTAGGCAGGCCTTCCCATCTTCTCAGATTTATATGGGAGTCACCGTCTAATTCCATTGTTCTTCTCCTTTTCTTTTGCCTACTTACTCTTCAAGCTAAGCGATCCTATAATTCTGCAATCACAATTGAGAAAAATGCAGGTCATTTTAGACCCTTATATATAATTTGGGGTATCCCCAATCCCTTCTCTCTAAGGATTGGGAATGCTTGGATTGAATTCCTTCTCTTACCGGGAATAGAGTGTGGTGAAAAGGAGGCAGATGAGTGTAGAAATTTCATCCAAGTTATTTTCGACCCTTCTCTCTAAGGAAGGAGGCACTAGAAATTTCTTTGTAGGATTTTTGTTGAGGAATATAGTTCTGTGAGGGTTCTGGGTTTTTGTTGAGCCCAAATACAGGAGAAATTTTTCTAAAACTTTATAATTTTATCATCTATAATTCTGCAAAATTCAAATGGGAAAGGTATTTGACATGGTTTGTGATAACACACGAAACAGGTAAAAGATTCTTGGTACGTCACACAATCGTTCACAAACGCCATTTACATAAAACTTTCAGGAGTTTTTGCATAGATCATAAGGAAAGAGTCATAACCCCGAGAAAACCAATCAGCCAGAGCTTCCACTCTTCTACCTCCCAACCATCCAATTTGGTGGCCCAACAATCCAAGTGTACAATAGAAGCGATTGAGTTCAAATAGCTCCACCCACACTTTAAAGTTGCTAAGAGCTGGGAGTCCCACAGTTTAGTTGAGGAAAATGACGGTGGCTTCGATCATTTCAATGCCATACTTCATAATCTCTGCTTCACTTGTGGCTTTGACAAGCAAAAATAGCCTGTTCCTACTAATTTATTGACTTAATCACCATGATGATATATATCTCCTGATCCCGGTTTAACACTAAATTTGGACTTACTTTGGAGAGACAAGCATAACACACTTGAATAGAATCAAAGAGCAAGAGAGTTCACCTCATCTTGTTTCCAGAGCCCTGCTTCATATTTATACCACTTCATAATCCCCCCATCGTTTCTGGCCCTTTGGCACATGATGCACCGGTCTACTTGCATGCACGTTATGAATCTCTGCAACCGAGCAGCCTTCTCAAGAATAGCTTCATCAAGCTCTTCAACAATTTGAAGAGGCTGATTACGCCGCGGGGGTTCAATCAGAAGCACACAGTGTGCTATATTGAGGACTTCTAGTTGTGGTAAGCCGTCCAATATAGTGATCAAAGCTTCCCTTACCAGCTGCGAACACCGCAGGCTTAAGACCTTGAGATTCGGCAGATAAGTACCAACTAATGTTGAAGCAAATCTGACATCGAAACGACCCATGATCTTTAGTTCCCTGAAGTTATTGCAGTGGTTGGAGATCACCTCCATGAGGTATGGGGGATACATTATCCCTGGCACTGTCAGCGATTCAAGATCTTGCCAGTTTTGAATTGCCTTGCAGATTCCAGTCTTCTTTATTCTGTCCCCAGTTGGCATCACTAGTCGTTTCAGATTCGGGCACCTACAGCCAATTAGCCTTAAGTTGTCATCTCATCTACTAAAATCTCAACAACACATTCACTATGTTCAAATTGTTCAAAAACATGTAATGTATCCACAATCATAGTAAACAAAACATACAAAAATCAGTCACCAACACTCCTAACATGTTCAAATCTATGATCATTACGCTGCGATTCATCCAAAATTGTAATGAACTCACAAACGAGCATATATTCAATTCTATTAACACATTTTGCCATGTCCAAATCCTAAACTATTTTTCAACTACACTCTTAACATATCCACAACAATACCGACCCCAAAAACCAAAAAAACCAAGCAAGATCAAGTACACATATCAAAAACACAAACCCCACGAAAACCCAACAAGCCAGCCATACCTTTCAGCAGTAGACGTCAGCTGGTCGTCGCTGATATACAACTCCGGGTTAAAAACCAAGGTGGTAATGTTACCTCTGCTAAGACTCAACGACACCTTCAAAACCCGGCTCAATTGCTCTTCGGACCGGCTATCAACATAGACGTACGGCTCCTGAGGAGTATTGATGAAGTGGGATTTCAACCATGACAAATCGAGAGTGCTCCAGAGCTGAGGATCGCAGAGAATCGAACGCCAAGCAATACAAACGGCGCTGCAACGAACCTGAGCAATGGCTGAAGACGCATCAGTGATGTAGTCGAAAGTCCCGAAAATCTTACGTAGTATATCGGTGTTTAGATCTTCCCATCTCCTCAGGGTTACGAGGGAGTCACCGTCTTCCATTGGTTTGGAGGAACGGAGTTTTGAGGCGGGGGATCTGAAAGTGGAGAGGTTGGGGAATGGAAACTGGATGATGTAGTTTTGCCAAGTCAATCTGGTTTTTATAAAAAGCAATGACTTATCCGTGGAAGAAGCCCATTTTTTGGACAAAAGTTATAGCCTACGATCTCCGTTATAACGAATCTGATAAGATTTTTGAGTCCCGTCGGTTTTAAAATCGTTTAAAAATTATAATTTTAAGATTGAACAAATTTTGGTAAGAAAATAAAAACATGTAATTTTATCTGAAAAACAGTGTGTTATAGTCCCCACAATTTCGGATGAAAAATAATGTTATCGGGCATTTTTTTTTTTAGGGGAGTTCGCAATCAAAATTACTTGACAATTTGTTTGGATGAAGGAAAAACAATATGAAATTTATGTAAAATGAAGATTTCATAATTTCTCAAAAACATGAATTACATTGTTTGGCATTCTAAACATGAAAATTATGAATTTCTCTATGAAAAAAAATGAAGGAATTTATTATCCGAATTCTTCCAGTTCAATTTTCAATAAAATAGGTGTCTGTTTGAATTGAGTCACGCATATATCGATCACCAGAAAACAGAGGGAGGGAAGAGAGAGAGAGAGAGAGAGAGAGAGAGAGAGTGTGTGTGTGTGTGTGTGGAAGCTATACAAAAGGAGCTCATCCCTGGAGTTATAAGAGGGTTGACAGGTGAGATCGCGAAGTTTTGTGTTCCCGAAATCAATGACATCGCGAATCCATGGCCGGAGTTCAAACAAACCTTCCTTCTCCGCAAGAAACCCCTTCCCCTCTTTCATTGATGGTCAAATCGACGCTGGTTGTCTGAAAGAGAATTTTCCACTTAGGGATGGATGTGGAGGTTGATGAAGCCTGTGAAATAGGAAAGTATTAGCAAGCAAGAGGCTTCAATAATGGCTATCGTGCCGCCAGTGATTATCAAGCACACCATAGCGCACCTCTTCCTCTTAGCTCTACTCAACGTGCTCTGAAACAAGCTTTTTGAGCTCTTGAAGAAGCCGAAGGAGGAGGAGAAGAAGGAGAGCGATGTTGATGTTCAAGTTTCGGTGCGGGTTCGATTGCTGCTAAATGAAATTTGGACTGCATTATGAGTCATCCTCTTTTATGCTATTGTTTTGATAAAAATATTAGACTGTTGCCTGGCCTTTTTTGGACAAAGGTTATACTAAACCACGATCTCCGTTATAAGAAATTCGATAAGATTTTTGAGTTCAGTCAATTATAGAATTGTTTAAAAATTATAATTTTGAAAGTGGACACATCTTGGTAAGAAAATAAAAACATGTGATTTTAGCTGAAAAAAGTGTGTTATAGTCCCAGTTATGGATGAAAAATCATGCTATTGAGCAATTTTTTTTTTTTTGGGTTCATAATCAAACTTACTTGACAATGTGTTAGGAAGAAGGAAAAAAAATATATGAAATTGAAATAAAAATAAAGAATTTATAATTATAAACATGCATTACATTTTGTGGCATTCTAAATTTAGAAATTATGAATTTTTTTATGGAAAAAAAATGAATGAATTGATTGTGCGAATGTCTCACTTCAATTTTCATTAAAATATGTGTTATTTCAAATTTCTTTTTATTACTTTATTAGTTTCCAAAACAATGTTTTTTTTATTTTTTATTTTTAGTATTTTAATTTTCTTTTTTTAGGCATTCTAAATTCTATGTAGATACAAATCAGACAATGAAAATTGTAAGAATTTATAATATTTTATCTAGTTGCTTGTCACATTCCACACTCCCATTTGATTTTTTTTATAATATTTTATCTGTTAGTCTTTTTGCATTCCCAAATTACCCTTGATCTCTCTGCCAAAAGCAAACTAGAATATTGCTCTCTCTCTCTCTCTGGATCGTCCCGTTCTTCGATTATTTTTGGTGATCCTGGACTAAGACAAGCGGTCAAATAAGTTCAATCAAGCCTTAGAATTATAAAAGCAAATACCTTTCTGTGACAAATTCAAAGCTAACCCTTTTATTGGTGAAAGAATCAAAACAGATCTTGAAGAATTGAAGAAGAAGAAGAAGAAAGACTGAGAATGGCCCAAAAGGCTATGAATGCACTCAATGCAGATCTGACATGAATATCATCAATTATCAAAAGCCTAGCTTCAGTAGTAGTACTGGTATTAAATCAGTGAGAGAGAGAGAGAGAGACAGAGAGAGAGAGAGAGAGAAAGGAAAAGAAAAACTAAAAACAAATTGGGAGAGGAAGAGAGAAAATCAAGAGGCCGTTTGCATCTGGAGATAAAAAATATTAGAGAATTATTAGGATGGCAACTTTTTAATTAAATCTGAGCAAAAACTTGTTATTTAATTCATTGTGTTTTTGGGTTTTGAAGTGATCAGATGCAGAGCTCCTCTTCTACATAACCAAAACCTCAGATTTACAATCCGCTATGGCTAGCTGTAAGTTTTGAATGAACTTCTTCTCTCTAAAAGAGTGTGGCAGTTGAAGACTTCAAGAGGCTGAGAAAATATCTGAGAGAGGGAGGGGGAGAGAGTGTTTCAGTTGCCCATGGAAGAGAGAGGGTGGGATAAATAAGTAGAGGGGTGATTTGGTAAAGGAAGCACAAGGGGAGTGTAGAATGTCAAACTAAGAGTGCAAATTTCAGCTTCCATTTATAATTGTCTCATTCAAATACAGTTCAAGAATCTTGAGAAATAAGTAACATATAATTGAATCAGAGAGTTTGAAGAGATATCTTCTTGCCGTATAGACGAACAAATCATCATTAATATGTAATTCGGGATGGAAAATCAAACTTGTTATGTTACCCCCGCTGAGATTCAACCGAGTCTTCAAAACAGATACAGTGCTTCTTCGGATCTTGAACATAAGGCAGTAACGTGGTTGGAATGAAATCTGACTTCATGGTTGACAAATCGAGTGTCTTCCAAAGCCGAGGGTCAGAGAGAACCGAACGCCAAGCACTATAAACGGCACTAAAATGAAGCAGCGGAAGCAACTGAGAAGCACTGACGTCTCAAGTTTACTGTGAATCAGTGTTATTTTAGGTCTTTACTACATTCCTATGAAAGATTCCAATACTTCCTGGTCCTGATTATCAGACTGTGGACATCTTTAGGTACAGAGAAGAGCTTAGATTATACGATAGTATACCAACACAGAAATTATTCAGTAATACAGCTCTACATCAGGCATTTTATGTCTATGGAGGTAAAAGTTTTATTGTGTCATACAGCAACACAATCACGAAAGGCAAAGGTTACACAAGATATAGCCTCTAAACAACTAGATTACAGTTACATTCTCATGCTCTAATCGATGAGCAAGGGAGCTCACCTCGTCTTCTTTCCATAGCCCTTCTTCATACTTGTACCACCTCAAGATTCCCTCGTCGGTTTTCGTCCTTTGGCACATCACGCAGGTGTCTTGACTGCAAGTCAAAAACCTGTGTAGTCGAGAGGCCTTCTCAAGGATAAAAGGATCGATCTCTCTAAAAAATTTTTTAGATGGCGGCGATGTAGGCGATGGAGAGAGGTCGAAAAGAAGGCAATGCGAAATATTCAGAACTTCTAGCTGTGGTAGGCCCTCCAAGATCATGAGTAGAGCCTCCCTTGGGAGCATTGAGCACCGGAGGCTTAAAACCTTCAGCTTAGGAAGAAATGCAACTAGGGTTGA
This sequence comes from Rosa persica, assembly GCA_025331145.1. Classification (NCBI taxonomy): domain Eukaryota; kingdom Viridiplantae; phylum Streptophyta; class Magnoliopsida; order Rosales; family Rosaceae; genus Rosa; species Rosa persica. The sequence goes on from WFKR01000001.1 coordinate 42,175,339, forward strand.
AGCAAACAAGATATCACAAGGACCCATGATCTTTAGTTCTCTGAAGTTCCTGCAGTTCTTGGCAATCTCTTCTATGAAGTATGGGGGATTCGCTATGCTAGGCATTGTCAAGGATTCAAGATCCTTCCAGCAGGAAATGGCCTCGCAGATTCCTGTCTTTTTTATTCTGTTCCAACCTGGCAAAACTAGTCGTTTCAGCTTTGGGCACCTGCAATTATGGGAAATAACTCACATTTTTAATGCAAGATCTCAGATTAACTTTGACATGTCTAGAGAACCATTACAAGTCAATAGCTATTGACAAGTGCATACTTGGTACCACGTAAACCAGAGTCTAATTCAGCGGATGTCATATGCTGACCAAATACAGATTTCCAAACTAAACATAAGATAGTAATGAAATGCAAAACTAAAAGCGGAGTGAAAACATTGCAAAAGACAGACTGATTAGTTACCTTTCAGCAGTATAAGTCAACTGCTCATCCCTCACATATAAGTTTAAATGAAAAATCAAGGTCGTGATGTTTCCCCTGCTGAGATTCATTGAAGTCTTCAAGAGACGAGAAAAAAGCTTATCGGACTGGGCATTCACATATACGTAAGGCTCTGACGGAATTTTGATGAAATCAGATTTCATCATCGACAAATCCAACGTCTTCCACAGCAGAGGATCACAGCACGCCAAACGCCACCCGCTACAAACATGAGCTATTCCGGAAGTTAACTCAAACACATCAAACGACTGAAAAATCTTCACCAAAATATCCGTCTCCAAGTCCTCCCATCTCCTCACACCAGAGACACAGTCATCCATTTCACCAGATCTCCAAACTTGCCCGGACAACCTTACTCCATCGCAATGCCTACACAAACACGATGACTCATAAATCGCCAATATTCGCCAACACAAGCCACTACTTAACACTCAATTAACTCAACACAATAATACGATTCTTCTTAGCAACAATGATCGGCAGGTAGCTCAACTACCAAACTATAATCCGCAAACAGAGACCAGATTAATTCAATCAAAATAAAGATTAAACAACAGTCTCTGTTCTAAAAAAAAAAAAAAAATTAAATACTGTCATAGATTCTACGCATTATCCAAATTCTAGCTCCTACAAACAACAACCGCCTAAAAACCAAAAACTGCGCAAAAAAGAGATCAAGTTTCCAAACACTGCTAGATCTCGGAAATTCCGAATCCAATTCAGAACATGAACAGTTCAAAGTCGATAAGATCCAATTTGCTCAAGAATTCAAGCGGAAAATCATGACAATCAGATCTACCTACTAACCTCGAAGCCACGATTTACAGAAACAAAGAAGCGAGCAGTTAATGAAGAATTAGAGAGAGAAAGTAGTTAATGAAGAATTTAGAGAGAGAGAGAGACCAGATTGGTTACTTGTCCGTTCGGGTTCTGGAGGAGGGTTTATCAGTCATCTGCTGCTGGGGGTGCTGGTGTTGGTGTTGGTGGTTTTGGTTGTTGAGAGTTTCAGCCTTGCAAACTCAAATAATGTAACAAATGAATTTTAAGTCATTCTACATTTTGGTATACTAACTTTCATAAGTATCAGACTGACTTATCAAGTTTGCTCTAATCTTTCATTTTTATGTACGTCATTAAATTTTCAGTTATTTTTATCAAAAAAAAATCTGTTATCTTTCTTTTAGTTTTGTCAGTTTTTTTTTTTTTGTAAAGATAACGGAAAATTTAACCGCGTACACTAAAATGAAAGATTGGGGCAAACTTGATACATCATTGTGATAATTATGAAAATTGATATACCAAAATATATAATTGCTTAAAATTCATATATCATTTATGATGTTTTCTTTAATAAATATAATATTATAGTGGGTCATATTCTTCTTCGTCTTTTTACGGTTACTGAAAGTGAAGTGAAGTGAAGTGAAGATAAGAGAAGAAAGCGGATTCTCTACTCCGTGGCGGTTGAGATTACGGAAAAGGGCCTGGGTTTTCTAGAAAGCAGTCTCTGAGAAACTGTTTCTGCTTCCTAGCTAGCTGCCTCTACAAATCTTGTTGGACAGTCACGTGCTTCTATCACGTGATAGTCTCTCTGTCTCTAACGGACCTAGCTAGCTGCTAGCTTACTATTTTTGGTCCGTAAATATCCAAAACGAGCTGCGTGCCGGTCTGTGTTTTTTACTACAATCGAATCATCATCGAAAGTCTAGTACTTTTTGGATGACGTGGCAGTCAAGGTTCATTTAATTTGGATAGCAAAACTGGATTAAGTATTAACTAACTGATTAAAGGTCGCAGTTGGGGGATTTGAATTTGCTCACCATGTCTAGTTAGTGGTGGTACCATCTATAAAATCTTGACACGTGTTATTGGTGGTGACTATGTTTAGACATAATTAATTAAATTAAATTCAAAAATAAATAATAAAGAAAAGGAAAGAATTTTAAACTCTCTATCTCTCTCTTACATTCGATCATTCATCTTCCTTGACCGAAACAGAACCTTTCCTCTTCTTCTGCTACACCTCATATCAGACCCAAAACCTTTCTCGATTTGTTTTGAATCCTAGAAACAAAACCTCTCCTCTTACTACACTTCATATCAGACCCAAAATCCTTCTATATTTGATTTGAGTCCTCGAAAATGGCAAGTTTAGGATTGGGTTTAATCAAAGAATCCTACAATCTCAACCAAATTGGCAAATCCAAAAATTCTCATCGTGACCAGAGAATCCAAATGGAAAAAGAAAACCAAAGAATCAAACCAAGAGAAGTTTAGTTTTCTGGGTTTCTTCTTCCTCTGGATTTTGGAGTGTTTTTTTTATTTTCTTTTTTGTTGCTACAATTGGAAACACTAGATACTTTTGATCATTGCATCTAATACAATTTTAAATGCAGTAACATGATGTTATGAATTGTTACTGTTGAGATCAGCAGATCATTCAAAAACTAGCTGCATTTGTCACAATATCTAAAAACTCGAAAATCTGCAAACCTTTGTACTCATTCCTGTCAAAGATTTCGATAGTGGTTGCTTTACAACAGTTGTATACAAGGTCTCAGGTATCACAGCTCATCCTTTGTGGTTCCAGTTCAAGGCATTCTTTGTCTCAATAGTAGGGGAACTTTAGTTTCGCCCTGCAGTGTGAGGCATTGACCAATTTTCGTAGATGAACACTTTAACTGGCGGACGAGATATGACAACAAGCACTTGCAATTCCTCGTGCTCATATGTATTTTGCATCTGGGAAGCAATAGGAAGGAAGATGAAGACTAATTAACGCGAGAGAGAGAGAAAGAGAGAGAGGATTTTAATTTAATTTTTCTTTATTATAAAATTTATTTAGTTTAGTTATTTTAATATGTTTAACTGTAGTTTAACTATAGTTAAAATCAATGCTACTTGTCAAAATTTTATAAGAGTGGTGGTATCACCACCTAAATAAAGGTGGTGAGTAAATTTGAATCCGCAGTTGAGTCCAACCATGTTAAACTACAACGTACGTATGATGTATGTATTTCAAGAAGCAAATATGGTTATTAACGTGGAAAACTTCTTTTATGCACCGGCAGTGATTTTTTTTTTTTCAGGAGAGATGAGTTGTTGATATTTATAGACAATCTTTTCCTTAATAACTAAGAAAAATATTTGATGTATTCAGCCGTCCATTTCATGTTAGTGTAAGTACATTGAATACTCTCTCACATAACGTGTATGTTGAATTCAGTCATCAATATGAGGGCCTTGTATCGATTTAGTAATTGGTGATAATTGGTATGCAAACCAAAAATGGCTAATTTTAACTATAGGAAACAAATTCGATAATAGGAAAGAAAAACTGCTTAAAATGACTAGGAAAAATAGAAATGGTAATGATTGGTTGGTAAAGTAAAACCATACCATTTTGTTGATTCATAATTTACAAAAATGGCGATGGGGAGCTTGAGAAATTCGTTACAGGAAACATTATCTACAAAACTGATGAAATTCAACGTTCTAAATCCGCCTCCATGTTGCCGTATGAATGGCTATTTACCTGGGAAATACATGACAATACGTAAAAACATTCAGTTTATAATGCAGTGCCAGATAAACTACCATGGTAATGGAGCAAAATCAATCGGAACTGAAAACGTTCATATTTACCTGCTTACTAATTCTTGTGCAATGCTTCTTGCATGGTTCAAATACTGAATGCTATTTGTAAGGTCATCACCAGATATTGCAGTTTTCAGATTTAGAAAGAATTCCTTGTATTCACCGCTAATTTTATCTTCTTTAACCTGATTCTCCCGTCCACAAACGTTGGTGGGAGATCCCAGCATTTCCTCTTGCACTTCTTCTTTTTGATCTATTGTCGGTGATTTTAGCAACCTCTTGTTGCCATATCTATTTCTTTCTCGGCTTCTTACTACTGCCTCCAACCTATCAGCCATGAAAGTGGCTCGTCTGATGCAAGAGGAAGGTAGCTGCACAACAAAGAGTGCCCAACTCAAAAACACAATCAAGTGATATAGTATCCATGATGGGACAGAGAAAGAGAGAGATAGATACCTGAGCAAGCTCTGCAACCTTGAATCCAAAACTCCTCTCTGAAACACCAGGCACAAGTTTATACAAGTATGTGACATCTTCATTTTCAGATGTCATGTCCACTGTACCTCTATCCCGTTCTGAAGTCAGGTAAGAAACATGGTAAGCCCCCACTGAACCTGGGAATTCAGTTCTGATAGAAGCAATTTTTGGATAGTGCGTGACAAAGAGGACCATGCATCTTTTCTGCTGTAGCAAATGATGTAATGTAGCGTAAGCAATAGCCACACCATCGTGTGTGCTGGTGCCTCTCCCAAGCTCATCAACGATAACCAGTGAGCGTGCTGTGCAATTGTGGAGTATGTGTGATGCCTCACTTAGTTCTTCAAGAAAGGTGCTTCTCCCCTGTTGGATACTGTCAGAAGCACCCATTCGAGTGTAGATACCATCCAACACATGCAGTTTTGCCAATGATGCTGGTACAAACGAGCCAACCTGAAAGAATCAGAACACACTCACAACAATTAGATATTCATTCTATTAAAAGATAAGCAGAAACGAGAGGGAAAAAAATAGGAAATACTTGATCAATATGTCTAGCTTCAGACAATTATAACTGGAGTACCCTTTGGAAAGCATTATGCAAAAGAGATGCATATATATACAAAGAAGAAGAGGACCAGCTAGTTCCCGTTATTTATGTTTCTATTAAGGTATAAATGCATCCCAGCTTATCAATTAGTAACATATAAGCGAGTGAACGTAATAGCCTCAACCAATCCCAGGTTTCACCGAAACCTAAAAAGGTAGCTTGGTGGAGCTCCTAGTCTTACCTGTGCCATAATAGTAATGAGAGCAACTTGACGAATGTAACAACTCTTTCCACCCATGTTGGGCCCAGTAATAATCTGACAATACTCTCTGTCAGTATGTAAATCTGTGTCATTGGGAACAAAGTTGTCCTGTAATGTCGTCTCTAAAACCTGGTCACAAAAATTGCAACTATCAAAGAGAAGACCACAATGACAATGCAATATATTCAAATCCTAGTACAGCAACAAAGGACAACCCAAAATGAGCTATATTTGATATATGCAACATTTTTACAGAAATCATAACTCTTCAATTTTAATGATTTCTTCAAAAACCAATTGTCTCCGCTAAAATCAGCAGAACAAACTTGAATTGAAATAGTCTCTAGGTTGAAACCCATTGTTTCTCAATGCCAATCGAAGTATTACGATTACATTTCGTATCAGATAATAGATGCATTTGCTCACCATGCAATTTGTGAAGTAACCAGTAATGACACTTAAAAGCAATTGTAGTAGATAGCTATGTTCTTAAACCAAATGAGCATTATACAGGTATCAGTACCGGGTGACGTCCAGAACAGATATGTATCTGAACAGGTTCATCATCATATACGAACACTGGACGAACATAGTTCTGCAAAAGATAAAGCTTATAGGATTATAATTATTGAACATCAAAGACAAGTTGCAGAATGAAGCACGCATTTCAAATAAATCTGCGGCAGATGGTACTATACCTTATTTCTTGAAAGCACAGCAAGTGAATGTAGACAATCTAAACTGGCTAGTGCCTGAATAGCAGCTTGAAACTCGGCATAATATGTACTGAATCCACTTAGAAAGCTATCCCAAGCAGCACGACAGGCAACAGTGAGTTCCTCTTTTGCAAGGGCTAGATGATCTAAGGCAGTCAAGACATCCGGTGGGTGATACCGGACTGTTTTTTTGGTGCTGTTAATCTTAACCCAATTTGAAGGTACCTTTACATCTACAGGCAACTGCAGGCAATGTCATTTTATATTAGATATGTTAACAGATCCAACTTGCACATTGAGTGTTCATATGTATAAGAATATTCTCAGAATGGAGTTCAACTAACTACCTCTATCAAGTGTGTTGTTCCAGACACACTCATGAATTCCAACTTGCGCATCCCAAGCTGTTTGTGGTACAACCCAATGAGAGAATTCAATTCCTCATTTGCCAATTGAACCTCCTTCCTTGCTTTAGCAACCTAAACAAATAAACATGACAGAGTATAAGAAAAATGAATTGAAAAGGCAGCATAGATTAGCCAAAGATAGATGTGACAATCAGAGTGTGAGACTCCTAGTACAAACCTCAGGAAATTGGCCATCAGAAATGGCGATTAGGTTCTGTAGATCCTGTTGGTCAGCTGCTTCTTTGTTAAGTGTAGACAAAAGTTTTGCAGCATTTCCAATTATACTGGACGATGAAGCAGTCAATATCAACTTCCTCAACAGCTCAGAGCACACTGTCTTTCCTCCCAAATTTTTTTCACTTCCCTCTCTTTCAATTTGAAGTTGCTGAAGTTGTTTTCCGGCATACAATATAGCTTGAATAACTGCAATGAACTGTACAATCCCATTATTGAAAACTGAACCAGCTAGGTGAAGAGAACTATATCACTAGCTTATTTATTAAATGATTTATCTATTCATTACATATATACTATAAACAATTAATTATTATATATGACAAGGTCGATTTATCCAGAAGACATCAAATTGATGATTTACAAACAGAATAGCAGGATAGAGAAGAAACCCTGCATCACCTCAGATGGAGTGGCTGTCCGATGAAAGATTCTTGTTAACCCACGCTGAATGTCGGGTGACCTTCCCAGAGTTGTAAGAACTGAAGAAAGTATATAATTGAACTCTGGTTTCAAAATTGTTACGTGAGAATCATCTGCATCTCCCCCTTCAATAATCTGACAAGCTTTAGATGACCCCATGGATTCTGCAATCTCAGAAACAGCATCAAGACGAGCAGAAATCAAGTTTCTATCACATAAAGGGTGAGTTACCTGTACCATGCAACAGAACTATCAACTACTGACTAAATGAAAAACCAAAATCTCAAGAGAAACAATAAACAATTTGCATGACCACCATACCCAGTGTCTGAGAAGCCTTGAACCATATATAGTAAGAGTGTGATTCATACACTGCAGCAAGGAGCCAGACTCAGACCCATCATTGCTGTTCTTCAATACCTAAAGGCATAGGGCATGTTTACCCAGTGTCAAAATAAGGTATGAACAAGAAATTTAAGAAGAAAAAAAAGATGCTAAATATTGGTTACTACCCTGTGGTTTAGGTCCAAAATCAATTCAGTCCATGGACTTCTAATTTCATCAAAAACACCCCTGCACTTTTAATTTTGATCTAATAGATCCAATTCGTTAATATTCTGTTATGAGTTCAAGTTATAGTTGGATTATTTATTGAAAAACAATTTATTTTTAATAGTATGACCCACTCCTAAATTGACTATGCAGGTCACCTCGACGCCACATCATAAAACATAGGTCATATACGAGCCACGTTAACAAGTTAAATAACTCAATTGTCGGAAAACTAACAAATTGGACCTATTAGATCAACATTGAAAGTGCAGGAGTGTTTTTGATGAAATTAGAAGTCCAGGAACTGAATTAATTTTGGACCCAAACTACAGGGTAGTAACCTGTATTTAGCCCAAAAAAAAAACTATTGCAGCTTTCAGAATATAGGAAAAGCATCAGGTCTATATCATGGCAATTACATTACAACAAACAAGACAAGCCTCCAAATTTAGAAAGTTTCTGATTCTGCCAACCTAGTAGCAACATGTAATAGTTCTCTGAAATAGTTCGTCTCAACATTATTTTCACAAATATTGATCAAAAAATTCAACTTTAACAAATTGACTATTGAAAATAATTGAATAAATGACACAGATTTACGACTGGCAACAGATCCATGTGCGTTGGAGCCTATTGCAATAAGTATAAGTATATAAGTAAATTCCATGACTCGTTGAGAAAGTGGACAACTGGCTGTCATCCTAATATATCAGTTGTGTACAACTGTACATATATCAGTTGTAATTTTGAAAACTCAAAATATTGATTATTGAAAATATTAAAGATACCTCCAGCTGTTGAAGTGCATTGGCTGAGAGAGTCATTTCCATGTTGCTTGAGAATGGCCTGAAAGAAGCTCCTAGGTGAAGGATCCTTTCTAAACCGAATTGTTTCAGATGACGAACAGTTAGGGCCAGTGCTTGGACTGCCAAATTTGGCAATTTCATGATTCCCTTTAAAAACAGCGAGGAAAAACATAAGAGTCAAGAAAAAGCAGTTACATGAAGTGCAATAACAAGAAATACGTTCCACAGGTTTGGTGTATGGACCTTATAGTCGAATAATGCAAGATACTAGCATGCAGGGGAACCTACTGACTAATGGTAAAATGAATGGCAAAGAAACAAATAAAAAGGTTCTAAATCACATAATATATAAAAAAAGAAAAATTAAAAAAAAAAATAGAATACCTCAATTCCCAGACGATGATCACCCTTTTCTACAACCTCTGAATTTATCTTAGTTTGATCACCTAAATTATCTTCATCCGTGTTTTCATATAAAGACATTACTTCAGCCAGAGCACCACCGTCTTTGAAGCAATCTCGCGAGACACGCTCCACGCGGACATTTGAAGCAGGTCCAGCAAAAGCAAGTAACATCTAATGGAAATAATCACAAACCTATCAGTCAAACTTGGCATTACAATAAAGAGATAAAGCAACATTGGATAAACCATACATTTCACCTAACTTGCCTATAATCAGTATGCTTCCAAGTTCCATCATTACATACTAACAAAGTAACAGATATTTAGTTGCAAGTTAACATTTCTACGGCGAAAGACTATATACCTTCTCAGTTTGCTTCGAAAGTGGATCCCCAAGAAGCAACTCAGCAGGAGACAAGCTCACCACAAAAGCCTCAAGCCCACTCCTCAGAAAATTATCCCTAAACTCTCCATACACCACATCCCCAGTCGAAATCTCCACCGCAACGATCCCAATCCTAACTTCCATCCCCCCATCAGGTCCACAACCCACATTGCCACTCTCATCCACCACACAAGCCAAGTAACTACTCTCCCCACCACACCCCTCCTCCCCTCCCCCCACATCCTCCGCCGCCTCCAGCGTCGCCTTCGTGTACAATGCCGACAATCCCCTCCCAAATGGGCCGCCCCGGTTCGCCCCATGGGCCTTGATCGCCGCCGTCTCGGTCTGCTTCACCACCCCAACCTTATACCCAGCACTCACCAGCCTCCTGACGTGGACATTCAGCCGGAAAGTGGGCACACTCGCCGTCAAGAAACTATGATCCATGTGTGCATAAATCCCCAAAATTCTCGCCGCGATTTCCGCATCCTCCCCGAAAAACCGGTACTTGTAGCCGACTTCCACCATTAAAAGAACATCAGAGTACCTCTTTTTCAGGTCGACGACCTGCCGCTCCAACGGTGTGAGATTAGGGTTTGAGGGATTGGGGGTGGAAGAAGGTTGGGGGATGTTGATGGAGGGTTCTAGGAGCTTCTGGAGGAATTTCTGGTGGAGGGAGGGATTGGGTGTGGGTGTGGGGGGTATAGGGTTGTGGGTGTGGGGAGAGAGCTTGGGGAGTTTGGTGGGTTTTGGGGAAGAGGTGAGTTGGGAGGAGAGGAGGCGCTTGGAGGGTGAATAGGTGACGGTGGCTGTGATTTTGGGCGGTGGGGTTGGTGGGTTGTTAGGGTTTAAGGGTGGGGGAGAAGAAGAAGAAGAAGAAGAGGATGGAGGGTTTTGGGGTTTGGATTTGGGCGCGAAGAAGCGCGATAATACTTGCTGCTTTTGCTTTCCCATTGGGGAATTTGCAGCGATGGTTTTTGGGGTTCTGGGGAGTGAAGAGAGTGATGAAGGAGGAGGACGGTTTCGTTGATTTGGCGCGCTCGGTTTAGGTCGTAATGTCGTGTTGGACGGGACAAGCTACATGTCGTATGTGTACTGACTATGAAATTCAAAATGCATTTTTTAGGGCTCAATATTTCTACTACACATACCGAACTTAACAAGTCAAAATTAAAAGCTTGAAGATCATATGCTCCCTAATAGTCAAATTGTTTTTTTTTTTTTTTGAAATAATGGAATTTCATTGATAATAATAGCGCATATTAAGAATGTCATTACATATCCACTCACTGACACATAACAATAGTCAAGACAATGATTCGTGGAGGAGCCACAGTGGGTATATAGGATAAACCAACTATATTTGAACTTATCGCTCGCATAAAAGCTAGCTTATAAGCTATGGAATAACATAGCGAATAGACAAGCCTAAACAAACACTCATTAGGTTCCTAATACAAGCGAATTTAATGTAATTAGACAAAAAAACTAAAAAAATAGGGCTGGGCCAAGGGCCTAAACCCTAGCCCGATTTTAGATGTTTATGGACTAGGGTAAAACCGAGCCCAACAACCTGAAGCCCAAAATGGTAGTCGACCAAGAAGATCACCCATGGCCCATTAACCTGGTTTGGGCTCAGTCCACCATCTGCTCCCAACCCTTGTCGTGCGTCACTTTCTGGCTGAGTTTGGTATGATCCCTACTGCCAACCCGCTTCGTCACGATTACACCACCATGGCAGCAGTCCAACCGTCTCGAGTACATCGCCGACCTGCATCACCACCAAACAAACACAGTCTCGGATCTGGTTCCTCACAGCCCCACACCGCCACCGATCGAAAAAAACCCATATCGGGCCCGACGGTCCACGAAAACCTCCACGGGGATTAACAACCAGCCTATAAACGACACAACCCACCACCTTCGCCTCCAGCCCAGCCAAACCAAAACTGACAAAACCGAGAAAAACCTTCTATGACAGATTCCCAAGGGCAATAGCTATCGATCTCCCGTTCGGCAGCACACCTCAAGATGGCGGTGAGGCCGAAGGCCACCCCCGATGCTCGGACGCCGCTGGACGAGAACAATTTTGCACCAAACGACGAACGCGGCCTTAGGGTTTCGGGAGCTAATTTTGGGGATATATGACCATTCTCTAAAAACCTTCCGAATTGCCTTTTTGTGCTAACCACAAAGGCACAAACAAACAATCCCTAATAGTCAAATTGTTGTGATGAAATGATGCGTATTTGTCTGCCATAAGTTAGTGTTATTAGACAGTATGCTAAATATAATATTAACGACTTCGATCATAATTTTAAAAAGGGACATGAATTATTTGAAGTTAATAATTAATCCAAAATTATTGTTTTTAACCATAACATGTTGTGTCGTACGACACAAGAACATTTTGTACATGTATAAACTATGAAGTAACCTGAGATCAGTAACATAGAGAAGTATGTACAGTAGTTTACTTTACTCGATCGTCTAATTATCCTTGCTTTAGTTTCTTTGATTTAATGAATACCTTAACGTGATTTATTTATAGGTCCTTAGTCCCTCAACATCATCATCTTTACATCTTAACAAAGACATTATCCTTACATCCCCTTGATTTTGAAAGATCGAAGAATATGAAACAGTTCTCGGAATCCCCCATTGTGTTTCATTGATTTTATGGGCTTAGGTTAAAACTAAAAAGCCCAAAGGACAATGATTGAAACTGGTATCCACTTTCAAGTAGAAAATGACTTGTTCATTGATCCTTCCCCATACACAAGTGAGTTTCTGTATATGGATCAGGTAGAAGATAAAGTACTGGATAGATAAGAATCTGCAACTGTTTCTTTCTATCTTTTATATATTCTGGTGATCTGGTCCATTTTTTCAAACTAACATTTACTCTGTCACTATTAGCTAGTTTGGAAGGAACTCAATTAAAACAACACCGTACTGATTGTGAATTTAAGCAGTGTTCAGTTTAAGGAATAATCTGTAAATGTATTGAATCCAAGATCAGAGAAAAGCTGCCTTCTGCAGGCTGTACATCTTTGAGCCATCATCTTCCAACTGTAAATACCAAATTCTTCTACTTGAAATAGTAAATGAAGTTTCAGAGGAACGTGTTTAAGGTATTCCGATGTAGATGTTATCTTCAATATTTTTAAACGTGTTAAAACATGATGCTGAAAAATACACAAAATTAAAGCTGATTCTCCATTTTATGTCCATATAACGAGCTTTAGGGGAGAAAATGCTTTGGCTTATAGACTTGCTTACGATGGTGCCTTGAACGATGGTTCAGTTTGGTGGAGAATCTTGCCTGCTTTTTCTGCGGAGTGTGGTAGGGATTTGGCTTCTGAGTTTGTTCCTTTTTTTTCAGTTACATGAGTTTGTTCCTTTTTGGTTTGTTATTTTACATTATTTTTGGTTTGTTTTCCTCCTTGTTTTACCTTTCTTACTTTGTATTGAGTGGGGCTTGTCTAACTCTTTTGGGGGAGGTAGGTTTCGATCTAGTTCTCCCCCTACATGTACTTTAACTTTGATTGCTTTTATAAAAGTTCTAATAAGGGACCAATGGTTTGCTCTCGGTTGTAGTGGTCCTCTTTGAAGTTGTGTGGGATAAGCATTGGCAGATCATATTATTTTGCTATTCAAACCAGCCTGACCAAGATCTACTCCACGACATTCAACGCCGGTGTAGTTGAAGACGCAGAAAAGCCCTACTTAGAAATTCAAGGCTAAAAAGGGTGGCTTGTTAAGTTGAGGGTCATTTTAAATCTAATAAAGGCTAAAATGGAAATTGGTGACCTAGAGGCCAGATCTCACGTTTGTTTGAATTAGGTTGGGAATATGAGTAAGGAAGTAAGTGAACGTATATATTTTTGTGGTGGACGATAAAAGGTTTTGCTGAAACCACGTAATGCATAAGGGGACAGCACAGGCTGTGGCCACACCATCTTCCATAACCAAAATGAGGCAGAAATCCAACCAACGCTGCGTTTACTTCTCTTGTGCCTCCTTCTCCACTAGCTCTTTGCTGCAGTTTTTATTATTAGTGTACCAAATAATAAATATGCACATCGCATCTTTCTCCTCCTGTGTTATATAACTTATTTCGCATGCAATATCTATATATGGTATGAACTGTATTTTATGAAATTGGTGATGGAATACCATAAAAGCCCATGACACACTATGATCATCCTATGCAATAGTTAAAGGTTGATTCTTTGATGCAATGAGAAGATTTTGCTAGAGAAATAAAATTTTCAGGGAATTATACTATTATAGAATGTTTAATTTGGCAATATGCTTAAGGATTAACAACCCATCAGTGTTATTTTGATCGAATTCGTAGAAGTTACACGTGATAGCATAGAATGATTATTACCTCATCGATGACAGATTCTTGTAATGAGAAGTTTCCACTACATAATTAAAATTTTGACAAAACTCTATTATCTTGAGTGATGAACTAAAACTTTTTACCCTTCAAGTTGTACTAAATAACTTCAAAAAAGTTGTATGATGAAAAATAAGCTACTAAACGCGCCAAATTTCGCCCCAAGACTTTCAAATTTAGCTACATTGAGTTGACCGATATACTTATTGTGCTCAAAATTCTTAAACACTTGCAAATTGTTAAGCTATTCACATCTAAGCAATTAGGTACTCGAGATTTATCATATTCAATAGTATTGGCAATACTCTAAAGATTAAGTTAAACGAAAATTTTTGAGTTTCAAAATCTATATCGGACAATGTAAGACTCCTCCACCACTACTGTATCAGTTTTCGAACTCTTCACTCTTCAACTTGTGGAAGGCGAGATTTGATTACAATAATATTTACAAGTTATCTGACACCAAGGGCATTGATGTAATTTAGGGGGACATTAAGAATATGAGAAAAGAAGCAGATAACAAAACACATGGAGTAAAGAACATGCATAAAAATTTGCGAGTATTTATCCACTTCCTCCATGAATAATATGAAGGTCCTATGCTAGGGTACGGGAGCCTTTGGTTGGCACAAAAACACCCCCAAGGCCTCCAAAACTTAACGTCTCCACCACCACCGCCCCTTAACCATGACCGGGCGATGAACCCACCATTCCATTTCCCAGTCCCACAACCATTCCAAAACCAGAACCAAACCCAAAACCCAGACCAACAACAACAACAAGTTCAAGATAACAAACCCACCGCCGATGATCATCATCTTCATAAGTCCAGGTTCGAATGGGACTTCACTCTCTCCACGGTCGTCTCCTCCCGCACCACCACCGGCGCCGTCTCCAACACTCTCGGAGTAATCGAGTTCGACCCATCGGAGACAGTTCTAGCTACCGGAGGAATCGCCAGGAAGATTAGAATCTACAGGGTCAAGTCTCTCCTGCCGAGTCATGAACAGCCTAAGGACGACGTCGTTTCGCTAGACCACGCTGCTGCATGCGACTATTACATTTGCACCCCCGCCAAGCTCAGTAGCCTCCGCTGGCGGCCCGGGTCGAGCGGCCGGGTCCTCGGCTCGGGGGACTACGACGGCGTCGTCACGGAGTACGATCTCGAGTCCCACCTCCCCATCTTCGAGCGCGACGAGCACGGCGGGCGCCGGGTTTGGAGCCTCGACTACTCGGATTCTGATCCGGCTCTAGGGGCGTCCGGATCCGACGACGGGACCCTTCAAATGTGGGACCCGCGGTGCGAGGGCGGGGACTGTGTGGCTAGAGTGGCTCCTTCCGCATCGGGTAACCCGGTCTGTTGCGTGGAGTTCAATCCCTTCGGTGGGCCGCTCCTGGCCGTCGGATGCGCTGACCGGAAAGCTTACGTCTACGATGTGAGGAGAATGGCGGGCCCGGTTTTGAGTTTTGACGGCCACAATAAGACTGTGACGTACGTCAGGTTCCTTAACGGCCGTGCGATGGTGTCAGCGGGAACGGACGGGTGTCTGAAGATGTGGAGCGTGGATGACGCGCGGGAAATTCGGACGTATTCGGGTCACACCAACAATCGGAGCTTCGTCGGGTTGTCGGTTTGGAGAAACGGTGGGCTTCTCGGGTGCGGGTCCGAAAATAATCAGGTGTTTGTGTATGATGTTCGGTGGGGTGAGCCTGTTTGGGTGCATGGGTTTGGACCAATGGCAAGCGAGGGTTGTGATGACCGTGGGTTTGTGAGCAGTGTGTGCTGGCGGCAGATGGGCGGTGAGGACCAGTGTACCCTCCTGGCGGGTGGATTCGATGGGGTTTTGCAGGTTTTTGTGGGTAGAAGAAAGTCACTAGCTTCGGATTAGACCCTAAAAATGGCTTAATTCTAACCCATTTTCCCTAATTACGTCGATATTTGCCGAAAAATACAAGAGAATTTACAGACACCATTTTGTTCGGAATAAATTTATGAGATATCTTTAACCTAGAACTCTCTGCGGGTCTGCTCTATTTACTATTCCCTAGTACTCGATCTCTTCTATTGTTCTTGAAGCAATAGTTCATAAATGTGGATTGCATGGCATTACTAAAATCACGTGTATTAGTTATCTAGTTTGTTATTGATTTCTGTAGGCATCTTCTTGTCTGTGTTTGTTAGCAGACTAGCAGTAGTAGGAGACGCTCACATGGTGGTGTCGAACGTTTGGTAAATGTAGTTGCATGAAATTGAATCACTACATTGCTGCAATCCGATCCGTAGATGCGTTTGTTTCTCTAGATCTATTCCTGATTGTCGTACTTTTTGCTGTCTGTTCAGATTTGCTTTGTCTTTTGTTCATGTATTCTTGCTTAATTCATTTGTTGTGATACATGCATGTTCGGTGCAGAAAGCCATAAATGTATGGCTTGTTCTTCATTGGCTTGTAGTAATTAACTGTTACAGTTGTTCAGGTATGCAAGCTGAAGATTCCTAGGCTAACCAAACCTAAACCAAAATAACATTTGATGGAGCTGTACATGAATTTCCTATGTTGTTTGTAGCAATGCATATGTATGCATAATATATATTTGCACACTGTTCTTGATGTGGCATATGATATAGCTGCACGCACAACATAATTTGTAAACTTACTCTCATGGTCGTTGTAATTTGAATAGTCGAGGACACAGGTTTAGGCTAGCTAATGTAACGTTGGTAGGTTCTTACTCGAGCATCAAGAGAATCACTGACTGAAATGATTAAGAAAGAGCTAGATCTAAGCTCTTTCATTGAAGATATTTGAAACGTATAGGCGAAAGATTATAATAAAACTTTGTTCGATCATGATCTTCTTAGGAATATGCATGACATATTTCGTTGCAAGTTCTTCAAGTTAGTTGCACAAGCAAGAGATTATTGTATTTTCATGAGCGCTAATGCAATAACTATATCAACAATTATAGAACCGGAAGACTGTATTGCGATCATGTCTACCTGAGTCTTCATACCAAATGATAACAATTTTTAGCCAAAGAAAAAGGACAAATATATAGGTACATGCATAGTTGAGATGCCACCCTATTTCCATATTGAGTTATTTTGAATTTCTATATTGAGCAAAACACAAAGAAAGTCTCGTTAACCATACCAAAACAATACAGCAAAGATCAGTGTCGTGGATGATCTATATGTAAATACATTTGCAAATTTGACATGCAACTTATTTAATCAAAGTATCAAACTCAAAACATGTACTTGTATCTTTGTTTCTTCACTGTGCTCTTACATTTTGAACATTTTTCGGTAATGACAGAATTTGTTTAGATTAATTCAATTTGTGGAATTTTTGCTAACATGTTCTTGAAGCATTAGTTCATAAACGTGGATTAAGCATGTGTTAATTGCATAGCATTACTAAAATCACATGTACGTATTAGTTTGTTATTGATTTCTACAGGCATGTTGTTGTTGTTGTTGTTGTCTGTGCATGTTAGTAGTAAGTAGGAAATGCTCACATGGTGGTGTCGAACGTTTGGTATATGTAGTTGCACGAATGCAGTGCATTGAAATCCCATCAGTCAATGTGTTTGCGCATCAAGTTCTGTGTTCTTGATTATCGTACTTTTCACCATCTCTGTTCGGGTTTGTGCTGTCTTTTGTTCATGCATGCATATTTGCTTCATTTGTTGTGATATACATGTTCGATACAGAAAGGCATATATGTATCAGTATGACTTGTTCTTCATTAGATTGTACCAACAGTCACAGTTCTTCAGGTATGTATACAAGCTTAAGATTCATAAGCTAACCAAGCATAAACCAAAATAACATGCATATGGTAGAGCTGTACATGAACTTCCTATATTGTTTGCAGCATTGTGCATGGATTATCTTTCATACTGTTTTTGATCAACTTCCTCAATTCCCCTCTGCGTGGCAACGATATGATATAGCTATAAACTATAATTTGTAAACTTTACTCCCGTTGTTGTAATCTGAATAGTCTAGGACACAGATTTAGGCTAGCTAAATGTAATGTTGGTAGGTTCTTATACGAATACATCAAGAGACTCATTAGCTCAAATGATCGAGAACGAGATTTGACAAGTTATGTCATATCAAAAATAGTTTAATTGATTGACCGAAAGACTGTCTAATTGTAATCAACTTTACTTTATCTTAATGTTCTTAGAGATATGCAGAACATGCGCAATTGCAAGTCAAATTAGTCACACAATAATAAATTATTATATTTTCAAGGGGGTTAATGCAATAATCATATCGACACGTTATAAATTTAGAAGGTTGTATCAGTACCGTATTCATCTGAATTCTCATATCAAACGATAATAATCTTTAGCTAAAGGAAAAGAAAAAAAATCGAAAGCATTTGCAATGTGAAGACACTGCTAATGTAATGTTGGCATGTTAGTATAAGAGCATAACTAGTTCATATGATTGAGAAAGAAATTTAAGCTCTATCATCAAAGATATTCGAATGACCAAAAGACTGTCTTGTAATAAACTTTACTTGATCTCGATCGTCATAGGGATATGCCGGACATAAATTGTTGAAGTTATTCAGATTAGTTGCACACTTGCACAAGTAATAAATCACTGTATCTTCATGAGCCATGATGCAATATAGATCTAGCTAGAAGGTTGTATTACTACCACATTGAAATAAGTTCTCATACCAAATGATAATAATCTTTAGCTAATGCTTAAAAGAAAAAGAAATTATAGAAAATTACTCATAAGTGTTATATGTATGTAGAGAATTAAGACACATAAATAGAATGCAATACACACACATGAGTTCTTTTAAATATCAATACCGTGCATAAGAAAACAAAAGTCTCTGTAACCACCACCAAAATAATATAGCAAAGATCAGTATCGTAGATGATCCATATGTATATATATTTTACAAATTTGTCATACTTCTTATTTAATCAAACTCGAAACATGTACCTGTATGTATCCTTGTTTATAGTACTCTAAGATGTTGAACATTTTTCGATGACGTACGACTAAATGCAATCATCTCCAAAACGATCTAGTAAGAAATATAAATTTCAATTGTAACTATGCATACTTCAGAAAAAGAAGAAAAGAAGATTTTGTACACAGTTACACACCGTGTAACTATTTTCGTAAATAGATTTTCTGAAAAACAAAAATAAGGTAAATAATATCGCATAAATGGCGGCACAAGCCTCTGGACCTCCATCGTTCGATTCAACCCATTGGACACGTGGCATCCCTCGAGGAAATCAAACGGGAGGAGACCGGTCCCTGATGCTGATTAGTGTTAAACGCGACTAGGGAGAACGAAAAACCCTGGGTTTTGTTTCTTCTGGGTTTGAATCTCTCCTCCCCTCTCTCTCTTTCTCTCGAAGTCTCACACTCGTCCCAGATCAAAAATTCTCAGAGCCAAAAACAGAGAGACCGGAGATCTCCTCGGAGCTGTAAAAATGGTGACGTCCGCGGTGGTCAACACCTATCCACTGTCCAGCTACACGTTCGGGACCAAAGAGCCCAAGATGGAGAAGGACACCTCCGTCGCCGATCGCCTCGCTCGTATGAAAGTCAAGTATGCGACGTTGTTTTTAGCTACGCTCCGTTTCAATTGATTCCGATTAGTTTTTAATTTCAGTATCCGTGAAGGTTCTTTATGCTTTTTTTATAAACCCTAATTTTTTTTTTTTGGTGTTCTTTTTTGAATTCATAGCTATATGAAAGAGGGGATGAGGACTAGCGTCGAAGCTATTTTACTGGTACGTTCTCAAAGGACTTGGTAATTTTGTTCTGTGAAATTGTAATTTTTCCTTTTTTTCTTTTCAAGATGATCTAGGCAATTGAAGCTCCTTTTGTGAAGCCTGAACACTTATCGAAGATGCATTTTGGATGATTAACCAAATTTATAGGTTTAGGAACATTTGCTATTGTGCATGACTTCATTTTATACATGTTGCATCAACCGAAGCCCGATAGATTTAGGGATTTTATACTTGGGTGGGGAAAATAGGCGAATTTTATTCGTATGTTTAATGGTTTTTGAGAAATGGTAGGCAAATACTTAGTAATGGGTATTAGCAGGCTATTAGCTATCATTTTAATTTGATTAGTTCATGTTTTGGTATAGTAGGTCTCTAATTTCCAACATTCTTGCAAGCATAATTCATGTGTGAATTGTCGCGTGGCTTGGGTGGATGAAGATTGGGCGTGAACTTAGTTTTGATATATACATGTAGGTGTGTGCATTATTTCCTGGGGCTAAACGTCTTTCTCGATTGTGCAGGTACAGGAACATAATCATCCCCACATACTACTTCTGCAGATCGGAAACACGTTCTGCAAACTTCCTGGTGGACGACTGAAGCCTGGGGAGAATGGTATGGACTTACCCTTCACTCCATCCTTTTTATGGTGTATGCATGATATTGTCAAAGGCTAAAACCCTTTCTTTTGTTGTTTATTTTGGGGTGGCTCTTGTTGTGTTGCAGAGATTGAGGGGCTGAAAAGAAAGCTCACCAGCAAACTTGGTGCTAATTCAGCAAACCTTGTCCCTGATTGGCAGGTACTGTTATTTTTTTCTCCAAGTGTTGATAAGAGAGAGAGATAATTTAAGCCTTATAGGGCTAGTGGAAAACACGAGAAATATAACTTGGAAGGAAGTTGTTTGTAAGTGTAATAAGGGAATGAAAGATGTGTGAATGTGCCAGAGCATCAAGAATGAGACGGATCATAGCATCTTAGGTGCTTCTTTAGTGTTCTTCATAAAACTGACATTTGTGTATGGGAAGCTGCGGTATGCCAATCTAACATGCCACCAATTGTATTTGAAGTTCTGAAATTTAGTTATTAATATAGGCATATATCCTACAACCTTAGCGAGCTTGCAAAAAACTACGTGCTCTATTTTTCTTAATGCTTGTTGCTTACCTTTTGAATCTTGATGCAGATAGGAGAATGCGTCGCTATCTGGTGGAGGCCAAACTTTGAAACCATAATGTATCCATATTGTCCTCCTCACATTACAAAACCTAAGGTAATGACCAACCCTGTCTACAAGACAAACAATGGAATATTGTTTATGTTGCTCCCCAATCTTTGCTATTTACTGATTTTACCCTATGTAATGCAGGAGTGCAAGAAGCTTTTCCTTGTTCACTTATCTGAGAGGGAGTACTTTGCTGTGCCAAAGAACCTGAAACTCCTTGCTGTTCCGTTGTTTGAACTCTATGACAATGTTCAGGTATGATAATTATATGGCATGCTTCTGTTATATAATCTTAGAATTGGACTTGTGTTTCAGTGTGAATTTTAAGTTCCGATGCTGTGGCTACTTATTGTTAGAATGGTTTACCAAATATTTATAATGCCTCGTGGATATTTCGCTTACCCATCTTCCTAATGCTGTAGTCTATAGGATTAAAAACATTAATATTTCTTCTTCTTCTTGTCCTTTCTTTTTTCTTCCTCTTTTTCTAATGTACAATCTTCATTTATTCTGTTTGTTCTCATGATGCATATTTCTCAATTGCAGAGATATGGGCCTGTTATATCTACAATTCCACAGCAGCTTTCCAGATTCCAATTCAACATGATCAGTTCATGAGTGGAGGATGGAACTTTGAAGTTACAGGGATAGAACTATCCAATATAATGACGATCATATCTTAATATCATTGCATGGACTGATAGAGCTGAAGATCTGGACATTATTTCATTGCTTAACTTGAGTTGGTTAGTTTTGGATTCAGCTATCCAGATGGCTGAAGCATAACTTGTGATATGGTCTATCTATCTATATTGGTCGCTACTCTTATTTGCTAATGGGTTTGCATTACTCTTGAAATTTTATTTGAACTATGTATTGTGTGTTGTGCAAGTTCTTATAGTTGTAGTCTTAACAGTAAAGATACTGTTGTTTCTTCCCTGCAAGGAAAGTGTTAATTTCTGTTAGAACCAGGGAGTGATATGATTAGTTGTGTTAGTGTTGATTCGAGATTATTTTGGTTAAGATTTCGTAGCAGAACTTATTGTACTTCACTGTATTGTAATGACGGGTAGGACCGTAGGACAAGGATGTATGTAGGGTGTACGTGGCTGCTTGTAACATTTTGTATCTTGCATTTCACAGCTTTCTCATCAATTTCATTTTGAGAAGCCTCGTGACATGTATTGATCTTTGTAGAATTCGCCTTTGATCAATGAAATTCTTTCTAGAAGGTGTTTTCTTAAAGATACAAGGTTTGATACTTGTAGCATGGTGCTCTCTGTTCTTGTTCCATGTCATGCTTAATATCTATTTGAATGCCAGAGGCCAGCCATAAAAAGAGAGGCTCATGACTATAAGTACTGAGCTCTGCCTGAGCGGCCAAGCCAATATTTCTCGTCATTTTCACATTTACATTGCTTTGAAAATG
The DNA here is from genome assembly GCA_025331145.1 of Rosa persica. NCBI lineage: Eukaryota > Viridiplantae > Streptophyta > Magnoliopsida > Rosales > Rosaceae > Rosa > Rosa persica. The sequence continues at coordinate 42,197,493 of WFKR01000001.1, forward strand.
ATTGAATCCATCTGTATGCAAGACTTCAAGAAGTATAAACATTACTATGCCCTGTGTTTTTCAAAATTTTCTTTTCTTCCATCTTTTCTCTTGCACTTTGAGCCTCCGGCCATTGCTCTAATGAGGCATGCATGTTAGACAGGAGCACATAAACTCCTGATTCATTTGCTTCCAACTCTGTAGCTTTCTCTATCACTTCCTCTGCCAATTTAAGGTGACTTCTATCTCTGCAACCGCCAAGCAAAGTTCCCCATATTGCTATGTCAGGCTTATACGGCATTTCCTTTACTAGACGTACTGCTTCCTCCAACTGACCATTTCGGCTCAGTAGATCAATTATGCAGCCATAATGCTCGAGTTTTGGTTCAACCCCAAAATCCCTCTCCATGGAATAGAAGATTCCTTCACCTTCCTTTACTAAGCCTCCATGGCTACAAGCAAAGAGAGCAGCAGTGAACGTGAAGTCATTCGGCTCCAACCCTTTTTTTCGCATCAATGAGTATATCTTGATGGCGTCTCCTGTTCTTCCGTGGATAGCTACAGATCGAATCATGACATTCCAACAAAATACATCCCTCTCTCCCATCTTGATAAAAAGCGTGAGAGCTCTATTTATGTCCCCGCATTTTGCATACATGTCTATAAGGGCAGTCCCCAAAATGGCTCCAAACTGAGACCAGTCTTCTATCAAGTAGTGTATCCACTTTCCAAATTCTAAAGCAATCAAATGAGAACAAGCCGATAGAACAGAAACAAACGTGTATTTATCGGGAACTTCACCACCCGATTGCATTTGGACAAAGAGATCCAATGCTTCTTCATGTTGTCCATGCTGGGAGTAACTTGAAATCATAGAGTTCCATGAAACCACATTCTTGCAAGGCATTGTCTCAAAAAACTTTCTAGCTGTCATAACATCTCCTGCATCGGCATACACTCTGATCATCAATGTCCATGATACAACATCCTTCCCAGGCATCTGCTCAAACAAATCCCTCGCATTGCCTACATCCCTTACTTCAGCGTAGCCGGTGATCATCGAATTCCACGAAACAATGTCCCTTTCAGGCATGACATCAAAGAGCTTCCTTGCACTCTGAACATCCCAAGCACTCGCATAGAGCGAAATCATGCGGTTCCATAATTCGATAGTTTTCACAGACATATCATCAAACACCTGGCGGGCATCATTGAAATCCACCATTTTAACATAGAAATGGAGAAGGGCATTAGCAACTGTTGGATTGGACTCAAACCCATCCTTCACGATCCGGCAATGCACTCGTTTGCCTTTTCGGAGCCAACCCAGTTTAGAACACGAGCTCAACACATATGGGTAAGTGAAGTTATGGGGTTTGAGTCCTCTTTGAGGCATTTCATCGAACAGGTGCAGGCATTGCTCGAAGAGACCATTTCCGTCATTCCCTCTGATCATAGCATTTTGAATCATGATGTTATTGCTGAAATGAGAACCCAGTTGGGAATATATGAGATTGGGATATTCCATTGTTCCAAACTCTGTGCTCCGCCGGAGAAATTTCGAGAAGGTTTGGATGTCTTGGTGGAGTGAGGTAGTGACAATGAGGGCATGTATTTGCTTCAACTGTTTGAATGTGCATTGTGGCAGTAATTTTGAGAGTTTGAGCTGCAAGGAATAAGCCATGCCATTCACTTTTTGCCCCTTTGTTGTTATTATAGAGAAAACTTACTAGTGGCTTTAGGGTTTAAGGGAGTGCATCCAAGGAGAACTATTCCAGTATTCCATTTGGGATAGAAAATATATGCAAAATCCAAACAACTTTAATTTCTTATTGGTCCATAACTGACAATGAACATTGTGTTTGCTTGATCTCTTTGGCTTTATTTAACCAAAACGAATCTTGGGAAATCAAATTTAAAATTGAATCATTAATCCATTGAATCGTTAGTGCCCCAAAACACAAGTCATTGACTTCAATCATGGAATCAATTCAAGACTTCAAGTTTCGGGAACCAGATTTTTCCCTACCATATGTATATTCCTTGCATGATTGTCATAGCAATGTAAGTTCAGCTAACAACCAACAAAATGAAGGACCATAACAGAGTCAGAACCTGTAGAAACCTTCAACATATCCAACGGTAGGGAACAAAATCTTGATCGAATCATTAAAGCCATATTTTTGGCTTGTAAGACAGATGGCCATATATTTTTGTGGACTAAAACTTCTTATGCAACAAGTTGGTGTATATTTGACCCAAGGAGTTTAGTCCAGCGGAAACCTGATTAGGTCTGCAAGTTGGGCCAACGTTTAATTATCCGCTTGTGAAAAACACCTCTTAGGAAGAGCTTTATCCAAATTAGGTTTCGACTCGGAGTGGCAGCACACTTTGCCACCATTTTATGTAACCAAGAAAAAGTTGGTGTATATTTGGATCTTGTTGTTTACATGGAGAACGACTTTAGAGTTTTAAGTGCATTCATGCATCAAATTTAGTGGGTCTTAGGCTATTTCCATCCCAACTACATAAAGGGTTAAAAGCCTATTTTTCAGCTCTTTTGGTCTCTGACCCAAACAACTTAGGGCCAAAGTGTTAAAATTGAGAGCTAAAAGGCTAAAGAGATGGGTAAATTTAACCCTCAAATTAGCCTTTTAGCCCTCAGGGCCAAATTGATCAGAAATGGGAGGCCCACTTGTGGGTGCTGTGTGACATGTGCATGACGTCAGCAACTGCCGGTTGCTAATGTCATCTAGCCGTTGGGTATTTTTTATTTTTTTTAGCCGTTGGGATTTTTTTTAATAGCCGTTTATAGAAGTTGGTTATTTTTAAAAAATAAACACTATAAAAGCACCCGCAAAAATATTTTTTTATCATAAAAATGATTTCAATTACTATAGTAAAAATCTGATACAAAATAAGAACACACACACACACACACACATATATATATATATATATATATATAACATATCCAAAATATTAAAATATATTTTAGGGCTATAATTTAACCTTGACATGTTGAAGATGGTTGATGTCACATCTATGAACAGTATAGAATTTAGGGCTAAAATTTAGCCTCAGGGCTATTTTTAGCCCTGTCGGTTGGAGATGACCTTACACATTAGTACATTACACTTGTACTTTAAACACAATAATAAGCTCACCATTGATAGAGTACTTTTTTTTTTTTTTGAAAGGTATAGAGCACTTTTTTAAAAACGTGTAGACTTGACAAACCATCGAAGCCTCACATGAACTTTTCTTATAATATTATTGTTATTGACTTTGAAAAATCGTAAAAGAAAATCATAGTGATTTTTGAGTTTTATCCTTTTGAAAAATACTTAAAAATCATTATTTGAGGATGAAAAAGTTTTTGTGAGAAAATTATAATATGCAGTTTTGGTCAAAAATCATATGCTATAGTTTCTAATTTTGTACACAAGTTTACCCAATATCTAAGATGGTTATGTGTGTTGTATTTTGAATTTTGAATTGATATATGTACCTCTGTGAAACAAAGTCTCTAACCTAAAAGAAAATAATAAAATAAACGTCATAAATAGGTCATTTGAAATCATACACAACTTTGTGAAAGATAGTCTCCACCCAAAGAAAAAATGACGAATGAATTCACTAGCTCCTATTTATATAGAAAAAAGCATACCAAAATTTCCTGATTATATGATAATAATGAGAGTAATATAAACACCTAAAATTAAGACCTAATAAAAACCTAAAGTGAAGGTAATACCAACAATGACGTCAATCAAGCTCCATAACATTTGCCAGATAATTTTAAAACTATACTGGCAGCTTGCGTAATTTTTTATTTTAAAAAATGAGAATATAATATATAAATAATTTTTTTTCACACATTACTAAATGATAGATACACATCTCTTACTTAATACACAACCTATTAACTATTTTATTTTAATATTTTACTAGAAACACAACCCCAAACTTCCTAAACTATCCTCATTCACCATACACAATATCTTTTCATTAAATACATATCCTTTTTTTTTTGCTGAAATAAATTGAGATAAATATCTGGTAAGAGACTACCTATTTTTTTTCTTATACAAGAGAGACCACCTATTGCATTGCTGCAGTTGAAAAAAAAAATGGCATATTACACTAGAAGACTCAGCGTCAATTCCTCAGTGGCTCATTTGTTTTTTCTTATACAAGAGAGACTACCTATTGCATTGCTGCAGTTGAAAAAAAAAAGAAAAAGGAAAGGAGACACAAAGAATGGCATATTACACTAGAAGACTCAACATCAATTCCTCAATGACTCAATGTGAGAGTTTTGGTAAATCACATGGTCATCACTAAAGTTAATACAATGACACCCAAAGAATGTTTTAATTGCTTTTCACTTGTTGGGTTGAACATACTCAAATGTCAATGGGGAATTGCTTGTCATTGAGGACTTGACCAAGACAATATTCATATGCCAATTATTGAGATTTGTGAACTACTAATGATGAAATTGGAGCGAAAGAAAACAATACATCACAGGAGTTCTTGAGGAATTTTTCAACGGTTTTCACTTGCTCTTGTTTGTCCATCTCATTTGGACAGTAATACATTTTTGAAAAAAGATTGATAAGAAGGCTTGATTCCATGCATTTTAAATTATTGAGAATCAAATTCATGATATCCATCTGCGGTAGACTTGGAAACAAAAAAAAAAAACAAAAAAAACAGCATATATTTCTTAACTCCAACTATGTTTCCTTATTGTTAATATAAATATCTCTTTTAGTAATTTAACTTACCCATAAAATGTGATGTTGGGTGTGTGAAAAAAGGGATGTGTATTTAGTATTTAGAGGTGTGTGAATAAAATTTCTCTAATATATATCTTAGTTGACATGTTTTGAATGTATACTGAAAAAGAAAATATGGTTGGGTTTTACCAACTATTTCTTAGAAAATTGGGTCTATAATACATTTCCCCCAAGTATTTTTCAGTTACAAATCATAAGAATAGTGGGTAGCATACAACAGAGAACCCTTTTATTTTAAAGATTTTCTTTATTCTTTTTGAAATGAAATGAAGTTTCATTTTTGGTTATTCTCGCTCATACATTTTTTTTTTCTTTTTCATTCAGTAGTAAATATGAAGGAGATTGATACGAGTTGAACTGAAAAAGATTGTCAGTAGCCAACTCCTTCAACCCTCTGTATACAAGTCATTGACTTTACTGATGGAATAAATTTAAGTTTCAGAAAACCAGATTCTTCATTTTTCCCTAGTTAGTATTCCTCGCATGTTTGTCACAGCAATTTTTAAATTCCATACCAAAAGTCAGAACCTTCAGAAACCTTCACCACATACAGCTAGTCAGCTACCTCTCTTTAGGGAACAGATGACTTTCAGTCATATTTGGCTACATTTTGGTAGAACAAAACTTCTACTGCAAGAACTTGGTGTTTAGGTAGTTTACTCAAAACTTGTGATTAATCAATGTATGACGATTCTGATATCGTCATAGCTTCAGTTGTTTGTTGTCATATTCTAGTTCCTTATTTAATTAAGATGGCCAATGAGTTTAATGAACTAAAAGCTTAGTGAATGATCCAATCATTTGCTTGCTGTCAATTTCTTTTGTATCACATAGAAGCTTCCAAAGAAGCACATGGTTCAGTACCAATTACTTTCTAAAGACCAAACTCAAGAGGCCAATGTATCCGGCCATCAGTTCATGACATAATTAAACTGAAATACACATAAAAGAAACTACTTTCGCACTCAATCCATTTTAAAGACAAGCGGGAAAAGACAATCTGCTTAAAACAAAGTGCATTCTGAATTATATATATTAGTGTGTCTGAACTGAATATCTAATGCATGAAGTTTAGGATTATACTACTGTTGAAAATTCAGATTAAGTTGGGATAGAAAGTACTGAAGCAAAATACTATGAAGTGTTATGGCAGAAAAATGAGAAAAGCTTACCATGTCACTAAAATGAAGCTCTTCGAGATTTTCATCACTTCCTACAGAAGCCTAGATTACAGTTTTAGAATGTTCTCTAACTATAAAGCACCAATCAACAAGCAATTTCTCTGCTGAATGGTGTTTATACTTTACAAAACCCTCTTCTTTCATCGAGAATTTGGCGGGATTAATTACATACTGCTTGACATAAAAGAATGGAGCAATCATAAAAGTAACACCTTTAACCTTAAACCCTTGAACTCTGATGATGGAGACTTCTGATGAAGTTAATATTTGGCATTTATTGTATGGTGTAAATTACTTGATTTTGATATACTACTATATATATATGACAAGATGTAATCTTATTCTCTTAACTCAAGCACTGAGTTTGACTAACAGGATAAGGACAAAAAAGATAAACCCATTGCAGTCTTTTTTAATTTAATATTGGGGGGTTATAACACAAAAAACTGAAATGATAATTTTATCAATGTGCTAGCTCAGACTTGCATTGTGAACAGTTCAATTAGCTGAAACTTGATGATCCACTTGAAATATATACATCTTGAATAGGTATTGTTAAGTAAGGCTGCTTCTCTACTTGATTAAGCATATATGAATTTGAAAGAGGAATCCTATAACCTTAACAAGGAAGTGAATTAATGAGAGAGAAGAAATGGGAAGGACTTGAAGACCTACATAACTTTATGCAGAGAACGACATTTTGGGTCAATGGCTAGTGATATTATCTTGTCTCAAAGAATATGCAGGGAATTAGGAAGCAAACCTGTGCCATTTACATATGAAAGTAACTTGCACCCTTTAAGAAACTAATTAAACTAATCGTATCACATATAACAGAAGTATGACACTCGCAGAATGAACCAGCTCAATGAACCATTTTCAGTTTTACAGACAAAGGTGAATCAACAAACCTTATCCTAGTTTTGGAGTAGGAGGTTTTATGTTCAAATGTCCATCAATTTTTTTCCAATACTGATCATTTGGAGAACTATAATAAAATTCTTGCAAAATAAGCAGAATAGGGATAAGTTAAAAGGGAAAACATTGTTAATTCTTCCTTAGACAGAGGGAAACCAATTTTTTTTTCAGCTGTTGACAAATTTGGGGAGTTGGCAAAAAGATATGATTTTTTATTTGTCCTCCTCCATAGAAAAAGCCATGCTTGTTATATTTTTTTTCTTTGTTATATCAGAATCATATTCCTATCACTATTTAAAATGTAAAAATACAATCTGTCAAGGAGTTTTAGTATGAATGTATAGGCCATGTTCTTCTCCATCTTACTAAATGAGTGAATTGAATCGGTCATCTATATAGTCCAATCAAAACAATGTTTGCTAAATAATTGCTTCTGCTTCTTTGTCTAATAGCCATCTGATCATCATCATCATCATCATCAACTCATTGGTTCATCTGATAACAAATTGCAATTCGACAAAAGTGATATTTTCAAATAATCCAACAGATCAAATACAGTCTGCCTTGGATCTTTGTCCATTTGTCCCTTTTTACATTTCTTTATAGTACCATACCAATCAATCAGTGTTTCAATTTTTGAAATCAATTTCAAGAGGAATCCAATTCCCATTAATTAGAGTGAAACACTGTCCTCTAATCTTAAATTTCTTTTTCAAGTGGAAAAAAATGTCGGTAGGTTAGAGAAGTCCCTAAAATAATTTCCCATCATATATTAGTTTAATGTATATCACTTGGTTCCCCTAGAGCATCATAAGCTTGCGTAATAGCCAGCACAAGCAGTTTTTCTCAAAGTTTAAGGTAGTGGCTGGCTCTCATTAGGGTTAGAAGTTAGTTCATCTTAAGACCTTAATACTTTTATTCACAAGCTGTGCCCCATGAAAGCTAGCTTAGCTGTGCCTCATCAGATATACAGAAACCTTTCCACTATGGTTCAAGTTAGTTCCAGCTAAATAAGTACTAAGCTTTTATCAAAGTCTCTTCAGGAATATGATTAGCAGTTTCCTGCAGATTCATGACTTTGATGTGAAGTCAACTCTCATCTTCATGAGTCACATTTTGGAAGACAGGGTAGTGCATGTATTCTTTAGTCTCAAGCGTGATTCAAGTGTTCGACATAAGCATGTTGGTCGTTTCCTAAACTCTAATTTTGCTTGAACCAAGCTAGAAGAAAAGGGTTTAAACTTTAAACCATGCCTCTGTAAAAAACTAAAAACACATGTCTGTAAAGACTGGACTATTTGGATAATTTGCTCGGATTTTGTCTGCTAGGATGTGCTTGATTTTTACTCTTGTTTCCGTATGATAAATTCGAAGGTGTGTGAGCAAAAGAAAATGTGGATTCGTAACACTTTCTGCTCGTGCGTTTGTGATGTCACAAACATGAACTCATGACTATTAGATTTGTTAATACACGGCTAAGATTGATCCAAACAAGTTGAAAAAAAAAAAAAAGAAAAAAAAAACTTCAAGTTCATAAAGACCAACTTCAGAGCCTCTTGCATATATCTTTGTACTATCTCAAAGTTTAGAAAAGGATTCTTTCTTATCAAAAAAGAAAAGGATTGAAGCAGGGCATACATTAATCTCATCTTTCTTATGTGAACATTGATTTGTATATGTAATTAATTTATAATGGAACTTCCAGCAGAGATGGTCCTAACCAGTTCATCCTTAAGTGATGCAATACATAAGTGGTGACATATAAAACCTACTATGAATCCTAAACAATGAGAACACAGTACAATGTGTAAACCAACTTTCTCCCAAGTTAATACCTTTTATACATACATTAGGTATAGATTTAGAAGTCAAATAAGTGGTTGCGTTAGCAATTTTATGTAACAGTGACTTTCTTAAAACCCTGAACTCAGCTTATCTCATGATGGAATATGAAAATACAACCTAGCATAAAATATATAGTTAATATGCTTCTTTGAAATAAATGAAAAACAAGCAAAAAGGTTCATGCTTTGTTAATTCCTTTATGGAGCATAATTCAACTAATCGCTGCTTTTATAAGTAGCAGAGCTTTTGGGGTCATCTGTTCATTGCTCCTTTGGCCATAAACAAGCTCAGTTCTCCTGAAACACCTATTTCTCTTTCTCTCACAATTCAGATAAACACGGAGTAAAGCCGAAGCTTGTGTTGGTAAAAAATTCAGAATGGGGTGTAAGTCATCAGATGGTCCTAAGCCAAAGCCAAAGCACAGAAAGGGATTATGGTCACCTGAAGAAGACCAAAGGCTGAGAAACTACATTCTCAAACATGGCCATGGCTGCTGGAGTTCTGTCCCCATAAACGCCGGTAAGTTCTTCTTTTACTGCTTGCTAAAATGTGCCTAGAATTTCAGTGACTTTGTAACTGGTAACTGTAGAAATGGAATCAATCTCCTATTGCTTCAATGGAAATTCTGGTTACTGATTCCTATGGTTCAAATATAAAAAATTGACTAGTGTGTGTGTGTGTGTGTGTGTGTGTGTGTGTGTACAAAATATAATATACACCCTTCACTGCAGGTTTGCAAAGGAATGGAAAGAGCTGCAGATTAAGGTGGATAAATTACTTAAGGCCAGGGTTAAAGAGAGGGACATTTACTAAACAAGAGGAGGAGACAATCCTAACCCTTCATCACATGTTAGGCAACAAGTAAGCATTTGTTGAAGTACTACCAACTTTTAACATTTTATACAGTTGTAAGATTGATAGGAGTACTAGTTCTTGGATAATCAACTTTCTGGGTCAATGATGGTTAGGTGGTCTCAGATTGCACAACATTTGCCTGGAAGGACAGACAATGAGATAAAAAACTTCTGGCATTCTTATTTGAAGAAGAAAGTGGCCAAAGCTGATGAAGATCAATATCAAATGGAACTAGCTCAAAGCAAGTCTCAGTACACAAGTACTTCAAGCTCAGATCATAACTTAGATCAGCCTTCACCATGTTCCGAAAAGCTCACATGCACCCAAATTCCAAGTTACAATGAATCTCCAATATTAGTTCCACAGATTGATCATCAAAGTCAAAGACCTAGCCCCTTGCCAAAGATTTTGTTTGCTGAGTGGCTTTCACTAGACCGTGTTCAAGGGGGTAGCATTGGAAACAATACTGACATTGATCAACATGATTATAATCCGCGAGCAGATCATGCCCTTGGACACAGTTACTCATTCAATCATGAGGCTACATTCGGCAGTAGTGGCTTCCATCATGGTCCGGCTACACATGAGATAATGAACTCACAATTTAGATATGATCCTCAGAATCAGATTCCAGGAACTGGGTTTGTTGATTTAATATCTGGGGGTGATTTATGCAGTGATTTTACCTTGCATAATGATGTGATGTATATATAAGGGGGTGAAAAAGTAACCTCTAATTATGTTTCTATATAATAGTAAGATTACAGAGATTGAATAGTGCTTATTCTTACATATGAGTTGCTGTTGGATAGACATAGTGCCATTCATTATTTGTTTCAACTCATGGACTTGGATTTGATTTGCTTATCTTTCCTATTGCTGCTTTCTTAGCTGGTCAATATGAAATTATATATAGCTTGGCCACCGAAGCAGACTCTTTTTTTACAAACCAAAACCTATTTAGCTTTAGTCCACAGCTTTTTACAGCAGAAAAGTTGGCACCACCCACATTGGAAGTAGCTCGGTCATCTTTGCCAGGTCTTGGCATGAGTGGTGTAACTGTGTAAGGAAAAGCTTCTATTTCGCAGGGTCAACGCACCAAGATCATCCAGTCCATGATCTCCAAAACCAATTCTTATGTATCTTTATCATTTCTCTGATGAGAATACTGCTTAACTTGTCAAATCCCTCTTCCAAATCTTATAGATAATGGAAACCCACCAGTTTTCTTGGATATGAAGATTTGAAGAATATGTTAAAAGGCAGTTTCATTCTCAACCAAGTAAACTTCATTGATGATATGCCTGATTGAAATTAAGATGTTTATCATGAGGAGGAGAACAAAGGGAACTGAAATGAAGTTATTCCTGGTGTTATCATCACTAATGGTGTGCAAAGTTGACGCCACGAATGGTCGTAAAATGATGTCAGTATGTAGCTTAATTGAAAGACAAATCAGTTGGAGAAGCGCCAAAAAAGTAGCTTTTACTTACTATAATCTCGCTCAGTCCTTCTCAGATGAAGACCACCTTAGGTTCAGATGAAAAAGACAAGCAATTATGAAACACTAATCCAACAGTTCACTAAAATGCCTCATCAATGGCTAAAGATTTATGAATTCACTTCTGCAGAGCTAAGAACTTGAGATTATACAGACACAAGTACTTATCACACTATTCACACAAAATAAAATGTGACATTGACAAATTCCCCATTTTACATAAGAAATGAACACATCTATAAGTGAACAAACAAATGTACCCCAATCGAACAAAATATACAAACAACTAATTCAAATTTTGTTCTTGTTCTTGTTGTCAATCAATTTGTGGACCTGAATTTCGTTCACTTTAGCATGAAAGAAACCCAAGGAGCTTCTTAGGAGCTTTTCCGGTGGCTCGGTATTTAGCGGCAGTTTCCTCTGCCTTGAGAAGGTCTTCAGCACGCTTAGCTTCAATCAGTGCCCTCTTTTCCTCTGCATCCTTGTGGATCAAAGCTATCTTGTTCTTCATCTGCTCCACATACTCTGCCTTCTTCTTCTCCAATTTTTCCTGCCCGTTGTACACAATTTGTTTAAGCCAAAACGTCGAATGGGAAATAATCACCACAATAAGATTACAGGTCAGATGACAATTGTTCTTAGTTACCTCAATCTTTTTTAGCTCAGCCTCCACATCTGCCTTCTTGGTGTTCTCCCATGACCCAACAACAGATAACTTTTTATGAGCTCTGTTCACCAACAAAGCAACAATATCATATTTCATTTCATTACAAACCATGTCAAAGAAAATAAAGACAAATTGATTGGAAAGTAGAGAATTGCCCGTGTACTACAATGCTTATCAATTTTAGGTTTTGACGCTTGTCTAGTCCTTTTATAATATGTCTCATCGGTCGATGTTAAACAACACATGCACTAGCTGCATTTACATGGAACTTTATAACACGATCACTTGCAAATTAAGACTACAACTCAAAGTCTTTGGGGGAAATCTCATATGGCCTCACTTAGAATGAAAGTATATCACTTCTATAAACACTAGCAAATTGTAATTAACGATTAACTCTCAAGAATAGAGAAAGCTCTCTTACTTGTTCTCTACTTTTGATTTTTCACTTTCTTCCCATGCATTGATAAGTGATATTCTTTTCTCGGTTGCAACTTTTGCAAGCACAGCATCTGATGAAAAAGAAGACAGGATTAACAAGTTAATTAAACCTACTTATTATACAATTAACGTGCACATAAACAATTAAGCAGGACTAAAAGGACCTCAGAATGAAATGAAACAGAAACTCACCTCGATTCACTGAACCCTCCTTACTTTTCTCTTCTGCTGGTTCACAAGGCTCTATAGGAACACAAGTAAAGCTTCTTTCAAACTTTGTGATATCAAGGATTAACAAAAGACGAATACACAGGCAATGAAACTCTCTAAGTTTCAAATTTCTAAAGTTTGCAACAAAGATTCCAAAATCAAATTACCCTTAAGAGTAAAGTTCCAAACATAACTAAAAAGCACCAAGAAAAAGGACAAAGGAGAATAATTTTTGTCATCTACCAATAAATAGTAGTGGAATTTAAAAAAAAAAAAAAAAAAACAGTAAAACAAATTTAAATTTCATGCATACAAATATGTCAGGATCCAATCATCCCAAGGCATCAAGAATAAGCAGATTAATCAGATTCTTTAGGGAAGAACAAAAACTGGTAAGTCTAAAATTTTCTTTTATCATACCAACCAAGCAGATAAAGTAAAAGCTTTAACAAAAATAAAAGCACAAATCAAAGTGAAAGGAGGATTAAGTAGAGGTGGAATTTATACTCTCAACAATAGCAAGAGCTTTCGACTCATCTGCAGGCTCTGGCGCCTTCTCTTCTGATTTGTCTTTGTATGCCTCTTTCGGAGCTTCCACAACCGCCGGCTTCTCTTCTGATGATGTTGTAGCCGTGGCCGGACCTGGAGGAAGATCGGAGGGTTTTTCGGATTCTAGTACCTGCTTCTTGGGTTCCTCTGCCTCTGCCATGTTTGTCACCAAGTTTTAGAAAGAGAAGGATGAGAAAAAAACAACCTAGGAAGCTTTCAAAAGGGCATGAGTACACTGTAGTGTAGAGTAAGAAGAATATATAAGCAAAAGCAACAGAGAGAGATATAGGCTGAGATTGTGTACAGGTATTATTAGTTGGGGGAAGGTAACTGTTATACGAAAATGAAACCCTATTAGCTGGATGAAAGCTACAAGTGGTCCTATTGTGAGTTGGCATACTTTTTTAGCAAGATAGATCGGAGTGTGACGATTCCTATATAGAAATCAAGTAGATTACACATCAAAAAGCTAAAATTGTTGTTTCTAAAGTAATCGATGAGTACGTTGACCGAAAGAAAAAGTAATCAACCCATTATTCATACGAAAAAAATGATAACAAAGTTGTGTGTACTTAATAATTAAGATACGTACTGAAATTTGAGTAGAAACTAAACGTTAAAAATTGATTTAGTGTATCAAAAACACATAATGATTTTTTTGAAAAAACTATGTATATTATAATTGGACATTAAATATTACGTGATAGCAACCCTCAGTGCCACCTTATAGATAAGCTAGCACAACTGATTGAATAATCTAATAACTTTTTATTAACAAAAACAGTAAACTTATAAATTGAGTAATTTAAAAATCCTTAAAAGTAGCATTAATTTCATGTCCGATCAATTGACATGTTTTATTGTTGGAATTGCGTTAGCAATTACGGCCTAATCTTTTCATTTTAAAGGAATATGAACGCTTAGACATATTTAAGAGACAAAATACGAGTAGTTTCCAACTTTCCATATATAGAAAATAAAAACCAGTAGTTTCCGTATATAGAAATAATGTAATTTACTTTTACAGCCAAGAGATATGACGTCAGCAGAGCTCATCAAAGTATCCAGATTCTACTCTGGGCTTCGTATCAGTAACGGAATCTATGTGGGCCCCGCAGTGACTTGGAAAGATAACTTAGCAATATGAAAGCCCTCCATATTTAGTTATTTACCGAGTTGCCATTTCCTTTGCCTCGCTTTTGATCCTGGGCAAAGTTCGACTTCTCAGATCTCTTTAACGGGGAACCAAGTACATCACGAGTGACATTATTTGCAGTTTTGATCTTTAACTCTTCAATGGACTGATATTGGATATCCCCCGTTGCAGAAAAGTACCTGCAAATTGGAGGTTGATAAATTCAAACCGGTAAAATATGTCTTCGGAATTTTGTGCTTTAAGAGGAGAAGACACATTTGATAGATATAAATTATCATTTAATTGTTTCGGTTTTAGTGGTGTTCATGAAACATTTTTCTTTAGTGCAGTGTTTTTATTTAAGTCGATTGATTCAATGAATTGTTACACCCGCAAACTCTCAAGTACCTAATATTTAATGTACATCATGCATAAAGAAAGAAAAAGAATCTTGCACTTGTATAAAACTAGATGAGTCCCCTGCCCCTATAGTCTCTATTACATGAGCGACAACAATTTAGTCGGGAGCTTATTCAAAAGTAACTTTTAGTTACATATGTGTAATTTTGATTTTATTTGAATACTTATTCACATAATTTTCTTTTTTAACGTTTCATATTAATAAAACGTTATATCTTTATAATATTGAGTTATTAATTTGTTTCACCTTATTATGACTGACTTAGCTCGAATTCAGATTCGTCAACTGCAGATTTGGTGGGGAATGGAATTAAGACCACAATTTAGAAAAACCAAAGGAAATACATTGGAGGATACTGGAATAGTATAAAAAAATGTTCTGCAAGTCTGTAACAGACCGAAGTAGGAGGAAGAGTCGACTGAAGGAAAATTCAATGGCACCTTTGTAAATAAATTCAAAAGTGGGGATCTTATATTGCTAGTTTATATCACACAGTAAAGTGATAACGGAGGAAATTAGCTGGAGATTGTGCCACATGTTGTGGTCTTGCTTAACGGTTAATGCGAGTGACATCCACGTGATCTGTTCCTTTACTTCGCAGCCACAATAGTAAACAAATTAGTGAATTACTGACTGTTACGTCAATAAGATGGTAAATGTTTAAATTTAGAAATTACATAGTAATTTTCCGAACCAAGAACAAGGGCAATCATTTGTTTACTTCACCGCAAAATCTGAAAAGAATTTCAATTTGGCAAATGGGTTATGATACAAAATCATATGTTATGTCACAAACAATTTCAATTCACCGCAAATGGGTTATGACATAAAAAATTTCAATTCACTACAAAATCTGAAAGAATTGACAGACTGTTATGTCATATATAAGACTTAAAATATTCATGTGTTTTAAGTCATTGAGTTAATATGATATGTTCGTAATTATAAATTAAATCACATGCATGTCATTTTTACATAAGCCTAAGACGTTACCTTCCTTAATCACTTTTTTTTATGTATTCTTAATCACTTTGTTAGTCCGACTGGTCATATAAGCAAATTTAGTATCTATTGTGCATCGGTAAGTTGATAAGTGTCACAACTACTACTTTAGAACCTCAAAATTAAAATCAAATATCATTCCTAGCTAGTCCTCACCGTACATGGATAGCAGTAATATTTGTGACAAACGAGGTAACGGTCTCAAAAAGCTAATTAAGGATAATTTGATGAAGAGATAGTAGACGATGAAGTAGTTGAGATAACGTGATGACATACCTAAATCTTGACCACAACCAAATAACAAATCTCAGTAAGGAGCGGTCATGGTGCACAAATATAAAATGAAACATTATTTTGAAAAATCTTCAATTTATATCAAAGACCAGCGATTAATGATCGTCTATGTTTATATTGATAATTGTTAAATATAAATTTAAGTATGATTTATACAAAATGTCACGCCCCGAATTTTAGAATAACAATTCAAAATCCGAAACATGAAATACTACAACTCAAAATAATCATCCTGAAATTTTTTCTTTTCTTAACATTCTCACCACACAAAATAAAATCAAACCGAATTTTAGTCTCGGTTAATTATTACAACTCAAATCCAAACTGTAATGTAAAGCTCTAAATGAGCATACACACACCTCACAACTAGATAAATAACAAAACTGCTATAACACCTAAGCAGCACGATCACCTCCCTGGTTATCCTGACCTGCAGGAATATCCGCTACACCATTGAATAGTGTACCGGGATTGCAACAACACAAAACCCGGTAAGCTTATGAAAGCTTGTATGAGTAAAAGAATGAACTGTTACTTAATTTAATCTCATTTATTTCCACACTCAGTAACACTCAATTATTTCCACATATGCAATTAATAAACAATCTCAAACAACACCAATTCAATATATCATGACAACCCCACTCACAACTTTTCCCACAACTCTCATCATCGTATTTATAAAAATACGGTACCTGACAGACTAGAGCTCTAACTGAATCGTAACCCGTCACCTGGCCTAGGTTATGGCATCCGACATATTTATCAATTATTGTATTTCATCAATATGCATACCTATATACATATTTAGAACGTCCAATAATTTCACATACTCAACCAATCGTATCCCATCATCCACACTAGGATTAGAGCGTCCGATTACCCACACCGGTCATTATGTTAACCCTAAACCCATAAATGAACCCAACATATAACATCACATACTGAAATCAACCCAACCAAGATACATCATATTATTATGGAATTACACAATTGTAATAAAATCAACTCATCAATTCTACTCAATCATATCATAAATCAAACAATCAACTCATCAATATATATTTTCCACGTAAATATATATATACGTAATCATCCACTCAGGAATGACCACTAATACCATCTATAGTTCACACAAGAAAATTATGAAATTCATTTGTATAGTTAAAATTCATTTTACTTACCTATGGACCGTGGTAATTCAAGTCCATGAAATTTTAAAACAAATATTTAATCCGTAAATATTTTTCACACAATTACCAAAAATAAATAAATTAAAATGCTCGGTTCGTAATATGAACCACGTGAGTTTTACTCACCTCGAAACTCCCGCTGCGTCTTCAATATAATTATAAATTATAATTTATAATTAACGCCGAATAGCTCACGCAATTAAAATCCGTCAATCACCTAATCAAATGTGATTCGAATTTAGCCAACAAATTCAACTCATAATTTAACCACTAATTAACGGTCAGATTCTAATTTACATTAAAATCCGACGAGCGGTTTCTCACGAATCGCTCCCCTAATTACCGTTTTTCACATATACGAAGATCCAACGGTCGGATCTTCGCCAATGACCACAAAAAGCCTCTGGGACAGTCATATGATCATCATAACAAATTACAAGTTCATCCAACGGTCATAATTTCACAGATCAAAAATCTAACGACCGAAATCGATCGAAATCACAAAATTCATAACTAATTCATACGATATCCGAAAAATACGTATAATACGTCGAAATGATCGTATCGAAACATAGAATCATAAAATGGACAGAAACCAAATTTTAGACCTCCGGAGGTGGCCGGAAAAGGCCGCCGGAGTTAGGGACAGAGCCGCCACCGACCACCACCAATGGTGTTGGGGCCGAGCTTGTCCCCTTCGTTTCATCATTCTGAGCAACTTTCATAACTAGCACAAGACCTAAAAATGACCGGAAGGCATCGAAATTTCCGATTTACAGTCGGCGGCCGGAAAAATTGCAGAAACCGGTGAGCTTGAAAACCGACGTGAAAACTGCAACCTCAGGCCCCGATCCCTTCTGGAAACTTGTTCAGAACTTCCTTGCGAACTCAACAAGCTTGGAATCACAAGAAACGATCGTGTATAGCTCGAGATATCTTGATCGAAAGTTTTGGTATTTCGATCCGTTCGGGTCGAGCTCCGGCGAACGTGAAAACGTTCGACCCAGTTCCGGTCCTTCTTGGTGCTTGTAGAGGAAGTTGAGGCGAGCTCAATGAGACAAGAATCAAGTGAAATGATGGAGTGTAGCTCGAGATATCGAGATCGAACCGAATATAGCCGTTTTCGGTTCGGGCTGTGCCGCCGCCGCCACGGGCCGCGCCGCCTTGTGAAACTGCCTCCGGGAGCTAGAGCAGCTCGAGACGAACGCCTGGGACTTGGTTTGAGGTCGAGAGGTGGTCTGTGGAGGGAGAACAATTAAGGAGAAAAATTCCTCCCCTTTCGGCCGAGAGCGACTGTGAGAGAGAGAGAGAGAGAACAGTTTTTTTTTTTTGTTCAGAAACGGAAGGAAGAAGAAGGAGAACCGGTAGAAGAAAAAATTAGGGTTTCTAAAATTTTTCTATATATACATGTTTCGGAAAACTTCGAAATTCGATAACTAATTCAGAAAAAATCCGATCTTCGTGTTCCGCAAGTGTACGGACTCGTATCGACGAGCTCTACAACTTTCATGAAGGAAGTTTCTCCAAATTACGTACGTAGAAAAAGTCGATTTCTCAAACCGAGTATTTCGAGCTTTTCGTAAAAATAAACGTTTCGAAACTTCGATAATTGTAAAAATGAATGATTATCGAACATATATCGTGAAATCGCATAATAATCATTCGATACAATCACTCGGATTTAAAATGGAAATTGCGGGTATTACACAAAATTATAAATATTGTAATACAGTGATGTTCACATGGTCAATATTAACCATGAAAACTATGCTCAATCACCGTTGGATGAAAATTGACGATGAAAAATAAAACAACTCAATTTAAATATAATTATTTCCACCCTTGGATTAATATTCGAGGATAGTTGAGCAAAATACTCTTGATCACTAACTGACTAGATAAACATTATTGTATTGTAATATGTAAACTAAATCTTTTATCTTATAGTTTGACCTTAAAACATACCTGGTCTTTGGTCGATATCTAGGAACTACTCACCAAGTCATCGCGTTTTCTTTTGTTAACGATTCGAATACATTTTTAATATTTAATGCTCAATTTGTCATTGACCATGTCACCATATATGAACTTTTTAACAAACTTAATTTGTACTCAAATAACAACAGAATTGGTATTTTCCTTAACCCAACGGATAACAATAACAGCTCAAGTATAATACTATTTCATTGATGAGCTTTTCTATTTCCACGGAAAGACAAGCTGCTATTGTTGGATTTTGCCGGAATATGCTGCAATTTACCGTTAAAAATTTACATTTTACAGCAAGAGGCTCTGAGGTCAGCACAGCTCATCATGGTAGGCCACGCTGTGTACACGTTACCCTTCTCATTCTAGAAGTCAGATGACTTACGAATATTATAACCATATACATTTTCGCTTATTTACTAATATGCTATTGAACCTCACAAGTATGACGTAATTCAACCTTATCAGTTATGTTCTGGAAAAATGGGAGGAACAATCGAAGTGTATCATGTGCAATGCTATTCTTGATCTTTTAAGACATGCATATTTGGATGTCTTTCCATTGCAACATGACACCCGCAAATTTGAACGGGCGCAATGATCTTAAAATTCTGTGATTTCGAATCATCGTAGAGATTCAATATAAATGACTACTTTAAATTTTTAATGAGATTGTTATAAAGCAATTTTGTTCAATTTAAAATTGCACTAAGAGTAAAAAATTTAACTAATATGAAATAGATCATGAATTCATAAAACCACATGCATCTCTATATATATAGCCGAATAAATAGTACTATATATTGGGAAAAAAAAACTCTAAGAAAGATCAATGATGGATTCAATCACCCTACTGTTTTGTCTTTGAGAAATAATGGATGAAGTGTATGCTTACATACAAAGCCACTTATTGATGAGACCCTTTGTTTTTCACCAATTGAGAAATAACATTTTAGTTAGTCTATTCATTTTTCAAAATGTATTGCTATTTGAGTTAGTATTAACTTACAATTCTTCTTGAAAGCATATGTGTATTATTAGTAACACTTTGTGCTAACGAAAGGTTATCTTCTCCTCATGTTTGAGGTCTTTGACCTCTTTAACCTTAAATTGTTAGGAACCGAGGACATGCCTTTTGATTGATTCGAATTGGTGAACATCATGTTTGTTTGCCAGGTTTGGCCTGGTATAGAATTCAAATTTGTTATTAGACATTAAAAATCTTATATAACATATGAAAGTGTACTGGACTGGAGGCAGAGTCAATAATATATTCGTAAATGAAAGCAAAAGTTTAGACTTTAGACCTTATACTACTAGTTCATATGATCAAAGGAAAACTGTTATGTTAAGAAGGGGTAAGGTTAAATCTAGAAATCACTCGATGTAGTTTTCTTAACCAAGAAGATCGAAAAGCAAAACGTTTGAAAATTTAGAATTGGCAAATGAGTTATCACATAATACAATCGTCTTAACGCGTATGACAAAACACGATATGACACGACACACAAACATCGTGAGTCATTGAATTGAAATCAGACATTTATAATGACTTGTAAGATCGTTATTGTAATAAAACAAAAATCACAATTCGTTATCTATAAATTAGAAGTTACATCTCTCAATCATTTCGACTTTGATCATCATGCATAATTCTTTTGCGGTTCGGCAGTTCCTATAAACTAATTTCAGAATCTCGTGTGCATCTATATCGCAGCTACTTTACAACCACAAAATCAAAATCTTATATTTTTAGTAGTCAACTAGTCATGTCTTTAGTTCCTATCCATCATGGATGATAGATAGAGTGGTAATAATTGAGACAAACAAGCAAAGGGTCCCAAAAAGATAAATAAGGTAGTCTGATGAAGAGGTGGTAGACCATGAAGTAGTTGATCGATAACCCGATATACCTAAACATCGTCCGCAAAATAAAAACTTTCAAGGAGTGATCATGGTGCATAAAGAAATAACGCATAGTTTAATTGAAAAATTTTAAATTTGCTACGGAGATATCAAAAGCATATCTCAATCATTCTATAAATCAGTACTCTCAATAATATCAATCATAATTTTAATTAATAGCGAATACACAACCGATAACATCACCAAAAAAAAAAAAAAACTAATACAAATACATAGAATTAGTTCTTCACCACTAATGTATCTTACACTTACCTAAAATTTCAATCTGAAAGAAAAACATCATGAGCATCTCTATTGCCAATAAACTTATGGACAAGCAGCAATCACAACTCTTATGTATAGAATTAGGGCTACACATACAGATCATGATAGCTAGATCTCCATGCTTTATTGGTTCAAGCCAATTAAGTATGGCGACGTGATGCAATGAACACTATATAACAACATAACTATCACGTAGGATCGTAGTTCATATTTCTGAGTAGCTGTGGTCTTCTTCTACAGGACCCTGAGAAATGACCGAGAATATCACAAAGGCCCCAAACACGAGTGTAACCAGAGCAGTGAAGTTGACAAGAAATGCCTCACTTCCAAACTTTTCGACTCCTGAGCTCTCAAGGAATGTGAGCTTCTCCAAGAACCCCAAGGTAGCATTGCCGACAGCCAAAATGTACACGACAAGCCCAAAAATCACATGCCATGGAACTGAGTCATTTCTCAGCGCTGGACTTCCTTTTGGGTAGAAGAATACCAAGAACCCATATATCCACTGGCATGACCACAAACTTACACAATTAGGGGAACACATTTTATATCATGAAAACCCCCTAAATTCCTATCAGAGTCCTTTTGAACATCTCACGTGTGTTGATGGACGATAATAAGAAGTAACAACTACATTGATATGTTTCTTAGCCCTGATTAGGTTGTCTATAGTGGGATAGAGGATTATACCTGAATACCATAGAGGCAAATAACCCCAATGCCAATCCAGGAGTGCAGACTGTAGAGATTGGCAACCCCAGTCTCATTGTGGTTCTTGAATGCAGTATAAATGCCTATTATACCGAGTGCTAATGCGATAGCATGAAGAACCAGGTGCACTACTTTCTTCACATCTTTCCTCAAAGGAAGTGATCTATAACTGATAATGGCTGCAACAGAGGCAAAAATGAAGGACGATTTCATCCAAATGTATTTGCAAGGAATGTATGTATAAATTTACTATAAAGTATTCTAAAAAAAATATTACTCTATAAAGATGCATTAACTTGTTTTAAATTACCTTCTCCTCCAAGGAAAATTAAGCCCAATACCATGAGAAAAGGATGGAGCTGCAAAAAATTGAAAGAAAATGAAAGATCAGTTGAGCACAACATAAATTCTTACTACTTTATTATTCTCAACTATGTGATACAAATTCAACGAAAATTAAGCACAACATATTAGAGAATTCATTAAATATGTAAACAAGACTGTATGAAAATCATTTTGTCTATGATAAATAAATTTCACCTTTATTTGGGCCTAGCTAGCATTATAGTTTATAGTCTACGGGCCTCTTTTGCTTTTACATCCCATCTTACTCTTTCACAAAAAACCAAGTGAGCTGAAAGAAAAGGACACTGGTATAATATTTGACAGCTTGAAATCAGATGACACCAAACCCCGTGCTCATAACTAATTAATTAGGTCCACTTAATTCCAAAAATATGTGGTAGATGGCTGCAACACGTGTTTCACTGATTTTCCCATCTAACAATTAACTGAAACAAATCAAATAGTTTATATACCTAGCATCAATGTGCTCATTAGAATATGCATACTACAAATCATAAGACGCTTTCAAGGGGAAATAATAATAATATTTTTGATTACAATTTTCATGGCAGACGTTTTCCCCAAACCTACCTTAATTTTCCAACTATCTGATATTGTACACACAAAACAAGCATGGAACCCTAAAAGAAAAAGGTTCATGAGGCCTCGGTGGCCAGCCGGCGGTGAGGTCTTGTGCTTGTCAGTGTTTCTGTCCGTTGCAGTGGATTAGTCTGATTATACTGGGACATCCTCTATAGGTGTATGCTACTTAATCTAACAAAGTCAAACCCCTCATCCCCTCTCCCAATCAAAACAAGAAGAAGGTTACAGTAAGGTAGACGACGGTTAGGTCAGCTAGTTAGAAGGGTAGGTGAATATGTGAAAGGTGGCTTAGTTACCTGTATTTAGGGTGGATAATCATTAATCATATAGGTAAAAGTAACTAAAATAGTAGACACGAAGCTGAGCTAGAGTCCATGAAGATGCATTAGTTTCACAGATTCAACCAAAAAGAGACACGAGCCTGCTTGTGTCAACCACATACTTGGATCAATCATGTTCTACAATGCCCTTAATTATTTAAATACATCTCCTCCATGGGAAAAAAAAATGGAACAAGGGTCAAAGAAGGTAGGTGCGAATAAAATTATCATCCATAACTCCAAAATATTAATTTATATAAAAAAAAGCATCTAATACCATATGATGGATTCTTGGAGAATGAAGACATGTGCTAGATGTATATAGAGGCCGTTGCTTAAGTGTAATAGAAGCAAAAGACATTTTCCGGAGGAAGAAACAGTCGCCGGGAAAAAGAAAACAGAAACAGAGAGAGAGAGAGAGAGAGAGAGAGAGAGCTCTTACGTTGAAGATGAGGCTCTTGTCGGGGGCTTCCCATGCGAAACCGCCCCTGAAGTATATTGACCAAACCAGAACCAGGACCAAAACCGCGACTCCGAGCGCGTGCACTGCAAACGTGAATGGAGTCGATGATACTCCTAAGGCCGGCATCTTTCTCTTTGTCCTTTGTTCTTTCTCTCTCTTCCTCTCGCCAACTTGAATCTACAAAGTGAAATGAAGCCCTATTTATCTCCACCTGCAGCCGTGGGATTTGGGACTCGGATAATTTGTGAAGGATGTCACGTGGCGTTTTTTAATAGAGGGCTCTTTTTTACTACGTATACGAAAAGTTGTGTACAAATTGTTTTCCACTTTTGTTTTGTCTGGGTCTGGGTTTCTTTTTCCGGCTTAGATTTAGTGACAACTAACAAATGAGATTGTAACTATTCTACAATGATCTTGAAGCATTCTATGTAAGCTTGCATATGGGAAATTGGGAATATTATAGGGCTATGGCCTATTATAATGGGAAGTGTGGCCTCTAATCTATATGTATGGGGCATGGTGAAGTTCTTGTGCAACCGTTTTAACCAGGGCACATGGCACTAGAATTCCCAGTGCTCGTATTTCACATGAAGATCAGAAGGAAGCTAGAGAACTCAAGTATCACTCTTAGAAACATGTTACAATTGAAGCCATGAATGACTGTATATGAAGCTATGAATACACTGTCTTTAGGTCGTTTATAATATCAATATATCGATACATCAAGTAAATCATTTCGATTCAAAGATAAAATGACTGTATTGATAGACTAATTTTAAAATATTCTATTTCTGTATCGACATAGTCTATTTTTGTATCATACTAAATCTACTTATATACTTAATTAAGTCTATTTGTGTATCTGTACATTGATGTACCATTGAGCTGTACCTAGTAGCCTTTTATGAAGAAACGTAAGCCTCTCATCCGAACTTCTTTTTCTCTGTATGTATTCTATGTGTGTTGAGGAGGCATGCCAAGTGTTCAATTAAATATGCCTCCTAAAGTTAAAATTTTTGCGTGGCTCTTCATTCGTAACCTTTTTAAACTAGGGATAGACTTGCTGCGTATAACAGTTCTATATCTCATTTATGTCCTCTTTGTAATACTGATACTGAAACTCTAGACCATTTGTTCAAAAACGGCCATTTTGTTACTCAGGTTTGGTCTCATACTCAAACTGCTAGACCTTTTAATTGGAATGGTTCGTTAATTTCTTGCTTAGAATCTCTTAGTAAGAATAGAAACTATAAAGAGGTGCGTGCTAATGTTATTCTCATACTCTGGTCTATATGGAATGCTAGAAACAAAGCTATTTTTCAGGAGAAACATTTTTCACCTACTGTTATTTGGTCTAATGCTTTTCACTTTGGAATAACTTATACCCAAGTAAATAATAGCAGGAATAGTCATCTTTTACAGTCTAATATGCACATTAAATGGCATCCACGGACTAACCAGTTTCTTAAACTAAATTTTGGTGGTTCAGTCAATAACGGAAATGCTTCTATTAGTTTTATTATTCGGAACTCGGATGGCAATCCTTTAATTGCAGCTTGCAGAGTTTTAGGTGAAACAAATATTCTAGTTGCTGAGCCTACTGCTTTACGTGAGGGGATTCTTATAGCGTATCTTCAAGGGTTCTCTCATCTTATTGTTGAAGGAGACTCCAAGCTTTTAATTGACTTTATCAAAGGCTCTATGACGACTCTATGAATTTTACGGACTCTAATTAAGGACATTAAGTAGTTGGCTAATAAGTTCCAAGATATTATCTTCAGGCATACTTACAGAGAGCTAATTTGGTAGCTAATCACTTAGCAAATTTAGCCTATAATACTTCTCATCCTAGAATTTGGTTTTACTGTTTACTCATTTTATGTGTCCAGCGTTTCATTTAGATAAGCTAGAAATGGGTGTTTGTCGTGATTTTTCTTTCTCGTTGTAATTTTTTTCTATCATAAAAAATAAAGAAAAAATAGTTCAATTAAATGTCCAAGAGACACGCTGCACCCATGAGGAGGGAGTCGATTACCAACATGGTTTACACTCCCTCAGGTTTCGAAAAGATTCTTTTAAATTCGTGAGGCTTTGGATTTGGATTTTGTGGATGAATTTATATATAAGTTCAAATCATCTAACCCAATTGAGTCCACATTTTTCTTTTCAAGTTCTGATGTGTTGAGAAAGAGAGAGACAGGCCCTTACGTACGTCGATGATGAGGTTCTTGTTGGTGTAACTCCCATGCGAAACTACCTCGAAGGTGTTTGAACCAAAACCGCGACTCAGAGCTCGTGTACCACAAACGTCAATGGAGTCGATGATACTGATTCATTCGATCTAGAAATGAACCTAAGCCCTAATTATGTCCAACTCTATTTTTGAACAACCTGTGATGGATGCCGCGTGGCTGTTGTTGATAAGAGAGGGGCTCTCTTTTATACACCTTATACCAAACGCCGTGTCGTTTTGCCCTGGTGTAATTTTCACCTGTTGTTTGGGCTTCTTTCTTCGGCTAAGATTCAGTCACAAATGGGCTTTTATGTATGTGCAAAATTGGGAAAATATTATAGGGTTCAGTCACAAATGGGCGCGTGGCTGTTATTAATCAGAGGGCTCGTTATGCATACGCGTGGTGCGTAAACTGATTTTCACCTTTGGTTCGGGGTCCGCAGCTTTCTCTAAGAACTTAACTTTGATCTTCACCATTCAAATAGGTCTTCCGTATAAGATATATACTAGAAAAGTCACCCGCGCTTTGCTGCGGCGAATTTGCTGCAGAATTTGTTCTTATCAACAAATTAGACTGATGAAATACTAAAAGGATATTGTTATATATTACTGAAATTGTGAAACAGTTCAAGTGCATTGAATTGGAAGTGGTACGATCTTGCTAGCTATACAAAAATGTTATAAGTTAATCTAACAAAAGCCGCTGCTTGAGGTTGTTCAAAACATTAAGTGCTCCAATTGTTGAAAAGGTGATTGTTTGGGTTGCAGCTGCGGAAGATGTTGGAGTTGGTTAGCAAAAGTTGTTACTGGAGTCTGTTGAAAAAAAGTCATTGCTCCAGTTTTCGCTGTACAACACACACACACACACACACTAATTGGTTGATTGCACTTGTACAAAAAGAATAGTTGCTGTGGTTGCATCTGCAGCTGCACTGCTTCCAAAGAATTGTTCTGCTTGATAATCAGCATCCTCAATGGTCATGGGGGCTCTGTAACTGCATGTAAGGCAGAAAAGTTATTTATTTATTTATTTTTATATTTATTTTGTTATGATTGTTTTGAGAATAAGTTAGAGTGGAAAAGAAAAACTAACTGCAATGTATAGTATAATAGATTTTTAATATCATTCATTGTTACAAAATTAAGAAATACTAATAGTATAACAGTAAGGTATAAAATATTTAGTTGAAAACCACAAAAGGGAATACCGCAAAGAAATTAAGTCACAAAGCTTAATAGAAGCAACGAACTCACCAAGAACAAAAGTTTCTTGAAATCGTTGTAAATAAAACTCATAAGAGTATCATCAATATCATAAGCATGAACAGAACTGAAAAAGTTCAGCAAGAATGTCACATGTCATTTCAATTTTGAAAACCTATCCCTGAAAATGATCAGATTTTTAATCATTTAAACCCTTCAAATCAGAGGTGTATTGTTTACCTCATGCTTTCAAAGAATACAAACTCATTATTCAATCTCAGCTCACACACAAGAGAGAAACTTTTTTGGTTAATACAACACAATCACAAAGCCTTAGCAAAACCAATGAACAGCCAAAATGTAAATCCAAATCGAATCCAATAATTCAACAGAGAGATACAGTGTTCAGATTTTTAGTAAAATTTGTGTAACTCCTTAAATTTCATAACTAAAAACAAAATTTAAAGCTATTAAGTTGGCTACCTTCTTGTGGTACTGATTTCCTGAGGAACAGTTTTAGTTGATTCAGATATGAAACGTTTACATAGAGGAAAAAATACAGAGGAAAAAACAGAAGGAATCAGAAAATATAGCGATGAATTCGGGTGAATTAACACAATCTAATTATATTTGAATTTCTATATATAAAACATAGCAATGAACTCATGAGCTGATTGCTGCAAAGTTCAATGAACTTCAGAATTAAAAAAAAAAAATTACTTTTAGTTGTCGGAAACAGCTTGCGCATCCTTTATACCACTAACCATTATGTGTTGGAAATTTGCGGATTGAAGCGCTGCAATATACAATCTCTTCCGGTGATATGTATATATTTTTTTAGAACATAGTCAAATGTAAAATCTGTGTTGAATTAAATTTATAAACAATATTGAAAAAATGAAAGAAAGAAAGAACTGTTAACTCAAGTATGATTAAAATGTTTAAAGGAGGATATATGTTGTAATTGAACAATGATATATTATTTGAACAGTAAGTATATATGTGCTGTATACATTTTAAAGCATTTTCTAAAAATCAACTTGCCAGCAAATTATAACCAACTCAGATATACAGAATGTAAAAAAATATAGAAAGTACTGGAATTTACTTTAATTCTCATTCAGTATATTGCATAAATAGTGAACTGTAGGAATTAGAAATTTGACAAAATGAGCAGCATAAACAGGCAGAGAACAATTGAAATTGTAAAAGTTGTGACATTTAACCTCTGAAGTTCAAGTTCAAGCTCTGCCTCTAGTTACTAATCGACTTTGAACTCTCCTTAGCTTTCTGCTCATACGAATCTCTACCATCATCCTCGTCCTTATTCTATTCGGGAGACATGTATAAACCTTATTCATGTAGTACAATTAAATCTCAATATATACACCAAAATAAAAAAACTAAAGTTGTGTGGCATCGATCATCACCTGAAAATAAGCCTTGAGCCTCTTTTTGAGAATTGCATGTCCCTTTGTCAATAGTTGGAAAGCTCTCATGCATCTGAGATTGCATATATTGACACAGAATTAGTTGAAACTAACCATGTGAACTTGTGTGACATAAATTTATATACATACATACATTATACATGTACATCTATCTAATTGAGAATTAATTTAGGGATTTATTATATCATGTTTATATGCTTAGTTACAGGATATGAAGTTCAGCTGCGATCTTTTATAGGATTATGTACCCTTCTCCATTTCCTGCCCAACAATATTCCCTCAATTCAACTCATCTAATGACCAGCAAGATACCAATGTTTCTGGGGTGTGTATTACAAAGGAGACCTTGCCAAATGAGTAGGGAAAAATGCTGGAAAAAAAAAATGATACCAATAAGACCATTGTGCAACACAGCAATATTCAAGCACACTAAAGAAGAATCCATCACATTTGACATTTGATATAAGAAAGTATATATCAACTGGCCTTTTTCATTATTCTTCGACAAAAGGAGGTTGACAATTCGAACCAAACATCAAGTGGAATTGAATATAATTTGTCAAATAATGACACGTACCTGCAACTGGAGCCTCTTCCCAGTCAACATTATCTTGTTCTTCATTTTGAAGTTTTGACTTCATGCCAACCTGACGACTCTGCTGCTTCTTCTTCTCGTCTTTTTCTTAAAGCAGCATAATAAGCTTTGCAATACTCATCCTATAAAACAACGAAAAAACAATTGAGTGATGTTTTGTACCGTATTGAAGCAAAATATGAACAACATTTATTTATTTTTTGTGAAGGGGTGGGCCGGGGGAGGTCTAACATCAAGGTAGAAAAGAAACTTGCATCTACATCTTTGACTTTATTACCCTATCTAAATTTCAATTGAGAAGTTCACACAATACATAGATATTATTGTATAGGAAGTAAACCTAGAAACTGAGATTAAGTTCCAGAATAATAGAAGAAACCACCAAAAAAAACAAACCCATCATTGTCAAATTCATCAAATTTCATACATAAAACAGATTTCGGCTGAAAAAGAGGAGCACAGTTTATGTCAAATGCAGAAATTAAAGAAGCAGGGAGTGAATTACTTACTGATAGAAAACGCAAACAATACCCATATTCTAAAGCATACAGAGCAAGAATTAGAAGGATTACTTGATCTAAGTATTTTGTTTGCCACTATAATGGAACTTGAATTCGGAATACCTTCTCATGTTTTGTTAACATGTATGATTACATGTATAAAACTCAAATCAACTATTGTAAATGTTCCCACTAAGGTCACTTACACATTAAATAGAAATCAAGAATCTAAACAACAGAAACATACCATCTTGATTCACTCGATTGACAAACCCCAATGGAAAAGCAGTATGAAAATTTTGTTCTCCAATAGAATCCTTTTTTTCTAATTTTCCTTACCAAAATAAACTGAAAAGATACTTAAGAATCACAAACCTAATATTACAACTCCACAACAAACAATATCCCAAAAAAAGGTACAAACCCATATCAATTCAAAACCACCAACAACAAAAGACCCAATCAAAAACCAAAGAACCCAATCTGAAACCAAATACCATTATCGGTGACAACAGAACCCAAACAAAATTCTGACCATTTAACGAAAGAAAAATCCCAACCAAGCAAAAAATATGATGAGAACAAAAGAAAAGCCTGAACCTGCCCCAAAAACTCAATATTGTTGCTGCTTGATCCAAACCGTAGACCCAAATCCTTCATCTTTTCCTTCGCTCAGCCACCAGAAGATTAAAGCAGCAAAGTTAAGCTCTCTCTCTCTCTCTCTCTCTCTCTCTCTCAATCTAAGCGAAGAGTCTACCTTCGATCATCTTTCGATCAACAACCAACGACAGAAGATGAAACCTGCAATCTCTCTCCCAATTCCTTTGCCTGCGAACGAAAGGAAAACACTCGACTCGTAGATTCTGGAGAGCGAGAGTGCGAAAATATCTAACCCAAGGGCAGAACCGGCATTGTACTGCTAAACCAACAGACCGAGCAAGGGCATAACCGCAATTGCACTATTTTTACCGTTAAATGAACAGTAAATCTCCCTTAGTATATTGTAAATACTAGCAAAGGAAGCCGCGCGTTGCCGCGAGACTTGAAATTTAGCAGAAACAGAGGTATAATGAGAAATAAGAGGAATCTCAAAGTATATGAAGCTACAAAGTATAGCGACTATAGCCATAGGCAGAGAAACATAAAACTTTATTCCAAAGTATAAGAAAAGTTGTTCTTGTTTCTTTCCATGCATAAAATTGTGAAGTACAAATCAAATTGAAGAAGAAAAATCTAAGTGATTGACCTGCAAAAATAGATAACTAAGAGCACTGTTAACATGATTGAAGAGAAGTATCATAATGCAAATTATTGGCAGGTTAATTTTCTTATGTAAACCTCAGCTTTTAATGTATCCAACAAAGTACAATGTATTATTGTAGGCCTGACAATGGGATTGAAAAAGGCAACCCAAGAACACAAAAAAGTAAATATCAGGACTGAAAAATGCAGGATTATAACCAGATCGAAACTATAAGGCTCCAACTGCAGTTTAGTTCTCTGCTCTAAATAGAATTATACTCTTGTTAGATAGCCATCACCAAAAAATGCAGCAACATAACCAGGGCATTCTCATTTATATCACTACAGCTATATCTAAAATTATTCTTAAGTGTCTATCAGCATGACAATGTGTTGAGCCAAGGGCATTACAGAACCACCTCATTTTCAACATTAGGAATTCAAGAAAGCAATGAATTTGGCTTTGTCAAACATAAATAGACTTTCAATTAAAAAATGAAGAGGGAATAGTTTTTTCACATGGTTTAATGCCCAATTTGTAATGCTTTCTTGAATAAGATTGATCGAGGAGATTAGCGCTCTAAATTGTAAAACAGTTTTCTTATTAATGAACAAATATAAATTTGTCAACTCTTTTAACTCTTTTAAGCAGTACCCCCTCATATCTGTACTCGCTGCAATTGTTGATCTCCATAGTCATAGTTGTCAACTTGACTATTTCCATTAACATCGGGCACCAGTCTCTAGTGTGAGTTTCTCTACTCATCATATAATTAGCCACTGCAAAACCATGAGTATCATAAAATGATCAATACATGGAAAACACTAAATTTTACATTTAAATTAAAGCTCATCTACTCATCACAAATCAAGTTGCTAAGAACTCAGGGGGATAAAATAACGTCATTTTAAGCTAAATAGAAAATGGCAGTATCAAATATGTCTATTGACAGTAGGAAAGAGAGTAACATGTGACAAAACTATACAACACGATCAAATCAACCATTTTATAAATAAGTAAAAATTTATCAGGGGGACTTTACTGTTTAAATGGATTAAGAATATTAGTGTGAAGGCAAACCTCAGGTTCCATCTAGAATGCAGTCCCCTGCAAAACTTGAATTTCATTCACTTTGGTGGTTATCTGGAAAAAGGCACAGCAAATACTATTAGGAGAAAAGATTCAAAATGATTGTGAAAACTATTGAAAATATAGAATGGCACAGAGGAACAGAAGACATACCTTTGCCAATCCAAAATCTGCAAACTTCGCAGATCCATAAGCTATCACCTAAAAAATTTGCACACAAAAAAGGAATAGTTCAGAATCAATGTAGACAAAAAAATGCTGAAAGGAAGCAATGAATCCATAATATTTGCTTAAAATTTTCCCCGTGTTCAATAAGTGAAAGATCAGTAATGGCATTGATGAGTAAGATGTATTTCAGTTTTGAAATAGTTGAAATAATTTTGAATAATCTGTAAAGAACTTACCTCTTCATCGACCAAGATGTAATGAAGACCGTCATATATATCTCGCTGTTGTACCTCCTTGGCCTCCAGATTGTCAAAACGCGAACCCTGATTCTGAAATTAAGCTGAAAAGCTTTTATCTGACGGATTAACGTGTGCGCCATGTTTTCTTGGAGCTGAAAATAAGTGAGAGAATATGTTAATGTTCATTGAGGATATAATATAAATATGCTGGAAGTGACTATTAATTTTAAACTGAAAATTGTATAAAAAAAGTACTAAATGAAGCTAAATTTACATATATGACTTCAGCTCCTAATAATGCTAGATGTTGATCATATCGATGTTATGACTTGTTGTATTCAACATTTTGTAATAGATTTGTTAAATACAATTATTTGATCAGTTTGTTTAATTTTAATTCAGGTATTATGAGTATGGTGGAAAAAAAAAGTTTTAGAAATGAAGAATCATTTTCTACAGTTTGATTTCTTTGTAACCTTTTTTTCAAATATCATTGATCTTGCTACATCAAGTGTAGTCAAACATATTTTAAAATGAAAAATGATAAGTAGTACACAATGGATTATTCAGTTTTGAACTCAATAACAATTGCAAAGTCGATTATGAACTTGGAAGAAAAATGGATTCATTTGTTCATAATTCAAAAATTAAAATGGGTAAAGAAGACAAAATAGATGCATGCAGCAGTTAAAAAATGGACAAAAAGATCAAAGTTGAAGAAGAAATAGGAAGATCAAAGTCAAGTATTATGTTACATAAAAGCATTGTAATAGGCGTATAGAAACAACTAAGTAAAATAGAAGCATAAATGTATTTGCATTTCTTTTTACACAACATTTGCCTGTAATCACAGTATGCCACATTGATAATAATTCAGCTAGATTTTCCACAACCATTCTTATCAACCGGATTAATGCTAAAGATCAAATCAGTAAAAAAATATAGGTATTTACCATTTATGACAGAAACTGTACTACATAAATAAATGAACCAAAGAGAAAGAAAAGTAAATGTATGTAACAAAATAAATAGTCCATAATGAGCATTGATTTTCTTTCTATTTGTTCATTCCTGTTTGGATATATGTTGAATGAAATTGATTTGTATCATTACTGCTTGATTCCTCTTTTTGATCGATGTATTCATGCGTTAAAAAAATGGCAGTTAATGACACTTAAGTTTTTCATCTACAAAACTGATTTCAACTTATATAATATCATCACTGTCTAATATAGTATCTTGAACTTCAGTTATTCTATTTCTATGATTTTCTGCTTCTTCTTTTTTTCCTTCCTAATCCCTTGCCCACCAAAAGCAAAGCTCTACGTTTTTCAAGGTTTCAGCAACAATAAATCAATCTCTATTAACAACTGAGGTCATAAATGTAAACCATATGAAGAATTGACGCAGAAAAGTGAGAGAGGGCGGGTTGGGTTGAAGTACCTTTGACCAACTCTTCGAGTTGGGAGGGACAAAGAGAAGCGATGTCGATTGGGTTCCGAGCGTAGAGGCTGTTGTCTTCTGCGTTATCTTCCAACCCTCTCAGGCTTTTGAGGAAAAGGAGCGAGAAACCTAAAGGAGATGGAACAATTGATTTCATCACTGTCGATCTTGATGGAAAATTCGAAACAGAAGAATAGTTGAAGTCAGTGAAAACAGAGGCTTCCCGAACATCCTCGATCGTTTTGGTTATACTCGCAATAAGAACGCACTAAACCAATGGGCAAGTGTAATTGACAACAAAGACCAGGGGTAGAACCGTCATTCCATTCCAATGCCTTAGGAACAGTGCACGTGAACAGTATCTCTCATTTAGTATATAGTAAATATATATATATATATATATATATATGAGATTTTCTCAGGTAAGGATATCCTTACCTAAGGTTTAGGTACGGATTTGGTGTTTTCACCAACTTTCCGATCACATTTTTATATCTTAAACGTTCAATTTTTAGAGCCTAATGTATAGATCCCCCCTGCAAAATTTCAGCCAATTTGGTGATCGTTAAGGCATCCAAAACTGCAATTTACACGAACGGACCGAATCTGTCGAACCGGAACCGTTCTTACTTATAATGGTAAATTGCAGTTTTGGATGCCTTAAAAATCACCAAATTTGCTGAAAATTTACAGAGGTGATCTATACATTATGACCTAAAAACTGAACGGTTAAGATGTGAAAATGTGATCGGAAAGTGGGTGAAAACCTGAAAATCCGTACCTAAGAAAAACTAAGGACGTCCTTAGTGTAGCCGGACTGTATGTATGTATGTATGTGTGTGTGTGTATATATATATAATTTTTAGGTTGTTCCTAATTCTGAACTTATCTTTATAGATCGTGTTATTTTGATTCGGAATTGCACTAATAGGTTGGTTCCAATTGTTCTCTTTACATTAATGGAGGGAATAGACCTACCCGAATATCTTATAGGGAACATCTTCTCTAGGTTACCGGTCAAATCCCTAATCCGATACATCTGCGTCTCAAAGCAATATCATTCCCTCATTTTATCAGACCCAGTTTTCGCCAAAACCCAGTTTCTTTAGGTCATAGACTCCCCATCTCCTTAGAGTCTAAGACTACCTGAACTCGGATCCCTAGACTTGGATACCCTGTTGTTTGAAGACATAAGGGAGCCCGAATTTCCATTCCTAAACTTCGTTTCTTTTGCTCTATCTTGCCTTCCCTGGGCATCGGCACAAAATGGAATTGTTCTGGGCCAGAAAAAGAAGTTCTATTTTATTTGTGTCAGTTCAAACCTGAGAAATTTATTGCTGCAAAAACTTGGTTTGCTAAATATAAATAGAGAAGAATATTCATATGGTACTATTGTCTGCACATTTTGGTATCTAAATTTTGAAAACTACCATAATGATACCTAAACTATTGCTCCGTTTCTCCATATGGTACTTCCATCTAATTTGCCATTAACTTTGCCTACATGGCTCATTCTTAAATGAGTTCATCTCCCGAAAAAAAAAATTATAGGCAAAGTTAACGGCAGATTGGATAGAAGTACCATATGGAAAAACGGAGCAATAGTTCAGACATTACGAGGGTAGTTTTGAAAATTTAGGTACCAAAATGTATATTTGACCATAATTCATGTATCATTTGAGGTTTTTCCCATATAAATAATGTCATAAAGAAAAAGCTTTTGACCGTTTAAAATCACTGTGCAGCAGAGCCACCCAACTACCAAGTAGCATTCATGCTTGATCCATATGTGGTATCCGAACCAATGAGATGATATGTAGAAACTTTAACAGCTCAAAGAAAGAAAGAGTCTAGAAAACCGGTGAAGCCTCTTGTGCATTTTTCTTGAAAAGATCATCATTCATGAGATTAGAGAACTAACCTCGATTTTATTTTCCTGCTAATGAAGAGGATAATTTCTTAAGTCGAACCTAGTCATTCACTTACATTTGCAATTAACAAATTTTCGCCTTGAACTTGTAACTTGAACAGTGTGGGTATCCAAGAAAATGATTGAATGAGCAGGTTCGCCAAAATATCACTTTTGCTCAACAATCTGAAACTTGGCAAGAACCAAGAAGCTGTGGGAATTTAATTTGTGATCCATATCAAATAATAGAAGATAGACATTTGACCAAACAAGGATAGAAGATTAGACGCAAACCACGTGATGTCCAGCCCTTATCCCAGACCAAGCACGTGTGGAGTGACACTCAAGTCCATATTTTCTTTTCCCCAGAGAAAGAAAAACCCAGAAATGCCATGCGTTTCCTCCATTATTTTCAATCTTCTACCAAACCGTTTCCTACTCTATAGTACTATACTAATATGATCATTCTCGTTCATAGAGCACAACCGACAAGGCACTTAGGTAATAATAGAAACCTTTTATGCACTGGAAAGGCAATTTTTTGTTTTTTTTTTTTTAGATAAAGGTAATGTCTATTCCTCAGTGCTCTGAAAGAAATCTGTAGAAATTTTGTGTTTTGGGCCATGAAACTTTCCAAGGTGACCTATCAACCTCTGGTTTGCAAAACCCACTTTTATGATTAGCCTATTACACCTTCGGTTTTGGTCAAATAAATTTTTCACTCCAGTGGGATTTCCTCATTAAAAAATTGGATTTGGTGCCCTTAAAAGGTCAATATCTTACCCTTTACTAAAAAGCAGCAGGGGTATTTACGTCATTTGAGGGTGGCCTTGTACCCTTTTTGAAAGCAAAAAGATAGCGGTAATGCGTTTCAGAGATCTTTTTCCATTACAGCGAAGCTTCTTATTGTGTTTTTCTGTAACAGCAAATTTTTGTTTTTCTAATATAATTTAGATCTGTTTCTGATTCTTGGAGACTTAGTTTTATGCAGAATCTAGTGCTTACAGCTAGATGTGGAGGTTTCACAGCTACCACAGAGCCCTTTAGTTGCTTTCAGAATATTCAGTGTGTTGCAGAAATGGTGGGGAAGAAAATACCTTACTTGGTTCTGACCATGTTAGACTCAATCCTTTTATAAAGAAACCCAGAAAAAAGCAGAGTCTGTTTGCCAAAAGAGGAGGAGTGTGTTGGGAAAGACTATTTTTCTGAGATCTGAAACTCTGGGACTGGCAAAATGTTCAAGACATGGAGCAAGAAGAAGAAGATAAAAGCTATATTCCAATTGCAGTTTCAGGCAACAGAGGTATGTATCAGTTCAACACTCGAAAAGTGAAAATGGGTTTGTGAGATTCAGCTGAAATGCGATCTAGTATTGTTCATTCATACCTGGAATTGCTTCCAACATTTTTTGCTTCAGGTGCCGAAATTGAAGAAGCCTGCGTTGATGATCTCTCTGGTGCCGGACGACGTGGGAAAGCCGACGGTGAAACTGGGGAAGGCTGCGGTTCAGGATGGGACCTGTACATGGGAAAATCCAGTTTATGAGTCAGTGAAGCTAGTGGAGGAAGCGAAATCAGGGAAACTGAAAGAAAAGATTTATCACTTCATTGTTTCCAGTGTAAGAAAGAAAATTCAGCTCTTCAGAGTTTCATACTGATGGAATTGTTGTTGTGGAAGGTTGTAATTCTAATGGGGAATCATTGCAGGGAACTTCGAAATCTGGTTATCTCGGAGAAGCTTCAATTGATTTTGCAGATTTTGTGGCAGAAACTGAACCCTTAACTGTCACTCTACCCCTTAAATTTGCGAATTCTGGTGTAGTTTTACATGTTAGTCTTTCTATCATTATCTGACTCTCACTTCTAGATCACACATACAATCAATAAAACAAGTAGTTCTGTCAATTCACAAAATAAAATAAAACTTCAATGTCATTGACTATTAGTATCTGATGCATAATAAAATTCTTGAGGCAGGTTACGATTCTCAGGGTGCAGGAAGATGGTGATTATAGGTGACAATATGTTCTATCTATTTCCCATAAAGTTTTCTTCTTTCCTCTAATTTTGGGTTTTTATTTTTCGAAGTTTCCTCTAGCTTTCCCCTTTCTTCTACTAGTTAGTAATGAAACTCAATCTAATTTCAGAGAAATTGAAGAAAATGAGGATCCTAGTCTTTCACGCCATAGCAGCGTGGACATCCAGAACAGCAATTGGGATACAGATGGAAGCAACCACCTAAGTTTTGAAGTATGTATTCTAGCATTTACTTTTAACACATGACATGAAATTTCTGAGATCAAATGGTAGCTAGCCATAACCAACTAGTTTATTATCAGAGTTTTGGGGATGGG
Organism: Rosa persica; assembly: GCA_025331145.1. Classification (NCBI taxonomy): domain Eukaryota; kingdom Viridiplantae; phylum Streptophyta; class Magnoliopsida; order Rosales; family Rosaceae; genus Rosa; species Rosa persica. The sequence goes on from WFKR01000001.1 coordinate 42,235,533, forward strand.
AACCTAACTAGAGTCTATTCTATGTCATATTTGCTGTAACAGAATGGAGCTTTTGATAGAACAAGTAATGGTGCCAGTTCCGTGTCACCCCAAGGAAAAGACTCCATGCCTCAAAATGGAAAGGCTAGTGCCACTGCAACAAAATTAATCTTGGATTGGTCTTCAGATGAAAGCTTATATGACTCACCAAATAGAGTTGAAGACAAGCCTCCAACGGAAAAAGTGAAAGATGTTTCAGGTGATTCCATTGAGAAACTCAGAAAGGAAAATGCAATGCTGATGAGGCAGGCGGACATATCAGAACTGGAATTACAGTCTCTCCGAAAGCAAGTGTCAAAAGAGAGCAGCCAAGGACAAAATCTGTCAAGACAGATTATTAGCCTTAAAGAGGAGAGAGACGCACTCAAATTAGAATGTCAACAACTAAAGTCATCGCGAGGACGTGGTGAGGAGGTACATGCTTCCCAAAAATTGCAGCCCGCGGACAAAGATACAAGAGTGCAGTTAGAAACAATGAAGCAAGAGCTTAATCGTGAAAAGAAAGTAAGAACCAATCTTCATTCGCAACTGCAGACAACACAAGACTCAAATTCTGAGTTAATCCTTGTGGTGAAGGATCTAGAAGATTCGTTGATGAAGAAAGATAGGGAAATATCTGATCTTTCAAGCAAGTTAGAAACTGAAAAGAATTCCAAATTAATGGGGAAATTTTATGTGCACAAAACAGATGAGGATGAAGCAGAGTCGTTGAAGCAGAAGATCCGAGAACTTTTGAGTGAAATGGACACCCATGAGAAGGAGAGGGAAGAACAAGATATGCATATAAAACGGCTCACCTTGGACTATGACCTTTTGAAGAAGAAGAACTATGACATCTCTCTGAAGTTAGATCGAAACCAAGAAAAGCTACGAACAGAGATGGAAAATGAGCGTGTAGGTTATATTGCGACCATAAAAGAGCTTGAATCTCAAGTAAAGAGATCAGAAGAAACAATTGAGAAGCAAGCTCATGAATTCGCAGAATGTTTGATCTCAATTCAGGAACTGGAAAATGAGGTCAAGTGTTTGGAGATGGAACTGGAGAAGCAGGCCAAGGGATTTGAAGATAAACTGCAGGATCTGGCACATGCCAAAGATGAGCAAGAACAGAGAGCTACTGAAGCAGAAGAAGCATTGAGAAAGACGAGGGAAAATAGTGCTGCTACAGCTGAGCGTCTTCAAGATGAATTAAGAAAGCTTTCTGTGGAAATGGCATCTAAGGTTAATGAGAACGAGAAGCAGAGCACTAAAGCACTGGCAGAAGCTAATGAACTGCGTGTGCAGAACAGAGGTCTGGAAGAGAAGCTCCAGAAATCCAATGAACAGTTAGAACTGATCAAGGACCAGATTGATGCGAAAGCAAAGCATGTAGAGCAGATCTCCTTGGAACTAGAAAACAAATCGAAGCAGCTTGAATATGCAGAACTGCATAAGGAAGAAAAGCATGAAGCTCTCACAATGAAAATCCAAATGCTCAAAGCTGAGATAGAAAGGCTCACAGAAGAGAACTCTAACATCACAAAACAGGAGGAAGAGAAATTGAGAGGAGATTTGGAACAGATGAAGAAACTAATTGCTGAAAATGAGGTGCTCATTCAGAATTTGAATGTTGAAAAGCATGATTTGGAGAAAAGATTTGCTTCATCAAAGCAGGAATCAGTGAAAACGCATGAACAACTTACTAACATGAGGTCCATGAAAGATGAGAAGGAGGCGACAATCACTCGTCTCAAGTCAGAAGTGGACAAGTTGCGGACCCAATGCAATGAGTCTAAGAACACCTTGCGTAAGGAAGCATTGGAAAAGGAAAATTTGAGTAAGCAAATACTTCAATTACAGGCTGGGTTAAGGAAAGAAGGAAAAATCAGCACTACAGATAAGAAGCTCAAGAAATACAATGGACAAGCTGCTGTTTCTAGTAATAACCAAAGGTACAAGCATTCAATTAAGAACACTTGGACTGATCGATGCTTATATCAACTAATTATAACAATGTTTTTTTCCAGACGAGTCTCTTTTATTTATTTTATGTAAAATTTGGATTAAACTATGCATTTAACTTCTAACACGAAGGGGGTCTTTTTAGAATAGTGTTTTATAAGTTTCATTCTAATTCACAGGAAATCTGAAGATTCCTTGGAGAGAGAGCGTAATTATAAGGACTTGCTGACCGAGTTGACATTGCTAAAAGAAAGAAACACGTCCATGGAAAAAGAACTGAAGGAGATGGAGGAGAGATATTCAGAGGTAAGTCTCAGATTTGCAGAGGTTGAAGGTGAAAGGCAACAACTTGTCATGACTGTGCGTAACCTCAGAAGCAATAAGAAGAACTAGCACCCTCTGAGCTGTTTCACTTAGGTTACTGTACAGAATGCATAGTGAAGCAGGTTGTGCTGAGGTGCTGAGCACTGGAGCAAAGATTCAGGTGGGACTATCGAACTACAGAGAAAAGGTCAAGAAATACGCTGTATAAGAATTAGACAGTTCTTCCTCATCACTATTGTTCATGGCTCTCCAATTAGATGTAAGACAGAACCACCGAAAATCAAATATGGCTAAAAAGTGCATTATTTTTGTATCAAGCAAGCTCTACTCATTCATTTGTGATAACTTGTTCAATTTTCTTGCATTGACATTTGATAAGGTTCAAATTTGGCATGCAAAATAATATTCAGAAGTGAGAGTATTGGCTTTTACGTCCCAGATATTACACAATTCCAATCTAGCATATGTACTGTAACTAGAGAAAATTCCTTTCAAGCTTACAATTATATACAACTCTGAAACTTTCTGCTCGGACCATTAGCTCCATCACTCCACTCAAGCTTAGTTTGGCTTCCACTCTTATTCGTTGCAAAAGATAGTGTCTGCAATTGATCAAGTGAAGAAATCAATAAAAGAAATTGGAAGTCGGTATGAACTATCAGTGATAGAAATATGGTATATGCATGTAAAGTATAACATAGAAAAATTAGAACTACAAAGATGCCAGACGGGTGGTCAGACTAGACAACCTGTCTTGCTTTCTTATCAGCTGGTGTAAATCCAGTAAGCGGAAATGCTGAACTCTTTTCAATCTTGGATGAGCGTTGTACTGGTCGCTTTTGTCTTTTCCGTTCTGGTAACTTTCTCGGAGTGTCACCACCTTCATACGTGAAGAATTCAAGAATGGATGGACTTCTTCTCTTATTAACTTTCGGTGCATTGCCTGAATACCCCAATATTGGGCTAGATAAGTCCCGTGGAAAGGACTGCTGGCGCAACCTGCTCTTTTCCTTGATTTTGTTTAGAAACTCTATTGTCCAGGGACTGTTTTGTTGTCGAGTGCCTGAATGGAGAGCATTTGAGAGCTGTGTTCCTCCATAAGCTGATATATCATTCTCGTGGAGATGTATTCCTTGAGATATTCCACTGGACCTCTGCCTGAAACTCTCCTCTAAGAAATTGTTATGTTGTCTTGAAGGAAAAACATCATTTTCAATCTCCGTATCTGCATAATTGTTGGCTCCAACTTGCGAACTTTGTCTCGGTTCCTTTACAGGACCCCAAATAGTTGTGCTTGAGTCAATTTCAGCAACTGTTGGGAAAGTTCGGTGACTGCTTGAACCAAAAGACAACTTTCTTGCAGCTTTGTACTTTCTCGTGGTATCCATTTCAAGCTCAGGCATCAAAGATGAGAATTCCATGGAGTTGGCAATAGAAGAAAAGTCCACATCAAATACAGGACTATCTGTTAGATCAATAACTTCTCCTTTTATATCCTCATGCAGGTTTTCAGAGTTCTTCAGGTCTCTGAAATCACATTTGTTCATCATAGCCGCATTTGGTCCCTGTTTCTGACCTGATATCTTATCCTTGAAAGAAAAAAAGGACCTTTGTGTCCCATTTAATAACTGAGGCTCTTTGGAGATCTGAGAATCATATTGCTCGGGAACTCTAAGAGGATTCTGCATCATAGCCATATCCAAAACCTGTTCTTGATCAAACAAATCATTGTGAGTGAATCTAGGCTTTCTGAACTCATCGATTATGTGAGGGCTTTTTGACATACAGGAATCATGTAGCTTGGAAGCTGCAGGAGGATCCAAAATGGCATCAGTGAATATGTTTATCGGCTCCAGATGCAAGGAGTTATTCATTCGTATGTCATATTTGTCAGGACTACAATTGTACTTTCGTCTTTTTCTTTCAGAAACATTTAAGTTATATCTTCCCGAGTCTTGCCCTGAAGAGACTGAAGAGGAGCAGTCTGTCATTATTGATTTAGAATCTCCACGTTCACCATATCTGCATAAAGCACTAAATAGTCTGATACTTTCATCAGGAACATGATACTTTTGGATTGCATGGATTCTCTTTTCATGAGACCATTTAAGAAACTCAATGAGAGACACTCCAGAAGACAGTATTGCATGAGCTGACAAAGCATTAACTGAAGGAAACTTGGTAAGGAATGATTCTGCAAGAGATTCTGATTCAGGCATTTGAGGAAATACACCCCTAATCAACTTTGTGGCTTGTTCAATGCAGCTCAATATAATCTCATCAGTCAACTCGGATGAATAGGAGTTGAAGAGCTGCAAATCAATTCCCAGGCTTGCTGCTGCAGCATAAAGTCCATCTGAGGACTCCATTACAGTGGACTGGAAGCTGGTGTCTCCTTCAAAGACCTGGAGAAAGATAAAGCACAAAATATATACAGATTTCAATGTCGAATAAGTATCAAAAAAGGACATGAAATATTACACATGTATGACTGTAGTTTCAGGTATCAAATCATAAATTGAATCAGTAATCATGATTATAATCATTCTTTCATAGTGTGGATGGTATAAATGAGCAAAGTTTTCATATCTCCAGCTATTAAATATACTAATGAGTACAAAAAGTATCCACCAATTGAATCATTTGCCTAATGAGCTAAGTAAGATGTTAAGGTTGCTTGACTAAACCCATACAGTCTAACTTCTGACTGTTAAATTCCTCCATCAATCAATTGGGAGATAAAAAAAAAGTTAATAATAAATAATATTAAAAGTAAAAACTATCACCATAGTTATGGCGGTTACCAGAATGCAGCTACTGAAAGTAGTACTCAGCAATGTCAAAACATTTGTGGCGATGTTCTCAATGCACAAAGGTAAGCATGAAGAAGCTTCATCAAGAGAAGTTGCTTTCTTTCCAATGTTTCTGCAGTCATACCACACTAAACATACTGCAGGACTGAGTATAATGTCCACTGGTAGCTCTGAATCACGTTCTACGACTTGTGCACCTTTTTTCTCCATTGCAAGAATTTTTTGATAAGTACTTCTTCTGGAAACTATCATTTCCTTATCTAGATTTTGAGTGTTTACAACAATGACCGTCTCAGGGAAAGACATGATGCTCTGCTGAATATAGTCAGTTTCCATTGCAAATGGCATTGAAGGAATAGGTGGGGGGATACTGCTAGCTTCAACTTCATCCGAATGCTCTTTAGATCTCATATTATACTCTTCCTGACATGGAAAACTGTTCAAGAACTCCTTTGGCTTCTGCTCATTCCTATGCTCAATTTTAGCACATATAGAATGAGATTGTTCATCCTGGGATACAGCTGGTGTTAGTATACATGTATGGACTGGTAAGTTGTGAATCAATTAAGTGACAAATATATGAAACAATTATAAACAATGAGACTAAACATAGACAGATTAATTCATATTATTACTGGCACACCTTGGTACATGGAGCAATCTTATCAACTGCCGTAAGTGCACAATCACTATTTCCAGCTGTAGAGGCCGTCCGAGGATTCAAGAAAAAGTCAATATCATTGAATTGTGACATAGACTTGAAATGCAATGAAGCCCTCTCAGCACCCTTTTTCTCTCTCTGCTGTCTATTTTTTGGCTGTAGAAAGTTGCCATCAGACAATTTTGTTGAAGCATCTCCAATATGACCGGTATGAATATCAATGCCATCCGAAACCAACTCCTGAAATTGCTTGCTTTCATCTTTGTTTAATCCATCTACAGCACTTTTTTTATCTATATGCACTGCTTTCTTTGTCAGTGGAAAATTGTCGCAAGACAATCTGGTTGATGCATCTCCAAGATGACCAGTAAGCATAGGAATGGCATCAGAAAGAAACACCTGTAATTCCATTTCTTCTGTGTTCTCTACAGCGTCATCAGAGAAAACCAAGTCATAGAACTTTCCATCATCAAATGAATCCCAATAGGAACCAATGCTGAGCGGATTCATATCCTCCAACATCTTCTTCTGACAGGAATAATCATGGCAGGTGCTATCTTTCTCAAGAAGATGCCAATCCAAGTAAATCCGATCTGATGCAGATAGCGGCTGTGGCTTTACGTCAGTAAGCTTTTCCTCAATAACAACATTTGATGAACTCATCCTTTCATTATCATTTAGAACAGGTACAGGCAATGATTTGAATGTATCATCAACCAGGGCTAGTTCAGGACTAACAATCAAATTGTTGAAGCTCTTGTCTCCATTAAACATCCAGTCACATGTTTCTGGTTCATTTGCTCTTTGTGCTTTAAAGAGGTCTTCAAAAATTAGGGATGAGTCCAAATCAAGAATCTGAAATTCCTGAAAAACAACTGGGCATGCAGACTGGAAACGGGAACCTATGCTTGCCCCTTGATATATGATGTTTCCCTGAATCTGGGACATCTCCACCATGCTTAACAAGTCCATCTCAGGGGGAATGTCAAGGGACCCGAGGTCAGATCGAACACACGGCTTTGATAGACAAGTATCTGAAAGAAGCTCTAACATCCCATATTCCTTTGAACCCAAAAGCTCCTTGCCATTTAGGTTATCACTTTGAGCCAAATGTTGTGGCTCAATATTTTCATAAACAGAAGAAAGTTCATCCTCCATAGACAGAGCTGTCAAATTTTGCAGAGGTATCTCATTTGATTCTAACATAGGAAAAGGTATCTGATAAGAGGGCATTTGGTCCTGACAAGAACCATCATCTTCGAATGAGTAAGCATTTTTATCCGTGGGATACTCTGACTTTAACTCTTCAACTATATGCACTGATTCATGAATATCCCAAGGATACTGCATTGTAAGATTGAGAGTTTCCTGAAAAAAAAAAGTATAAAATTAAAAATTAAAAATCCTTGATTTCATTAACAGCCTCTCTTCAAATATACAACTAGGAATCAGAAACACATCCTGGGACAAACTCAGTATCAGTAACTTGTTAACATGATACACAACATTCAAAAACAAAACTAAGGCAATCTAACCCTTCTATACCAATATCTATTCCTAAATCCATCACTTCCCTATCAAAAGGCTACTCCAAGAATTATATTAGTAAAAAAAACAAGCTATCTAATCTGATAACAAAATAAGCCTTCTTTTATATGATAAAACCACCACTGTAATTTAATCACGCATTTAAGAAAGACATTCACACAGATGTTGAAAGTTCCGGTGTTATTGTATCAACAACTTTGAAATGCCGAAGTTAAGTGTACAAGGAAAAATGAATAATCAAAAGTTATAACAAAATTTAAATTTAAATAGACATTAATTAGAGTATTTCAACCTCTGGAACTTCAGAAAGAATCGGGATCTCATCTTTCTCATAAATGTAAGCATTTTCCTGCACATAAGAGACGCATAATATTATGTAAGCAAGTATTCTCATGTAGATGTGGAGCCAAATTGTATATTTACCAACTTCATCAGTAGAATCAGTTTACCAAGAATACATCCAGCTCTTGTGTTTCAAATTGGAGTACGTCACACTGGAGTGCATCATTATCCCCATCTCTTCTGCCACTATCCTCCTTCAACAGTAATATAACTTAGACTCATCAGACCAAAATAAAAATGATGTAAAGGCTGTTAAAATCTGAGAACGTCATCCTCATACTTTTTGGAATTCAGTCTCGGAGAATCTAAACCGGCAGCTATCTGATTCTCCAGTCCCTTCTCTTTTCTAAGAACATCGGCTTCCTGCTGCAGGTCACCACAAACCAAAAAGAGACCTGAATTAGTCAACAAATTAGTACAGTTCCGCAACTCGATAACAAGCACTTTTAGAGTACTTCGAGAGGTAATTAACACAACTACTTAGCATACGATTTAGTTTCATAATTCATAAACTTCTATCAAACTCACTATCAAAATTAAGCACGGATCGGAACGGTGGATAGTTACACCTAGAATGTATACGTAAGAAATTCATAACAGCTCTGGATCGAAATCACGAGTTTGATAATTGCTGGTACATGATACGCTAGACAAGCTAACAAAAGCTATAGCTTATACTAAATTATCAAATCCAGAATTAACGAAAATCCAAAACTCAATTCCATAACTAAAGCCGCTATGAACAATCGCCAAATTTCTAATCCAATAAGCCAAATCTCTACTCTGATACAGTGAATTACCTCCGAAACCCGAACCGCACTGCTTCCGGAACCGAAACTGCGCCGTTTCGGAGCGGCCTCGAAGTCCGCGAGGTCGAAGGCGATGGTCTGAGGGAGGACATCGGAGAAGAACTTGGAAAGCGCGGCGGTGATCGGCAACTGTTCGATTTGGAGGAAGACTTGGAGGACGGGATCGAGGCGTAGGTTTTGGAGGACATCGGAAGTGGAGAGGTTGGGGTGAGGAGGGAGATTAGGGATGGGGAGGTGGAGGAAGGTTAGGGTTTCGAGGGCCAGTGGAGTGGGGGTGAAGTAGTCGATGTTGAGGAAGCGAGTTCGCATTTCTGAGAGAGAGAGAGACAGAGAAGAGGGGGCTGAAAATTTTGGGGGGTTCTGATTTTGGGGGAATTAAATTTGGCGCTTTAAATTTGGCCGTTAAGTGGCGCGGGTCATGCTAACATGCGCTGGGGAGCGTATTGTGCGCTCTGAATGCATCAAGCAACGGACTATGGGCCACAACTTGCTCCATTGGATTATTGCTCCGCAGAGACTTCGAAAATACTCGATAATTGTATAGGGCTCTAAAGATATGAGTTGTTCAATTAGTTATTGTTGACGGTGTCTCTATATATTGAATTGAAACATATATTTCAATATTCAAAATTTCAATACTCTAAAACACTATAGAATTTTGAAAATACTCTTTTTATTTTTTGAATTATATACTTTGGGGTCTTCTTATTGGCGGATCATACAATTGTACCTCATTGGAAGGTTATGTGGCATTGTCTTATTGGTCGGTGGCATGAATTATGTTGTCCAACCATCTAATACAAGACTTTCTCCACTTTGAGGGTGATTTTAGTACTGATGGTGTAACATTACTTATTTTGATGATTTGCACCGATTATTAGATTTTGAAAATTAACAAGTGACTACTCGATGATTATCTGTCTCTTTGCGAATCACATTTCAACTAATTATGTATGGAGAGATTCAATTACGGATCTTTATGACATCTTACTATGCCTAAAGGATTGGCAACTCACATCTTGCTGTCTTTTTGAAATTTGCTAAATAAAGGTAGCTTGCGACGCTAATTGGAATTATTTAGATAAAAAATGAGAAGTATGTCAAGTCTTGGATCCGATGTCGGTGGATTTTAAACACCTAACAATAAATCCGAGGTGTGAGTGTTATAAAAACATAATGTAAATAAAGCTCTTCGTTCTAGGTGAAGAAATTGATGGATTTCAGAACTTTTTAATTAATGCGGAATTAGTTTAACAATTAAACTACTAACTAAACATAAAATTCATTCCTTTAATCCATGATCTTAGCTTATTGTGATATGTATATAAACATAGCATACATAGTAAGGAAGAACAAAGAGGTAGTTTATGTTCTAATCACCCTTGGAGCGTGATTTTAATCCGATCCAAGTGAACCACCAAAGTTCCTCTCCTTGATCTCTCATTGAGTGTGTTTCCTCCACTTTGAAGCACTTTGAATTAAGAACTCTTTCTTGTGCTTGTGATCTTCTCCTTGATGTAACAAGTAAAGCCAAAAAAGTATATGGCCTCTAAGGATCTTCACCAAGTGAATCAATAGATGAAAAAAGATGAAAGAAAAGAAGAAATGATGCAAGTGTTCTTCTTTCCTTTTAATTTTGTAATGGACCAAGGGAGAACTCTTTCTCTCTCTCTCTCTCTCAAATATGAAAATAATAGTGTGGAGACATACTTATCATTTTTGTCTATGTTTTCACTTTATATAATAGGAAATAAATTCAATTACTAAAAGAAAAATATTGACTTTCATAAAGCCAATATATTGGCTGGTCCATATATTCTATTGGGCACTAAAAATGTGTCTTGGGCTTTCATTTAAATTTCATTTAGTGAAGCCCAAGTCCACAACAAAAAACCCGACAATCGTTTAGGCCCAATAAGTTCGGTTTTACCCGAAACTCTTAATTATGTTCAAATAATAAATCTAATTAATTATCTGATCATAACCAACTCTTGTTTAATCTTCTTCATATACAACCTCAAGGATCCACTTATATAGTGTGTGATCTCTTAGGTTCTAATTAACAAGTCAGTGAAGTTTATAGAGATCATTCTATTTTCTTTACGAATCAAAAACTCCATTTTTGATTCTCCCTTGTTATTAGGATTATAAATGTTTATTTATCCTCGGGGACTTCACAAGTCATGAGTGACGTCTTGCAACATATCATGACTACCCTAGTTAATATAGAATGACAAATAACCTATTCAATTAGAATTACAATACAATATGGTCTTTCTCTAACACTATGTTCTAAATCACATCATCAGGGTATGAAATTAATATGTCAATCCCCTAATGTGATTTTCATTCTTATATGATTCTTAGAATGTGATTAGAAACTCATTTTTAATCTCTTCAATGCTTTGGCCAAAGACTCATTGAATCACATTTTTGAACATACACCTTATTTACTTAAAGATAGAGATTCCTTATTGTACACTCACATGTCTCCATGACCGAATTGATTATACCAATGAATGCATCCATTATATCTATTACATGACATAATATTATTGTATCATCAAGAGATAATCCATTCACTCATAAGACAACTATGGTGTCTCAGGTCAAATGACTAATTTGAATTATTGTAATTTAGAGTTCAACTTTGGCATATAAGTAAGACTCCATAAAAAAATTCTAATGATCGCGTTCAGTGTACTCTTTAAGTTAAGATCACCCACATACTTGTATTAGTGTCACTATACAAATGAGAAGAGACATATCCTCCTCCATATTGAGCATACATAGTATGTGTTAGTCTTTTCGGATTATCAATGTCCAAGTGATAATCCTATGACTAGGAACATTTTAGGATAAGAGTGTGACAAAGTAAAGATCTCACACATCTAACTCTTTAGATTACTTTCTTTTTAACTCATATTCAATGAACTTTGTTCAATCAAATATTAAATATAAGCAATGAACAATAAACTTGCCCTTTTGATTAATAATAATTACAATAATAATTACATCAAAATAATTGTTTTATGACACAATTCCTTCACTAGGCTCTTCATTATAGGCTTGTCCAACCAATATTTGATTCGATAAAATCATAGTACTTCTCTGCAAAAAATATTAGAAATGGGTGTGTGAGCAAAAACAAACATTCAGTAAGTAGATCATGTAATATGCCAATAAAGACACGTCATTTTACACACGCAATCAAATAGTATATCATATACACATTAATTCACAACTCATCACATCACATCATCCATTCTTATTAGTTATCCTTCAATTTAGTGACCACCACGGGTACTCTAATGACCTTTGTTATCCCTATATCATCGCGTGACACATCATTACCTCGGTATAACCAATCAAGAAATTCACATGTTTCATGACTAGTCAAACAATGGATCCAGCACTTAACATATATAAACCCCGCATATTTCGCAAATAGATATGCTTACTTGAAAATAGAGAGGTTTTTCGTAGATAGCTAAAATCATGTTTTTTTCCACAATTTTTTTAACAAATAATAATATTTGAAACATAGTACACAACCCACTCACCTCGACAATACGAATCGCCTATCAGAATATCATTCATAAACAGAGCTTCCTAAAATGAGCATTTTAGAAAAAACCGTTTAATCTTAATCAAATCTCTATGGATATAAATAGGGTAACAAGATGAATCTGTAGATTTTTACGGAACCTGAATTAGGTTACAGATCAAAAGTTATTGAAGTTTTAAAGAGAGAGAGAGCTAGATATAGAAAATGTAGATAGAAAGATTGGAAAATGGTACGGAAGAGATGTGTGGGCTGAATCCTTTATCTAAGGCAAGAGGGCCAATAAAAGAGACCATGTGTCAACATCTAATGTTTCCTTCAAAAGGGTTGCACCACTTTTCAACTAATTACAACACTTGTGTAATCAATTGACAAGTGTCCTCTGAGGAGTACAAATGCCAGCTGCGCTCTTACGCACTAAATATTGCTCTCCAACCAATGACATGAGGCCACATTATTGAATAATTCATTTTGCATCCAAACTTCAGATTAAGAAAAAAAGAAGATTGAAAATTCTAATAATTTACTAAAAAATGCTTTACTTTTTATGTCTGACATTGGAAATATAATTCAAGTTACTTCAAAATTCAGAATTTCATAAAATAACTTAAACACCATACAATTAAAAATCAAATAAATTAATAACTCCTTTAACATAAATAGCCATCTCTATGCAGGGGCATGGTTCTCATAGATTAATTGGTTGTGGTGATGATATATTATTGCAAGGAAAGAACACATTTTTGTTGGGGTGTTTTATGGATTGAAATCATAACACTTGGAATAGCTCACGAGAAACAATTATTATATGGAAAATATCACAAGCAATACGTAATCTAATCTCAATTAAGTATCGTATAATTAATAGGTGTATATGTGTATGGTAAGTTAGTTGCATATGTGTCAATGTGTCCATACCAGGTTACCGACCATGGCTTTTTTGTCCGACTAGCAACTTGACAGCTGCTGCTTTATTTCATTTCTGCAGCAGTCCATCAGATACAGTGCGACGTCGGCACGTCCTTATGTCCGTACCTATCCACAAGTCCATCTCACCCCAAACACGACGTCGGCTAACACCGTGTGCAATAAGTAACGGCAACTGTGTGATCATCCATTGCAAAAACGAGTCCCCGTTGCCTTTAGGCCACTTGCATGGCAGGTACCGCTACGTGGCGGAAAATGAGACGTGGTTGGTTTATTTCGTTACTCGTGTCGTTCATATAGAGCCCGACACATGCAGAGGTGGCACAGCCTTTTTCTCCCGGCCATTCCTTTAAAGCTTCCACTTCCCCTCCTCTGTTTCTCACGCTCTTGTTTCTTTCAACAAAAAAACAGTTCTTTGTTTTAATCAATCAGAAATATCTCAAAGTTTGGATCATGGATACTCATGCAGTACATTCTCGTGTTGGTAAAGATCAAACTCTTCTTTAACTAGCAATTTCTATGTTGGTGTATGTTTCTGTGTTGATGTGTGTGTTTATATTGCAGAAGGTGCGGATGAGGAGCCCCATGAGAAGACGTCGGTTTTGAAGAAGGTGAAGGCGAGAGCGAGGAAGTTGAGGGATACCATCACAGGGCAGGGCCAGCTTGGCCATGAACCCGAAGGCCATCATACTCCTGATGATCAAGATCTGGATGAGGAGGATGAGGAAGATGTAGACGACCCAGAAGTTCAAGGTGCACCAAGTAAGTTTCTTTGACTTTGTTATACTCCGTTTGACTCCATTTTGTGATTTTGTGCAATGTGTGATTAAACGTTTTGGATTTTGATGGACTTTGTAGTATATGACTCGGCAGTTAAGAAAACTGATGCTCCTGTGCAAGGAGACATTTTGAAGGTGCCTAAGGGGAATTTCGGAGAAACTAGAGCGGGGCATGATGAGCATGAACCTGTAGTTCCAAGGGAGAGGTCTAATGTCAATGTCAGTGATCCATTGAGGTCTAATGTGCCTGGGCTACATGGAACTACAGACCACGGTGCAAGTAAGTTGCTTCAACTCCCTCTGATCTATTTCTTTTTGGGATATAAATGATTGTGTTACCAAACATATCGAATTTGTTGAAGTCTTTTTAAGGCTTATTAAGCTGTACAGACTCATAAAGTGATCTGAACATTTCACTACCGAGTTAGTACATTTTTAGTTGGTTTAAGATTTTTCTGTCATTGTTGTGTAGTGCACAACTCTGCCGCGACTAGGAGGACTGATGCTCCTGTGCAAGGAGGCATTCATTTCGGAGAGACGCACCATGAATATGATCCTGTAGTGCCAAAAGAGAGGTCTAATGTCGGAATAAGTGATCCGATGAGGGACTCTGTGCCTGGGCAACATCGAACTACTACAGGGCATGAGGATCTTTTGGGAGGAGCAAGGACCAAACCGGCTGCTCAACAACTGGACCTCTTCTTAAGCATGAAGAACCAAAGGGATCGGTTGATGTAATTGAGGGAGGTCCTCAGACTAGGGTCAAATTGGGGAAGACTGATGTACTAGGGGAAGGGACTCCTGTGCCACAGAGTTACCCTGTTTCTTCTGGAACTCACAGAAGTGCCATGGACGTCGACCCTAGGCAGACATTTGTTTCCGGCCAGGGAGGGCAGTTAGGTCAGTCCAGGGTCAATTTGGACCGACCTAGCGGACTTGGGGAAGATCCTCATTCACATAAGGAAAGTGCCATGGACGTCGACCCTAGGCAGACATTTGTTTCCGGCCAGGGAGGGCAGTTAGGTCAGTCCAGGGTCAATTTGGACCGACCTAGCGGACTTGGGGAAGATCCTCATTCACATAAGGCCAATCCTCAAGCTTACACTCCTTCAAATCACGAGACCGAAGTCACTGATCCCACTAAATCTGGTAATGAACTATCTTATCTCTGTTCAAAATGAAATTGATTTTATTATGTGTTCTTATTTTTTTGTTATTAATTTCATGGCAGGTGGTGAGGAAATTGGAGTCACACCAATGCTTCATTCCTTCGATAATATGAACCTTCAGGGTGATGATCGCCAATACTTGAAGAACGGTGACAAACAAAACCCGTCTACCGGAAGCCATGACCAAGTCTCTCCTGATAAACCATCGAACCAGGGCAGCAGCTACACTGAAAAAATCTCATATGCCACTTCAGCCATTGCCGACAAGGCAATTTCGGCAAAGAATGTAGTTACTTCCAGGTTGGGATATGGCGGGAACGAGCCTGATCATGATGACTACTCGAGAGGCTGTGTTACTGGTGCTGGGAAGTCTGGTTCATCACCTCGGAACAAAGTACTTGATCCCTCTACTAACCAATTCATACCAGCAGAGACTCCACAAGTCCGAGGAACCATCAAACCGGACCATGACACCACAACTGATCAAAAGCCAGTCCAGACAGGCGGATGCTACACTGAGAAGATTTCATCTGCCGGATCTGCCATTGCTGACAAGGCGATGTCCGCAAAGAATGTTGTTGCGTCCAAGCTCGGATATGGGGCAAGTGATCAGGTGCATGACAGGGAAGATGTTACTCGCACTAATGTGCAGTCTGGAACAACAGCAGCGGATCAACATGGCAAGACGGTTACCTCAACGCTGTATGAGAAGGTTGCCGGGGCAGGGACTGCTGTAATGTCCAAGTTTCAAGGTGGGAGTACTGTTAGTACTGGCAAGGACACTAGTACCGGGGTTGTTAATCAAGCCGGACAGAACAAAGGGGTGTCTGTGAAGGACTATTTCGTGGAGAAGCTGAGGCCCGGAGAAGAGGACAAAGCGCTTTCGGAGGTTATAAGTGAGACATTACACAAGCCTAAGCCGGGTGTTAAGCAAGAGACAGGGTACTCTGCTAGTGCTAGGCCCAAGGGGAAGGTGACGGAGTCGGCGGAAGTGAGGCAGCGTTTGGGGAATACCGAGGGGAATGAGAATTTTATGGTGGACAAGATTACGGACAGTGTTGGTTCAATGCTTGGTGGTACTGGTAAGAGTGATGAAGAACGTGGGCAAGGTCTCTCTAGATCTGCTGCTACCGGGGAGGAAGATCGGCGCGGTGTTAGTGTGGTGGAGCACCAGAGGCTACCGGAATCCGGCAACTGAAGGAGGGCTACTACTACTAGTAGACTATGGTGAATAATTAGTTGCCGGGAGTTTGTTTTGTGTATGATTTGAAACGCTTGTGTTGTGATTTGACTAGACAAGGTTTTACTCCTGGCGATGATTGTGTATGTAATTTGTGTTACAGTTACATCGTGTTGTTTGATAGGTGTGCGAAAGTGGGAAAACGTTTCGCCTGACTTGAGTTGATGTAATGAAATTTGGGTTGTTCGGTGTTTCAATTCGTTCTCTGCTTTGTGTGTGAATATGCTTTCGTTCTCAGTTAAGCATGAAGTTTGGGTTAAGTAAGCTACTTGGCAATAGTTGGAGCTAAATTTTCAAGTGCAGGCAGTTGCTTAAACAAATAAAGTAATGACTCATAATTTTTTATCTCAGCTTTCTCACTTTTGAAGTAGGGTCATTTTTTGATTGATCTCTCTCTTTAGTCAAAAGGATTAGCGCAGGAATGGTGGTCAGGTTTCGAAAGATGGATAACTTGTTAGTGTCTCGTTTCTTTAGATAAGGAAACCGATTGTCACCGAGTAAAGCTCGACAGAATATTGTATTGAGAGAAAGAATGGGTTAAACGAGAAATGAAATACAGGAAGTTTTCTCAAACATACGATTGATTACATTATGGAGCTTGTCAAGTGGTTCTTGTAAAGTATTGACAACTCAATATAATTGACTCTGTGGCTTGTTCGATGCAGCTCAATATAATATCATCAGTCAACTCTGATGAATAGGAGTTGAAGAGCTGCAAATCAATTCCCAAGCTTGCTGCTGCAGCACAAAGTCCATCTGAGGGCTCCACTGCAGTGGACTGGAAGCTGGTGTCTCCTTCAAAGACCTGTAGAAAGAGAAAGCACAAAATATATACAGATTTCGATGTATCTATAAGTGACTTGGAATATTACACATGTATGACAATAGTTTCAGGTATCAAATCATAAATTCAACCAGTAATTATGATTATAACCATACTTTCATAATGTGGATGGTATAAATGAGCAAATTTTTCATATCTTCGGCTATTAAATATACTAATGAGTACAGAAAGTATCCACCAATTCAATCACTTGCCTAATGAGCTCTTGGGAAAGAAGGGCTGTCTTAATACAATGACAATGAATAATTGGTTATCCTAGGATCTAACGTTTCACATCTTTCATGTGATTTGCGGAATAGCAATAAATGAACAAAAAAAAACACAATATTTAACGAAGTTCGGCAAATGTGCCTACGTCCTCGGGACAGTAGTAATACTCTCTTCCACTATATAAATAATAGGATTACAAGACAATCTCACTTTGGTGACTAAACTTCACCAAAATGATAACACACGCTCTATCTCTCAAGAGGAATTTTCTTCTCACTAATCTCTCAAGTGAGGATCTCACTACTATCTCAAACTCTATTAATTTGGAATGACTCTTACCTTGGTTATTTTGCTACAACCTTTGATGCCTATTTATAGGCAATTGAGTTCATGGATGTGGCATGCAATTGGAAGCAAAGTCAAGTCTTCTTCCAAGTTTGGCATGCCTAACTTCAAAGATGGCTTGCTACCTACCTTCCAAGATGACTTGCTATCTACCTTCTTTGAATTTTCCAACTCATGCTTTCCTCATGTGGTAAATCACTCACATGAATTTCCTCCTCCATTAAGGAGGGACTGCCCATCAATCTCCCCCTCCCGACTTAGATGGAGGGATACGCAAATCCTGACGCGCTTCTGCAAAATTCAAACTTGTCCTTTGGTAAGGACTTCGTCATCATATCTGAACTATTATTATTTGTGTGTATCTTCACAAGCTGTAGTTGCTTGGCTTCCAGCACATCACGTATCCAGTGATACCTCACATCAATGTGCTTTGATTTCGAGTGAAAACTCGAATTCTTACTCAGATGAATTGCGCTTTGACTATCACAATGCAGAACATACTTTTGTTGCTCATGGCCCAATTCCTGTAGGAATTTCTTCATCCACAAAATTTCTTTGTAGGCTTCCGTAACTGCTATGAGCTCCGCTTATGTGGTTGACAAAGCAACACATTTTTGTAGCTTTGATTTCCATGAGACAGCTCCCCCTGAAAATGTAATCAGGTTTCCTGATGTAGACTTTCTTGAGTCAACATCTCCGGCCATATCTGCATCTGTATAGCCTATTATTTCAGCCTTCCCACTTTCAAAGCATAAACCCATTTTGGAAGTACCTTTGAGATATTTAAGAATCCACTTCACAGCATTCCAATGCTCTTTGCTTGGATTAGACAGAAATCTGCTAACAACACTAACCGCGTGTGTTATGTCTGGCCTTATACACACCATTGCATACATCAGGCTTCCTACCGCTGAGGCATATGGCACCTTAGCCATTTCTTCCTCCTCTTTCTCACTTATAGGACTCTGCTTCGAGCTGAGCTTAAAGTGACTAGCAAGTGGAGTAGCAATTGGCTTTGCTTTCTCCATATGGAACCGCTTCCAATACCTTCTTGATATATTTTTCTTGTGATAACCACAGCTTGCCATTCTGTCTATCGCGGGTAATATTCATACCAAGAATCTGCTTTGCTGGTCCCAATTCCTTCATAGCAAAAGACTTACTGAGCTCTTTCTTTAGTTTGCTAATCTTGTCACCATCTTGTCCTACGATCAACATGTTATCAACATACAAGAGTAGTATGATGAAGTCACATCCTGAGAAATTCTTCACAAATACGCAATGGTCTGAAGTTGTCCTCTGATATCCTTGCTCAATCATGAAGGAATCGAACTTCTTGTACCATTGTCGCGGTGCCTG
This sequence comes from Rosa persica, assembly GCA_025331145.1. Lineage (NCBI taxonomy): Eukaryota > Viridiplantae > Streptophyta > Magnoliopsida > Rosales > Rosaceae > Rosa > Rosa persica. The sequence continues at coordinate 42,254,448 of WFKR01000001.1, forward strand.
CTTTAGTCCATACAAACTCTTTTTTAGTTTGCAGACTAGATCTTCCTTGCTTTTGACTTTGAATCCTTCTGGCTGCTCCATGTAGATTTCCTCTTCAAGGTCACCATGAAGGAAAGTTGTCTTCACATCAAGTTGTTCAATCTCCAGATTTAAACTTGCAGCCAAACCGAGTACCACCCGGATAGATGTCATCTTCACCACGGGCGAGAAAATTTCTTCAAAGTCAATTCCCTTTTTCTGATTGAAACCTTTAACGACCAGTCTTTCCTTGAATCTGGGTCGTGAGCTGTTCTCCTCAGTCTTCAATCTATACACCAATTTGTTTCTGAGTGCTCTCTTGCCTTTTGGTAACTTCACCAGCTCATAAGTCTGGTTCTCATACAAGGACTTAATTTCTTCTTGCATGGCTTCCAACCACTCCCCCTTGTGGTCATCTGTCAAAGCTTCTTCATAAGACTCTGGCTCACCTCCATCTGTGAGAGTAACGAACTCATGTAGAGGGTATCTATTTGAGGGTCTGCCTTCCCTGACTGATCTTCGAGGGGCCGGTGCCTTTTCCTCATCATTAGCTGCATCATCAACTGGATCATTAATCATCGGGTCATTTGCTGCATCACCGACATCTTCGGTATCTCTCCGGGCATCCTGGTTTGTTGGCGGAGGAACTTTATCCGGGTTCATCAGATATTCTCTAGGTTGTTTAGGCTTCTCAGTCTTCTGAGTATCTTCAATGTTCAGGTCTTCGAAAAAGACAACATCTCTGCTTCTGACAATCTTCTTATTGACAGGATCCCACAGCTTGTACCCATATTCTTCATTTCCATATCCCAGAAATATGCATTCTTTCGACTTGCTATCGATTTTGATCTTTCATCTTTGGGAATATGAACAAATGCTTTGCAGCCAAATACCTTCAAATGATTGTATGAGACGTCCTTTAAGGTCCAAAACCTGTTTGGTACGTCACCATTTAATGGAGCTGAGGGAGAAAGGTTGATCACATCAACCGCAGTAATTAGAGCTTCACCCCAAAAGCTCTTAGGCAGCTTAGCATGAGATAACATTGTTTTGATTCTTTCAACAATAGTTATGTTCATCCTCTCGGCCACTCCGTTGTACTGAGGAGTCTTTGGAACAGATCATTCATGCCTGATTCAGTTATTTTTGCAATAGTGTCTGAACGCCCCTATGTATTCTCCCCAGTTGTCGGTGTGAATGCATTTCAATGTCTTGCCTGTTTCTCATTCAACTTTGGCATGAAATTGGTTAAATACTTCTAGCACTTGATCTTTAGTTTTCAGTGCATAAACCCATACCTTCCTGGAATGATCATCAATGAAGGTGACGAAGTGTCTTGCACCTCCTAGAGTACTAGTAGTCATGGGACCACACACATCAGAATGTACAACATCCAAAACATTGGATTTCCTTGGTGCAGGAGAACGATGGAATGAAGCTCTATGTTGCTTTCCAGCCAAGCAACGCGTGCATGGTTTTAGAGGCATATCTTTAACATTGACACCAGTTAATACCTCTCTTTTGGCTAGAACAATAAGTCCCTTCTCGTTGATGTGACCGAGCCGCTTGTGCCATAGCTCCACCGGCGAATCTTCTCCGAGTGTAACTACATACCCACTACAGATTTTTGCATAAGTCATGTAGAGAGTATTCTCTTTCCTCCCTCGGGCTAGAATTTCTGGACCATTACTGAGCCTCCACTTTCCACCACCAAAGACACTTGTGCAACCTTCATCATCAAGTAATCCTGTGGAGATCAGGTTGAGACGCATGTCTGGAACGTGTCTCACATCCTTGAGAACCAAGCAGTGGCATGTGTTGGTTTCAAGGGAAATATCTCCCCTTCCCACAATCTTGGACCTCTTATCATTTCTCATCCTGACATTACCGAAATTTCCAGTATTGTAGGATGTAAAGAACTCCCTTCGTGAGGTTACATGAAATGATGCACCAAAATCGATGATCCAACATGTATCTTGAGATGTCAAATTAACATGACCCTCTCCATAAATGATGAGTACCTATTCTTCGTATGAGGTAGTAAAAGCTGTGTCTCTGGCACCATCTTTCTCAGCCTGCTCTCTCTTGAGCCTCATGCAATCCTTCTTTATGTGGCATTTTCCACCACAGTGAAAACATTCAATGTCCTTCTTTGGGCTGAACTTGCCTTTTGATCGATCCTTCCCTTTGCCTCGGTTGTGGAATTTTCTACTGCTTCCACGGTTGTTGGTGATGAGGGCTTCTGACTCGATCAATATTCCTTGCTCCTTCCTCCTTGCTTCTTCGTTGAACATGCTGTCTTTTGCAGTGCTTAGTGTGAGAACGCCTTGAGGAGCTGAGTTGCTTAATGACACCACCAACGTGTCCCAGCTATCTGGCAACGAGCTTAGTAACAATAGTGCTTGCAACTCATCATCAAGCACCATCTTCATATTCGTCAATTGATTCACCATGCCTTGGAAGTCGCTTAAGTGTTCCGAAACACTTTGACCATCCCTGTACTTTATGTTCACCAACCGCCAAATGAACAAGGCTTTGTTTTGTGCGGTCTTTCTCTCGTACATGGACTCCAACTTTGTCCACATTGAGTAGGCATTGGTTTCCTGTGCCACATGATGAAAAACACTTTCATCAACCTATTAACGAATTCCTGCAACAATTTTTCTGTTCAGGATGCTCCAGTCTTTGTCAGTCTTGCCTGCTGGCTTCTCTCCACCATTTTAAAGATGCTCGTACATACATTTTAAAGATGCTCATACATATCCTTGCAGTAAAGGATGTCTTCCATTATGGGCTTCCAAATGGAGTAATTCGATGATGTCAACTTTACCATTGTTGCTGCCGATGACGACGACTCCGCCATCTTGATCACCACGAGATGCCATGAACAATGAGCGCTGGGCTCTGATACCACTTGTTGGGAAAGAAGGGATGCCTTAATACAAGGACAATGGATAACTGGTTATCCCAGGATCTAACTTTTCCCACCTCTCGTGTGATTTGCGGAATAGCAACAAATGAACAAAAGAAGACACAATATTTAACGAGGTTCGGCAAATGTACCTACGTCATCGGGGCAGTAGTAATACTCTCTTTCACTATATAAATAATGAGATTACAAGGCAATCTCACTTTGGTGACTAAACTTCACCAAAATGGTAACCACACTCTATCTCTCAAGAGGAATTTTCTTCTCACTAATCTCTCAAGTGAGGATCTCACTACTATCTCAAACTCTATTAGTTTGGAATGACTCTTGCCTTGGTTATTCTGCTACAACCTTTGATGCCTATTTATAGGCAATTGAGTTCATGGATGTGGCATGCAATTGGAAGCAAAGTCTAGTCTTCTTCCAAGTTTGGCATACCTAACTTCAAAGATGGCTTGCTACCTACCTTCCAAGATGACTTGCTATCTACCTTCTTTGAATTTTCCAACCCATGCTTTCCTCATGTGGTAAATCACTCACATGAATTTTCTCCTCCATTAAGGGGGGACTGCCCATCATGAGCTAAGTAAGAGGTTAAGAGGTTGCTTGACTAAACCCATACGGTCTAACTTCTGACTGTTGCACTCTATCCATGATCAATTGAGAGATAAAAAAAAGTTAATAATAAAAGTAAAAACTATGACCATAGTTATGGCGGTTACCAGAATGCAGGTACTGAAAGTAATACTCAGCAATGTCAAAACATTTGTGGCGATGTTCTCAATGCACAAAGGTAAGCATGAAGAAGCTTCATCAAGAAAAGTTGCTTTCTTTCCAATGTTTCTGCAGTCATACCACACTAAACACACTGCAGGACTGAGTATAATGTCCACTGGTAGCTCTGAATAACGTTTTACGACTTGTGCACCTTTTTTCTCCATTGCAAGAATTTTTCGATGAGTACTTCTTCTGGAGACTGTCATTTCCTTATCTAGATTTTGAGTGTCTACAACAATGACCGTCTCAGGCAAAGACATGATGCTCTGCTGAATAGTCAGCTTCCATTGAAAATGGCATAGAAGGAATAGGTGGGGGGACACTGCTAGCTTCAACTTCATCCGAATCCTCTTTAGATCTCATTTTATACTCTTCCTGGCAAGGGAAACTGTTCAAGAGTTCCCTTGACTTCTGCTCGTTCCTATGCTCAACTTGAGCACGTACATATAGAATGAGATGGTTCAGCCTGGGATACAGCTGGTGCTAGTATACATGTATGGACTGGTAAGTTGTGAATCAATTAAGTGACAAATATTTGAAGCAACTATAAACAATGAAACTAAACATAGACAGGTTAATTAACATTATTACTGGGCAAACCTTGGTACATGGAGCAATCTTATCAACTGCCGTAACTGCACAATCACTATTTCCAGCTGTAGAGGCCGTCCGAGGATTCAGGAAAAAGTCAATATCATTGCATTGTGACATAGGCTTGAAAAGCAATGAAGCCCTCTCATCACCCTTTTTCTCTCTCTGCTGTTCTTTTTTTGGCTGTGGAAAATTGCCACCAAACAATTTTGTTAAAGCATCTCCAATATGACCGGTATGAAGATCAATGCCATCAGAGAGCAACTCCTGAAATTCCTTGCTTTCATCTTTGTTTCATCCATCTACAGAACTTTTTTTATCTATATGCTTTCCTTTCTTTGTCAGTGGAAAATTGTCGCATGACAATCTGGTTGAAGCATCTCCAAGATGACCAGTAAGCATAGGAATGGCATCAGAAAGAAACACCTGTAATGACAGTAATTCAATTTCTTCTGTGCTCTCTACAGGATCATCGGAGAACACCAAGTCATTGAACTTTCCATCATCAAATGAATCCCAATAGAAACCAATGCTGAGCGGATTCATATCCTCCAACATCTTCTTCTGAGTTCTGACAGGAATAATCATGGCAGGTGCTATCTTTCTCAAGAAGATGCCAACCCAAGTAAATCCGATCTGATGCAGATAGCGGCTGTGGCTTTACGTCAATAAGCTTCTCCTCAATAACAACATATGATGAACTCATCCTTTCATTATCATCTAGAACAGGTACAGGCAAAGATTTGAATGTATCATCAACCAGGGCTAGCTCAGGAATAACAATCAAACTGTTGAAGCTCTTGTCTCCATTAAACATCCAGTCACACGTTCCTGGTTCATTTGCTGTTTGTGCTTTAGAGATAGAGGTCTTCAAAAATTAGGGATGATTCCAAATCAAGAATCTTAAATTCCTGAAAAACAACAGGGCTTGCAGACTGGAAACAGGAACCTATGGCTTGCCCCTTGATGTATGATGTTTCCCTGAATCGGGGACATCTCCATCATGCTATCTAATCTGATAACAAAATAAGCCTTCTTTTAAATGATAAAATCACCATTATAATTTAATCACACATTAAGAAACACATTCAGACAGAAGTTGAAAGTTCTAGTGTTATTTGTATCAACAACTTTGAAATGCCAAAGTTAAGTGCATAAGGCAAAATGAATAATCGATTATAACAAAATTCAGATTTTAATAGACATTTGTTAGAGTATTTCAACCTCCGGAACTTCAGAAAGAATTGGGATCTCATCTTTCTCATAAATGTAAGCATTTTCCTGCACATAAGAGACACATAATATTATGTAAGCACAGTATTCTCATGTAGAATGTGGAGCCAAATTGTTTATTTACCAACTTCATCAGTAGAAATTCAGTTTACGAAGAATACATCCAGCTCTTGTGTTTCAAATTAGAGTACTTCACATTGGAGTGCATCATTATCCCCATCTCTTCTGCAACTATCCTCATTCAACAGTAGTATAACTTTGACTCATCAGACCAAAACAAAAATGATATAAGGCTGTTAAAATCTGGGAATATCATTCTCATACTCTCTGAAATTCAGTCTCCGGAGACTCTGAACCGGCAGTTATCTGATTCTGCAGTCCCTTCTCTTTTTTGAGAACATCGGCTTTCCTCCTGCTGGTCACCACATACCAAACTGAGATCTGAACTAGTCAACACACTACAGTTCCACAACTAGATAACAAGTACTTTTACAGTACTTAGAGAGGTAATGAACAAAAGTACTCAGCAAATGAATTCAGTTTCATAATTCATAAACTTCTATCAGATTCACCATCAAAACTAAGCACGGATCGAAACCGTGGATAGATAAACCTAGAATGTATACATGAGAAATTCCTGGCAGTTTTGGATCGAACTTACGAGTTTGATAATTGCTGGTACAAACCTATAGCTTATACTGAATTATCAAATGACGCCGGTCCTGCTAACATGCACCGGTGCGCATATTGTTACTAACGTACACACTGGGCTATGGGTCGAACACTCGAACATACTCTACTGGAATATTCTCCGGTATAAACATTGAAAATACTCAAAAGTTCTATAGGGCTCTAAAGATATGAGTTGTTGAATTAGATACTGTTAACGGTGTCTGTCTCTATATATTGAATTGATAAGGATTTCAATTTTTAGAATTTCAATACTCCGGAGTACTATAAATTCTTGAAAGAGAGTCTCTTTATTTTTAGAATTATGTACTTTGATGTCTTCTCATTGGCATATCATGCAACTGTACCTCAGTGGAAGGTAATAGGGAGTCTTCTTAGTGGTTGGTGTTACGATTTTTGTTATCCGACCGCCTAATACAAGAGCTCCACGATGAGGGTGATTTTAGTACCAATGGGGTAACATTATTTATTTTGATGATTTGCACCTATTATTAGATCTTGAAAATTAACAAGTGACTACTAGATGACTCTCTATCTCTATACCAATCACAATTTAGCATATCATGGAGAATTTAAGGATCTTTATGACATCTAACTATGCCGTAAGGATTGACGAGGATTGGCGACTCACATCATCACTGGCTATCTTTCTAAAATCTGCTAAACAAAGAGAGCTTGCACACTGGTTGAAATTATTCAGATTTAACTCGCATATGACATAACTTAATAACTCCTTTAGCAAAAATAGCCATCTCTCATTTCAAAAAATAGCCATCTCTATGAAAGGGTGTCATGCACACATGGTTTTCATAGATTAATTGGTTGTGGTGATGATATATTATTGCAAGGAAAGAACATATTTTTGTTGGGGTGTTTTACGGATGGAAATTGTAAAACTTGGAATAATTGGAATAGCTCATCAGGTGATCAGAAAGGATCATTACATGAAATATATCGTAAACAAAATATTATCCAACACTACTCGATTCTGAGTATCAATACTTCATAGTATCATAAATTTTTGATTATCAAACCACTGCATGGAAGATTTGTCGACAATTTAGTATCATACTATGAGCATGGTAGAAGTCTTACTAATGGTGGCGTCAATGGATCCCGCCAAAAGTACTAATGGGAATGGAAGAAGGGTGACTAATTATCAACAGAAGATAGCCCAACGGTTTGTTTTCCTCAAAATATCTGATCACCAGACCAAGGCATGATATCATCATAGACCCTTTCTTTTAGGTTAATTTTCATTGGATTCGGTATTGTGAATGTGTAATGGAAAGGGGAACCAATATTGATCAGACCAGAAGCAACAGATTATATAATCAAGATCAACTAAAGACCAAATTATCATAAAAAAAATAACTTTATATTTCATCAATCACAAGTTAATTTACATACAGAAAGAGATGAACAAGATCAACGAAGATAAACAAGAACAAACGTTGATTAATTCTTTCTTTCTTTTTCTTGAAATCAACAACAAATGTTAATCTTTGCATTCTTTACTAGCTATAGGGAAGAATGAAAGCCACCACCAAGATTGATCATGCTTCAAAAGACGTTCATAGCTTGATTAGTTGTTCTTGGCTTTTTGATCAGACCGGAACACTTGACAGCAGTTCTCTTCGTCTTCATAGCTTCAATATTTCTGACCTCCAGACTATTTCGATAGTTTTTCCTCACTCTGTTCAGCAGTTTTCTCCCTTTGTTGGAGTCAATTCTTTTATTGCTTGACAAAGAAGGTGGAACCTTGTCCAAAACCCTCACTCTCCGGCTTTGTTTCCGGCCGGCTTCTTTCTCATACAGCTTCTTCAATCTTTCACCGACTTCTTTCTCGGCCTTTTCCACTCTCTTGGACTTGGCCTGATACAACTCCGACCACTTGTAATTCACTTTCTTGATCTTCATATTTTCGATCACCATATCGGTGGCTTTGCCACCGAACTCTCTCTCGAAGAACTTCTTCCACAGCTTATCGGTGATCGGAGTCAGGTCTGTATTTTTTGTGCTCTTCTCGATGTGAATCAACTGGTCTTTGGAGCAGTGGGGTAAAACCTGATCGAGAAACCTGAAGTCTAGGTACCCAACATCCCCAAAGGAATCAAGATTGTCTATAGCAATCGAGACCCAATGATCATTGAGACGGATTAGCCTTCCCTTATCCATTGTGAGGGTTGTTTTGGGAGTGAAGTGAGTGAGCTCTGTGGTTTCCATTTCTGCCTTATTTATAGGAAAATGAGGTCGACTTGAATTCCTTTTCCTTGAGGGTTAGGGTTAATCAAAGAGTGGTGAACAAGTAACTATCCTTTTCCTTATAGGAATAGGATCCTTAATCCTTTTCCTTGTACGAGAAGGCTTCTATGCCAGGTAATTAAGTTAGGGTTTCTAAAAGAAAGAGTTAATTAAAGATACGTAAAAAACAATCGCTTTGAATTTTGGCCGTTAAATGGCTAGGTGTGGGTCGTGCTAACATGTACCGGTGTGCATATCGTACACATTGGAACGCGATCAAGAAGGTATTCGCATCTAACAGACTATGGGTCACAACTTACTCTATTAGATTGTTGCTCTCGTATTATCGTATAGACTTTGAAAATACGTACTCAAAAGTTCTATAGGGCTCCAAATACATGAGTTGTTAAATTAGTTATTGTTAACAGCGTCTCTGTATATTGAATCGAAATGAGCGTTTCAACCTTCAGAGTTTCAATAGCACGATAGATCTTAAAATACTCACTTATGTTTAGAATTATATACTTAGTATCTTCTTATTGGCCAATCATACAACTGTACCTCAATGGAAGGTTACGTTGTGTCTTCTCATTGATTGGTGTCATAATTTTTGTTGTTCGACCACCTAATTCAAGACTCTCTCCATGTCGAGAGTGATTTTAGTATCGATTGTGTAATATTATTTATCTTAATGAATTTACGCTGATTATTAGATCTTGACAATTAACAAGTGACTCAATGACTATCTATCTCTGTACCAATCACATTTCAGCCAATTATATATGGAGAGTTTCAATTAAGGATCTTTATGACATCTTACTATGCCTGAAGGATTGGCGACTCACATAATCACTTGCTATCTTTTTGGAATTTGTTAAATAAAGATAGCTTGTGACACTGGTTGGAATTTAGAAAAAAAAAATGAGCACTCGAACATGATACAATTAAAAAATCAAATAACTTAATAACTCCATTAAGACGGTTCTCATAGATTAATTGGTTGTGGTGATGATACAATCAAATTATTGTTGTAGTATAAATGTATAATACTATGTATGTCTATATCATGTAACAAATACTTAAAGTATATAGATAGTTACTTGAGTGTATAAACATAGGTACTTGAGTGTATGAAGACTTATGTAACATGCTTTACCAAGGGGCAACAAGCATGACATAATTCATCATCAAGATGGTTATCATTTTGATTTTCTCTTTGAGCTTTCACACTACAAATGTATTCCTATAAATACCTCATTGTATGAGATGAATAAACACACTTGAAATCTCAATTCTCTCTGAAATATTACTCTCTCTCTCTGTGCCAGTTTAGCTTGTTCTTAAACACGTCATCAGCACGAAGTTGCTTTAGAAGTAGAATCGAAAATTGACAAGAGAAGAGTTCATCATCAATCGAAGTCATTTTTCCAAACCTACAAAAAATCCTCAAACCCTAGCTCATATCAAAGCCCTTGATTCCAGAAGCCCGGAACCGACCGGAAAAGGCCTGAACCGGCCGCCGGAAGCTGTGAGCATGAACCGGACCGCTGCCGAGACGCTGCGCAGCAGCTGCCGACACATATGTTGACAGATCTGTGGGGTAACTTTCCGACGACTTTTCCGGCGACTTTTCCGACATTTTTCCGGCGACTTTTCGGACGATTTTTCTCGATTTTTCCCAACGATCATTCCGATCACCTTTGATAATTTTTCCGGCCAAATTTCCCAGCAACATTATTTCAAGGTATTCTTTACTAAAAGTTCCCGTTTTTGAGTTTTTATTCATTTTCTCTCCTTTTTCCTTTTTCTTGGGAACTTACAATCAAAAGCGGAATTATAGAAATTCACGCCAAACGAACTAAGAGCGTTCGTAATCAATGAACTAAGAGTGTTCACAATGATTCTTGGAAATTGATTTCTTGGTAGCATAACTCGGAAATCTTATTATTTTTCGTGGAAGTTTAAAATCCGACACTAATATTTTCTTCTTATCTTCAAGGATGTCGAATGAACCTAGACTCGATTTTCAAATCCTTGACTCAACAGGTTCGGATTACCATAGCTGGAAAACCGACGTTGAGAACCATCTCACATTGAAAGGGATATTGCCAATCATCCATGCACCAGACCCGGCCCTTACGTTCCCTCGAACACCGAAGAGGCATGCACAAACAATCATCTTGATGCGACGTCATATGGACAAAGCACTCAGATTAGAGTACATGTCCATCAAAGATGCAAAGGATTTATGGGAGGCGCTACAAGAGCGCTTTAACAATATCCAAGATTCCATCCTCCCTGACTTGAAGGTTCAGTGGAATGATGTACGCTTCTCTGACTTCAAGTCTATTGCTGAGTACAATTCAGAAACTCTTCGTCTCAAATCCATGTTGAGGTTCTGTCAAAAACCCCTCACAGAAGGAGAGTTAATTGAGAAAACTCTCTCCACCTTCCCAGTTGCAGCAATTTTGCTATCAAAGCAGTATCGCACTGAAGTAAATGCTGGACGAATTACGAGGTTCAATGAGCTCATTAATGTTTTGTCGGTAGTCGAAAAGCACGACAACATTCTCGTAATGAATTATAATTCAAGACCCATTGGAACCAAGAGCGTTCGTGAGGCAGATTATAATGCACCCAAGAGAGGGCACAAGGAGCGGTACCCTAGCAATAGGGGACATGTATACCCTAATAAGAGGGGACATGAAGGACGAATAGGTCCATATAACCGCCCCAATAAAGAAGGAAACAACAATTTTAGAGCGGGCACACGTGATGACAACTCCACACGTGGAAGAGGGAGATATGGCAACATCAGCAGTGGAAATAGCACCATGAGCCTTGGAGGTCGCACCATGTGCCGTGGTAGTAGCAGCAACCCTCCTAGAGAATATCCACAATGTGCACAACCTGCACCTCAAATGAAGGGAGGTAACCACAATGACATGTGTCATCGATGTGGATCAATCGAGCATTGGTTTAAACAATGTCATGCAAGTACCCAATTAGCTGCACGCTACAAGGAGTACAGGGAAGCAAGAGAGCAAGAAGCCAACCTTGCTGAAGATGAAAATAGTGAAGATGTCAATCTCACCGTTGAGGACTTCAAAGCTGTAAATGAAGAGCACGAGGATGTCACAGACTTTTATTAGAATAATCATCTTTCTATTTTCCAAGAATGGCAAATGTGCCTTAATCAATAAATAACAATTGTATTAAACTCCTTCTTATGTGGCGTACCCAATGAAGTATGATGTCTAGGAAAGCAATTGAGATCTGGGTATTTAAGCTAGCCTCGCTCTATCAACATCTCTCTACTTTCCTGGTCATATTTTATTGGAATTACCAAACGGATTGAGTGATAACAATTTGTCTAAAATTTGATATTTGGAATAGACTTATGAAAAACTTTGATGTAATCATTGACTATTTTCCCTATTAATAAAGTATCGCATTATCATTCAATGTCATGGACATGTGTTAATATTTCGAACTTCATTCTTTTTCAGTATGTTTTCCGGAGAATTGGAATGCCTTCTTGATAGTGGCACCACACATACTATATTGCGACATAGACAATTATTTTTATAGATGACACCTAGTCGATCCTCAGTAACTACGATGACAGGACTATCACAATTGATTCATGGTCGAGGACCAGCTCAATTTTTGTTACCAAATGGCACAAATATTAATGTCGCCGAAGTCCATATACTCCAAGGGTTGGAAGAACCCTCTTAAGCTTTAAAGACATAAGAGCCAATGATTTTCATGTGGAAACACATTGTGAGAATGGACAAGAGTTCCTTTGCATCACCTCTAAAAAATACAGAAATACACGAGTATTAGAGAAACTTATGTGTCGCTCTAGTGGATTGTATGCAACCACTATTAGAGTAATTGAATCCAACCATGTCATGAATGAAAATTTATGGGATCTTGACACATACAGGCTTTGGCATGACCGTTTGGGACATCCATGTCGTGATATGATGATCCGTATATTAAAAACTTCACATGGACATCCATTCTTCAAAACGAAAAGAAGTACGAAGCAAACATTGGTCGAAAGAGTTATTTCTAAAGCATATCATTCGTTTTGCAAAGCTTGCTCTTTAGCAAAGGTAGGATCAAGACCATTCTATGCAAAGGACACTAAAGAAAATATACCATTCTTACAAAGAATACAAGGTGATATTTGTGGATCTATCCAACCAACTTGCGGACCATTTAGATATTTTATGGTGTTGGTTGATGTATCGACACGTTGGTCACATGTCATGTTCTTATCCACAAGAAATGCTGCATTTGCTAAACTCCTAGCACAAATCATTAAGTTAAGGGCTCACCACCCTGATTATCCTATTAAGTCAATTCGTCTTGACAATGCTGGAGAGTTTTCATCAAGAACCTTTGATGATTATTGCATGTCCATTGAGATTGAGGTCGAACACCATGTCCTTCATGTATACACCCAAAATGGACTCGCAGAAGCTGCCATTAAAAGACTTTAAATGGTTGTCAGGGCATTGGTTATGCGCACCAATCTCCATATTTCTGCCTGGGGCTATGCAATATTGCATGTAGCTGTGCTTATTCGTCTGAGACCCACTGCCACCCAACCCTTTTCTGCGTCCCAGATGGTGACTGGGTATGAGCCTGATGTCTCACACTTACGTATATTTGGGTGTGCAGTCTATGTGCCAATTGCGCCACCACAGCGCACCAAAATGGGCCCTCAAAGACGCTTAGGCCTTTATGTTGGATAAGATTCTCTAACCATTATCCGTTACATAGAACCCTTGATAGGTGATCTATTTATCGCTAGATTTGCGGATTGTCACTTTGATGAGACAGTCTTCCCGTCATTAGGGGAGACGAGAACACTAATGTTCAATAGAAAAGACAGGAATTGTCCTGGTCTGTCCCCACTTTGTCTCATCTTGATCCTCGAACCACACAGTCTGAAATAAAAATGCAGAGGATTCTCGATCTTCAGAGCGTAGCAGAATCAATGCCTGACGCGTTTTCTAATATCGCTAAAACATACCTGCAAGGATTGATGTCCCTAAAACTAAAGGATATGACATCCACTCTATGGGTGATGCAGTGGCTATACCCATGGCTCCTGCCAGGAAGCGCGGGAGGCCCATAGGTTTGATGGATTCTCGCCCAAGAAAGAAAGCGAGCATGACATAAAATAATCCATTAATCATCGATACAAATAATCCATCTCATGAAAAAATTCCGAATTATAGTTATGTCCAAGAGACATCATTGGAGGACGCTCCAATGACAGAACCAATTCAAGAGAATAGAGAGATCTCCATGAATTACACTAGTATACATGTAATTATGGACAGAAATTCTATGGCTATTGATGATGCATTTGCATATCATATTGCAAAAGGAATTATAGAATACGATGATATCGAACCTCGCTCTATTGAAGAATGTCAACGAAGAGCAGATTGGTCTAAATGGAAAGATGCGATCCAGACTGAATTAGATTCACTAACAAAGAGACAGGTATTTGGGTCTATAACACTGACACCACCAAATATAAAACCTATTGGCCATAAATGGGTCTTTGTTAGAAAGCGTAACGAGAAAAATGAGGTTGTTAGATACAAAGCCGTCTTGTGGCGCAAGGTTTCTCACAACGCCTTGGAATTGACTACGAGGAGACATATTCTCCCGTAATGGACGTTATAATGTTCCGCTACCTTGTCAGTTTGGTAGTTTCCGAAAAACTTGACATGCGGCTCATGGATGTGGTTACAGCATATCTCTATGGGGATCTAGATTCAGAGATATATATGAAGGTTCCAGATGACTTCAATTACCCAAATCAAGTGGCTCTAAACCACGGAGCGCGTTTTCAATTAAATTAAGATGCTCACTATATGGATTGAAACAATCCGGACGGATGTGGTATAACCGTCTAAGTGACTACTTGATTGGAAAGGGATATGTTAACAATGAAATATGCCCTTGCGTGTTCATTAAAAGGACAAGATCCGGATTTGCAATTGTAGCAGTTTATGTCGATGACATGAACCTAATTGGAACTCTAGATGAGTTAAAAGAAACTGCTACATTTTTGAAATCTGAATTTGAGATGAAAGATCTTGGGAAAACACGGTTTTGTCTCGGAATAGAACTCGAGCACCCTAATGATGGGATTATGATCCATCAGTCAGCATATACTCAAAAGTTACTAAGGCGCTTTAATGAAGATAAAGCAAAGCCTGTGAGTACTCCCATGATCAACCGTAGTCTTGAGCCCAGAAAAGATCCGTTTCGTTCAAGGGATGAGGACGAAGATTTATTAGAGGCTGAAATACCATATCTAAGTGCGGTATGCGCATTATTGTATTTAGCTCAATGCACAAGACCAGATATCTCATTTGCAGTAAACTTGTTAGCTCGACATAGTTCTGAGCCAACACGCCGCCATTGGATTGGTATAAAAACAATCTTTCGATACCTAAAAGGTACGATTGATATGGGCTTGTTTTATCCCTACAGAGAGAAGAAATATGAACGCCGGCAACACTATCCATAGTGACCAACGTTCTCTTCCTCCCCTTCATCAAAATGATAATGATGTTTTGACGGGCTTTGCTGATGCAGGGTATCTCTCTGACCCTCACAAAGGCCGCTCCCAAACAGGTTATGTCTTTACCATGGGAAGCACCGAACAGACTCTTGTTGCTACTTCCTCAAATCATGAAGAGATTATTGCACTACATGAAACGGTGCGTGAGTGCATATGGCTAAGGTCTGTAAATAGACACATTCGAGGAACTTGTGGTTTGAAATTTACCACAAATGAACCTACATGCATTTACGAGGATAATGCAGCTTGTATTGAGCAAATGTAATTAGGTTTCATTAAGGACGACAATACCAAGCATATATCGCCGAAATTCTTCTACAGTCAGCAACAACAAACACTTCTAAATATTGAAGTAAATCAAATCCGATCAGAAGATAATGTAGCTGACTTATTTACTAAGTCACTACCAAAATCCCTTTCGAGAAACATGTAAGGAGCATCGGATTGAGAAGGATATCCGAACTCCCACGATCTTCAAGGGGAGTCTAAGTCAGGGGGAGTATCCAGAAACATACTTCACACTCAACGCGCGTTGTGCTCTTTTTCCCTTTCGACCAAGGTTGTTTTTTCCCACAGGGTTTTATTACTTGGCAAGGTTTTTAACGAGACAACTTCGAAGCGCACCACCAACACAATACTATTGAACATGAAATATCCAAGGGGGAGTGTTGTAGTATAAATGTATAATACTATGTATGTCTATATCATGTAACAAATACTTAAAGTGTATAGATAGGTACTTGAGTGTATAAACATAGGTACTTGAGTGTATGAAGGACTTATGTAACATGCTTTACCAAGAGGCAACAAGCATGGCAGAATTCATCATCAAGATGGTTATCATTTTGATTTTCTCTTTAAACTTTCACACTACAAATGTATTCCTATAAATACCCATATTGTATGAGATGAATAAACACACTTGAAATCTCCATTCTCTCTGAAATATTACTCTCTCTCTCTGTATGTCAGTTTAGCTTGTTCTTAAATAATTATCACATAGAGGAAAGAAACACATTTTTGTCGGGGCCCGGTGTTTCATGGATTGAAATCATAAAACTTGAAATAGCTCGAGAGAAAGAACTATTACATGGAAAATATCACAAGGCAATATGTAATCCAATAATTAATATTCAAGTTTAACTTTCAATGCTTTATAGTATCGTATAATTAATAGGTGTATATGTGTATGACAAGTAGTTGCATGTGTCAATGTGTCCGTACCAACTTGGCCTTTTTTCTCCGACTAGCTACGGGACAGCTGCTGCTAACAGAAAGTAATGTCACTGCAATTATACGACCAGTATACGACGTCGCTTAATACTGTGCAATCAGTAACGGCAACTGTGTGATTATCCATTGCAGGAGAAACCATTCCACGTCGCCATTTAAGCCACGTGCATGGCAGTTCCGCTACGTGGCAGAAAATGAGACGTAGTCGGCTTATTTCTTACTCGTGTCGTACATACGGAGCCCGACTCATGCAGAGGTGGCACAGCCTCTTGCACCGGCCACCCCTTTAAAGCTTCCACTTCCCCTCCTTGGTCTCTCACACTGTTGTTAAACACAGTTCTTTCTAGCTAGTTCAAAAAAAGAGTTATTTCTTTTAATCAATTCCAGAAATCTTACAAAGCTTGAATGATGGATACTCATGTAGTACATCCTCGTGTTGGTAAAGATCAAACTCTTTTTTTAACTAGCAATTTCTATGTTGGTGTATATTTCTGTGTTTATGTGTGTGATTATTGCAGAAGGTGAAGATGAGGACCACCATGAGAAGAATTCGGTTTTGAAGAAGGTGAAGGCGAAAGCGAGGAAGTTAAAGGAGACTATCACAGGGCATGGCCATCACGGCCATGAACACGAAGGCCATCATACTCCTGATGATCATGATCTGGATGAGGAAGATGACGAAGAGGTAGACGACCCAGAAGTTCATGGTGCACCGAGTAAGTTTCTTTGAATCTAGTATAGTTTGTGGAATCCATTTTAAGACGTGAAACAATGTGTGATTAAGCGTTTTGAGTTTTGATGAACTTTGTAGTATATGACTCGGCAGTTAGGAGGACTGATGCTCCTACGCAAGGAGACATTTTGAAAGTGCCTATGGTGAATTTCGGAGACACTAGAGCGGGGCATGATGAATATGATCCTGTAGTTCCAAGGGAGAGGTCTAATGTGCCTGGGCTATATGGAACTACAGGCCATGGTGCAAGTAAGTTGCTTCAACTCCCTCCGATAGATTTCTTTTTGCGGTATAAATGAAATGTGTGACCAAACATATTGAATTTGTTGTGGTCTTTAAGGCTTATTAAGCATACAAACTTACAAAGTGGTCTTAACATTTCACGACCAAGTTTAGTACATTTTTAGTTAATTCAAGAATTTTGGTCATTGTTGTGTGGTGCACAACTCTGCAGCGACTAGGAGGACTGATGCTCCTGTGCAAGGAGGCATTCATTTTGGAGACACACACCATGAATATGATCCTGTAGTGCAAAGAGAGAGGACTAATGTGGGATTTAGTGGACCGGTGAGGGATGGGCAAAATCGAACTACAACAGGGCATGAGGATCTTCTGGGAGGAGCAAGGACCAAACTGTCTGGTCCAACAACTGGACCTGCCCTTAAGCATGAAGCGCCAAAGGGATTGGTTGATGTAATTGGGGGAGGCCCTCATGCGCCGCACAACACCCCTGTTTCTCCTCTTCCTCATCATGGAAATTACAACACTATTACCATGGATGTTGACCCAGGTAAGACTTTTGGCTCCCGGCAAGGAGGGCATTTAGGTCAAACCAGGGTCAAATTGGGGAAGACTGATGTATTAGGGGAAGGAACTCCTGTGCCAGAGAGTACCCCTGTTTCTTCTCTTGCTCATGGAACTCACAGAAGTACGATGGACGTCGACCCAAGGCAGACATTTGTATCCGGGCAGGGAGGGGAGTTAGGTCAGTCCAGGGTCAATCTGGACCGACCTAGAGGACTGGAGGAAGATCCTCATGCGCCTAAGGCCAATCCTCAAGCTTACACTCCTTCAAATTATGAGACCAAAGTCACTGATCCCACCAAATCTGGTAATGAACTATCTTATATTATGTATAGACTCAAATTGATTTAGTAATGTGTTCTTACTTTTTGTTCATATTCCATGGCAGGTGGTCAGGAAATTGGAGTCACACCAATACTTCATTCCTTCGATAAGATGAACCTACATGGTGATGATCGCCAATACTTGAACAATGGTTCCAAACACAATCTGTCTACCGGAAGCCATGATCAATTCTCTCCTGAAAAACCATCAAACCAGGGCAGCACCTACACTGAAAAAATCTCATCTGCCACTTCAGCCATTGCCGACAAGGCAATTTCGGCAAAGAATATAGTTGCTTCCAAGTTGGGATATGGCGGGAATGAGCCTGATCATGATGACTACTCGAGAGGCTATGTTACTTGTGCAGGGAAGTCTGGTTCATCACCTCGTAACAGAG
This sequence comes from Rosa persica, assembly GCA_025331145.1. Taxonomy (NCBI): domain Eukaryota; kingdom Viridiplantae; phylum Streptophyta; class Magnoliopsida; order Rosales; family Rosaceae; genus Rosa; species Rosa persica. Next base: position 42,273,043 of record WFKR01000001.1, read on the forward strand.
TACTTGATCCCTCTACTAACCAATTCAGACCAGCAGAGACTCCACAAGTCCGAGGAACCATCAAACCGGACCATGACACCACAACTGATCGGAAGCCAGTCCAGACAGGCGGAAGTTACACTGAGAAGATTTCATCTGCCGGATCTGCCATTGCTGACAAGGCGATATCCGCAAAGAATGTTGTTGCTTCCAAGCTGGGATATGGGGCAACTGATCAGGTGCATGACAGGGAAGATGTTACTCGTACTAATATGCAGTCCGGGACAACAGCAGCGGATCAACATGGCAAGACGATTACCGCTACAGTTGCCGAGAAGATAACACCTGTGTATGAGAAGGTTGCCGGAGCAGGGACCGCTGTAATGTCCAAGATTCAGGGCGGGAGTACTGTTAGTACTGACCGAGATACTAGTAGTGGCGTTGTTAATCAAGCTGGACAGGACAAGGGAGTGTCTGCGAAGGACTATTTCGTGGAGAAGCTGAGGCCCGGAGAGGAGGACAGAGCACTTTCTGAGGTTATAACTGAGACATTACACAAGCATAAGCCGGGTGTTAAGCAAGAGACAGGGTGCTCTGCTAGTGCGAGGCCCAAGGGGAAGGTGACGGAGTCGGTGGAGGTGAGGCAGCGTTTGGGGGATACCGCGGGGAATGAGAATTTTGTGGTGGATAAGATTAAGGACACTGTTGGTTCGATGCTTGGTGGTACTAACAAGAGTGATGAAGAACGTCGGCAAGGTCTCTCTAGCTCTGCCGGTACCGGGGAGGAAGATCGGCGCAGTGTTTGTGTGGTGGAGCACCGGCGGCTACAGGAATCCGGCAACTGAAGGAGGACTACTACTAAGACTATGGTGAATAAATATTAGTTGCTGGGAGTTTGTTTTCTGTAAAATTTGAAACGCTTGTGTGTTGTGATTTGACTAGACTAGGTTTTACTCCTGGCAAAGAATATGTGTGTAATTTATGTTTGTAATGTAACTGTTTGTGTTGTTTGATATATGCGAAAGTGGAAGAACGTAACGTATGACTTGAGTTGATGTAATGAAATTTGGGTTGTTTGGTGTTTCAATTCGTTATCTGCTGTGTGTGATTAGGCTTTCGTTCTCAGTTAAGCATGAAGTTTGGGTTTAAGTAAGCTACTTAAGATTTTCAAGTGCAGGTAAGTAGGCAACTGCTTAGACAAATAAAATAATGACTCATAATTTTATCTAAGATTTCTCACTTGAAGTATGGGTACGCGTGAACACTACCTCCATGTTTTGATTGATCTCTCCCTCTGTTTTTTTTTTTTTTTTTTTTTTTGTTTTTTAAATAGAGGGAGGGCGTCAATCTATTATAATTATACACTGATCCACCCCAATATGACTATGTCAATAATGAATCACTGTCTAGATTAAGAGCTAGCCTAGATGAATGTTGCTATAAGAGTAGGCACAGAAAAGCAACCAGATGAGAAGGGTTGCAATTTTAAGATAATGCACCCTACATTATTCTTAGAACTGAAAAACCTAAGCTAGTTTGGGGAGAACCCCAACCCATTAGCAAAGAGCCCAGGCCAAGGCTCTCTCTCTAGTCAATTAATGGTGGTCAGGTTTCGAAAGATGGATAACTTATGAACTTGTTAGTGTCGATTTGTTAGATAAGAAAACCGATCGTCATCGAGTAAAGCTCGACAGAAATAAAGGGTTAAAAGGGAAATGAAATAGAGGAAGTTTTCTCAAACATATGATTACATGAAGCTTGTCAAGTGGCCCTTATAAAGTATTGACAAATAATTGATATAGGATTATGCTAAGTAGCTAGGCAATAATGCGAGGTGATGAACCAGGTAATGTGCAATTATTTAATGAAATTATCTGAAAGATTGGGTGTTATACTGTCAATTATCACATAGAATGAGATGCATCTCATAAATTATGTTCATCTAGCCTCCTTAGTAAATTTACATTCAGTTATGCTCAACTGTTGTTGGATCTAAATCTAAAGGTGGGGAATTGAGCGAAATACAAATAAATTTCAACTATCTTATTACTATCCACTTCATGATTTATATCTAACGATGGTTGAGCACATCTGAGCATAGATTTAACCGAGTATGTTCTGCTAGTGATATCTGAAAGAGTAGTTCATGTAACATTACTCTTCATATATCAGCCTTCCCCTGTATATGTTGCTTGGAATTTTTTTTGAGTTTTGGTATTACAACTTATGAATTTCAAAGTACCAAATCGGAGGGAAGGTTGCATGGTGTTGGTGTTGCTGTCCAGATCGCGGGGCGGCTTCGTCAGTTTGGAGTGCAGACGGTGGGAGGGGAGGTTGGCTGGTGGTGACGAGTCGGTGGCGACGAGGAGAGGATCTAAAGTGCTGAGATCGGATCAGCTTGTTCTGATCTGGCTTGGGCGTGCTTGGATCTGGTTTGGAGCCGTTGTGTGGCAAGGGGTGGAGAGGGTTGGGAGGGGAGGTGATTCTTGCCAGCGTGATGGGGATGAAAGATGTACGATGGGATGGTCGGCACTTGCATGGTGCGATGGGTATGTCGCCAGTGGTTGCATGAATTTCAAAGTACCAAATCGGAGGGAAGGTTGCATGGTGTTGGTGTTGCTGTCCAGATCGCGGGGCGGCTTCGTCAGTTTGGAGTGCAGACGGTGGGAGGGGAGGTTGGCTGGTGGTGACGAGTCGGTGGCGACGAGGAGAGGATCTAAAGTGCTGAGATCGGATCAGCTTGTTCTGATCTGGCTTGGGCGTGCTTGGATCTGGTTTGGAGCCGTTGTGTGGCAAGGGGTGGAGAGGGTTGGGAGGGGAGGTGATTCTTGCCAGCGTGATGGGGATGAAAGATGTACGATGGGATGGTCGGCACTTGCATGGTGCGATGGGTATGTCGCCAGTGGTGGGACGACGGGGGCTAGGCTAACGAGGTGGCGGCATGGTGTGGCCTCGTGGTATTTGGGCCTGGGGTAATTTCCTAGGTCCATTAGGTGTTGTTTTTGTTTTAAAGTTTTTAGTTTTTGTTTTCTTGGCAGTCGGTGTTTGTTGGTAATAAGGCACTATCAAGGGTGTGGCAGAGACAATCTTCTCTTTCGCCGTCTAGAGGGTCGTTCCTGTTCTAGAGTTGGGTCAGTAGTGGTGGCAAAAATGTCTGTATAGACAATCATCCTTGGCCTTCTAGTGGGTCGTTCCTGTCTGGGTTCGGGTCAGAGGCAATGGCGATTTGGAGCAGTTGAGGACTAACGGTGTTGACAATAGGGTGGTGACGGTGTTGGGTTTCCTTAGTCCCAGGTCTGAATGTTCGGCAAACCTTTGGTCGGGCTTAGGTCACAACGAGTGTCGACTTGGTCGATCAAAGCTGGTCAGGAGGACTCTGGTTGGTGAGTTAGTGTTGAGACAAGTGAGTCGTCTAGCTTTAGAGTACTTACTGACTGGACGAATGGTGAGATGTCAAGGATTCACTGCTCCTGCGCTTGTTGTCTTTGTCATACAGTTGTAGTGCAAGTTTGGAGTCAGTCATTATAGTTCAAGTGTGAAGTCTAGTGATCATTTCTGTGTTAGAGATGTCGCCAAAAACTCGTTGTAAGCAGTTCATTATTAATGAAGTTCTTATTTGATAAAAAAAAAAGTACCAAAATTTTGCATCAGTACATGAGGATTAATTTTACTCTTAGTTGAAACTTACCAAATTCCTCCTCTTCTCCTTTTTCAAGTTCTGATTCCTAACTGTTTTCCATTTTAGAATGGAAATACATAAGTCTATAATTAGAAGCTGTATAAATCCTGCATATTGAGAATAGTTACGTTACACTTCTTACACAATAATACATTTTCGCACGCAGTATAAATTGGGGTTTGGGGTAATTAACTTTCTCCTCAAACCATCTCTGCAATTCAAAAAGAAGTACAATTGAAATACAGAAGAGAAAACCATGAAGTCAACTGGACTCATCATCTTTCTCCTTCTCATCCTGGCTTCCAGTAAGTCTCCCCCTCTTAACAACGAACTCTGGATTTCATGGTTAAATTCATATTTGCATGCATTATGGTATTCAGGATCGAAACTCTGTTTATAAAACACATTCTCACTTGTGTTTTTCTCTGTAATTATTTCAGACGAGGTGTTCTTAGAGAGCGCAAATGCCATGAGACCGTGTTCCAGGCTGCTTACGAATGATCCATGCAATGGTTCGTCTGTAAAATATATCCGCGATCTTCACTGCCATATAGACTGTACAGATCAATTTGGTATGATGGCAAATGCGATGAAAAGACTAATAGGTGTTTTGCTGGGATAAATGTCCTCTGGACAATGAATCAGCGCCATCACTGATTCATGGTCTCTTCATTAGGGTTGGATGTGATTAATAACAGACCTCAATAAATAAACACGGTTGGTGCAGCTAGCTAGCGTTCGTGTAAATGAGTTCCCACACCTCTCATCCTGGGGTGGACGCCATGCATGCGGGGAAGAAAATGAATAATAATTTCTATTCTCAAATTTGCAGCAAATTATTTTGGTTTCGAAAATCATCCGTGGAATATATATTATCAGATTAATTTCATTTTTATTCAAGTAAATCCAGATTATGTGTCTGGCTCAAATTTTAGGTTACTTGACCTAGTGGTAATATGGTTACATTAGAAAGATTTAGATTCCTATTCAATGTACGATTACTTTCCTTATGTAATTCAAACTCTATGTCTTGTAATCCTCTATATAAAGAGGCACATATTATCAATGAGAATACACAACGATTTTCTCTTAGTTTTTTATTCCCTAAAACATGTTATCAGCACGAAGCCCTAACCCTGAAACTCTAATTTCGTAGCTCTCAAATTCCAACAACCACCATCCCACATATTGAAGCCCTAGCCTCAAGGAACCCAGAACCGGCGGCGGAACCACCTGAACAGGCCGGAAAACCCCAGAACCGGCTATCGAAAAAACTGAACCGACCTATGCCTCTTGTGCCTGCCCTGAGTCTACCCCCTGCAGATCTGCTGAGAAGCTGTCGAGAAGCCATGCAGATGCTGCCGAGCTCTGCGCACCCCTGTGCCTGCCTCTGCTGAGATCTGTCGATAGCTCTGCCTGCCCCTGCCGAGACCTTCTGAAAACCCCGCACAGGCCCCTGCCGACATCTACCGAGCCCCCTGACAGCAGCTGCAGACAGCCCCAGCATATCCTCCTCATAGGCCCTGCATAGCCCCTGCAGCAGCCCCGCACAACTCAGCCTAGCTCCGGCCACCATCTGTTTCCTGCCACTTTTCCGGCGACCCCGACAACACTTTTCCGACCACCTTCACCAACTTTTCCGGCCAAGATTTCCGACTATTTTTCAAAGTAAACTATTTTAAAATTTCCCGTTTTTCAATCTTTTCTTCTTTTTCTCGGGGACTTCCAACATCCATTCTTCTACCCCCTCTTTCTTCTTCATAGGGGAGATCTAAAAGCCGAACTGTGGGGGTTCGTGCTCACTCCAAGCTTAGAGCTTGTAGAGTCCTCCAAACTTAAAGCTTCTTGAGAAGAAATACAATCGACCACATACATCATTGTTTCGATCTAATCCAAAACTCCTCTTGGAATCGGATTTTCTTGGAAGCGACTACGCTTATAAATCCCTAATTTCTTGGAAGCGACTACGCTAAGAAATTCTTATTGCTTTCATGGTAGCTTTTTTCGCTCCAAAACTAACCATAATCTTGTGTTAGTTTTCAGGATGAGTTACCTGAATAAATTGAACTTTGTTCCACTAGAGACAACTGGCGGGATACCATAGGTGGATCCGAGATGTGCGCCAACATCTGAAGGTTGATAGACTTCTGGAAACCATCCAAAAGCCTAGTCAGAACGTGCTCTCCATTGAGCAAGCTATTGTTTTCGAAGTAAATAAAGCTAAAGACATAATTCTCATGACGAGGCATATGAATGATGCGCTCCAAAGTGAATACCTCAATGAGGAAGACCCCAGAAAACTATGGGTGGAACTTGAGCAGCAATTTGGCAACGTTTGTGACTCCCTACTTCCTGATTTAAAAGTGAGATGGCATAGCCTCCGCTTTTGTGATTTCAAGTCTGTGCTTGATTATAACTTGGAAGCCCTTCGTATCAACTCTTTGATGGAGTTTTGTGGACAAACCATAATTGATACAATGTTGATCGAGAAGACTCTCTCTACCTTCCCCGTCTCTGCCCTGATGATTTCAAAGAAGTATCAGATTGATGTGAATGCAGGACATATCACAAGGTTTCATGAGCTCATTGGCGCCATGAGCGTAGCTGAGAAGCACGACAATATCCTTGTGAAGAAATATAGTGTTAGACTCGTGGGAACCAAGTCTATTCTGGAGTCTAATTATAGTCGCGCCCCTAAGGAGGACGCAAGGAGCGATACCCTAAGAGTATGGATAATTCTGGACGTTCTGGTCCATATTCTCGCCCTAAAGAGGAAGGAAATCGCCAAGAGAGGCTTGCACCGAACCGTGGAGGTCAACGTGTGAAGAGAGAGAGGTGGAACCTCCGGCCATGGTGGTGACGCCACCAAGAGTAATGGTCGTCCAAATAGTGTGCCAAAATCACCTCGATCAAAAGAGCCTGCCCATAAAGATGTTTGTCTTCGATGTGGATCAACTGGACAGGGCAAAGGCTTGTAATGCATCCCAGAACATTGCAAACGCATACAAGATATATCGTGAAGCAAGGGAGGCAAATTTCATGGAACAAGAAGATCAAGATGGCGATCTCGATCTAAGGGTGGAAACTACAAGCATCGAGACCCAGAAACTGACGATTTTGATTAAGTCTTTTTATTTTCCAAGAGATGTAGCTAATTGCCATATTATTGTAGTAGATGTCAATGGTATTAATCTTTCTTCAAAGTAGGCGTACTCAATGTAAGTGTGATGTCTAGGAAGGTTTTGACATAAGTGATACTTAAGCGAGTTTTGCTCTACCGACATCTCTCTACTCACCTGATCACATTTGCATTGGAATTACCAAAAGAAGTTAGACGACTACCATTGTTTTGCATTAGCTAGTTTATTGGATTAGATTTTATTCTTTGGTTAAAGAAACGGTGATGTAATTCCGTTTGGCTTATTAATAAAAATTGAGTTCTTTTCTTTATGACTCCTTTTTAATTATGAGCTTTTCTTTTAGGAATGGATGAACTACAATGTCTTGTGGATAGTGCCACTACGCACACCATTCTACGACATAGGCAATTATTCTTAGAGATGTTGCCTACATATTCCTCTGTGACAATGGCTAGGCCATTAGGTTTAGTTCAAGGACATGGAATGGCCCAATTCCTATTGCCAAATGGCACCTTGATTAAAGTCACTAAAGCTCTCTACTCTCCTAAGGCAAATCGAACCTTATTGAGCTTTAAAGATATAAGAGCCAACAGATTCATGCGGAAACTCATAATGAGAATGGAAAAGAATTCCTTTACATTTCCTCTAATGATTGCGGACGAAAGCGCATCTTAGAGAAGCTTATGTGTCAATCTAGTGGACTTTATGTCACAACAATTCGACCAATTGAATACAATAATGTCATAAGAGAAGATCTCTTGGATTTTGACACATACTGGCTTTGGCATGACCGACTAGGACACCTTAGTCGTGATATGATGCTTCGTATACTAAAAACTTCACATGGACATCCATTCTTCAGAGTGAGAAAAAGTAAGAATCGAAAATTGATTCCAAGACTTAGTAAGACAGCAGCCACCGCATCATCTGGTGCTGCAGCTGTCTTGGGACGCCATAAGGCCGTCTAAGTCCCTCGTGACAACGCCATAAATGGCGCCAACCATGGCCATGACGCTATGCATGCTCCTCCCCATGGTCATGATGCCATAGATGTTTCTCCCCATGGCTAAGACGTCATGAGTGCCACTTTCCATGGTTCCAACACCATGATGTGTGATGTAGTCACACATTTTGCTTCTAATAGTGCTACAGACCCTCCGGCCCAACCAAAATCCTCATTGGTTGCTTCTAAGGCCCCTTGCTCATTCTACAAAGCCCGTTCTTTCAGGAAATTAGGACCGAGACGGTCCTACGCAAAGGATCCCAAAATACTTATTCCGTTCTTACAAAGACTCCAAGGGGATATCTGTGGACCAATTCAACCATGATGCGGACCTTTTAAATACTTTATAGTATTGGTTGATGTGTCGACACAGTGGTCACATGTCGCGCTGTTGTCCACTCGAAATGCTGCTTATGCTAAACTTCTTGCCCAGATTATCTGTCTACAGGCTCACTACCCTGACCATCTAATTAAGTCAATTTGACTTGATAATGCTAGGGAGTTTACATCGAAAACATTCGATGATTATTACATGTCACTGAGGATTGATGTTGAGCATCCAGTTCCCCATGTTCATATCCAAAACAGTCTCGTAAAAGCTGCTATCAAACAACTATAGATGATAGCCCGGACATTGGTTATGCGCACCAGTCTCACTGTTTCTGCTTGGGGATATGCAATATTGCATGCAGCGATGCTAATTCATCTATGACTCACTGCAACTCAATCTTACTCTGTGTTACAGCTAGTGACCGGGTACGAGCCTGATGTCTCGCACTTATGCATTTTTTGGTGTGCTATTCATGTGCCTCTTACTCTGCCACAACGTAATAAGATGGGTCCTCAACGACGAATGGGCATTTATGTTGGATATGAATTAGGGCTGGCATTTTGGGCCCAAGCAATCGAATGGGCCCAATTTCGAACTGCCCGAACCGATTTGGGCTGAAAACTTGGCCTACCGAATTTCAGCTCGGCTGAGCCGTACCGGTTGGTTGCCTTCGGCTCGGCTACGGTACGAGTTTCTCCATACCGTTGGTATACCGTACCGACCGTATGTATGCGTATTACTGAATAAATCCCAAAATATAAGGAGATGCAAGGTTCGAAACCCTGACCTCTTGCAGGAGAGCTCTGTCCCAACCACTAGAGAGCACGAGCTGCCCTCAGTAATATATGTATAAATATTATATTTATTACATCTTCAACTCCAACATACCAAATAATTTCGAAAATAGAAAAAATGTTAGAGGGCTGATTCCGTGATTCGAACCACTGACCCCTTGTAAAGAGGCTGTGCTCTCAAACCACTCGATCACAAGCTTCTCTCAGTACTTGGTGTACAAATACTATATTTATTACATCTCCAACATAAAGAGGCCCACCAGGTCCATAAGTCCACGACCCCTAGCTTGCTTTTCTCACATCACCTAATACCTCTCACTCTCCTCTTCGTCTTTTCTCTTTCCTCTTTGTTCTGTTCTCTCTCTTCTTCCAGATAATTCTCTTCCTCTTTTTAGCTTAGCCTGGGCTTTCTCTTATTCTTCTTTCTGGGCTTAATAGCTACTTTTATTGTTTGGTGTTGTGCTGCTGAGTCTCAACTTGTGAAGATCTTCTTACTATATTCTTCTTGCAACCAGTAAGGTATATATGAATCTGTACCTTCTTCAACCCAGATCGCAGATCCCATTTATGCAAGCCAAGCCAAATTGAAGAAGATGAACATCCATGTCCAAATACCCAGGATCATAGTCCAGTGGTCCACCAATTCAAATAATAAGAACATGACGGAGAATGATCTGCATCTTCATCTCTATACCGAAATTTCAACCGAATCAAACAGCCATTTTGGTATGCCAACTCGTCGGTAACCGATGACGGCGGTACGGTAATGGTATGAATTTGGGAAAACCGACCAGATTAGATCGGTAGCCGGTAATCGTAAATTTGACTCGGTTTTCTATCGAATCCACCCCTAATATGAATCTCCAACTATCGTCCGCTATCTTGAACCCTTGACAGGCGATCTCTTTACCGCTAGATTTGCGGATTGTCACTTTGATAAGAGAGTCTTCCCATCGTTAGGAGGAGATAAGAACACAGATGTTCAACAGGAACGACATGAATTGTCGTGGTCTATCCCCACTATATGTCATCTCGATCCCCATACTGCAGAGTCCAAACTTGAAGTGTGAAGAATAATCGAGCTCCAGAATGTAGCAGACACTCTGCCTGATGCGTTTTCTGATGTTGCCAAAGTGAGGAGGTCACACATACCTGCTGCAAACGTGCCTGCAAGGATTGATGTCTCAAATACTGGACATAACGCCACTTCTGTGACACCAGGACATGGCGCCATTGCCCAGCATGGCAATAATGTGGCGTCTATGGTCGCAGGTCCCGCAAGGAAGTGCGGTAGACCAATTGGTTTGAAGGATGCTCGCCCTAGAAAGAGTGCGAATGAGGCACAAACAAATTTTTTGATCATCGATACTCAAAATCCGTCCTATGAGCATGTTCCAGATTATGGTTTATGTCCAAGAGATATTATTGAGGGACGCCTCAATGTCAGAACGGTTCTATCCCTGAGAACGTAAAGATCTCTGTGAACTACACTAGTGTACACGGGACATGGGAACGAAGCTCCATCATCATTGATGATGTATTCGCGTATTCAGTAGCGGGTGAGATTATTGAGACCGATAACATCGAACCACGCTCCGTTGATGAATGTCAACGTAGAGCTAATTGGTCAAAATGGAAAGATGTGATTCAAACAGAACTTGATTCTCTAACGAAAAGAAATGTAAAATTGTACCAATACTGCCCAACACCAAACCAGTTGGTCACAAATAGGTATTCGTTAAAAAGTGTAATGAGAAAAACGAGATTGTTTGGTACAAAGCTCGCCTTGTGGCGCAAGGCTTCTCACAACGCCCTGGAATCGACTAAGATAAGACTTATTCTCCAGTAATGGACGTCATTACGTTCCGCTACCTTATCAGTTTAGTAGTTTCCGAAAAACTGAACATGCAGCTTATGGATGTGGTTACAGTCTATCTATATGGGGATCTAGATAAGGAAATATAAATGAAAATTCCAGATAGAATTCAATTACCCAAATCAAGTGGCTCTAAACCACGAGTGCGTTTGCAATAAGATTGAAACGCTCACTATATAGATTGAAACAATCCGAACGGATGTGGTATAACCGTCTAAATGACTACTTGATTGGGAAGAGATATGTCAACAATGAACTATGCTCATGTGTGTTCATAAAAAGGACAAGTTCCGGATTCACAAAAGTAGCGGTTTATGTCGATGACATGAATATAATTGGCACCCTTAAAGAGTTAAGGGAAACCGCTGAATACTTGAAATCCGAGTTTGAGAAGAAAGATCTTGGGAAAACACGGTTTTGCCTCGGTTTGGAACCTGAGCACCATGAAGATGGTATCTGATTCATCAATCAGCTTATATCCAAAAGATGCTTAGGCGTTTCAATACTGATAAGATTAAGCCTTCAAGCACCCCAATGGTCGTCTATAGTCTTGATCCAAAGAAAGATCCATTCCGTCTAAAAGATGACGACGAAGAAGTGCTTAAGGCAGAAGTGCCATATCTAAGTGCAATAGGCGCATTATTGTATTTAGCACAATGCAAGAGACCGGACATCTCTTTCGTTGTGAACTTTTTAGCTAGATATAGCTCTGGGCCAACACAACACCATTGGACTGATGTTAAAGATATCTTTCGATACCTAAGTGGTACGATGGATATGGGCTTATTCTATCCCTACAGAGAAATGATGGATTCGAACCCATCAAATAACCGGAACACCACACATGGTGGATTGTGTTCCCTCTCCCCATCCCAATATGATATAAGTGTTTTGGAAAGTTTTGCTGATGCTGGGTACCTCTATGACCCCCCCCCCAACTCACATTATCTGATTTAAGAGTGGTTTGACCCTTCATTTCTTATGGTGGCTCGTAAAGAGGGCTGGTTTTGCACTTCTTTGTGTGAGACCACATTGAAGAAGTCCCATTTGTAGTGCTGCAGGCAGGTACAATTTCTTGGCAAAAATTGCACTGTGTAACCTCTCGATTGTCACTCCCATCACTCAGTTTTGGCCTAGTGAAACACTCCAAAGTTTTGCTTCTTCCTAATGCTGGCTTTGCATTTTTACCCCCTAGCCCCACCCTAGTTGCTTTCTTTCGTTTTCCACTTGCCCTAACAGGCAATGTATTATCATGTTCTTCATAAGTAGGAATGGTTGGGACCTGACTGTGACGCTACTTCAGGGATGCTATTTAGGTTAGGGTCAGGTTTTGGGTTGGGGTATGGAGGTTGCTCTATAGGTGAAGTAGACGTGTGATTAAGGTTACTGCATATTGAGGGGGTACTTAAGCTATTAGAAGAAGATGTCATCTACACAAACATGAAAGGAAAAAAAACAGTCAAGTGTCATGACCAAAACATTAACGGTTCATTACTTATAATCAAATATGAGCATTTATCATTTATTAGCAATGCAACAGCAAAGCAGGTCCAATATGAATGCATTAACATTAGTACGTTACCAATTCATTAATATTAAACAGTTGCTCTTCATTACCAAAACATAATCAGTTCATTACTTATAATCAAATATAAGCATTTCTCATTTATCAAAATAGTACCAGTTCATTAACATACACAATTAATCATTAGCATTCACACAACAAAAATCTACATTCCAGTTCATTACAGTTCGTAGGCATTCTTAGTACTCATTAATCATTGCAGCTCAGGTAATCTTAGTCTTTTACCTTTTCAATAAAAGCTCTAACAAACCAACGTAAGCTCCAACAAACCAACGTAAGCTGCAACAGTTCAACGTAAGCTCCAACTAGTTTTGTCCTTCCCTACCAAATCAATTAAGTAATATTAAAAACCACAATTTCCACATCAATAGTCTGTTAATGAACAAAAATATAAAAGGAGAGTAAAAAAATCAATAACCTTTCTGTTAATTGGTGAAGAACAACACTATTGAGTTGATCTTTCTCTATTCCTGGTCCTCTGTGAAGTTTCTACAATTGGAAATCACATTTAGTCTCTTATAAAGAGAAAAAAGAAAAGGAAAAAAATAAAATAAAAACAAATTTCAAGTTCAAACATCTCTTGGAAAAAAATAAAATCTTGCAAGTAAAACAATAAGATCATATGTTCCCAATCAGCTAATCTAACCCAACACAACAATGGACAGTACTGATATATAATCCACACTGGAACCTAGAAATTTATTTATCATGTGACAATCTAATCGTCAATGATATGGGAAATCATAATTGGATCTACAATTATATATATATATATACACACACACACTTGAATATAACAATATATGACAATAATATAGAACCAACTAACCAAGTAGAACACAACATGAATAAAAAAATGACATTTAAATGCAAAAACCCAAGCAACAATGGAGGAGGGACCGCGGGACCAAGGTTGGCCTTGAAACTTGAAAGTGACAACATAGAAAAGCAAAGCTACTTCTGCTGTTTTTTCTCCTCTATTACCATTTCTTATCAGTGTTGGCCTTGAAACTTGAAAGTGACAACATAGAAAAGCAAAGCTACTTCTGCTGTTTTTTCTCATCTATTACCATTTCTTATCAGTACCCCCAAGGCCCCAACAGATACAAGATGAAAGACAAAAAAAAATGGATTTTTAAAATATAAAAGTCATACCAAAGAGATTGACCACACGCATAACAAGAAATATAATACACTAAAAAGAGATATCATGATCACTAGCAGAACATAGTAAATCAGGCATACTCTCTTAGGATTAAATGATGATGGGTACATGACTACATAATGAACTAAAATAAATCCTAGTCTAGATATGAACTTAGTTGAAGGAGAAGAATGATTCTCACCCGCAATAGTAATTTTTCTTGTTGCTTCTCAGATAAAGAAGGTAATTTTTAGCTCTCACTCTGCCTTCTTTTTCATCGATCCTTCCTCAGATTCTGCACCTTGGCCGAGACCAAAGACGTCGACCTCATAGAACTGGACGGTTGCAAAACTAGGGTTTCGATGGTTTGGGGAATTTCAAACTACAAGGGTGAATCTGTCGAAATTGTGGAGAAATAAAGGCTGGGTATTTGGGATATGACCTTCTGCAAGAGATTTGTCCATGGTTTTGATGATTTTGGGGGTTGGAATATGGGATCGATGATTTTGAGGAGGGAGGCGTTGAGCAAAGAGAAAGAGGGAGAAATGAATGAGGCCGTCGAATATGCGATGGGTAATAGCCTAATAGGGTTTGGTCTTTGTTTTAATTGTGAGAAGTTACGAACTAAGTAATAAATATAAAATTTGCAGTTATATGTATTAAGAGCAGCATCTGCTTTGGTGGTGGGTAGCTAAGTCTATGTGGAAGAGGACATGGGTTCGAACCCTGCCTCTTACACAATTTTTTACATATATATTGTATATATTCGGTATGTATACATCATATTCGGTCGGTACGGTATACTGATGGTATGATGTACTGCATACCGTAGTCGAGCCGAATGGTACCATACGGTATGGCTCAGCCGAGCCGAAAGTCGGTGGGTCGGATTTTCGGCCCAAATTGGTTCGGGCCGGTTTAAAAGTCAGCTGGTTCGGTTGCTTCGGCCCAAATTGTCAGCCCTAACAGAAATGTCGTTCCCAAACTGGTTGTGTATTCACCATAGAAAACACCGCGATATCTTGGAGGTTTACAAAACAGACCTTAATCACTACCTCTTCGAATCATGCGGAGATTATTGTTCTTCACGAAGCAGTTCGTGAATGTATATGGTTACAATCCATAGTTACGCATGTTCGAAGTAATTGTGGTTTGAAGTCTACCACAGATGAGCCAACAAGCATTTATGAGGATAATACTGCTTGCATTGAACAAATGAAGCAAGGCTACATCAAAGGCGACAACACCAAGCATATATCGCCTAAATTCTTCTACAATCAGCAACAACAGAAGCTCCTCAAGATCAAAGTGAACCATGTTCGATCTGAGGACAATGTGGCAGACTTATTTACTAAGTCATTGCCTAAATCCACGTTCGAGAAACATGTAGTAAGAATTGGCTTGCGAAAATTATCTGAACTCCCATTATCGTAATCATCAAGGAGAGGCGCAGACATTAGGGGGAGATGTCTACATGTTCACTTCGAAACATGAAGAGTGTGTTGTGCTCTTTTTCTCCTTCGACCGAGGTTATTTTTGTCCCACTGAGTTTTTGTTACTCGGCAAGGTTTTTAATGAGGCAACGAGAGAAGCACCACGTTTGAGCGACATAAGGGGAGTGTTCAAGTAAATCCAGATTATGTGTCTGGCCCAAACTCTAGGTTACTTGACCTAGTGGTAATAGGGTTACATTAGAAGGATTTAGATTCCTATTTAATGTACGATTACTTTCCTTATGTAATTCAGACTCTATGCCTTGTAATCCTCTATATAAAGAAACTCCTATTATTAATGAGAATACACTAGCGATTTTCCATCAGTTTCTGATTCCCTAACAAAATTTTAAGTTTTTAACTATTGATGGAGTCACCTAGACATTTAACAAGAAAACAACTGGCGATGAGCGAAGCGAAAAGGCTCAAATACTTGACATGTATTCTCAAAAGGAAAACCAAATGCGTCAATACATTATATTGGATGGTGAAATAGAAAATGTCACTGGAAAAGAAAGACAAAACTCTAAGATCATACTGATGAAGTATTCTAAAAAAAATTAGAATTTTAAATAATGTTAAAGGGCTTAACTCATTGTATCCATCTTCATAAATTATCTTATTAGTTTATTTTATTTTGAATTTTTTTTTTCATGAAATTAGTTGTATGCATCTTCATCGAAAACTTTGAAACAATATATATGGTGGCCAAAACCGGCGCTCGAGCAAAGAGATGAAGAATCAATATTTAATTTTTGTTCGTCCCAATCCTTTTTACGTATATCAATCCATCAATCCACTAAAAAATCGTCATTGACTTTCGACTTCAACATCTTTTTTGAGAACATTATAGGTTATTTTTGCTTTTAAGAAATTCAATAAAATCTCATACAGCGTAAACATAATTTTCAAAACAATTGATCTTCAAGCATCCAAAATTCAAAACAACGAGTTTGTTTTTCTTTACGACACTTCGTTCGAAACATACCGTTTGTCATTGTTTTTCTTTACGGTACATCGTAAA
The DNA here is from genome assembly GCA_025331145.1 of Rosa persica. Taxonomy (NCBI): domain Eukaryota; kingdom Viridiplantae; phylum Streptophyta; class Magnoliopsida; order Rosales; family Rosaceae; genus Rosa; species Rosa persica. Next base: position 42,289,091 of record WFKR01000001.1, read on the forward strand.
TTCAAATCAGACCCTTAACGGTGTCTATCAATTCCCTAACACATGGCCCATTGTCATTGGCCATCACTGTAGTCCTGGCCCTCAACTACTGGCTCCTCCACCCCATCAACCTACAATTGCAAACACCCGATCCCATCTCCACTCCCCACTTCACTCCAAAGCCTCCAAGGTCTCGGCTTTCTCTCTTCACCTTCATTTTCACTAAACCTCAGGCGGGATTCAAAAACCCTAATCCAAGCTTCAACACACCAATCCGCCAATCACTATCAGAATCTACAAAAAACCCAGGTAAGTCCTCCTCCGCTTTCTCAAACCCACTTGGGGAAATAGGTCACTCAATGAGCTCTTTGGTTCCCCCAATTTAATGGGCGTCCCTCAATTCCAAAGCACAGAGCTTTCAGAGCTAAATTTGATTTCAATTCGAATTTCGTTTCTGGGTTTATTGGGTTTTTCAAGTAGTGTTAAGTTTCAGAGATAATGGGTACCAGCCATGAACTATATATCTCTGTTTGGTCCAAGGGTTTATCACAGGTTTTCGTGTTGTGTAGTCGTAGCAAGAAAACTAAGCGATGGGTGTTTTGGTGGGAATAGAGGGGAGAATGGGAATGGGCCTATTGAGGAACCCATATCGGAAAGTTCAGATTTTGATCCAATTTTGAAGGAGTATGGTTTGTTAGAGAATGAGAGTCATCCCCGGGAGCAATTCTCGGCGAGACGGAGCTTTTTCGAGAATGTGAGGAGTTGTACTATTAGGATTCTTGAGGTTTTACAGCAGGATGAACCGGGGTTTGATGCGAAAGCAGCTCTGGATGAGCTGGACATAAAGGTTTCGGGGATTATTGTGAGGGAAGTGTTGTTTGAGATATTGAAGATAGTGAATTATGGAAATAAAATGCAGTGTGCGAAGCTGGGGTTTAAGTTTTTCGTGTGGTCTGGTCAGCAGGAGAATTACAAGCACACCGCGGACGCGTACCATTTGATGATGAAGATATTTGCAAACTGTGAGGAGTTTAAGGCAATGTGGAGGCTACTTGATGAGATGATTGAGAGAGGGTATCCAACTACGGCGCGGACGTTCAATATTTTGATATGTACTTGTGGTCAGGCAGGCTTGGCTAGGAAAGTGGTGGAAAGGTTCATAAAGTCGAAGACGTTTAACTTTAGGCCATTTAAACACTCATACAATGCAATTTTACTTTCCCTTCTTGTAGTGAAGCAGTACAAGTTGATCGAGTGGCTCTATCAACAGATGTTGGCAGAGGGTTACTCGCAGGATATTCTGACCTATAATATTATGATGTGTGCAAAGTATAGATTGGGGAAGTTGGATCAATTCCACAGATTACTTGATGAAATGGGTAGGAGTGGATTCTCACCGGATTTTCATACTTACAACCTTCTTCTTCATGTACTTGGTAAGGGGGACAAACCACTTGCAGCCCTTAATCTTTTGAATCACATGAAGGAAGAAGGTTTCGAGCCAAGGGTTCTTCACTTCACAACATTGATAGATGGACTGAGCAGGGCTGGAAACATGGAGGCCTGCAAGTATTTTTTTGATGAGATGATAAAGTACGACTGCTTGCCTGATGTTGTATGTTATACTGTAATGATCACTGGATATATTGTGGCTGGGGAACTTGAGAGGGCTCTAGAGTTGTTTGATGAGATGGTCACTGATGGTCAGCTTCCGAATGTATTCACATACAATTCTATTATTCGTGGGCTTTGTATGGCAGGAAAATTTGAGGAAGCATGCTCCATGCTTAAAGAAATGGAATCCAGAGGTGTTAATCCAAATTTCACTGTATACAGCACACTAGTAAGTTACTTGCGAAATGCTGGAAAGCTTTCTGAAGCACATGAAGTAATTAGACAGATGGTAGAGAAGGGACAGTATGCCCACCTGCTTTCCAATCTCAAGAGGCATAGAAGATGTTGAAGTGGCAGATTCTTTGATTTGTGAAGTATTTACTTGCAATCTCATAAGAAGAAATTATTTTGATCCAGTATAGTTGACATAATGTAGCTCCTGGCTGTCTCCAGTGACACCATGTACCACAGCTTGTTTCAGTGATCATGGAAGGAAAAAAATGAAGTGCGCACAACTTATCTTTGGCTTCTATGTTCCTGCAAACTGATTGACATATATAAAATGCAGTTTGTCCATGTTTTCCTCATTTTATTGTGCACTAAAGCTGTGATTGTCTTGTTTTTGTTTGCCAGAAATGGCAACAACCTCTGGAGCCATGACTCATGAGTCTGCTCTTTCGCCCTCCCCTTCCTTTTTACTCTCTTTTTCTACATCCCACCACCACACTTACCTCTCTTTCTGCTTTGAATCTATTCTTTTATCACACTTGAAGTATAATCACTCTTACATACATGAATACATACATATGTATGCAAAGAGACGTATTTATCAGTGCAGATATGCATCAGTGGAAAGTATTGAGGGATGCAAATAGAGTACAGTGCTGTCTTTCTTGCATTTCTGTTTCCTGGGGCTCTAGTGGCTTTCAATTTTGAGTCATTGCAAAAGTTATCTTGCTTCATTGTCTTTCTGATGTATTGTTTTGGAATTTGGAACGATGCAGTGGTAACCTTTCATCATTTTCAGTATTCGTACATAATCTATTGCTTGTAGCCTTGAAATTTCAGCTCTAGTTATGAGCAGTTTGTAGATTGGCATTACTTCCTGCGCCTGATCTTATTTCCATCTTACATGCATGGTGAAATAGGGATGGGTGTGTAATGGGAGATGAAAAATATACAGATTGGGGAGAAAAAGAGAGAGGCTTAACCATAGTTTTGTAATTTCCTTGTTGGCACTTGTTAGTTGCATAGCAATTTCTGGCATGAAATGTTTATGCCTTTATGGAACATTAGAAGTGACCCAAAATGCAAAAGGAATGTATGATACTATCGTTTTTGTGTACTATGGAAATACAAATGTGGGCTGCAACGTTATAGTATGTGAGTTATTTTACGATGAATTGATTCACATTTTGGGATCATAGGGCAGAGAGTTTAGTTGGAGGGAAAATTTAGAACCCGCTACTTTACTTCGATTTTTTTCTATATTGGTAGTTATGTCCATTTGAAGATGGTCAAGTTCTTCCCCACATCAACATCCCACTTTCTCCTTTGAATCAGGCTTCTGAAAGATGAAGGATTTCTTCTTGCTTGGGTTATATAGAGTTTGGTAAACGTAACCTCACGTGTTGTGTTAGTGCGTCTTATGAATGAGCAAAAAGAGTCTAAAATGCTAGTAATGTTGTGCTTTTGATCACATTTTACAATGTTTCAGGTGCGCAAACGATAGAGTTCTATTATATTGCTAATGCCCTCTATCTGCTCGTTTTGGTTCTATATGTTAATTGCCATCATCATTCTTTAAGCTGTAGATGAAAGTGTGTTCATTGTCACTTTGCATCACACAGCAAGAGTAAATTGGTTTCTGTTGCTTTCTCAGACATGAAATATATTCTTATTCTCGGCACTTATCACCACCATCATGTAGAAACAATACTTTTTGGTCACCATTGTAGTCGTGTAGTTGATATTTTTAAGTGCAAAGCAAAAATCTCGGGTATTGGCCATGGCTGGCCTGTTTTTGTAGTTATTACAGGTTACAAAGCATCATAGCCTAACAGGACAATTCAATTCAAGCTAAATATTTATTGATCAATTCTGTTTGTAGGTACTCTCCTTATAATATAGTTCAATAGAAATGCTGCACCGTAAAGGACTAGTATAAACAAGATTACATGTCCTAACCAACACCAAATATTTAGCTTAACATCGTTTTAGGTCAGAAGTGGACATGGATCCTCAGCTAGAATTTAATTATTTTTTGGGTATTGTTCATTCGTGGTGATAGTTATGGATTCATAATCTATAAATTTGTAATACACAACTATATTTTTATAAACCGAGGATCCAATGGATCCCAAGTAAGTGGAGTAATCAAACTTGCGTTGCGTTTTGCAATTTGATTATCAGCCGAGTCATAATCTTCGAGAACAAAATATTCACAGACGGCAATCAGCATCAACTTGTTAGACTTTTAGACTCAAGTAGCCCAGATCAAAGAGGCATGTGAAATGACTCAGCAGAGTCGTCATTTCCAGCAGAATCTAATAATTCCACGCTTAACTCCAACCAACCTATCCCAGCCTCCATAAATCAGAAATAAAATAGAATAAATAGTCTCAAATTCTCAAATCTAAGTTCGATTTTCATGTGAATGCATGTAATGCTTGTCTGTTTTATCTCAGTAGGGGACACAAACGTGATGCCGACATATTCCTTGCCACTTTTCTTATATTACAAACAAAGCCAAAATTGCCGATCTTATCAGCGATTTAATTTTGCATAATAATCCCATCTCTGCATCTGGACAGCAGCTACTTATTTACATTTTACATCGCCAAGAAAACAAAATTAGTAAACCCTTACATTCCCGAGAGGTAAATTTTAGTGCATTAACGCATGTAAATTACAGCAGCTTCACTCCGAAGTAGACTAGTTTCATATGAACGAGTCTATCACTACACGAAGTTGGTCTAACATTACAGGAAGTTGATCGACAAACAGGTGTTTATTTTTTGTCCTCCTTCTTTTCTTCTTTTTTCTCGCCCTCTTTCTTGTCGTCTTTTTTCTCATCTTTCTTTTCTTCTTTCTTCTCTTCCTTGGCTGGACCAACAGATATTATGTCGACCTTACCAACCTTCTTCAGCTTCTTCACCACTGCAACTGTGTCCATCATCCCCACCACTGTGAGCTTCTGGTCCTTCAGATCTGCCGCGATCGAATCAATCCCTGTTCACCAAAAAAGTTCCAGAAAATTAACGAAGAGAATCACTCAGATATTACTATGAAACCGATTGATGATGATTCAAGGCTTATACCGAAGATATCTGCTGCAGCTTCAATGGCTTTCTGCTTTGTTTTCTCATCAGTCATGGTTAAGACCTTCAACACCACCTTCTGCTATACCAAAAATCAAACAAGGGTTACAAATGGACTTGATGATACTGTGGAAATCAAACTAAACTGATTGAATCAAAGAGAGCATATGTATATAAATATATGTTATGGTAAACTTCGCTTGAAAAGAAGAAAAGCACCTGAGCCATGCTGAGAGGAGAAATGTGAGAGCACAAAAGAAAACTGAAGAAGACAAAGAGAGCTAGAGCTAGAGAGAGACTGAAACCGAGAGAAAATTGTGGTTTGGTGGAGTTTTTAAAGAGGGTGGAGGAAATGTGAGGCTCATCTGGGCTTGGGTTTTTGGGTTTGGCATGCCAAAAAAGAAAAAGAAAAGGCTAAAACTTAATGTACAGGACAATTGTTGGGTATGGTCATCATAGAACCATTTGTCCTCATGGTAACCAAAACCATCTGTGCTCTTAAAAGAGTGACCTGAGGAACAACATGTCCAATAGAAAAATAAACCACCGTGATTATTGAATCTTATTGCATAGACAAATGAAACATTCAATGAGTGTGTTTTTCTCATCGTCAAAACCAAAAATCTTATATGTCGAATACACTTGGAATGATGATAATTCAAATGACTAAACAATGATTGTTTGAATTTTTCGTAGTTGCTTGTAATTTATAAGATTAACTCGCATTCTACTTGTGATTAACATTTTGAGAGAAAATCTCATTACAAAACAATGGTAAATACTTTTTTTTACCATACTATGATATGATTTGATGTCAACTTGTTCGATGTCCAAAATATACGGTGCCAAAAAGATGAAAACGGTTGTATTAAATTAAACTGGTGTGGTTTCAGACTATCCAACCCATGTCTCATACCTGTTCTTTGGGGTTTTTTGATTACGGAGTTACTCGACGGGTGTGGACAGCTTCGTGCGGTTTTTGTCAGCTACAAGCGGCTTCATGTGGCTTATTTTGTCTTCGTGCCATTTTGTTTTTTTTTTTCTAGATTTTATCTTCAGGTTTAATTCCCTCTGACTGGCTCTATGTAGCTCAGTTTGGAGATTAAATTTCCTTTATTATTTTGTTCTGTATGGCTGTGTCATAAGAATCGGTTTCCTTTATTATTTTTGTTCTGTATGGCTGGCCTTTGGGTGGCTAATTAATCCCCTATGTTCAAAAAGAAAAAGAAAAAATAATCTGAACCTGAATGGATGAAACAAGTCGGGGCCTTGGCTGGCAAGTTGGCTGGGCCACTCCTTATTTTGGTACTTCTTCGATCTTTTCAAGATTCTCTTCATTCAAAAAGATATAACGCCCAACTTTCTTCACTTGCTTTAGAAAAAAAGGTCCGTATAATGAAAAAGCAATGCCAAATCTTGATCAATTCCACTCTAGATGGTCACAACAAGTTAATAATCCTACTGGTTCATAATTATGACTTTGAATTTTGGATACGACCTGAAAAAGGTTCTGGAAAGAGGGATGCCGAAAGATGAAGATTTTGAAAGCAACAGCAGTGCCATGATGATGATGACAGCAGCAGCAACAGTATTCAGTTTTTCCTTGTTTGAATCATTCAACTTTTGTCTTGCTCTTTAAGAATCAGTTATGCATGTGGTGCTGCTTTGTGCCTCAAATTGGAAGTTGAAATTCAATATGTTTCGACAGGTAATGATGTGTTTAGTTAGTTGAACTAATTCTAGTCAATGACTTATCCGCCATGATTAATTAAGAAGATCTCTAACATTTTGGAGACTAATCATAGTCGTAACGAAGTTTTAAAATGGAGAAATGTATCCACTCTTAATCGGTAATATTTAATATAGAGGTGTAAATTGTTTCGAATCGGATTCGGATTGAGCTAATTGTAAACTCAATCCGATTTTCGACATAATAAAGGTTGAATTCATTCTGCATAAATCTTTTTATATTGGGCTGGACCAATTCAGGCCCGTTACAACTTGCTGCAAGCGCGGAATGGGTCCGGTCAAAGAACGGCCCAAGAAGGACTACTATGTTTATAATTGGTGTAAGAGGGCCTAGTATCTATAAAATTGGGCTAGCCCAAACACATTTCCAAGCCCAAATGAGCCTGCTTTAACCGGTCAGGCTGGATCGTCCCATTTCACATCTCTATCAGAAAGTGATACTTCATAGAACAAACCAATTAATCAAAATGCTCAGGGCAAAAAAATATAATAATCGCAAGATGCAAAACTTGCTCGATCTTGAAGAACAATGTAGAAGATGGACTTCTCAAACAAATGAAACCTCGATACACAACATGAAAACCAAGGAGAAGAAGCCGGAAACTTGGATGACAAATCAAATAGCAGCAAAACCAAAATTGGTAACAAGAAAGCAAGCTCACATAATAGTGCAAGCATGTGGATTGTCATCACTAAAGAGTGAAGCAATGGCCTCATCGGACGCCACGGCGACTGAATAAACTGCCGGAGTGTGGAAGAAGGTGTGTACACCAGTGGTGGTTTCGTTTTTGTAGGTGTCGTAGTAATGGTTCTTAATGTATGTAGGGTACTTGTAAAATGAGGCATAATGTGAGTAACCAGGAAATGGCCATGGCTCCACTGCTTTTCCAGCTCGCTTAATCGCCTTTAGCACTTTCCTTTCATCCAACGCGTACCCTCTCACGCTTATCTTTTGGATCTCCATATCTATTTCCACTACTTCAACACCTAAAGCAAAGAAAATAATCATTTTCACCAAGTATTAATTTGAGAAATGCGGTTCAAAACTTGAAGTGCTAGTCGTAAATAGGGATGTGGATGTACCTTTGAGCTTGAAGAGAGCTTTCTTTAACTTGGAAGCACATCCCTGACAATCAAGATTTGGAACTCTCACCTCCACCATCTGCAAAAACCACCCACATCATATCAAATTTCCAAACCCTATTGTCTTAATAACTTCATTCAATGCTTAAATATATATCTGTTTCACTAGGACATAGAGAGAAGGAGGAGGCCAGGAGGAGGAGAAGAAACTTACAGACATGATCCGGTGCAGATCAAAATACTAACCTAAGCTAAGCAGAATGCAGAAATATAGTGCTTAGGAAATGGAAAATAAGCTAATGAATTAAGGAAACAAGAGGACCAGTATTATATATAGGAGAGAAAGGGGTTCTTGGATTTTGAAATTCGAGAGAGGCTTCACTTCACGCGTGGATTGTGCTCAAACCCCAAAGCTAATCCTCTTAATCCTTCAGCTTCACTTTAGCACATACCCTACTGGCCTACTGTGCAATTTTCCATTGCAATTGTCACACGCTCTTTAAATATGAAATGATGAAGGTCACTCACTCTCAACTTACAAAGCAGCAAAACCATATTGACAAGTAGGGCAGGAGCTTATGATACATAGTTATTATTATCAACCAGGAGGTCCAACAAGCATGGTGCTACTTGTTAATTAGTTTAGCAACACCCTAAACATGGTCTGAGGGTTAATTAATTTGCTATGATGAATCTTACTTTGTGAAAAATAGAGAGGCTTTTATGTATGAGTTATAACATCAATGTCTCTGGAATTGGCTGTGGATTCTCTGTAGTTGACCAGAGGCTTTTGTTGTTCTGTCTCCAAGGTTTGAACAGAGCTGCATCAGCTTTAGCACACTCTGAAAAAGAGTTTCAGGACGGTACAGGAACTACTGGTTATATTAATGTACTGAGAATCTGCTTTGCTTCTTTTTTCTCTTTGAACACGCCTTTACTGAATCTCAGAATCCACAGCTTTTAAAAAAAGTTGGAGAAATAAAAAAAAAACAAATATGAGTTGCAAGAACAAACACTAATCTAACAACACCCCCACTCTCTTGAAAGTTTTAAAACTCCGAAGCACTATAGAACTTTTGCGACAAGAACCGGAGCTATATAACAACTACTTAGTAATTAGTACAGTCTACAGAAAGCTAATGATAAATATTCTCTTCTCTATTCTGTCTATTCAAAACCAATGAAAGTAACTTTGCTTACTTTCAATTTTTGATCTTTGGCATAGCAAATGTCATGATTTGTAACGCCTTCTTTGGAAGCATAATCATCCCTTACAAATTTTCACTGATAATGAAGAAAAAAAATTGATTAATCAGAGAATGAGATGTAAAAGGTAGACCTCTGACCTTTTGACAAATTGAGGATTTGTAACCAACTTCAATTAAGGGAATTAATTACTTCCAAGTTCCGACTTTAAATACATTGGTTTTGCAGTATAATCATTGCAAAAAGGTCTCTGAAGAATTCCCTTTTCTTTCAAGTAATACATGACAATAAGAATTGATTTGCAAAATTAGTAGAAAGAAGTTCTAAAAGTGCCAGCATCCAAAGCCACAGAACTAAATATTCTTAGAAGTTAGAACAGAACCAAGTTCATGTATAATTGAATAATACCTATTTTTGGCTAATAGTATAGTGTCCATTACACTATTGTCCACCTTTCTCTCTCCCTCTGTCCCTCTCTTTTTTTTTTTTTTTTGGATGACACCACCTCTCTCTCTCTTATTTCACTTCACTTCCATCTTTCTCTTGGTTCCTACTAGTTCCTTTCGGATCTAACGTTTCTCCGAAATTTCCAACCTATCTTTCCTAATTTTCTACTTATGGTCATTTTCTAATTAAGAAAGCTCTCTTCTTGATCAAGATTCATATCTCAAAGATTACATCTTTATTACAAACACCAAAGGTTGAACCTTCATGACCTCCAAATAGAACGTAGCCTCAACCAGCCAAAACTGAACCAAACCCATTTCAGGAAACAAGGATTTCCAGGTACCCAGTTCCTGCAATCCATGGAATTTGGTTTCTGAATGCTGCAATTGTCAGAGAAATACTAGAAAGGGCAAAGAGTGAGTTGAAATGAATGCTGCAGAGGCATGAGATACAGCAGAAGGTGTCATTTTCCAGAGTCCATCTTGTTCCTGCATGCGCCCATTTATGGAGTCTCCTGCGAGATCCTTTTCGTCCGCGTTGATTTTCCTCCTCCTCTTCTTCGTCGGCGCGTTTGTATGCACGCGCCTCCTTAACTCCACCGTAAGATTCTACCACTCTCCGAGACTAATACTCCTGTTTTCCGGTAATCGTTTTTTAATTGTTTTTAATTTCCGGTGATGAAGTCTAGAAAATGGTAAACGACATTTGTGAAAATGGTATCTCCGACGTCCTAGGTACGTCGCTGTACGATGGATTCTATTGTCTGATAGGAACCCTGTACCTAACTTTGTGTTTTTATTTTATTTTATCAAATAAATATGTTATATATAATATAAGTTACAAGCGAGTATGAACAATACAAGCAGGAGCCATTAATAGACCACTTATAACAAAAGTGTTGTCTTATTAATAGTGTCTTGCGGTAGAGACTCCGCAACCCTAGCATAGTACTAGATATTAATAGACCTTAATTAACTCCTTAATTCAACAGCACACCCATACTTATTACGTTTTTCATGTTTAGCATGTGTCCTTGAAACACTAGTTACCCTAAGTCGAAATCTCATATTTTACAGATGGAAGACTTGTAACTAATTAATTAAAATTGAGTATCAATGATACTGAGTGTTGTAAATATGCAAGATTTATTATAAACAATTGAGAGAAAAATTTACACATGTACAATTTAGATATGTTAAAATATGTGAACCTTAACAAAAGCTGAGATATTTCAAATTACTCTGAAAATTTTACGATAACTTTAGTTATTTATCTTTTGCTTTTGGTCAATGACATTAACTAGAGTGATTGATGAAATGCACTTGGTGAAATTTGAAACTAGTACCTTATTCTTTTGCCATTGTTGTTTTTATGTGGTATACCCTTCCCAGTTCCTGTGGGAAACGACCGGAACATCCCAATTATACCCTCAGCAAACCGATGTTCTTCCTAAAACGCCCCCAAAGAGACTCGAAATCCCACTCAACTGCACTGCGTACGACCTCACCCAAACCTGTCCCTCAAACTACCCCACCACCTCTTCCCCAAACCAAAATACTGACCGTCCTCCTCCCACGTGTCCGGAGTACTTCCGCTGGATACACGAGGACTTGAGGCCATGGGCCCACACTGGGATCACAAGGGACACGTTGCAGGAGGCGAATCGTACGGCCGATTTCAAGCTGGTGATTGTAAACGGCAAGGCGTACATGGAGAGATACAGCAAGGCGTTTCAGAGCAGGGACACTTTTACGCTGTGGGGGATCCTACAGTTGCTGCGTAGGTACCCAGGGAAAGTGCCTGACTTGGAGCTCATGTTTGACTGCGTTGACTGGCCGGTGATTCCGTCAAAGAACTTTAGCGAGCCCAATTCTACAGCCCCGCCACCATTGTTTCGTTACTGTGGGGATAATAGCACACTCGATATAGTCTTTCCTGATTGGTCCTTTTGGGGATGGTAAGAATTCTCGGCCTTTTCTTTGAAAATATCATCTATTATTAACTCGACGTTTTAAATTATCATAATTGATAGTCTAGTAACATAACAATGGCTGTAATTGTGTGATGTAAGAAGTTGCATGAACATTTTGCTAGTAATGCTAATGACTTGCCTTGATCTTTGTCTAGGCCTGAAACTAATATAGCTCCATGGGAAAACTTGTTGAAGCAGCTAGAGGAAGGTAACAAGAGGAGTAGATGGGTAGACAGACAGCCTTATGCTTATTGGAAGGGGAATCCGGAGGTCGCAGAAACAAGGCAAGACCTCCTGAAGTGTAATGTTTCCGAGGAACAGGATTGGCATGCTCGCGTTTATGCTCAGGCAAGAGTCAAGCTCTTCCTCTTTATAACTGTTCCATTTGTACCTATCGTCTGCATTGTAACCATCTTTACCCACAATACGGATTATGGAAGCTGACAATGTACTTGAAAATCGACTGCAGAATTGGACTCGAGAAGAAAAGGAAGGGTTCAAGAAATCGGATTTGGCCAGCCAATGCATTCATAGGTACAAAAATCCACAATACATTCCAGTGTTCATTTGCTTTGTTCCACACATGAAGAAGTAACTTAGTGTGCTATGCACACACATACTAATTGTAGGTATAAGATCTATATAGAAGGCTCTGCTTGGTCTGTGAGTGACAAGTACATTCTTGCTTGTGATTCTGTTACCTTAATAGTAAAGCCCCGATACTACGACTTCTTCACGAGAGGTTTGATGCCGGTGCACCACTACTGGCCCATAAAGGATGATGACAAGTGCAGGTCTATTAAGTATGCTGTAGATTGGGGAAACAGCCACAAACAAAAGGCAAGTGTTAGCTTGAGGCTTTTCTGAATAGTGAACTCTAACTTAACATCGCTGAATTTTCATTTTCTCACATTGCATTGCTTTGCATGGATTCTTCAGGCACAAGCCATTGGAAAGGCAGCAAGTAACCTAATTCAAGAGGATTTGAAGATGGACTATGTGTATGACTACATGTTTCATCTTTTAAGCGAATACGCAAAGCTCCTACAATTCAAGCCCACCATACCTCGAGAAGCTATAGAACTCTGCCCAGAGGCAATGGCGTGCCAAGCACAAGGACTAGAGAAGCAATTTATGATGGAATCCATGGTGAAGGGTCCTGCAATCACTAGCCCATGTACCGTGCCTCCTCCATATGACCCTCAATCTCTCCTTTCCGTACTTAGGAGACAGTCAAATACAATTACACGGGTAGAAACATTGGAGAAGAGTTACTGGGAAAATCAAAATAAGCAATAATAGAAAGTTTTCTATACTTCTAGACATATATGTATACACATGGGTTCTTCTGAGTTGTAATCAGCAGATATAATTTCCACTAGGCAATGAAAAAAAAATAGTTATTCAGGGAATGAAATGTAAAAGGTAGACCTTTTGGCAGACTTAGGATTTGTAATTAACTTCAATTACGGGACTTAAACTTCCAGGTTCCAACTTTAAATACCTTGGTTTTGCAATATAATCATTGCAAAAAGGTCTTCCATTGCTCTGAAGAATTCTTTTTTCATTTATGTAATACAGGACAATAAGAATTGGTTTGCAAAATTAATAGAAAAAATTTCTTAAAGTGCCAGCATCCGAAGCCACAGAACTGAGATTCCTACAACAACCAAGTTCATGTTTCCTCTTTTCTTTTGGCAAGAAGTTCATGTTTTCTTTGTTCAACCATAAAGAAACTACTAAATGGGTAACTCATACTTTTTATTGCTTAATAGCTAAAGTAGAGCATCTTTTTTTTTTTTTTTTTTTTTTTGCAGTGGTTGTACTTTTTTTTTTGCAGGGGTTGTACTTGTATACCTGGTTTGTAACTTTGTATTAATGAAATGTTGATGTGTCATGTGTGCCAAAAAAAAAAGGTAGACCGTCGTTTTGTCCTCCAGCGTTTGTTAAGTCGACAATAGAAACCAAGAAGAGAAATTAATAAACAAAACAGATCAGCCAGAGTGTTGAGAGAAATAAACTGAGGAAGCATGGGAAGCCACATTGTCACAAGATTCAACTTTCAACATTTCAAAAAGTCTACTCTGTAAAATTGAATAATACCTACCTTTGCCTAATAATTTGTATAATGTCAATTTTTACAACTATTGTCCACTTTTCTCTCTTCTCTCACTTCACTTCTCTCTCCATCTCTCTTTCTCTCTTTCTCTCGGTTCCTTCTTGTTCCTTTTGGATCTAACCTTTCTCCAAAATTTCCAACCTTTCTTTGTTTTCTACCTTGTGGTCATTTTCTAAATAGGCAAACTTCTTGATCTAGATTCATATCTGAAAGATACCATCTTTATTATTCTAAACAGCAAAGGTTGAAACTTCATGATCTCCAATAGATTGTAGCCAGAGCCAGCCAAAACTGAAGCAAACCCACTTCGGGCAACAACCATCTCCAGGTACCCAGTTCTTGAAATCCATGGAATCTGGTCTCTGAATGCTGTGATTGTCAGAGAAATACTAGAAAGGGCAAAGAGAGTTGAAATGAACGCTGCAGAGGCATGAGAGACAGCAGAAGGTGGAAGCTTTATAGTCATTTGTCAGAGTCCATCTTGTTCCTGCGCCCATTTATGAAGTCTCCTGCGAGATCTTCCTCTGCCGCCTTGGTCTTCCTCCTCTTCTTCTTCGTCGGCGCGTTTGTCTGCACGCGCCTCCTCAACTCCACTGTAAGATCCCACCACTCTCCAATACTACTACTGCTGTTTTCCAGTGATCATTTTTTTTTTTAAATCGTTTTTTAATTTCCAGTGATGAAATCTAGAAAATGGTAAACGACAGTTGTCATAACAGTATGTTCGTCGTCGTAGGCACGTTGCAATATGATTGTTAGAAACTTAGGAGCCTAACATGTGCTTCGAGTGTCGGCTAAAGTGTTGTCGTTTTAATGTGACGTGTGTCCAAGACTCCGAAACCCTAGCATAGTAGCATTAATGCTCCTCAGTTCAATACCACACCCATACTCATCATGCTTTCCATGCTTAGCATGTGTCCTCCGAAATACCAGTTACCCTAAGTCGAAACCTTGTATTTAGTATTTACAGATGAAAAACTTATGACCAATTGGTTATGATCTCGTATAGGTAAATGAAAAATTTAGAAGGAAAGATGTATGCTCCAACTTACACCTGAACAATTTCGATGTGTTAAAAGTATCGCGAACCTTAACAAAAAGTTGGGATAGATTAACTTGCTCTGAAAGTTTGGGAATACTGGAAAATCTTTTGTTAAATTTCGATTTCTTTTGGTCAGTGACATCAACTGGAGTGATATCGATGAAATGCGCACTTGTTGAAATTAGAAACTATTTACTCTATTAATTTATTGGTATACTGTGGGGAACATATTTTTACCTTTTTTAGTTAGTTGGTAACGAATGTAGTTGGGCCAAATCTCTGTACTATTGGACTATTATTGAAATGTACTTTTGTGTTTTGTGTAGCAGACGCAGACTCAGGTCGGTACTTCGGCCCAAGATTCAATACTAACGGCCAAAGCATCCCAATCATACCCTCAGCAAGCCCCTGTTCTTCCCAAGAAGTCCCCAGAAATACTCGAAATTCCACTCAACTGCACTGCGTTCGACCTCACCCGAACCTGCCCCTCAAACTACCCCACCACCGCTTATCCGGACCAAGATCCTGACCGTCCGTCCCCACCCACGTGTCCTGACCACTTCCGTTGGATACACGAGGACCTCAGGCCATGGGCCCACACGGGGATCACAAGGGACACGTTGCAGAAGGCGAGGCGTACGGCCAGTTTTAAGCTGGTGATTGTAAACGGCAAGGCGTATTTGGAGACATACGTCAAGTCGTTTCAGAGCAGAGACACTTTTACGCTGTGGGGTATCCTACAGTTGCTGCGTAGGTACCCAGGGAAAGTGCCTGATTTGGAGCTCATGTTTGATTGCGTTGACTGGCCTGTGATTCTGTCAAGGTTCTACAGTGGGCACAATTCTTCTGCCCCGCCACCATTGTTTCGTTACTGTGGAGATGACCGCTCACTCGATATAGTTTTCCCTGATTGGTCCTTTTGGGGATGGTAAGAATTCTCGACGTTTTAATGATACAAGTTAATATTCTAATAACATAACATTTGTGTGACGATATTAGAAGTTGTACGAACATTTTGGTGGTAATCCTAATGACTTGCCTTGATGTTTGTCTAGGCCTGAAATTAATATAGCTCCATGGGGGAACTTGTTGAAGCAGCTAGAGGAAGGTAACAAGAGGAGCAGATGGGTAGACAGAGAGCCTTATGCTTACTGGAAGGGGAATCCGGCTGTCGCGGCAACACGGCAAGACCTCCTCAAATGTAATGTTTCCGAGGAACAGGATTGGAATGCTCGCGTTTATGCTCAGGCAAGTGTCAAGACATTCCTCTTTTAACTGTTCTATTTTGTACCTCTCATCTGCATTGGCAATAATGTCGTTGAAAATAATGCGGAATCTGACAATATTACTTGAAAATCGACTGCAGGATTGGTCTCGAGAAGTTAAGGAAGGGTTCAAGCAATCGGATTTGGCAAGCCAATGCATTCATAGGTACATACATCCCACAATACATTTCAGTCTTCATTTGCCATGTTTCACAGATAGAGGAGTAACTTAGTTTGTTCTATCCACATATACTAATTGTAGGTATAAGATCTATATAGAAGGGTCTGCTTGGTCTGTGAGTAACAAGTACATTCTTGCTTGTGATTCCGTTACCTTAATAGTAAAGCCCCGATACTATGACTTCTTCACGAGAGGTTTGATGCCGGTGCACCACTACTGGCCCATCAAGGATAATGACAAGTGCAGGTCTATTAAGTATGCTGTAGATTGGGGAAACAGCCACAAGCAAAAGGCAAGTGTTGTCTTTGAGGCTTTTCTGAATAGCGAACTAACTTGACATTCCTGAATATTCATTTTCTCATATTTCATTGGTTTTCTTTTTCTCATATTGCATTGCTTTTTATGGATTCTTCAGGCACAAGCCATTGGAAAGGCAGCAAGTAACCTAATTCAAGAGGATTTGAAGATGGACTATGTGTATGACTACATGTTTCATCTTTTAAGCGAATACGCAAAGCTCTTACAATTCAAGCCGACCATACCTCAAAAAGCTATCGAACTCTGCTCAGAGGCAATGGCATGCCGAGCACAAGGACTAGAGAAGCAATTTATGATGGAATCCATGGTGAAGGGTCCTGCAATCACTAGCCCATGTACCATGCCTCCTCCATATGACCCTCCTTCTCTATTTTCAGTACTCAAGAGACGATCAAATTCAATTAAACAGGTCGAAAAATGGGAGAAGAGTTACTGGGAAAATCAACATAAGCAATCATAGAAAGGATTACATACTTGTAGGCATCTATGTATACAGATGAGTTATTCTGAGTTGTAATGAGCAGAAATAATTTCCACTAGATAAATGCATCGCATTCTGTTTTGTGCTTTTGAGAAAGAAGTATCAAATTGGTAAACCATTCATGGTATTACATTAAGCTACATCAGTGGTATATATGCAACCACACAAACAAAGAGAAGATGGGAATTAGGGAGAAGAAGGAAAAGAATCAGTGCTGAGAAATTTTAATTGTTAAGCAAATCAAGGTGGATGAGTTGCTGCTTAAAGAGCTCGGGATTTTATAATGTCAAAGCTCAATTCACTTGGATCAGTTGCTTGCAACTCAACTTGAATGCCATCCAATTCTCTCTTGAATCTATCTTTGGAGCTAGCATACACCATCTTCATTCTCACCTTTGATGTATCAGGTGACCTATTATTTTTGAAAATGAGATCAATCAAAGTTTCATGCATATGCAGGATTTATTATCAATACAGACAAGAAGTAAAATTGACCAACTTATAAGTTACCATGCAATGAAGAAAATTTTGCTTTTCTGGCAGTTCTCAATAGTGGTGAAATCAAGATCAAACACAGCATAGCGGCACTCCTCCGCAGGCAGCGAGGCTGTGAAATCATCATAAGTTTCGTCTGGTTCTCCAAGTTTCTCTACCACCACTTCTTGCTTATCAATCTTGAATATAATGAAACGATGGTTTCTCTTGGCTTTTAGCTCCAAGAACTTCTGCTTGCACTCCTCATTCACGGCTAGGCCAGACACTGCAAATCCAGGCGAGGCGGCCTAGGCATCCCAACATTTGGTTTAAGCAACAAGAGAACAAAACCAAGAAAAATTTCCATGCATAGAACCAGAAAAAATATATGTTTTTGCTCAAAAGTGTTACATGCGTCTTTACAAATTTCATTCGTACCATTTTCATTCATTTGGATATGATCTTCATTATGAACTGAGAGAAAGAAAGTTCAGACGTACCATTTTGTCGTCAGAAAGAGACCGGAAGTGTTGTGTGAAATGAAGAAGAAAGAGAAAGATGGAGAGTATAGCAGAGGAGAGATCCTTATTTTTGGGGAGGCAAGAGGGATGAGAAAAATGCGGGAAAGAAGAGAAATTTTAGGAGAAACAAGGGTTGAGAATTCTCTAAGCTTTTACGGCTGATCATGTCCACAACTGATCATATCAGCTGTGATCGAAATTAAAGGGATAAGAGAATACACAAGTAAAAATATAGAGAAAACGAGTGCAATGATCTAATCATTAAGAAGAAAGGAGCTAGTCTTTTCCTTTAGGCAAGACAAGGCAACACAAAAAATACATCATGATAAATATGTCACCGAAAGTGAACATTACATTAACAATCTTCTTAGGACTGGCAGGATTAAAAATGGCATTACATTAGAACTAAGAGAAGATCTAAGCTCTGGCATATATTTTCCACTACGGCAAAATCGTTGGTGTCATTAGGAAGACGGGAGAGATTCACATGAATTTGAACATTATCCGGCAAAATTTACTATTTTGGGACCCTGTTTCTTCTTTGATTTTACGTTACTTTCTTGTGGAAGAGAAGCAGTACCAACTACATTGGCAGACTCGTCTTCTGTTTTGGCAACAGTCTTCTCACCTATGAAACTGAAATCATCCTCAAGATCATCTCCACTTGCAAATTTGGTAACCTTTCCTCTTGGTTCATTCCCTGAAAATAACAAGAAAACAAGGAGAACCAAACTTAGAAGAATGCCAACTAACTTAACTGATAAGAGCACCTTTTACAAACTAATTGAAATAAATGAGTGCTGCACAATATCAAAAACTTACATTTGGGATTAGAATTGCCAGAACCTATTGAATTCCTGCTGTCTTTGTTAGGACAGTCTCGTGCCAAATGTGTTACACCGCCACATATTTTACAAGAACCACCCTAAGAAACAAAATAGCACAATCATGAATCAATAACCTCTCCTAAGAACTTAATTCCCTGTTAAGATTAATAACATAGTATCAATGACATGGTAAAGTGAAGATCACATATGTAAGTCATTTACCTTTGGATAAATACCATGAGAGTTTTTAGGACAGTCCTTGCTCAGGTGACCAGTCTCGTTACAGACGAAGCACTTGGCAAATTTAGTTCCTCCTGCATCACCAGACGAACAAATATGAATAACATAACAATGACATGAACGTAGTTGCAAGCTTCATCACCAGATTGACACAAGTCCATGTGTGATCAAATCACCCTCAGGTTAGCTCAATTTCAATTCATTAGTTCAGAGCTAATATAATGATCGCACATGACATATACAAGTAACAGCTCAAAACATATATTAAGCACTTGAAAATCACCAAACAAATTCCTCTTTATGATTATCTGAGCCATGAGTACTAACCAGTAGAATTAAGAATAGAGACACAATGATTAAGGGTGAAGCAGAGGGGATAAAAAAATCTTCCAAACTATAATTTTTTTGTAGCATGTAGTCATAGATAACAATTTTCAATTCAAAACCTCCTAGAGAGTTAATACTCAAGTTCTTATTTCTTCAAGAAGCTCCATTCAAACCCCAAAGTTCACTTCATCGTAAATATAGAATAATTAATCACTTGTAAAACCAATTCCGCCTGAGGATTACTCCATTCAGAAAACTATATGATTTCAGTAGGGATAATTTAGCATTTCCATTGTTCGTCTAAACATCAAGTGCACGCTGTCATGTTGATCTAAAATCAGTTCATCAGAGATGTGCAATATATCACTAAACAAGCACACTAAATCCTAGCCCTTTAATATATTCTGCAAACATCACCTAAGAATCAAACCAACTCAAATGTAATCTAAAATACAGCAGTAACTTACCATCTTGAAGAGGTAAGGGGCATCTAGAAAGCGAATGCCCAGTTTCCCCACAATTATAACATAACTTCGCCTCCATATCATTCTCATTCTTCCTTTGGCAATTCTTCAGACTATGCCCACGTTGTCGACAAAACAAGCATATCTGCAAAGCATCATATAAGCACAAACCCATCAACATAAGTTTCTATCATTTACATCACTAAATGCCATACACACATTCATAATCCATATTTCCATCTACCAGTAACCAATTACTGCATAAAGCCACATAAACCCAGATAGGGAAAACTGAAACTAAACCAAAACTGGGTACAAGAATCACAGCACCTTGTGCCTATCCCACTCAGCTTTCTCAGGGCAAAGCTTGGCAATATGGTCAGTGCCTTTACAAATGAAGCAGCTATCACCGGGCTTCATACCAGGGACTCTAAGTGGGTGTTTACTCCGAGACTTCTTGGCTGCTCTATCCGGGTCATTGGGTGCTCCAGATTCTGATCTCTTGCGCTTGAAGCTGGGCTTCTTTACCTTCTTCTTCTTGCTTGGGTCTTTTGGGGGAGTTGGCTCTGGGGTTTTAACCAGTTCTGGGTGCTCTGCTCTGAATCTCTTGCGTGCCTCTCTCTGTCTTTTGTTCGCCATGTTTGGTATGCAAAAGGAGGAGGAGAGAGTTTGAGAGGGTTTTGGGGTGCTTTGAGGGTTCAAGGAGATGGGAGATCAGCTGCGGGGAGGAGCACTATAGTTAACTTAGGTGTCGTAAATGGGCCTGCTTTTGGAGTTCAACCCAATATTAAGCTGAAAATCAGTTATTGTGTTTTGTCCTGGCTCATTTTGTCTTCTTTGTTTTCAATAATTGATGTAAAAGAGAGAAAAATTGATGGAGTCGACCTTGGTAAATATGAAAGCAGATCATATTGCTTGAAATATCTTTTCTTTACATATACGAATTATAAAATCTTAAAGGTGTATGATTATTAGAGTTTATAGTAATCAATAAAAACATGTTAAAGTTTGACCGTATATGACTTGCATAGTTAATTCGGAGATTGTCTAGTTATGGAAGAGAAAAACGTGTTGTATATATATTATATATTACCTTGCTTGTAGTTATAGAAACAAAAATGAGCAAAAAAATAGTGTCATGTTGTTGTGTTCTTTATCTGTTATTATTCAATGCAGAACAAAAATTGATGGAGAAGCAAGGACTCCAAAATCAAATCATAATTGAGCTACATGCCTAATGTAAAAATCAAATATATATATATATATACATAGATTTTATCTAGAGCTGAACCGTACTAGCTTTAAGGCAGTTATTAATGTTTTAACGATCATCAATTTGGCTGAAAATTTGCAGAGATGATCTATACACTAGTACCTAAAAAATGAACAGTCAAGATGTGGATATGCGACAAAAAGTGATCCAAAACTCGAAGTTCACACTTTAATTTCAAATGAGAACGTCACTTTGGATAAGATCTAATATATACATATATATATATATATATAGAGAGAGAGAGAGAGATCAAATGATTTTTTCTTTATTCCAAAATCAAATCATTGTTTTTTCCTTTACACATATTTGACTACTTGACTTGCATAGTCAATTAAAGATTTGCACTGTTACATGGGATGCATAGTCATATCCTATTGTTTTACCAATTAAGCTACATCTCCGATTTGGTTATTAGCGAGATCTTAACGATTGAAAAATTCTTTAGAAACACAAGGAAAAAAATATTTCTTAACAAAAAAATATTAATAATAATAATAATTAATGGAAACGTAAGGAGTCGAACCCTGATAAATAAAAAAACATATCCCATTGCTCTTGGCATTGAGCTACATCCCCAACTTGAAATATTAATATATATATATATATATATATCTTTTGTGCATGTAATGAGTTTTAGAGTTCTTGACTGCTTGACTTGCATAGTCAATTGAAGATTTGCATGGTTACAAGAAAGTAAAATGTGATGCATAGTCATATCCTATTGCTTTACCAATTGAGCTACATCTCCAATCTAGTTATTAACAAGATCTTACCGATTGACAAATTTTCTTTAGAAAAACAAGAAGAAAAAAAAATTCCTAACTGCTTGACTTGCATAGTTGATTGAAGATTTGATGATTACAAGAAAGTAAAACGTGATGCATAGTCATATCCTATTGCTTTACCAATTGAGCTATATCTCCAATTTGGTTATTAGCGAGATCTTAACGATTGAGAAATTCTTTAGAAACACAAGAAGAAAAAAATTTCATTTCAAAAAAACAATAACAATAATTAATGGAGACCAAGGAATCGAACCCTGGTAAATAAGAAAGCATATCCCATTGCTCTACCAATTGACCTATAGCCCCAACTTGAAATATTAATATATATATATATATATATATATATATCTTTTGTGCATGTAATGAGTTTTAGAGTTCTTGACTGCTTGACTTGCATAGTCAATTGAAGATTTGCATGGTTACAAGAAAGTAAAATGTGATGCATAGTCATATCCTATTGCTTTACCAATTGAGCTACATCTCCAATTTGGTTATTAACAAGATCTTACCGATTGACAAATTTTCTTTAGAAAAACAAGAAGAAAAAAAAAATCCTAACTGCTTGACTTGCATAGTCAATTGAAGATTTGCATGGTTACAAGAAAGTAAAACGTGATGCATAGTCATATCCTATTGCTTTACCAATTGAGCTACATCTCCAATTTGGTTATTAACGAGATCTTAACGATTGAGAAATCCTTTAGAAACACAAGAAGAAAAAAATTTCATTTCAAAAAAAACAATAACAATAATTAATGGAGACGCAAGGAATTGAACCCTGGTAAATAAGAAAGCATATCCCATTGCTCTACCAATTGAGCTACATCCCCAACTTGAAATATTAATATATATATATATATATATATATATCTTATGTGCATGTAATGAGTTTTAGAGTTCTTGACTGCTTGACTTGCATAGTCAATTGAAGATTTGCATGGTTACAAGAAAGTAAAATGTGATGCATAGTCATATCCTATTGCTTTACCAATTGAGCTACATCTCCAATTTGGTTATTAACAAGATCTTACCGATTGACAAATTTTCTTTAGAAAAACAAGAAAAAAAAAATCCTAACTGCTTGACTTGCATAGTCAATTGAAGATTTGATGATTACAAGAAAGTAAAACGTGATGCATAGTCATATCCTATTGCTTTACCAATTGAGCTACATCTCCAATTTGGTTATTAACGAGATCTTAACGATTGAGAAATTCTTTAGAAACACAAGAAGAAAAAAATTTCATTTCAAAAAAACAATAACAATAATTAATGGAGACGCAAGGAATCAAACCCTGGTAAATAAGAAAGCATATCCCATTGCTCTACCAATTGAGCTACATCCCCAACTTGGAATGTTAATATATATTTTCTGTACATATAATAAGTCTAAGAGTTCTTGTCTGCTTCACTTGCAAAGTCAATTGAAGATTTGAATGGTTACAAGAAAGTAAAATGTGATGTATAGTCATATCCTATTGCTTTACTAATTGAGCTACATCTCCAATTTGGTTATTAACGAGATCTTAACAATTGACAAATTCTTTAGAAACACAAGAAAATATAAAATTCCTTTCAAAGGAAAAAAAAATGGAGATGCAAGGAGTCGAACCCTGATAAATAAGAAAGCGTATCCCATTGTTATACCAATTGAGCTACATCCCCAACTTGAAACATTAATATATATTTTCTGTACATATGATAAGTTTTAGAGTTCTTGATTGCTTGACTTGTATACTCAATTGAAGATTTGCATGGTTACAAGAAAGTAAAATGTGATGCATAGTCATGTCACATTATAATTAACGGAGACACAAGGAGTCGAACCCTGATAAAGCGCATCCCATTGCTCTACCAATTGAACTACATCCCCAACTTGAAATTTTTATACTTTAATTCACAATTTATATCTCAACGGTGTACGATTAGTTTATAGTGATAAAAATAAAAAAAAAAGATAAAGGAGTAAATGTATATATATATATATTTCGTAACTATAATAAATTATCAACTATCAAAGGTGTCCACTTGTTAGAATTATAGTGGTAGCAACCAATAAGAACATCGTCTTAGAGTTCTCGGGTCTATGACTTGTATCATCAAATTTCATCTTACGGTTTCGTTTACTAATTTTTCTTTGCTATGGTATGAAAATGTCTTATGGCCAAAAGTATATTTCCCTCACCTCATTTGACACCTCCCTCCCCACCAGAAAAAGATCGAAACACCCAATGGCACTTCTCCGAAATCAAATTGCTTGCAATGCCAGCAACCCAAAAGCGTAAGCTTCTGGCACCCTTTGGAAATGTCAAAGCTTTTCTTCACTCTGGCCAATGAGGCCTAAAATTTTAACGAATAAAATAATCTGGATCCTGGAATGGGAGTGCAATCATAAATCTGTAATGGTCAATCTGGAAGATTACCAATAAAAGCGTTTGCTTTGGGAGCAAGGCTTGAGTGATGGCTACACTTGCTCTCGATCGAGATGATAATTACATTGCTTCTTTCTGCTTTTGTTAGTCTTCTAGGGCATGGGTCCTCTTCAATAATCTCAGTGCTAGATTGAGTAACAAGTACGGTTGGCATGTCACGTTTCATGCTTGTTTAGCTTCCAACTGAGAATTGGTAGGCCAGGAGGTACTGCAAAGTTGATATGTGACAACTAATCTTCCACTCTATCCATGAATACACTATACTGCGAGTCTGAAGGATTCGTGAATTATTATTCGCAAGATGAGATATAGTTTGTGTTATCCTAATAAGTTTACATGTTTATCATCTTCATCGCACATATATTATTACTAAAGGAATAAGTCGAACACTTTCTCTTAGTTGTTTTACACGCTCATCATCTCCATAACACATGATGTTATTGAACATGTGTATTTCGGACATTTTAACAAACATATCATTTTTTAGGTAATTAGACATCGAATAAATATGAGATAAAAAATCTCATCGTTAGAGGAAACGACGCAATAATTTTAATAAGAGTAAAACTCAAACTGACATAACCAAAATACCTGATGATTATTCAACCTGATCTCAAACTTCTTGGCCTACATGATTACTTTTGTTAACACATTATAAAGTTTGTTATCTAGAACAAAATTATTATTGCATATTAACTTTGGAGTGTTTCAATATACCAAACAATTCTTCAAGATCCCCTAATAGTCCAATATTTGATATTATTTTTACTAGACCTCCAATAATGGTTTCAAGTTGTACATGTCTTTATAATTATACAATCAAGCACATGCCACATAATTTTGTTTGAAACTGATTTTTCTGAATTTAAATATTTCTTATCAAAAATAAAAGCAAATATTAATTTGCTTGAAGTGCTACTCACATGACCCTCACTTCCAGTCACGTGCTTATCTGGTCCGAGCCGCATGTGCAGACCTGCGGACTCTCACCGCATCCATCCAAATCCACACTAACCACTGACTCCACCACTGAACCGCATCGCGTCACTCTCTCGTGATCCAAAATATCCTAACCGTTTCAAAAGCGTCAGTTAGCGCATCTATTACACTCACACCAAACCTTCCTTACACCCCAAAATCAAACCGTTCATCTAAATTGATTCCATTCCAGTCAACTCACGCAACGCTTCAGATCCAATCCAACCCCTGCTGTCACCGTAACCGATCCCGCCTTATTAGGCTCTGAAACAATCAGGTTTGCTTTTCAAAATTTAAATTCCCACCTCAAATTAACGGCGCCGTCAAATCCGACCGTCAACCCCACCCACTATAAAAGCCCTCAACTCACCCTTCATCTTCCAAAATCCAAACCCTCTCTCATTTCTCTCTGAGAATTTGAGAACCTTCTTCTTCTTCTTCTTGTTTCTGAAACCCTTGGTTTCCAGTGCCATTCAAAATGCGTGAGATCCTTCACATCCAGGGAGGCCAGTGCGGCAACCAGATCGGAGCCAAGTTCTGGGAGGTCGTCTGCGCCGAGCACGGCATCGACTCCACCGGTCGGTACGGCGGCGACAACGAGCTCCAACTCGAGCGCGTCAATGTCTACTACAACGAGGCCAGTTGCGGCAGGTTTGTTCCACGCGCCGTGCTCATGGATCTGGAGCCTGGCACCATGGACAGCGTCAGATCTGGACCCTACGGCCAGATCTTCCGGCCGGATAACTTCGTGTTTGGACAGTCCGGCGCCGGGAACAATTGGGCGAAAGGTCACTACACTGAAGGCGCTGAGTTGATTGACTCGGTTCTTGACGTTGTCAGGAAGGAGGCAGAGAACTGTGACTGCTTGCAAGGTAGTATTATTCAAGCCTTAGTTTCTGATTTTTTTCGAAAGTGTTTCATGTAATTTCGCTACTGGAACTCGTTTTCGAGTTCAATTTTAGTGTTCTTGTTTAGATCTATGCTTACTCTGACTCGGTAGTTGGCTAGATCCATGTACATTTTGATATGCTGCTTAGCTCTAGCATTTTACTTCCTCTGTGGTTGATTTTATCGAAAAGCATGAGAAAATATGTAGTTATATATTAGAATAGCATCTGTTTGGTAGATTTCGTAGATTCGTGACTGTACTAATGGTTAACTGATGTAAATTTTTTGCTGAATTATCACAGGGTTTCAAGTTTGCCACTCTCTGGGAGGTGGTACTGGTTCTGGAATGGGAACACTTCTCATTTCTAAGATCAGAGAGGAGTATCCAGACCGAATGATGCTCACTTTCTCTGTGTTTCCGTCCCCTAAGGTGTCTGACACTGTGGTTGAGCCATACAATGCGACTCTCTCTGTTCACCAGCTTGTTGAAAATGCAGATGAGTGTATGGTTTTGGATAACGAAGCTCTCTATGACATTTGCTTCCGAACACTGAAGCTCACTACTCCAAGCTGTGAGTTTATACTCCTTTTGGTCTTCTGCCTTGTTATATTATAAATATTGTTTCCATGTTCAATTTGGAAATATGTGTGGTTTACTTTTTGTTTGCTTTGGATCTTGTATTTCGTACACTTTCATTGAGAAACAAGGTGTTGAAAATTTGACTTCGGAAGGTCGGGGTCAACTGTAGTATAATTCTACTGCAATATCAGCTATGCATAAAGTTTTAATTGTTTCTGCTTTCGGATCAGATGTGGTTGGCTTACCATACAGAAATTATAGTACCAACCTACTTTGTCTTAGAAGATAGGCAGAAAATGCGTAACGTAGTAGCTAGAGATGGATTATGACAGTAGCCGGTAGTGATTCCCATGTCTTACTGTTTGCTGCCATAATTACATGCTTTAAAATCATCTTAGAGACTGTGCACGTAGTGTAACATTGGTTTTATTGTTTCACTTATTTGTTTGGATCTTACCTGACTAGCTGCTCTTGTTTGGAGAACAATTATGGTTTAAGTTTCTTCATTGACACTATGAACTATGGCTTAAGCTAACCAATGATTTCTACTTGATTCAGTTGGTGATTTGAATCATTTGATTTCTGCTACCATGAGCGGTGTAACCTGCTGCCTTCGTTTCCCTGGACAACTCAACTCTGATCTCCGCAAGCTTGCTGTTAATCTGATCCCATTCCCCCGATTGCATTTCTTCATGGTTGGGTTTGCTCCACTTACATCTCGTGGATCCCAGCAATACAGGGCACTCACTGTTCCAGAGCTCACTCAACAGATGTGGGATGCCAAGAACATGATGTGTGCTGCTGATCCTCGTCACGGGCGGTATTTGACTGCTTCAGCAATGTTCCGTGGTAAGATGAGCACCAAGGAAGTTGATGAACAGATGATCAATGTCCAAAACAAGAATTCATCCTACTTTGTTGAGTGGATCCCCAACAATGTCAAGTCCACTGTTTGTGACATCCCACCAACCGGTCTGAAGATGGCTTCGACATTCATTGGCAACTCCACTTCCATTCAAGAAATGTTCCGGAGGGTGAGTGAGCAGTTCACTGCTATGTTCCGCAGAAAGGCTTTCTTGCATTGGTACACAGGAGAGGGAATGGATGAGATGGAGTTTACCGAGGCAGAGAGCAACATGAATGACCTTGTTTCAGAGTACCAGCAGTACCAGGATGCCACTGCAGATGAGGAAGGGTACGATTATGAAGATGAGGAGGACGTTCAGGAGGAGGCTTGATCTTTTCCTCTGCTCTGTTTCTGTTTGGTTATGTTGTGAATGTCATCTTCATTTGTTCTTATAATCTTGTTTGGCGATTGGATTGTTGGATTGGCCGCTATCGCATGCTTGGTTTTTATTGTAGTTATTTAGGTAGTGATCTGGAAATATGGTTGGTTTACTAAGATGTGGTGTCTTTCATGACTGGTGTCCAGTAAAGATTGCGTTAGTTATGGTTAAGTGCTCTTGGTGGTGTTGATTGTTTAACTTTTTCAGTATCACTCGTTGAATTTCTGCCGGCGAATGCTATGGCCTTCACCGGACAAACTAGTCGGGGCAGAAGTGCTCCATTGTTAAACCAAAAAGTATATAACATTGACCAAAGGCTTACCATAGAAATAACTTTATTCTCATTCAATCCGTGGGTATATTAAAGCATACAAAGCGATGACTATTGCCAGAATATACCCGTTTTTTCTGTTACATAGAACATAACTAATCTATACCTAGTTACTAACTCTGATTTGACACACATATATTATAATGATTGAAATAACTTATAATGATTGAAATAACACACAGGCCCCGAATGATGTAGATGATCCACACGGGGTACTTTTGTAATTAAGTTCAGTAACCTGGTGTCAGTGCTGGAGCATCGGCAGATGGTGTCTGTGCTGGAGCAACGTAGTGTTCAGCTTCCAAGTTCATGTAGTTTACTGGTGCCTCTGCTACCAAGTTAACCG
Source organism: Rosa persica (assembly GCA_025331145.1). Taxonomy (NCBI): domain Eukaryota; kingdom Viridiplantae; phylum Streptophyta; class Magnoliopsida; order Rosales; family Rosaceae; genus Rosa; species Rosa persica. The sequence goes on from WFKR01000001.1 coordinate 42,317,619, forward strand.
ATTTTACTGGTCCTGGCGCAACATATCCAGAGCTTCGCAACTCGGACAAATCCCTACGAGCATTTTCTCCTTGTGCTTCACATAATTTTGGAAGGAACACCCCTATAACACCAAGATCAACGAAATTCATGTCATTTACATATTAACGTACTCTAAGATATATATTGACGTATCATTTCATGAGCAAATTTGGTATTGCGTTAGCATGATGTTATTTGCACAGGTACCTTCACCAGCTGCGAGGTTGAAGTAAAGGTCAACAATGTTGGGGCAGCTGCCGTAGCACTGAGGAGAGCAAAGCTTCTGTGCAAAGCGAGACTCGAGGAGAGAGTCGGATGAGATTCCATAAGACTTGCGGTCCAGGCCGCAAGATTTAATGCACTGCTCGCTCTCGATCCAGTCCTTCAGCTTATCTGCTTCAATCTCTGATGTGCGGCATGTGTATGCTTCCTCTCCGCTCCTCTTTACGTGCTTCTCAAGCACACAGCGTTTGGCCGATGATGACACTGCGAATGCACAAGTGCTTTCGTCTAGATTCTCACATGTTACTCCCCCTGCAAACACCAATTAATTAGCTTTATTTATATTAGTGATATTGATTTATGGTCTCATAACATAACATGTTAAATTGTTTGAGAAAAAAAAAATGTTCCGATACATGAAACATTAGAAGACTTAGATCACGAACCTAGAGTGCCTTGCACGCAAACAGCAAGGGCAAGAGCGAGGACTGCAAGGGTCATGAAGCAGAAGTTAGAAGCCATAACCGCAGCTAGCTGATCCAATGATGCAATCACAGAAGAGAAAGCTAGAGTTTCTGGTAATGGCAGAAGCTCTGTGCTTGACCTATGGGATGGAACTTGTAGTTTGGGTTGTGAAGATGCATGAGAGGGAAGAACCCCTTTTATAGTGCTGGTGTACCGCGCTGATTAGGCTCCGTAATTAGTTAGGAGATGTTGGACTTTGAATCTGAAAAAATGGACACGAACCCTACTTTAAATTTTAGTGGAAGTGAAGAATAGGACTTATAATTACTATGAGATAGTAGGGCCGTGTTCAAGGGGTTTCTATTACCCTAATACAAGTAACTTACTAGTCAATTTAAACTATATATACACATGTCTGCCCGCTATCAATGGCGTAGATATATGCATATGTATGGATTCTAATTAATAAACCATGCGCGCTACACCCAAATAGAAGTCTCCCTTAATTTGAAAGTTGACATAGTTTAATTACGATCTCTTTAATTAATATGGTCAGTTTATCACGGTAGAGTGCTACCTTAATTCCGTTCCTTTTACTGTTTTGCTGGTTCGTTCGTTAATTTGGTATTCGATCTAGAAACAAAATTCTTATTCTTGAGGCTAATCACTGCTGTTAGACACTGTTTCCTTTGCAAGTTCGGTTCAAAACCATAAGGATTAAATTAATCCACCTCATTAGAAATGAAAACCGAATCAAAGAGCAATGATCGTATCGAGTAACTATAATGGAACGATGTTTATTGGTACTTGATAATGACACATAAACTGTATGTGAAACCGATCGATAGATATTTTTTTTTCCCTTGCGGCAAAATCAAAAACTAAAGAACTGGAAAATAATACCTTTTAAGTTCATTTTATTAACACCGTATATCAATATTTATTTTTCACTGAAATGGTTTTTAAAAGCTGAATAGTTATGATACGCAGATAGAGAGAATTTCAATGGATGTGTCTACAGTAATCTGGACCCAAGTATTATCCTTAATCTTGTCTTTTTTGAAGGGAGAAGAATATACATATTAGTTAATTAAGTTCAATCAATCTGCCTAACTTTCGATTGTATGGTACCACTCTCCATCCTGTTTGCTTATTTTAACCGTTTATTTTAAATGTCTTGCATATATCTAAGACCGTACCTAGCTAGTTTGTGATTCTAAGATCTCGTAGCACTGTAACTTGGTTGATTTGGTGAGGTTCAAATCAGGGAGTTTGACACTTGCATGCATTATATTGTTTCTTTTAGATCTCTCTCTCTCTCTCTCTGATCGATATCCTAGTTATATAGGGGATGCCATCATTGTTGTTCTCAAGTTTGTATGAGACCTTTAATTCAAGTTGGATATATAGTTGTTAGTATGAGAGATATGCGAGTTGAAGTTGTAAGTTGCAACTAAGGGCTGGTCCAACAGTTCGCCAACTCCCGTTGGGTAGCTTGGTTGATTAGAGACTCGAGAATGAAAAGGAAAGTCATCTTCGGATGTTTAGTACATAAATAACCTATGATTTAATAAAGACGTACAGATCATGATCCCTTGTGAAAAAAAAAAAAAATTATTAGCTGCGAACAGAAAAAATATATATATAAAAAAGTGTTGATTGCATGAATTAGAGTACCCCTATAAAGGAGGAAAATGGAAACCATTTGCCCACAGGCACAGGGTCTACGTTCCATTATGTAAACTAGTACAAGAGAAGTTGTGAATTGAAACTTGACTATATTTCTTTTCTTAAGTTTATATTCCTTAGGGTTTATTGAGTTAATACTAGTACTAGAGAAGTTATAGAGCTAATAGTACTGGAGAAATTGTGAACAGTAGTCTTTCCCAATGGAAGCTGGTCACATCAGAACCAAACTTAAATTGCTAATTAGCAACCCAACAAAATTTCATTCCATGCATAAACCATCCCCAGTTACATTGAAAACCATATGAAAAACCGAATTAGCAACCCATATTTTCCTCAAGTAGAGTTGTATACGAAACTGCACACGCAATAGAGTCCATATCAAACAGTAACCTCAAGCATATAAGGCCATAAGACAAGATATTTTTTGTTGTTTCCAACTTTCTGGGATGGTTCTTGTTCTTGTCCTCCTTTCAGATGATTCCTAAGCCCCCCAACTAAGCCGTACGTCAATGCATACTTCAATACAAAAAAATAAAAAGACGAAGAAAATAAACTCAGAAAAAGAAAGCTACTGGTCAAGAAATTGAGAGTTAAAACGTGGACCGCCATCTGTGTAGACTTCTGGTGCAGATGTTTGGTAGACATGTAAAGAAAGCTATAAGCTACAGTATTTTTTTCATCATTTCGTAGAGAGAGAGAGAGAGAGAGGAGAGGAAGGAGGAGAAGAAAAAGAAGAGGACTACTGTTCTCCTCCGTGGTTTACGGGTGAATATTATAATATTATCTTTGCAATTAGAGCAAGGACTGCGGCTTAGAGTTTGTTATAATCAACAGACACAGACATCAGTTTGGACTTTGATCTTCTGGATGGATATGAATATCTGTACTTTGTTGTTAAATTCATGATGATCGTGTGAGTCGGAGACGGGGAGACATTTATATCTGCGATGCTTTTCAAACTTCTATCTAGGAGTATTTCCACTAAAGAAACCGATGTTTTCCATCGATAATACTAATACTGAAGGTAATTAAGATACTAAAAGTACCAATGCTTCGCGCCGCATGTGTGAATATTGATGTGTGGTTACATTAGAAAATTGTCCCAAGTCAGTGGGAAACTGACTTTTTTCAAAAAGAGAAAAATTTGTTTAGTGACTTGATTTTCGCCGGCCAAAAAGGTGAACGTTTTTTTGGAGCAAAATGACATGTTCTTATTTTCTAATCAAAAATATTTTCCACCTCTAAATCATGATTTTTAAGTAATTCTCGATTTGACGAAATTCAAATAGCTTAATTCGATTCTTTACTATTTCACAGTCAGAAAAAAAAAGAAAATTAACAATAAAATTGGGTCAAGAGTTTTGAGGTCCATGGCTTGGAATAGTTCCTAAAAATCATGTTTTACCAATTGTGAGATGATATTTTGAGAAGAAAAAAAATGTTGACAATGTAGTTTTTGATATATTTTGGTGTGCCGGCACACTAGGGGTGTGCCTATAACACCTTCAAAGTGCAAAACTATGTCAAATACTTTCTTTGCAAAATTTCTCGTGTCATAATCCATTAAAGACAAAGCATGACTTTTAAAATATAATACTCCACTTGCCGGAACAGAAGAATCTCAAACATATTATTTTTAACAATTTTCTAAAATAAAAAAAACTACAAGTAAATCATACAAAAATATTCATTCGAGATTTTTTTAGGTCCATCACTTAGAGAAGCATTGAAACATCACTGCAAACTCATATACAATTCTCACTACAAAACAATGTATGCATGCTTATTTAAACACAAAGCCCTTATAATCTTCAACATCTGGTATGAGATGTGAATCATGTGATGTTAGTCTACTTTCTATATCGTATTGAATGGTTAAAAACAATCACATATTTGCGAAGATAATAGAATTTTCAGTACTTCAACATAAAGTGGAAATCACACACACACACACGCGCGTACTTCAACATAAACTGGAAATCACACACACACAGAGGGAGGGGGTGCGGATGATAGAGAGAGAAAGAGCATGGGAAAAGATTCAAAGATTCTTGCAGTCTTGTGCATGCTTCCCCTACCATTTTAGACTGATCAACAACCTGGAAATTGTCAGAATACATAGAACAACAATCACCACGGCCTTAAGTAAAAGAACTACAAAGAATTAGTTTACAGGAGTGTAATTGTATTCTCTTCCTTTTAAGATCATCTATATATATGAACCTAACTACATAATGAACAATATATTCAGTAATCTACAGTACTTCAGGCATGTATGATTTCTAGATCGATCTGTACCTACTACATAAACAAAGCTGATAAAACTGACGCAAAATATTTGCATGTGTAATTGATTTCTTACTTAACTACTTACCTGGATTCATCAATCTCATTGATTCCGAACTAGTTGATGATGGAAACTTCCGAAGAGATCGCATGATCCAATTAACGGCAAATACCATGTGGATGTGATTAGGGTTACAAAATTAGATCAATGCGATCCCTTTGGAAGCCTCCACCTGCACTAATTAGTGAAGAAGCATAGTAAGTTTAAGTATTTTTGAGAGATGAAAATATAATTATATGCACTCGTTCAGGGTAGGTTCTTGAATTATATAGCAAAAGAGAAGGTTGGCTGCTTTTGGCTTCTTTAATTTGTTCATGCATTTGGTGTGATTGAGGAAGTTAGCTTCGCATATATATACATATATAAATACACATGAGTCATGAAAGATATGCTTCTTTCTCGATCAAGTAGTTAATGTAAAGCTAGCTATTTGCTTTCTATCTATCTCCCTCATGACTCATGCATTTTCATTTATTCTCTAATTAATTTGTTATTATGTATAACTGATCTTATACATAATAAAATCCTCAAATAACAATGACTCAACTAGCTAATTAAGCACACGAGCAAATCAGAATCCATGAAAATTAGGCCATTTTAAGCTTTTCCCAGGCAAAGTGGATAATTTGGGAGTAACAATGAATGGCAAAATCACATGGCCTACGACATTAAATCCTCTGAAGTGTTAAATCTCAAATCCTGGTATGTAAGTCGTATGAGGGACCAAACGTCAAATAATAGCATGGGGCACTTGCACTAGCATATGGTATGTTATAAGATAGGCAGGTAAGTGTTGTAATCACACAGCAATCCTTGCTACCAAGAAACTCAGCATTATTCCCTATCAGATAGTGACACATTCCTTCCCTCCCCTAGCACCCTTGTTCACCCAAACTCTCATTCAATGCGAATCCCTAGCTAGCCTTCTACTTATATTTGTTACATGTATGAAATTCCATGGTTGAAGTTAAGAATTAAGAGCACAATGCACAACAGAAGAACCCTAGCCGGGAGCAAAGCGTCATCCATACTTATATTGTGATTCTTGGCCCAAAGCTGACAAACGAGGAGACTAATCCACTTCAAGTATGATGCTTTCAGCTGAAAACGAACCTAAGACCCAATGGTATGAGACTTAGAAGCTCACCCAAGCTGAAGCCGAGTTTGCGAACTCGACCACACCTTCCGATTAATTTATCCAGGCCAGGCCCATAAGATCCTTGGGCCCATTGTATGCTCGTCACAATAACCCGGCCCGGGTTAGTTCGGTTAGGGCTCTGCAAATTCCCGCGTCTCTCTCACTGAAGCTTCAAAGAAGAAGAAGAAGAAGATGACGGTGACCAACAGCGGCATCCAATACGCCGTTCAGATCATCACCAAACACTTCGGCAACCTCGTCGCTGTAACTCCCTCTCTCTCTATCTCTCTCTAATTTCACCCTTCAATTCACTTCGCTCTTAAATTTTCCATCTTTACGATTTTGCAGAAAGTATGCGAAACCCTTCTGAAATCCGGACCGTTAAACCTGGGCGCTCTAATCCGATCGACGGCGCTCACTCCCCAGCAAGTCAAGAACTCTCTCCTGATTCTGGTCCAGCACAATTGCGTCCAGCCCTTTACCCAAGAGTCCAGTAATTCCACTGCTTATCTCAATTTTTTTTGGGGGTTTTTGATTATTTCAATCTGTTTCGTAAAACCCTAGATTGATTTTGAGTAAAGTTAGTTGCTTTTTGTGAATATCTTATCTCAATTTTTTTTTTTTTTTTTTGGGGGGTGGGGGTTGGTGTTTGATTATTTGAATCTGTTTTGTAAAACCCTATATTTAATTTGAGTAAAGCTAATTGCTTTTTTGCGGATTTGTGGTTATGCAGGGGCCGGGCTTAAAGTTCAGTACATTGCGGTGTACGATAACATACTCCATCGACTTAGGTTTGCGAAATTTCTGGCGGTTGTGGCCCAGGAGCTTGATGATGATGTTAGTTCATTTTTTTTTTGTATTGGTTTTTGTTGTTTTTGGGGGTGGATTATTTGTTTGGTGAAATTTAGGGGTTGGATTTCGATTGGTGTTTTATGTACATTTGGTTTGTTTTGGTAGTGCAAACAACTTCTTGCTGGTTTACTTGAGCATGGTAGACTTTCACAGCAACAATTAATGGACAGAGCCAATCAGAAATCCAAATCAAATAGCAGTCAAGGTATTGCTTTAAGGTTTGATCTATTTGATATCGGAAAATGATGAATTCAATAGTGTTCTTTTGTGGTAAGGAAAAGAGAATTTAATGGGATGTTTTGATTAATTGTACTTTTTTGTGTGTCTCCATGTCTATACATGCTATTTTCTATTGGGGATATTTACTGTTTCTGGGTTTTCTTTCTGCAGTTCAGAATGCTGCTCAAGATAACTTTGTTAGACTTGTGACTGCTCGTTTTGTTGAACGCTGCCCGGCCCCTGAACCACTTCTTGAAGAAGCACCTGAACAAGAAGGTCCAAAGAAGCCACGCTCTAAATCTGCTAAGGTAATGCAACTTGATATTTTGTGTCAAATATAATATATTATGTTTTGGGTAGGCCTCTTTGATGTGGGGTGTTTGATAATTAAAACTTCTGTTACATCTGTTGACGGAGATTGAGTTGTATCGGTGTTTGAATAGTGTGATTTCAGGTTTCAGGTTCCTGTCAATTATTAGTTAATCTTCACATGATTATTTATGTAGTGACATCAATTAGCCTAATGACTAGTTGGCTCATTTGTTAATGCTTTTGTGTTTGGACTTAATGTCTATATCAGATAACTCATACAGTTCCTTATATTAAAAATACTCCAATCAAACAATAGATGTGTTAGAATTAATACTGACACGGATAAACAGATGGAAGAACATATTTGTTGTGTCAAAATCAGGTTATTGCTTTTCGGATATTCTGATAAACTATTATTCAATTAAGTCATATAATTTTCAAGTCCGTGTGAAGTAACAATGAACCCTGACTTGATATTTTATGTCAGAGTCATTTCGTGTTTGAACAACTGTCCTAGTTGATCCTGTGTGAACATTTTAAGTTTGTTGGTTAAAACCCTGCATCCTTATAAATCAACATTTCAATCAACTCTTACAGATGGCTCAAGTATCAGAGACCATAGAACAACGTGTTCTAGCAGCAGCAAGGCCTATGGAAGCAATAAGATTTTTAATTACGACAGATCCAGAAACTGATGATCCATTACAAAAAAGTGAGAATAATTCCTCTAGTACGAGTGTTGGGGAGAAGGTTGGTACATGGATTATTGTTTGCAGTGTGCAATTTCTTGTAGTCTAGTTATGTTCTAATATGCAGTTTTCTGATTTATAGCGCAAGTTTGATGATTTGGATATTGGTGAAGAACATGGGTCCAATGACAAGGAAGTGATTCTTTGGCGTGCTAATTTTGAGCAGTTCATTCGTTATCTAAGGCATAAGGTTGGTTTTCTGTCTGATTTTCCATTTTATTTATAATTATCAATTCATGTTAATGACGGAAAATTGTTTGTTAGACAATGTGTTGAGAATGTTTTGGCATGATTTAATCTAAAATACCTTTGCTTACACGCTTTTGTACGCTCTGTGTATGACTTTCTAGTAGCAGAGACTGTCAAATTCATATTTTCATGCATTTTATCAAACTATGTGTATGGTTGGCAGTACATGGTTTATTGAAATGAACCTTGGAATCGAATGCACTTGGTTGACCGTAACTAAAAAGGTAACATAAAGGTGGACAATCATATGGAGTGTCTGAACACTACCTAAGTTCTTTCTCTTTCACTGTAGTGGATAATGGGTTCTCTACTTCTCTTACTCTACCATTTTTAATTAAATTAGATGAATTCTCTTGACTGCATTCCTTGCTTTTCAGGTATGCTGCTCCTGTAAGTGAATGTATTCTCTCTTCTCAAATCAAAGAACTAAACAAAATATTGAAACTACTTTGATACTTGATTGTTGGGTTTAGGCTTGTGTTGAGAATGTTAGAGCACGACATGATGATGGAGCTGCAGTTGTGTTAAGAGCTGTGCTGAAGGCAACTAGAATGCAGGAGCCCAAAGTGAAAACAGATTATTCAGGTGAGCTGGAAGTTTGGATTAATATACTCTGAGTCGGTCATACACAGTTGACTACCTATGCTTGAGTCTAGGACTCTAGGACTCTAGGATATAATTTTTTTTATTAATCTGGTTATCCAGTAACTAAGTGACTAATTTTTTTAACTGTAATATTTGTTGAGTAGTTTTCCCATTCGTATTTGATAGATATATTTTCATTCAGCATAGATGGTTGTCTCTTTCAAATAGTCGAACTGGAGTTATTATGATGTTTATTGGTCTGTGTCTTGTATTATTATAAAGTTATAACTACAAGATACTTATAACACAAAAGTTGTTGCTTTTTCAGTATCCGTTTTTGCACAGATCATCATTTTCATTTAACTGTTCTGTGTGTTTCCACTTCCAATTCAAACATCTAAGCTGTGCCCGCCAACTGTTTGTATGTTTACCAATCTATATGCCACCACTGAGCTGGTTTGTCTTAGTTTTTTTTTTCTTTTTTCTTTTTTTCTTTTTTTCTTCAGGAAGTTGTTGGGTAGTTGCTTGGATCAAGCACCTAGTTCTATGATTTCAAGCGTTATTTGGGTTAGATATTTGTTTTTATTATTATTATTACTTTTTTATTTAAAATGAAAGTGGAATTGCAATAGTGTGAAAATAAAGTGAAATCATGGAACTTTTGCACCTGACTTCGTCATTCCACTTTACTAATTGTTGTGTTGATAATATTTGTAGTTCCTTTAAAGATGGATGCCATTTATAATGAGGTGATAGATAGTCCAGCCGGCCGTAGTTTGACCCAGGATCATGTCAGAGCTTCCCTCCGCTTGTTGTGCGGTAAACCTCTTGCAAGAGGAGAATATGAGGATGGGGATGAGCCATATAGCGTTGGTACACTGTCCTTTTTCTCATTCAATTTAAGAATTTGACCATCCTTTATCTTGCTTATGGATGGTTTGTATTTAGTTACTAGTGACAAAATGTCTCCCTTATTTTTTGCCATTACAGACTTGAAGAAAATTATAGAACTGCTTCAGAATGATGAGGTTTGTCAGATTTTTGTTATTTTCAAATACATGATATCTATCATTAGGTCACCAAGATAGATGTCTAAGCATACTTTCTATACTGCAGGTGGAGTCGATTGTTTCGAAAAGATATGGACAGGATGCTTATAGAATATTTAGGTTACTGACAAGCCAGTCAAATGCTGGTCGGTTTTTTGAGACAGATAAGGTAATAACATTGTTATGGTGCCACTTTTTGCAATCCATTAAGTTTTCTACATTCGGTAGAGCTGCTGTTAATTTGTTGCTCTCATTGTTTAGCATAATGTGGTACTGTGAGAAACTAATATGAGACCTAACCATATCTTCAACACTAGTCTTGTATGACATAAGTTGCTATTGCATAGTACATAGTTATCTAGCTCTGTATGCTACGACTGGCAATCCAGAAAGTTTTAAGATATGGGTAACAACTTGTTAGTATTCTGCTCTTTGTTGAGTGTACTGTATTACTGTAAGAAACTAAAAGGACACCTGGGTTACCTGGCCATATATTGTACATGAGTCTTATATGACTTGATATGACATACTCTAGTAGTATCTTTGGTAATTCATTTACTTGGTTCTTTATAGATATCAGTAGATGCCCTTGTTGACAAAAAGGAAACACCTAAGATCCTCTATAAGCTCTGGAAGGATGACTACGTTCATATGGAGGTACAGCATTTATCTTCTTCTTTTCTTTATGCACGTGGCACTTTATTTAGTTTTCTGCTGTTATGTTTTCAACTTTGTTTATCAATTACACAATCACAAATTTTGTTGACTTATCCTGTGTAAAGTCATATTGAGTATCATTATGAGCTTTATTTTCTGTGTGACAATATTTGATCTACCTGCAGAAATTATCATTGACAACAGCTAAACAGTCACAAGTCATGGTGTGGAAAGTGCACAAGTCCATTGTTTGGGAACATGTTTTAGATGAGATGTACCATGCGGCGTACAATTTGGTTAAGCGATATGATCATGAGAGGGAAGAAAATAAGGAGGTTTGTTGGTGCCTTTTCCTTACAAAATTCTTATTGGCCTATATTTTTTGATGCTCAGTACCAAATTCCTTTCGGGACACACATGGTTGTTTTATCACTTTCTTATCTAGTAGAATTTCCTGTCAATTCTGTTCCTGCACCAAAAGCACTAGGGCACGTATTTTCCTGTCAATTCTAGTGGGATGCAAAATGACAATTCTACTTGCTTTTCTCACATTGTCATTTCTGTTAGGTTGCACTTTTTTTACTGCAGAACCTAACCGATTTCATATAAACAACGTCATTTGCAACCTACCTTGTTTATGTGACATCAGGACCTGCCTAGAGTCTAGACATTCTTCTTCATTGTCCTTCAAGCTTCAACCTAACAGAACCTTGTTGCAGCTTTTAACATGTTCTAATAATTTGTTTTGGCTACTCTTTGCAGGTTACAAATACCCCGAAGGAGAAACGTGTCGGTGAATTAGAGAAAAAAGCCAACCGGTTTCTAGGTGTCAGGAAAATTATGGCATTATCGCTTGTGAAGCTTGATGATGCTCTCATGCTCTTCCATGACTTCTGATTCAGGAATCATGACCGCAATATTGTTGCCACTTCTTCATATAAACAGAGGGCATATTAATTTTCTTATTGACAAGATCATTTCTCACTCAATATATTAATCTCATTTGTTTTCTCAACCGAGCAAAGGGCCCTTTGATACTCTTTTAGTTTTATGGACTATATTCAATATTCTTAACATGGATAAAATTTCATAAATGGGAGGGGTATGTTACCATCGTTGTTGACATACATAACCATCATTTCAAATTTGTAGGACCAAAGTCAAAATCTTCTTTGATTCTTGCATGAGAATCTGAACATCAATTTCAAAATGTAATTTTATTGCTAAAATAAAACTAAAATAGAGTATTATTGTTGGGACATTTTGTCGACAAAAGTCACCCAGTAACTCAGTAGGGCATGCAATTCTTGTTGCTGACAAATTTTCATCGCTCAAATTCACTCAAATAACAGACACATCTACCGACAAAGATCAACCAATAACAATAGCGACACACCTTGTTGCCGATCAAATTTTATCCCAATTCATCCATAATAATAAAAACACCTTGTTGCTGACATACTTATCGGCACAAGATATTTTCTCAAATTGCCAAAAAGAATGTCGAAGAAATTAAAAGAGAAGCTCAAGTAAAATGTATATATGGCATAAAATTGCTGCAAGCTAAAAGAGAAAAAGGCAGCAGGCCAAGCTAGGAGTGCTTTGTCCCAAAAACTCTGTAAGACAACCAATGCTGTCTGAGATGAAACGAAATTACAGTCAAGACTTATCTCAGCAGATTGGATCCTTGTGAGCAAATGCTATACATGGTTTTTACTGTCAGATTTCATTTGCACTGGCAAACTGTTGGGTTATTCTACCTTGCTACATAGATGGTCTCCCTTGGCCAGAAGAACCATCTGTTGAAAGCATAGAAACATCTCCTGATCTAATGTGGCTGCTTCGATATGCCTCCTTTGTTACACCATAATAGACTGGTTTACTGCCTGAAAATGTGATGAAGTTCCAACCAAAAACCGAACCACCCACAATGTAGCTTCCCGGTAGCTGGCTGCTGACAAATGATTTCTTATCTGGGATGTAATGAGTCCATTTTGCACTAGGCAGTTGTTTTTCAACAGAGCATCTAGGTTGAACCTGCTGTGTTGGTAATCCATCTTTGTTTTCTTTCGCAGGCAGCCTGGTATGGGACGAATGCTGTTGAGGTTCCGATGCAAACTTCTTCTGTGTTCCAGTATCCATGGTCATTTGTTTGTTTAGAGCCATGAGAAGCTTCACATCTGCAAGTTGAATGTAAAAATGTATTGTATTAGACATGCCTTGTACACAAAACTTGCAAAGCTTTCAGTACCGTAGAAATAGAAATACCAAGCAAACAATCAATCCTACTTTTTCATGCCAAATAATGTCAAAGAAATTGTGCAACTAAAAGTTAGTTACAAGTAAATTTTCTGATAAAGAGACAGTATCCAGGGTAAACCCATGAAAAACGTTGACTAGAAGGTGAGTCCACGCATGGATCATAGGCGAAATTGAAGAACCAAGTAAATCTTTAACTATGAATGCCATTCTTTCATATTCATCCAAGTACATGGGCTGTAATTATCATAAAAAAAAAAAAGAACTCACGTTTTTGAATCTCATCAGCTGCTTTACAGTTCCGAAAATCAGGTGTCTGAAGAACCTGCATATAAATATTGATCATTCAAACAGTCGATAATTCAAAAGTAGACAGAGAATTCAAAAACCAGAAATGGCAAAGATATTGTAAAAACCGATCATATAAATCTTCTCAGGCAGTTATCAGAAATACCATAATGCATCAAAGAATCCATCAACTAAGAGATCAAAATATTTCCCTAAGCAAAGATTTCTATTTGCTACATATTGTGATGCCAATACTCTCTTCAAACTCTATCATTCGTATATTCCAAATAGGTACTCTTCTTTACACCGTAAATCAAATAAGCATCAATGCCTAGCCATTAATTTCTCACGCACGTATCCTGCTCCTAAAACCATCCAGGTTATGCAGCAGCCTCTAGTTTCCCAGCATACAATCACCAATCACCCGTAAATCACTATTTACAACCTAAAAACATCCACCATAACTGAACTTTGGATATGCAACTGTAGTAAAGTGATTACTTGGGCCCTAGAACAAGTTTTGATTATTTGCAAAAAATAATAGGCAAGAAGTATAGAGGTGTACTAGTGCTATAAAATGGTCCAACTCAAACCCAACTAGGCCTGGTCGACATGTGCCTATTCAAACCACAATAAGAACGCAAAACTCGTGCACTACAAGTCTACAATAAACATATGTGGTGCATGCTTATGTTTTAGCATTGTCTTCTTCCTCGAATTAATAAAACTAAAACACAGACCAACCCAGTGGAATTGTTACCTCAATAAAATGGGGACGGAGTTGTTGAAGGAGAGCGCGGATTTTGAAGTAGGGGGAGTCTTTCTCCATGTTGGTGTTGGAAAGCTTTCGCTTCTTGACGTCGGTCTGCTTCTGGGTCTGGTTTTGGCGAGGAAGACAAGTGGGTTTTTGGGGTGGGCTTGCTCCATGTGGAGGTGGCGTTGTTGTTGTCATGTGTGGCTTTCTACTGTCAACACGTTTTGATTTTGGGTCTTCCATGGTGTGATTGATACTTCTGTGGAAAAAGCCTGCCGCTTTGTGTTCAAACTCAATTTTATGCCGTCCATTGGTTTTCTTTTCTTTATAAACCCTAAGGAATTTAGAGCAATTATAATAACGGACGGTTGGATAGCATCAATTGTATTTTTTAATTATTTTAATGAAAAGTTGATCACAAATATTAAAGGGGGTGTATTGTATATAGAATTACTGGATTTTTTTAACAAATCTATGGAATTTAAAAGTCTAGGTGTATTCAATATAGACTTTTAACAGTCCATGAAAGTCTCGGGATATTCAATCAGGATTTTAAAAGACTTTATGAATTCCAACAAAATCTAGGTGTATTCAATTAGGACTTTTAAAAATGAATGAAAGTACAGAGGTATTCAAAATATCATTCATACTTAAAGACTTAGAAACTCATGGATAATTATGGACTTTGTAGTGTTAATTAACACCAAACTCCAATAATTTTTCAGCCACCAGACAACAGATTTGGAAAAGTCTATCATAGACTTTCTTTTTGCGGGGGAAGGGGTTGATCTTCCACCATCTCTCTTTCTTGTTTTTTTTTTTGTTTTTTTTTGTGTGCCTTTTCTTTAATCGTTTATGATATCAATGTTTTTGGATACCTAATATGTTCACTAATACCCAAATATTATGGTATACCCCAAAAACCTAGAATAGTGTTGCTATGAAATATTGGATTGTGTCTTCTTAGTTATTCTCATTTATTGGAGTTTATATTTACGGTTCAAATGGAGCTTGAAAAATTGAACTTCAATTGATTGAATATATATATATATATATATATATAGGATTTTTCTCAGGTAAGGATGTCCTTACCTAAGCTTATGGAACGGATTTAGTGTTTTCACCCACTTTCCGATCACATTTTCACATTTCAACCGTTAGTTTTTAGGTCCTAATGTATAGATCATCTCTGCAAAATTTCAGCCAATTTGGAGATTGTTAAGGCGTCCAAACTGCAATTTACACGAACGAACCGAATCTGTCGAATCGGAACCGTTTGTTTACATTGTTGTAATTTGCAGTTTTGGATGCCTTAAGGATCACCAATTTGGCTGAAATTTTGCAGAGGTGATCTATACATTAGGACCTAAAAACTGAACAGTTAATATGTGAATATGTGATCGAAAAGTGACAGAAAACAGGAAATCAGTACCTAAGCGCATATATATATATATATATATATATATATAGACTAAATTATGTTTACTACCATGTACTTTCAAGGATTCATCAATTAAGTCCATGCACTTCTAAATTAATCAGAAAAGTCTTTGCGCTCTCCAATTTCATCAAATCGATCCAATTCGTCACCACTCTAGGTTTAGGGCATTAGATCAACTTTTCGATTATATTTTCACATCTCAACCGTTCAGTTTTTAGGTCTTAATGTATAGATCACTTATGCAAATTTTCAGCCAATTTGATGATTGTTAAGGCATCCAAAAATGCAATTTAACATTATAAACATGAACGGTTCTTAATCGACAGATTCGGTCCGTTCGTGTAAATTGTAATTTTGGATGTTTTATCGATCACCGATTTGGCTGAAAATTTACAGAAGTGATCTACACATTAGGTCCTAAAAATGAACGATTGAGATGCTGAAATATAATAGAAAAGTTTGTCTAATGTCTATCCCTATAAAAGACCAAAAAAATGGATCTCTTAGTGGAAGGGCCATATATATATATATATATATATATATATATATATGTATATATAGTCCGAAGGCTTCCCGGACGGTTCTTGGCAGCGTTCGAGGTCGGAGGAGGTCGGGGTTGCAGGTTCTGGGCAGCAACCCGACCTGCAACTGTAGGTTTTCTGCAGCGAGCTGCAACCCCGTAGCCGGCGACTCCACCAACTGCAGACAGCTCCGTTCGACCCCCGCGTCCATCCGACAAGCCCCGCCGATCCGTCGAACCTCGATCGAGGCTGCTGCATCGACGTCCGCACTTTAGCAACAGTGCGGACGCCCTCTTTGAAACGGTTTCGTGTGTGTGTGTATTTATATATATATATATATATATAAGGTATCATTTGATCCTAAGTTTGATTCAGAATAAAAATATATTCTATCTGTCAAGTACCATTTGATCCTAAGTTTGATTCAGAATAAACTTGAAATTCTATAAACACCAATATTAATTTTTATTTTTTGGGGTTATATAATCTTAAGTTTTTTTTTATCTCTTTCTCAATAAACAACAAAAGTTAGACCTCTAAATTTGATATTTAGACCTCCATCTTTTTTCAGTTATCAACAAAATTTTGGCAACTCATATGAAAAGACAAATAAGGACCAATAGAGAAAAAGGAAATAAAAACAAATACTCTTCTTACCTCCCCTATTAATATAACATTCATTTTTTCTTTTGGACAATAGCATTAATATAACGTTCAATTTTTTCTTCATAATTTTCTTATATTACCTATAAAACTGTTTAATTTGCCTACAACAATTAAGTAAAAATAATTAATTTCTATACATCCCATCATTTGATACAAAAGTAAATTAAAAATAATATGATTTGAAATTTCATCAAACTAAATTTATCGAATATTTTGGTGTAGTTGTTACTAATTAAGATCCAACGTAAACTTCTTTTAATTAGATTTAATTGATATATATATATTATTTATTTGAGAACCAAAGTCTTTTCTAGAACCATCCATATTGTAGAACAAACTATGGTTTGGATTAACAGAAAAATCTTTGTAATTTTTGACTTGTTCAGCCCCTCTGATATTCACTTTTTGGTTCTGTTACTGAAAATACACCAAAAATGTAGGCAGCTTACTCACAATATTCTTCGTGGTTGAATTGATAGAGATTTAGATTTCAAATTGTTGAAGGTACAAATTTCGAGAGTGTTTTGGCTAAATTAAGGAGGTGTACTTAGCTTTTTAAGGATTCAAAAAAATGAATTGGAGGTTTATTAAGTATGAGAGGTCTAAATATCATGGAGGTCCAACTAGAAAAAAAAAAACCTAAAAAGAAAATCTCAAGTTGTTTCAAGGCCCATCACTTGGTCTAGTTGCAGCATTTGTAGGTGAAATGTTTTCTAGTTGGGTGGTTGGGCCTCTCTTGGGAGTTGGGCCTATGATATTACTCTTTTGGTTGTAGGTGCGGCCTTTTTGAGCAAGGCCTTTGGGCTTGGAGAAATTCTACTTATTCCATCACATTTGCTATATATTCATTTTTAATGATTTACAAACATCTTAAAACCCAATTTACTTGACATTTCAATGTTCTTTGCATTCTGAAAAATGAAATGTTACTAGTGGTGTCCCAACGATATTTTGGTGGGCTTCCGATGAGTTGTGTCTTTGCCGACCGTGGGTATATGGGGTTGGGAGGAAAGTGGGTGGAGGTTTATAAATAAGGGTGAAATGGGAAGTTTCGTGAAAAATAATAATAATAATGAGTTGCACATGTGTAGTAAGAAAAAAGTTGAAATATAACCAGTACCGCAATTTAAATGGTTATACAGTTATACCAAGCAAATTAACTTAAGGGGAAGGAACCCTATTGGTTCAAGTAGATCCTATTACAACATTGTGCCCTAAATGCGTAATGATATTAGCTACAAAGTTGGCTTCTCTAAAGATGTGTTTAAAGCTGATAGAATGAAAGCAAGTAGCAGTAGCATGCATGTCTCGAATAATTTTTAGCAGTCTCTAAGGTGGTTGCAGGCGCTTATTAACTGCATCGATTACAATTTTAGAGTCTCATTCTACTTCAATTATTATGTACTGGGAGTTGATCTACTACAACGCAAAAGTTATTGTTCATGGTAATTAGTATAAATATGGAAAGTTACTGTGGGTAGGTCAGAACCTACCCACTCACTTTTCTCTCTCCCCGATTCCCTTTTCCTCTCCGACCTTTTGACCTTCTTCCGGCCATAACTCCTTCCTCTGACGACGGATTTTGACGTATAAGATGTCGTTGGAAATCTCTCTTCCTTCTCTTCAATTATGGGTTGGTTTGGTAGCTTATTTGAACTGTGAAAGGTGCAGCAAGGAGAAGAAAAGGAGGTGCTGCTGTTTTCTTAGATTTTTAGTCGGAACTTGAGTTTTCGGCTACCTATGGCGATGATTCTTTTTGGGTTTTGGAGCTCTTGGATCATACAACCATCCCTCAAAATTTATTGGTCAAATTTGAAGTGTGGAGCACGAATCGAAGGTTTGAATTTCTGGGTACTATTCGAATTTTATTGTTTGAGTTTAGTTTCAGGTATTTTCATGTGTTTTCTGACTTTGTGGTAGTTGAGAAAAATATTTGGATAGTTAAGATGAAGCTGCTGCCGAAGTTTGGTGGCCGGAGGTGGAGGTTGTCGGGGCATGAACAGTGTACCGGAGCGTGAACAGTGATTCGCGGTGCATGAACACTCATTTAACTTTTGTTGATTAACTCCCATATTTGATGTAGAGCTTGCATATGTGATTTTGGTAGAATTCAGAGAAGTTTGAATATTTAATTTGAATTTCGGAAATTTAGAATTCCGGTTACGTTTTATGAGAATCCGACTGTTAGATTTCTCTCGAATCTGTCCTAAAACTTGTAAATTATTGAAATGATGTTAGTGGTAAAGTTTAGGTTGAATCGGGGAAGGAAATGGAGATGTTGACTTAAGAGGATTGATTTTTGGAATTATATTTAATTGTTGAATTATTGTTCACGGAGTATAATTGTACAAGACGACGTACTGAGCTACTGCTTGACGAAGAAACTCGTATATGTGGTTGCTTAAATAGTACTGTGAGTGGACTTTTATTTTGAAATAATGATGCATTCGCTTATTTTCCCGAATTTATGATTGATTATTTAATTATTGATCGTTTTATTTATCGAGTATAATATTTTGTTTTGGATTATAATTTTGGCATTGGTTTCCATATGAATTTAGGATATGAAATAGTTATGCTCGGATTTGGATTTATGAATTGTTTGAGGGAATATGAATTGATTTTCGGAGATTAATTATGATTTATCTCGATTATGATTTGAGTAATGGATTTGTGATATATTTCTTGGATATTGAGCTTTCGATGTTTATCTCCGATATATGATTATTATTTAAAATTACGATTTATGTTGAATTTTGTGACAGATTATCTTCTGAGGTGATATTATGATGATGTTAGTATTGCATGATTTGGTATATTTGATGTTCGTTGAATTGTGATTTATGTTGTATGAGACACTAGAAGAGTGAGGATGAACTAGTGGTCTCATTGACGGTTTGTTGAATTGTGATTTATGTGGTTTGAGACACTAGAAGAGATGGGACGAACTAGTGGTCTCGTGGGAGTGAAGCACCAGGAGAGAGGGGATGTACTGGTGGCTCTATGAATAGGGGTGGCTCCAGGAGAGAGGGAATGTATTAGAGGTCTAAATAATGATTATCTTGTTCAGAGATTTGTGTAAGGATGTATACATGTATGTTTGTGGATGAATTGAGCTATTGTTGCACACTTGGGGTAAATATATGTGTGAGCCTTGAATTGTTGGCTTCTCTCTCAGATAAACATGTTTTCATAAATGCTGATTTAAAGTTCTTTCCATAAATGTGATATTTTTATTGTACTTGACTAGTGGGTATGGTCTGATTCTTTTATCCAATGGGGTTGGTATGTTTCTTATGAGTTTTCGTGTGGCAAGAAATATATTTTATAAATATGGCATGCATCGAGATTTTGTAGATATTTCAAATTGTGGGAAAACATTAAGGTTTTGTTCGATTAAATTATATAGTTTTTTTTATTTTTGTCCACTCACTCTAACGTATTTTTAAATTACTTTCTCCTGAGCTCTTTGGTTTCAAATGCCCAGTTTGCAGACGAAATTAGTTGAGGTCGGGTGTACATGGAGTTGAGGCATAGTTAGCTGCTTCCGCATTGTAGGATCTATCGATCCTTTATTCTTTTTACTTTTATTTTAGAGTGCTCTAATAACCTGTGACGTTAATTTTGTTATGATGAAATGTGTTTGTTGTGAAAATGGAATTGTTGGTATTTGAGGATCACAGTGGCTCCAGGTGTATAAGGATGATTACTTTAGAAGTGTGGTTTGAATTCTTCTCGGGTTAGGGTTGTCCATTTTTTTTTGAAAGTTTTGTCGAACTTTCTTGAAAAGTGGAACCCGCAAGACCACCTTGGATTTCAGGATGAAATTCGGGGTCGGCACCTGTCAAAATAAAAGCATACTATCATATTACAGTTTGTCGCTTCAAAGGAGCAACTTGCTAATTTATTCACCAAAGGACTATGCTTTCCTCAACACTCTTATTTCTGCAGCAGCTTGATGCTGGTTCCTCACATCAAGCTGAGGAGAGGTGTTAGAATATCTGTAAAATAGCGTTAATTAATTAGCTACTATTAGTTGTTAATTAGCTGATAATTAGTGTTAGAGTTAATTAGTTACAAAAACCGTATTAGTGCATGGTTAGTTAGTTAGATAGAAGCCTCTAGATATACGACACGTGGAACAAAATTTGCTCACTCTCAGTAGAGTATATAAGCTGTACCTGTACGTACTTTTTACAACTAATCAATACAGAAGCGTATACATTTTTCCTTTCTTAGATTTTCTCTCTAAACTTTCACTTTGCAATCCATACCATATATAACAACGCGAGTTTAGATAACGTAGAGAGCTGGTTATGCTACGAAAGTGAAAACTGGTACTGATAGAAAAGATCGTTACCAAACCTACTCCAAGAAATTCCATTTTAAAAATAAATTTTAAAAAAAAGGAAAAAAAAGAAGAAGATTGAACATTAATCTTTTAACACAAGAAAGATCGATAACCACATGCTTAAGACTTTTAACTACGAAATAGCATCCCAAATATCAAACTAGCTGCAGCACATAATTTCCATTTCATGATGTACAACCTCGGAGCCTATCTAGCTCAGAATTATTGAATCTGTTACACAAATAAAATACGTACATTGCTTATCAGGTATGATAATCAGGGGCGCACCCATCATTCGGTCTGACGGGGTCTGCAAACACCCCCCCAAACTTTTCGGCAGATACGTTTGATTATATGGGACTAGGCCTCATCAACGGGTCGGGCTGGACCCATTCATAACGGGTTTGGATCGGGTCTTACTACATTTTTAAATAATTAATAATGAGTCGGGCCTGGCCTGGTATTGTAAATCGAAGAATCCAAGCTCGTCCATATAAAGCGGGCTTTTCAGGCTTTTTTGAGCCGGGTCTTGCATGCTTTATTTACAAATAAATATTTAAAGATACTGATTTTTTTTATAAACCTATATTTATATATCATACACTCCAAAGAGCAACCTCTATCAATTCAAAGAAAATGAGAAAACTAATCGTTGGATGTGATCATTACAACAAATTATAAGTGTGGTAAAAAATTTAGCCAATTTCACCATATTTTCGAATCCGATTGAATTGATCAACCGTTGTCATTTCTATGTCTTATTGGTTGACCGATGGCGTGACAATCGCGAAATATGTTTATTTTTTTACATCATGTCTATAAATATTTCATTGGTGGATATGCGTGAACATAAGATAATAATTTCAATTTTATTCATAAAGATGTTGACCTATACCAATTTATCTCATAAAGTTGTATGACTTATATATTGCATTTAAATTATTGAGGTTCACTCTAAAGCAACCATGAAGTGGAAAATGAATTTAGAGAAACCAACCGCTCGATAAAGAGGTTGTAATGTTTTATGGTGGTTGTAACAAATTCAGCCAATGTGGCCCTCGTTTCGAATTCGACCAACTAGGTCAAACTTAGTTGCTCTTATAAACCTATATTTATATATCATACACTCCAAAGAGCAACCCCTATCAATTCAATGAAAATGGAAAAATCAACTGTTGGATGTGATTATTATAATAAATTATGAGTGTGGTAAAATTTTTAACCAATTTCACCATAATTTCGAATCCGATCGAATTGTTCAACCGTTGTCATGATATATAGAATATATATGCACATAATCTATATAGAAGTATGAGAACTTCCACACTCAAACATAAACACACACACACACATATATGTGTATGTGTGTGTTTATAAATATATATATTAGTATATATATATATGTGAGTGTGTGTGTGTGTGTTTGTAAATATATATACTTATATAGATATATGTGTGTTTATAGTTTATAAATATATATACTAATATATATATATATATATATAGATATGTGAGTGTGTGTGTGTGTGTGTGTGTTTGTAAATATATGTACTTACATAGATATATGTGTGTTTATAAATATATATATTTACAGATCCTATCCAGAGCAATGTTAGAGTTTATAGTCACTTTTCGGTCACACATCCACATCTGACTGTTCAGTTTTTAGGTACTAATGTATAGATCATCTATGCAAAATTTCAGCTAGATTGATGGTAGTTAAGGCATTGATGACTACGTTAAAACTAGTACGGTTCAGGTTGGACAGATTTAGTTCGTCTATTGGTTTAAGCGAGTTTGATACCTTAAAGATCATCAATTTGGCTGAAATTTTACTGAAATGATCTATACATTAGTACCTAAAAATTGAACAGTCGAGATGTGGATGTGTGACCGAAAAGTGACCATAAACTCTAATCTCGCTCTGGAAATATATGTGTGTTTATAAATATATGTGTGTGTTTTATAAATATATATATTTATACACACACACACACACACATATATATATATATATAACACATACATATATAATAGTTTATGGGCTTTTACAGGCTGGACTTTTGCAAGCTTTTTGACGGGCCGACCCTCTACCCACCGGGGCGGCCTTTTACAGGTTTTTTAACGAGCCAGACCTGGTGTTTGGCCCTGCTGGTCTCTATCAGCCCACTTGATTTGCAGGCTTTTTGATGAGACCATTATGAAATTATTAATTAAACTAAGGATTTTAATCCAATTCCCCCACCCCACCCCCAAAAATAAAAAAAATCAATTGTACATAAATATATAACGGGTTAAATAATATACTAATCCTTCGCACTCTCTAAAGTCTAAACCCACCCATGTGATTATCAAATTTATATTTAAAAAATAAAAATAATAATATTCGGTTTATAAAGTACAATAAAATAAGAGAAGAAAGTCAAAATAGTAATAAATAAGTATTCCTATATGATTAGGATTTTGACAGCTATCCATTGGGGTTTGCAATCCTTCTTTCTACTCTGTAACCTTTTTTTTTTTTTTTACTTTCAAGACATACAAGAACCTCGAGTTATGTTTTGATATATGGTTAATTTGTAATTGTATGTATTTTATTCACCCTTTTAGTTGAAATTTTTTTTGTAGGAATTATTGTTTTATTTTTTCTTGATTGTAGACTTACCGCTTAAGAATTCTATTGAATAAGATTTTTAGATTATTGTTATAGTATTGATTTTTTATTTTTTTTATTTCCAACTTAAGTTATAGTAATTTGGTTATATGATCGACACTTTATGTCTGGACCCCCCAAGATCAAATCCTGATTCCACCACTGATGATAATAATTATGTGCATAAGCATATTAGAAATTAAGTAGTTCTAAAGCTGATGTCCCTGACCACAAGAGACCTATAGAATACAGTTCAGGCCAAAAGGTCGATCGATATCTCTATAGATGATGTCCAGATGATGTCCTTGATGGAGTCTCTCTCTGTATTTAGCATCTCTCCAATCATAGTCAGTACGTAATCGATATAAATTTGCGAAAACTTCTCATCTGTTATAGGACGGCGGTGAGTTGCATGCTTTCCGCTCGTTCAAACATTTGATCTTATATACTCAAGCACCCTCAACATACCGAGCCCTTGATCACGCTGCAGAATTTTAAGTTTATCGATAACTTCTTTGAACTGATTGTGTTTCGATCTCCAGCTATTACATAAACTCCTAAATAGTAAAGGACTTGCGTCCTATATATACTCCTATTATTCTCGATCTAGTGTGGTTGGATCCGTCCTCATTGTCACTTGCTTTCCTGAATCTTCCTTTGAGAAACTGAGAAAGCACTACCATTATTGAAGAAAAGTACGCAGAAATATATAATCGAGTCAGCCTTAACTAGCCAGCAACGGCTGCATACATAATATTGTATAATAAACGAGTAAAATATTGTGGGCGTGGGTTTTATATACAATTCATACACATGGAAATAATGTTTTTCATGAGCAAACATATATATGTATGGGTCCAAACGTCCATCTAGGAATTAATCTCGTGCTATAAATTATACACCCACACTAAGGGATGTCATTGAAAAAAAAAAGGATATTATGCCCTAGTTCCGAGGTCCCTTTATAAAATTATTAACATCCAATTGTACGACGCCGATCTCAAAAATTTCTTCAAAATATTAATTCTCAAAATCATGATTTGGCCAAAATCTCATACCCTTCATCTCTCTTCAAAATTTTTGCATAAGTAAACAATAATTTTTAAGTAATTCTAGAAATGACGAACCTCAAAAATCTTGACTCGATCTTTTTTTAACAATTTTTTAAAGTTGGAAAGCTGGAAAATTAATAGAAAAAATTAAGTCGAGATTTTTTAAGTTCGCTCACTTAGAGTAGCTCTTAAAAGTCATGTTTTACAAATGTTGAGATTATGATATACGGTTTGACATATTTCAGCATAATCATGAGTGCTTTAAATTCTTTAAAATTATCTCTTAGATTAACTTGGTCGTACTCTGTGATAATTCTAATTAGAATTCCGTTGAAATGATAACTTTTTAATTCTTACTCCTTATATTTCACATTGTCATTTCCCAACCTAGAGCCGTGGGGCACTCACTAACGAAAAAGCATTATAATGATTGATTGGGTACTTGAAACCTATTGGGTGTTGCTCGATCCGATTCTAAACACAAACCGGGATTTTCGGGTTGTTCTTAGATTCCTGTCCTTCAAAATAAGAATTAACAAACTTGATCCAAACTCAACAACACTATACTTAAAGAACACCGTGCATGATAAAATGCAACTAGTATTTCTCGATATGTTTAATTAATCAAACAACATTTTCAATTTTTAAACAGTATTGATAATTGGTGAATGCATAATATTCAACGACTTTTATCATTATTCCCCGTGAAAAAGTGCAGGTAAATTCCGACACGGCTTCTCTACCACTGAAAGTATAGGTGAAAAAAAAAAAAACTAGATCAACGTTTGCAATGACTAATGCATGTCTGTGGTACATTTCGAATCCAATACGACGACTACTCGATTTCCAATTTGACGAAGGCAGCCCTAAAGCCTATATTTTCTGTTAAAGTAGTTTTTAAATTTCTATTGCCTTTGCCTTTTGCTCAGCACTTGATCGTTTGTAGACTTCTAGCTTGGTGCTAGAACTCACTGTAATATTGCTCATCCAAAAAGAACACATAACGCCAGATTAATTTCTGACCCAACGCTTTGTAAGATACACGAATACAATTAAACTGAATCTCTTAATTCTGATTGAGTAATTCTTTCATTCGAAAAACTACGTTTAATTCTCACAACAATAAAAGGGTTTCCATACCTGGTTGATATAAGAATACATTTTTTTTTTGATAAGTCACAGAATACAAGTTAGACATCAAGTCTTAGTGCAATTTTACCATTTGGCATTGATCATCATAGATAAACGAAATTGTAAATTTTCTGGATAGAGGATTGAATTTCACATTCCATGTTTTCCTTTTGGATTAAGTGTCTTAACATCACATTTTTCTAATTCACACTACAAAATGACAAAACTTAAAATACTAAAAAATTAAACATGGAGTACTGTGGATTGACTCAAAGCTAGTAATTGATGCCGTCAATTGAGCCATCAAACCCCCCTTCATCAAGGTTATGCATGATATTAGAAACCTTGCTGCATTTTTCTCCGATATCACTTTTAAGCATATTTTTAGAGAAGAAAACTTTGTAACAAATGTCATTGCTAACTTAGGGCGCAATCTTAATGTTAGTGCTTTATGGACCAATATGGTTCCTAGAGAAACTTCGAATGCCTTGTTGTTTGACACTATAAATTATGGTTGCCTTAGGAACTTTCAAATATAATTAATAGTCTTTTCGTATAATAATAATAATAATAATAATAATAATAATAATAATAGAGTTTGAATTGTAAAATGAGGAGTGTGAATTTCAATTCCCTCTAAATATTTTTATAATATGATACTCATAAATGCTTGTCAAAGAATTTCTAGCCGTCCATAGAAAATCTGCGTTTTTGACGATTGTCATCAGGTAATCGGACAAGTAAAAGAAAGATTATGACTAATATGATTCTTTAATTAAAGTTGACAAGCTCTAAATATGTAGGTCTAATTGAGTAGGAGAATTGACAATTGTCAGTGGGTGCGGCTCCTAGTGGCTTAAACAAGGAAAAACTATCATACTTTTAGAGTTTTAGTCAAGGGTCACCAAATAAAAAAAAGTAAATAAGTTTTAAAAATCCAACATAGAGAATTCCAAAGTCCAAACTATACAAACTGCCTCCTAGATGTTGCTGACTTGAGAGTTGAGAAAGATAATTATATATTACGTGTCAAAAAGTAGACAATTAGTAAGTTAACTATGTCATCGTATAAGAAAAGAAGTTGACATTTCTACTCAATCTATCAAGTAATTGACGACATTAGATTGAAAATTTTCGTTTGATGACGAGTTCATATGGCCACAAAGAAGAATTGAGTAATTTGCCTTTTTAATTCTCTAGAGTACATGAATACACTATTTACAGTTAAACTTTGTTTTTTTGTTTTTTTGGTTACAAGTTAAACTTTGTTTTTTGATACAATACAATTAAACTTCGTTGACCTTTTAGAAAAGAAAAAGGTAATTTTACATCTGCAAAAGTACTTTGTCGTGCCATATAAAAATTCACAATCATTAATAAGAAACCATTGTTTTTACTTGTGTAAATTATTTCCCCAACTTTTACCTTATTATATAATGTGTGTTTGTTGATTTAAGTTTCAATGTAAACTTCACAAATTAACAAGACTACAAGAGACAGAACGGGCATGCAGTGTAAGATTTAGGTTTCTGAATTAGAGGAGTACGTATGTGTGTTTGTGTGATTCTGTGTTACATGACGATTTACTAAGAAAAAACAGATATATGTTCTTTTTCTTACTTTGTTTTTCATTATAATCTTTTTGCAATTGATGGAGCAATAAAGTGCTCTCTCAGAGCTCCAGCCCAGTAACTAACATTTATAGATCGGTCGGTTGGCAGTTGATGCACAGACAGCGACCCTAAGTGTGTTGATTTGCAATTTCCGGATATATTTTTCTTGAGTTATTCTGTGAAAAAACTTGGTTGTCAATACAGTGAATTGAGTTCTTATAATCAATTGAGCAAGTAGTTTGATTGAAAACAAGTTAAAAATAAAAAATAAAAATAAAATCCAACGTTCCCTCGTTGGCATATGCAACACACAGGAAGGAGGAGATGCAGAACCGACAGAGACGACGTCATGCATATTATTCGGTATAAATAAAGATATAACCTCTGCATGCACTAATTAGTTAATATCGTTTAATTAAGTTAATAAATTAGTCATCTGTGTTTGTATTTAATATAAAGCCGCGGCGAATAATCAACATCATGATTTCCTAATGTTGAAAGCGGCCAACAATAAAAAATTTGACAAAAAGAATGAAAAGTACTATTTGAATCTTGACCAAATAAACCAATTGACACAAAGGATGGAATTTTCATGGCAGAATTAGCCTAATTGGCTAATTAATTAATTAATATTGAAGACATCTTTCATTTTACCAAGTCTATATAGAGTAGCCAAACCTACAAAAACTGAAAAACATCAAGTTTCTTAAAAAAAAAAGAAGAAGATGCTTTCAATATTAATTAATTAACTTACCTAATTCTGAAACACAACACACACACACACACACATATATATATATATATATATAGACACACACACACAATTGCTAATTGCTTCAAATTGCAGGCAAACAGAGTTAAAAGCTAAATGTTTCAACTTTCAACCATGGTTTGCCTTGTATTAATAGAAATTATATAATTGGCAAATTCTAGAATGGAACTTTCATGAGAATGTAGAATGTGCAGTGCAAGTCCATTACATATGTCTATATTTATAGTCTTTTGATTATGTATAATTAGTATGTATGTACATAGTTATTAAACAAATCATGATGATTAACAAAGAACATTAATAAAGGAAATCATCATTTTAGATGGAAAAATTACTTAATTTTTCTTTTGTTTGAGCGGAACATCTTGTATTTTTAACTAAGGTAGTGTACTCGTCACTCGTCTGTGTCATTGAATATGTGATGTCAAAGAATTTATCATTACATCACGATGTACACAATAATTCTATCTCTATGAAAGAGATGCTATCTTATTTGCTAACAAATTGTTAAGGATATTAATTTAAAGATATTGAATTGTTTATTTTCAAATTTTAATATAAAGGATGATGATTAATCACCACCAACTCATTAGCGATCCATTGATCTGTGATGAGGAGATACCAGCCAACTGGATATTAATCATGACCAAGAAATAATCACTAAACTTACTAGAGTGGTAGAGTTTGCTACAGCAAGTCCACCGGTGCCCTCTTGACCGGTCTCCAATTGGGCAAAGGTGAGGTGGTGACTGATATGGAGAAAAAATGGCTTCCACCGGTGGAGAAGTGATCGGGTAAATCTTCACTTTTGGTGATCGAGGTCAAGAAAAAGCCAAGCCCTTGACCAATTTCTTGACCGAAGCTCGCCGGTTGCCAGCTCGACAACAGCTCCAGATCGTGGCTGATGTCAGCAACTCAGCCGAGAGACCTTTGCGCGTCGATGCCAATCTTCTGTTGCGTAGTGGAGAAGACGCCGGACCGCCAAGCCGATGCCACCCAAAACATCAATTCCATCAAAACTCGACTATAATCCAAACCAAGTATATAAATGTGTAGAGCGTGAAGAGAAGATTAGTGTCTGTACCTCATGCATCAACAATGGTGATTAGAGTAGCTGGAAAAAACATAAACCCAACTGCAGTGGTCCGTAGCCTTTTTGTTGCCGGAAAAGGAATTTCTGGTCGGGTCTTCTTTCGGGTAGCAAGGTCATCGCAGGGGTCGAGGGTTCTAGCGGGTTTGATCTGATCTGATCCTGATTTATAGCTTTCCCCAATTAATTTCGGGAGGCTCAGATGAATCATTGGAAGATTCGACGGTCCTGATCACGCCACACCTATTTTCCTTTTCATTTACATGTTTTCCAAAATTTCCGAAATACGTAGAAATTAGTTTAAGTATCCAAAATATTCCCCAAAAATTCTCACGGACTCATCGCATTGCATACTTTATTATCGAGTCAAAAAAGTACCGATTTCACCATGTGAAAAATTCATATAAATATTCCCAAGTATTCAATTAATAAATATGTGTACAAATATTCTAAAAATAAAATAAATTCAATGTCTTATTTTATTCACTTAAAATAATTAATAATTTTTTTAGTAGGTTATCCATAAATCTCCATTATTACCATCCATTTACATCAAATCTATTTCAATTTTTCAATTAAAAAAAATTCAATGAACAGTAAATTTGACTGGTCAAGAAACAGAACGGGTGGAAACCCATGTCCAGTTGCAGTGAACAGTTTCATCACTGGTCGACCCCTTTAACCTTTCGGCTTTGACATTTCTTGACTACGGGTGAAGTTGCTCTTAAGGCTCCTCGGGTAGAAGAGTGTTGAGGCCTGCCGGGATCCGGAACCACCTCTATTTCTAGTAGATCAACTAAAAGCCATGTAATCGGTAAATAGGGCATATAAAACATTTAATTTCCATTGATTAGACAACCACCACCCCCACCCTACCCTCCTCCCTATATTCAGCACTTCAGCCCACTCACAATGAACTTCATAGACGTTGGCCCCCATGAGTCTAATAGAAAAAGAAATATAGCAAACTAACCTGGTTGGTTATTTTCTTCAATAATATTATGAATGAAGTATATTTGGTTTTTAGTTCGTGTAAGTGAGACGGGTTAGAATGAAAAATTTATTGATTTGAAGATGAAAAAAGTATAGTTTTCAGGTTTCCAAAGTACTTTAAGCCAAAAAATAAGAAAAACAATAAAGTCGATGTACCTTTTACATCTCGACTCCCCCTAAATAATAAATCCTAGTTCCACCCCATGCCACACCTCACAATCTATATATTTCAGCAATTGCAATCATATAACAACCATATAGGTAATGGTTGCTAAATTGCTATGTCAAAATTTTCACAGTACTTCTATCTAAAGCGATGCTTAATGAAGTGGAGATTACACAATAAAACAATAATGCTAATTTAACACCACATGTTTAATTTTGAAAATTTTTCATTCGTGTACACACACATATATATGCTTCCAATGCAACATCAAAACCTGTATCTACAAAATTAGTATTTCTAACACGTACATATGTAACTCTAAAGTTTTAAACCACCCGATCATTAGGCCTCCCGCGCGCTCTACTATTTTCTTGAAACTCAATGAAACATAAAACATCTCAATACAAACTTAAAGGTGTGATTATGGACATGTATTTTGAAGGCATTGACCCTAGCCTCTACCGTATCCCAGATTAAGCTGCAAGGAATTTAGATCACGAAACTCGCCTGCATGGCGGGGTAGCCATTAGAGATAATAGAGAGGGTCATAGTTGACTCGTTAAAATTTGGCTCTATGTAAGAAATAATGATACTTATATATTGGGGGTAGGTTAAATTTGCGGAGTTGATTAATAACATTAAGAGCAATTCAAACCTGACCCATCGACCGTTATGGCTATATATCGAGTCTGGTCCTGTGGAATCTTCCATCGATATCTAGCAAGAGTTCTAACAAAGAAATGCTAAGAAACTTTGATAAGCATTCCTTTACTTTGTCAAGCCCTGGACTTGGGGGGTACTCCATACAGTACGTGTGGATCGATGAATGAGCATGTATATTTAAATTTGTCCACACTTAATCTGGATAAAGTTCTTCATGTGAAAGTTCTATATGGTTCAAGTCCATACAACTTTCAGAAAGAAAAAGAAAAAGTCTATGCAACTTTAGGTAGGGAAAGCCAACTCCTTCATCAACTTTTCAAACAGTGGTTAAGATTTCTGATTACATTTTAAGTCTATGCAACTTTAGGTAGGGAAAACCAACTCCTTAAACGAAGAAATGGTCTCTTTTTTTTTTCGTTTTATTTATTTTATCAAAAAACGAAGGATTTATGCATTATGAATTTCTTATATGCATATATTGTTTTAGAAACTATAATTTTAAGAAAGCTTAACATACATTAATGTATTTATATTTATTTAAGCATTTTGATTATGTGACGTACGATAATCACCTATTTTGATTAAATTGATATATTTATACTACATCATGAAATTCTCTACTTCTTTTGGATCTAGATTCAAGGATTGAGGAAATATATTTGTATTCACATACACATAATTGGCTGAGATTTCCGAAATTAGCTAGGGGTGATAAATACACCATGTATTGTTGTAGTATGCATGATGGGATATGTAGGACGCAATACCGGTACTCAGTTCATATGATTCTGCAAGTCAATCTGAACCTCTCAATCACCAAACAAGATGAATCTATTTAACTCCATATATAAAACATAAATCCATTTGTTGTAAATCAACTACTGCATGGCAGAAGAATAATTCTAGAAATTGATTTTCAAGTTCCCCGATTTGTACGTGGGTGTTGACTCTCCTCCGTCCAACCGCTCAACGGACCGTGGGTCCGTCGGGGTCCACACCTCCACCGCCAACTGTATATTTCTCAGCTGCAATGATTTCTTCTCTGATCTACACAGTGGTCGGAGATAGAGCAGCCGCAAATTGATGATTCATCAGTGACAAAACTGGAAAGAAAAAGTAATTATTATAGCACTGGTTTCAAATTGTTGAAAGTACCTATTCAAATATTCAATTCAAACGACGAGGTGTGCCACTAACTAATTACAGGAAGCCACGTCACTAGAAGTCTTGGTCAAACTGTGGACAAGTTTGTTAATCAGTCTTCAACATTCTTCACCGTGTGTTCTCTCTCTCCTACTCCCCGACCTCTCTATAAATACTCGTTTAATTCTCTTCTTGTACTCACAAACACATACGCAGCTGAAGCCTGGGTTCTCTCACTTCTTCTAATTAGTGCGTACGTGTTAAAATATTAGAAAGATATGGAGTTAATCGGGTTCTTAACAATGGCAGTCTTCATCGTCGTCGTTCTGTACTCACTCTGCAGATTGTTACTTTCTTGCTGGGTTTTTCCTGTCCTGACTTACAGGAAGCTTAAGAAAAATGGGTTAACTGGTCCGACTCCTAGTTTTCCTTTAGGAAATCTTAGCGAGATGAAGAAGAAGACTAGCCAAAGCTCTTCTTCTTCTTCATTTGGGCCATCTTCAAATAGTATAACCCATGACATACACTCAACTCTCTTTCCCTACTTTGCTCGCTGGCAGAAAGCCTACGGTAAAAACCGACCTTCGAATTTTTTTATACCTCCACATATAAACTTAATCAATAGATTATGTGTTCTCTAAAATTCATTTCATGCATGCTTATATGTAAGAATGTACTTATGCAGTACATATATAGTTGTTACATGTTAATTAATATGTGTTTGTTATGGTGGTGCAGGGAAAATGTTCGTTTACTGGTTGGGCACAGAGCCATTCCTATACGTAGCAGATGCAGCCTTACTGAAAAAATTGTCTTCGGAGGTCACCGCAAAGAATTGGGGCAAACCGGCTGTGTTTAGACGCGATAGAGCTCCCATGTTTGGTAATGGCCTTGTCATGTCCGAAGGGGATGATTGGGTTCGTCACCGCCATGTTATCACTCCAGCATTTAACCCTACTAACTTGAAGGTGCTTATATCTCTTTCTAAACTCAAATGATGCTTTTTGATTGAGTTATACAACAATTTAGTTAAAAGATGATAATTGCTCCAAAGTACGTACATAGAAAATTTGCAAGGTTTCTTTTTTATGTAATGCCTAGCTCAATTATATTATATACGAACATGTACAGGCAATGGCTAGTTTGATGGTGGAGACCGCAACAGCAATGCTAGACAACTGGGCTACTCAGATCAACACATCCGGCATCCAAGAAATTGACGTTGAGGATTCAATCACGGCAACAGCTGGGGAGATCATCGCCAAGACCAGCTTCGGTATTAGTTACCAGAGTGG
Organism: Rosa persica; assembly: GCA_025331145.1. Lineage (NCBI taxonomy): Eukaryota > Viridiplantae > Streptophyta > Magnoliopsida > Rosales > Rosaceae > Rosa > Rosa persica. The sequence goes on from WFKR01000001.1 coordinate 42,351,023, forward strand.
TCGCCTAGTGTTTGAAAAATTAAGAGCACTACAAATGACCCTCTTCAAGACGACTCGTTTTGTGGGAGTTCCTTTTGGCAAATTCATGTATCCCATGAAAACCCTCGAGGCCGGAAGACTCGGGGAAGAAATCAACCAGCTCTTTTTATCGATCATCGCTGCACGAAAGAAATCGATTATATCAGAATCCCCGCAACACGACCTGCTCGGGATGCTACTCAAAGAGAGCGATAAACCAGGCAACTTCTCGAGGTCTCTGACCACACAGGAACTGGTGGACGAGTGCAAGACATTTTTCTTCGGCGGCCACGAGACAACGGCATTGGCGATCACATGGACGATGCTACTTCTAGCTACCCATACAGATTGGCAAGATCAATTGAGGGCGGAGATTAACGAAGTTGTAGGAGATAAAGAAATTGATGTCAATAACCTTGCTGGACTAAAGAAGGTAATAACTCGATGCAACCACGTTAGATCATATCATGCATGTGTTTGTGTTATAAGCTTATACTAGTATGGTGCTACTTATCTTCTATATAGATAAAGTCTATAGTGTCTAGCTATCAAAATAAAATGGAGAAGAAAGCACATGTGGATCCATGGCCGTGCATTGTCTTCACGTGTCTTTTGTTTAGGGTTTAGTTAATTAGTTGCATGGTCTCCATCGTTGAAACGAATTCAATTAGTTAAATTAAGTAGTTGCATGTAAATGGAGGCCGTCAAACAATGGGTACGTGTTTATGAACAGGCCCTTTCAACTTTGGTGATGTCCCTATCGAATTTTTCTTTTTGGTCATGTCCTATTCTCCAGCCTCGGGTTTGGTCAATGGTCAAACAACAGTGGTAAAATATTAGGCGCGTTCCCATACATTAGTCATGTTAATTAATTCATTAGGCTTCTAATTCCTGAGGGAATACCATGTCAGCGTGACAAACAATAACAAAGTAGCACTTTTTAGATGCCACTGGGAAGTTTCTTAATCTGATTAGCAAGACCTTGTTTCTATATTAGTATGTTAAGCTGCTGTGAATTAATATTATGTTTTGCTTAATGCAGATGGGATGGGTGATGAATGAGGTTCTCCGATTATACCCTTCAGCACCAAATGCGCAGAGGCAAGCAAAAGATGACATTCAAGTGAGTGAAGACCTAACAATCCCTAAAGGAACCAATATGTGGATCGACACTGTGGGTATGCACCATGACCCTGAGCTATGGGGTGAGGATGTGCACGAGTTCAAGCCGGAGAGGTTCAAGGATGACATACATGGTGGGTGCAAGCACAAGATGGGTTACTTGCCATTCGGTTTCGGAGGAAGGATGTGCATTGGTAGGAACTTGACCTTTTTGGAGTACAAGATTGTGCTGACCCTAATTCTGTCTAGGTTTTCTTTTACTATTTCCCCGACTTACACTCATACTCCTTCTATTGCGCTCTCTCTGAGGCCTTGCAATGGCTTGCCTCTAGTTCTCCAGCCCCTTAACTAGCTACAATGACAGCAATTCGAGTCCGCTTATCTCTAACTAGTGAACTTAGCGGATCCTAAGAAGTTTGCTAGCTAGGCCCTAAACTATGTGCCAGGGCAATTTCAAGGATGTAATGTATATCGCTTCTCTTGTGTATTAGGGCTGTAAAGGGCATATTTCTAGGCTACTAAAGCCTAGAGGCTTTTGATTTTCCCTAGTTGCTTAATAATATTCGTTAATTTATTATTAATAAAATTCACTTGTTAATCGATGAATCTTAGTACTATACTATTCATACCTTCTAAGGGAAAGGTTTCAATGGCGATGTTTATCGTAAATTACTTTTTCGATTGGTGCCGGCTCTTTAACTGTTGAGGAAAGAGTTGTGCACTGCCCAGATGGAGTCGGCGGAAAATCTCTTAGGAGCGAGAAGCGTTCCCGGCAATTGGCGGTGTGGAGTACCTGCATCCGTTAGATCTCTCATGTCATTAATCTGATCTTCGATCTACTTTAGACTGGTGGTGGGTAGAAGGTTTGTCCTCTGTTTTGGAAGTGATGGATCCTCGTTCTGCCTTGGTACATCTCTAAGGTTTTTTAGGGTACCGTTAAGGATAATCTACATCAGTTTGTAGTTTTGTTTTCTTAATTCCAAGAAGTGAGCTTCAACTTTGTAACTAAACAACCATTCTGACAACTTATGGTTTGTTCTGTCTTATATTTTTAGGTTAACCTTCTTAGATTAAGTTATGCTTATATAGATGTTTAGGATGCCCCTATTAACAATTGTAACCATCGTCTATGAGTTCAATGAAAGTATATGTTTTACTCAAAAAAAAAAAAAAAAAAAATTACTATCCCTACCTTTGGATGAAAATCAATAGGAAGGCTTTATTCATACCTCTAAAATTGGCATACCTCCCCGCCTAATAGATTTCTAACTTACTTTTATAAATAACTAATATGTTATCTACACCTCCTTTATTTTTCCATAATGCCCCTCGTCTAATAAAATTAATAAAAACCTATTTGTTCCTGAAACTAAATAAACTTTGATAAAATGAATCAAGGGTTTTCTAATGAAATACTGTCAACTGATCTATATATACCAGTGAATAAGGTAAACCCATGAAGGCCACTCCAATCTTTGAGTTCTTCAATTAATTATCTGTTGGGAGGTACTCAGTCAAACGATTCAGGAAAGTCCAATGTTGAGACTTACAAACTATTGCCGAATGTTTGGCTAATGAACTTATTAATGTTGCCAAAGGTTCTTCTAACAGTTAATCAGTTATGCTATTAAGAAGAAGGATGAGATTGAAAGAGTTGGCAAGGCCAAATGTTGAGGCGTTGAAGAGCACTTTATTTCCACAAGGTGGGTTGTATGCTTGACTGCTTGTGTTTATTTTAAATTTATTTATCTATCTAACTTTGAATATGAGAGATTTTTCTTCTTTTTCTTTTGTAGTCCTGAAGATGAGTCTGGAATAATTTAATTGTCCTGAATTTTGTTGGAGATTTGTTATATTTAAGATGATTGTTGAGCAAAAAAAAAAAATCTCGCTCTTTGCGTCCTTATTGATAATTTGATATGAGTTGACAAAGTAAATTATCACTTAGAAAAATAGAGAGGTCCAAATATCAAATTTTGAGGTATGAATAGAAACTCCTAAATGAATAAGACAAGGCACGCTTATGGATGTATCAAGAAAGAACATTTGCTTGAAGGAAAGAATCTCTTGCGATCTTTGTTTCTATGTAATTGTAAAACTATATAGAAACATGGCATATTATAAAATGCTGAAGTAAATTTGAAAAAAAAATTGGTATAACAAATGAAACATATCATGTACCATTCCAGTTTGACGAAAATGTTCACCTGGTCAGTTATTGACCAAGAAAATAATGCTCAACCATCTTTTGATGTAAATCTAATAACAGAGAGAATTATTATTAAGTTGAGGTGTTTAGTTTTCCACCCTTAGATGTAAATCTGAGAGTTATTGAGCATAAATTCTTTGGTCAGCAACTGACCTGGTGAACACCACTGTCCAGCTTGATCCAGGTGCAGCACCAATGTATCACCTTACGAAAGTGACTCACTCTTTGTTCATTGATAAGCATGTATCGCATTATCCCTAGAGTGAGGCTTTGAACACTATAGTGTATTTGATTAGGGCTAGTTTGGAATTGCTTTACTTTTACAAAAATAAGAATTTTTCTAAAATTTTAGGTTTTAAGATTTTTGTATTTTAAAAAAGAAATAGCTTTAATACAAAATTATAGAAAATTACATATAATTGTCATTTTGAGAAGGAAAATTTTATTCACACATCCCTAAATACTTAATACACATCTCTTACTTAATACACCACCTATTTGATTTCTTATTCTATCATTTTATTAAATACGCCACTCAAACTGCCTAAATTATCCTCAAATCTCAAATTCTATATAAAATCACTATATATAAATCAATATTAAAATCATCATGCTAAACTTTATCATAATCACAACAATATATATATATATACCATAATGAATTTAAATGCATTTAATTTTCAGAATCATCATAATAGTTTTTAGGGCCAATGATAAAAGAGGTCATTTTAAAATATCTTATTATAATTCAGGTGACACAAAATACTCCATGATAATTAAGGTCACTCCTTAGCAATCTAACACTATAAATGACAAAAATTACAACTCATGCCATCGTCTCCCTCTTCCCGGGTCGATTTGAGATTATAATTAACCCTCCTCTCTCTCTCTCTCTCTCAACTTACCTCACCGTTGCGGTTCAAACCCGATCGCTCACCGACATGCCCCCACCCAGTGACTGAGCTCCGCGTGTCGTAACCAAAATGCCTGGTGATGGAATCGGACCGCTAGTCACGAATGCCGTCGAGAAGGCGATGCACACACCAGTCTACTTCGAGAAGTACGATGTCACCGGTGACATGCCGAGGGTGCCAGAGGAGGTGATTGAGTCGATCAGGAAGAACAAGGTGTGCCTGAAAGGCGGGTTGGCGACGCCGATCGACGGTGGCGTTAGCTCACTGAACATACAGCTCCGGTGAGATCTCGATTTATATGTTTCGTTGGTCAACTGCTTCAATCTGCGTGGCTTACAGACCAAGCATGGCAACGTCGATATTGAGGTGATCAGGGAGAACACCGAGGGTGAGTACTCGGGGCTCGAGCACGAGATCATTCCTAGAGTTGTTGAAATGAAATGATGCAGACAGTCCCCCTCTTCCATTTCTATAAAGATGGTGTTCTCTTGGAAGCATTCCCAACTAGAGAAGAAGAGAGGATCACTGCAGCAATTCGTAAATACACATCTCCTGCAACATCTGAATTGATTTGAGCTAATATGGTTTTGCCTACAGACTTGAATATGTAAATTTACAGTGATCCCTAAACATATATATGATGATGATTGATGAGTTCTTTTGGACCAATTTGTATGATATAGTTCTTTGTGCAATTTGTATGATATAATTGATGTGTTGATTGTAATACTACAAACATTATGTTCTCACATATAAGCAAAGAAAGCCTTCCTATTTCATGATTTGAACTGCGAGTAGTTCATAAAATCTGTGGCTAAGCAGTTAACATTAAATTAAAATCCATAAGAGAATGAGATAGCTGATAGAGTACATTTACTAGAATGACATAGTAATCTTTGCAATATCAAAATTTGGTGTCAGTGACATGCAATGTGAGTTGGCCAGTGACTTAGTTAGTGACATGTGATTAACAGTGAATTGACTATTAACTTGTGACTTGGCTACTGATAGTTACTTGGTAGTGACATGGTTAGTTACTTAGTTAGTGACATGTGATTAACAGTGACTTGGCTATTAACTTATGACTTGGCTACTGATAGTTACTTAGTGGTGACATGGTCAGTTACTTAGTTAGTTACATGCGATTAACAGTGACTTGGCTATTAACTTGTGACTTGGCAATTAACAGTTAGTTGGTTAGTGACATGGTCAATTACTTAGTTAGTGACATGTGATTAACAGTGACTTGGCTATTAACATGTGACTTGGCTACTGACAGTTACTTGGTCAGTGACATGGTTAGTTACTTAGTTAGTGACATGTGATTAATAGTGACTTGGCTATTAACTTGTGACTTGGTTACTGATAGTGACTTGGTCAGTGACATGGTCAGTTACTTAGTTAGTGACATGTGATTAACAGTGACTTGGCCATGTCACTGACCAATTCACTGGCTAGTAAAGTCATTGGTCATACCAAATCCCTAGTTAATGAGGCCACAAGCCAAGTCATTGTTGACCTCAGGTCACCGGTCAAGTTACTGGCCATGTCACAGTCATGAACATGTCACTGACCATGTCACAATCAATCCATGGTCAAGTTATTGGTCATGTCACTGACCATGTCACTGTCAATCCATGGCCAAGTCACTGTTAACCTCAAGTTATTGGCAAAGTAACTAACCATGTCACTGTCAATCCTTGGTCAACTTAGTGATATGTGTATAATAGTGACGTAAACTAGATCTCCTGCGCGTGGTAAAATTTGGTTTAAGGCATGCTTTGCAAGCCGTAAAGTCAATTTTTTTTAAAATAAAAAAAATCAATTCTCAATTGTTCCAATGTCACCCAAAAATTTTATAAATAAAAAGAATAACAAGTCTGTCTAATTCTTTGCTTGTTGCAATTTCATAAGAGAACTTTCACTTATATAAAAAGTTGAGCTAGTATACAAACAAATGTTGTGGAAGCAATCACAAATGAAGCTTATAGCAAAACCAATACAAATAAAATGAACCTAAATTACATAGGATTAAAATATGCAAGCTTGCTTTATATGTGGTAGTGTAAAGCCACTGAGGTGGATTGCCTCAAACATTCACTGCACATTCCACTTCAAATACATCTTGTCTCATAAGAAAATAGCTTCACTTTGGATCTTCATGATAAATTTCAACGCTTACGGATGCCTCTTGTTTCCTCATCGAATTTGGAACTGGACAATACTGAATAAGATATTAATAAAGAGCTACAAAATTTACTATTCCAGTTTAACACTGAAGTTATTTCATAGAATTTACAGAGAATGCAAAGCTCTCAATTCTCAAAATAAAATGATCAGGAGGAAACTATTGGTGCTCTAAAGTCATAAAGCAAATTAAAGACCAAGGAAAAGATCGAATATAGAAATGGAATAGAGTTTACCATGTTTATATTGAACCTTGCTGTAGCTATAGCAATCTATAGTGCTAAGAACACGTCAGTCTGCAATTAGAAACATCTAATTGATCAGATTTGCTTTAAAGAGCTCAAATGGTTGGGGAAAAAGAAAAACAACAATCAAGTCTCTTCTATTGCTTCAGAAAAACCAATTTCAAAATGGCTCATTCACATAGATATCAAACTATTGCAACTAACTGATGTCATCTCACAATGTCTTAGGTTAAAACAAGTTTTGTCAGTTCATATTGGTTAAACCAAAGAGACTTAGGTAGGAGTGAAGCTAAAGGGATGTATATAGGAGAGAATTTTAGGAGAGACCATATACCCTTCATTTCCAGTAGCAAATCTACTAGCAAAATCCTTCAGCAACTTCTCAAGAGCTACAAATAAGAGAAATGTATAAACAACTAAATTATGTAATCATCAACGAGCAACAACCTGTAATGGTTTACATGATGGAAAACTAATGTATGTGATACGAATAAAAGCATTAACACAACTAAAAAGTGGTGATTCACACATGAGATTAAAAACATACTCTACTTGAAGAGCTGTCACTCTGCAAAGTGGTAATTCATACCAGCTGCTATTATACCAGTCCTAGAAATTACAGAATTTTAGTGATGCATAAGGATACCGAAATATAGAGGATACAACAAAATATCCTGTATCACAATTTTCTGTAAGCAAACAAAATGTGTGTGCTGCAAATTTTTAACCAACAAAATATCAGATATCACAGTTGCACCAATCACAAGCAAATAGCAAATAAAATCCACGCTATTTGAACCTTTGAGCTGCATCTCCATCCAATTTCCAGCAGCAGTCCAATAGATGAAGAGGATGGTAGCAGGTTCAGATTTCAGATCCTATTAATGAAGCTAGTGAATTTATGTTCTTCCACTTCAATTTACTATCTAGTACTAAAATACTGTATCCGAGTGCAATCATCTTTCAATTTTCAGTTTTGAGTAGAATGTAGCACACTAAACATCAATTTCTCAAACAATTTTATGAAATGCACAATTACGAAGAAGCACGATAATAGAATTGATTCAAACAGTGGAGCCCAACCTTCTTCACAGCCAATCTCTACAACTTGGGAACTCTTTAAGCAATCGAGCCTTGGTCCGGTGAATCTCGGCATTCAGATCAACTGCAGATGCCCTACTTTTCTCTTTTGAAGTAAGCTCCGCTTTCTGCAGATCAAAATTACTCATAATTCAGTCTCAATTTGAAAAATAGGACCAAATCATAACTAAAATTCTAGTCAATTTCAAAGAGATTCTAAATTCTGAACTCTCAAAGAGATTTCATCGCTCCAAAACACACAGTTTGAATCAGAAAGAAACTAAGAAAGAGACTGAACCAGAAGAGCAGCTTCAATGTCGGACTCAACGGCGGAGTAGAGGCGAGCGAAGGCATCGTCGCCGGAGACGTTAGAGTCCTTCTACTTGTCGATGTCGTATCCATTGTACTTGTTGCAGATCGCAGCGAAGGCATTGTCGCCAGAGATGTGAGAGTCCTTCCATTCTCGCCGACGGCGACGTGTTTCGAAGGATCACGGCAGAAGAAACCGATCAAAATTGTTTGAGATCTTGAGAGAGTGAGAGAGAGAAAGACCGTGAATTTTTTTCTCTGAGGAATTTTTTCTCCGACCTCTAGTTCAACCTGAGGAAAGTGAAGAAGATATGATGCAGTGAGATTAACAGAGAGGAAAGAGAGGGATATGAAGATTCTCTCACAGAGTTTCTCCAAACGTGGATTAACTTCAAGGGCATAATCGGAATCAAAAAAATTAAAAACCGACCTTTTTTAACATAATTTTATTATTAATAAGGACTAAATTAACATTACTGACAATTCATAATGGACCTTTTTATCAAGAGGAAAACTAGGTGACATTTTTATCATTTCACACTCTAATGTGACATTTTCCATCATTTCCCTTAGTTTTTATTTTCTTTCAATTATTATCATGAAACCTGTACAATCTTAAGAATTTTGTTATTCAAAATTACATGTAGTCAAGAATGTTAAAAAATAATCAAGAACATATGAGAGGAATCCAACTAGGTTTATAACTACATTGTTGTTATTTTCACTCCATTAGTTATCATGAAACAACATATATAATCATAAGGATTTTGTAATGCAAAATTGCTAGTAGTCAAGCTTGTAGAAGATTCCAATTAGGGTTCATATATATCATACTAGTTTTTATTTTCTGTCTATTAATCACTATGAAACAAATATGTGAAGAATTTTTATAATGCATAATCGCTAATAATCAAGCTTTTCATGAACTCATGACAAAGATTTCAACTTGAATGTATAACAAAATTAAAAGCTATTAAACATATTCCAACTATATAGTTCCTTTTCTAATATGGATGTCTTCTTAGTCATTTCATTTACTCATATAATCTGATTTTATATGTAGAAAAATTGAAATGTGTATTAAGAGCATATTTAACAGACTCTCTATTTTGACTCCTTAGTTATTTTAGAGAGCATGTTTAGCTTTTTATCTATTTTAACAGCTGCACCAGACTCCTAAGTGGCTCTCTATTATAATTTTTATCTATCACGCTCCTAAATATAGAAAGCGAAATGAAGCTCTCTATAATTTAAAACATTTATTTTGAGTTACTTTATATAATTTATAAATACATTTAAACTATTTAATATTCCTTAAAAAAATATAAATTAAAAATTAGCTAAAATATAAAACACTGATACAGACATATTTCTAAAGTGACTAGCTAAAATAACTTTTTAGTTACTTTAGCTAAAATTTGACTCAAAAATAACTAGCATTGCTAAAGATGCTCTAAGCATTTTAGGGATGTATTAATAAAATATTTATTTTGAGAATAATATTAATCACAAGGCCACCTAAATTTTCTTATACCAATAAGACCACCTGCATTTACAAATTATTTCATTCTTAACAATTTTACCCTTCTATCTAATAAACCCAAGGACCATAAGCCTTACATCGATCTGTCATATATATATATATATATAGGATTTTTCTCAGGTAAGGATGTCCTTAGTTTTTCTTAGGTGCGGATTTGGTGTTTTCACCCACTTTCCGATCATATTTTCACATCTTAACCGTTCAGTTTTTAGAGCCTAATGTATAGATCCCCCCCTGCAAAATTTCAGCCAATTTGGTGATCGTTAAGACATCCAAAACTGCAATTTACACGAACGGACCGAATCTGTCGAACCGGAACCGTTCGTATTTATAATGGTAAATTACAGTTTTGGATACCTTAACGATCACCAAATTGGCTGAAAATTTTCAGAGGTGATTTATACATTAGAACCTAAAAACTGAACGGTTAAGATGTGAAAATGTGATCGGAAAGTGGGTTAAAACCGGAAATCCGTACCTAAGAAAAACTAAGGAGGTCCTTAGCCAAGAAGGACTGTATATATATATATATATATATATATATATATATATATATATATTTATATCTCCCCCTCCCTCCTCGATCACAGATCTTCACATCTTGTTCTCCGCCTCCAATTCCGGCGACCACCAGCCTCGCCTCCGTCTCTCAGATCAGACCCAGCCTTCACCAACCCGAACTCCGACAAAGATTCGATCTCTCTCTCTCTCTCTCTCAAATTCAAATCCAATTCGATCTCTATGGAGCCATATAGGTAGGCCTTGAATTTTTGGACAGCGGCGTTGACGTGATCGGAGAGATCGATTGGGATTTCGTATTCGACGATGCGAATGGGTTAGATCTGTTGCAGGAGTTGGAGAACCCCGGCCGTCACGATGGCGACTGGACTTCCCCTCCTTCATCATCGTCGTCGACAGAGGAGGATGCTCCGGCCAACCCGCAGACTGCCGCCTTCACTCTCTCACCGTCTCTTCCTCTCCTCAAGCCTGACACCGCTCTCACCTCCTCCACCAATGACGCCCTCTCTGCCGCTCTCTCCCACCGATCCTAGTTCGTCTCCTCCTCTGACTTCAAGCTCAGCCTCTGGACTTCTTCGGTCGTCGATCGGAACCATTTCGAGGTCGCCGCTACTATCGAGAGCTCCGACGAGGCAGTCGAGCCGAAGAGCAGCTTGTTCAAGACTCTCAAGCTCGGGTCGTTGGTCGGTCGTTGTTTGGCCTCTGGTACCTGTTCAGCATCTACTTCAATATCTATAACAACGAAGTAGCGTTTCGGTATCTTTGTTTGTAATTCATTTTGGAAATGTGGATTTTTATTTGTTTGGATGTGGTGAATGAATGTTGATCGCTTTGGAACAAAAACCATGAGGGTTTCTTGTTAAAATTTTAGATATTTTTTGCTCGATAAAAAGTGAAAAGTGAAAGAAGATGAAAAAGGTAGATTTGATTTACTACTGAATAACTGCAAGGGTGATTCAAAAAGTAGAGTTTTGTTTTGTTTTGTTCAAAGGTGATTACTAAGGAATATGGTGATTTTCTGCGATTAGTATCTTTGTCAGTAGCTTTTTATTACTGATTCAGAAACTTTGTACATGTGTCATAGTGAGCTTCTGTATCTATGTCGGTAGATTCTTAGATTGCTTGTTTTTTTTATTATATAGTTGATAAAGAATGCCACTTATGGTGCAACCACACACTGCTATTTTTATTTGCATTTTGAATATTAATATTTTGTTGTATCTTTTTGCAGAACTCTTCCCTTTTGCATTTATAGTAGTAGATTCCGAAAATCATGTGTATTTGAGTAGTGAAGCCTCCATTGAATGAGAGATCATCTGGCCAACCAAGAAATGTTGAAATGAAGTTTGGTGTTGAAAATGGTAAAATAATGCCTATAGTTAGTGTAGTATGGTAGAGCTTGACAACAAGAAACATCAATGGTGGCCATCCGAAGAATGACAGTAGCATTACAACATTGAAAGTAGTTTTACACAATTATTGTAATATATTTTCACAACTATAGTAGTGGTTTTTTATAATTATGAAAGTAACTTTTTACATAGTTATATCATTGTTGAACCCTAACTACATACTTTTTGTATCACTAAATGTGTTTTCTTTTTTTGGATTGCAGTAGCATTTATATTTTGATTGTATCCTTTACATTTTCATAGCTTTGCTAGTATCTGAGAATAATTTTCTTAGTCTCTAGGAGTAGCTTTTGTTATGCTTGGTAATAATTTTTGATTTACTTGGTTATTGCTTTTGGTGTTGGTGAGAGTAACTTTTGGTGACGGTGAGAGTAGTTTTTGCTATAGGTGAGAGTAGCTTTTTAGTGTTAGTGACAGTAGCGTTTGTTGGTGGGAATAATAACTTTTGGTTTTGAGGAGCGTAGCTTTTACTGGTGACAATAGCTTTTGTTGCTGATGATAATAGTTTTTGTGACCTCGCCGGAGGTTGCCGGAAATCTCACCAGAGTAGCTTTTGTTGCTATTTATAGTAGTTTTGGTGTTGATGACAGTAGCTTTTGTTACTTCGCAAGAAATTGCTGGAAATCTCACAAAAGTAGCTTTTGTTATTGGTGATAGTAGCTTTGTGATCTCGCCGGAAGTTGTCGGAAATCTCACCAAAGTAGCTTTTGTTGCTAGTGACAATAGCTTTTGTTGCTGGTGACAGTAGCTTTTGTGACCTCGCCGGAGATTGCAGGAAATTTCACCAGCGTAGTTTTTGCTGCTAGTGATAGTAGCTTTTGTAGTCACCGAAGTTCGCAGGAAGTCGCCCGAAAACCTCGCCGAAGAGGAGTGAGAGAATGATGGTTGACTTTTTACTCTAGTGGCATTTATGTAAATATGTTGGTTTTTATATCCAAAATTTAACACCATTTTTAATTTAGTAGCCTTATAAGGGAAAAAAATAGTTAGTGGCCTTATAGCTAAAAAAACATTCAAAAATATACTTATATGTAATTAACTCAAATATTATGGATCATTAGCAGCAGTTTATAAAAGCAATCTAAATGTTAGTTCTAAAAGTTCCTATCGATAAAAACACGCGGAGGTTAAAAGAATTTTTTTAAAATTCTAATAACACCTTCACTCATTTGAGAAAATAACAACCCTTATCCACATATACCTCTAGTATCATCGTAGATAAACACTTGTTGATTTGATTTCGCCAATATTGGGTTTATAATATCTTCTATAAGCCCCATAATTTTGAGGCTTCATGCATCCTGCCCAGCTATACCATAGAAGTACATGTGATTTGCAAAACAACCTTCAACACTTGAAGCAACAAGTGCAATGGTGGAGTTTCCGCCAACAAATAGGGCAACATCTCCCAAGCCGTTCATTCCCATCGACCGTAACTAGAAATACTATAAAAACTCTGGTTGTTTTTAGATAATCATAAATCCTCTTAACCAACACGAGACCTTGATCCTTAATAGGCAAGTATCGTAGGCAACTTAATCAACACCAAACTTGCTAAACTTTTCTGGAAAGACCACTTAGAGGGGGTAATGGAGCAACCTTAATAATTGCATTATCGTTCCTCATCCCTTTAGACCAGTGTAATGAGTTTATCAGTGTTATTCCATATTTCCCGTCCACACTAGGGAGTTTAATGTTTGTAGATGGGAACATTTTGCCTAATTTTATCATTTTGGGTCAATAACACTTATTTACATGGATTCTTACCCCAATAATTTAAGGAATAGGGGAGTTCTTTTTCTCTTTGCATGAGAATGAAAATAACAAAACCTTTTTTTCTTTTTTTGAAAAAAAGTCATTCAATACTTCAATATTTCAATGTTTCTCAAGTTCAGACATATTCTAAAAGTCATACTCTACACATTCTATGAGATAGAGCATGGAATTCTGTTTACTCACTTTAAATTGAGTATCCATTTCAATCATTTTCCTGCTAGGATTGGAAATCCTGTATTTTAGGTGCACTTCCTTGAGACGGCTTTCTTGTTCTTTAATTTTCACTTGTTGCATGGATGGTTTGTCACTCTGTCATATACAATAGAAAGTTTGAGGAGGATCCTTGTTGGTGAACTAGAGGTACCCATCTCACAGTTCAGTTCTTAGTTCTCGTACATACATCCCCATACTAAAGACTAATTGTGTTGTCCAAGCTAGTACTACATTGGTTCAGATAAAATACACAAACATCGAAGCCCAAGTGATGAGGAATAGTGGAGAATTGAGTTAGGAATCAACTAGATTCCATCCAATTTGACAAAAGAATATGTAGACTAAACCCAAGTGATGAGGAATAGTGAATTGGGTTATGAATAAACTAGAACAAGCTTGATTCCATCCAATTTGACAAAAGAATATGTAGACTAACCGATAGTACTGCCCGTCTGTTCATCATTAGACAATCCAGAAATTGCAAAACGGAAGCCTCGATACTAACATGGACGTATTTAAATTTTGGTTTCAGTTTCGGTACTTCAAATTTAAGGAAATTTCGGAGAAAGTTTCAATTTCGGTGGAAATTTCGGTTTAAAAAATATAAATTAAATTAATTACATTTATAAAATAATATTTTTAATGAAATTTTTACATAGACTAAACTAACCTATAATAAACCTATTTACAATGTAACCTCTCTAAAATTATACATTTATAATAGAATTATGATATTTTATATGGACGAGTAATTAACTAGTACTGTTTAGATTACTAAACTAGTATTTTTATCTATTTGTATTGGTAATATGTTGTATATTGATAATGTAAATATTATTTACTTTTTTTTAATAATTAAAAAATTACAATGGGGACTGGACAGGGCACGTAAAACTAAAAATCCGTGAACATAAATGAATAAGTACAACAAAAGGAATATAAAAGCTACTACGATGTGGTTCGATCTAACTGGATGAACTGCTTTCATTTTGTATCATATAATACAGTTCCCAAGTACATGAATTTTGGAAATGATTTTTATACTTCATCACATGGGTATTGTATGTGTACATGTTGTTCTCATTCCACATGCAATATATCGGATATTGTGGAGTTACCTAATATGATGATTTAGTATGAAGCATACAATATTTGAGACGAAGCAAAAAGAGAATCATGTTGTGATTGGAGCATTCAACTTTGTAGCAAGTAAAAATAAAAAGTTTTTTATTGTATTCAACTTGATTGCAAAAAAAAAAAAAAAAAAAAATCAATATTTCATATTTTATCTATGAAACTATGAAGTAAAAATTTCATTTTAGTTGACATATAGAGAAATTTCGGTGTGAATTTTTAAATATATATTGTGTGTAGGTATTTCATAAATTAAAAATTTCGTGAAAATGTACAAAAAATTTTAGGAAACTCCTAACGGAAATCATGTAGTGTTTGAATTTCATTTCAGGAAATTTTGACGAAAATTTCATCAATTTCGGAGAAATTTGAAACCTTAGTATCTATGTAGAGTAGGCTGTCTGAACTGTAGCCAACCCAAAGTTATAATAATATGATATATAATATATAAATGCATATATATAATATATAAATTAACCCACAGTAATTTTTTATCCTGGATCCGCCACTGATACGAAATCTTCAAGCATTTATAATTTAGTTGATTGATGTAAGAACCTCATAACAGGGTAAAGAACAACCCAACGGTATACCATCTCTAAAAAATGAAACGGAGATTCTAAACAGCTTTAACATGTGAAATGAATTAAATGAGAGCTGGATTGAAAAATGACGCAATATAAAAAGAGATAAAAGAGGGCCACAGAAATGAGAATCATACGATTCTATCAGCTATCCTTGAAGCCATCTAGTAAACAGGGCCAAAGCACCGTATTCCGTCAATTCTGATGCATTCTTAATTCATTATTTTTTCCTTTGGAATAAAAAATTTTATTTGAACATCTTATAAAAATTAAGCAATCCTAAAACAGAGGTAAACTTGGTGGAAAGCGCACATGCATCCATTGTCTCTCATATGTCACCAAATGCTGCCACCCGATCTCTTCAAGCAGAGAGAGCTTTTCTTCGTACAGCTTCTTCTTCGGAGGCTCCGTATTCTCTTGAATTATGTCATTCAAGACCTGTGCTCGAAGGAGAACAAATAGATGAAAGAGTTAAATCATCAATAAGAGACTTCAAAACTGCAACTGACGATAAAAGATCACTTTATATTTCAAAAAAATAGAAAATACCTTCAGTGCTGTTCCAAGCCTTCCATGATGTTTCTCACGTGTTACTGAGAGGATTCCGTATTTAGAGGATTTCACTTCGACCCATTTTTGAAGTTCTTTAAAAGTATCTTCAAAGCGTTCAAGCAGGACACCAGACCCTGATCCAGAGTCAGCAGTCTTGTCGGCCTCTTTTGAACCTTCAGTTACTTCCGACGCCGAAGGCTTATCCCCCTGCAACAATCATGGTGACGGCAGCAGTGCTCCATTAATTGTTAAAAAATAAAAATAAAGTATGTATTGTTAAGAGTACCAAAATGGGGGAGGATATCAATGAACCTTTTTTTCCCCCTTAAGAAGTTTAATTTGTTACAAATTCTGTACAACGATCAAACCAGAACTTCAGAAAAACAAATCAGGCGTGCAACTTTCACATGCTTTTCTTATACTAGTACAAAATTTGTTAAATGAGCAGATGTTTTCAAATTTCTTATACTTGTGAAAACATATGAAACTAAAATATAAAACTATTCCAACCTGTAAAGACAAAATATCTGCCAGTGCTAGTCCTTTTTGGTACAATGCCTCTGCTAACTGATCACGAGTGGTTTCCATCTTCTTTTTATTTTTCTAACAAAAAGAATTAATACTAGTTATGATAATCTGGAGAATAAATTCAAAGGAAAAGGGTTATAAAAGTTGTTAATCCTCCAAAGTAATTTCAGATATAAGATCACAAGGATTTAAGAGTGAGAAAATAAAAAGAATAAGTTGACAACTACACACCTCTGCCTCCTCATCTTCAGGATCAGCTCTAAGTGAAAAAAATTTCGCCAGCTCATCTCTGTCGATACTATCAACAACCTCATCCGCTGCATTAATAACCTGCAAAGCAACACTTACACTACTATCAGATCACATATTAACCATCTTTCAAGGTAGGGAATTCTATAAACCTACTACATGCACATAATGGTACAAGTAACTAGACCATCATATTGTCGACAAACTGACAAAGTAAGGAATACAAAGGTTATTATGCATGATGAGATCCAATTGTCCATAATCTATTAAAAAGATTGCTTTCATTGTTAAAACATAGATGTAATACTTCTACATATAACTAACAATAATGGTTACATTATGTTTGAATCAAACCCTGTCAGAAACTTTAGAGACCTAAAGTAGAAATGCTGTTTATATACATTATTAACATGTTATAATTTGACTTGGATAGACCTTTTGAGAAACCCACTCCAAACACTTGCAGAACCCAAATACCTAGTTGTGGCCCATTAAAAAATAATTCTGAACTGCTCACGGCTATTTTATTTATTGATGAGGACTTGTAGATGAGTATACTTTCTATTTAACTGTTTCCTTTTTACTTTTTTAAACTGAAGTTTTTGAAAAACCTAAAGTTCCTCTCTTATCCAAAAACAATAAATGAAAGATTAATTTTAAACACTATCCTTATGGTGCACCGAGTATTGTGCAGAACATAATTCTTCATCATGCAATTGTACTAAATTACCTCTTTGTCATGACAGATTTTGTCCTCGACATTGTTTTGAGAAAGCAAACCTTCCAAAATCTTTGCAAGCAGTGGGGTGTGTTTTGGGTATTCAGACTGCAAAGACAAACATACATCACATGCAATTGGTGACTCAAACATGCTACGCCAACTTGATGCATAAAATGACAATCCCACAGTCGCTAGTTTACAAAGGCGTAAATATCCAATGCTCAATTAGGCTAAGAACGTGTAGTTCCACCAAAAAAAAAAAATAGAAGAAAGAAAGATATAAAGTAGAAGCTCAAATGAGTGTGGTGCGCGTGTAACATTGGACAGTTGAAGCATTGCAGTCAAAGCACCACTTTCCATGTTGAATGAAGTAAAACCAAAGTGCAGAAGTGGAGTGAAATATGAGGTACCAAACTCATTTTCCGATGCAGCTTGAAATAACCTACCGTGTCTACAATACATGAAAACCACTCTAATCAAGTTTATCTTTCATGTTAGCTAAAAACCTAAAATAGTCAATTTCTCATCACAGAAGCCTTCTATGCCATCTAATATATACCAAAATCACTTTAATCAAGTTTATATTTCATGTTAGCTAAAAACCTAAAATAGTCAATTTCCCATCACAGAAGCCTTCTTTATCATCTAATATATACCATGACCAATTGACACTAAGAGCTCTAACCTTAAGAGAGGTAGATAATTTGTTCCACTCTGAGCGTTCTTCTTCATTGTCTTGTTTGAGGCTTGTAAGAACTTTAATCTTCGCATCTCGAACCTGACACAAATGACTGACAGTAAGTATCGGTACCTCATATATAAGATCTACAAACATAAAAATCAAAAGTGATAAGTAGCGTGAGGTTTGATAATAAAATTGCCAGCCTAGAATAATATGAGGACTTGATGAGGTAATCTGCAACCTAATTTGAAAAGCCAGAACTAAGTGTAGCTGAATCTGTACGTGTTGAGCTCTAGAACAAGTGCCGCATATATTGTGGTTCTCAACACTACCATTCTGACACAATAATAGTCTCACCGCTATGTATTACCAACACAATTACAATTAAAAAATAGAATCGTGTAACTGGATTCACTATGACAGACACACCCGATAGCCACATGTTTAGGTGACAAAATAAGATAAGCATAAATAAGGGCGACCTACTGCTAAAATAGCAATCCCTGTATCGGTCACTCAGGCAAGTCAGAGTGATTTAATAACAAATCTACAAAAAGTGTTGCAGAGAGATGGAGATGAGTAAAATGTTGTTGACTTTATTTCAAAATCAGAACTTGAGAGTTTAGGAACTGTGGCCCGCATAAGTACGGTGCATTCATCAGGATGAAAAAGTATTATTTTATGTGCGTTACATACCTCTTCTTCTAAACGTTCAGAAACAGCTTTGGTGGAAGTAGAAGAACCTTTTCCTTTGTCTTCATCCATCTGTATAAGTAATGAAATAAAAACTATTATACACACATTTTTCTAGGTCAAATTAACAACAGCAGTGATATATCTAAATTTCATTCATTGTTTTGGCTAATTACCTTATTTGGTGGCACAATATAAGAAATCTGATAAGACACCGGGTTCTTTTGCGGATCTTTCCCTTGTCCTTTTTCAACATATGATAGCTTCCCATAGGAGATAGCTCCAAGCAAAACAGATCCTTGTGGAGAAAACTGCAAAATTTTGTACGTGTAATTGTTACACACTTTCAGCACTAGCATCAAAATAAATAAAATATAATTGAAAACAAAAAGGTTTGTACAGTACATTACAGTACCTTTAGGAGCTTGTCTTTGGATGGTGGGCCCAAATAGATTGCTTCTTTTTTCCTACCCAAAATTCATTTAAGTTAAGTAAGTACCACACAATGGCTTTATAAAAGCATAGAAACACATTATTAGGCTGCGTACCCTGGAACTAAAACTGAGGACTTATAAGCACCATTTCCCATCACAGGGCCATCCGGTTGAGAGAAAAAACTCAAACGCATTACATCCTGGTTAGAAAGAGACCAGGTTCTAATAAGCCAAAATAGAGATTTGATTGCATAATACACCTTCTGAAGATTAGACATTGATTCAAACTGGTGTTATTCAAGGGAATGAGTATTAGATCTATACAAGGACAATGAGAAAAATGCATCATTTGTTCCAATCTAATATGAAAACAGGTCTCGAACTATGAAGGTAAAGATCTATTCAGATATATAATCAATTACTCTAAGACTCATACTCTACCTTCTCTTCCAATTTTCTTTCAATGAACAAAACCAGCTGCTTCAATTTTTCCAGATATTGCATGTTTTCGTGCCTGAGGTTGAAACATGATAAGTTAGATGAAGTTGGAATAGCCGAAATTTCGCGATAGAGCATTTAGTTGTCATTATTGCAACTTCCAATGAATAGATCTAACATGTATGCTGGCAAACAAACATCGTGGATACAGTCATTACGGTAATTTCATAACCAAGTTGTGTCATTTAGTATTTAGAGAAATAGCTTTTGTAAATTTAATAAGAAAACTGCATTCTAAATCTTAGTAGCAACAACAAGTCTCAACTTACAGCACGGAAATAATAGAATATGGAACATGTGGGTTCATGAAATGAACCATACCTAAGATATAGCTGTAAAGTGTATTCGCCTTTGGGCAGTTTTGAAGAGCTTGGATAAGCTTCACCCGTTGCATATACACGCTGTTATTGGAAAGTGAAGAAAGTAAGACATGATGTGGAAAACATATTTTCAACAACTTCCAAATCATTGTAATAGTGCAGCAGTATACAGAACAGTTGAGGTATACATTTAGAGCCACCAATTAATATATGGGATGGACAACTACATCCCCAACTCCCTAATATGAAACAATTTAAAATTAAATAAAAAAGAAATAAAATTCAGAAGTACCTTGTTTGCGTCAGAGATCATATAAAACTGAGACTCAAATTTAGTATCATATATGCGATCGTTAAGTAATGGAACTTGAGGTTTTACTTCAGCTCCATCTTCCAATTTGAACTTGTAACTGAGGAACCAGAAGAAGTAAGGGTCTACAACTATAAAACATAAAATGTAGCCAATTTATAAACATTAGTCCATAACTCACGTTAATGTCAGCGCCAAAATACGTTTTTCCGAGGGTAGTTTGTCACGATCTGTTGGAAGAGAACAAAGTTCAGCCGCAACTGGTCGATATGGAATTCTGATCTGCAAGTTGAAATCAAAAGGGAAAAAATACCATTTTAGAACACAGATATACCAAAAAGATAAGAGAAAAACATACATAGCCGGGGGTGGTGGGACTTCACCTTGCTTAGAGTAGCAGCAGGTGCAAGTTTCTCGGATGCTAGTAGAGCTTCAGCTTCAATTCTTACTGGTGCCTCACTTCCATCAAGCACTAGTTCCTCTTTATTAACATTAATCCCATGAAACACAATCTAAAAATGTTTACAAACCACATGTAAGCTCTCCAATCAAGTTAGTTTTACATAGAATTCCAAGATTCCAAAACTTCATTTTCAAACAATCTACAGACACCACATCACATCAATGGCAATAAATTAAATTAAATTGTTTGCATGTGTGTCAGATTTGGATCTTACAAAAATGTACAGGAAAAAAGATTGCCAAAGAAGGGATGTCTGAGATATATTTACCAAAGGATATGTAAGATAATATTACCACCAGTTTTAGAATTGAAATGAAATATATTTGGTCAAGTACAGCTCCTCAAATAATATGAGAATCAATAATATTTTCAACAATACAGTAGAAAATGAAATACCATACTAGTGAACTTTGGCCAATCAAACTGGTACTAAATAGACAAGTACAGAAAGTTGGCCACAAGAAAAATCATGGCATCTTCAGTGAATGTAAGCAGCTAAGAAATAATGGAAAGTAAGATTAAAGGTATCTGCTAATTAGATATTTTAAGTCTAGATATAAACAGAATACCTCAAAATCCACACTAGTTGTTTCGTTGCTTCCTATGCCACTTGACCAAAACTGAGCTATAGCTAATTCCATTGTCTGACCACCCACAACAGGAAATGAAAAGCTTTTGGCAGCAGGCGAAGAGAATGTTACAACACTCTCCCACTTATGAGGTCTTTGTAAGGGACAAAGCTGTGCATTGCAAGCATGTCAGAAGCAGGCTTTTCAACCAAAAAAAAAAGCAGGCTTACACAATCTGATATAAGTTGAACCACATGCTTTACCTGAACAGAGTCAACAAAAAATCTTCGTGTTGTATCAAATCCTGATGTTTGCATGGTTGCTTCAACCCATGTGGCACCAAGAGGTACTTCAATAAATCTCCTTTCTATGTGACCTACAAGAGTAGCGTTGCACCAACAGGAGAAGAGATAAATTTCGGACACCAGTAACATATGACAAATGTCAGCCAGTTGGCTCAGTTCAAAACACAAGTCAACTATTGGTAACAAGAAACAGAGAAGAGAGGGAATTAAAGGTGTGCATACCTGGCAAAAAAGACATCCTCGAAAATGAATATAGTGGAGGTCGACTTATGACAGTGATTGGCTTTGTTATAGTAATTGGGATTCTGAAAAGAGGGCCGCGCCAAGGTGCTTTGCAATCAACACCATATAGTTCATAATAGTGCAGACCTTCACTAAGGTTGGTAGGATTTACAACTATGCTGAGAAGAAGGGAAAGAAAACACGTAAATTAATATTCGCAATAAGGTAACACAAGTTAGCTACAGATACAAAAGCCAAAAAGGTATTAGATGTAAAGCTCGTAAAAGTAGAGAATCTAACAAGTCAGAATCCTTTAAAATCTCAAAGGCAGGAACAACAAGAATAATGGAAGATGCTTATGCGAAACGAAACTTTCTTGCTCCGTTCCATGTGCATGCACAAGTGTCACGTACATATTTCCAAAAATTTTATATGAAAATGAAGCTTAGTTCCCTGGTTATTAGCTCAGGTCCAGGAACTTTTCTCAAAAGTAATTGGCCAAGTCATTTTCAAAAACAAGGAACACCCAGACATATCACCAAACCAAAAAACACTTGTACCAACCACATATAAGAGTATGATGACATGCAAAGCGCTTAGATGCATGCATGCAACAACATAATAACAAGTTTGTCAGTTTAATAGATGAAGACAAACGAATCATAAAAGAGAATGGCCTAAAAACAAGTGACCAGTATAACTCGATTATATATGTGTAATGTATTAAAATAAATGATAGAAAGTAAAATAAAGCGAATAGAAGTAGAGCTAACTAACTTGAAGCTACGGCCATTATGAGTAAGAAGGAGAAACTCAGGAGCCCTCACAACTGCATTGTCAGTGGAATGTAACTCAATACACTCCTCAAAAGGAACCAATTCTTCTAAATTACTTGCACCTTCATGAAATTTTGGTTCAACTTGCACCGTCCACTGTTAACAACACTACTTTAGATATAGCAGTTGCAAAATAGGACTGAAAGAAATGCTGCCAAACTTATCTAAGAAGAAGTACATAAAAAAAAAATGATCCTTGTAATAAAAGGAAGGTCACCACAATACTATGAATATATGAATTGTGTGACCATATGCTTAAAGAATTTTTGAAATAGCATCACAAATATTAAGCCAAGAGTAACTAAACTACATAACATAAGTTATAAATCTTATTATGAAAATTCAGCTTCTCATTAAATACAAAGTTTAATGTGTATTCACCTCGGTAGATTGTTGGCAAGCCCTAGCCTCCCTTAAATAAATACCTCGTGATGTAGGAGCTGACATCAAAATGCATCACATTTAATAAAGTTCAGTGCACCAACATAACCTAAGATTAAGAACGTCTAGAACATGGAATGATTACCAAATGCCTAGTAACTAGTAAAATAGTAAAATAAAATGACCTACGTAGGGAAACAGAAGATCCATAGGCTATAAGAGACTGATTCTAACAAGAGTTTGACATGTTCAATTTTTTTGACAGGAGATATTTTATGATTTACAACTTTCATAAAGAAGATTGTGGGGACACTGATCTTCTCACATAAATAAATAGGACTTTTATCATGCTAAACTTTAGGGAAATCTGCTAGTCGGATCACGGCAAGGTTGTGCTGTCAATCAAAAGTGAAGGAAATGCAGCTAAACTTACTTGTTTTACCAGATTGGTTTATCTTTATCTGATACCAGACAGATGGTACATCCCGAGACTGCTTTAGGTATTCATGTGCCCTGATAACCAATAATAATCATGATGTGTCTCAAAAATTACATGCATAATCTACAGTAGGAAGTAGTAGGGTGAGGATCCAAAAAGTCTTACTTGTCAACTTGCATAAGTCCTTGCCCAGTTGATAATTTATCTTCTGGCAAACTGCCTACAGGAACAGATGTATTTTCAAGAGCCTTCCTTACGCTATATGGACTCACAGAAATACCCTCAGCCTACAAAAAGAAAGTCTTAAAAAAGTTGCACAAACAAAGTACATATTTAACATAGTCAAAAGGGATATAAACAAGACTATGCATAACAGAAGTACCTTCAATGCACTTATGAGTAGTGCAATTCCACCACAAGCAGATGGGGATGCCATTGATGTTCCATTCATGAGCATCCGTCGTTGGAGGGTCCACGTAGGCACAGGAGCAATAGCTGCACCAGGAGCACTAATACAGACACCAAGATCTCCATCGGCAGTTGGTCCTCGGCTAGACCTGCAGAAAGAATCAATTTGTGATGAAACCAGTAGAACAACCTAAAGTAAGCCGCCTTTGCCGAGTGAGGAATTCATGTTTAAAAGTGACTAATAAAAGTTAATATACCAAGTGTATTCAAGCCCTTCACCGGGGGCTTCAACTACACAATGAGCACCAGCAGCCATTGCAGGAGAGACATATGCACCAACTCCTATAATGCTTGATGTGGTACCACCAGGTGCCCCAACAGTGCTCAATGCCGGCCCACTATTGCCGGCACTACTCACAAATACCAGACGGTGCTTGTTCACAGCCTAATTTAGCATCAATTAAGAGTATAACATATTTCATGAAAGATAAAACAAAAGAAGACATTAATACAGCTATGAAAGCAACAGTTCATAATGTACAAATCATACTTCATTAACGAGGTCAACAAAGCGCCCATAGTTTGGCAGTAACGCTGGTTCTCCATAGCTCATGTTGATCAGATCACATTTATGCTGCAAAAAACATTATTACGCCCATCAATACACTGATATATACCCTCACATTGGTATGTCCATATCACATAGATTTCATAAAAAAGAAACTGAGTTTCAAAGAACCTCCACAGCAGCAATCAAAGCTCGAGTCAGCCCAGTTCCTGTCTCCATTGAACCTAAGCGTGCATCCCCAATTTTACAAGATATGACTTGTGCCCCAGGTGCAACTCCATTCAACAGGGAATCCTAAGAACAACAACGAGTATCATAAGTATATCGTCTTACAACTGAGGTGCAGCAAAGTAATAAAGTTACCAAACAGTACCTTCGCATGGAAAGCAGTAGCAATACCAGCAACATGTGTGCCATGGGGAGAGCAATCTGTTACGATACTCAATATCTTCCCTTCATCATATACATTAACAACAAACGTACAGGCATCCAATTTGCTGAAAACGCCATACTTTCGTTCTATCCTGTACAGAGTTTATATAAAACCAATGAAAATTCTATAAAATCAGCCCATCATCATGACGACCACATAGGAAACTAAAACACCAAATATGAATAACTTATTCAAAGTATACCTAATCAAATAGGAAATTTCCAGAAAAACACTGTTTGGTTCAAGGAATCATAAATGCTTCTAGTTAAAACAACTGGCAATACACTACTGAGGGGTTTTCATCTGAGCAAAAAGTAATAGTAAATACTATATAACTACACATGGAGGGAAATTATGGAGATGCTCATCAAATGCTAAAATTCAAGTGAGAAAAGTATCTATCCTTGGTTTAGTTATACATAGCATTTGGAGGCCTTTGGGCGGCAGCTTTTGAGTAACAGGCAAGTTTTTAAATAAGACAACTACAACATTGAAGAGAATATCAACATTCAGCATACACTCTCAAGTTCTCCACATACAAAAAGTACATCTCACATCTTTGTCCCATCATTATACTCCTCTCATGTTTTTGCCACTAGAAACCAAGTTAAGCATACCTATAATTAGTTAGAGGCACAAAGTCAGCGAGTTTTCCACAATCAGGGTCATCCTCAAGGGTCTGTGTGTCAATGGCAACCCTCCATACTTCTCCATCATGCCATACAACAGCATCGATGACAGGCCCTTTGTCATCATAGCTCTAGAAAATGCAAGATCATTACCTTTAACAGTTGTGGACAAACTTAATAATAAAAAGTAAATACTTGGCACTCACATCAGCTTGCTTTTGTAGGTAATCAACTCTGTTTTGCAGGTCCTCCCGAGCCCTTTTCAAGTTAGCATCCTCCGCTCTAATGTGTTTCTGGGCATACGGTAACATAGAAAGGTACACAGTTAGGACCATCACAATTCAAACATATCGACTGAAGAGCACCTAGGTTAATAGTGTCTAGGAGTTACACAGCAGGAAAACTTGAAAACATACACTATATATAAATTAGTCAGATGGAAAGGATGCTTTAATATGTCAAATAATTCTATGTGGTATTCAAAGATAAATTTCAAAAGATGACTATGAGCAGTTGATTCATACCTTCGTCTACACAGGAACAAAACTACAAAATGGATTTTGAACAGGAAGACATAAAAGGAATACGATGAGAAGCTGGAGCCCCATGAGAAGAAAATAATCTTGAATAAAACAAGATGGATCCCAATGAGAATAAAATACTCTTACATCACTCATATTAGTAAAGTGCATAATTTCCAAAAGAGGAAGACAGGACTACAAAAAGGAAGTAATATCAAGTTTATTTGAACAATGCAATCAGTTTAGTGTTTTTAAAATTTCAACATTGATCATGCACCCACGCTCAAAAATCAAAATTTATAACACAGCATAGAGTAAAGAGTACATTGTGTTTCAGTATCAGATGCATCTGCATGCAAGAACTAAAAAAGCATCACATGCAACAACCTGGTCAAATTCATGAAGATGCTTAACAGCCTTAGCAATTTCCTCTTGGTTTTGTTCGTCCCATTTTTTCCTTCTTTCTCTCTGTCAATGAAACATAAGGGGAGAAGAGAAATTTGTTCATTATCATATGAAGGGAGGCTATGCATACAACAAAATACACATAAACAACCTATGGACTGTATATACCTTCAAGCGGGAAGTCAATGTCTCAGTAAATAGCTCGTAAACCAACTTATAACCCACGTGCCATTCACCAGAAGGATTTTTCCATGAAGAGTTGACGTGCAGAGATGCCCCTGTATGAAAATTTGCATTAAAGCCTGAACATGGCACTTAAAAAAATTAATTATAAAAGAAAAAAAAAAGAAAAAAAAACTTAGCACACAAGTAGATATTACTTTTTCTATAAACAGAGCTGACCTACATAGTTTCTTAAGGTCAATCAAAAGCTAAAACACAGGCCAAAATAGCTTTGGGAAAATTGTGGGAAACTAATAAAGTAATTTGGGGTTCACATCCAAAACCAATTGGCAATGGATGGAGTGGCCCAAACCCTTATAAACTCATAGGCAAGGTCCCATTTTTCCCATGTCGGATGTATATTTTCTCAACACGCCCCCGCACGTGTGGCGAATTTTCAAGCCATACACGTGGACAACTTTTGGGTGACGTGGAGCCCCTCTAGCCGTGAGGTATGCACACGTGGGATAACCCGCTTTGATACCATGATAAAGTAATTTGGGGTTCACATCCAAAACCAATTGGCAATGGATTGAGGGGCCCAAACCCTTATAAACTCATAAGCAAGGTCCCATTTTTCTCATGTGGGATGTATATATTCTCAACAAAAACCTTCTCATAATAATACAGACAGAAACATACATACATATGGATGAAGATATACACATGATAAGAAATTCACCTGAAGCCCCAGGTATGCAACCATTCTCATCGGCCTTCACCACCTTTGAAGTATCAACATCTCCACTCCCAGTGCTGAAAAATAGAAGTATTCAGAGTTTGCAATAAACCAAATGCTCCAAAAATACTACTAATTTCATGCTCAACTAGACTATTACATACTTACCAGTCAAGAACATCTAGAATTTTCGGTTTTCCATCTGACGTAACCTGTAATCCAGCAGCAGCTGGGTCCACTCCAGAATCTGATTCACAGTTTTCAGTTCAACACCTTAAGTTTCACAACTGGAAAACAAATCCAACACTTCATCACAGTTCAAGTTCACCTCCCAATCGATTCCATCACAACTAATTTTGCTAATCAATTTCGCCACAGCTAGTTTTGGTTATCAATTTCAAAACTAACATGTTTGATTATTAGTGCTTCCGTTCTAAACAAACATGGAGGAATCAAAAGAAAACACAATAGCTTCAACGACCATCATAATTTCCATTCTCTAATCAATTTCTTCACCACTAATTTTCCTAATCAATTTCAAAACTAACACGTTCGATTCT
This sequence comes from Rosa persica, assembly GCA_025331145.1. Lineage (NCBI taxonomy): Eukaryota > Viridiplantae > Streptophyta > Magnoliopsida > Rosales > Rosaceae > Rosa > Rosa persica. The sequence continues at coordinate 42,378,915 of WFKR01000001.1, forward strand.
TATAACAGTTCGTTATAAAAAGAAAGAGAGGAATCAAAAGAAAACGAAGTAGCTTACAACGATCATCATGATTATTATTATTATTATTTTCTTTTTTCCAATTCTCGTTCTTTTAGTTTTCATCCAAAAACAGAAACCAAAGTGTTATTGAAGTGAACGAAGTACCGAAGATAGCAATAACAACGCCGCGGCCGTCGTAATTCGGATGAGCCTCGACGAATCGATCGGCGCCGATCTCCTTCTTCGGCATAAGCGAGGCTAAGAACGTGGACTCGTTGAGCTTGAAATTACGCAGAGAACCATTACCGTCGCTACCGCCGCCGCTAATCGCAGAGCAAGGCATTGCCCTAACCCTAACGCTACTGGTTCTACTCCGATCACACCACTCGGTCTCTCTTGGTCTTCGTCTCACTCTGCTCGGCTTTTTGGGTCTAATGATTAGCGAGTGATAGTGATGATGAAGTGGGAGGAGACGTGACGGTGGCAAATAAGGTAATTTGTATAAGACGACGGCGTTTTGCATTGTGTCGGGATTTTAAGTGGAGGGTGATTTGGTAATTTTGGGGAGTGAGGAGGGCGGCGGTGGCGAGGAGGGTGATTAGCTGAGGGAGGGTGCGGGTGTTTGGGGACACATGGTGAGAGAGGTGAGATGGGAAGGCGTGGTTGGGTGTGGTGTGGGTGGCTGTGTTATCGGTTGTCAGAAATTACTTGTTTGTCCTTTGCATGGATTGCAAACGATAGGACAAGGAACTTCCTATTTTTGTTTCTCAACGAACTCTTCAAAATAAAATATTATTGCTTAAAATAGTAATCGAACTAATGAAATATCTAACAAGAATGATTCGAAGAGACAAGTGGAAGAGAGACATTGTGTCCAAACTTCCATGTTCACTCTCATTTGGCAAATCGTGGTAGAAATGAAAGAATATCTTTCGTGAGATCTTATTTTCATTTCTTTGGAAGTCTCAGTTAATCTCAATTTCAATGAAATAATCGAATTATGACAATACTTTTTGTTGTAACTTTAATTGATCATATGTTAAAAAAAAATTCTTTAATTAATTATCAAAATAATAAAAAATAACAACATTCATATTGTACGTTCAAAAAATAATGATGTAATTATATTTAATGAATTGAATTGACAGAAAAATATGCACTAGATGTGCAAATGTTTGTTTTTGTCCTCCTTCTTTCTAGCATAAGCTATGTATCCACTTGTATGCGTATTTTCTATTCATCTTCCATTAAAATTTTATCCATGCCCTTTCCTTGCAAAGCTGCCAACTAAGAAGCTCTCTCTTTGTAGATCAATCTTCGACTAAATTCAGATCTTCTACAAGACCTGCAATATATCTTTTGGAGTCAGATCAATGAATCGAATAGGTACTCCACTAACTATCTTTTCTAGTGAGATCAATGAATCGAATCAGTACACTATCTTTTCTAGTCAGATCAATGAATTGAATAAGTACTCCACTAACATGGTTAAAGTTACATATAAGTATATGTATATATATGTATGTCTAAATTCATGAAGGAATTACCTGAGCTTGTGTTTGCTGGTATCAGATTATGGCAGGTAGTGTCACAAGGGTATGCACAGTCAACTTCCTTATTAGTTATCCTTCTGCTAAAGTACCAGTCACCTACAGCTTCTGCAATGGTCTGTCAAAAACACAATCAAGTTTTTACTTATTGGGAGTGTGTACAAGTTTATGTTATGTGTAACAGTCAATTTCCGTTACCTTGTTGTGTATTCTTGGAGAATCAACACCAAACCATGTGTCCTGGGACTCACTTTGGCAGTGAGCAAAGCATGAGTTGATGTACATCCCTCCTCTTGCCGAGTACTTGTAGAACAATGCCAAAGCAACAAGCATGTCTCGCCTGAAACCTGACAATCATTAAGAAAAAGAGATGATTCAGCTAATCATACGCTATATGAAGAGCGCAAAAACTACAAATAGAAAACATGGATTGAAGAACAACCTTGCAATACATTTAACTGAGCAGGATTGCATGCTGCCGGATCCAGTTTGCAACGGTTCCAGTGTCCGCGTGGATCAGCTGAAGGTGGTACCAATCCATGATGGAACTGTGGACAAATGAAGCTTTACTTAAACTAGAAGGATATTATGAAACCTCAGATTCCACAAGGCAGAGAGAATTTATACCTGGTAAACATCATAAGCCGAGTTCAAGATGAAAAAAGGCGGTGTGATGAATCTCAATGCATACTGTGGGAAAATACACTGCATCAAACCAAGGCAAATGTCAAAACCATGTGTTTGCAAGACTAGTACATCAGTAGTCAATTGGTTTGTAAAGAAAAGAATTACCAATTCAATTGGTTTGTAAAGAAAAGAATTACCAACTCAGGAAAAGGAAGGGATCCGGTGCAGTTCTTATCCAGATTCTTTTCTACACCCTGCCATGCATATCTAACATATGAGTACATATTTATAAGCAAAATGCAGACACACAACCAAGGACAAATTCCGTCGCTTGCTTGCGAAAGAAAAGAGTACCTGTAGAGAGACAAGGTCTTTATAGAAAGACCTCATTGTGTGATTCAAACCTACGTCTCTTCTGTATGAATGAAAGACAACGATCAATATGCGGCATTCAAAAGTGCAAGATGCAAGAATGCTATTTACTTTGAATACTTGGAAGTACTTGGTGAAAGTCAAACTTACTCATCAAGAAAGAATCCAGCATCACTCAAGCATTTTACACTAGCATTACTTGGTACATACTTGGTGAAGTCATCACAATGTAAAAATGCTGCTAAACCCCCAGCAGAGCAACCTGATAACAAAGCCTATAAAAGAGATGTTATAATAAGCATTTGAATAGCAGTGTCAATGATCAATATATTAGTAGCCAAATTAGAGATTGCTTTACCTTACGTGCCTTTCCTAAACCTTTAGGCAGAAGATCAAGAATGATGGCTTCCCAAATCTTTTGCCCTCTGAAATAGAGCAACGACGTCTGACATTCAGTTCACACGCGCATTCACACATACATGCAAAGAAATGATCAGTTATTCCTACAGATATATCCATTGTCATTTAGCGGCAACATTGCTATAAAACATTGAAAATTAAGAATGTAGTAAAAGATAATAGAAGGAAACATTGGTTTAAGAGCAAATTAGTACCCCATTCTTATATACTGCATCTCCGGCAAATGAAGCTCCATCACAATATCGAATCTTCACCCGGTTCCAATTGTAAAAGTCTGTTGCATCATGAAGATAATAATCAGAACAATTTCCCTTGGTTATATACTCAGATAATGTCAGTGCAGAGACACTATATTTTCGTGTGTTTATGATTTCCTTATAGAGCCTTTATAACATGCTTGTGAAATTTATGTGCAGATGTAACCCAAAATCTGAACATTTCATCAACAACATAGAAAGGGGTTAATTCATTATCAAACTTATTTGTATTCGACGGAGGAAGCTCAAATGAATAAGCCTTTTTGGGGTCAGAACTCAGAAGTAGATTCAGATCCTAACAATGAATGAACAAGCTTTTTAGTTACTGTAGATTGTAGGCTGAAGTAGATCCAAACCTTCCAACTGGACCAACTCATTGGACACAGGTGAATTTTTACGTTTACCAGAAAAAAAACAGTCCTGAATCATAGACAGGAGGAAATGACAAAGCTGGAAAAGGCTGGAAAGATCTCAAGCCAATTGGGAAACAAGTTGTCCGTAGCTACACATTACTATAATTTTAATCACGTGAAAAGGACATAGAGAACGCCAGGAACATGGAGGACATAACTCTCATTGACCACATTCGTATCCGGAAATGTTTAAATTAGCCCTTCGATCAGGAAAAAAAAAAACAAATTAGCCCTTTTAGGGTCAATGCTAGGAATCTAGATTCAGGTCCCAAAAGGTGTTTCTCTTATGACTAAATATAATAGATATTAACTTCAGTACTAATCTAGAAAATTGTCTTGTATACTCATGTTTACGTTAAACACTTCACGGATTAATTATTGCTTGACATGTTACTAAAAGATATAACTTTTAGAGTGTGGGTGTAGGGTTTAGCCCTTGAGTTTTAGGCCGAGCTCAAGCGTGTGGGAGCTAAACCGCAAATCCTAAGCAATGACGAGATAAAAATAAAGGTCCTATGTCAAATACAGTAGCTGACATTTGTATGTTATGTATCTGATATTCTGGTATAAAAAAAAACAAAAAAAACTATTGCTCTCTATGCAATCCTATACGGGAATTCACCAAAAAGAAGATAATCCTATACGATCACATTCATTATTATGAAATATAAATCTTGCTACAAGGCAATTTTCTCATACCTCTCCATTAATCCTAGAGGTTTTAAGAGGCATGTACAGATTCTTTAAGAAAAAATCAAAAATAAATAAATTCTTATGTTCATACTTTAGGCTACACCGTCTGCCACTCTGGCTTTTGTTCTCAACAGTAAAAATTATATGATGATTGATGGTAAGAAAACTGGAATCATTCTTAGCTGTAAGCCAAGACTGGACCAGAAATAATGAAAAGCAATAATAGAAGCCAGGCCTTAAGGTCCTTAACGTATCATGTGGAAGTGACATGGACCACTAGATACTGAGCTACTGTTTAAGCTTGACCACTAGAATGGAAGAAGAACATGGAATCGGTACCTGGATTAAGAGAAGCATTATTGCTTAGAATCCCAGAAAAGACCTCCCACTTGCTCATAAGACGTGTAGAACCTCTTCTTGTTTTCGCCCTCTCCAAGCAAGACTCTATATCATTACACCACCCTCCACCCTGTGAATCAAATGTTGGACATTGATTAGATTGAGGTCCTCATCATGAGTCATGAAGGCGAAAACTTAAGAACCCGGACACCTACTTACCTAACCGATTTAACAGAAATTGGTTAGTGGTCTTTTGGACCATGAAAGGACATTGCGTGTTCTATAAGTGAAGGAAAGCTTGAGATAGATAAAAGGAACTTTTGAAAGTTTGAACCAACCACTCGATACTATAGCAAAAGTGAAAAAGAAAAAAAAAATTAATGGAGATTAGAGATTTCATAACTACTTCATAGAACCTCGTGTAATATCCTCACTTATTTTCCGTAAGAAAATATTCTCTAGAATTTTGTTTCATAAAAAACGGAATTAAGAAGAAAATATGTAAACAAGAATAGATAATACAATGAGCAAATCACGCTAATAGCCTAACCTGATAGGAATAGATAGAAGTCACCACTATGCAAAATCTGAGTAATACTTAATTTGTTCAATATAATCATGTGATTAAAACTATTCGGAGAGAATCAATCGAAAACTAAAATCAAATTGCGTTCAACACACATATTAAAAAAGACAGTCTTCCATGCATGAATTTCATACTATTTTTTTCCCCCACCAAGTTTTCAGAATGTGACTGCACATTGCTCCTAGATCGGGCTAAAAAGTCACATGAACTAGAAAACCCGACAAACTCCCGTTTCCGCTAATAAGAGCCACCCAGATCAGCACTGCCGCCCACGGTACTGCTAGTTGTCTTGTAACATGCACAGAACACAAGGCACAAAACAATAAATACGACGTCGTACTTATCTCCCATTTCCACTGCAAGTCCAAATCTAATGACCCAATGAGTCATGATTTGTCAACGTAACCAGACACGAATGGATACTGGAGAGAGCATTTTTGTCTCCTAACAGCCTAGCCTTTTTCGTGTTAAATAAATTGAAAAATTAAAATTAAAAAATGAATAATATACCTCGAACTGTAAAAGCCAGTTTCTTGCTCCGGCGCCGAAGCCTCTGTGAATATGATACGCAGGCAAACTCCCATCCAAGCAAACTATTCGAATATTCGCCGCCAAAAACCAAAAAAAGTTAACAACCAAAATGCAACAATTCTTCTTTCTTTTCCGCAACGAAAACAACATATACTCGAATCTTACTGTATCAGATATATATTAGTACATCAGATAACCAAGAAACTTACAAGCGCCGAGAGCGGGGGCGTTTCTGACGGTGGTCATGTTCACCATAAGCCGGTGCGGCTTCTGTGAGTAAATGCACCAAGGCGCGCACGTTAGCAGCGCCAACGTGATCGCTACCATCGCATTCACGCTCCTCGTCATCGTCGTCTTCATTTCAGTAACCATTTACATAAATTCTCTCTCTTTCAGCATCGATATAGGGGAGATATCTGAGCTGGGATAGAAGATTGCGTTTAGGGAAAGCCAGGCCAATCTTGGTCTTAAATGGGAATAAGTGAGAAAGTTGATTATGGTTTTAAAGTGAGGAAGAGAAAAGATGAAACAGTTGGGAGTATTTATGCATTCACCAAAAGGAATGACGTAACTGGAATTTGAGGAGGAGCAGGGAGAGTTGGAGAGGGTTTGGTTTGGCTGAAAATGAAGGCAACTGCTTTGTCGTGTTGGAGAGGAGGAAGGTTCTTTATAGGGCGAGAGAGCTGGCGCGGGTGGTGATGAACTGGATTGGATTATATGGGGCCCACAGCCACGAAAATGGTGATGGGCTGTTGGATGTGGATTATGATTAGTGCAGTGATAAATGAAGAGAATAGAGGTGAAAATATAGAGATTATCTTAATATAATGAGGCAAATAAAAAAACTACGAAATAACATTCATTTTTTGTTTTCTGGTTACAAAAGTGTTTTCATTTATTGAAGATTGAGGTTTATATTATGGTCTTAAATTGACCTCAAGTGACCGCATCTTAGACTCGGAAATTAAATATGATTATACTATTCTTGTCTAGCTGATGCAGAAGTTTGACATTTCTCTTCGTTCCATTGGCTCTTTGTTTACTGGTAACATCAAACTTATGCTTAATACGGAGAATGCTCATCTCACATATATTTCGGGAATGCAAATGACTATTGATAACAATACCAATCATGACCTCGGCCTCATTACTTTTGGATGATATTTCAGCTGTTTCTAGAGCTAGGATAACTGGTTTCTGCTCTAGCTCTTAGTTTGTTCTTCGTTTTTTGGGTCTTGGATAGAACTACCAAAAGTTTCAAGATCAAAGAGCACCATATGATGGACATTAAGTGGTTGCTCCGATGTCGTTGTAGTCATTTAATTTACAATTTGTTGTCTTACAAAAGACTCATTCATGATTGATGTATGTATTAGATACTTGTTTATCTTAGTTGGTCCACAAAAATTGCTATATGACTTTGAAGAGGAGGTTTCGGTCTTATTCTCCAACGTTATTGAGTTAGGTCTCGAAGTTTAACTAAATTTCGACTATTGTTGGTCCAAACTAGGCCCAATGTGTCAATTAAGTCAAGCAAACCCACATTATTGTCATGAATTAGGTCTGGAATACTACTTTTTGTTTTTGTGACTCTGAAGTGGATGCTTCGGCCTTGTCCACCAATGGTATTGAGTTAGGTCTCCAGGTTGTTGATCCAAACTAGGCCCAACGTGTCAATCGAGTCAAACAAAACCCACATTATTGTCAATCTTATCAAAAAAATTAGGTCTAGAATACTATTTCTGTAATTTTAACCCCACTCCTCTCACTTTTTAACAGGGCTCGGTCCGCTCGGACATATAACTTCCTAAATAAGAAGTAATTGTCTTGCCATCTCACCAAATACATGCATCCCAGGTCTAGAATGCAACTACTTTATAGACCAATTGTTAACATATAATTTGAAAAGTGAATATTTGTATGAAAACTAGAGTCAATCTATGAGAGGTGTGAACATGTGGTCAGTGACCTCAAATACTTAACCTTCGATTCAACATGTTTTTGAAAAATTCAACGTCTTTGAATATGGTTTACGATATTCTTAGAGTACAATATAGCTGTACATTTACGATGCAATGTTTTCTATTCTTACATCTTTTGCATAAAATTCTAAAACTTAGAAAAGTTTTGAGTAAATAATCAAACAAATGACGAATAAACTAGTTGTTAAAATGCTTTGAAAATAATTGTAAAGTAATTAGTAATCAGATGGATCAGATATTGTGATTTTCAGTTTTGTTTAATTATATGTCCTGTGTATTATGAAGAATGTTTACAAGTGATTCTGTCAAGAGAGAAAAAAGGAGCGTTTTAGGGTTGGGGTTTTCCAAACGTTTTCCACCGCTTATTCTGCAGCCATTTTGTGCCAGCGACGGCGCCATGCCTTGCTGGCATGAGATAGGAGCAGGCAGACGGGCCTCTTGTTCTTTTGCTCTCTGCTATGAAAAGCTTGGTTGTTTGGGCATGGTCTTCTTCCATTCTCTGGTGGCGGTGCTGCTGGTATTGCGAGCCGACCCACGCAGATCTAATGTGAGCTGGGGGATGGCTTCAGGGTGACGTGATATGGTTGGTGCTGTCCTTCGTTGCCGTGGTGGTTCTGTCTGGTGGAGCATCGACGATCGACATGATGGTGGTGGGATACATTAGAGATCGTGGAGGTGGATGACTCTTGGCTTATGGAGGCTGTGCAGAGGTGAAGGTGGTTGGATTCATGATGCGTGGCGGTGGTTGGTGGCTCTGTGGGCGTGGAGTCTGAAACTGGGGCGTTGGCTTGGGTTTGGGATGATGTATGGAGCTTGGTCAGTCACTGACGGTGGGTTGGATATCAGGTGGTTAAATCGATTAGGGCAGTGGTTGTGCAGTGGGTGGGGGGCCGGTACTTGGTGGGTGGAGGTGGAGGTGCCTGTGCGGTTGGTCAATCATGGTAGTTTCTTTCAGTTTTTTATTAGGGTTTTAGTTTCAGGCTTTTGGTTAGGTCAAATAAAACTTCCCTACTCAATTGAGCTAGGGTTTGAAGGTTTTGGTCGTGTTGTGGAGCCATCTATATGGTGTTACTCCTGGGAACAATATGTTACAATTTTGATGCTGTTTGGTTATCAACGGAAATGTGGATTTCTCTTGCACGGGTCTGGCGGTTTATGGACACAGTGTGGAAGAGGGTGGTGTGGTTCGTCTGGATGTTAGTGACGAGATCGTATTGTGACACTCGGGATTGATTATCGCTCTTTGTAGCCTGGGGTGGTAGGCGTAAAAATTGGTTAGGGGTTGGACCTTTTCGGTTCATGGATGTTACTATTAGTGACGGACTCATAACTCAGGATCTTGGTAGGAATATGTGTTGTGGTGTTGATACCACAACTGGTTATTCCAATGCTTTGTAATTTTTTTGGTTATTAATGGATTCTATTTCTTCTAAAAAAAAAGAAGAATGTTTACAAGTAGATAGTTTGAATATCTAAGAATATTGTTGATCAAAACAAAAGGGATGGGAAGGTTCCAATTTGATTGTATGAGAGCACTCTTTTGTCAACCATTTGTTAAAAAATTGATTATGTCTAGATCTCATTATGAAATTATTGTGAGTGTACACAAAGAGACAGAAAAAAGAAATAAAGAAGAAAGAAAAAAAAAGAGGACAAATTGACTAAACTATGTAATAACGTAGGAAAGAGCCAAAGTGCAGGGGCAAATTTGCAAATTACCAAAGAGCTGTTCCCCATTGCATAGAGCTCATACAAAACACTGAACCAGACAGGCTTGAATCACACAGAAAGCCAAGGTTTTTCAAACTCCCCAAAGTCCAAGGTCAGTCCTTACACCATCGTCTAACTAATCTGTGTTCCAAACCCTAATTTCTCATTTTTAATGTCCCTAATTTATCAGATCTTTAGCTTTATCTGTATGTAGTTACCTATAATTCTATCTATCGGGTTCAAATTTGTTCACTTTTTCTTTTCAACCCCAGATGATTGGGTTTGTAAATTTATTGATGTTAGTGTTTTCTATTGCGTTTTGGTTTAGTGTTTAGGGGAAAAGTATGAAAGGGACTGAAAAGTTGACATTTTGAGCCATGAAGATGAGAAATTTAGGGGAAGTAGAATAGATAACTTTTTTCTGAGATTGGTTTAGGTTTCTAATGGAATTGATTAGAATTATGTCTGAAAGAGATGAAAATCCAACTTTTTAAAATTTTGAAGTGTTTTTCTTTATCCCATTGTTACATTATGGTGTACTTGATATAGTTTGGAACTGGGTTTTAGTTTAATGTTGCATAAGGAAGCTTGGAGCTCTTACATGTGTTTCTCTTATCGTAATGTTTTGCAGGTTGCATGGATTTCTCTGCTCATGGTTTAGAGGGAGAGACATTGCAGCTTTGGATGCACATGTTGTGATTGGTATTTAAATTTTGTTAGTTTCTGCACGAAAGTCGGGTTCTGAGATAAGAGTAGAGTAGGATAGATTGCTTGTTCATTTACTGATGGGGTCTATATGGAATCTTTTGTATTTGCTTGAGCCTGCACCTGTTTCTCTAATTCTAACGGCAGTAGGTGTTACATTTGGGTCTGCATTTCGTGCTCTAAATTATGGAAAAGAAATGGAGCGGAATCGTGACTTTTCAGAAGCATCGATTACGTTAGATAGGTCCCAAGCGCTCATGATCCCTGTAATGAGCTCCCTAAGCTTGCTTTTGATGTTCTACCTCTTCACTTCTGTTTCACAACTCCTGACTGTATTCACAGCCATTGCATCTGTCTCCTCCCTGTTTTTCTGCCTATCTCCTTCAGTAGCCTATTTGAAGTCACAGCTTGGTTTGCCCGACCCCTATGTGTCGAGGTGTTGTTCAAAGTCATTTACACGCACCCAAGGATCGTTACTGGTTTTATGCATCGGTACAGTTGCTACTTGGCTTGTTACTGGACATTGGATACTGAACAACTTGTTGGGCATTTCTATATGTATTGCCTTTGTGAGTCATGTCCGTCTTCCAAACATCAAAGTTTGTGCAATGCTCCTTGTCTGTCTATTCGTATACGACATATTCTGGGTCTTCTTCTCTGAGAGATTTTTTGGGGCAAATGTCATGGTATCGGTAGCAACACAACAAGCCTCAAACCCTGTTCACACGGTGGCAAATAGTTTGAGTCTTCCTGGGCTGCAAATGGTGACAAAGAAGTTGGAGTTGCCTGTGAAGATTGTTTTCCCCAGGAACTTATTTGGTGGAGTGACTCCTGGAGGAAGTACCAGAGACTTCATGATGCTCGGTCTGGGTGACATGGTATGCCATCCTTTTCCATTAATTTTACTCCTGTAACTTGTGCTAGCTATTGAAGGCGTGCTGCTTTGATCACTACCACAGTGCAATGTGGCGGTACTTGTAGTTTCAATGCCATGGTAAACTTATATTGTTGCACAATATATATTGCGTTCTGCTCTGGGTCTTTGGCTTCTCATTAGTGATTCCCAAACCTGGATCAGAGGACGGCCAAACAAATAACATATGTTACAGTTATATTGAATATATCCTATCCAAAGTTTTGGATAATTACTTTATTTGTCTGTTCTTCGTTGTTATTGTTTTGTGCATTTTGTATGCAAGGGGGATCAATTAGTTCAGAGTTTAGAGTTGACTAGAACTTCATAATCGCAAGCCACATTGACAACACATTTTTGTTATTGTATTATTCTGACACTATTGTCGTGCATAGCATATTCTGCCTCTTTGATTCTGGCTAGCTATGTCAATCCTAGAATCGAGCAATTCCTAACCTTTATTTGGGTCATCTACTTTTGCAGGCAATCCCTGCTATGCTTCTGGCATTAATCCTATGCTTTGATTATCGAAAGAGCAGGGACACAGTAAATTTGCTAGAGATGCATTCCTCAAAGGGGCACAAGTATATTTGGTATGCCCTTCCTGGATATGCCATTGGACTGGTCACAGCTTTAGCAGCTGGAGTTTTGACGCAGTCACCCCAACCCGCTCTTCTCTATTTGGTAAGCCTTTTGGTTGTTTTAAAGTTTATTGGTATTGTCTCCTACTCTCTCGTGAGATTGATGGGTGTTTCTTCTTATAATCTTCAGTTTTTCAGTATATGGTACAAAATTATACCTAGCTTGCTTTCACAGCATTTGGTTAACTTGTGACTAAAACTGTCTCCATTGGCCCTTTTTATTTTATATCTGATCTCACGGAAGATTGGATTGCACCTATCGACCACCACTTCTAACTTTTTATGCTATTTTGGTCAATAAATGTAGGTGCCCTCAACGCTAGGACCAATTGTTGTGATTTCTTGGATTAGGAAGGAACTAGCAGAATTATGGGATGGCCCTTTGCCAAACTTCAACGATAAAGTTCACCAGATAGAAGTATGAGCCAATTTGGTCTTTACAACCTCAGCGCTTTGCTTTGCTTTGCAGAGGAAATTGAAAATTGTACATTGACTTGGGGAAGAGTTAATCCTCCTTGAAAAACCTGAGTAGAAATTAGCAATCAATGTTTATTTACTCGTATCTGAACTTGCTTCAAATATTTCCCTTAAAAATTCGGACCCTGAGAACTGTCATACCCTATTACAGATACCTTTTTGAAATAAGAAACCATACTTTCTTTTCTTGCTAAAACTAATGTAGCTGATGTTTGAGTAGGCAGGTTTATTATCAAGATGAGAAAATATCTGCCATGATGACTCATAGAAAAACAATCAAGACAGCAAAACATGGTTATGGACTTATGGGCAGGACATAAATGCTGGTTTAGATTCTGCTACTATAGGTTGAATTATCCGTAGTATGTATCAAATTTAACCAAAAGAGAGCACTATTAGAATTTTGATTTGTTAACCCATGGGCGCGACTTGCGTTTTCGTCTCGAAGTAAAAACAAGTTTTAGAGAATCGTTTCAAGAAATCGATATCCTTGATATTTTATCAGAAGGGGAATCAGTAACATCTGTGGTCCGCAAAATTTTTATGACAATGTTGTCGAAGACTCACGTATGATCTCTATTAGTAATTTTTTGTTTAATACGTGAATAATACACATTATGTATTTTTTTCAAATATTTTCGTATTTCTTATTTTTAAAAGGATTTGTTAAGTTTTTCATATTTTTGAATCCAAAAATATTACAATTTCTTTTCATATTTAACATACATTCTCAAAGAAATATGAATATAAATTAATATTTAATATTTTAAAATTTTACAAATAACAATAAAATTCTTTACCGAACATTTCAACTAAATATAAAAGTATCAATGAAGTCGTTTGAATAATACATGTATGTATTTTTATTGTATTATACACAGTTTCATATTTTACTAATTATGATTATTATTCAACAATAAATAAATTAAAAAAATTGAAAAAAAAAAATCTTCTAAAAATGGAGCAATAAAAAGATGAAATTGTACACAGCATCGTAAAATTGTAAATTTACCACTCATTTAAGTAACAACACCTAAACGACATCGGATAGCTCGTAGACCCCTCTTCCCATCTCATCATATACAAACTTCCTCTTCTTGTTCCTTCTTCTTCTTCAGAATTGGCAGAGAGAGAGAGAGAGAGAGAGAGAGAGCGTGAGAGAGACGATGGGAACTTCGGTTCAGATAACGCCGCTGTGCGGAGTGTACAACGAGAATCCACTCTCCTATCTAGTCTCGATCGACGGCTTCAACTTCCTCATCGACTGTGGCTGGAACGACCACTTCGACCCCTCCCTTCTCCAACCACTCTCCAGGTCCCTTCTTCTTCTGCAATCTCTCGCATTCTGCTTCCTAATCTCTCATTCTTAGTTTTCAATGACCTAATTCTAATTCCGGTGTTTGCAGAGTCGCTTCCACCGTAGACGCCGTCCTACTGTCCCACCCCGACACGCTCCACCTCGGCGCGCTTCCCTACGCTGCGAAACAGCTCGGCCTCGCCGCTCCGGTCTTTTCCACCGAGCCGGTTTACCGGCTAGGGCTTCTCACTATGTACGATCAGTACCTCTCCCGCAAGGTAGGGCTTCTGGTTTGAAATTGTGTGTTTTCTGTGTGTGTATGCAACGCCAGGTGTTTGTGGAAATCACTGACTGAAGGTTTTGTGTTGAGTTTGCAGCAAGTTTCGGAGTTCGATTTGTTTACGCTGGATGATATTGATTCTGCTTTCCAAAATGTCACCAGGCTGACCAATGCTCAGCATCATCATCTTACTGGTATGGTTTTGTTGCGATTTGGAAAGAAAGTTTGGGAGGGAATGTGTGTGTTTGTGTTGATGTGTGTGGTTTTGTAGGCAAAGGAGAGGGAATTGTGATCTCGCCTCATGTGGCTGGGCATCTATTGGGAGGTACTGTGTGGAAGATAACAAAGGATGGAGAGGATGTTATATATGCTGTGGACTTCAACCATCGAAAAGAGAAGTAAGCATTTGCTCTTCCTTCGATTACCTGCCGCGCTTCAATTTTGTATAAGTGTGTATATTAGTGATGAAATGTATAAAGAGGACTAAACTGCTTCCTGCTGTGAATTTTGTCAGGCATTTGAATGGAATTAATCAGTCAACGTTTGTGCGGCCTGCTGTTCTAATAACAGATGCCTATAATGCTTTGAACAATCAGCCTTATAGACGCCAGAAGGACAGAGAATTTACAGGTACTGTGAGCTCCCAACGGATGAGGAATTTTAGGCACATTGTGTTTTCCGCCTTGAAAATTGTAGTCTAGAATATTTTTTATGCTTACCCAATGTCCTGCCGTTGTTATTTCCCTTCTTCCTGTCACTGAAACCTCAAAGATGCATGTAATGAACGGTGAAACATGCTTACAGATAATAAGATTATATAGTGTTTCAATGCATGTGATTTTATTATTCTTAGCCCTTTTTTTCTTCTCTCAGAGACTATAAAGAAGACTCTACGATCTCAAGGAAATGTTTTACTACCTGTTGATACCGCTGGGCGAGTTTTAGAACTTCTTCAAATATTGGAATCGGTTAGTACTTAGTAGGTAGAAGATATGGCAGTTTTAGTTGTTGTTGACAGTACTGTTATTTAGCCTGAGTCATCAAATATTCCAATTGCTGATATTGGTTCTTGCCATTGATGCAGTGTTGGAACGAGGAAAGTTTGCCCTTTCCCATCTATTTCCTAACGTATGTTGCTTCTAGCACAATTGATTATGTCAAAAGTTTCCTTGAGTGGATGAGTGATGCAATGGCAAAGTCCTTTGAGACAACACGAGACAATGCTTTTATTTTGAAGTAAGTGGTATTATATACAGTACATGTGTATCCCAGACAGTTTGAAATTATGAATCACTAGTTTTATATAGCATAAGAAACCACTGTTGCTGAACCAAAAACACCCACACCCACTTACTATGTATATATGCGAATGCTTGCAGGCGTGTGAAGCTTCTTGTTAACAAGAGCGAACTTGACAATGCTCCGGAAGGCCCAAAGGTATACCTTATATACTTTGTGAAGTATTTATCCTTATGATGCTTACCAGTTTGAATGATGTTGACATGTGCATTCCCATACAGGTTGTTTTAGCGTCCATGGCCAGTTTGGAAGCAGGTTTTTCTCACGATATATTTGTCGAATGGGCAACTGATGCCAAGAATCTTGTGCTTTTTACAGAACGAGCTCAGGTACAATCTGTAAAATCCTTGCGAGTAATTCTCCCTTTTTTGGTTAATGATATGATTAGCACTATTATTTTATATGTATCTTTCTGCATTAATATCTTTATGTACATTGACACCTTCAGCTGCTTATGTAGTTTGGCACGTTAGCTCGTATGCTTCAGGCAGACCCGCCTCCAAAAGCTGTTAAGGTTACCATGTCCAAGAGGATCCCTTTGGTTGGAGAAGAGCTAATTGCTTATGAAGAAGAGCAGAACAGAATTAAAAAGGAAGAAGCTCTAAAGGCTAGTCTGATTAAAGAGGAAGAGTTAAAAACTTCTCATGGGGCTGATGTCAGCATGAGTGATCCACTGGTTATTGATACTAGCAATGCAAAGTCTTTGCCAGATGGTATGTTAAAAATCATAGTAGTCATAAACTTATA
Source organism: Rosa persica (assembly GCA_025331145.1). NCBI lineage: Eukaryota > Viridiplantae > Streptophyta > Magnoliopsida > Rosales > Rosaceae > Rosa > Rosa persica. Next base: position 42,394,754 of record WFKR01000001.1, read on the forward strand.
ATAATGATCTGCTAACTTTTCGAAAGATATTTGTAAGCATTCAAGAAACCCTTCTTTATTTGGAAATATTCTATAAGAGCACTAAATCATTAGTTATCTTATTGTTACTTTGTAACCTGAAATTTTCCTTGCAAGATCTTTTCATCTGCATTATCATATATGGCATATAATATAAGGATTAAATTTCTGAAACCTTCTCTTTCTTTTTACCATTTTACTTGTATACTTGGAACTATGTCGATGATTATTCATAAACTAAAATTTTTTGGTTCCAGTGTGGAGGTGATAAGTTTGCTTAGTTTGTCAAATGTAGTTCACGTTGGTAATTGTTCTCGTTAAAGCTTATATACTTGTATATTTTGTTTCAGTCATCTATCCATATGAGGTATACTTGATTGTCTAGATAGCAATTGTTTCAAATGAATTCAATATTTGCCTGACCTTTGAAGCCAAGTATTCTTCCATTGTGCTCTAGGATCATTTCCATCAAAGTGCGTTTCCACAATTTATTTAGATTTTCTGTTTATGAAGAACTGAAGATTGATGCTATGATAGGAATTGTACATTGAGATTTAATTTTTCTTTTCTAAGATCATATACAGTATTAAATTACACTGATTACATCTCATGTATGGTGTATATAATGAGCTATTCTGATTCTATGTTATAGCAGTGGCTCCACGTGGTGGTGGATGCAGAGACATTTTAATTGATGGATTTACTCCTCCTTCTACTAGTGTTGCCCCTATGTTTCCCTTCTATGAAAATAATTCTGAATGGGATGACTTTGGTGAAGTTATAAATCCAGACGATTATGTTATCAAGGATGAAGACATGAACCAAGGAGCAATGCTTGTGAGTTTTTATTGCGAAATATCTTATTATTGATTTGTGCAAAGTTTGATTAGCATTTTCTAAATTTTAATTATTCAGATTCAGAGTTAAAACTTGGATGAAGAATATTTAGTGTTGCCCATCTTTGTCAATTTCTTGAGGGTTTATATATTTTATGTGGGGTGGATATGTTTCGTGGGGGTGGGGCAAGGTAAGGTGGATCCTATTGGCTAATTTTTTATCTGACTGAAGAAAAATTGTGGGTGGGGGGAAGGGAGGTAGAGAAATAGATAGACTTCTTCCTCAATCTGCACATTTCTAACTGTGGTGCACCAATGGATAGAGAAAGGAGGTAGAGAAATAGAAGGGTGGCACTGTGGAAGAGAGCAATAGTGCGGAAAGTTGCATCTTGGCCTATTTTTGAGGGCACTTAACATGAGTCATAGTGAAGTTTTTTTGTGAGCTCTTATAAACTTCACCTGTAACTGGTTTCTTCACGAGTCTTTTGAGTAAATGTTAGTCAATAGTCATCATGTGATTTCCTTTTTCCCGGTTATTTTGATTTTTCAAAAGAATCTTTTCCATGCTTCTGTATGCCAAATGTTCATCAGATTGTGAAACATAGATGTATAAGTATCACTCTGCAGTTTATATCTGTGTGCTATATTTAAGTCTCATCATCCATCTCAGGTTGGAGGTGATATGGATGGAAAAATTGATGAAGCCTCTGCTAGTTTAATACTCGACTCAAGGCCTTCGAAAGTTGTGTCAAGTGAATTGACTGTAAGTTGAAGCCTGTTAATTAGTTTATAATTTACTATTCTTGATATTCTCTGGAACTAAGTAGTATATTGGTGTTTTTTTTTTTCCCCCCCTCTAATGCAGGTACCAGTGAAGTGTTCACTGATATACATGGACTTTGAGGGCCGTTCTGATGCGAGATCTGTTAAATCGATTCTTTCGCATATGGCTCCTCTAAAGCTTGTATGATAATTCTTTTCTGTGCTTTACTTTGTTTTTCACCCAACTTTATTTGGAATGGATTGAGTTGTTTTGTGTCTTCTGCTTTAATAATTACCCAATCAAGCTTTCATTAATTACCCTGCCAAAAAGTGAAATTATAAGTACGTATCATTAATTACAGGTTGTCGATATATTATGTTTATTGTTTTGAAGTTTTTGTTCATCTCGTATTCCTCCACCCCAGCATGCGATGATCATATTTATGTAATTATGTGCATGATGATGGGCTTTTACATGTTATGTACTGCTAAAACTCAAATTTTTCGTTTTATTTTTCCCTATGGAGCTATGACATGATAAAATTCTCTAGACCAAAAGAAAACCCTCAAGTGGTTTTATCTACTTGTCTTTCTTGGGTTGTACCAGTAATTGCAATTTAACTTTTAACAGATTCAATGCATGAGGGAAAGTTTGAGCCAATACTCTTCTCTGCTCTGTGTACAATATAATTGTATTTTTTTTTTGGGTGTACAATACCAGATTCTCCCTTACGATTGCCAAGTATTATGTACTGGAAGTAGATTAACTGGAAATATGAGGGGCTATTAAAAATCAGATCGCTGTTTAATTATTGTCTAAAAATCTTTTATCCTATCAGCTCTTGAAATGTACTCATGGTCGTGGGCTTAAGCCCAATCTATAACTCTTTTTAATAATTTTTTTCCAGATATTTTGGTTTTACTTATTTGATATGAGATTAACTTGTAGTTATGCTATACACCTTTTTTCTTGAAGGTTTTGGTTCATGGAACAGCTGAGGCCACTGAACATTTGAAGCAACACTGCTTGAAACATGTTTGCCCTCATGTATATGCTCCTCAACTTGAAGAAACAATTGATGTCACATCTGATTTATGTGCTTATAAGGTAATCTCAGAATTTTTTTTTTTTTGTTTTGTTGATCTGTGACTCAGAAATCACAATTTTCTCCATTTCCCATGATGTTGTAATGCAGGTACAACTGTCCGAGAAGCTCATGAGTAACATAATCTTTAAGAAGGTAAGCATTCAAGTGTCAAGATTTATCTCATGTTGTCTATAGCTTATCCTTCTTAATGATTTGGATGTATTTTGTTGTCTATATTTCATCCTTCCTAACCATTTTAATGTAAATATACAGCTTGGAGAGAATGAAATAGCTTGGTTCGATTCTGATGTAGGGAAGACAGAAGACGAAATGCTGTCTTTACTACCCTGCTCAACCCCAGCTCCACCACACAAACCAATCCTAGTTGGTGACTTAAAAATGGCCGATTTCAAGCAATTTCTTGCTGATAACGGTGTCCAGGTACTATTTTCAGGCATTTCCTCACTCAGTAACATAACAAATGATCACAACATAGTGTTTTTTAAGCCCAGATCTAAGATAAAGTTCTTGGAAAATTGTATTCTGAAAACTATCGTCGTTCAATGACCTTAATTGACAGGTTGAATTTGCTGGTGGGGCTTTGCGATGTGGTGAATATGTGACAATACGCAAGGTTGGGGATGCAAGCCATAAGGTGACGCAACATGCATTTTATATACTAGACTTTCGCAAACTACAACAGCAATTTATTGCATGGCTTAATGGATGTATAGCCTGACTTGCGTAAGTGTGTCTGTTTTGTAGGGTGGCGGTGCTGGTTCGCAGCAAATTGTGATTGAAGGTCCAGCATGTGAGGATTATTACAAGATACGAGAATATCTCTATTCGCACTTTTATTTACTTTAAGAAAGAATATTGGAAGTTTTGGGGTTAGTTGGAGCCTGGAGCCTAGATCCTTTTAATTAGACTGGGGCTGGGTGTAGTAGATGATCACTAACTAGCATCTATCAGTTAAGGGGTGTTTGTTTGACCTCTATTCCAGCCTTGAGGTGAGTTTTCCCTAATGGGGGAAGCCCCATTTGTAACACCTTTGGTGGACGAAGCTTGAAATTGAATTAGCTGGTAATTTCCTGTATTAGGGAGCAAAGTAGAGAACAATTCCATCTGACTTCAATATAGTCCCATTTATATCCATATTCGTGAAGGTCTGAGATATCCCAGGAACAGAAGTTAAGAATGGAAACTTAAACATAAACCATGCGCCACTGGCTTCAGCAGATTCAGCACCTTTTGTGTTAAATGCATCACTCATGATTCTAGTTCCTAGATAATACATTCTCCAGTCTTCTTTTACGTATTTCTTACTGTGTTTCCAAGGCTTTTGTGTTTTTCTTCCTTGACGACTTCTTATTGTTTCATTATCTCATCATGTATGTTTACGATACTTTTGTGCATCGGGGACAAATAACAACACCTGAATTCTACGTTTTAACTATAATAATATCCATTCCCATATTCTAATCAACTCAAGTTGAACAAGAAACATCTCTTTTCTCCTTAACTTACATTCAACTCAAGTTGAACAAAGAAACATCTGTTTTCTACTCAATTAACTTCATGCCTGGAGAACAAATTGCCGGCACAACCCAATTATCTTCTATTGTTTTTATGGATCAAGGAACGTTAGTCAAATCGTTAAACATAATCCTTTCTTCTTGCTCAAGAAAAAATGGATCAACCCAACCAAAAATAAAATAAAATAAATAAAAATACCTTGTTTCCAGTCGACATCATTACACGTCACCAAATACATCACTCAAACTCAAAAAACTATTTGTTTACTTCACTCCAAGATTTACGACACTCCTATCATAAATAGGTGACACCTTACTCATCTCTCATTTCTCTGTCGAGTACCACCATGGAAACCTGGCTTCTCATCCTCACTACCCTTCTCCTCTCTCTCCTCCTCAAACCCATTCTCTCTCTCCTCCTCACCACCAACAAGCTTCCGCCGGGCCCCATCTCCGTCCCCATAATCAGCAGCTTCCTCTGGCTCCGCAAATCCTTCTCGGAGCTCGAGCCCATCATCCGCAACCTCCAGGGCCGCTACGGCCCAATCATCACCCTCCGCATCGGCTCCCGCCCCGCCGTCTTCATCTCCAACCGCTCCCTCGCCCACCAGGCCCTAATCCAAAACGGCGCCGTCTTCGCCGACCGCCCTCCGGCCTTGGCCACCAACAGAATCATCAGCAGCAACCAGCACAACATCAGCTCCGCCGTCTACGGCCCCACGTGGCGCCTCCTCCGCCGCAACCTCACCTCCGAAATCCTCCACCCTTCCCGCGTCAAATCCTACTCCGGGGCCCGCAAGTGGGTCCTCGACATCCTCGCCAACCGCCTAACGGAAGCCCAATCCCAATCCAACGGAGGGGGAGGAGTCAAAGTCGTTGACCATTTCCAGTACGCCATGTTCTGCTTGCTGGTTCTCATGTGTTTTGGAGACAAACTCGACGAGAACCAGATCAATAAAATCGAAGAGGTCCAGCGGAGACTCCTCCTCGGCTTCGGCCGGTTCAACATCCTCAATTTCTGGCCTTCATTGACTAAAATCCTCCTCAAGAATCGCTGGCAGGAGTTCTTTCGAATCCGAAAAGCCCAAGAAGACGTCCTGCTTCCTCTGATTCGAGCCAGAAAGGATGCCAATGTAAACAAGAGTGATGATTACGTGCTTTCTTACGTCGACACGCTGTGGGACCTGGAGCTTCCCGACGAGAAGAGGAAGCTGACGGAAGACGAGATCATTAGCCTCTGTTCGGAGTTTCTCAATGCCGGAACGGATACTACCTCTACCGCGCTGCAGTGGATCATGGCCAATATTGTGAAGTACCCATCTGTGCAGGAGAGGCTGCTTGCGGAGATTGAAGGAGTTGTGGAGGAAACAGAGGAGGAGGTGAAGGAGGAGGACTTGCAGAAGATGCCTTATTTAAAGGCGGTGGTCTTGGAGGGTTTAAGGCGCCACCCACCTGGTCACTTTGTGCTGCCGCATTCCGTCACGCACGACGTCGTTTTGGATGGTTATGTGGTACCAAAGAACGGGACGGTGAATTTCATGGTGGCGGATATGGGGTGGGACCCGGAGGTGTGGGAGGAGCCTATGGAGTTTAAGCCGGAGAGGTTTTTGGGTAAGGAGGGAGGAGATCAGGGGTTTGATATAACGGGGAGTAGAGAGATTAAGATGATGCCGTTTGGGGTAGGGAGGAGGATTTGCCCTGGTCTTGGGTTGGCGGTGCTTCATCTGGAGTACTTTGTGGCGAATTTGGTGTGGAAATTCGAGTGGAGAGGTGTGGAGGGAGAGGATGTTGACTTCGCGGAGAAGCAAGAGTTCACCATGGTCATGAGGAATCCATTGAAGGCAAACATTTCACCAAGAGTGGAGGGTTCTGGGTTTTAATGTGTAATTAACTAATTATGAGTCAAGTTTATAAGACTCTGGTTTCTGGTTTCAGTTTGTTTATGAACCTAATGCATGTAAATGTGGTTTACAAGCAGTAGCATTGTTTCAATTACCCATCAAGTCTGATAGCGTCGGTTCCAATTGTGAAATTACAGCTTTGTCACTCTTAATTACCAGTTTATTTGTTTATGTACATTGCTTCTCGAGAGCTCTGGAGCCTATGAAAGAGCTGCAGTTGTCTGAGGTCAATTTCAATCTGTGTTTGCTTGTGTGGCTACTGTACCATTATGTGTCATTGTGTTGTATTTTTCTCACAAGTGAATAATGTGATTTTTGATTGCTTAGATAAGAACATGTGTGTAGTCATTTAGCCTTGTTTGGTTCCTCGAAATTCTATAATGTGAAAATGATCTCAACCGTCTTTTGTCTTTATCTCAGCAAAAAATTAATTCATGTGGTTACGAGGTACCATTCATGCCATCTCCAAGTAGAGAAGAAATGACAACAGACAACATTTCTTTAAAAATATAATATCCAAGCTCTAAAAAGAGACTAAATTTAATAAGACAGAGAAATATTATACGGTGCTTCAGAATATTGAAATTTTAGAGGTGAAATTTGAGGATAGCCGCATCAGCCCTACTTCAAAAAATTTACACATGTTTAAGGAAAGAATCAAACACCTTCTCCTTGTTATATATATATATTTTTTTTTTATTTTTTATTTTTTTTTATGGTCAATCTCATTTTATAGCTGTTCTTTGTTTTCCACATGGAAAAGATATTGCACCACGTAAAGTGTATCAAGTAATTTCAAGGAAGGTTATTATAATTTTTTTTTTAAATTAAATAAAGGATTAGGCGATATTAGTTCCTCTGCGATAGCCGATTTGGGTGACTGACACCCACCCACAATCTCAAAAGAGAGGGGACCATCGCAACCGGGAACCCACTGTCCGCCCCTCTATTTTATTTTATTAATAAAGGAAAAGAAAACACAATAAGAGAGAGGGACAAGAACCAAAACCTCTTCGAGAACAAAATGAAATAAAGTACTCAAAGTGAGCACTGAACTAAAATAGTTACAAACTAATGAATAGAGCATTCATGCAGCAAAAACCACTTTTGCATGAAATCTATCAAACACTTCAGAATTAGCTAATACAGAAATTCAGTAACCCTTGCAGATTGTGAACAAAGGAAGCTGAAGCACAAGGAGGGCAAGAGTCCCACCAATAATGTCCCTCATGATCCACCCCATAGTTAGCTAAGCAATCAGCCACTTGATTCTCTTCTCGATAAATATGTGAAAACTGAATCTGCATAGAGGAGAGAATGGTACAACAATCGACCCAATCAACACTTAGACGCCAAGGGACTGAGCAATTTTTATTGGCAAGAAAGTGAATGGTTACCACTGAATCACACTCAATCCAGAGAGAAGTCCATCCTTTTCCTGATGCTATTGAAACTGCATGAATAATGGCTTGAAGCTCTGCATCCCATAAGCAGCACAATCTGTATTAACCTTTAACTGAAAAGCACAAGGAGCATGCCAATTTACCTCACCAATTTGATGTGATCTTGAGGCTCTACCGCTGATTCCAAGAGCACTGAAAATACAAAGCTCATCTACTGAGCTACGCATAATTCTTAAACCCCAAGAATTAACCTCTTGAATTTGCTGTTTGATAGAGTGAATCAAATAATCAGTAGTTAAGCGACTCTCAATAAAACGGATAGAATTTCTAGCATCCCAAAGAGAGTAGAAGCTAGCTCCCATCATTCCCCACCATAGAATTGAGTACCAAAACCATGTTGCAGTGGGTAAGAAAAGAAATCGTATATATCTAGGAAATGATTACTGACTTTAAACCAAGATAAAAGTGCAGACCAGACCTTTATAGAGAAAGAGCACTAAAAAAAAAAAGGTGGTGGGCTGTCTCAGCAGATGCATGACAGAAAGAGCACATAGAAGCTAAAGAAAAGCCTCGCTGAAGTAAGAGATCATTTGTTAAAAGCTTACCATGAAGAAAGTTCCATAAAGTAACAGAGTTTCGGGGACGAAAGCATTGACGCCAAACCCATCTATCCCAAAGAACAATTGCATGTTTACTCCTCTTGAACTCATAGGCTATAGATAAAGATAAACTCCCATAAGAAGAATCCAACCACACTGGCTTATCCTCCATGTCTGAATAAGGAAGCCTAACAGCTAAAATTTCTGACCAAAGTGTAGCAAGATCAGCAATCAAATTAGTAGAGCAATACCAAAAGCAATCTATGATGAAATCAGAAATTTTGGCACATAATAATTTGCCAAGCTGATGCACAATACCCAATCTATCAACAACTGAGCCATTAAGCCAACTACCATGCCAAAAATCAATTGATCGACCATTGCCCACTAACCATTTAGAGTTGTAGAAAATCCATAAACAAGGGTCGCATGCCAGGCCAAATAGATGATTTTTTATAGGAAGAACATGGCTGACCTGAACGTTGAAGAAACCTAGCAGAAAAAAAAAGCTGCCACTGGTGTAGACTTAGTTAAGAAATACCAAAATTTTTTTAGGAGGAAAGCCTTATTAAGAGCCATAATATTACGAACTCCAAGACCACCCTCCTTCAATGGAGCACAACACTTTTTCAAAGAGACTGGATAATAGGCTCTAGAAGACACATTGCTGGTCCAAATAAAATTCTTCATCCAATTTCGAACTTGTTGCAATACAGTCCTTGGCCAAGCATAAATTGTGAAACTATGGGAAAACATACTAACTACCACAGAATTGACCAGAGTTACCCGCCCTACCATGGAAAGAGAATGCCCTTTCCAATTAGACATAACATTACGAATTCGATCAGCCAAGACTTGGAAGTAATTCGCTTTGGTCGTCAACAAAAATTGGCACACCAAGGTACATGAAAGGCAATTTACCCACTGAAACACCCAACCAAGAATATATTAGAGTACGACAATGAAGAGCTGACTTCCGCAAATAAACATGAGACTTGGTTTTGTTTACCAACTGACCCGAGTTGAGTCTGTACTCCTCAAAGAAAGCCATAAGATTTAGTAGGCTTCTTTTATCTCCCTTACAAAAAACCATTATATCATCAGCAAATAAAACATGAGAATGGACTTTCACAGCACGAGGAGAGGATATAGCTTGGACATGCCCCATATCAACCAGACGCAAGATACCACGACTAAGAACCTCTTAAGCAAGGCGATACCACGGCTAAAAACCTCTTCAGCAAGGCAAAAAAGAAGATGAGACAGTGGATCACCTTGTCGAACTCCACGGCTACAACTAAAAAATCCCACTGGAGAGCCATTAAATAAGATAGAGAGCCGAGCTGAGCTGAGCTGAGATCCATTCCACAAAAGTTGCATGAAAACCAAAAGCATTAAGAACCCTTCGAAGGAAGTCCCAATTCAGAGTATCAAAAGCCTTTGCTACATCAAACTTAATGGCAACATTCCCTCCACGACATTTATTATCCAACAAGTTAACACACTCAGAAGGCAGCAAAATGCAATCAGAGATTTGTCTTCATTTCAAAAGAGCAAGACGGTCTGCCAGTATGCGATTAATAATTTTAAAAGAAAAATTAGCCATAGCAATGGGTCGAAATTGAGTGATAACATTAGCTTCTTGAACCTTTGGAATAAGCGCCACAAAACTGGAATTTAGATTAGGCAATATATAACCTGACTGAAAGAAAGAACTAACAGCAAGGACCACATCCAACCCAACTACATCCCAACAAGCCTGAAAAAAGTGACCAGAATAACCATCCGGACATGGGGCACTATCAGCATTCATGGAAAATACAACATTTTTGACATCTTCAGTAGAAGAAATAGCAAGTAAAGAGTCATTTTTTGAATAGATAAAACCATTGAAGGAATAATATTTTCAACCAAACCTGCAATATTTCCATCATCTGAAAAGGTTATGAGAAAATCAAAGACAAGGACTGCAAATCAACTCAATCTCAGCGAATTATAAAAAACAAGCAGAAATTCAACCCTGTAACCCCCAATTTCATCTCCCTAATATTTCCCTCCCTTTCTTCTCTGTGAATTCTAAATCTAAATGTACTAAATCCCGTGCTACTGTTCATAAGGGCGTGAAAAGATGGTTTTGCCCTTTACTGTCGTTGAATTAGGGCCTGTTTGAATCTAAGGGCGCTAATGACAATTGCCCTGAAACACTGTTAAGTTGGCGATGGGTTAATTTTACGTCTTAAATTATGAAAATAGAATTTTTGGTCTTAAATTTGGGTCTTAAATAGAAATTATGATAATTTTTCTGTGGACCGCTCTTAATACGGATTGCAGTGAGTGATAGCGTGTGATGGGACCAGTATTACCTAAGGTAAACCCGGTCAAGACAGTGAAGTATGAGTCTCTTTTTTTTTTTTTTTTTGGTTAAGTGAAGTATGAGTCTGAACTTTATACTGCTTTTGATTTCTTTCTGCTGTGTGTGGTTGCCGGCATTTCCGGAATAGTGTTCTTCACTTTATTCGTGGATTGAAATGGAGTGGTGGGAACTGTTTCATATCACTGTTTATGGTTTTGCATCTCTTTACAACTTTCAACGCCAGTAATTGTCAGCAAGTGCATTAGTCAAAAATACAACTCTTTTATACATATAAAGCAGGAGAGACTTTCAAGTCTTTCTTAGCAATTATCGGGTTATCGATCATAATTCACTGAAACCATGGCGACCTGGTTCTTCCTCATAGTAACTACCCTAATCATCTCTGTTCTTGTCAAAACCATTCTCAGTCTAATCTCAACAAACAAACTCCCGCCTGGACCTGTCACCATTCCCATAATCAGCACCTTGTTATGGCTCCGCAAGTCGCCTTATGAGATGGAACTCGCACTCCGAAAACTCCACGGCCAATACGGACCCATCTTCACCCTCCACCTCGGCTCCCGCCCTAAGATATTCGTCGGCAGCAGCTCCCTGGCTCATCAGGCCTTAGTCCAGAACGGGGCTGTGTTTTCAGACAGGCCGCCGGCCTTGGCTACCGACAAGATCATAACTAGTAATCAACACAACATCAGCTCTGCACCGTATGGACTTACATGGCGGCTCCTCCGTCGCAATCTGACGTCTGAGATACTCCACCCTCTGCGTGTCAAGTCTTATGGTGGGGCGCGCAAGTGGGTTCTGGACATCCTCACCACTCGGCTCCAGTTGGAAGTGCAATCCCAATCTAAAGGTGTTGTAGTAGTGGACCATTTTCCGTATGCTATGTTTTGCTTGTTGGTTTTGATGTGTTTTGGAGACAAACTCGACGAGAAGCAGATCAAACAAGTTGAACGAGTTCAGCGTCAGTTGCTGTTGGGTTTGTGGCGATTCAGGTTGCTTAGAATTAAGCCTAACATTACCAAGATCGTGTTGAAAAAGCAGTGGAACGAGTTCTTGAACATCAGGAAAGAACAAGAAGACGTGCTCATTCCTCTCATACGAGCAAGAAGTAAGGCAAAGGAGGAGAGGCTGAGCAAGGTGGACCAAAGTGATGAATTTGTGTTGTCGTATGTTGATACGTTGTGGGATCTTCAGCTCCATGAGGAGAAGAGAAAGCTTGAGGAAGGCGAAATAGTTAGTCTTTGTTCTGAGTTTCTAAGTGCGGGAACTGATACCACATCCACTGCATTGCAGTGGATCATGGCTAACATAGTCAAGTACCCACATGTCCAAGAGCGCATTTTCGCAGAGATTAAAGGGGTTGTGGAAAAAACTGAGGAAGAGGTGAAAGAGGAGGACTTGCACAAGATGCCTTATCTGAAAGCTGTGATCTTGGAGGGTCTAAGGCGTCACCCACCTGGCCACTTTTTGTTGCCACACAGAGTCACCCAAGACATTGTTTTGGATGGTTATGTGGTGCCCAAGAATACTACTGTCAATTTCACAGTGGCTGATATAGGGTGGGACTCAAAAGTGTGGCAAGACCCTATGGCTTTCAAGCCGGAGAGGTTCTTGAGTGGTGGTGCAGGAGAAGGGGTTGATATAACAGGAAATAGAGAGATTAAAATGATGCCTTTTGGGGCAGGGAGGAGAATTTGTCCTGCTTCTGGTTTAGCTATGCTTCATCTCGAGTATTTTGTGGCCAATCTGGTTTGGAGATTTGAATGGAAAGCCGTGGATGGAGCCAATGTGGACCTTTCGGAGAAGCAGGAGTTCACTGTGGTCATGAAGAATCCGTTGCAGGTCAACATATGTCAGAGGGTGAATAAGTGAAGATCCGCAACATATCTCAGAGGGTGAATAAGTGAAGGAACTCTGCTTGTTGTGTAATTAGGACTACATAAAGAGTTAAGATATAGTTGACTTTATGAATCTCTACAGCCATTATCAAGCATGTCTTTTACTGAGTCATTATTGTTTAAGGATTGTGTCTACATATTATCATTATTATGTAGATGATTCCTTGTAACCAATTTTTGACTTCTTAGGAGATTGGTGCTTCACCATTGTGTTTAAGTAACGAAGTTTTCTTCGTTTCTAAAGCAACAGTTTTTCATAACATACTCTTGCTTGACTAGGCTGTAATAATTATTGTAAGTTTACAAACCTCTCTGGACATTGTGCATATAAGATTGAAGTTACAGCATTAATTTGGTCTATTGCAGCTGTTGATGTTTATTTCAGGCCTTCTTACCAACTTATATGCATACAATAGTTCTCTGCAGCTTGATCGTGCGAAAGGAGGAAAACGAAAAGTGACTAGTAGCCACGAGACAGCTCGGTGTCCGATTGGGACGTGCCTTACCTTTCTGGAAAGGGAATCGCGCCACGAGCAGGACTCGTCACTACGCCACGACTTGTGGCCTTTTTCGGGCTTTCGGGGTCGTTTAGGCCCTCAAAACTGCATTTTTCAATTTTTCGGAGTTTGGTTTTCCTAGTTATTTTTGGGTTGTTTTCGTTTTTACCCATGAGCTTTAGGGTTTCATTGTTAGTCGCCCTAGGATTTTTTTTCTCTTATTTAAGCAGCCGCAAGCGGCTGCAGAACCTATCTTTCATCTTATTTTCAATAAAATAGAGAATTTTCTCTTTTATCTCTGGTGGACTCCAGAACCCCTTTTATTAGGTTTATTGCTGGTAAACCTAGTTATCAATCCAACTGCGTCATTATTTCAGGCCTTCTTACCAATTTATATGCATACAATAGTTCTCTGCAGCTCATGAGCAATGTGGTCCTTAAGCATCGGAGTGCCAAGAATATATTTGTCATGTTGTGTTTAGCTATCCTATTCCCCTCACCATCTTAACAGAATGTGACAAATACAAGTTGGGGATTATGAAAGAGCTGCAGTTGTTGAGGTCATATGAAATATATACAGAAAATGGAATGGTGTTCGGGTATCATTTTCATCATGTACCTTTGCGGTTGGTGTATTGTTCTTGTGTTGTCTTCTTCCTATATTGATGAATGTGGTTTGTTTAATTTGCTTATCTAAGTATATGTAGCCATGTGCCTTGTTTTGGTTTCCAAAATCTGTATCTGAAATTGATCTCGACCATTTCCTGATGATCCTGGTATATGTGGATTTATTAAGCAAGTCTGAGGGTGCAAACAATCACTCCCAGTTTTTACTAAAGAAATAGAATAAAAAGAATCTCTCTCCACACTAAATCTCATGAATTCATGATAGGCATGAATAACTAAAATCCGAATCCAATCTCAATGATGGGCTCTGAGGATCCAAGACCTTTTCTTTTGAGGACATTTCCCTTTTCTTATTGTTTTAAACTGATATTTGAATGTTTAATATTCTAAAGCACCTTATTCTGAAAGCTCTTCTTTTAAGCTGATGTTTTTTCCCCTAGGGCCCTTAATATAAGTACTATTCAATTTTGGCTGGTCCGAGTTTCATTCTATACACGACTAATCTGAACTGTCGGTAATTCAGAGGAAGAATGAGTCTTCGAATTGACGTAGAAATGTAAGAAGTAGCTTGACTTTCGTACTGATTTTGATCTCTTATACTCTGCCTGGCTGCTAAAACTTCTAGAATAGTAGCTGTGCTCTTATAAATATCCTTCATCTTTATTTCTGGATTGAGGATTGAGTGGTTGGAGATGTTTACTGTTTTGGCTTATTGCTTTATGAATGTGTGATGGAGTTTGGTCCAAATAGTTGGGAACGTTTCTGATGTTGAACATTCCAAATACTCAGAAAATGTTCAACATTGGAGTACTGAAAATTATTTTGTCTTCCCAATTTTTCAATATATATTGGACCTTACTAAGAATTGTTCTTACCAATTATCAGCTTCCTGAAATCATTCACAGAAACCATGGGAACCTGGCTCTTACTCATTGTCACCACCCTCATTATCTCTTTTCTTCTCAAGACTATTCTCAGTCTCATCTCCACCAAAGCCAACACCAAGAAACTCCCTCCTGGACCCTATTCATTCCCGTAAGGAACTAGAAGACGTGCTCATTCCTCTTATACATGAACGAAGCAAGGCAAAGCAGGAAATGTTGAGCAAGGTGGACCAAAGTGACGAACTTGTGCTGTCGTATGTTGATACCTTGCAGGATCTCCAGCTCCCCGAAGAGAAGAGAAAGCTTGGGGAAGAAGAAATGGTCAGTCTTTGTTCCGAGATTCTCATGGCGGGAGCTGATACTACATCCACTGCATCGCTCTGGATCATGGCCAACATAGTCAAGTATCCACATGTACAAGAGAAGCTTGTTGCAGAGATCAAAGGGTTTGTGGACGAAACACAAGAAGAGGTGAAAGAGGAGGACTTACAAAAGATGCCTTATCTGAAAGCTATGATCTTGGAGGGTCTAAGGCGTCACCCACCGGTCCACTTTCTGTTGCCACACTCGGTCACACATGACATTGTTTTTGATGGTCATGCGGCGCCCAAGAATGCTTCTGTCAATTTCACAGTGGCTGATATGGGGTGGGATCCAAAAGTGTGGGAAGACCCTATGGCTTTCAAGCCGGAGAGATTCTTGAGTGGTGGTGCAGGAGAAGGGTTTGATATAACGGGAAGTAGAGAGATCAAGATGATGCCTTTTGGGGCGGGAAGGAGAATTTGTCCTGCTTCTGTTCTGGTTTAGCTGTGCTTCATCTTGAGTATTTTGTGGCCAATCTGGTTTGGAGATTTGAATGGAAAGCTGTGGATGGAGACAATGTGGACCTTTCGGAGACGATGGAGTTCACTGTGCTTATGAAGAATCCATTGCAGGCCAATATATCACAGAGAGTGAACAAGTGAACAATCTGATTATGTAGTTAAGACTACATAAAGAGTTGAGATATAGTTGAGTGTATTTAATTCTACAGCTTCGTATAAAGCGTGTCTTTTACTGACCCATTGTTGTTGATTCCTTTATAAGCAAAATATTTTGTTTTGAAGTTAAAGGAGATTTGCCTGTCACCAATATATTTTGTCCATAATATTCTTTTGTTTGCCGAAGAGTTGATTTGTAATACTAATATTCCATTGTTCCCAAGTCGCTATGGCAACGATGGAAGGTTGAAATTACGTCCTCTGAAAACCATCCTTCAATGTTGAAAGTTGGATACCAATGCTGTCAGGATCGACCGGTGATTGTAGCTCCCACTCGGTTTTACTGCAGTTATGCCTTGATGGTGTTGGCTAATTTTCTCTCAATGAAACCATATGTGGAGGTAGCATAGTAAAGTAGCTTGTTAACCGCCATTGTTAAGTAATTGGATGATACGTTTCGTTTTTGGTAACGTGTTCCGCATTTGACAATATAACAACGATTTTTTTTTTGTCATATAACAACGATTTTTGTATGATACATATAATCCATCCGACGTAATCTAAAAGAGAAGAAAACAGAGAAAGATAACATGCGGTATTCCTATTTCTTAATCATCAGTTTAATTGTAGTAAAGTATAAATCTTGACTATAATTACATTGTATTGAATACTAGCAAAGTGTCTCAATTCATACAAAAGTCCGCGGTAAAATCCAAACCATAGAACTGAATTTCCGGTTTGTAAATATCGTAAATTACCAAAGGGAAATATCCAAAATTAAATCAAAACCTTCCTCGTCATTTCCATCAAAACCCAGGACAAAGAAATAAAATATTTGAGATAAGAAAATCCAAGAGACGGAGACTCAGCTCTGTTCCTCTTCAATAAAACAACAAAACCTACAAATCTCAATCCAATTGGATCAATTCTCCCCACTCCAATCTTCCTTTCTAGATATTGAAGCCCTAATTTCACTTCCCCAATCGAATCTTCGCCCTCTCCGCGTTTCAATTCGGTTCAATTAGCTCAGTCCAGTGAGCTGACATGGCCAATGTGACTGCAGCATGGTCTCCGAGCTCGCTCCAGCTTCGGTGGGCTCTGAATTCCGGCAACTGCAGTAAACCGTCGCCAATTCTCGTGAGGATGCGCCGGGTTCGAGTGCTCTGTGTTGCTCCGGACACAGGGAGGAGTGCTGGGAATAATGGATTACAGCGCGGCCGCAATGGGAGTTCGTGGGTCGAGTCCAAGCCGGGTACTGCTGCCGATGGCTTGTCCGGGTGGTCCGGTGCCGATGATGAAGACGACTCGCAGAAGAAGAAATGGTCCGGAGGTAATGTTAGTTTCAATGTTTTCTTTATTTTGATAACTAAATGGAGTTGATTGGTAACACTGCAGTAGTTTGATCTCAGGGCTTGTGGGAGCTGGAGTAGCCGGAGTGATTCTTGTTGCAGGGGTTACCTTCGCGGCATTGTCTTCAGGAAAAAAAGCGAATACAAGTGAGTGACTGTCTTCTTTCTTTCATTGTCGGATTGAAATTTGAGTTGTTGCAAGGTTGTGTATCGTTTTGTATTTATATTGCTATTATGTGTTTTCTGGAACTTAGAAGTAATTTAAGATGTTTGTGAACAGGACCAAAACCACAGATGGAGCCCTTAACAACAGAGCAGGAGGTGTTATTGGTGAATGATGATGTCAATGCAGAAGGTGTGGATGAGCAGAGCAACATGAAGCAAGATGGTGGTAGTCCGGAAGAAAAGGCAGGTACTAGCAAGGATTATTCTTCATCTCGAGAAATTGATGTGTCTCCCGGTTTAGATAGAGTTGGTAATGGTTATGATCTAGGGGAGTTGTCAGTACAAGAGTTTGAGTATGCATCCGGGGGTGGTTCTGAGGCCATCAACAGCACTTCCAGTCAAGAAGATTTGCAACATGAATCAACTTCTGATGACAAGTCAGTCGAGCCTGAAATGTTGACAAGGCAGTTTGACCTGCCTGAATCTGATCATGGCAATGATTCTTTTGTTGCCTCTGGGCTTGAGGATTCTGATAGTAGCCCCGCTGTAGGTACAGGAGATTTGACTTCTGAACTTAAAGAGAACCCAGTGAGCGGCGAACCAATCGAGTTGCCGGTCTCTGATGCTATCAATTCAAACCTTAGCATTGAACCCCAGGATGAAATTCCTGGGACAAGTGAAAATCAAACTTCCACTTCTGAGTCTTCTACTGTCATTGCACATGAACTCAATGAACCTATAGCTCTGGATGTTTCGGTGTCTTCAGAATCAAACATTCTTTTAGAACCTCAAGTTTTGTCTAAAGATAACCTAGGAGTTGTAGCCTCATCTTCAACCAAAGAAAACCTTGACCCAAGTGAAACAGTACAGGTCTTGGCTGAGGGAAATAGATCCTCCCAGGAAGTGCATTCAATAACTGAAAGCAGGTCATCTGCAACGTCTGTGTCAGAACAGGCCTATCAAAATGCAAATGAGCAATACACATATTATTCTAGTGATACAAATACAAGCAAATCACTATTACCAACTCCTTGGAATTCCTTCTCTTCTGCTGGTATACCTGCTCCAACTGTGGTTTCTGCAGCTGTACAGGTGCGTCCTGGAAAGGTTTTGGTACCTGCAGTTGTTGATCAGGTTCAGGGGCAGGCATTAGCAGCTCTACAAGTGTTGAAGGTACTTGCCTTGTATCACATTTCACTTTTAAATTAGTCACAATGTCTCATTTGATTCCCATTATTCAAAGATTTTTGAATTGGAAATTCAAATCAACTCACAAGAAGCCTTTTGTGATCTATAATTTATATGTGACAACTGTTTTTCAGGTCTTAGAGGCTGATGTTCAACCGGGTGATTTGTGTACACGTCGTGAATATGCTCGATGGTTGGTATCTGCAAGTAGCGCTCTTTCGAGGTATGAAAACCTCCTTTCATTCTGACAGATAAGATATAAATCAGTATAATTCTTCACAACTACTATCTGTTGAGCAATTTGTTAGACATTATATGTCTACTCATATTGACAGTTATAATTTCTTGCAACTTGTAGGAACTCAGTATCTAAAGTATATCCTGCAATGTATATTGAGAGTATTACTGAGCTTGCATTTGATGACATTACACCTGAAGACCCTGATTTCCCTTCCATCCAAGGTTTGGCATTTAAGATGTTTGGATTATACAGAAAGTCAGTGTGTTAGCTGTTGTTTTCTCATTGAAATTTATTTGCATCCATCAGGTTTGGCTGAATCTGGACTTATCTCAAGTAAGCTGTCAAGACGTGATATGGATTCTTCGTTGGATGAGGACGAGGGTCCGTTGTACTTCTCTCCTGAAAGGTGATGTAATAAATTCCTTGAAATAGTGTCTTTTTCGATTATTGTTTTCTTGAAGATCAATTGCGGTCATGAATTTCACTCTGCCATCAATTATATCTTTCTGTTGATTCTTTTTATCTCAATTGCACTTTATACACTGATCTAGCCTGGCAATTCATGGAAGAGAATGTTCACATCCTTGGTTCATTTGATGTTCTCCTTTACCTGTGAATATTAGCAGTTTTTAAATGCTTAGACTTACAGTTTTCTTCTTTATAATTTGCATATCAACTACTGACACATGGATGCATTAATGATTTGCTTTTTAATTGAGAGTTGGGGATAAACTGCACTGTTTATGATTTTCTTATTTACCTTCTTTTTCTCTGAAATTCCTTACTGCAGCCCTCTATCACGTCAAGATCTTGTAAGCTGGAAGATGGCCCTAGAGAAAAGACATCTTCCAGAAGCTGACAGGAAGGTTGGTGATGGGAACTCTTGTGCTCGTAGTTGTGAATTATGAACTCTCTATATAGTACTTACTAATGTGCACTTGGACAGGTCCTCCACCAAATCTCAGGATTCATTGATACCGATAAGATACACCCAGATGCATGTCCTGCGCTTGTTGCTGACCTATCTGGAGAACAGGGTATTATTGCTCTTGCATTTGGTGAGTAATAATTAATTAACTACACTTTTTACCCTTTTCACACAATCTTACGAGTTTGATAATCAACATTTCCTTCCCTTTTCCTTTTCTTTTTCAAGGTTACACCAGACTTTTTCAGCCAAATAAGCCGGTAACAAAAGCCCAGGCTGCTGTCGCTCTTGCAACTGGTGAGTATGCTGATGTAGTTAGCGAGGAGCTTGCACGCATTGAAGCAGAAACTATGGCAGAAAAGGCTGTTGATGCACATAATGCTTTAGTAGCCCAAGTCGAAAAGGATGTGAATGCAAGTTTTGAGAAGGATCTTTCCCTTGAGAGGGAAAAAATTGACGCTGTGGAGAGAATGGCTGAAGAAGCAAAGCGGGAATTGGAAAGGTTGAGGGCTGAGAGAGAGGCAGATAATATTGCCCTGATGAAGGAACGTGCAGCTGTTGAATCAGAAATGGAAGTTCTAGCAAGGTTGAGGCATGAGGTGGAGGAGCAATTAGAGAACCTAATGAGTAACAAAGTAGAGATATCATTTGAAAAGGAAAGGGTTAGCAGACTTAGGAAAGATGCAGAAAATGAAAGCCAGGAGATTGCTCGTTTGCAGTATGATCTAGAGGTTGAACGGAAAGCCTTGTCCATGGCCAGGTAATACTTTGAACTTGCCTAAAGCTCATGGTTAGATACTTAGATACCTTCAAATTGAGTCTGTTAGCGTCTAGCAACTTGTTTTTACAGGACTTTTAACCTATGCTCTGTCCAGGGCTTGGGCTGAAGATGAGGCAAAAAGAGCAAGAGAACAAGCTAAATCGCTGGAGGAGGCTAGAGATCGCTGGGAGAGGCATGGCATCAAAGTAGTTGTTGACAATGACCTCCGTGAAGAGGCATTGGGTGAAGCTACTTGGGTTGATGCTGGCAAGTTGTCAGTTGAAGGAACTGTTAGCAGGGCTGAGAATTTGATGGACAAACTCAAGGCAATGGCAGTGGATATAAAAGGAAGAAGCAGAGATGTAATTGATAAAATCATTCAAAAGATAGCCTTGTTTGTATCAAGTTTGAGGGAATGGGTTTCCAAAGCTGGAGAAAGGGCTGGAGAACTTAAAGACGCAGCCATCTCAAAGGCCAACAGATCAGCACAAGAGTTGCAGCAAAGCACCTTGGAGTACAGCTTGGTAGTCAAAGAAGGTGCTAAGCGCGTAGCGGATGATTGTAGGGAAGGAGTGGAGAAACTCACCCAAAGGTTCAAGACATGATCTCTCCTACTCCCATTTTGTCTAATAATTTTGCGGCTGTGAAGATGGAAAGAGTTCGTTTCCTCTTCTCCCTTTGTTGTATAAGTAGTGGCAATTATTTTCCCTGTGCAAGGATACCTTCATACATGAAGCAGAAGAGCAAAAGCAATAAATATACTTGGAGAACGGCATAATTCTTCTGGCAAGGAATGGCTAAATTAATGTTGATAATCATTTTTTGGGATCTTATTTATGATTAGAGTTGCGAGATAAAATTGCTTGAACGAGCAGCATGTTATATCCCAAAAACACAGCAATTCCATGTGGAAAATTGTCGTTTTATGAGAAGATGTCATTGACATGTTAGAATTTGATACTCTCATATTTGTGAACAACTCTTTATAACAAAAAGAATTGCAAAAGAACTGTTACTTGCATTAAGCTAAACCAAAGTGGCTGATAACCTTGAAAATAACAGGAGCCAACAAAGTGGGAAAGCAGCTTGTCCCACTTCTCAGCTTGAATATTCAACACAAAACAGAATTTGTAAAATTAAAACTTCAAAAGTCTCGATACTAGGAAACACATGGCATAGGTGAATCTCTAAACAAAACTATGAAAATATCAGACATCCCCCTCATTTCTTCTTCTCAGTAGCTCCACCACCAGACCTGCATCAAAATAATAAGTAACTATTAATACGAATTCTCAAAAGCCTTGACACCTCAACTCTAAAATACCAAGTATTCCTTTAGATTCTGGTTCTAATATAAGAAATAGAATGCTAACACAAGGATTACCTCATCTTGCGAAGGACATTAGACATCTCCTCACGCTTCTTCTTTGCCCTCTTGTGGGTTCCCAACTTTCTTTTAGCTACCTTCAGTGCACGCTTGTCCTTGCCAACCTTCAAAAGCTCAGTGATTCTCTTCTCATACGGTGCAAACCCAGCAACTTCACGGATCAAGTTCCGAACAAAGTGAACCCTCTTACTGGTTTTCTGCCAAAATGAAACAAGAGCATAAATTCCCATGCTCAATGTAACTCCAAGAACAGTCTCACCCTATACTTAATATAAACATAGCACATTCAGCCTAAGCTTACTATAACTACCAAATGCACCCCCCAGCCTATACTCGGCAAAAACATTGACTCAAGAACTCATACGCTTAATATACCTACAAAAGGACGTACTTAATATCACTACAACACTAAGACTTAAATTGAAGCACTATCAGCCTAAGCCTAAGACAGCTTCATGAGATATACTTCAAACAAATAGCAATAAAATGCAAATTACCCAAGTTGTATAATACATATCGAAACCTAGTGAACTCGACAATCATTGCAGATTCAAACTAGGCAATGTAAAATCAACTTACTCCTTTGCGATCAGAAGGGCGTGGAGCCAATTCTTTCTTGGTGGTTACGTGCCCTTTGTTCAACCCCACAAAGAGCCCGGTTTTCGGCTGTGCTGGAGCCATTACCTGCTTCAACAATAACCCACAAAGTCAATACCAATTTCAACAAAAACCCTAAAACCAAAAGATGAATCTCAAACATTGACAAGAGTCACAAATACAAAACCTCTCAGCTAAGACCAAGATCAGTCTCATCAAGAACGCATTTTTATAAACAAATTCAGTATTTCGATTCTCAAATGTAATAGTTTCAGCTAGAATTTGTGAAAAACAAGCATAGTAGTCTGAAAAGTTCACAGCTTTATTTGATTTGGGAAAGAAAAGAAACACATAAAAATCTAATCTTTTCTCGGAAACAAGCAGGAAATAGCTTATGGAGTATTACATGATACGAAAAAATGAAGGGGATGAAGAAGAAAGGGGCTAGGGTTTTACCTCTGGATCGGTCAGAGTTGGAGGAGAGACGGAGCAATAAGAAGGGCTAGGGTTTTGGCTTTGAGCTTGGATTTTATATGTGGATGACGAATAACAATTGGGCCTATTGTTTTTGGACTGCTGAGCCGGTCTTAGTGTGAGCCACGGCCCAATCTTAAAAAAGGAAGTTATAATATTATATGTTTTTTTTTTTATAAAATTAATAAATATGTAGTTTTATTTAAGTGAAACGATACGTCACTTTATATTTGATACACTAAATAACTACTCAAACGAAAGGCTTTTAGAAATTTGTTGGAATGGTATGTATAATGATGTGGATAATCCATGCCTTTCAATTTACTAAAAGAGTGCATAATGACTCGGATTATTAATGCATTCCAATTTACTAAAAATAACTATCATAACAACTATGTTTTGTATTCTTGGTTAGAGGCAAATCCCATAGATAATATGGAGCCACTTCTTCTGTTAAAATTTTATTAATATTGATTAGTATATTGAAGATAAATTGCTAGAATTTTAACCTAATAGAAGTATAGTCGTAAGATCTCTGAAACATTGTAACAAATATGACTATAAATAATGAATATAGCGAATTAGCGATGAAAATGATATTTCAATCTCAATAAACACTTCCTCTCACCGTGTCTCATCTCGTTACTGTGTTGATATGTATTTATCTCCTTCACAGAACAATTTTGTTTTTTCTTTGTAATATTAAGATCATTTTCTGGTTCCTACATTGATTTGAGATCTTTTAAGTTCATTCTTGAATCTCTGTATTAAATCTTGAACAGTTGTAATTAATAAAAGAGTGGATGGAGCACGCTGTAGTAGAGGGAAAGATGAATTAAAAAGACAACAAATGCCACTGTGATCCAAATTTACCCAACAGTCATTTTGCCAAATCATTATTGGCTGTTACCGTGGTGCACTTTCATGTTTCCTTCCCCTTCGTCTTCAAGTAATGATGGAAGCTCGAATGGGCTTTGACTTGCAGGTAGGTACACACCCTTCACCTTTCCTTTAAACCTTAATTCGCTGCCCAATTTAAACAATACCATCGTTTCACTCGAGTAGACCGATTAAAAATAAAACCACGTCCCTAGTTTCATATTGAGAACGAAGTCCATGCCTTTCAATCTTGGATTCCATGTGAAATCCACCTAAGAAACTCGTGTCGTGTCGTGTCGTGTCGTGAGATTCCATTGTTCATGGTACTGGGTGTTTGTTAGTTTCTTCTTTTTGTCCCTGTTTGTTGTGATTACAAAGGTGTTTCAGTGCTTAGAAACACAGTTATGGTTGAGACCCAGTTCAGTTCATTATGAAATATCAGCTTCTGGGTCTTCAAAATAATAGCTCTAATCCCAGTTTTGATCATCAAGCTCTGGCTAGAGGTACCCTTAATTTTGATGCAAGTTATTCAACTCGAATTTCTTGTTGAGTATTTAGTTTAATGTGTTTAGTCAAATTCCTCATACCCTTTAACCATCTTGTTCTGTTTTTATAATCTGTCTAGTCCATTTAGTTCTTCTGACCTTAGTTAATGCCACACTGTTCTGTCTATGATCTTGTTTTTGAAACCCCAATTTATAGTTCAATCAAGTCTGTTTTAAGTATGTAGTGCTGAAATGTACTTGGCAGTTATCATCTTGAATTCTTGTATGTGTGAGTTTTGATCTGTTATATTTTTGTTTAGACTGTAGGCCTCAATGTCGATCCTATGCGGCTGCCCTCTCCTTGAGTGTGTTTACTGTCTGGCATGTACTCGTTGGGCTTATAAGCGATGCCTCCACACGGCAGGCCATGACAGTGAGACATGGGGCCTTTCCAGTGCCGAAGAATTTGAGCCTGTCCCTCGCATCTGCCGCTACATTCTAGCTGTTTATGAAGATGATCTTAGGCGCCCACTTTGGGAACCTCCTGGTGGGTATGGAATAAACCCAGATTGGTTAATTTCGAAACGAACATATGTAGATACCCAAGGGCAAGCTCCACCTTATATATTGTATCTTGATCATAATTATGCCGATATAGTTCTTGCCTTTAGAGGCCTTAATTTGGCAAGAGAGAGTGACTATGCAGTTTTATTGGACAATAAGCTGGGGAAGAGGAAATTTGATGGTGGATACGTTCACAACGGACTATTGAATGCAGCTGGATGGGTTCTTGATGCAGAATGTGAAACTCTGAAAGATTTGGTGGAGAAATATCCAAAATATACTTTGACATTCGCGGGACACTCCCTAGGTTCAGGTGTAGCAGCATTGTTAACAATGCTGGTGGTGCAGCATAGGGATAGATTGGGAAACATTGAGCGAAAGAGGGTTAGGGGATATGCGATTGCACCAGCGAGGTGTATGTCGTTGAACTTAGCTGTCAGATATGCAGACGTTATCAATTCTGTTGTGCTTCAGGCAAGTTCTGATCTTTTCCTTTCAACTTTTGTCTCAGGAGAAAGAATTTTTGCAATTAGTTTACATGACTGTGCAGCTTGCATGGCCTCAGCAACCTTAGATTTTAGATTTATTGGCATCTTCTATCTCCTTATAGTGTGAATTTGTCATTTCAAAAGTTCCTCTGGTACTGTTAAAGTGCTATGAGAAATGGAAGTTTGTACTATAAATTATATTAGTAGGATCCTTCCTGCACATTCCTTAGATTTGATTGTGATCATTATGTTGAACCAGGATGACTTCTTACCACGGACAGCCACACCTTTGGAAGACATTTTCAAGTCACTTTTCTGGTATGATTACGTCTTATCCTCTGTCTTCAACTGTTTCTTTAAGCTGATGGATGATAAAGATAATACTAGAGTGCACAACAAGATAGAAACTAAAATTCCCTTTACAATATCATTTTGTGTTGCTAATATATATCACTAGTCACTGCACCATCAAACTGTTGAATCTGAGAAAGGGGTTAGTGGAAACTTTACTTTAAGGAGTGGGCAGACTAATATAACCAGACTTAGTTAAGTGATGACATCAGTTTTCTGCCTTTACGTATCTGGATTTTCACTGTATTCTTATAGTTGGATTCTATTTTACAGCTTGCCGTGCCTACTATGCCTACGATGTATGCGGGACACATGTATACCTGAGGAGAAGATGCTCAAAGATCCAAGGAGGCTGTATGCACCTGGCCGCCTCTATCATATTGTTGAGAGAAAACCTTGCAGGTATTGTCATGCATTTGAAATATACTTTGGCAGATATCTGCTTAACTAAATCCAGAAACTTAGATTTCAATTCATAATCACGGTATTCCATTGATATTCTTGCACTTGTCATTATACAATGTCTGTATATTCAGTTGTAATCTAACATATAGTATTATAAATGCATTTCTATTAGGGATGTTATACAATGTCACCTGGTGTCGGTGGGATTTGCCACATCAACCTTGAAATAAAGCTTCAGTTTAATAGATTTATTTCTGATCACGGAGTAGTAAGTTGGTAACTGTTAATCTTATGGTGTTAAAAGTACCTGCTATCTATATATTTTTTCTTGCAGGTTAGGAAGGTTTCCCCCAGTTGTCAAGACAGCAGTGCCGGTAGATGGGAGGTTTGAGCACATAGTTCTCTCTTGTAATGCCACTTCAGATCATGCCATCATTTGGATAGAGAGAGAAGCTCAAAGGGCACTAGATGTAAGTTTTATTAAAAGATTTAAAGAGTGTGATCTTACTTTCGCTGGAAACAACTCTGCAGTTTGCTACAAGTTGTTGAAATAAAATCCTACTTTGGTGTCTCAATTTACCGATTTTCAGATAATGTTGGAGAAAGCTCAAAGTATGGAGATTCCAGCAAAGCAAAGAATGGAGCGGCAGGAGACAGTAGCGAAAGAACACACTGAAGAGTATAAGGCTGCATTACAGAGGGCTGTCACATTGGCCGTGCCTCATGCGTACTCACCATCACCATACGGAACTTTTGATGAGCGGGAAGAGGAGGAGCACTCAAGCGGGGAATCGTCTTTCGGTTCAAGTAAGAAAAGCAAGACATTTGTAGAGCGGTTTTGATTTTTGAAGAAACAACAGTGAAAGAAAAAGAGAGGTGATTTTTGTTGTTCATATGATTGATTGCTTTGTCGATAAGTAGTGACCCGTTCATATTGATGTAATCTTTTTTACATAGAGAGGACTTTGAGTTCGCAACAAACTGCAAGTCATTGATTCATTCTGTACCATTTGTTCTTGAGCCCAAACGTTGTGTTTAAAACATGAATAAAAAGGGATATAAACAGTGAATGACAGTGTTGTTACAATTCTTTCAACAAAAGACTAACAATATCTGATCAAGAGCTTGAAAATGCAGAAATAACAAAGAACAATCCACACGTCCATCATCAACTGAAAATATGCAGCGAACGATAAATCTCAAAGAAATTGCATTTACTATCGATGCTTGTCAAAATCGGAAATTTAAACCAAGAACTTGGGAATATGGAAGTATGTTTGGATCATGCTTTCAATAATATCTTACTAGCAACATGCCCGCATTTCTCGTGGGTGACATTGTGTTAAAGGAAAATGATCGACTAAAAGAAATAGTTTTTTTTTTTTTTTAACATAGAATAGCGGTGGTTTGGCTATTTTTAATTTCAATTTACATTTTTATCTATTTATATTTTATCGACTTAATTTAATGATTATGTTATAAAAAGATATTATAGATATTTTATTGACACCAAAGGAGACCTCCATTTATAATAGTAGAGATACGTTGAAAAACAAACCGTTCACTCACTTGGTAATATTAACCGTGGCATTATATTGGACAATTGGGTATATGGGCTTGGTAAGCCCGAGGCATTTTAGCTACTTACAACCCAAAGCAAAGAAGGCTCGGCTCTCTCTGGCTGGGTGCAGCGGTAGTTTCAGAGCGGAAGTAAAGCAGTCGGATCATTCGCTTCATAATATGGAAGGCATCACTCTCATGCTTCATCTTCTTTTTCAGAGTTGGTTAATATGAAATTCTTCCTGAAATTCTGCTGCCTATTTTCTTTTGAATCTTCAATGGCTTCTTCGCTTCTCTCAATCTTTCTTCTTTTGCCCATCTTCTCCATCTCCTCCTCCTCCTCTGCCGAAACGTAAGAAATTCCTTCCCAATTTTCCTTTTTTGCATTTGCCGTTATTACAGATTTTGTTAGTAAATTTTGCATTTACTACTTTCCTAATTCTCTCATTTCGACTGTTTGTAATGTTTAGCCATCCTGGGTTGAATTTCGGGGTGTTGATGATTTCCTTTGTTTGCATATGCATGTGTCTTTTATGATTAATATTGTGGAACTGTGGATTGAATTGAGTTAACATTTGCTTGAATTAACTTCTTTGAATTCTGAAGAGTTTTTTTTTTTTTTTTTTTTTAGCTTGTTAAGTTTATTAGTGGTGCTTCAGTGATATGTGTGCATATCTGTATATATTTCTTTATGTTTCGTTGAATTGGTATGAATTCTAGACCGTAGCGAAAGATTATACTCTGAACTTTGGTTTGGTGATTTTGATGTCATTGATCTTCTCTGTTGCGACGATTTTGCTTCAGTGGCAGGAAGGAGTTAAGGAGTAAGGAATTGGACCAGGAAGCATTGATACAGTTGGGGCACTCGGTTGATTACAACAGAATTGACCCGTCACGGGTTGTTCAACTTTCTTGGCGACCAAGGTCAGGTACATTGATGAATTTCTTATATGATGAGTTTCTTATGAAGTTTACAGTTCAACGAATGTGTACATGTCCTGTGGCTTTAAGAATCTGACAAAGGATTCTTGCAATAGGGTGTTTCTGTACAAAGGTTTCCTATCTGATGAGGAGTGTGACCACCTTATTTCTTTGGTATATCGCCGACTTCTTCATTACGGACTATCAGTGTATTGATTGCTAAAGATTGCCTATTAGATCTAAACTTTTGGTTTGGGCTTAGGCAAATGGGGGAGAAGAGAAGTCTTCGACAGAATATGATGAAGCTGGAAACAGCAACACAAATAGGATGCTTAAAAGTTTAGAACTTCCCTTGAACACGGAGGTAAGTTTTCATGTTTTGCTTGGCTCATTTTTGTAATTTGGTTTCAGAATACACTAGGTACAACTGACTTTTGGAAGTGTGTTGTTACTAATCATTTTATGCCGCTATGCCAGTGCTTGCTCCAAAACCATTTCTATTATTGATTCCCTTTTGGTTTATAGGATGGTATAGTTTCAAAGATTGAGGAAAAGATATCGGCCTGGACTTTCCTTCCTAAAGGTATCTTCCCTTGCTGTTGTTGGCTTGTTGCTGTAGTGTTCTACTTCTTGAACTGGATGATTTGCTTTACATGTAGCTTACATAGAATTGTTACATGGTTGCCCTTTCAGAGAACAGCAGAGCTTTACAGGTTTTGCATTACGACCTTGAGGAGGCAGAGAAGAATTACAATTATTTTGGCAACAAATCCACATTGGAACAAAGTGAGTCCTTGTTAGCAACAGTTATTCTTTATCTCTCAAACGTCACTCGTGGTGGCGAGATTCTATTCCCCGAGTCAGAGGTGAGACAGAATCCATCAAGCTTTACTTATATGCACGCATAGAGGCTTGGAATTTAGTGCTGTAAGCTAACTACAGGTGAACTTGAAACTATCGCAGCTGAAGAGCAATGCCCAGTCTGGTTGTGGAAAGAGTAGCAGTATCTTGAAACCAACCAAAGGAAATGCAATTCTTTTCTTCAATCTCCATCCTAACGCATCTCCCGACAAGAGCAGTTCCCATGCCAGATGCCCCGTACTCGAAGGCGAAATGTGGTGCGCCACAAAGTTCCTTCATGCGAAAGCCATTTCTCGGGAAAATTCCTCGTCGGATCCTGATAGCAGCGATTGCACTGATGAAGACTATAGCTGTCCCAGGTGGGCAGACATTGGGGAGTGTCAAAGGAATCCTGTATTCATGATTGGCTCCGATGATTACTACGGAACATGCAGGAAGAGTTGTAATGCATGCTGATGGCTAAAAGTAAAATTCACTCAACAACATTTGTTAACAACTGTGTAACACAATCCATATCGATGAATAAAGATTTCAATTTCGATATCTTTCTTTTATTTACTTTCAGTGTTTTCAATTCAGATACATAATACAGCAAACATTACTGTGTGCAATGGTAAAATAATTAGCAGGTAAGAAAATCCAGATGGGAAAATGTTCTTATTCTTCAAATAAGTGAAAAATGAACATCAGAATCAAAATTGGTCTTAAGGTACAGACTCTACGGATGGGCTTGGTTTCTTCACAGCACAAGAAGACTTGAAGGCATCGATCTGAGATTGGCACTTGACGTAGTCACCCTTGTTCTCCTCCAAGCATTTCTTTAGGGCCTCAACGTCGCACGCAGACACTATCTTCTTCTTCTCGCTGTTCTTCGTCTCCGACGCCTTGTCGTCCATTGTTCCCGATCGGTGAAGAACTTGTAGAATGAAGAAACGCAGTGGATGAAGGTTTGTTAAGGAGACATCGACCAAACGCAGCGTTTTCGTTTTTGTGCTTTTTGGGCCGTTGATTAGAATGGTTTAGTGGGTATTACAATTGTTTCCCTAGGCGTTTGCGAGCCGTGTTTGTATCGGGTCAAGCTCAACTTGTTGAAGTAAATTAGGCTACGTCGGGAAGCCCGCTTAGGTCATCGTGTTAAAAAGCTCAAACACGAACACAGGCACACGGCTTGTGAATTGATCCATTTAGCCATTTTAGTAACTTTTACTATAAGACAAAATGACCCAAAAGTTCCCACGAATGTGACTAACTATGGTGTTAACATGCCTGCTTCGGGTCAAGCGAGTCATCCCAACACACAACTCGTTGTATCAATTTTGGATCGACACAAATTGGAACAAACCACGATCCATTTCCAAGCCAAAAATTATCACCCCCCAAATCCGGTGAGTGACAGCTTGACCTGATGAAGTACCGTTATCTTGATTTCTCCATTTCAGTGAAGTCATACTAAACATGTATCTGAACTCGATGAGTAAAACTTAGCCTGATGAGATATAATTATCTTGATTTCTTCACTTTAGTGAAGTCATACTAAACGCGTATCCCAATTGATGAGATACCGTTATTTTTAATTCATTCACAGTGATCCCGTACTAAACACGTATCTAAAACAAACCACAAAAATTATCACCCCTAACATGACACTGTAGTGACCCCTAACATTGCACTATAGTGTTGTGCTGGCCCATTTATGATTCATGTCCTTTTCTGGGAGAAAGGGGGAGCGTGCCACGTAAGCTAAAATTTGAAATAGCCCTCTCAATTCTCAAATGCTAACGGCTACGAAAACCAGCCCCAAAATTTAACCCATCAAAATCCCAACCGGCGATTCCCAATTGCTCTGATAAACTCAGATTCGCTCCGATAAATCTTTCTCTTTCAAATCCGAAGCATTCAGATCTCGAATTTGAACCCTAATTTTTCCTTAGAGCTGATTTACATGGCTTCCAACAACCCCGACCTCACCAAAACCCCTAAACGCCGCTCCAACACATCGCGAAAGGTCCGACTCGTGGCGAAGATCGGCGGCGTTGCAGATTCAGTGGCCGGGGTTTCCGGTGGGGCGTCGTGGATCTCGGTGAACAAGCCCGGCGGAGAGGCGTCGGACAGTGTCACTCTCTCTTTCAGAGACCAATCAGCGAGGTATGTAAGTTTCCGGGTCGGGTCGGGTTTTGATTATTTGGATTTTGTTCTTGATTTGAGCTCAGGATCATTATTGCTCAAAGATTGCAGCAGAGTGTGTGTTAAATCAGAAATGGTGGATTTTAGATGGAATTATGTGCTCTTTTAGTTATGGGGGACCAAATTGAACCAGAAGTAAGTGAATTTTGGAGAGTTTATATGGGATTATGTGCTCTTCTGGTAGAAATGGAGGACCTGATTAGTCCAGTCGAATAAGGCGAATGCAGTTAGTTTGGTTTAATTGAATTGAGGTGTTGTAAATTTGAGGAATAAACAAGGAACTTGTGATAAGCTTAAATTTTCTTTCTTTTATGTATAATTTAGTGATAGGTTATTAGATTTTGGTGGATAAGACTGCGTTTTTGTCTTGCAGCCGTAAAGAGTCCTATGAATTGGACTATTGCTATGACCAAAATGAGGATAATGGCCTAATTTTTTCGCGAGAAGTAAAGCCTTTAGTTGCTGGCATTCTTGAGGGCTGTAATGCCACTGTCATTGCTTTGGGAGCTAGAGGTAGTGGAAAGACTAGCTTAATTCAGGTATTCTCCGAAGGATCAGCTTTGACTCTATTTTCTCAGGAAATAGCTTTTGTGATAGTGAAGTAAACTGTTAAACCAATTGCTTTTGAAGGGTTCGAGTGAGAGACCAGGTTTGGCAACACTGGCAATCGATGAAATTATTTCAATGGCTGAGAAAAACAGATGTTCAATTACTATATCGTCGTATGAGGTTTATCAGGACCACATTTATGATGTATTGGCTCCGTCACGCCCAGAAGTTTTGGTACTGGGAGACACTCAAGGAAGCATTCGGCTTAAAGGACTTTCTCAGGCAAATTATTTTGGTGTTTTTGGTATATAGTATTTGAGTTGATTTGTATTGATGTAAATCATTCCTCACCTATCACCTCATCTCTGTCCAGGTGCCTGTGAAGTCCATGTTAGAATTTGGCAAACTGTATGTTAGTGGGGGTACTTCCCGTAAACCAGCACCAAAGGGGCCAGCTGAACTTTCTCGTAGGTGCCACAAGGGATTGATAGTATATGTATCATCTCAAAGAGAAAATTCAGATACCCTTCAAGTCAGCAAGTTAAACTTTATTGACTTAGCAGGTTGTATATCTTAAACCTCAGGCTGATATGTTTTTGAGTTGTTTTTGGTTTTTGATATGTTGATAGAACTTTGGTTGAAACTATCTGTGACAGGTTATGAAGATACAAGAAGGAAGAGCATTGATTGCGTTAATCATGTTGAGAGCAGTAAAATCAATAAGTCAATCTATGCCATGATCAATGTTGTTAATGCAGTGAGTTCCAATGGAAACCATGTGCCTTATCGGGAAAGCAAACTCACACATTTATTGCAAGACTCCCTGGGAGGGATGAGTAGAGTTCTGACGATCACTTGCTTGGTGAGGCCTCTTAACTTAGCTACAAGTTTACCATTTCTGGTTTACTGTTGTTTAGCATGCTTCGATCACCTTAATTCTCTATTTCTCCCCCATTTCACTGTAGAAACCGTCATTTTGCCAAGATTCCATTTACATGGTAAGCTTGGTGTCTCGCTCTTCTCAAAACACCAATCAGGCTGTCACAGTCTCAACAAAGAAAATTAAAGGTCTGACAAGATCAGAAGTGCGTTCATCACATAAGGGCCATGTATCCATGACTACTACTGCTATGGCAAAGAAACAAACTGTCTCCCGAGTGCCTCTTTCTGAGAAGAAAGTCAATGGGCCTCTTTCTTCCAAGAAAGCAAATAGTAGTATGACTTCCGCATTGAAAGGAAAGTATGTTATTAAGGTCCTTGTCATATTGTGAGTTATGGTTGAATACCCATTCCAATTCACTGACCTCTAGAATAAAATGTGCTGTTTTTTTCTATTTGAAGGAAACTATTTGATGAAAGAAGTCGTTTGACCAAATCGATGAAGGTACCCAAATCCCTACTTCTTTTTTTTTTTTTTTTTTTTAAATTAAATCATCTGATTTTACTTTATTAGATACTATAAGAGGTATGGTTTTTCAACCTGCACTGTAGCTTACTAAATTTGAATGCAGGCAAGTGCTATGTCAGATATTGTCTCAGCTATTGAAACTTCTGTAGCTGATAAGGTAAGGCTTTTCTGTATTACTTACTTTCATAATTTGTTATAAATTTTCAAGAACCTAGGACATTTGCTGGGTGTAATCTTTGTATTCTTATTTATACAGTGCCTTTGTATATTTGCAGGAAGAGACCATTTCAAATGTTCCTGAAGGAACCGAGCAGCTTAAATCTGTAATCTACCTTCACATCATACCTGTACTGTTGTATTCTAATACCTTTGGAATCTGTGACTGACGTTAGCCTGTATCTATGCAGGAGAATCCATCATCAAATGCTTTGAATCCCGTAGAACCTGCATCTCTTGTGGAAAAGGTAATGAATAAGTTTATCAATATAGCTAGTGGGTTTTGTGGTGGTAATTTTTCCATTCTATATTTGAACTTTTTGGTTTTTATAAGATGCAACATGCTTAAGGTTAATAGAGGTCAACTGACAGACATTCTATGCAGGACGAATTATTATCAGATGATCCAAAGCATGCAGAACATTCTTTGAAGGAAGAAAAGGTAACAAACAATTGAACCAGCAAGACATAATGCAGGACGATATGCAGTTTTGAGTTTTATGAGTTTACAATATAGAAAAGGAGTGTGATGTTGATCAACATGCATTCTGTGCAGGAGCATTTGCTATTGGATGATCCAAAGCATGCTGAAGATAATTCAATTGCAGAAAAGGTAATCAACAGTTGAACCAACAAAATATCATGGCTTGCGTAAGTGGCATAATATTGAACTAGTCAATTTCTTTCCAGGATGTTTCTGTGAATGGTGATGGCCCTACTGAGGAAGTTAATCCTAGTGACAATAGCAGTAGCAGATATGCATTGGCTTTAGTTGAAGAAGGTTGGTTTCATGTTCCTATAATTTGAATCACCATATGGATTTGCTACTTATCAATGCAATCTTATAATGTCCTTTCATTCTCTTTTTCAACAGTTCATGACATGGAGAAGGAAAACAATAACTTCCCAGACAACGAAGATGCATCACCTCCGATCAGTGCACGATTACAAGAATTGGCATTAAAAATGAAATCTCTTTGTTCTTCAACTCCATTGTGCATTACGATGCCAGAGGAGAAAGATACTTCATCCAATAACTTCCTCTGTACTGACATCGTGGAATCAAACGCCCCAGTTGCCAGTCAGGATATAAGCCACAATGATAGTTGGGAGGTTGCAAATATCAATAGCATCATGGAACCAAAGACTCCGGTTGTGGAACCAAAAACCCCAGTTGCTAATCAGGATATAAAACACAATGACAGATGGGAGGTTGCAAATGTCAACAGCCCTTGGGAAACGTTGAGTGTCCGCAGTACTGGTGTCAAGGTATCATTTAGCCATTCTCTTCATCAAGTTTATTCCTGATTTAGCTTCTAATGGTATGTTGTTATTGCAGCAATCTCTTGTTCAAGAATATCTTAGCTTCCTAAACACCGCTAGCAAGTAAGTTTATGCGTCATGCTAAGTTTATGATATTTCAGCATGTCCTTTGTATGCAATGGTCTATAAATTCATGTCAAGGCCCGAAGGGTGTTCCGATTTAGTTCTCTTTTCCTCATAGCTTGATGGGCTTCATGTTCTTACTCTTCAAGCCTAACCTTTTGTTTGTTTTATTTCCTTCTATAAATAGGGAAGATCTGAAAAGATTAAAGGTGAGGACCACTTCTACTTTTTCATTATTACAACGTATTCTATCACCTGTCCGTATTAAGTGACTTCAAATTTGTGGTACAGGGAATTGGAGAGAAAAGAGCAACATACATACTTGATTGCCGTGAAGAAACTCCTGAGCCCTTCAAGAGTGTAAGTACTCAACAAATCAATAAACTATCACAGATTTGCTTCATGGTTAATTACTAAAGCAAATGCTTATTTTTTCAGCTTGATGATTTACAAGACATTGGACTTTCAGTGAAGCAGGTACCTCCTTATTTTCTTTTGTAAGTAGAGCGATTGCTCTATGAATATTCCACTATATATGTCATGTCATTGAATTGAACTCAGTATTTCTGTTTTTTATGTACGCAGATTAAGAACTTGATGAAGAAAGCAGGAGGAGGGCTTTTCGATTAGTGTGACCTTTTGGAGAATCTCCTTTCTCCGATTGCATTTTCTTTTAGTCTGTAGAGTGTTCTGTATTACAAGAACGAATGTCGATATGGCAATATTATATTGCCTTTAAATTTCGTGTAATTTGCTTTACTGTAATGGTATATCTGTTCATCTGTATTTCACAACCATGGCAAATTGATCATCATTAAATTTTACCCTCATTCTTTATGAATCCATCTGTTATTTCATGATAGCATAAGTCTCATTTCCACCCTTAGCATTGTTGAAAAGTGAAACTATCGTACCAACTGATTTTAACCAATTTGGTGATACTTTCTTACATTTGTAATCAAACAAATAAGTATCGAGAAGGCAATGTATTATCATTATTTTTCTTATAAATACAAGAAAGGAGGTATACATCTGCACAGGGGTTTTAAAAGTAATGAAAGAACTTCAAATAAAATCCTATTGAGCCAAAACAAAATGAAATCATGTTACTACTCATCACCCATTATAATTAAGCAAGGCCTGCATTTCTGGTAGCAATCGTCGTACATTGTTAGCAGGGTTCACTTTGAAGGATCGCCATGGCCAACATATATGTCTCACCCTCCGGCTATTCCGCTCTCTGCTATCTGCCTCTTCTAACTGTCTTGTTAGTTCCTCTATTCGGGTACGGAGTCCTGCTGCCCTGCTGTCAGCCAGCTGGAGGGACTTCTCTGCTGCTGCATGAGCAGCCATGGCATTAGCTGCAAGTTCTTCTTTCAGCTTTAATTTGCCATTTGATATGTCCAAAGCAGCCCTTGTTTTCTCCAATTCTTGCTTCAGAATGGCAATCTAATGACAATAATGAGATAAACTAAAGTGAGTGACTGAGAGTGTGAGAGAGGATAGACAAATCCCTGTGAAAGCAAGAAACCATAAAGAACTTCGACATTACCAGAAAAAGAAAGAAAGCATATAATTTAGTCCTAGTAAATGATTCACAATGAAATGATATTTCGCAAAAACTGACAATGATTACCAATTTTTCGCGTTCTTCAATCTCATTTTTCCCAGCTTCAACTTCCAACTCACAAGCTTCTCTCCATCTGGCAACCTCTGCTTCAGCATCCTTCATTTCAATCATGTGTGCCTCCACCTTACATCCATAAAACGATGGGGTAAATCAGCAAGAATATGAGCATGCTACATGTAGGTACAACAAAAATGACTATTTTCTTTTATAGAGCTAGCAATTACATTTTCAGTTAACACCCTCTCTCTGTCTTCTAAATCCTTGATGTACAGCATGTTTTCTGCAATTTGTTGAGCTTGTTTCTCTGTGAGACTCTGTAGGCGCTCAGTGTCTGACCTGGCATAGAAATGATAGTAAGTAATCCATACTTTAAAGCAATGAAACTCAACATGTGTAGACAAGTAAAGTGTGGCCTTAAGGTGCTTGTAGATATTGATATGTATAGAAATCTTGCACTAATGGACAAACTTTTATGGCCTAATATCAGGAAATTTGATGTCTTTGTCTGGACCAATCTCTTGAACTAAGAAGTACATATCAAATTCATCGACATTCTCTCTTCTAGAGCATGACTCTTAATATAGATGCAATTTCAAATCTAATCACATAACAGGGATGCGAGCAGGCATATGATTTGATCACAGGTTTACCTAGAATCGTCCAAAGATCTTCTCAATTGAGTGATTTCCTGGCGTAGGTTCTTCATTATCTTCTCCACAGTAGATGCCTGATAAAAATAGTGATAAACACTAACGATTATTATCCATTACCAAGAAACAAAATTTGCTTACACTTATCTTCAAGCAGTGTCTACATTCTCAAAGCCAGAATTATCCTTATAAAGCACTATTAGAATTGTGTATAGACACTACGAAAGAATGTACTAGCTCTTGTTAATTATAACTTGTTCCACTAAATCACAGTTGCAACTAATTTTTCTTAGCTCTGATAGAGGAATGAATGTAATATATTCCATAAAAAAGTTTAAGCCTTTAAAGCATCACTCTTCCAATCTTCTAAAAATAAATTAGCTTAACGCAATCTTGAACCAAAACAAAAGAAGCACAACTCACCAGACTTACAACCTCCTCTTCACACTCACTGCTATCCGACTTGTTACTCGCACCAGACCCCATTCCTTCCAATTTAGCCCCGGAAGCCTCCAATGACTGCTCATTGCCTCCACTTCCCATCAAAAACCCGAACGGCCCGAATCCAACTCTCTGCAAAATGGCCACCCTCTTCGTCTCACCGCTCCCCTTCAACCTCTTCTCCACAGCCTCCTTCTCCACCAAAGCAATCCTCAGCAATGTGCTGATATCCCTATTCTCCTCTGTCAAACTCACTACACTGTTCCCCAATTGCCTTCTCTCGTTATGCCTCAATTCTTTATAATCATCTACTTTCTCTTCGGCTATCTCCACTAGCCTCTTGATGGTCTTGATCTCCTCCCATACTCCCCTCGATTCCTGGTCCAATTCGGCTTCACCTTCCACCACATTCGTTGCCGCCTTCTCAATCTCAACTAATTTTTTGTCTTCTTCGTCACAGACTCCTTCAATAATCCCGATCAATTCCTTCTCGATCGGCCGGAGCGAATCCAAGCACTTGATCAAAAACTCATCTCTTTCTCTCCTCTCAATCTCCAACCTCTCAATTCTCTCCTTACAAACTCGAACCTCACTTTCCAGACTCTCCTTCCTCCTCACCTCCTCGTCGATTTTCATCGCATACTCGTCTTCCTTCTCGCTCTCCACAGCTTCGAACTTGCGAAGCTCTTCCCTTAGAGCGTCCCTCTCGCCGGAAACTTCTCCGACGAGTCTGGTCAACTCGGCGTTGCGAGCCGCCGCCTCGTCTCGCTGGCTCTGGACGCGGTTGAAGTCTCCCTCCATCGCCGCCGTCTTCTGTAGGAGGCGCCGGTGAGACTGGCGGAGGGAGTCGAGCTCAGCGCGGAGGAGATCATGATCGGAGGTCTGTGTGGAACCTGGGCCGTTGATTTCGGTTTCGGTTTCCATAGTCCGTACAGTATAAGATGATCCCAATCATGGTGAAGAAGAGTGAACGGAAGAGTTTCGGAGCTACTAGTCAACTGAAATTTAGAGAGAGAGAGAGAGAGTTTGGTAGGGAAAGGGCATTGTGTTGGTTTGGGTTTTGGCGCGGAGAATAGTGGACTAACCAGCTTTGGGCTTTGTTAGAGTTGGGTCGGTAAAAAATTCGGAGCACCTACGTACACATTCACTAAACGGTTTGATGATATCAAGTGTGTTTAAGGAAAACCGAAATCAGAAGAGAATTGCTGTGTACTTTCATTGATAATATGAACCTATTCATATAGAGGATTATAATGTATAGACTATAGAATCTGAATTGTACAAGGAAATGTAATTATATATTAGATGGATATCTCTAAGATTCTCCGAGATTATCTCTAATTATAACTCTATTACCACTAGGTCAAGTAACTTAGAGTTTGGACCAGACACATATTCTGGATTTACTTAAACAAAGTGTATTTTTTGGTTGTTGAAAGAAAATATTTACTACAAATATTAAGGACTGAGATCACCTAATAAGTGCGGGGTCACTTGCATTGTAGTTGCATAGAAGAGAATATTTGGCCCTAAATGAAAAGATTTATGTAAGTTAGTTTGAGTTTTGACGTGTGGACCAGTGGACTAACCAGTTTTGAGCTTTCTTGGTGTTGGGTCATACTTTCCTTCTCTTGAAAATAGGAAGAGATTTAGAGCACCACAGTGCATTTGCACTAACAGAAATTGGCACATGAATAACATTAAATGTAATTCTTGGTTATTAAAAGAATAGTTGACTACAAATATCAAATACTGAGATCACCTAATAAGTGTGGGATCACTTGCACTATAGTTGCATAGAAGAGAATCTTCGGTCCAAAATGAAAAGAGTTATGTAAGTTAGTTTGAGTTTTAACGTGTGGACCAGTAGACTAACCAGTTTTGAGCTTTCTTGGTATTGGGTCATACTTTCCTTCTCTTTAAAATAGGACAGTAATAAAAAGAACTAAAGATTTGAGATTAGAAAAATTAATTATATTTATTTATATTATAATTTTCATGAGTCGGTTTTAACAAATGAGCTGAGGTTTAACAAGCTCAACTTACTCATGAAAAATACGAGCTACTCACGAGTTAGACGTGTTTAATATATCCTTGTTCATGCTAGGCTCGTTTTTTTATCAAGCTTAATATTGAGCTCAAGCTCGGCTCATTTATTTTACGAATACGAGCCGAACGAGCTAAAATCGAGCCGAATACTAGTCAAACACGAACTGTATCGAGTCTATTTACAGCCCTAAAGGTAAGTATGAAGTCGGGTTTTGACGCGCGCGCTAGTATTTTTACCAGCTATGGAGTTTTTGAACTTGGGCCGGACTTTCTTTCTCCCGGCCCAAAAGGGAAAGGGAACTCATAAGTGTATCTGAGTTTGGGTTTCGGACACGCACTAGTAAACTAGCAGATTTCGGCTTCTACAGTTTGGCCGTACTTTCTTTATTGACCCAATTGATCTAAAAGGGAAAGAAGGTTTACATTTACTTTTGTGGTAATGAAATCTTGGTAAGATTGATATTTAAAGTACCGAGTGAGGTTGAGTGCTAGGTTTATTATCTTTCTTCTCTGTCATATTTGATGGGAGATTATGAAAGACTTTTTCCATTGAAAAAGGAAAAATAGGCATCTTTTTCTTTTCCTTTATAGACAAAGGTCCAAGTTACAATTAAATATTGATGCTACTTTGCACTTAATTGCCATGAAATTGCTCAAGGAGATTAACCATAGCCTTCTTGTATATCAACATCAAAGGTGACCTAGTCAAATGCAGAATACTTTTCATATTTCTTCTCCAAAAATCTAGAAAAACGTATGTTGCGAATTTAATTGTGTGTAAGTAAAAGATAAATATAAAATCATACAGTGTTAAATGTGTCTAAGATTTCATAATTCATCATTCGTGATATTGATCGTAATTAACTATCATGCCGAACTAGTTACATTCACTTTTCTTTTTACCGTTAATGACTTCCATTTTATATAGAATTTTATAATTCAAAGTACCTTTTTTCTTATAAAGGAAAATTAAAAGTACCTTGAAAGCACCCTTTATGAGAGTCTGATAAGAATGTCAGCCGCAAGCCCAAAGTGTTAAGCAAAGCAAAGCAAAGCAAAAGCAGGCACACCAATACACAGTGCCTTGTGTCTTCCCTTTTTACAGTTCACCGTTTCCAGAAATTTCAGCTTGTTTATGACTCGGTGATGACTCAGTCTCACTCGCCGAGTTCAAACTTACCACACCGATTCCCTTAATTCCCCGAACCCGGGACTCATTGAGCAGATGGGGAGCGTTGAAGAAGAGCAAGTGTGGGATGTGGAAGAGACCATCTTTGTTGCGGTGGGGGACGACGTGAAGCAGAGCGAAACGACGCTGTTTTGGGCCGTCAAGAACTTCGTCGGCAAGAATATATGCCTCCTTCACGTTCACCGCCCTTCATTGTGTGAGTAGTTGTAATTGGTCTGATTTGAATTTATTCCGAGTAAATTCTGTTTTGATTTCTAGTTCGTAATCGGATTACTATTATGCAGGTGATGAAAATAGTTCAGTAAAATTACGAAATCTTCTAAACGAATACCTACTGATTCTGATCGGAGCAGGAGTGAGTATTCAATCCCCGATTTTAAGTTATGAATGTTTTCGTGTTAGAGATTTTTTATAGGAGAGTGGATTGACACGTTTTGGTAGAACATTTCGAGTGATTGATTGGTGTGGTTGCTTATCAATGTAGGTGCAGGCAAATGAAGTATGGATTGAGATGGACAATGTGGAGGAGGGGATTGTTGAATTAATTGCTCGGCACGATATTAGGTGGCTTGTCATGGGGGCAGCTGCAGATGAATATTATACCGAGTAAGCACCGGTTATTATACTTTCCGAAGATATGAATTTTCGTTAGAAGGGAAACTATAGTGTGAACCATAGAACATTTTCTATTGCTGTTGGCTATAAACAAATAAAGTTGTTGTGATATCGGATGAGTTGAAAAAAATTGGTGGGAATGCATATCTGCTTTCAGTAGTTTGATTTAAGTTGACTGACTGATACTTACTGGCGATTTCAGGAGATTGGCAGAAATAAGGTCCAATAAGGCAGTTTTTGTATGTCAAAAAGCAGCTAGTTCCTGTCATATTTGGTTTGTTTGTAATGGCCACCTCATATATACAAGGTACTAGTGGTTTTTTTGGCAGACCAACTCAGATTGTTGTTTGTCCAGTTGTTCCCAATCCGAAATATTTTTCCTGTTTAAGTTCAAATTATTGTCTGTAACTTGTAGTGTTATGTATGTACTTGCCATATATAATTGCCACTTATACGAAGCATTTGAAAACAGGGGAAACAGTGAAGATAATTCTGAAATAGAAACTGCCCCTCCTTTGCTGCTGCTAAATTCGGCTACTGGAACAGAGGAACCGGAGCACTTAAGTACAGAATCAATTCTTTGGTTGAGAAATCTAGGTAGGCACACCACCCAGACAATTTTTGTCGCAGATGACATTGGTTCTAATGTAAGAGTACTAGACAAGTGACATTGTTACAGAGATCTGCAGATGCTGAGGAAGATGTCAATGACGTGGAAGATCTGTCAAGGAGGTTGACCCCATTACTGATAGATGAGGTGAGAGAAAAGTGTTCATTGCCAGATGATTTTCATTACGAATCATCTACAGCTTTGATGGCATTTAGTTGATCTTTAGTACCACATCTTTTCAGGAGGACAAAGCAGCTGGTGGAAGTTATGATAAAGTAACGCAAGCCATTTTGGACAGAAAGAACTCAAACCAAATGGAATTTGAAGATGCAACAAGGAGGTGGAAAGTGGAAGATGATGCCATGGAGGCCAAATGCAAGGTAAAAATTATCATTTGTTAATGTCTTTCTGTATTGGTATTGGATTCTCTCATGAGTTAAATTTATCTTAGTTATTTTGCCTGACCATTCTAGGAGTCTATGGCTCAAGCATGAAAATGTGAGCTCCTGGGTTTCTTAAGATGGCAGTATATGTCTCTCTGTGGTGCATACTGTGCAAGCACGCATGTTTTCTTTTTGTTTATGCATTTTGATTTAATAGTAGAATTTGTCTCATTTTTCACCAAAGTCTTTGTTTATCCTACCTTCTTACAGGCCAAAGCATTTGAAAGCTTATGCACTAAGGAGATGAGCCAAAGAAAAGAGTTGGAAGAATTGCTTGCTACAATTAGGCAGGAAACAGGGGGGTTGAAGGATGAACGTGATAAATATATAGAACAAGTCCAGATAGTCCGGGACAAGAACTTAGTGCTGGAGGGCCAACTAGCAGAGTCACAGTGTACAGTAAAGGAGTTAGAGGAGAAGATCATCTCTGCAGTGAAGCTCTTGATTAGTTTTAGAGAAAAACGGGATAGCATGCAAATAGAGCATAGAAATGCAATTAGAAAGGTTAAACAGCTAAGCACATTAGGGGGAGCTGCAAGCATTTGTCATGCAGAATTCCCCGTGTTCTCTTTTATGGAGATCAACGAGGCAACTCAGAATTTTGACCCATCCCAGAAGATTGGAGAAGGAAGGTATGGAAGTGTTTATAGAGGGATTCTGCGCCACATGCATGTTGCAATAAAGATGTTGCCCTCTTATGGTTCTAAAAGGCAATTAGACTTCCAAAATGAGGTAAGTTTATATTATGTTTTCTAATATGCTTTATTAGAAAACTTGCAATACTGCAATCAATTCTTAATTTTGGTTGAAATTTCGACAGGTAGAGGTCTTGAGCAGAGCAAGGCATCCAAACTTGGTAACAGTAATTGGAATGTGTCCGGAATCTAGGTCACTTGTGTATGAATACCTTAAAAATGGCAGCCTTGAGGACCGCCTTGCAGGCAAAGACAATGC
Source organism: Rosa persica (assembly GCA_025331145.1). NCBI lineage: Eukaryota > Viridiplantae > Streptophyta > Magnoliopsida > Rosales > Rosaceae > Rosa > Rosa persica. Next base: position 42,438,083 of record WFKR01000001.1, read on the forward strand.
TCCACCTCTTCCATGGCAAATTCGAACATGCATTGCTACTGAAATATGCTCTGCCCTTATCTTCCTTCACTCGAATATCCCATGTATTGTCCATGGGAATCTAAAAGCAAGTAACATTCTCTTGGATGCAAACTTTGTGAGCAAACTTGGTGATTTGGGCATCGTTTCCTTAATATCACAAAATGAAGATCCGGCCAACTTCACCAAAATATGTAATGACCCAAATGAAACTTTCGTGTATATGGATCCAGAGTATCTCGAGACAGGAAGGCTTACAAGAGAATCAGATGTTTACTCATTTGGGATTTTATTATTACGACTTTTAACTGCAAGACCACTTTTGGGAATAGTGAATGATGTGAAATGGGCACTACAGAATGACAGCATCAGTGGTTTGCTGGACGTTTCAGCTGGAGACTGGCCGCTAGAGCAAGCAAAGGAGTTGGCTCTGTTAGCAATGAGGTGTTGTGAGAAGAACCGGTTGGATCGGATGGACCTATCTGTTGTCCATGAGGTAATGAGAACTTCATGTGCTGCCTCTGAGTCGTGCTTGATTTCGAAGAAGCTTCGCCGAACACCATCCCATTTCGTCTGCCCCATTCTTCAGGTAACCTACATGTACTGTCCATTATGGGTCTGTTCACTTTTCATTCTGCCACCTTTCTGATCATAATTTTGAGCATTCTTCCAATATCTATGAAGAGGCATTCATGTTCACTCTGTCATAGCGTGCATTTGATGCTGATGGGCAACTGGGGTTTGGTTTCAGATTGTTTTCTCATCACTATGGCTCTTTTATTTGCATTTGCAGGAAGTCATGACTGATCCACGTATAGCAGCAGATGGTTACACATATGAAGAAGAGGCAATACGAGGATGGTTCAAGAGCGGACACAGTACTTCTCCGATGACAAATCTTGAGCTCGAACACTGCAATCTGGTTCCCAATTATGCGCTTCAGTATGCAATTCAACAGTGGCAACTACAGTAGTGCATTTTTGCATCTTAATTCTTCTGCTACATAACTATAGTTTGATTCTACCATTCGATCTCTATACTCGTCTATACCATAGTAACCAACATCTCGATCTATAGAAAATGAATTTATGCGAAAATCAAAAGTGTACACCAATAGTTGTATCAATATTTCGCGCTGTTGATATTGATATAAAGCAAAGCGCATAACCCCTTTTTTTTCCTCTTTTTGCTTTTCTTCTTTTGAATAAAGGCTCGGGGCATGGACCTCGGGAATCTTGGAGTCGATGGTTAACCCGACTCAAGGCTCAGGGATTGGGCTTCAGGGTCCTCGAGTCAAATGGTTAAGCACCCAATTGCATAACTGATTGGAAAAAAAGAAAAAAGAAAACTCATTTTGGTGATAATAAAATGAGACTGGTTCCCATGATTTTGGCATAAAATCTCAAAAGATAAAATGTGTGCTATAGTAAGGCATTTTGGCATATTTCGGGTTAAACTTCAAGTGCAAACAAGAAAACTATATTTTTTTTTTGTTGAAAACAAGGTTCTAATACTAATGACTAATGTAAAAACATCAAAAAGACGCCATAAGCATGGGAAGTCCATTTCAAAACTCTTGGGGCAAAAAACATTTTGACTCAAATTGAGACATTCGGAAAATGTCTTGATTACTTGAAATTTATTCCGAATCTTTAATTCCAAAAGTTTGCAATTGAATTACCTCCGATCGAGTGTTATCCAGACTCATTTACTGTATTCGAGATTCTTCATAGTTAATATCACACTGCTCTAAATTTACCAAATAATCCGACAAAATTTTACTATTTATCATATAAATGGTTCATTCTATAAAAATGTAGCGTTCTTGACGAAATACTATGATATCACATTTCGACACAAATCCGAAAATACATACCCTTCATTAAAGAAAATTTTCCCTTTTTCTTCTTTTCTTTTCTTATTACCCAAGTTCACCTTTATATTTTGGTTCTCTATACGAACTCTCTCACACTCTCTCTCTCTCTCTTCTTTTCCTTCATTCGCTCATCACTTTCTCGCATTTTCTCGCCGATTTTCGTTCCCGCCGAACACTCGGAATCTCATTCCCGCCTGCTCCGAATCCCTCAGATCGCCGGCGCCTATATCTCTCCTCGCTCCGATCCACCTCCTCTGGTACGTACGCCGATTACTCCGTACTCCCTTCTTCTCTACCTATAAACTTAACACAATCGCACATATCGATTCTAGATCACGCTCTTCGAAACCTCCGGCAAGCTTTGCTTTCTCATCTCTACATGCTCTTTTGATTTTAACATGCTCTTTGATTTTTTGTTCGATTGTATTGGTTGCTCTGTTTAGATAGCTGGTTCAACCTATGATACAGAAAATAAAGAGGAAATAGGAGAATTTCGGATTAGATATCAGTTTTAGTTGAGCCGTGGAGTCGTGAATGGTTTAGTTTGATTGCATGTTTGTGCTTTCGAAGTTCGGAGAAATTGTTTTGCATTTTGGTGTTAGATTTTGAAGGAGGCCTAAGAAGGCCTTTATACTGTAGTTATGATTCGCCATTGGTGTGATTTATAATGTGGAATTGTTTCTGTGAGGAGGTTATGTAGATACATGGATATCCGTGGTGTAGGTGGAGGCGTTTTCGTTAGTGGTAGATCTGTATTTTAAGAGATGTTTAGGATGTAGGATTTTGTTAATTATTTACGGTGCGGTTTGGAAGTTCAAATTCCTTTTTGCATTACTCGATTTTGTAGAACACTTGTGATGTTCCTGTGACTGCTTTAGTAATCTGGAGGCCACATAAACAATGGTAGATATAAGAATTATCTTGTTTGGATTATTATTGGAGATAGATTCATATAGAATAAAGAAGGTAATGTAGATGAAAGATCAAAGATGTATGTGATTTATCTTGCTACATTCAGTCATATACAATTCTGGTCCAGTAAACAGTGATTTAAACTTGGTGCATGTTTTTCCCATACCTCAGTCCATCTCCGCTGTATGTTAATTGTCATTAGCTTTGTACTCTGCACAAAGGCACCTAGTGATTTTACGATTAAATATGTGCTGTTTAGATGCCAATTGCTAAACTAAAGGCCCCGAACGCTGATGCTATGAAATCGGAAGAAGGAAATGATTCCCTTGACACTATCATCAGACAAGTTGCAAAAGAGCCTTCTATTTCTTTCTCTAGGGCTGGTGATAGCCCAGTTCCATGGATTCAACTACTTCATGCCTTAGATCAACAAGGTACCAGCTAATTTTTCTTCTCAAGTTAGAGTTTTTTTTTTTTAGAAGTGGCAGGGCATTCTGCTGTTATTGCCTTTCCGCCAATGTTACTTACTGAAAGTCTAATAAGCAGGTATTTTGGTTGTAATCTTTTGTTTAAAGACGAAGCTATTTTACTTTTGACAGAGCTTCCAGGTTGGCCCCTGCACTCTCCCGTCAAGGTGCAAATGCAAAAGTGTGACAAATGCCCCCGAGAATTTTGTTCACCCATCAACCACAGAAGGCACATTCGCGTGCACCATCGACTGAAAAAGCTTGATAAGGTTTCTTACCATTATACACTATTTATGACTTTTCCCACTCAAGTTTTTTTATTGTTTTAAATGGTGTACTTTGCTTTGCTTATTGCAACTTAATGCCTGACATTGTTTGTATCCTATAGGATTCTACCAAAAATAGGGATCTTCTTGGGGCATTTTGGGATAAGGTACATACTCTTCATTGCATTCTTGACATGAAGGGTATCTTTTTTAAGTATTTGTGCTCACTCCATCCATCATTTTTACTTTGTCTAGCTCTCCACGGAAGACGCAAAAGAATCTGTATCGTTCAAGAATGTGAATCTGGAGGTAACTTTTTATGTTTTGTGTTCTTTCCTGTAGGTTTGATGGTATCATAGAGCTATTCCTTATGCTTGGGTGGTATACATGCTATTGATATAACACATGGTACTTGTTTTGGCTCTGCATCACTATTTTTTCTCTTAAATTTTTATTAAAGTATCTTATTTTCTTGCAATAAGTTGAAGGGTATAGTAACATTGCAATTTCAATTCAAATTCTTTATCATTCCATGATAGCTTTAATCTTCATCTTATTAAATGTAAGGTTATTACTTCAAGTTTCTAATTTGTTATAGTTTCTAGGAAGTTGCAGGGTCTTCAATCATAAAGGCTTTGACAACACTTATTCGGAAACCTGGATTCACTTCTCTGCCCCACATTTATTTGAAGGCTGGTTCTGCCCTTCTGGTAAGAGATTACTCTCCTTGTGCATCAACATTTATTGAAGTAACTGCCTATCTGCTGGATGTGAAATATCTGTTTTTTTATGTTATGCAGGATATTGTCCAGGCCAGACCTTCCAGGTTTCCAATATCTTCGCAGGAGTTATTCAGTATACTTGACGATGCAAGTGAAAAAACATTCCTATCTGGTACAGCCACATCAATGCAAAGATATATTTTTGACGGGGATGCTGGGAAGGTTGGCCTTGAAACAAAGAATCTAGTTGCTTGTACCAGCTTCTTGGTAGAACAAAAATTGGTACATAGTCTTATTTTAACTTTCTCATTTCTTATGAACTCTTTTTCTCACTTTAAGTTTGTGCATGCCTCCCTCAAATGCTTGGAGATAATGACTTGTTTTTTGGTATTTCTATTGCTCAGGTTAAAGCTTGGCATGCTTACAAGGATGCCGAAGCTTTGCGGTTACAAAAGCTACTAGTGGAAGAAGAGGAAGCAGCTCAAAAAAGGTACTCTACAAACAATTCAATTGACTAAGAGCTAGTGTCTTTTCCTTTTAAGTAAGTCAGTTTGTTAGTTCTCACTCAATGTGTTTTATGGTTACATTTGGTTTTCTGTTGTACATTGGAACTTGTATAGTTACAGCTGCATGTTTGGTTTCTGATTTTTACTTTGATTCTATAGGCAAGCTGATCTCTTGGAAAGAAAAAGGCAGAAGAAGCTTAGGCAGAAAGAACAAAAGGCAAAGGACCAAGAGAAGGTGAACGGTAAAGACGGCATTGATGAACCTCTGGAAGAAACATCGAGTCATTCAACCATTGATTCTGACGCACCCATTTCAGACGTTCTAGATCATGCTCACTCATCTGTTGAAGCATTTCAAGACTCAAGCACGAATGAAAATGTGGATCCCGAATCTCAGACTGGAATTGGGTATGGACAAGCTGATCCTGCGAATGGTTCAAATGTGGAACGGCGGACAGTGCAAGGAAATGGTTCTCGGCGTGCGGTTGCTCGATGGCAGATGTTGCCGAAATCACAGCGGGGTATGCCTAATGGATTTCATGCAGGTCAGAATTCTCAAACATCAAAGCTTCCTTCCATGCAAAATCATGGAAGCTACCGGGATTCAAGAGCTGTGTCCGGCAGCAATAAAGTTTGGAGTCGAAAGCCTAAACCACAAAATGATGGGGGGAGTTTGAAAGATGGAGTACAAAAGGATGCAACTGAACCTGATCAAATCAAGAATCATGAGGTCTTGATTGGATCTATATCAGTCACACTTGGAAATTCTTCACAGGAAAGTAATAATCTGGCTGGCTTTCGTGATGATGGCCTTTTGGAGCAACAAATGCCTAAGAACAACTTTCAGGACAAAACCAATAAACCTGATTCTGTTCAGAGTAGCACAAACCGATCAACAGTAAAACTTTGGAGGCCAGTGAGCCGGAATGGAACAAAGGGGTCTCCTATGCCAGTTGAGAATGGCTGCAGAGAATCTGAAACTGATGTTGCAGCTGAGAAGGGCAACAGTTGGACCATTTCCAATGGAAATTGTCCAAGATCATGTGTCATGGATAGTCATAATGATGGCATTGGTAATGAATCTACACAAGCCGGAAACTTGGGTTTCTCCAGTCGTGCTGCAAAAGATTTTCTTGCACAGAGTGAGTTTGATCCCATTGTACTGCGCATTTTTTCGTTTTTTTTTTCCTGAAAGATGTGGCTCTTTTCTAAGTTCTTATACACATGCATCCACCCCAACTAATCTAATGGCCCTAAACAGTACTTTAGAATAACAACTATCTTGTTCGCAGGATGGAAAGAGGCTATAGCCGGAGACCATGTAGAATTGGTTATTTTCCAAGGTTCTGAACCCCCCAGATGCCCGGACAGTGACAGTGAAGTAGCAGCAACTCATTCATTGAGGTTTAGACGCAGCATACTTGGGAATGCAGAAAACCGGCTGGTTAATGTGGAGGCACTCGAGTCTCCAATTGCCGGAGCTGGTAAAGTCAAGTATAGGTCGAAGAAGCCTGAAAAGGGTGTGAAGATAAAATACATCCCCAAACAGAATACCGTTACCTAGTTATAGAGAGAAACAGAGATTGTTTTTTGGTTATACAATGTGCACAGTTTAGCCAGCGATTATACTCTTAGCAGAGGGTTCCAGTTTTTCCAGTGGTCTTCTGTCAAAAAGTGAAGAAAAGGTTTTGGAAGATAAGTTTCATAGCTCTTTCCTTTTTTCTTTTCTTGTCATAGCAGATTGATTAGTGAGGTTTTCTCTTTTCTTTGCTTATTTGTCAAAAGTTTCTGTAATAAATTTGGTTTTAGTTATTTGAAAGCCCCTTTTGTTTCTATATTCTTTGTACTTGTGACACAGATTGAATGAGTCTGTTGCGTTCCTAAAAGGCACTGAATCGTAACAGGTTTCTAGCTTCTCTTGTAGATCACAATCTATTCTCTTAAATATGTTCCCCAACATAGCTTCCCGTTGAAGCTTCCCGTTGATAAACCATGATTTAGAAGGTTCTGAACTCGAAGAACGGATTTTTTCTTTTTAATGAATTTTCTTTTTTGTTTTGTTGTGTTAAGAAAATTATAAAAAATAATTGGATCGAGATTTTTGAGTTTCGTTTAAAAGCATGTTAAGAAGGTGAGAAGATTGAAGAAGATAAAATTTTGCTCAAAAGCGTGTAGTTCATGATTTCGGGTGAAAATGGATCCAAAAAAAAGGTGGAGAAAAAATTGTAAAAAAATAATTCGGTCAAGAGTTTTAAGTTTGGTCCGTTCGTAAAGTACTTGAAAGTGGAAATGATTTTGGTGATAAACTAAAAAGACGAAATTTTAACTCAAAAACCGTATGCTAAAATTCACTTTTTGGGCGAGAAGAACGAACACAAGTAACCAAAAGCAGAGGAAAAAAAAAAAAAATTGGAACGGCACTGCCACATGCTTTGCATAACAAGCTCCTGCCATGCACTGAAACCTTGGTGTCTGCAAGTGCATTTCGATAAGCTTAGCAACACAATCCCAGAGAAACAAAGATAAGCTCGAGACCTTTGCAAGCGGTTAACTTACACCTCAAAGTTGAAACTCCCATCACATTGCCACCTGTTCTCGCCATGCTCATCTTCCTTGTCACTTTGCCACAAATAGTCTCTCTTATAACTTGACTAGCTAGCTTCTTTCTCAGCTTTCTCTGCAACAAAACCCCAACTCAAACAACACAATGTCGTCCGGTGATGAAGTTGATGAGGTTAACGTCCCGGAAAAAGAGTATGATGAGCTCAAACAAAGCGAGGATCCGGTTACTTCAACCTTCAAGCTCGGCCCCCAAAAGGGCCAAAACCTCAAAACTGTCCACAAATATAATTACATACCCTTTTGGCAGCTCAACTGCCTCATGGTCATGGTAGTCCTCTCGGCCAGTGGCTTGGTAAGCCCGGAAGACCTTGCTTTTGTTCTCTTCTCAATAATTTACCTCTTCTTCCTCTCGAAATTCGCTTTTCCAAAGCTCACTGATCCTTTGGAAGAGCCCCCGGTGTTCAACCCCGAAAGCTATCTAGTTCGGCTCGGCCCTCTCTTTGGTGGCCTCATAGGCATTTTGCTTCCCGTTGCGTACATATTTGAAGGGTTTATAGAGGGAGACAAAGAAGGAATTAGGGCCGCCGCGCCCCATGTTTTCCTTCTTGCGAGCCAAGTCTTCATGGATGGTGTGGCTTTCAGTGACAGGTTTTCGACGCCAATAAGGGTTTTTGTGCCGGTTTTCTATAATGCCAAGAGGATTTTTACCCTTGTGGATTGGGTTAAGAGAGAGTCTTCGAAAGCTGATGGTCAAGAGTATGGTGGATCTGCAAGTGAGAGGAGACTGTTTCTTGGGAGAGTACTTGCTATTGTTAACTTGGTGTTTTGGTCCTATGATCTCTTCTTCTTCTTGTTGCCTGTTTATCTTCCTAGAGCTTTCAGGAAATATTATGCTGCAGCAAAAGCAGATTGAAGTTAAGGTTTTGAGTCTGAAGGGATTTTCTTTCTGTTTTGTTCATCTACTGGTTTATGTATCATGTATGTCCTTGCCTACCGGCGTCATTTTGCTACTATTGTACATAACGTTTGATATAATCCAAATCTTTTTTTTTTCCCCCTCATATCTATGTGGTACCAGGCAACTGTCTTTAGTCGAATTTCTTTAAAAATCACCTATTAGAATAAGAGGAGATAGATATAAAATATAGAATCCAGTTTCTCTAAAGTTATGAAAATGTCCCTGTTAATGTTGGTCTTAATGTTAGGACAGACACTTCCCTTCAACCCCACTCTCTATTCTATCAAAATTTCACCGAATTCCATGGCCTCTAAGTATCTCAGACATGCATGTTTGTCCAATTTCAATGAGGAAAATTAAGAACAAAGGCCTAGAAGAAAGAAAAATAAGCTTAACAAAAGCTTTGACTAGACCAAAAACTGAGGAAAAAACAATGTCCACATGACCCTATTTTCCAACCTTTCACCTTGATTTCCTATACCACAGCCACTTGTCCTCCCTACTCACCTTATGCTCAACCCTATCTTCCTTCTTCCCCCATCCTAAATTTCTCTAATCTCTCCTTCCACTACTTTTTCTTGATTCATTTTCATTTTTCCTTTCAATCTTTCACAACTTCACTACCAAGGAAACCAAAACCTTTAAGCTACTCACTCCTTTCTCTCTCTCTCTCTCTCTCTCTCTCTCTCTCTCTCTCTCTCTCTCTCTCTCTCACTCTCTCACTCTTTCTCACACAACTATGTCAGGTGGAGTTGGTCCAACTGCAGACATTAGCCTTCCCAAGGAACAAGAACATGAGTTCAAAGAACACCATGACCCAATTTCTTCCTCAAAACTCAGCCCTAAAACTTCAAAGAGCCAAACCCTACACACCACCGGTACCACTAACCGAAAACCAGGTTTGTTCTCCTTCCGGCAGCTCAATGCCCTCGCCGTCATCATTGTCCTCTCAGCCAGTGGCATGGTAAGCCCTCAAGACCTGGCCTTTGTTCTCTTCTCCATTGCCTACATGTACTTCATCTCAAAAGTTGCTTTCCCCATGCAATCTTCCACTAAAGACCCTCCAGTCTTCAGCCCCCAAAACAAGATCCTACGCCTCTATGTCCTCTTGGGTGCCATCATAGGCCTAGTGCTCCCCATAGCTTACATCTTCGAGGGCATTTTCGAGGGTGACAAGCAAGGAATCAGCGCAGCCTCGCCACATGTTTTCCTTCTTGCAAGTCAAGTTTTCATGGAAGGGTTGGCTTTCACCGACAGGTTTTCGATACCAGTACGCGTTTTCGTGCCGGTTTTTTACAACTCCAGGCGGATTTTCACCATTGTAGAGTGGCTTACAAGTGAGTTTTCAAAAGGGTATGAAGATTATGGTGGATCTGCTAAGAGATTATACCTTGGCAGAGTTCTTGCTATTGCTAATATGGCTTTTTGGTGCTTCAATCTTTTTGGGTTCTTATTGCCGGTATATCTACCTAGAGCTTTCAAGAAATATTACTCTACGCATAAAGTGAAAGAATATTGAAATGTTTACGGCCAGATCTTTTTGTGTTTTTTTTTTTGTCAATCTCAGTCATGTAAGCAAAGAATAAATAAAAGATCTTTCTAGGATTTGGGTTTTCTTGCTCTTTTTCTTGTTAACTTGGTCTTTTCCTTTGTATAGCATGTTGCTTCGTTTGAGCTGTTAGTACCCAGAACTTTGTCCCAAAAAGAATGAAGGAAAAAAAATTTGTCCAAATTCATGATTTTTCACCCAAACTGTGGACTATAACAAATTGCATATTTTATTTTCTTAAAATTTCACCATTAAATAGTGATTTTTAAGCAATTCTCAAACTAACAAAACTCAAAAATCTATACTCTATTTTTTTTCCACAACTTTTCAATGTCAGAAAATAAGAAAATTCATTAAAAAAAATCAGGTTGAGAATTTTGAGATCCGTCACTCCCAAAAATCATGTTTTACCGATAAGTGAGCTAATGACACAAGAAAAAATTGAAGAATATCAATAATTAAATGTTGTTAAGGTTTTGCATGTTTCGGCATTACCATGGGTACATCCATGGCACTTCCAAAAGAGCCAAACCATGTTAAGAAGTCCATTTCTATGCAAATTTTCCTCGTGCTTTAATCTCATCATTAGTAAAACACTAAAACTTCACAGTTATTTGCTCTGAGTAAAAAAGTTTCTTTTTACAGAGGATAATAGGCTGTCCAATGAAAGCTCAATACCTAAAATTAGAGGACAAAACCCAAATAGGTAAAAGGCAAAGTTAAAAGTTCACATCAGCCCATACTGTTAATAAAAGTGAAATCTAATACGCCCTTGCAAGTTAAGCTTTGATTAGAAGAATGTGAAATTGTGAATACCATCAAGATTAGGCCAGGTGAAACTTAAGCTGTGAATATGAATGGTACCAGTACCCCTACCTCAAGTTAAATTGCCTGCTACTCGTTCAATTAGCCTAACCAACTTATTAAAAAGACCAAATCATGTACAAAGTGAGAGAAAATAACTTGCTTCTCATTCCAATTTCATTACATAAACAGTGTAAACTAAGCACTTACAACTTCTCGTAAGACTTTCTAAAGCCAAATGGGGCCTTTGAAACGAAAATGAAAAGGAACATTTGTAAATCGAGCATCGTGTCAAGAATGTACAAGAGACAACCAGTGATGATGGCTGAAGGTTAAAACATCCACAAAAAGAGAAGCTCAAGAGAATGAGAAATTTATGTGCCTATCGAAGGCTCCAAGTTCTTTTTCCTTTTGATTTAAACACCTTGTTCTTTCTCTTCTTCAACATACAAAGATGCCCACAGAATGAAAATTGCATTTGGTGATGGAAAAATAAACAAATATACTCACATGCTCTCAACACCAAAAACAGTGATCACTCTTCTAGTTTCTGCAGCAGCGAATCCCGTGGTCACATCTGTTCCAATCGCTCTAGCTGCTTGACATTCCAATTAGGTAATACAGTTATCATAGAACCATTATCTCTGATCCAAACCTGCTACCAACAGCCAATCAGCCACCAAATCTGTCAGCCTAACTACAATTTCACTGGACTCTCTCACTCATAGCAGGAATATATTGGGTATACAAACAAGTTGAAATAATGATAAAGATAGACTTAAAGCCTTAAATCACCAAGAAAAAAGATATGAAATGCCTCAAGAATTCCCCAATAATATCCTCGAACACTAGGAATGCAAATATTCTCCCAGAAGCTTTGAAAAGAAAATGAAAAATATGCAACAGAGGAAGTAACGTACAGTGGGAAAACAGGAGGGGAAGAGGGAACATACTTGTATATCTACGTGCAGAACCATTTCCATTAATATTTATTGGTGCAAGTCTCCTTTCTTGGCCTAAGGATAAAATTTCCTGCATCCTTTCTGGCCAATCTGAATTTAACCTTCGTGCAAAATCCTCCACTTCCCTACATGTAGCAAGATATATGAATAAGCCACTTTGCAATAATCAGCTAATACATATAGATTCTACTGAATAAACATGAGGATATTAATCGGGGCAAAAGAGTGGACTTGAAACAAACAGGTTGGCACATTCAAGAAACCATATAATTTCATGAGAGAGTTCGAGAACTTCTGAATGTCACTATTCTCTGAAGAAGGTAACTTCAGTAAACATACAGGGCTAAGAAGGTAACATGTACATAGAAATCCTAGACTAAAGGTATGCAAAATTACAGGGTTGACTTAGGGAAGACATACAGAAAGAGATCAATCGAGAATGATTAGGTAGTTTGACATATGCATTTCACATTTTACTATGACCTTGAAATAATATTTTGATACATTGTTCACAAACTCTATCTGAGGCATTCTAGTTACCTGTCAAGCTGCTCCTTCATGGCAGGATCTAAATCATCGTCAACATCACCATCATCAAACTCAATAGCTGTACAATCTTGCAAGTTGCAAGAGCTAGAAGGTCGGGATTCATCGTGGAAAGCAGAAGAAAGAGCTTCTGATTCCTATAAAAAGTAGACACCAACTACTAAGTGCATAAACACGTGTAGGAAAAAAGTCAAGACGACTTGTGCAAGCATGCACAAACTTTAGTGTGTGTGTGCGCGCGCGCGTCACAGAGAGAGAGAGAGAGAGAGAGAGAGAGGCCCGCCAACCTTATTATGGTTTCCATTGACATTATTTGAAGAATCTTTTGTCGGATCTTTTCTTCTTCGATTTTTCTTCTTATTCTTATTGGTTTTAACTCCCTTTGAATCTGCAGAGCATATCACGTTATAAGCCATGTAGGTATACAAAAGACAACTCTCAACATTACAAGCGAAAGAATAATATGAACTTATTATCAGTGATATGTGGCTCTGCTGAAACAAAGAGAAGTGATCTATGGATTGAAGCATCTACCAAAATCTAAGTAAAGTGTTCTGCCCCCTGTCCTTGAAGCTAGAAGACAGATGCAAATCACCTTGTACAAGGTGGTCTTTTGGAAGTAAACTCAATAACTAGCGGCATAAATGTATGAAATTTTACCTACTACTAGTAAGTAATAACAGAGCTAAACATAATAACAAGTTCATACAGATATGAAAGAAGTTAGAAAGCTGAAACTCAATGTGAAAAAATAAAGGCAAACAATTTACATCAGGACGATGACCAAAGATGTCTGGATCATACCTCCATTTCCACCATTTATAAATGTCAAGAGATCATCGACGGAACGCTGATCAACACGCTCCTCCTCCACCTCAACATTCTGAAACATGAAAAAAGAATTGACTTTCTGTTAACTCAAGCATGTATGTGCAGGTCTAATGCTCGTCCTTCTACATATTTATACTGGACATACTTTGCATACAATTCAAACGATAAATGTTATGAAATATAAAATTACCACATTTAATATATGGTAAAGGCTTCAAACTCTTCAAGAAAAAGTAAGCACCTTCAGTTTCTCTCTCTCTTTCAATTCTTTCCTCTTTCTCGCATATAAACGATTAAGAAGCCGGATACGTGGATCATCGGTTATGTTTCTCAGAGGTTCCAACTTCTCCTCCTGAATTAAACCGTATATAAGTCAAACATCATGGATGCAACCAATTATATACCAGTGAGTTTAGATGGAAACACATACCTCTGTGAGATCATCAGGTAAATGAAATGTCTCCCGTATCTCTTCAGGAGTTTTTCCTTCAATAATTCGTGCAAGTGCTCGGCTGGTGAGATCAACCAAAGGCTTCAATTGTAGGCTGTCAGCAGCTGATGTCAACTCGCATAACTTCTTTGTATCCATCCGAATAAATTTCTCATCAAAAGTTTTGCGTTCCTACAGATAATAGTGCTATCAACTGAACTTAAATCTTTGGTCATCTTATTAATTCCAACTTCACCATAGAAAGATAAATAATTAGGACCTCCCTTTCCCACCAGTCAGTTATGTAGAAAGATTTCTAAAGTATCTGTATTCTTGATTTCCATATGGGGAATAATATCATGCAACGAAAAAGCAAAAGAAACTACCAAGTACCAACTGCCAGATTCAGATATTAGACCTTATTAGAGCGACCTGGTACTTGATGAAACCGGCAGTAGTCAAGTATTAACCCCAAAACGGCAGGGTTAACTCGTTGAGGAAGTGATATAGCATAATTTTTGGACGATCCCATGCCTGTCTGAAGTATTTCTCGACATATCATGGGACAAAACATAGCAACCTCTTCTTCTACTTGTTGGATTGACCCATCAGCAGTTTGTAGCCAGATGTAAGACTTCATCTAGTTGCACAGAATATAAGAAAAATCATGTACGAAATCAAAGAGATAAGCACTAATAATGCGAAGTTTGAACTACCACACAACCATTAACACCAGACATTCTCTAGAACAATTCTGAAAAATGTATATCCAAGCATGCAACAATCTGGTGGAAAGAAGACTTAGAAACTAAAATATACTACTGCAGCCCAAACTGAATTGTGGTCAACATGCAGTTCTCAATACTGTGCTTTTAACTATCATGATGTCATACAAGTAAGCCTCTAGTAATGAAGCAAAAGGAAACTTAATCAAGATATTTTAAAAATACATACTACAGTACACGAATATTGAAGCCCCTCTACAGGCAAGTTATTTTTACCATTCCTTTAATGTCAGTAGTCAACTATTCTTGTCTCATTTTTATTAAGTCTTTCAAAACCATGTACTCTAATTCTTTCCTTCAGGTCTTCCTTGGATCATTTCTGTTACTCAGTCGTTGTGAGTACTGTCTAAATTAGGGTGCCTAAGTCCCACTGTATTTGGCTATTTGCAGCTGAAGGAGACAACTTTCAAAAAATATTCCAGCAATTACAATCTCTCGCTTGAATATACAGTGAAGCCACTTAATCATTCATGCAGCACTCTTAACTACTGTCTTGAACGTAATTTCTATGTTGCTTTTATCACCACAACTAATTCCCTCTGATACTTTTAACTTTTTCACAATATGCCCCTACCATAAACCTCTCTCCCCCACAAACCACACTTCACTATTGACAAGAGATTACTGAAAGAGTTCATCAAAGTGACAAAGGGCAGTTAAAGATACACAGGATGCTGAAAACAAAAACTAAAAGTACACGTATTGGATTGTCCACAACACAAAAAACCACTTATAATTTATTCCAAATGAAATAACATACCTCAGGTTTGACTACCGCCATGACACCTTCTGACATTTAACAGTGATACTGCAACTAAACTTCAGGATATGTGAAACGCCAACAAGTTTGCACCTCAAATTCCAAAAACTATGAAGTTATAAGGCAAATGCAACCTTTTCCTTATTCAAAAGCTTAACTTTGTTAAGCAAGTATACACTGTTTATCAGTGCTTCCCAAAATGACACGATCTTAAATCCCAATAAAATGTGTATTAGCATTCTTATCCAGAGGACTTTCTCAATTCTTTTTCCTGTATTTTAAGCTACAGCACAGCAAGAGGCGGGAGCGACAGGAATTGATATGCCTGAAGTATCAAGATGAAAGTTTTCATTAAGTTAAACTTAATATAATACTGGTCATTGAAACAACAAAAGGACACTGTTTTATGAAACAAACTTCAATGAAGTCTTGCAATGTCTTTGATTGCATAAATGCAATATACATAAGAAAATAAAATATTATGAAAGCTGCTTCTTTATCTAAGTGGAGCTCCCACTTCCCCCGGACAGTATATTCCAACCGTTTTAGTTTCCACATATCCTATCACTCCATTCCCGTATAATTGACACATATAAGTTACTCCACCTAGGGAGATACAATGCTGATTTGAGAAAAACCAAATTTGAAACGTTCAGAACAACCTTCATTGTCAATACCAGACAAAAATGCAAACAAAATACTAACATGCATTGAAATCAAACAACCTCCAAATTGTATCCGAATCCAACAAAAATCAAACGCGGAGCGAGACAACTTTACATTGATAGCCAATTTCTACACAATCCTAACAACAAACTGGGCACCTCAGTTTGTTCATTCTCCATGACCCAGCAACAAGACAAATTATAAGTGCAATTCAACCACAATTGCTTTAGTCATTCAGCAAGAGAGCCACAATTGCTTTGGTCATTCAGCAAAAGAACAAAAAACAGTTAATTCAGCTGGACCCTATTAGCAACAAAGATAAGATTTTATTTTATTTTTCAGCTCCAAATTCCCTTAACGCCTCTCTTCATTATTTCCAGGAACTCAAAACCCTGGATTTCAATGACACATGTAAACAGATTCAAGCTAAACCATCCCAAATGGTTTCGAGAATCGAAAACCATAACAAACCCAGACTCTTAATCAATGAAAGATTCCACCTTTCACAACCAAAACAACTTCTTATCACCAAAATTTCATCCAAATCAAAAACAGAACCAGTCCCATTAACAACACTCCAATCAAATCAATCAATTCAATTCGAGATAGCTTGATTGAGATGGTGGGTATGTAAATTGGAGACAGGGCAGTGTGGCTTACCTTGATTGCGACCAAAAATGCAGGGAAATTTGAATTGGTTAGGGTTAAAAATTGGGGGTGGATTGATTACTGGAAGAGAGTTTTCTAGGGTTTCTGAAATGGTGGTTCGGTTTTGTCTCTGTGTTTTTTTGCCCTGTTTGTCTATCACGATTTGAAGTCTCTGTGCGGTTGTGTCCGGCACGTGACTCTATCAGAGAAGATGAACCTGAACAAAGCGCCCTCGCACGTGCCGGTAGTTAGGGTTCCGACTTGACCCGGATTGGAGGAACGGGCCGGGTTGTTTATGTGGTAAGTTGGGCTGTGATGAGTAACAGATTATGAGCCAACTATTTTTTTTTTTTTTTTTTTTAAGATGATGCGGAACTTAATTAAAATAAAACTGATAGAAGTAACGTATATTGTGCGAATATAATTAGTTCTTCGGAATTTGCTCTAGTAACATAAATATCTCATTCTTAAGTTAGAGGTCGTGCGACTAGTTGTAATCATCAATTGTTAATGTAATCAACAAAAGAATATAATTGATTTTTGGGTGATGTCTCGGACTACAAATGTATGCTTTTTGGTGATTGGAATGAGAGCGATTATGTAGCAATGTAGATGTCCTTTAGTTATGGTTTAATTTTATTCGGTAGGTTTTAAAATTTTAAAATATTTAAGTTAAAACTGATTCAATGAGTCATTATAGCATAATGAATCATTATCAGCGAAACGAGAGCAACTAAAGTTAAATATGTCCGACATTTCAAAAGATGAGAATGATGGCGTGCTTCCAAGTCCAACCACATCATTTCTTCTTTGCTCTAACAGCATGACATCCTTTAGTGGGAGTATGGTCAATAACTCAATATAAATATGAATGTTTTTTTTTTTTGATCAAATATACATATGAATGTTGAATGTTCTTCTAAAGTGGTGATAGACTGATAGGTAAATACGAGAAGAAAATTATATTTGTCATGTCATTAAGGGAGCAATAATTCATTCATTGTTTTGTCACTGTGTGTAACTCCCAGTTGTGCACGCGTGTTTTCACCACGAACCACTTATAGCCAGACGGCGCCTACCTTATTATGTGCCTTTTCTATCAACGTTGTGCTTTGCTACTCTTATAACACTTCACGATTGTCACTTTGAGACTCAACAAATTCCCAGTTGTGATTCTGAAGAACAAAGAATGTGGTTCTTTAGAAGAAAAGGCCCATCTGGGTTCTCATCATCTTCCACAGCAGAAGAAGTTACTCAAGGGATTGATGCCACTGGTCTCACTGCCATTGTTACAGGCTAGTAACCAAAACCCATTTGCGTTTTCTCTTCTTTAAATTCATAACACAGATTTTACTCAACTGTGTATTCTGTTATTCCTGCAGTATGTATCCACCTTATCTTGATAAGATTTTACCTTTCTTTTTTTTTTTTTCTTTTTTTTTTTTTGAAAAGTGATGAGATTTTACATTAAGAAACATATTATGTTTAAGCCCCTATTTTTCAGTACTTCTTATGTGGATGATGGAATTGTCTTCAGTTTATTCTTTGTTTTAGTAAAATGAAGAGTTATGCACAGAAGCAATCATCTGGCTCGTTGGTGTTCTCGAATTTTCGTTTTTGCATGAATAGTTTTGCTGGTTTGATATTGTTTTGACTACATCTATATTACTCGTACTCTTTGTATCAAAGTTTAACCTTTTTGATCAATCAATGCATAAAGTAATGCTAGTTCAGGTAGTGAAACTTCGGCTTTGTTCTACATCAATGCTTTTACTTAGGATCTACTCTGGTTTCTTTCAGATATAAAGTTGGTATTTGTAGATAAAAAGATTGCATATAGTATTACTGCTGGATTTGTTTTTCCTTTTATTGAGAAATGACAAATTCATATTAGTAAATAAGGATGCACAGACCTTGCAGTTCTTACATGGTCTTATGGGAATCTTTTCTTTTCGCTCTGGATGTTGTCTTGACAGGAGCATCTAGTGGCATTGGCACTGAAACTACGCGTGTTCTTGCACTGCGTGGTGCCCATGTGATCATGGGAGTGAAGAATATGACTGCGGGTAAAGATGTGAAAGATGCGATAGTTAAGGAAATCCCCACTGCCAAAATTGATGCCATGGAGTTGGATCTTAGTTCATTGTCATCTGTGAGGAAATTTGCATCAGATTACAAATCCGCTGGTCGTCCTCTAAACATCTTAATGTAAGAAATGGTAGAAGTTCTTTCACATTGTGTCTTCTAAGTTCCCAGGATTGTCATAGATTTCCAGAACTCTGCTTTTCTTAAGCAGGCATAGTTCAAAACATTAACCTGTGGTAATTTTGCTTTGTTGTTATAAGTAACAATGCAGGAATTATGGCAACCCCATTCTTGCTTTCCAAAGATAAGATTGAACTTCAGTTTGCCACAAACCATATAGGTATGCTGCATTTGGTTTGACCATAAAACTGACTTTATGCAGGTATTCTTAGTTTTAAGCTTTCAATACACTGAGTAATCTTTTAATTTTATTGTATAGCTAAGCTTGTTTCAAAACTATCAGCTGTCAGAGCGTGCATCAATAAATTTACATAAGTTCAATGGTTGATAGTTCTTTGATTGTGGAGGCATAACTTGCCAAAGAAACAACCAAACTTTGTTACTGTATAAGTGCAGACAACTTAGGGGGACTTGCATAAATTGTTATTCAGATGCTTACGGTAACTAGTGTCTGGGACTACTTGTTTTAAATTCTTTTTCCTCATATGCATGCAGGTCATTTTCTATTGACAAATCTTTTGTTGGATACTATGAAAAAGACTGCACGTTCAAGTAGCAAAGAAGGGAGAATTGTAAATGTATCCTCTGAAGCTCACCGGTATGCATATCGTGAAGGAATCCGTTTTGATAGAATCAACGACCCATCAGGGTAATGACAGAAGTCCAGAACCCTTGTTTTTGAGATTTTAATGTATATGTTAGCATGTTGGATATACATTGAATTATTATTCAAATTGGAGGAAGGAGATTGTTGAAAGAAGAAAATTGCATTTTAAATTTTGATGGCATATCAAGTACTTGTGCAAAACTTAGTTGAGTAGCATATTGATAGCATATGATGAAAGGAGAGCTTTAAATATCTTTGATCTGAGTTTGTCCTGGCTATCCACAGGTACAGCAGTTGGCCTGCATATGGTCAATCAAAGCTAGCTAACATTTTGCATGCCAAAGAACTTTCAAAACAATTAAAGGTATATATCTTCTTTCAGGACCCAGATAAACTGAATTAGACAACGGGGGTCTTAAGATCCCAATGCAAACTTTTAGGCAACTGTTTAAACTTTATACACCTTGTTCATGAGATGCTATGCTATCCTCCGTTATACTGTACTTTTCGAAAAGTTGAGGTTTAGAAGCAAAAGATTTTTTATTACTTATCTTGAGAGGGTTTGCATCTGCAGCCCCTCAGCAGAAATCACGAGTCATGCCAATACTAGCTTACATATGTCGATACATTTTAATTCATTCGTATACATCATCAAATAGAAGCACATGTACGTTTTCTCTTTCCTTTTGTATATGATCTCCATGATGTGCCAAGTGAAACCTGTTTATAATTTTTGCTTCAACAGGAAGATGGGGCAAAAATAACTGCAAATGCACTTCACCCTGGTGTAATTCTCACCAATCTTTTCCGTCATAACGTTGTTATTAGTGGTAATCATGTCATTAATGGTAATCATATCAATTCTCGCAAATATAATTGAATTTTACCTATAAAAGCTACTTCAATCTTTTTTTTTTTCTTTATGTGCTTGCTCAGATATTTATAGACTTTGGTTTTCTGGATTGATGCAGGGCTTGTTAATGTGCTCGGTAGAGTTGTGCTTAAAAATGTTCAGCAGGTAATTGCATCTTGTTTAACCTGTAGAGAAAATCATGATCGAACTTGTATCTACAGTTTCATTGATGTAGTTAGCAGAAGACATTTATGTGAGTTTAGCTATTCAAAATGACTGGATTTGAAATACTTAAGGAAAAATATGCTGCTTCAACCTCTCTCTATATCAATCATAAACCGAGTTTGATTCTTTATAACTGCGATGATTATAGGGAGCAGCAACAACTTGCTATGTGGCACTGCATCCGCAAGCTAAAGGGGTGAGCGGTGAATATTTTTCAGACAGTAATATTTCCAAGCCAAGATCCCAAGCTGAAGATAAGTTGTTGGCAAAGAAGCTCTGGGATTTCAGCAAGGATTTGACTAAATGATGTTTCCTTTACCTATCACAGTAAATCGTAAGGAAGAAGATACATTATAATCTTCAGCAAATGTTTAACCATTAAAACAGCTTCGAACATAAAATGTAGGTATTTTCTGTACAACAAACCATGAAAGATCGCACAATGAACCATTATCGGTGAAGCGAGAGCAACCAAAGTTAAATATATAGGTCCGATATTTCAAAAGATGAGAATGATGTTGTGCTTCCAAGTCCTACCACACTTGCATAAATGATTTCGTCTTTGCTCAAACAGCATTACACCCTTTAGTGGGAGTATAGTAAATAACTCAATATACAGATGAATGTTGAATGTTGTTCTAAAAGTGGTGAATAGATAAACACGAGCAGAGAAATCAGTGAGTAAACAGTGAAATGTATCCACATTAAATGTTGGAAAGTATATTTGTCATGTCATTAAGACTTTAAGAGCATGATTCATGGTTTGTGTAACTCCCAAAAGTGCACGCGTGTTTTCACCATCAACCATTTAAAGCCAGACGGCGCCCACCTTGTGCGCTTCTTTCTATTAAGTGCTTTGCTACTCTTATAACATTTCACCAGTCACAACTGTGACTAGAGAATATTTCCCAGTTGTGATTGTGAAGAGTGAGAGAGAGAATCTTGGAGGAAGAGAATGTGGCTCTTTAGAAGAAAAGGCCCATCTGGGTTCTCATCATCTTCCACAGCTGAAGAAGTTACTCAAGGGATTGATGCTACTGGTCTCACTGCCATTGTTACAGGCTAGCAACCAAAACCCATTTGCGTTTTCTCTTCTTCAAATTCATAACAGAGATTTTACTTGACTGTGGATTCTGTTATTTGTGCAGTATGTATATCCATATCTTGATAAGATTTTACCCTAGGAGACACATCATGTTTAAGTCCCCACTTTTAGTATTTCTTATACGGATGAGGAATTGTCTTCAGTTTATTCTTTGTTTAGTAACATGAGAGTTATACACAAAAGCAATGATCTGGCCGCTTGGTGTTCTTGAATTCTCGTTTTCGTATGAATAATTTTTTGCTGGTTTGATATTGTTTTGACTACTTTTGACATGATTGTAGTGTTTCTTGTTCCATATTACTCATACTCTTTGTATCAAGGTTTAAGCTTTTTGATCAGTCAATGCATAAAAGTAATGCTTGTTCAGGTTGAAACTTTGGCTTTGTCCTACATCAATGCTTTTACTCAGTCTGCTCTGGTTTCTTTCGGATCTATAGTTGGTATTTGTGCATTCAAATATTGGATATAGTATTACTGCTGGATTTGTTTGCCTTTCTATTGAGAAACGACAATTTTCATATTAGTAAATAAGGATGAACAGATCTTGTAGTTCTTACATGGTCTTATGGGAATCTTTTCTTTTCGCTATGGATGTTGTCATTATAGGAGCATCTAGTGG
Source organism: Rosa persica (assembly GCA_025331145.1). NCBI lineage: Eukaryota > Viridiplantae > Streptophyta > Magnoliopsida > Rosales > Rosaceae > Rosa > Rosa persica. The sequence goes on from WFKR01000001.1 coordinate 42,460,025, forward strand.
CATTGGCACTGAAACTACGCGTGTTCTTGCATTGCGTGGTGCCCATGTGATTATGGGAGTGAGGAATATGGCTGCGGGTAAAGATGTGAAAGAAGCAATAGTTAAGGAAATCCCCACTGCCAAAATTGATGCCATGGAGTTGGATCTCAGTTCATTGTCATCTGTGAGGAAATTTGCATCAGATTACAAATCTGCTGGTCATCCTCTGAACATCTTAATGTAAGAAATGGTAGAATTTCTTTCACATTTTTGTCTAAGTTCCAGGATTGTCATAGATTTTCAGATTTCTGCTCTCTTTTAAGCAGGCATATTTCAGAACATTAACTTTTGGTAATTTTGCTTCATTATTATAAGTAACAATGCAGGAATTATGGCGACCCCATTCTTGCTTTCCAAAGATAAGATTGAACTTCAGTTTGCCACAAACCACATAGGTATGCTGCATTTTGTTTGACCACAAAACTGACATTATGCAAGTATTCTTACTTTTAAGCTTCCTAATACACTGAATAATCTTTTAATGTTATGTAGCTAATCTTGTTCCAAAACTATCAGCTGTTGATAGTTCTTTGATTTTGGAGGCATAACTTGCCTTTTCCCACTTCAGAAACAACCAAACTTTGTTACTGTTTAACAACTTAGGGGGACTTGCATAAATTGTTATCAGATGCATAGAGTAACTAGGACTACATCTATATGTGTGTGTGTGGGGTGTGGCCGTGTGGGTGTGGGTGTGGGTGTGTGTTCTTTTAATTCTTTTTCCTCATCCGCAGGTCATTTTCTATTGACAAATCTTTTGTTGGATACTATGAAAAAGACTGCACGTTCAAGTAGCAAAGAAGGGAGAATTGTAAATGTATCCTCTGAAGCTCACCGGTTTCCATATCGTGAAGGAATCCGTTTTGATAAAATCAACGACCCATCGGGGTAATTACAGAAGTCCAGAACCCTTCTTTTGAGATTTCAATATATATGTTAGCATGTTGGATATACATTGAATTTTTATTCAAATTGGACATAGGAGATTGTTGAAAAAAGAAAATTGAATTTTAAATTTTGATGCCATATCAGTACTAGTGCAAAACTTAGTCGAGTAGCATATTGATAGCATATGATAAAAGGAGAACTTTAAATATCTTTGGGGGTCTGAGTTTGTACTGGCTATTCACAGGTACAGCAGTTGGCCTGCATATGGTCAATCAAAGCTAGCTAACATTTTGCATGCCAAAGAACTTTCAAAACAATTAAAGGTATATATCTTCTTTCAGGACCCAGATAAACTGAATTAGATGATGGTGGTCTTTAGATCCTAATGAAAACTTTACAGCAACTGTTTAAACTTAATACACCTTGCTCATGAGATGCTATGGTATTCTCTGTTATTCTGTACTTATCGAAAAGTTGAGGGTTAGAAGCAGAAGCATTTTTTACTACTTATCTTGAGAGGTGTGAATCTGCAGCCCCTCAGCAGAAATCACAATTCGTGCCAACACTAGCTTGCATATGTCAATACATTTTATGCATTCATATACATCATCACATAGAAGCACATATACCTTTTCTCTTTCCTTTTGTTTTTGGTATCCATAATGTGCTAAGTGAAACCTGTTGTTTATAATTGTTGCTTCAACAGGAAGAGGGGGCAAATATAACTGCAAATGCACTTCATCCTGGTGCAATTTTCACCAATCTTTTCCGTCATAACAATGTTTTAAATGGTAATCATGTCAATTCTCGCAAATGTAAATGAATTTTACCCATAAAAACATCAACTTTGTCGAGTTCAATCTCTTTTCTTTTCTTCATTATGTGCTTGCTCAGATTTTGGTTTTCTGGATTGATGCAGGGCTTGTTAATGCGCTCGGTAGAGTTGTGCTTAAAAATGTTCAGCAGGTAATTGCATCTTGTTTAACCTGTAGAACAAATCATGATCGAACTTGTATTTACAGTTTCATTGATGTAGTTAGCAGAAGACAGTTATGTGAGTTTAGCTATTCAAAATGCCTTGATTTGAAATACTTAAGGAAAATGTGCTGCTTCAACCTCTCTCTATATCAATATAGACTGAATTTGATTGTTTATAACTGCGACGATTATAGGGAGCAGCAACAACTTGCTATGTGGCATTGCATCCACAAGCTAAAGGGGTGAGCGGTGAATATTTTTCAGACAGTAATATTTCCAAGCCAACATCCCAAGCTGAAGACGAGTTGTTGGCAAAGAAACTCTGGGATTTCAGCAAGGATTTGACTAAATGATGTTTCCTAGGTCACAGTAAATCATAAGGAAGAAGACATTATAATCTTCAGCATATGTTTATTTTTCTGCATATCAGCTCCTCAAATACTCGTATTGATGCCAGAATGCCTAGTCCTTTTGAATTCTGGTATTATGATATAAATCTTCATATAAAGTTTCTACTTTATTGAGATTGGAGTCGAGATTCAAATCCATTCATATAGTAGATTTAACCATAAATTTTGACATATCAATCTTGGAACAAAATGTCTCTTGCATCTTGGCCTTATCCAAGGTTGAGGACTTGAGGTTAAGTTCATATGTAGCAAAGAAGTAACCAGGTTCATGAGTTCAACAAGTGAAGACACCTTTGGGCTATATGTCATCCCAAAAGAATCTTATGCGGAACTCCCCACTGAAAGCAACATCTCCCTCTCCATGGGTTCCCCACTCTTGACAATCATTACAGAACCGGTGAAAATATAGGACCAATGTAGTTAGATTTCTTCATTTCTTGACTGGTGAGATGTACAGAACATACAAGTTACACAGCAAATCAGGTACAACAGAGTAAAATGTTACATGAGCCCACAGTAAATCGACAACGTCGAGAAACAGAATTTTACAGTCTTTCAAAACTACCGGACTAACTCTGTCGTTTACCTGGACCCAAGTTCAGTCTCCCATCTTCTGTACAGCAGTTTCAGACCCCAAAAAAATGGTTCAAAAGCTAATGGTATTACCTCTTAGCCTTTCCTTTTCTCTATATGAACATCTCAAAAATATACACTTCTTGCTGCCTCAAGTTATTTCTCACCGAAGGACCACATCACATTGGATCGGCTTCTTTATGTCAGGCTCAAGTTCCTAGTCATAGCTCCAATCAGTCAAGCACTCAACTATACAAGTCAAAGCCGCATCATGTTATATGTACAACATGAGTTTATTATACGTCAGGAAGTGAGTTTCATATGCATAACTTCAGAGTCAGTTCTTGTCCCATGGCTTAGCAAGTGCTCTAAGCTTGAAAATTAAGCAATCCAAACAGAGTTATCTGCTTCCACTCACTTCAACTTTCCAGAGCTTCAAACTTATTCCACATTTGTTCTGCTTTGGATCCTTATTTTGCAAATACACTTCCTCTGCAGTCCAAGGGATGGGTAATTGATTCGGTATATTGAAAAACCGGTCTGATAGCTTGACAGCTTGATCTGATTGGTCGGTCCATGAAAATAAGTCAGACACCATTTGTCCGGCCGGTCAAAGGAGACTTTGGACTTAAATCCAGTCTGTTCATCTTAACATGATCCTTGAGGAGTTGGCGAGACACACGATCAGCCAAAACTGACTGTCCATTGTACTGCTCTGTATGCGCGGCCCTTACAAACTGTTTTGCAAGAACATCATTTTCAGAGGGCATTAACTCTGAGAAGATGGGAGACCCCGGTTGCTTCCCTCGAAACATGTCAGGAGATGAATCATGATAGGAGGGGCCATTACCATAGAGACCATTTGAGGGATTTGAAATGCCTCCCAAATTTATGGAGTGCTTTAGGTGAATAAATGGAATGGCACCGCTGCCACCGGTGAGAGGCGTGGATGAGCCCGAAGTGGTCCGCGGGCTAGATATAGGAGACGGTGACATTCTTCCATTTAAGTGTGGTGGTGACCTGGAGTGCAATAGAGGGCTTCCGATGGGTGACACAGGGCATGATATGTTCCTTGGAATATGGAGATCACTGAAATTGAGGCAAAGAAGATCAAACCAAAACCTTATTATTAAAGTTGTTGTCATCATTAGATATGTGGATATAAATACAGAGAGAGAGGAACCTGGTATGGTGATGAGTTTTTGAAACTCTAGATGAGTGAATTGCAAGCCTATCTGAATCCAAATTGGAGAAATTTCTTGATTGCCCAATGACCTGATAATTATTAATAAAACACAGATCAATAATAGAGGTGCAACAGAGAATCAATCTATAGATAAACACCCTAATTAGAGTTATCCCCACAGTAGATATGTGAACCTGTTGGTCAACATAATTAGTGGCCTCAATAAAACCTTATACATATCATCACCCTTAAAAGATAATAATATCTCGTTTGTCGTAAAAATGGAATACACACCAGAGCTTTCACTCCATTTGCAACCCCAGCAGGTGAATCAGAAGGCTCAGGGCCCAATATAGGTCTTGCCAAAGGTGCTGCATATTTCACAAAGGGATGCTCCAAGAGCTGAGCAGCTGTAGGACGATGAAGTGGATTTCGCTGTAAGCATTGCCTTATGAAATCCTTTCCATCATCCAAGAGGTGATCTGGAATTGCTGGCAGTTCCTTGCTATTCCCAATCTTAAACATGGCAGCAACCTGTGCTCCACCAAAGAAAAATATTACACAAGGAGAAGAAAACCCAATTAAAAGCAAACTTCAAAATTACACAACTTATTCTTAGTGAGCTCAAGTACACAAGAGCATGCTTATATTAGCTACAATGACTAATATCAAATTCAAATAACAGACCCCGTAACCAAAATTAAATAATACATTTATGTCTAAAATTCTTACCCCTTCATACTGACTCCAAGGTGGTTTTGTTGTGGCCATTTCCAAAACCGTGCACCCAAGACTCCATATATCCACAGCAAGGTTGGCTCCACTTGAGTTCTTTATAACCTGGGAAGCAACGGAAGTGAAGATTAAGTAATCCATCAAGCAGCATGTTGTGAAGAAAATAAGGATAAAAAATTGAATCAATCTAACCTCAGGTGCCATCCAGTAAGGACTTCCCTTAAATGATAAAGGACATGACTGCCCGGTAATCTACAAAGCACAGAAGATGAGATTGTAAAACAAAGATTGATATACTATCACGTAATTAAGGTTAAGCATGGTGACTTTTGTAAAGAATAAAAAAAGTACAAATTGCATGCACTCACAAAATATTTCTCAACAAGGTAAAATATACTCCTAAGGAATATGAAGGTGATAATACAAACCAGTGTCCACCATCAAACAAGCAACCTATTTCTCCTAATACCACATACTTAATTTAGTTAATATAATAGCACTTGAAAGAAATCTTCTACATATGCTTACATGCTTTGCCATCCCAAAGTCCGCCAACTTGACACGGCCATTTGGGTCTACAAGTATGTTTGCTCCTTTTATATCCCTGTATACAAAATACAGTTATACAAACAAGGAAGATGCTTGACGTTAAAGTAAATTACAGGATATCAGTATATCTGATCTATAGCAACTGTTGAAGTCATGTTTTAAATACTATAACAAGAATGGGTAATGATATTCACCTATGGACGGTATTTTTAGCATGCAAATATGCAAGCCCCGACAAGATTTGTTGAGTATAACTACGAATTGCAAGTTCGCCAAATTGCCCATAGTCTTGGAGAAGTTTATATATAGAACCACCAGATACATACTCCAAATATATATAAAGCTTGTCACCAACCTGTCATAGGATAACCAATATTACATAAAGTACATCAGAACTTTTACTTGAATCTTCTATCCCAAAAAAAAAAAAATTACTTAAATCTTCAATAATACAAAATATCATGCTTAACCTCTGTACTGAACTGTAAACTAACAACTACTAAATATAGGCATCAACTTCTTCAAAGTCACTCTTGTTTCTTTAATTGACAGTATGACATACCGAAAATACAATACCACAAACAAGACAAATATAAAAGTAAAATGAACAATAAATAAAAAGCACAGTATTAATACTACATAGTGGACGTAAAGACTTACTGATTCAGACCCATAATACTGCACAATGTTTGGATGCCGTAAACGGCTCAACAAAGTAATTTCCTAGCAAAACATCAAAACACAAAAGTCAGAGAAAAGATGAAAACAACAGTAACCATTTTATCAAGAAATCAATGTGAAACCATAAAGAACAGGATAATACCTGCATTAATTGCTTTGCACTTTCCTTAGACTTTGCATCATCAGAAAATAATGTGACCTCCTTCATTGCACACATTTCGCCACTTTCACTAAACAAGTCCAAAGTTTATACATAAGAATATATGAGAGAAATTTTATTTGTTTTTTTTTCCCTACAATCGGCAGTCTCCAAATTCATCAACCAGGTATAATTGGAATGTAGCCATACAACCTACTATCAAGAGATTTTTTAAAATTAGCTCCCTAAGTTCTGCTGCTCCTAGCGATGTTTGAACATTGAAGGCACCATTTCCAGTTATATCCTTAAGACAACTAACTGCTATGAAATATAGTTACTTGAGAGAGAGAGAGAGAGAGAGCAAATACATATGAATACCTATTAAAACCGACATAAACATGTCCAAATGTTCCTCTACCCAGCAGCTTCCCCTTTTTCCACCGAGAACCAGGGCTCGCTGGATTTTCTGCCCTTCCAGGACTTCGTGGCACAGAAGGAGATGTTGCTGCTGAATTTGAATGAGAAAAGGGAGATGCATTTGAAATTGTTATTGGAGGAAGAGGCAAACGGTGACTTTGTTGTTTCCCATCATCAGGCCAGCTTGTCTGCGAATCATTGAGAGCCCCACCTGCTCTGGGATGAATAGGTGTAACAGCACCACTATGAATTCTTGAGCCTGGGCCAGGGCTTGTCAATCTGGGACTAGGTACTGGAGAATACTCGGGGCTACCCTTGCTTTGCTGCCAAAACAACTGTCCCGACATATCCCCTCCCATTGAATTGTGCCCAGAATTGTGACCAGAACCTGGACTGGAGCCGTGGCCAGATCCTGCTATGGTGACATCAGCATAAATTTTTGGAGCCCAGAAAGCAGAGTTCACAGCTTGCTCAGTTCCGAATGCTCTAATTGGACTTCTAGAAGGACTTGACATGGAGCTGTCAGGAGCACTCCAGAAAGCTCCTTGATAAGGTACCTGGAGATTTGGCACGTGACTGCTCAAAGGTCTCCGTTTAGGCGATGAAAGGGAAATTTGATTAATGAAAGAAATGTCGGCTGGTTTTTTTGCCTCTCTGGAGATTACTGGGGCCACAGTGAAGGACTGATCCTTGAGCATCACACTTCAGCAAAATAATAGTAATTTTGTTAGGAGCAAGCTAAAATAAGTCCAAACAAACACCACAGTCATGCATATACATAAGAGATGTACAGTAGTAGCGTAATGGCATCAGAAATAAGTAAAAGCACACCTGGAAGGACTGCCCGCTGCAGTTCTAGTCCCACCTTCATAGTCAATTGCCTGAGGGCTGCGGTGACCTGAGTCAGCTGGATCTTCACTATCAACAGAGGTATCACTAGAAACTGAACCAGTATTCATATCTCCATCATCAAAGTCAGCACGATTTTGCCTCCCACCAATGCACCGAGGTCTCGGGAGAGGTAGAAACAATAATGGCTTGGAGCATTTATCTGATCTTGGTTTTGGTGATATACTAAGACCAGAATCTGTACGTCCGACATGAGCAGGATGTTGACCAGGAAGTGGAAGTGGTTGAGAAATACTCCTTTCAGCAAAACTTTGAGTTCTTGCAACTTGTTTGGAGGGTGAAGGCGATCTTGATTCTAGAGGAGATCGAGACCCCTTTTCCGAAATGGCATCACTACATGGTCTTCGAGACCCTCCAGATCTACCATTCACTCGACTTTCAGATGAAAACTTAAATTTCCGATGTAATGAATCGATAAAACTTTCCTTGCTCCCTGACTTCTTCTTTGCTTCTTTGGATGACGACTTCCCCCACCATGAAGGCATATTTCTCATAAAAAGCTTATAGAACTAATGGGCGACTACTATGAAGCTAATCCATTTACCAGCATTACCACATATTGTGAAACATCATCACATGACAAAAGTTCTCCTTGACTTATTAAACACTAGACACCATCAGAACATTCAATTAAGCATACCAAAAACGACTTTCATCACACAGGAACCAGGGAAGCCATAACTTCCAACAAGCTCCGATTAACTCAGCACATAACGAAAACCTGCAAAATAAAGGCTGCACTTCAATAACTCTATCAAAACGAACTTTAAACTTACTTAGCGACACTAGGACCTAAATCCTAGTACGAAAAATTTTGCTAATCAAAGAGACCAACTATTTCACACACTCTACCATACATACTAACCCGGCTTCACATTACATCGACTCACTGAACTCAACAAAAGTATATCATATAGACTAAATCACTCCACACCCACCTCTACCCGATCCAAAAGACTCAATCTTTGTTTTGGCTCCAAACAAAACCCACAACTTCCAACCCATCCTTCAACAATTCATTCAATTAGGTCCATTAAACTCCAATACAGAAATCATAACAGACCCATTGCCTCAAAGTTTCACTACCCACAATTCAAAAACCAATAAAGTTCCAAACTTTAACTCTCAATTTCCTCCCCCAATTTCAATAACACCAAAACTTTCGATCCCAGATTGCTCAAAAGCACAAGCTCACAACACAGATCTACTTGCAGCTAAAATTCATAAACACAATCACCCACTAACCAACTCAAAATAAAAATCATTACCTTACTAAAAAAATTTACATAACAAACCAAATGAAACTCACTCTAATTCTCAGAAGCTGCAAGAAAATCCGAGACTGAAACCAACTGGGTTAGCTTGAATACAAATCTCGGGTATGGAGAATTTGTTGAGCTTCTGAAAAGTTGAGCTAGCTCAGAAAAAACAGAACCCTAGAAATCAGAAAGATTGGGGATTTGGATTTGGAGGAATTTGAGGTATTCTCTTCTCTTGCATTGGAAGACTGAAGAGAATCGCTTTTAGAGAGAGAGAAAGTATATGTCTGAGTTTAAAGACATTAATAAGTTAGTGAAGCTGAGTTTTTTTTTTTTTTTTAATTTATTTTATTTTCCAATTTTTTATGGGAAATGATTGATGAACAGATGAAGTTCTTAAGTTGTATTGTAACTATAGTTACAGTGCCAGGCTATAATACTCTACTAACTCTCTCGGATTTGAAATTTGAGAACGAGAATGTAATGTAATGATTTTTATAATTTGGTAATTCTCTTCGTGAGTGTCATTTCTGTTAAATCAAAAAATAATTTTGTCATTTTAGCATTGTTGTTACCATTTTAATATTGTAGTACTATAATTACAGTTAAAGTGACAAGTTTATAGTATTTGACTAAGGGAGGTTTATGAACAAAATCTCTCAGATTTGAAATTTGAGAACCTCTTGTTTATCGGGTGTAATTTAGTGATTTGAATTGTCCGTTTTGTAATTCGGTAATCCTCTTTGCATATATCATTCCCACTAAATCAAAAAAAGGTTCTGTTATTACCATTTTAGTATTGTAGTATTATAATTACAGTTACAGTGACAGATTATAGTACTTCACCAAGGAAGGTTTATGAACAAACTCTCTCGGATTTGAAATTTGAGAACCCTCTTGTTTCTCGGGTGTAATTTAGTTATTCGAATTGTTCATTTTGTAATTCGGTAATCCTCTTCGCGAGTGTCATTCCTGCCAAATCAAAAAACAGTTTTGTTGTTTTGGTATTGTCATTTTCATTTAATTGTATCTAACAAACTTGATTTGTTTGCCCGATTTGGATAACTAAACTGTCATGTTTTATGCGTTATAGCCTTATAGGACAAATGATGATAAGAACTTAGGCACAATTTTGTGTTCGTTTATCTACTTTATATTTTGACCAAAGAAAGTAAAATTGTGAATCAATTTCGCATACAAAGATAAATAGGTGAACCTTGCTAATTGACAGAGAAATACAACGGATGGGACATTCAGATTCTAAACAGTAGAGATATTTTAGTTGTACTATTTAATCAGACAGGGTATACGTGTGATGTACGTGTCAAACCAACGATTGTAAATTGCATTAAAAACCACATGTTTACAATTAGAAATAAATCTTAGCACGAGAATACATTTTGCATATAATTTATTTTCTATTTTCATATTCATTGAACATTGATAGATTTCCTTTTGAGCTATCTTGCATTAAAACTGCAAGTTTACAATAGAAATAAATATTAGCATGAGAATGCACTTTTGCATATAGTTTATTTTCTATTTTAAGGTTTCATGTTCATTGAACATTAATAGATTCCTTTTTTTGAGCTATCATTTTATCATACCTTATATATGATGATGATATTTAGTGTCCACTAGATGGCATTTGTAATTAGTATTACTCAAACTCAAAGTCATCATTTCCTATATGCAATAATTAGATTTAAAAACAATACATAACTATAGAAGTGATGTAGATGGCAACCTAGCTTGTTTTAAAAGAATGCAATAGTTTCATCAATGTGCTAAAAGTAAAATTCGTCTAGGGACAACTTGATTATATGTGCCTCCTCCAAACAAGATTGATTACATGTGTCTGTATGTTCTAAGAGACAACTTGATTGGATACCCAACTTTTAACTAAAAAGTACATTTGCATATGTACTCATCAAAGACATGGTGTTTGTGTATGGCATAATTGCACAAAATATAAAAGAGTTAAGTTTTTGCATAACCTTGCTTTGTTGCAATCAAAGATTTGCACGTCGTTTGTCCCAAAAAAAAACGATTTACATCTCTTAATTGATGAAATCAAATTGAAACAAGATATGAATTGGTAGGTCGAACTAACTTCCTTGATGAAGTGTTTGGATTGTTTAAGAAACAAACAATAATTATGATAGTTGAAGACTACTCCAAATATAAGCTTCTATTTTAGAACTAATTAATTAAATTCATTTGGATTCAATTAGGAGAAGATTGTGAATATGCGAACTTTGATTGAAATGTAAGGAGAGTTTGAACAATATAGTTTGAACAGTGCAACGAGATTTATTGATTCCAATATCCTTTTTATAAATATCTTGCTAATTGAAGGAAGAAAAGAAAGAAAAGGATTACCACACATAATAAAATATTAAAATGCAATGGATCTTGAAAAATTGGGGGTATTGGGCATGGATACTTGACTTAGGTTGATCTTATTCAACTTCAATCTTAGCAAGGGCCCATTGGTTGCTAAGTTGACAAGCTGAAATGGCATTGGCAGTCTTTGAATTGTGATTGTGAAGTGTAACAATTCATGTTGTGAAGCTAGCAGCTTGTTTGTTTCCAAATGATGATGACCTTAAGGTGAAGTACACCTTTAAGTTTGGGTTGAAGGCCCGGATCCATTACTCCAAAAGGCCCAAATCATTTCCATGCCTTTAGAATTCCGGAGACATAATCTTGACTTGTTTCTTTGAATCAAAACACCGTGCACATCTAGAGCATGTATTGTTAGAATAGATGTTATTTGCTAGGAATCTGTTCCCGATTAGGCCAAATAGGCAAAAGCAAGGTTTTGCTTCTGGAGCTTTTGCTCTAGAGTATATGATATCCTGATAGTAACTCAGTGTAGTCGTGAATATATCTATAGATTTTTATTTCCTTCAAACAAACACATAAAATAAAATAAAACACTATACACATCATTTTCCGGTGTAACTGACATTGATCTTCTTCTTTGTGCATAAGATTCACAAAATAATTCTTCTATTACCACCAATGTCATCTTATCAGTGTCAAACCAATAGCAGTGACTATAATAGTGGACGGCACCCCAAATTTGAGATGGCTCCAGAGTGACAAATTGTATGCAAGGTGTGGAGCTTGGCGAGCCTGCTCACATACTATCAAGTTGGCTGCTGATCCCAATAGCGAGAGATTCCCGGCCACGGTGCTCACCCAAGCTAGAAGCAGCCATGCCTTCTTCTCATCCGCTGCTGATATTAAAGCTGCGGATGCTGCCACTCGTCCTCCAAGCAAGAGAACTACACAAAAAGAACATGTTCAAAGTTTGATCAGCAAGCAAGTTTGAGGACACTAGGACTTGACCGCACTAATAAAGACTTTAGTTCTACAGGCGTGGAAATGAAAAATGACCAATCTCCCAAGAGTATTGCTATACTAGGCTCATGAATACCATGGTTCACATCTAAATTTGAGGTCTCAAATCGTGTTATGAGAGTATTTGTGATTCTGATGTTACAAATGGATGAAACATGATGCTTCATTCTTCATCAGTTACCTGAGAGCACTTGCCTCATTAAAGAAGATTATCTTCTAGCAACTACAATATTCAGTCCCTTATAAAGGGCTTCCAGCAGAAGGCCAGTCACACTGAGATCAAGCATTAGATAACATAAACATATGCACGTCGATAATAACCAACAAGAGTTATTAGACGGTTAAGAGGAGTTGTATGAAGCAACAATTCTTGATTCTGAAATGTTACCTCATCAAGCAGACCAACATTATCATAAAACTGGTAATAAAGAAATGTATAGATGGGAGAGAACATCAACATTACCAGTTGGCACGTTTGAAACCACGTTTGATAGTACAAGTATGGTAACAGCAAGAACTGCTATTCCGCTAACATGATCAATTTTCGCATGGGGCTCCATGAAGTCCCAAAGAGTGCTTGGAATGCCGGTTTTGTTGAAGCCATCCACAGTTATAAACATACCACAGAAGAAAATTAAAAGTGAATAGGATACCTGGTCAAATAAGAGAAATGAACCAACTCAATCATGAGAGTTATTGTTTAAAAACTGATCACCAGTTATACTTTATGCTGCAAAATTACCAATTTTCTCAAATGTACCTTTTCTAGGCTTGGTCGAGCATCCTTGAAATCAAGAACAACTAGAGCAAGTGCAGCAGTAATCGCGCACCATGACATGTTCAGGCCCATAAGAAACGCAACCAACATTCCTATCGTAACAAAATAAAACATCCTTCTCCATTTTGTGGTCAAATTTTCCTTTCCTAACAAAGGCTCTGTAGTAGTACAAGTATCTATAAGTCTTTCCCTTGATGGAGTCTTTTTCGGAGCAACTGTTTCCTCCTTTTTCTGGGAAGCCACATCATTTGTCTCCTCAGTCTTTGATGCACTTGAATTTCTTGCGGACTCAAAAGTACCAGCACTTGAAACCCTCTTGATTTCAGTCTCAGCTGAAGGCACACGGTTCCTCAGGTTCTCAACAACTGGAGAACCTAGCACACTCTTGGCTTCTGGTCTGGAGTTCAGCTCCTGAGAGTTGAAGGATGCACTATGTGACAATGTGGCTGGTGAAAACCGATGAGAAATCACATCCTCCTCCCCGACAACCTCTCCGGTTGCGTCTTCCACATCCTTCTGGATAGACAACAACACGTCATTTCAGTGGAAATTTGATCACACAGTATATAACACAACTTGTTCTACATCAGCTAGTCAATCTCCTCAATTCCCATAGCTCATAATATTTGACGTCATGCTCCGTCGTAGCCTCGAGCTCTGCAATATCGGAAACGCGGCCAGAAATGGATCTCCGGGGCTGCAGTCGGAGCAAAAGATCGAGTCTTAGCCCGGTACCCGACCCGAATCGTTCTGCTGCACCAGTAGAAGGCGTCCATCTGAGATGAGCTAATCCCTAATTTCATAAAGGGGGCCAAAGACTCTTGCTTTATGGAGGAATTGAATCCGGTATTAGAGGTCAGAAACCAAGAATGAATTGGAATTGAATGGGGTTGAGCTGAGAGAGATTTTCAACTGTAGTGAAGCCGGAGAGAGTTGAGACGAAAGTTAAAAAGAAGGAAGCAGAATGATGATTTAGTATAAAATTTAACAATAAAAAACCGCTTAGTCCCCGTCTAGGCCCCTGCGTTTTAGGTCTCAGGCCAACGCCCAACTAGTTTTAGAACCTTAAAATTTGTATATAAATATAACAATATAAGAGAAATAGAAAATATGGAAAAAAATAAAAACCGCCGATCATTCATGTCCAATCAATGAGATTATCTCTTCCAAAAAAAAAAAAATCAATGAGATTATGAGCTCATATGAGAAACCCATATTTGAAGTACTACTGTAGCATTAAAAAGAACTCCATAGGAAAAAAGAGAACCACATGATTCAATTTCATTCAACTTTAGAAAAAAAAAACCGCCACAGGTGGTCGAGTTGGTAAGAGTTTTCAGGTGTGGAAACCCCACACCCGGGTTCGAATCTCACAGACGCTTATTGGAATTAAATCTCAATATATTCTTGGTGACCTGGAGGAGGAAACGTTCTGACATGATCCCCCAATATAGATTAGTCTCTAAACCTAGAAGCCTTTGAGGAACCGTAAGATCTCGATAAAAAATATTTAGAAAAAAAAAACCAAGGAAAAATAAATAAATATATCAAACAATTGCATCCTCACCTCAAAAAATGGTGAAGAGCTTAAGCTGTTAATCCAAGCCTATCTTCTGCAGCTGTAAAAATCAAAAGCAAGCACTTGATGAAAAAGAAGGTTGGTGATTTTAGATTAGATGGGGTCCCATGATTTATAGGCCCTAATCTCTTTTGGGGTAGATTAAACTATTGAGGGTCTCTATAATGAGTGGAGTTTCTTCTCATTTCCCACGTCTGAAAAACTTAGAAATTACAAAAAGAAAGAGAAAAGGCTTTCACAACAATATGGGTAAAGCATGGGTCCTAAAATTATAATGGCCGTCATAGCATCCCACTAGTATATTATCTATGTGTTCGTTAAACTACTATATATAGTGATGATGGGGGATGCTCGGTCTTAGGTTGTACCAATCAGTGTTATAGGTAATCAACGTCAGTAGAGCGTGGAAGTAATGTATTACAAAGTCTGTTTGGGGTTGCAAGAATATCATGCTACTGTCACATCAGTATAAATTTTATTTACTGTATTTAAACAACAAAAAAATATATATATATATATATTTGGTTTTAGGTCGAAATATTACCCCCTATCATATTTTAGTGTATGACATACTCCATATTTAATGATGGGAAGTTCAGAGTATATCATAACCGGTATATGGTAGATGCTCTCTTGTGGAGTTTTTGTTGTGTTTTAGTGCAGCAGACTGTTATGGATTTGGTGAATTTGTTATGCTGACTTTCACTAGATGATAAACCAAAACAAAAAAAAATTTCTCTCTACCATCATAAATTTTATTTTCTGTTTTAGGGCGAAACATTACCCTCTATCATATTTCGGTGTATGACATACTCCACATTTTGTATTGTGAGATCGGTTAAAGAAAGAGAAATTTTAGAATGACCTTTTTTAGGCATTGACATTGAATTTTAACGTACCATGTTGTTTCAAACCATTGAAAAATGATAAATGTTGAAAAATGACCTTCTTTGAGTATTGAATTTTTTATTTTATTTTATCAAAGTATTGAACTTGATTTATAACCTTTTTTTTTCTAAAAAGTTGAAAAATAATCATTTAGAAGGATAAAAAGTCGCAATTATCCTTATTAGATTTTGCTTCAATTTCCACATTTCCATATTTTCCCATTCTTCCCACTCACAATAGGCTCCCTCAAAGCTTTTTCTCACGCCATTGTTCTTCTTATATATTCTCTTCAACAAATGAAAAGGTTTACTATAATTCCAATGACAAAAACTTCCTCAACACAATTTAAGAATACATTCGAATCATATATTTTCGATTATGCTAATTATGGTCTAGGGTTTCCTTTTCAATTAAAAAAGAATTATGGTCTAGGATTTCTGTTGTTTTTGTGTCAAAGATTTTTGATTTGGGTTGTTTCTACTATAATTTTCTGATTTTATTGAGCAGCAAAGGATTAGTAGGTTCTTTTGCAATGAAAGTTCTGGTCCATGTGGTGCATAGCATATGAATAACAATACAATAAATAAAATAATTTAGAAATTTTCTTAGGAAGGGGTTGGATCTGTGTTGGTACTAAAACTCCAAAATATTGTATATTAATTGATTTAAGTAATGGAGAGAGATATAATTGTCTATGGAAAAAAGAGATCGAAGAGAAGAGAGAGATTAGTCAAAGATTGGTTTTGAACATTTGGAAGAGAAAATAGAGAGGTGAGGGATATTTAATCAACAATACAAAAAACAGTACGTATAAGAACATTAGAAGTGAGTGAATGTCAGGGAGGAGTGCAAAATTCAACACCAAAAATAGAAGAAGACGAGGACAAGTGTTAGAATGTTCTTGTATAAAAAAGAAATAAAAAAAAACGTAGAATAGTGTTCTGGATAATATGAAGAAGAATTCATCGAGGAAAAAAATAATAAGAAGAAGAAGAGTAGGGATGTGAGATAATTAAGCTTTGATTAAGGGTAGCTATGACTTTTCAACTCTGAAAATGATCATTGTTGAACAGTTTTAAGAAACAAAGTTATAAGTTTATTTGATAGCCTAAAAGAGGTCGTTTTTCAAAATTTTGAAAGAGAAGTTTTGAAAAATGACCTTCTTAATTAGGCCTTCATATTGAGTTTTACCCAAGTTTTTTAAAATTAATGAAAAATGACCATATTGAGGGATGAAAAGTCATATCTATCCTTGTCAAATTTCTAATTTCTATCAAACCCTATGGCTTTCGATTGCAACACCATGTTTTTTTTTCCTTTTTTCTTTGCAACTCAAAACAAAAGTACATATTTACAAAAATCGCATGTCCAGGCTATGTGTAAGAACGGAATTTGTTCAAGTTCTTGATTATTGTTCTATCTACCATACAAATGTAGTAATCTACATAATTAAATGGTACGAATAAAACAATTTATATGCCATTAAAGATGGTTCAAGTCTTAATCACGTGACAGACATTATTGAACTGTAGACATCAATACAGTTTCACGGGTAATGTAGCTTCTGCAGGCATATATCATTGTCACAGGAAATTACTAAATAGAACTCAGATACAATGCCAAATAAGAAGTCCAAGATGACGTTCTGTAACCTGCAAGGTTGAACCTTCACCACAAAGATGCCGGAATCCAAATGAGAATTGGTCTGCATTGATTGACACTTAGGCAGATAGATCTTTTGGTCTGCAATAGGCCACACTGCAATATATGCTTCGATAACGCCCTGATAGTGAGCTTGGATTTTGAGCCATAAAATTCGAAAATTGGTGCAGAAAATAATGCCCATTTGGATTTATTTCTTTGTTATTTATCATGGTCCCCTGGTTTGTTGGTCAAAGCCTGGTTTCTACTAAATTCATGCCTATAATTCTGTATTTGGGCAAGTGGGGAAGTAAAAGGACAAGAGGTTTGGCTATTAGTAACCAGCAACATTAATGAATCATTATCTATACATAGATGGTTATCCTTACCCAGGCCAGCATTACTAAGTGTTGGCAGTTGGCACCAACTTACATTACCCTACAGACATTAGACCAGAGAATGAAGTTCATGCCCTGCATCTTTAAGACACCCAAGTTTTCCAGATTTCTATCATCAAAGAATTATGAAAAATTTCACAAAAAAATAAAATAAAATAAAATACACTAAGAATCGTGAAGGATACCAATACAAAGAAACAGAGATTATGAACCAAAAGAGAACCTTCATGGGGATAAAGAACTTTTCTTTATTACACACTAGCCTTCTTGCACGAGAAAGGACTACGCTCGCGCGTGCGGAAAATTGTTTCATTTGAGTATATATTGATGTAATATTGATTTTTTTTAGTTTAATGTGATTGGAAAAAAAAATAGGGTTTTTGTCCATTTATCCAATTTTTAGAGTTTTTTTTCTCACTTACCCCATTAAGTTTTTTAATCACCTCTTACCCAAAACACTCTAACGAGGTATTCCCTAGTACCCTATTAAGATTTTTTTTTTTTTTAATATCATTTTACCCTCACCCATTTGTTACTTAGAGAGAGAGAGAGAATGGAAGAGAGAGAAACCATGGGGGACTTCGCTAGAGTCCGGTCACCGGCTGCCGGATTCCAGTCACCGGCTGCTGCCCATATGCATTTGCTGAAAATCTCATCGGAAAGTTTTTTGGCATCCAATAGACATCTATTGCCCCCCAATAGATGTCTATTGCTCCAATAGTCTGTTGCCCCCTAATAGACGTTTATTGTCCCCCAATAGACGACTAGCAGTCATGTATTGCCCTTCAATAGACGTCTATTTCCCCCTAATAGGACTTTTAGTCGCTAGAATGAGAACTAATCTCCCTAAATTTAGACAAATAAAACTTTGATTTCAGAAAAAAAAAAATTACATCAATTCAAAATGTCTATTGCCCCCCAATAAACCTTTAACAGATCTCTATTGCCCTCCAATAGCCCTTTACTGCCCTCTGATAAAACTTTTGAGAGTTAATTAAACTCCAAATTAGAACACTACCTCCTATTCATAAAGATGCTTACACATAAATGGCAAAAATAACTGAATGTTCAAGATTAAATTCAAAATTGCAGCAAATACTGCACCACCACTAACCAAGCCAAAATTAAACCCAAAATGAAATACACTATGGTGCCCAGGATCCAAAACCCATCGAGCCCATCAGCTTGGACGAACTTTTGAGAAACCCTCCCAAGCACAAACCTCAAGGAGCTCGTGAACTTCAAGTTGTCCCTCCACAACCTTCCTGAAGACCAAAGTCATGGAGCCCTACAACATTATCGTCGCCACAAAGCTATGGTGTACGCCGTTAAATTTTCCGTATCTTTACAAAAAAAAAAAAAAAAAAACTAACAAAGCTAAATGAAAGATAACAGAAGTTTTTTTTTGCAAAGATAACGGAAAATTTAACGGCGTATACCAAAATGAAATATTTGAGCGAACTTGATACACTATTCTGATAGTTATGAAAGTTGGTACACCAAAGTGTAGAATGACTTAAAGTTCATACACCATTTGTGAAGATATCCCTTCCTCTTGTTCCAAGTGTGTTTGCAGTGAACTGCGATGCGGCGTGGCAGAATCCTAACTTAGGAGGGCTTGGCTGTCTTTGTGTCTTTGAATTGTGATTGTGAAAGTGCAACAATTCATGTTGTGAAGCTAGCAGCTTGTTTGTTTCCAAATGATGTGACCTTAAGGTGAAGTACACCTCTCAGTTTGGGTTGAAGGCCCAAATCATTTCCATGCCTTCAGAAATCCATATACATAATTTTGCCTTCTTTCTCTGAATCAAAACAATGAAAACAGTATACACATTCAAAGAAACACATCACTTTCGGGTGTAACTGACATTGATCTTCGTCTTTGGGCATAAAATTCACAGAATCATTATTGTATTACTACCGATGTCATCTAATCAGTGTCAAACCAATAGCAGTGACTATAATAGTGGACGGCACCCCAAATTTGAGATGGCTCCAGAATGACAAATGGTATGCAAGGTGTGGAGCTTGGCGAGCCTGCTCACACACTATCAAGTTGGCTGCTGATCCCAATAGCGAGAGGTTCCCGGCCACGGTGCTCACCCAAGCTAGAAGCAGCCATGCCTTCTTCTCATCCGCTGCTGATATTAAAGCCGCGGATGCTGCCACTCGTCCTCCAAGCAAGAGAACTACACACAAAGAACATGTTCAAAGTCTGATCAGCAAGAAGTTTGAGGACATTAGTACTTGACTAATAAAGACCTAAGTTCTACAGGCGTGGAAATGAAAAATGACCAATCTCGCAAGAGTACTGCTACCCTAGGCTGAGGAGTCCATGGTTCACATCTAACTTGTAAATGTTCGAGGTCTCAAATTGTGTCATGAAAGTATTTGTGATTTTGATGTTACAAATTGATGAAACATGATGCTTCATTCTTCATCAGTTACCTGAGAGCACTTGACTCATCAAAGAAGATTATCTTCTAGCAACTACAATATTCAGTCCCTTATAAAGGGCTTCCGACAGAAGGCCAGTCACACTGAGATCAAGCAGTAGATACATAAACATACGCACGTCGATAATAACCAACTAGAGCTATTAGACGGTCAAGAGGAGTTGTATGAAGCAACAATTCTTGATTCTGAAATGCAACTTCATCAAGCAGACCAACATTATCATAAAACTGGTAATAAACAAAGGTATAGATGGGAGAGAACATCAGCATTACCAGTTGGCACGTTTGAAGCCACATTTGATAGTACAAGTATGGTAACAGCAAGAACTGCTATCCCACTAACATGATCAATTTTCGCATGGGGCTCCATGAAGTCCCAAAGAGTGCTTGGAATGCCGGTTTTGTTGAAGCCATCCACAGTTATAAACATACCACAGAAGAAAATTAAAAGTGAATAGGATACCTGGTCAAATAAGAGAAATGAACCAAATCAATCATGAGGGTTATTGGTTAAAAACTAGTCAACAGTTATAATTTATGCTGTAAAATTACCAGTTTTCTCAAATGTACCTTTTCTAGGCTTGGCCAAGCATCCTTGAAATCAAGAACAACTAGAGCAAGTGCAGCAGTAATCGCGCACCATGACATGTTCAGGCCCATAAGAAGCGCAACCAACATTCCTATGGTAACAAAATAAACGCCAGATTTCCACAACATCCTTCTCCATTTTGTGGTCATATTTTCCTTTCCTTCCAAAGTCTCTGTAGTAGTACAAGTATCTCTAAGTCTTTCCCTTGATGGAGTCCTTTTCGGAGCAACTGTTTCCTCCTTTTTCTGGGAAGCCACATCATTTGTCTCCTCAGTTTTTGATGCACTTGAATTTCTTGCGGACTCAAAAGTACCAGCACTTGAAACCCTCTTGATTTCAGTCTCAGCTGAAGGCACACGGTTCCTCAGGTTCTCAACAACTGGAGAACCTAGCACACTCTTGGCTTCTGGTCTGGAGTTCAGCTCCTGAGAGTTGAAGGATGCACTATGTGACAATGTGGCTGGTGAAAACCGATGAGAAATCACATCCTCCTCCCCGACAACCTCTCCGGTTGCGTCTTCCACATCCTTCTGGATAGACAACAACTTCCAGTACATACACAAAAGAAGCAAAGCATTCACACAAACTCCTACAAGCATTGCAGGGAAAATTCCTAAAAGGAACTTTCCAAAGGGAATGTTACTCTGAACAGCTATAACCAGGTTCTGAGGATTGCCAATTGGGGTTGCTGCAGACCCAATATTTGCACTTGAGGCAAGTGCAAGCAGGAATGGATGAGGCGGTAAGTTGTGTTGTCTTGCAACTTTTAGTACAAACTCTGTCAAAACCACACAAGAGGTGTCATTAGTGAAAAGAGCACTTGAAATGGCAGAAATCAAACAGACTCTACATATCAAGTCCTTTGCTCCTTTGCTTTTCCACAAGAGTAACTTCCCCAAATACTTGAACATATCTGCTCTTTCAAGATAGATACTCACAACCATTGTCCCAAACAAAAGGCCAAGGATTGGGAGATCAATTGCAGCGTAGGCTTGATCCGGAGTTAGGACTCGGAACACAACCATCAGCATTGCCCCTAAAAGAGACCCTGCAGTCCTCCCAATTGGCAGAAAAGGGACAGCCGGAAACACCGCCAATATCCAGAATGTTGCAAAGGCAATTGAGCCTAGAACCACTTTGACAGAAGAAGCCATTGCCATGTTTACAACTTAAGAAGCTCAGACTCTTAGAGGCCCTGAACAGGAAAACCAATTACACGATAAGATTGTATTGGATATATATCCAAGGTCATGTCATGAATGTGAAACAGCAACATGTCATTTCATTGGAACTTTGATCAAACAGCATAAACACAACTTGTTCTATATCAGCTAGTCAGGGTTGTCAATCTCCTCAATTCCCATAGTTCATGATATCTGTATATAAATATAACAGAACTAGAAAATATGGAAAAAAAAAAAAAGGACTGCCAACCACGCATGTCCAATCAATGAGATGAGCTCATCTGAGAAAACCCATATTTGAATAGGAAAAAAGAGAACCACATGATTCAATTTCATTCAACTTTTCCAGTTAAAAAATTTTCATTCAACTTTAGAAAAATAAATAAATATCTCAAACAATTAAATCCTCACCTCAAATAATTGTGAAGAGCTTAAGCTGTTAATCCAAGCCTGTCTTCTGCAGCTGTAAAAATCAAAAGCAAGCACTTGATGAAAAAGAAGGTTGGTGATTTTGGGTTAGATGGGTAGCCATGATTTATGGGCTCTAATCTCTTCTGTGGTAGATTAGACAAATGAGGATCTCTATAATGAGTGGAGTTTCTTCTCATTTCCCACATCTGAGAAACTTACAAATTCCAAAAAGAAATAGAAAAGGCTTTCACAACAATATGGATAAAGCATGGGTCCTAAAATTATAATGTCCATCATAGCATCCCACTGGTATATTATCTATGTGTTCGTTAAACTACTATATGTAGTAATAAGGGGCTGCTCGGTCTTAGGTTGTACCAGTGTCATAGATAAACAACGTCGGTTGAGTGTGGCAGTAATATATTACAAAGTCTGTTGGGGGCTTGCAAAAATATCATACTACTGTCACATCAGTTTACAAACTCTATCATCATAAATCTTATTTACTGGTTTAGGTTGAAACATTACCCTCTATCATATTTCGGTGCATGACATACTCCACATTTTATACTGTGAGATTGGTTAAAGAAAACAAATCTAATGATGGGAAATTCAGAATATTTTATATTTTGTAATGCGAGATCGGTTAAGAAAACAAATATAATGATGTGAAGTTCAGAATATATCATAACCGGTGAATATTAGATGCTCTCTTCTGGAGTTTCTGCTGTGTTTTAGTGCAGCATGACTATTATGGATCTGGTGAATTTGTTCTGCTGACTTTTAGTAGATAATGGAACCAAAAGAACAAAATTTCTACTATACATCGGCAAAAGCGACAAAAAGATAATGTTTACCAAAATATATATGTTTTGTTGGCATTGGATGGAAGCTTGACTCA
Source organism: Rosa persica (assembly GCA_025331145.1). Classification (NCBI taxonomy): domain Eukaryota; kingdom Viridiplantae; phylum Streptophyta; class Magnoliopsida; order Rosales; family Rosaceae; genus Rosa; species Rosa persica. The sequence continues at coordinate 42,482,982 of WFKR01000001.1, forward strand.
ATCTGGTAATAACACATCACTCAGCAAAAATGTTTACCTAAATATGTGAGGTATAGCTTTTTATTATTTTTGGCCTTATGGGTAAAAGTAGCCCAGGTTCATACTTAACCTAAAGAAGACTTTGCTGTATATATTGTTAAATGTCAAACTTGGGGTGTTTCTTCGATCACAAGTGAAACCAGGTGGTATGCAGAACGTCTAGAAATCAAGCATCTGGTTTATAATACTTATTTCAAGGCTAACACGTTCGGTGTTTGATCGTTTCTATTAGTAAAATCAAAACGAATCGAATAAAACAATGTAGATGCCATTAAAGATAGTTTTAAGTCTTAATCATGTGCAAAAAAAGTCTTAATCATGTGACAGACATTATTGTACTATAGACATCAATACAGTTGATGGTGTTCAATACACAGGAAATTAAATAATAGAACTCAGATACAATGCCAAATAAGAAGTCCAAGATGACGTTCCTTAACCTGCAAGGTTGAACCTTCACCACAAAGAAGCCAGAATCCAAATGAGAATTGGTCTGCATTGATAGACACTTAATGACAGATGGATCTTTTGGTCTGCAATAGGCCACACTGCAATATATGCTTCTATAACGTCCTGATAGTGATGAGCTTGGATTTTGTGCCATAAAATTTAAAAATTGGTACAGAAAATAATGCCCATTTGGCTCTATTTCTTTGTTATTTATCATGGTCTCCTGGTTTGTTGGTCACAGCCTGGTTTCTACTAAATTCATGCCTATAATTCTGCATTTGGGCAAGTGGGGAAGGGCAAGGACATGAAGTTTGGCCATTAGTACCCAGCAACATTAATCAATCATTATCTATACATACATGGTTATCCTTAGCCAGCATTACAAGTGTTTGGCACCAACTTATATTTACCCTACAGGCCTACAAACATTAGACCAGAGAATGAAGTTCATGCCCTACATCTTTAAGACACCCAGGTTTTCCAGATTTCTATTATCAAAGAAATATGAAAAATTTCACCCAAAAAAAAAAAATAATCATGAAGAATACCAATATCGAAGAAACATTAATGAACCAAAAGAGAACCTTCATGGGGGTAAAGAACTTTTCTTTATTACACATGAGGAAAAAATAATCCAGAACATAACATCTGCAACAAGTGAATGCTATCCTTTGTATAACATCGAGTAAAGAAATATTCTAAAGAATTTTTTTGGGTACTCACACTATCAATTCTACAATCTATCTCCTCTCTGCAATTATCTTTTTTTTAGGTCATAAGAAACACTCACCTCTGCTCTCCATCCATTCATCAACAATGTGATCTGGGGATTTACGAAGCTATACATTAGATGGGGAGGTGAAGCGAATGTTGAACCCTCCTATGTCATCTAACTCCAGCTTGTAGAATTGGAAAAAACGTCCAGTCATTGCCAGGTTTTGATTCCTTAGCAGCAACGTCTTTGTTTGCCCACCACTCTGAGCCAATGTCCGACTTATTGGGAACATCAGTTTTTGTGTTGTCAAAATTGAAGTCCTTCGTTGACCCAAGTGTGATTGATCTATGCTTCCGATAACAATGATCTTCCCCTTCTCCCAAAGAATTTTCAGGAATTCTACTGAAACTGTCCCCAGCGCTTGACTTATTTGTTATTGATGACCCATGTCTTTCATTTGGGATTTCAGCTGACATATCCTTTGACGATTCTGATGCAGTTTTAAATGATGCACCTGATTTATTTGCAAGACAGCACGCAACATCTTCACAAGTCAATTCAAATGACACCCTGTGATCAAATACATTTCCATCATTTTGACATCCACTCTCAGAGTTGGCTAGGGATGCCACCTCAGATATCTGGTTCTCCGGAAGGACAGTGTCTCTAGACGCAGGCCCAGTACCATCGGGTGTCAAACATCCAGAACCCAGCCTAGAACCAATCCCCCCACCATTAGGGGTCATAGATCCAGAAGCTAACCTTGAACCTAGCTCATAGCCGTCTGGCGTTAGTGTCCCAGAACCTAGCCTGGAACCCAACCCTGCACCATCTGGTGTTAATGATCCAGAACCTATCCTTGAACCCCATTTATGAGTGGTAAAATGTTCAAACCCCATGAGTTTGGAAGCTTCCCCCATGCGAAACTCAAGCCCCGGATATCTGTCAGGAAAAGGAGAAGATGTGCCAGAATTTGATATTGCTGATCCTGGTGATCTGAGTTGGCCACCCGGGCTTCCTGGATATTGTTGGTACGGCTGGAATTCGCCATAGGACAATGCAAACTTCTGACTGCCACCACTGTGTCTGCGACTTCGGTCCAGCGAAGATGTCAGAAGCTGAGCAAATGGCACTTCAGGGGATGAAGGTGTAGTCAGTTGCACAGATTCGGGAGGGGGAGTATATGGAGCAGTAGATGGTTCAGTGTTGAAGGTAGAGAACACAGGTGGTGAGACTAATTGGGTCTCATATGCATAAGGGCCAATGGTGAACATGGACTGAGCTCCACCCGGAGAGTAGGCATTGGCAGAAAGGGAAGCAAATGACATGAATCCGGCAGGTGATTGGGTAGAGGATGGTGGTTCAGATGGCAGGAAAGATGCAGGAGAAGAGGGAGGGGCAATGAAGGGAAGTGAAATAGAAGTTGAGGATGTTTGGTTTTCTGCGGCAGGAACTGCAACTCCTGGTACTGTAGGCTCGGGAACAAGGACCGCATGACCAATTCGCTTGCTGTTTTTCTGATACCCAAAGCACCAATATAGGCTCCAGCAACTTCCCCATCTTCTCTTCTGTAGTCAAATAACAAAAGATTGTCAATAAACTCACAGCTTCAGCTTGATAACGTACGCATTATTGAATTCTACACTACCTACTAAGACTCAAGCATAACATGATTATATGCATCAATTCATTACTTCAGCTGAATAAAATCGTCCATCACTTTGTGAGTTACATGCATTAGTTTGTTACTTCAGCTGAAGAAAATCATCCATTACTTCATGAACTTGTTGGACTCATCAATGCACATCCGTACAAACAGTCCATATAATTCATGAAACTCTATTTCAAACCCAAAATGCACTAGTCTTGCAAAAGTATTGGAATTATCGCCTCTTTCAAAAGCTAGACTATGCCTATGAACAGTTATTTAACTATTTAAGGACAATTACAAAGGGAATCCTAGAACACATCCCCTGAAACAAGGGACAGAACCATCCTTCAACAAAATTTTTACTGTACTAACAGAACAAAATCTGTAATATACGGCTCACCACTATTCAAACCGAATGTCCGCTTTTGTCTACAAGTCACAGAATACACATTGTACAACAACTTAAAATCGATCATTAACATTGCAACACTATGGCAACAAGACCATTATGACCAATTCGCTATTTCATGACTTAAATTATCCTTAGTCGATGAGCTACCTCGTCGAAACTCAGTAAATTGGCTAAAGATAGTCATGAATCTAATCCATCTACCACATCAAAACACACTAACAACTAGCACTTGATCTAAAACTCCACTTTTTTTTTTTTCTAGAGTTAACCTCCCCATAATTACCTGCTTTTCCAAACTCATTTCTAGACTCCAAAGTAGCCCAAAAGCAATCAACTTTTACTTTTCCGGCACCAAAAGTTACCTACTTTTCAGCATTCAGCACAAGTAAAAAAGAAACACAAAAAAAGGCAAGATCTTTACTTTTTCTACAGTTTATTACAATCCACCTCCAAAAAATCGCAACCGAAAAAAATCACAACAAATTAACACCACACACATACAAATTGTGTGAGAGAGAAAAAAGATTTGAGATGAAGATAGTTACGGGGACTGCGGTGGGCTGGACGCGCGCTTCGGCGGAGACGATGGCGGTCGCGGCGGCGTTGATGGTGTCGACGCTGCTGCTATGGACGCTTCTCATGATTGGACTAGCTAACTCGGCTTGTGATCTCGGAGCTGGAGGAGGAGGAGGAGGCGGGTTGGTATGGAGATTTGGGTTTTTGAAGGGCGGCGAAGTTTGAGGCGGGGTTTACGGCGACGGCGACGGAGAAGGGCGGCGAGATTCGATCGGCATGGCCTGCCTGGGGTGGGTGGATTTTCGATCTGGTGAGGAACGTTCTTTGTGTTTAAGGTGAGGGAGAAGGAGAAGAGAAGAAGAGCAATGATATGAAAAATGTGAACTTGAGAGAAGAGAGAGAGTATAACTTTTAGTAATAGAGTTGGGGATGGGACCTACTATCTTTTTTTCTATAAGAAAATAATTTAGGAGTAAAATTGCATGGGAGGGAAGGACAGGGATGTAATTTGCAGTATGAATTTTCGTTTTATTTATCAATTTTTTCTATCTAAATTTGGAGTTCGAATTATGGAGAAACTCCTGATTTGAGTAAATTCGTGTCGTGTTCGGCAGCGTGAGAAATCTGATGCACTGATTATATGTAAGCGAGGAAGTAGAGAATGTATCTTTGGTTTTCTATGTAATAAGCATAGATTCTGTTCGTGACTTTCTTTTCTGAAGTTTCTATTCTTTAACAGGTCTAATTAGCTTCTGTTTTGCAGTTTTTATTCATAGATTAAGAATCTCTTCTATTGAAGAATTTTGATACCTCTTATGAAAGGGTAGAAGGAGAGGTGAGTTATCCACTAGGCTTCTCTAACGTTTGAAAATTCTAGGCTCAATTGCTATTAAAGGAGGTTATTATAGCATTTTCGTTGGCACCCATACAAAGAATCTCACAAACTTAAAAATTAATTTTATGGGTAGTTAAGTATTCAATTTTAAATTCTTACATATAATTGATGTGTCGAACTTGTCAAGTGACACACACACTTATTGTATGTATAATTTTTTTTTTTTTAATTCAGAACTAAAATATCTTACATATAGTTACGTGGTATGCATAAAATAAGACTTAATGTTCAATCAATCTCGTTCAATTTCAGATTATTAATAATATTTTCATGGCTAATAAATACTTCTTTTTATTTGTATTTACTGAACATAAAGGTTTAAACCCTTTGTAATAATGAATCTCTAATTGCGTGTGAGATACTTCTAAGTACATGTGGGATCTATCTTGCAAATTGCTCTTATATTAGTCCCCATCATACAAACAAATCAAAATAGATGATAACATGCAACCATTCTGCCTTTCATTAATTTATTTTTCATTTTCAAATTAATATTGCTGTTTTAAATGACTAAATAATTTTGTATACCCCTCATAATAAATTAATAACATAGCTTAATGCAAGTTGATTTGATAATTAAACAAGGGACTGGACAAAACCAATGTCAGCTGTATATTTATACTTTTGTATTACCCCTCATGTTTACATGTCGTTTTCGAAGTCAAACACATCTTAACACTATGATAATTATTGTTTTATAGTAATTTTGGATCTAAATTAGAAATGCTTCTAGTAGCTAGAGAAAATGACGGAATTGGCCTTGGATTCTACTTCAATTTACAGCGTCACAAGGTTAATGCTGCGCGCCTGCGTTGTGTGACGGTGTAGTGATTATGCGTTATGTGGGTGCCCCGCATGGTTCTTGTGATTGCATTTATGATCCTGGCCCCAGAATTATCAATCAATCAGGACCGTTATAGTGACTCCTGGTTACCATTCTAGTCTACTATCTATGTTCTAGGCACATGGTGTGTGATTTTGAGGCTACAGCTTCAGAGTTTTATGGTTTGAGTCTCGTATCATCATGTTCAAGAAATGCAGTGTAATTTTGAAGTTAAGATTTAATATTTACGGTCTAAATTTGTCGAAATCTTTTAATACCATAGGAGGTTCAGAATACAAAATTATTGAAATGAGAGAACTAGAAGAAAGTGTCAGTAATTTTTTTGAATAATGAAAATGAAAGAAATTTAAGAAACTAGACCGACAAAGCGACGTCCAAATCAGACCAAGACTATTGACGAGCAATCCAAGTCAAGTGATCGGTCTTTTATTAACTATTTTAAAACAAACAATATTCTACCTTCAAACCTGAAGATGAAAGATCTCTGAATCTGTAGGTGCTAAAACGTCGAGCCCTTGGTTGGATCAATGATCAATCTCATGTAGGCATTAGTGCACACATACATTGCCTTATACAATTCGAGAAACTAGACCAATGAGGCAATGACCAGGCCAGACCAAAACTACCAACAACGATCATTACAATTCAAGTCAGTAATCGGTTTTTTTTATTTTTATGAAAAAGACAATATTAACTCATAAAAACAAACAAGTATTCTACCTTCAAATCCGAAAGTGAAAGGACTCTTGATTCTTTGAGCCCTTGTTTAAATCAATCTCAATATCTCGTGGTAGTACGCATACATTGCATATCCCTCGTCATGTAAATTTGAGTAACTTTCGAGGGCATTATCCCGAAGCAACATCTCCCTCACCCCATTTGTAATATTTCTTGATAAACAAGGACAAGAGGAAGGCCTCTTTTGTCAAAGATGCGCACGTGCGGCAGATCATGCACCTTGTTTTTTGATGGGTTTTCGTTCCGCACCCCTCGTGCGTAAGATAGTGACACACACAGAGTCACATACCCCCTTCATTTCTTAATCCTTTCTTTTTCTCACCACACCCCTTTCTTTCCCTTTCACACACCCACACCCTATTCACACTAAAATAAACTTGCACGAGTGGTTCACCATCATCATCTCCTCCTTTCCTGATTTCTCCTTTTCTTTCCCCGATAACGATATCTCGACCCATTTCTTTTGCCCTCACTTTTCTTCCTTATCTTCCTCAAGCTTTTCTGGACTGCTTTTACACTCTCAAAACCAAAAGTGAAACTTTTTTTCTTTTCACCTTTTAATCCTTAAAGCATTGGACTTGAGGACTATAAAATTATTGTTACCAACTCAGCAGTCACTCTGTGTTTGTCAGCTAAATTATTCTTGGCTTCTAATTGAACCTTTTGCATGTGGAATCTTTTGGGTCAATATGGGTACTGTATGCTTCACTTTTGTAGACGACCTCACCCATGTTCTCATAAATCCCATTAATCCCACTTTTGTCATCGTGAATCGTGAGCATAAGTTACGGTAAAAAAATGTTTCACAACGTTATGAACGAAAAAAAAATGCTGTAAGTATGCTGATCATTTGAAAGTGCATTGAAAATTTTTTAAATTCACGTAGTGAAGATAATTTATAATATAAGTATGACTATTAAGCTAATCTGCTGCATTTATAGACTTATAGTCCGTAATAGGATAATTATAATCCCACTTTTATAGACCTCACCCATGTTCTTGATCAATCTCACTAAACCCATTTTCATCAAAGTGAATCTTGACCCTAAGTCAAGGTAAAATTTTGTGACTTTGAAAATTTTTTTTTGATAAATCCCACTAAATCCACTTTTATGAAAGTGAATCTTGAGCGTAAATTACGGTAAAATTTTGTGACTTCGTAACGTTACAAAGAATGAGAAGTGCACTCTATGTATGCTGACTATGAAAAATGTATGTGATGATCTATATGAAAAAAAATGCTTAAATTCGCAAAGAACACTAGAAGATGTTAATTTATAATATAATCAAAATCATTAAGCTAATCACAATATAATAATTCTAATTTTCTAGATCCACCCATATTTTGGAGAGCTAGGGGTCCACGCAAGGAGGTGCAACAATTGGATATTTTTCACAAAATGGCATGGACTGGCTGGCTAGGTGTGGTCATGGTCCTACAAGGCAAAAACTTCACAAGCACACCACATGTTCAGCTAACCGAGTAGGTGGGGGTTCATGTAAGAATTTATGAATACAATCACATACATTGTATTACATACCAAATATATAGCCACGTATTTATTAAACATCCTACTTCATACTCTCGTTTGGTATCCTTTGAGAATAATTGAAAAGGTCATAGCTGCATTGAAGTCTTCTCATCATAGACATTAGGGTTTTTGGGTTTTAGAAATTCATTTAACAATTCCATGTGAACCGCATGTATAGAGTTATTCCCGTCCTTCTCTCATCGACTAGAACCTTCTCCATGTGTGGCCCTTACAATTTGATGAAATTTGGCACTATCAATCAAAATTCTAACATTTCAAAACAAGGTTAAAACTAAAACCAAGATTGGAATCCACCAAAAACACATAGATCAAAATGGTTTCAACTTTCAATTCAAAAGGTGAATGAGGAGGAAGAAAAACATCAACCACATTTTAGTGGTCTAGAAAGGATAAAGAGCCCAATATGAACCCAGTTATATTCTTGTAGCTCACTCAGCCTATCCTTTAGAATCAGAAAATGGAGGTGGGCTACAACAAAGCCCAAGTTCAGTTGTGCTCAGAAATCCTGAAAACACATCCAATGGTTATGGTTAGTATAATTTTGGACCCTCACCAGCTGCAACCCATGAATCAAAAAATCTCAAAAAATCTCAGATGATGGCCATGGCCTCAACTACAGCTTCTGCTGCTACATTTCTGTGTTCACCCAGAAGCACAAAGTCATCCATATACAACCCATCTTCTTCTTCTTCACTGACCTCACACCCCAAAAACCAAAGATTACATCTTTCTGCTGTGTTACCTCAACTGGGTCTCAGCCCTTTCTCGCCATGGAGTGGCTTGAAGCATTTGGGTGTCTCATTCAGACCCAAATCTTCCAAGTTAGGTACTTTTTGTGATTTGGGTTTGTGGGTGTTTGTGTTTTCTACACTCTTTTGTTGTTTTGCTTAGTAATTTCAGCTCATTTGTGATTTGGTGGTGCAGGGAGGAAGGGAAGGTGCAAGGGTGTGGTGGTTTATGCTTCTCTGTTTGGGGTTGGAGCTCCTGAGGCTCTGGTTATTGGGGTTGTGGCTTTGTTGGTGTTTGGTCCCAAAGGTCTTGCTGAGGTGAGTGGTTTGTTACATATGGCTAAAATTTTGGTCTCATAGTGCTTTCTTGTGAGATTGCTTGGTAGTATTTCTGTGACATTTTAGGGATAGCTGGACTTATATGCATAAGTTCTCAGTTTAGGTAATGATAATAAGTAGCTTTCCAGCTACAGATGCTTGGGATATTGTGGTATATTACTTTGCAACTCATTGGAATCATAAGTAGCCAGTAAATTTAAATTTGATCAGCCTGAAGAGTTTGTGAATGAAATTCGAGTAAATAGGTTGAAGTTCTTGAATGTTTTTTGTCTTGTATCTCTTACAACAGACTAATAGTATGACACAAAACTTCGCCACCTATGGCTTTGGCATTCTAAAGAGTTCATAACTTGATCCCAATTTGGATTTTGTTTATTTGTTATATGCTGTATATTGGTTCTTAATTTTGGGAAAGCTAAATGAGAGCCAGACTGTTGGTCCGCAGAGTAGATTTCGTATTTTCTAGTTCCATAATAAGTATCTTTAGCAGCTTAGCTTTAGCATTTTGATAACTCTTCATTCCTAACTAAAACATATATGGAAGATTTCGAGAATATTTGGCCTCAATGGAGAATGTTCTGAGAAAAAACTGTCCTTGGGATTGAGGAACAATGACGCCGTCTTATCAACCCAGCTATGATTTCATCATCCACAAAACCATAAAACTAATAACTTTGGATGTATGGACGAATTATTCCAACAGAGGATTAGTATTAGATTGTCTGAGAGGATTAGTCTTTACTGTTGAGATGATGAGAGAGTTCCTTGGTTTGCATTGCGAACTCCATAATAGCAACAAAATGAGAAGCATCATCTTGTATATGAACTCCTCATGGCATTTTTGTTGCTTAAAACTCTGTGATAGAAGTAATTGATATCCTCATGAGATTAGGACATCAACATTAGAAGAGATCACTAATACTCTAATAGTCTTTATTATTTTAAGATCTATCTTTTTGCACTTAAGGTTAACAAAGTGTACAAATGCAGGTTGCTCGAAATTTAGGAAAGACGTTGCGTGCTTTCCAACCAACCATTAGAGAGCTTCAGGTAGTTAATGCTAACTTCATCTAAAATTTGATTTATGCCTCTTCTGAGAAAGCTGTTGATGTTGCATGTATATTCTTGTAGGAAGTTTCTAGGGATTTCAAGAGCACCCTTGAAAAGGAGATTGGTCTCGATGACATTTCAAGTTCAACGATAAACACATACAATTCCAACAAAACCGGCACCACTTCAGCCTCTCCATCAACTACCAGTACTGGAAATTCCAAAACCACGACTGACCCCAGTGAGTGATTAAAATGTCCAAAATGTGCACTCTTAGTTTCAAAAAGGAATTAGTAACCATTACATTTGTGTTTGATTATTTTCTTCATATAAAAGTTCTAGAAATTAAGAAACAGTCACACCACTCATCTGAGACAGCTCTATCTCCTATGCCATTTTGTGCATTATATATGGATGAACATTCACTTTTCAGGCATTATCTTAATCGATTCATGTTCTGGCTGTTCTCATCGTGTGGTTAAACAGATCATATTATAATCTTGCGTCCCATGAGATAGTTTTTGTCTCTTAAAGTAATTTCAAACTATGTATATTGTAAACGCAGATGGGGCACCCTCTCCAAATAGAGCATACACCACTGAGGAGTACTTACAGATCACAGAGGAGCAGCTAAAAGCATCAGCTGCCCAAAATCAGGGGCAGACTTCGTCTCCAGTGGAAAGCCAGTCTCCACCTCAGGCTTCCGAAGGTTAGTCATTTTTCAACCTCTCTCTAATGTCCCCAAAAACACCTCTCTTGATGACATTGTATGCACAAATTGGTTACAGGTACTGTTGAAGAAACTGCTGTTAGGACGCCTCCACCCCAACAATCTCAAAGTGACTCATAAGCTCATTACAACAGATACAAGGACCCCCATCCATTTTTGAGTCCCTAAGTGCAACATGGAGCTGAGGAATCCCCATCTTATTGTTCTCAATTTTTGTAATGTAATGGCAGTAGTAGGTCTTAGAAATTCAGATCTTTCATTATGAATCCATTGCTTACATGTACATTTTCGATGAAATCACTATGTTGACAAGGAAAGTAGCAGATGTGATTGGACAACTTAACACTTGGTTAGCTTTCAAGTTCATTTTCGACTATACCACCCAAATGCCTCAGCACTAGCAGGAAATGGAACACCAAATAAAAGCCCAAGTCCCTGGTGGAGAAATTTAAAGTTATGAAATTCCATATATCTCATTTTATTGTTATCATTTTATAATTATTACATTAAATAAAAAATATTTGATAAGAAAAAAAAATAATGTACGTCACATTGTGATTATTCGCCTCAAACCTATACAATTCAAAACCGGCCCTGACCCTGATGGGGAGATTTAAAGTTATGAGTTGAAATCGGAATAAGGGAAAGGTTGTTTTACTATTCAATGTGAAGATCAATCCCGCCTGCATATGTACAAGAAGACCAAAAGCACTATTTTGACCGGCAGATGTGATCAATTAGTGGGAACTGAGAATCGTTAATTCCAGAACATAATTAGTTGGTCCATAACATCTGTTTGCACGATAAGATGTTCCTCAAATTCCCCCTCCACCCTTTTTATTTTTTATTTTTTATTATATGAGAGGACTCCTAATAATAATAATAATAATAAAAATAAAACCTTGCTCGTACATGATTCCTAGTCGTAATCTAATAAGGAGTCTCTACAATCCTAGTGTGTAAAGGAATCACCCAGAAGGCTAGAAGTATATCTATAAATAGGGACAACCGAAACTCATAATCACAAGAGAGCAGGGAATCAGGGAAAAAGAAAGACCCAGTCAAACCTGATAAGAGTACAAGTTACAAAGCTCATTCAATCTTCTGGAAAAATTCGTCTAATCATGGATCCAAGTTGGTCAGAACTGCCTCGGGACATAGTGGACTCAATTTTAGAGAGATTGCACTCGGTATCAGATTATTTGAGATTTAGTGTCATTTGTCAGTCATGGCATAGTGCAGCCAAGGATAGTAAAGACCAACGAGCTAAGATGATGTCGGGTGGACATCATCCTCCAATGCTCTTGATTCATACTAACGAAAATGATATATGGAATTTATATAACTTCATGGAGGATAAGCTTCTTGATTTGCAATTGGCAGGGTTGGATAATTATAAGTGGTTTCCAGGGTCTTCAAAAGGATGGTTAATAGCTATGGACGACAATCTGGCAGTAACACTAATAAATCCTTTTCTTAGAGTTAAAGGGAGAGAGAAAGAGAATTCAATCATCCGTCTTCCTTCATTGACTCCTTCGTTCACTCCTTCATTGACTCCTCCTTTAAGGGCAAGGCGGAGAGACTATTGGTGTAAAAATTGTGAACGGTTTGTTTTCAAGGCTACCATTACAGCAGACCCGATGTTAAATGCAGACGATTGCATTGTTGTTGTGATGTATCAGGAATTCTGTGAATTGGCTTTTATCAGAATTAACAAAGACAAAGCATGGACTTACATCGGAGGAGATTATCCCTTAATTGAAGAAGTTGCTTATGTTGATGGGGAGTTTTATGCTGTAAATTTTTGGAGCGAACTTTTACGTTTTGAAATTACTAATCAGTTCCACTCAGATATAGAAAAGGTTGCACCCGGCATTCCAAGAAGTGAAAAGTTCTTCACTAGGATATATCTTGTGGATTCAAATGACAAAGAATTTTGGTTGATTAATCGGTACATATACATTGAAGATGACAAACGTGTGACGAAGAAATTTCGAGTTTTTGCATTTGATTTTTCTACATTTGAGTGGAGGGAGAAAATCTCATTAGGTGATATTGCCCTCTTTTTAGGTGACAGCTCTTCCGTATCAGTCTCAGCTTCTAAATTTCCAGGATGTAGACCAAGTTGCATCTACTTCCTCCATGATCGTGACCGCACGACCGACGACGGTAAACCTCGTGATTTCGGTGTTTACAACTTTAGAAATCACAAATTGTCAAAGCATTGCAACAAGCGTGCTAAGGACCTAATGAAGAAGACCGAGCGATATCCAATATGGATTATGCCAACGTTTCAGCTGTAATAGTCTGACATTTCCAAGTACAAGTTGAACTATAGTAACTCTACTCTGTAAAATTTGATATCGATCTAGTACTTTATCCTTTTGTAGCTCTGTTATAATTTAGCAATTTGAAAACGTACATGTCTCTGTACAATAATGGAAGGTGTCCGAATCCGTTTTATTATACGAGAGGTATTGTAATCTCTTTGTAGAGCATAATTTTGGCCAAGGTACTGAGGTACTGATGCAGATCTCTCAATTTCACCTACAATTGAACCCTCCTTTTTTTTTCTTTTTTTTTTTGGGAAAATGGTCTTGAAGCTGTATGGCCTTACTCAACAAGTACATCAAAACTCAAGACTAAATTAACCTGCTGCAGATGATAATCAATAAATCAGCCCAAGTTTAAGATCATGGCCACAGCCAAACTACTGGATGGTCAACTCCAGCGAGTGTAACGTTTCTATAAACAATTTAGTATACAGGAGTACTTCTACAGCATGTGTATGCATATACGTGAAAATATACACGACAAAAAATAAAATAAAAAATACTTGGTCACATGGATCTCCATTAGGGCAAAGCAAATCTTCGGTCACAACTTTATAACTATCAGATAGAGTAATTTACATACTGAAACTATACTGTCAAAATATCACAACAAGATACTAATCGCGTGTTACGACTTAACCAACAGCGAGCTCTGCTTCTACTATAGTCAGTTCTTTTGGGTCAATCAGCCATAATTCAAGTATGTTGATGGCTCCCAATTTTGCAGGCATTGACCTTCTTAGTAAATTGGAAAGAGCATAGAGATTCTCCTGCTGAAGAAGACTGGTGTTGAGAAACATGAGGCTCTTCGAGTTCCCTTCCAAATAAGGCTGTTATAATACAATAGAATGTAAGACAGGTTTGAAATAACAATGTCCCAACGTGTCGTTCAGTATCCTAACAAGACAAGTGTATCAGCACATAAACATAGAAAGGCAAGTTAGATGAACAAAAGCTAACTTTAAACATCACATGGCTACAAGCATTTATGCTAGTTATACGAAATGAAAGCACAAGATGGCCTCTTGATGACTGCTCTCATGTTTGTTTTCCCGACAGACCTGATAATCATAACAGAAAGAAAAATTAACATTGGAGTTCCCTTTTAAGTCATCGATTAAACGTTGTATGCACAATCATACCGATGGGAAAATCAGAAATGTACATTTATAACTGAAAACTAGAATGTACATACCTCCTCTGTGCAACTTTGCTGCATGTTAAAAATAGGAAATCTCCTTGTTACTGCAAACATCAATAACAGTGCATCCACGCGCATGAGCATCGCCATTTTCATCATGCCTTATCGTACGCTGATTTGCAATACCACATCTTGTCTTGTCATTGATAACAAATCATGGATCGCATCATTGTAGAGTTCAAGTAGCGAGGCCTGCATTAATTCCAATTGAATCATATCAAATAGAAAATTTAGACAAGAGTTGCACATAGACAATAACTACCAAAATTTCTTGGGGAAATTGAATATGAAGAATAATATAACTCATTTACAACAAAAGTTTCAGAAAAAAATCATGAAAAACCTGAATACCCATTTCATTTCTGTACATACAAAACTCATTGAAGAAAACCCATTAAGCCAGAAATGCTTCCAACTCAAATTTCAACCCACAGAAACCGCTCGATATCTAAAATCGTCGAAAGAAAAAGCTCAAATCCCAACCTCCGCAAAACCCGGAAAAGCGTACCTTCTTCTGAAGCCTGTGCTCCTCACCGCAGACGCAGAGCTACAATACAACGCGCCGTTGAGGGAAGCCACAGAGCTGCCATACGACGCGCCGTTGAGGGAATTGAGTGAGGAAGAAGAAATGAGCCTCCGCTTACGAGTCTGTGGGTCGGTTTTTTTTTTTTTTTTTTTTTTTTTTTTTTTCGGGTCCGAGGTCTGCTATAAACCCTTCATAAAATAAAATAAAAATTAAAAGTTTTAAGTTTCGAAATCTGGCCCCACACAGACGTGGCGGAAGGACATTGCGTTTCCTCCCCACACTAGAAATGATGACCTCCTTTCTTTCTCCCGTCCTCGTCCTCGATTCTCGAGAGAGAAGATTTGCTATATAACCTCACCCATTCTCTCTCTCTCTCTCTCTCTCTCTCACTCAGAAGAAGCAAACTCCGGTAATTCTCCATAGCTTGTAATTAGAATTTGCTCCATATATAGATATCTTGAGATTTAATTTGCAAAATAATACTGGCTCTGTGGTTTCATATTATTTGCTTATGATTCTTCTTCTTTTTTAGCTTTTTCAGTCACAGATCCAGAGCAACTTCCAACTTCAACCAAGCTCGCTCAGGTAATTTTCACTCTCATGCTTCCTCTTTGTTCCATTGCTTGGATTCCATGCTGTAAGTTTAGATCGGAGTCGAATGACCTTTACTAATGGAATTGCTGCTTGTAATATTGTATGTGAAACTTACTGGTTAATTTTACCTGTTTTCTGTGCATTTACTCAACTATGTGGTGTTGTTTTGTATTGTTTTTGAAGTTGAAATTGTATAATCTGTGTAATAAGCTAATAAAAATGGGAATGAGGTATACGCTATAGAAGAAGATTCATTGCTAATAGTTGGTTCCTTTCACAGATAAGGTGTGCGCTCCAACTGGATCATTATGGTAATATTCTTGCAGAGAAGTGTAACGTTGCCCGTATCTAAGTGTAGTTTATTTGAATATGTATCTAGCTAACTGTAATTTTCTTGACGATGTGTATCTAAGTGTACTTATTTGAATATGTAGAAGCCAACAAGGAAGTGCGAGCACTGCCCGTACGAGGGTATCCACAAGAAGCAACTTGATCAACATATGAACAAAGAGCATCTGGATCTCCTCATTCCAGCTGCAGATGGTAATCAAAAGAGCCCAAATGCTACTTTTGTGGTTCTGGAAACAGAGGAACTGGTATGTAATTCTCTATCCATCAACAGATGTGCATGTATATGCTAATTTGTTGCTTATTTGTGGCTGAGGAAACAGATGAAAAGGTATGCATGCAATTCTCTATCTATCAAAGTACTTTTCTTGGTGCCTTTTCCTCTAATTTTGATATTCCAAGCTCAGTGGCAGCAGAAGTAATGGCGGTGATTAAAGCAATTGAATTAGCTTGGGTACGTGATTGGAAACATGTGTGGTTAGAAGTGAACTCTTCCTTTATTCTCAATTTCCTCAAATCCCCTCAGTTGGTGCCTTGGCAGTTGCGTTGAGTGGGATAATTGTTTACACCGTATCTCTCAAATGCATTTCCGTTCCTCACACATTTTTTGAGAAGGGAACCAAGTTGCATATGCTTTTGCAAATTTTGGCATTTCCAGGTTTGATTTGGTGGGATTTGCCTCCAGTTTTTGTTTCATCGTTGTGTAATAAGATTATTTGGGTCTTCCCAATTTTCGTTTTCGTTAGTCGGTGTTAGAATTATTTCGCTTTTCCGTGCTTTTGAGGAGTTAGGTTGTATGTCCCCTCCTCTTATGTGTTTCTTTTTCTTTTCTTTTGGAATAAAGGGGAGATGGAGAGCTTTGTTGCTCTTCTATCTTCTTTCAAAAAAAAAAAAAAAATTCGTTTTGTTGATTTGGGAGTGGCAAATGAAGTGAGAACCAGAATATGGTGATAGTTGCTTGCAAAAACCAAGTCATGCATGCATTAGTAAGCTTCTCGCTATTACTAACTTGTTTCAGTCATCTCCTCTTAGAATTGTGTCATTACATTGAAGTTATATTATAGTTTGTGGTCATTGAAGCATATATTTAGCGAGGCAGTGTTTACATTATTCTCATTTGCTTTATTCACGCAGAAGTGCTGCAATTGCGAGTTTACGGGAGCGAACAAGAAGAGCCTTGCCAGACATATCAGTGATCAGCATCCCAAGCTTCCCATTCCAAAGCCACATGGGCATGGGAAGAAGCCCGCAGCTGATCATCTGTTGCCCAAGGATGAGAGAAACAAGAGCCTCACTGTTGTTTGTGGCGAATGCAGGAGCCGTTTCCTCAACCCCACTGCCTTGGATCAGCATAGCAGATCCAAGCATAGGCAGCTATATGAGTGAAGCACAGCACTTACTGAAACTGAGCTTGTTACAGATATTGGCATGGTACGTAGTGATTGAGGACTAGCAAACAAATTTTACTCTTACTGGTTTTGGAATATGGTACACGGCATGAGCTCACTTTTTCTCTTAATTCCTTACAACTCAAGTAATGAGTGTTTGGCATGCACTGCATGCAAAGAAAGTCAACATTCGTAGTCGGATAATTCTCTTAGATATGTGGTTGAATCCAATGGATATGCCTACTTAATTAGTTTTAGAAATTGGTCTGCTCTATCATCTACATATACCTCATTAGTACTTTGGATTGGATATCTCCCATCTCTGCAACCAATATTACGATCAATTAATTTCATCAAAGCAAACACTCCAATACTAGCATGCATTTCAACAATTACAATCAATGGTGCATAATACATAGTTGTCCTGATCCTTATTATAACATACCATGCATGCTTCAAACTAAAACCACACAGACAGTTTCATCAAACCAGAGGAAGAAGAAACTCCTTGTCTTGCTCCAGCTTCTCCATTGCTCCAGCTTCCAAGCTTATCTCCACATCAATGCTCCTCCCTCCACTCTTCCCCTGGTACAAGTAAACCATCCCATCAAACCTATTATTCGACCCGCTTCGCACCCCCTCGGGTTTTCCCCACCCGAAATCCACCTCATAAACCTTGAACCTCGGCGAGCTCCCCACCGCCACGCAGTTCACTCCGGCGTCCTTGAACTCGAAGATCTTCGGGGCAGTCTCCCATTCCTTGTTCCTCTGTTCAATGGCATTGGCATTGTGGGACTCGATGGCTTTCTGAATTACGCCGGCGCCGAACTCCGGCGGGTTGCCGGAGAGAAGTCCGGCGACGGTGACGGTGAAGATTGCCTGGATGAGGTTCCCGAAGTAGCTGTCCGGCATTGGTGGGTCGACCCTTTTCCGGCAGTCGGCGAAGACGGTGAAGACGGTGTAGTCCTCCGGCTTGAGGCTTCGCGCCTTGGTGACGTGGCGCCAGATGTGGACGGAGAGGGACTGGAAGGTGGAGAACGGTTTTGAGCCGTCGGATGGGGGGTTGGCGTTGACTGTTGACTTGATCTTGTCGATGGAGGATTCGGAGAATTTGAACACGCGCTCCCTGAGCTGTGGGGATGCGTCGCCGTTGGATGAGGCGACGTTTGCGGTTCCATTGCCGTTAGATGGAGGTGGAGAGAGGTCGAGCTTCACGCGCGTGTCTCGGACCTTGGTGCGTTCGAGGAAGGGCCGGGTCGAAATGGTGGAGGACCCGTTGCAGACCTCGGCCCAGGAGCTCATGAAGTGCCACGTGGCGGTGCCGTCCAGGATCGCATGGTTGAAGGCGCACCCTATTGCTATTCCATCTTTCAGCTTGGTTAACTGCATGACTCCCAAATCCAATTAAAGGGTCATTAACAAAGAAGTTATAGTTACTCAAAAAAAAAAAAAAAAAAAGACAGAAGGTTAAAATAAAAGGAATTAGAAGGAAAAAGCTTGCATATTTCTCAAGATCCATATGTCTAAGATTTTAGTGATTTTCAACTAATGATCATTTTGTCTAAAAGTGACGAGAAAATAGAGTTGCATTTTTTTCCTTCTACATTAGGAATGATCGAGATAAATACAACTCAAAACAATTATTGTGATCTAATAGATCTCATATGTGTTTTTTCCTTTCTTTCTTACATTAGGCAAAATTTGCGGGACTGTACCCTAATTTAACTTAACAATAACTCTCACTCTTTGAGTTAATCCTAAAAAACGCCTCTACATGTCTATGAAGATTATGACTAATAATGTTGCTATTCAAAGATATAATGGAGTAGAAAGAAAGCAAAAATAAAAACAAATTAGAGGTTGCATGCATATTTTTGTACTAGGCATTTAGAAACCATGCCACTATATGTGGCTGTGGGGACTATCTTACTAAACCCTATTATTCTTTTCTGTCATATAGTGCATGTACAAGTAATGGGGGTAATTTCAGCACAAAAAAGTAGGTGAGATATTCAATGAGCAGAAATCAGATTAGGGTTTAATCACATATAGAAGTAATTAACCAATAATTACCTGAACAGCTAACAAAGGCCTCTGAAGGCCCTCCAAGTTCAAGACCAGACTATAAGGAATCAACTCCTTTAGAGAGCTAGTTCCTTCTTCAACCTCCAGATCAGCTATGCTAATCTCCTCCGCCAGAGCCTCAACCACCTCCACGCCCTCCACCTCATCATCATACTCAACCCTAAACACTCCCTCCTCGTCTTTCCCGAGCCTCCCGGCCAGCTGGTAAAACTCGACCAGAACCACCCCAAGGCCCTCCTTGAGCTTCTTCACCATGTCCTCGAAGTCACTGCCCTTGTAAAACAGTAACTTCTGGTTGTAGTAAAAGGCCAGGTAGGGAAGGTCGAAGGTGACCAGCTGGCAATGATCCTTCTTCCCGAGCTTCTTGTTCGGCTTCACATGGGTTTTTCCGGTGAGTTTCACCTTGGGAGTTTCTGAAGCCATGGTTGAGATGATGAGAAAGATCAAGGAGAGAAGTGTGAGGTGTGGTGGATGAGTGAAGGTTTGAGAGAGAGAGAGAGAGAGAGAGAGAGAGAGAGGGGAGGGTTATAAACAAGTTATTTTCAGGTGTGTAGTTGGGATGCAATTATGGATTTCATGGTAGGCGTTGTGATCCATTAATGCCCTCTTATTTCACAGGGTGAACAATTATGTCGAGCCGCGGGTTGGGGTGGTGCAGTAAATCTACTTTCAACATCAATTGCCTGGAAATTTTTGTTTAAGTTTTATCGCCGGAGATACTGCATGGTGATCCAACACACTTGCCCTAGCTTAATTAATTCTAAATTCGCTATCATTATTTAGACTAAATTGTGTTGTACTTAATAAACTGCTCTTAATATTCAATAATTTGTATCCAAGAATGTTCGTTCGTGAATTTGCTAGGTATTTGTTATGCTTCTAAATCTCCCAACATTTAAATACGTATTTGGTATAATTGTTAAGTGGGTTAAATTCATTTTATCTCCTTAAATTATACACTTAAAATTGTTTGTGTCCCGACCTTCTACTCTGATCACATATGCATTTATTCTCTCCAATATACATGATTAATCATAACTATTAATAAACTAATTCTTCGATTTCTTCATAAATTGATGATGTTGTGAGTCCACTATTCATAGTCAACTTTTAGCCTTGGCCACGTACATATTGTGTTTTTTGCATGATTTAAGGCCGAAAAGTAGTTTGAGTGGGCAAAACTGTATGAAGAAATTTATGAATTATTTCAGGATTGACTATAATCGATTAAATAGAGAGTACTATGGCACATGCAATCAAATTAGAATTTCGAGGACACAAATGATTTTATGTGTAAAATTTAAAGAGGTAAAATAATTTTAACTATTGTTGTTGACACCTAATCTTGGTTTTGTGAAAACATTTGTGTTTATGATTGACTATATCACATTAAGAAAGGATGTACATGCTATCAATTAATGTCTTTGATGAACTTGGTTGGGGATAGTTGGTCATTTTATTAGAAACTTAATTAGTCTTACAGGGTTAATAATTAGTCTTATTATGCGATGGTGGTTGATCGCATAATAATGTGCAATTAAAATTTCCATGGACACTTGTGATACAGGCCTTTGAAATTCAAAATAATGGACTTTGGAAGCAGCACGTACTAGGGATGTGAGCAATCAATATGCAATTGAAGAACCAGCCATCTTTGAGCAAAGAAAGGTACTAAAAGGTGGCAATGGTAGGTCGAACTGTAGAAAGTCATGGATGGTCCAAAATTCTGTTGAAATTCAGCGAAAAGTGTTGACACCGTCTCCTCAATCTCTATCCATGCATTTAAAACAGTTAACTAACCGAGGAAGAAACTTGTGATCGTTTGCTATTTCATTCCACGCAAAAACTTGATATTTTAATATTTCTATCTACCGTATTGTTTTTAAAGGGACAGTTGAATCATCAGATTCGTCTAACCGTTCAGTGTACTGTTACCTGTATGAGTTTAAAATAATTAAAGAATTTTATTTTTTATGTCCAAGACAGAAGGTGGGTGGTGATGCAAAATTTTAATACCCTTAAATGTAATAGATGGTGCAAATATATCACATGGCAAAACCGCTCCCTCCAAAACTTTTCTTAAAATTGAGTCCAAGTGGTATTCTATCCAAACAGAACATCAAACGGACCCTTAATCTCACATTATACCGAATTCATGCATGATGTCTTTTTTGTTAACATTAGACCATTTATGCATGCAATGTGTTACGCATAATGGGCAAGCACTTCTTCCGTTTATACCGGTGCGTGATTAAGTAGCTTATTACGGACACTGTTCATCGATATTTAACACGGATGAAGTTTTAGGTGGCAATCAATGGACCGCCTAGGTCCAGTCCGGTTTCAAGAGACCAAGAGCTACGTATTATTACACATAATTAATGAATGCATATGAATCTATATATTAGAAGCAAGTGTACACAGCTTGCTTGGGTTGATGATGTGGGATTGATAGCGATGGAACGCTACCACTAGTGCACCCTCAACTACTGTATAACGTACAACGGTACTAAACTTTGGTTCACGAATCATATTATTTGATTTCTGATCCGTTCGGTTGATTCTGACAAGTAGATGATCAATACACTCGATCTAGCTAAGTAATTTCTTTGTATCGTTCAAATTTTATCCAATGTTCTCGCAGGAATAACTCGCATAACTAGAACACTACGTAGTTGTTAGGGTTCATTTCTGACATCACCATGCCGACAAGCATGATATATGGAAAGGGGTTTTATAGAAAGAGAAAGGCAAGTCGCTTTTAATCGATCGTCTGCCCTCTTGCAACATATATGAGAAGGATGCATCATGCATGTGCCTTTAACTTTACAGATAAGTTTTGCTCCATATTTGTCTGCCTGCTTTGAATGGATCCATCGTACAATTACTATGAACAGACGTGTATGAAAGACAATAGGTTATGTATAATATTTATAAGCAATCTCTAGCTGCTTGAAGTGTAAAATTAATTACAATTGGTGACTATTTTTACTAGTTACTACATTGCTAATGTGGTATGTGAATTGGTGGTCTGACCAGGATCCAGAATCTCCTTCACTACAAGATTTCTAGCCCGGTTTATGGTCATGAAACACAGATACAAATGCTCCTCCAGCTCATCTAGCTGCTGTCTAAAGCTACAATCATTTTGCTTCAGCTGGCGTGCCACTTCGCCGCTCGCTTGGGGCCAGTCCTCCTCGCCACGCTCCAACCAAAACTGAATCATTCCGCGCATGTGCTCAAGTTCATCATTTAGACGAGCCACGAGACGGCTCACCGTCTCCAAATCCCTGTTTACTATGTAAGCTCCCTTGGTGGCCGCGTCAAGCTGAGCTGCCATCCTAGCTAGTCTCCTCGACGAAGCCAAGTCGAGTGAGGTTGCTATAAGAGTTGGTGCAGCTACAACTAGTGCAAGTGCATGCGTGACAACAATTACACTTAGCGTAGCCGTTATTGCCACCAAGATGATAGCTGAGCCGGTTTGAAATTTGCATGTGAGCCTTAACTTAGCTCGAGTCTTATTGCGAGTTAACTCGAGCCGTTTCAGCAAATCGGAGCATCCGATTTGAATACCTTGAATTCGTTTGGGAGATAAAACAATAGAGAATTTGGTTAGTTGGTTTAGTGTTGTAGGAGCGAGATAATTATTTAAACATTGAAGTGTGTTTCTGAGGGAACGGTATTTAACACGTGTACGGTCGATATCTTTTAGTAGGAGACCACATAGGGCGGAAGCATCTGCGGTTTGGGTAAAATAGTCGGATAGAAGTGCATGGTTCTTTGGGTGGTTTCGGGTCAGTGCCAAGATCCGAGTAATCATGGTTTGATCCGGATCCAAAAGATGCTCCACGAAGAGCCGATAGGATGGGAGCCGAGCCGCAGTTGTCGACTCCATTTGAATAAGCTTGGAGCCGGTAGAATCAGAATTGGAGAGCGTGACGACACGTGTCCAAAAGTCGAGGTAGGATTCGGTGCGGAAGGCATTAGCGTATTCTTCTGTTACATCCACTCCCATTGAAGAATTTGGTGTGCCGATGGGTCTTGATGATGCTTCAAAATAAATAATTTTGTGTTCATGATTTATCATGATATATGTACAGTTTAAACAAAAAATAGGGATTATAAATATAAATGATAAGTATAATGTAACTGTTGGTTTTACCAGTACAGAAAATAAACTTTCGGATGCGTGCACTAAGCTTTTGCGTCATTTCGTCTTGTCAAATTGTGAAGCTAAATATTTTTAAAAAGCCACGTTGAAGAATAACAAATGAGGTTTTATAGGAGAGTAATATTCATAACAATCAAAAACAGAAGAAAACAGAGTTAGAAAGCAGCATGTATGAAAGAGAAGAAGATAGACCAACCTTTCTGAAAGGAGTAGAGGTTTTGAAAGAGCCCAGCGCTTATTTGCTTTGTTGTTATAGTGGAAAAGGGATTAAAGGGGATCAAGTAAACGAATTCCGTTTTATACCAGCTCAAACACTTCGAAGGTTGCTTGCAAGAAAGATAGGAATGTTAAGCTTTGAATCATGGACGAACCTTGTAGTGCACGGGAAGACTCATGATTAGAAGTGAGTGGAAGCTTAAGCTTCCACAAACAATCTTGAAGAAATTCCCTTCCAATTTCATTCAAGCAAGTCTCACCATGTAATGCGTCCCTCCCTCCAAGTGTAAAGGGTTTGATTTAAGCAAGAATCACCATGTAAATGCTTCATGTATAAGTTCCACGAGCGTGTTAATTAGTCCATGGAAGAGAGGGCAGGGCCATAAGATACCAAAGACGAGATGTAATAATGTACTAGCAATCGCACCCGCGAATGCGCGGAATTTGTAGTCGCTAATAATTTTTTATTTAATGTTTATCAAAAATCTAATAGAGTATAATACATAAATTTGAAAAAGTACAATTTAAGATTTTAGCTCAAGTAGATTGTGGCCGATTTGTAAACATTTATAAAGCGCCCTTGGTATTGTGCATGTCTTAAGCAGCTTGAACATAACAATCGATCCACTTACCCTATTAATGTTTCAACTACTATTTCCCTAGCACCCAAATTGCCCCATGGTTTTGCCCTTGGTTCTCTTAAAGTGGGAGCTGAACGAATAGTTCTATTCCCCTTATATCCAGGTAAAGCTCAATCTATCAAAACTTAGTCAATTTGAAATTAAGTAGATACAGAGCTATATATAGAAATAAGAGGAATCTCATAAGCATATAAACCTAAAAAGTCTATAGACAGGTCATCAGTTCGAGTCACCATGCGGGTATGATTGAAATCCTTTAATTTTTTTTTTTAAAAAAAAACATTAAAACTGCATTTAGTAAAAGGAAACTTTTGTTATTGTTTCCTTCTATGCAGTGTTCACTCGAGACACCTTCTAGTCTTCTACATGATAACTAGAATCCTTGACGAACAAGTAACTAATTAAACCTGAAAGAACTTGCCAAAAATAAAAAACATGAAAGAAAACTTTTCGTGAGGAGAGTTGACCAAAGTGTTCTGCTAGGGTTTTGTCTTCTCTCCTTTTGCTTTATTTCATTCCTCTTTTCTCTTTCTTCTTCCTCAGCGAATACTCTCTCTTGGTCTTCAGTCTCATCTTCTTCTTCTCTCTTCTCCTTTGATCTTTTTCAGCCTTCTCTTTCTCGCCAATTCTTTTCTAGATCTGCATTTGGAATACTGAATATTGAAATCCCAGTTGGTAAAGAGTGTAACATACAAAAGGGTGAGGCCGACTTTTTTGTTTTTGTCGGTAATATACAAAAGGGTGTCGAACATCTGGTCAGAAGCGCAGAAACCTAAAGCTCCGCAGGCCAGTCTCTCCAGCTCTCCTCTTTCAATTATTTGTGTTACAGATAATTGAATTAATTTGGCGACTATGAAATATGAATTTGAATTTTTGTTTATTCAATCTCATTATCACAAAATTATCTTGATTTCTTTTGCACATGTGAATTAAGCGCTTCCGACGAGTAGTGCATATATAACCATGAATTCATGAATTAATTGGCTGTAACATTGTATTTGCATAATGAGTTGGCTATATATATATATATACATATATATCTACGTATTATAGTTTTTCTTCTTCTTCTTTGGATTGGCATCCATGTATAACTATGATTTGGCTCTTGAATTATGGCATGCATACTGTGCTAAAAATGCCTAAGATGTCTCTGAATGTCTTATATTTTTTATGCATGCAGGGCACCTTCTCAACTAATTATGCAACCATACACGAGAGACCCTCTATACACTATTTACGAAAGCGTGAGAGTTCTCAGGGTACCTTGTGAAACATGTTCTGCAATTTTTCTTTCACTCATCAATTTAAGCAGACATAATATAGTGAAACATGCACAGCGTAGGAAGCCAATTGATTCTACTAACCCTAAGGAAAAACTACAAGCATTTTGGAATACGGTACAATTTCAGATGGCTATTGGCTTTTCTTCATTATCTTTCCTTTGCATCATTGGAGACTCCTTCTGATTCTATGGTGTGTTCTTTGATTAGCTCTCGGTTGAACAACAAAAAGTTCTTTTTGTCAAAGGTGATGCTATTCTAGCTCAAGTCAAAGTTCCAGATTCTTCAGTAAAGAAGGATTTGGAAGAATTTGCTCAGAAATATGCACATTTAATCAAGTGTACCTCACAACTCAAAACTCGTCTTGCTAGCAAGTTTCAACATGAAGACCCTTATCTTACTCGCGAGAGTAATTATTTCACAGCTGCTTCTGCCCTCTTGGTAAAAGAATATTATTGTGTTTGTGATACATGTTCGTCGTTGTGATTTTAAAACTCCACTTTTAACTATTTGAATATTATTGTGTTTGTAATACATATAAGTTTGTTGGGACTTGTGTTTAACTAAGAAATTGAATGCAAATGTTAAATCAATTCCTTTGTTATTACTTTCTGTTTGTTAATGGATCTTATACATACATGTTTATTTTCTTGCAGGAAATTGTCGAAGCTAAATCTTCTAGGTTTCCCATAACTGTTGAAGATTTGTTTTCTATTTTAGATAAAGCAAGTGAAGGAACATTTCTGTTGGGTGAATTTTCATCGGTGAAGCAGTCTATGTTTGAGAAGAACAAAGATGATGTTGGCCTGATTGACGTAGTTGCTTATACCAGCTTTATACTGGAAAGGCAATTGGTATTTTTTTTTTTTGATAAGCTCTTTTTTTATTTTCTCACTCAGTTCAAAATGTTAATCTTTCAATATCAGATACTAAATGCAGACATTATTCATGTCTGATTGAAACATGTACTACATTACTACTTGATCTAACTAGTTTGTTTATGGTAATTTTTTTTTTTTGGTTGTTTTCTATTGCTCAATCAGTTAGAAGAGGAGCGTAATCATTTCAAGTTGGTAGGCAATCTCTTAGTTTATGTGATTTTACTTCCACGCCGTCTATGTTGTTTTTATGTTTAAATGTTGTATTCATTATACATTGCTCAGCTAGAAGAAAAAGCTAAGGCAGGTTATGAGGAGCTGATTAACGAAGAAGCTGCAAAGAGCAGGTTTTTTCTTACTTCTGTGCTTTCTTTTGCTCGGTACTTCGGTAGAAAGTGGAAATTACTTATCGATGCATGGAACATAATTTTTGAAGGCAACTACATAGAATACCGATCAATCCTGAAACATTTTGAAGCTTCAAGCATTTCCAAATTCGCATATACACATTTCTTTATAATTTGTCCTCTGATTTTAGTTTTTAAATCTCAACAGTCAAAAAGCAAAGAAAAAGAAAAAGAAACAGCCAAAAGGTCAAGAGATTGCACATTCAAACATTGACATCAACTGGTGGAACACCAATGCCAATTGAACCGTCATGTTCTCCGACTTTGCAGAACTATATAGATGAAACATCAGTTACGTCCTGATGGCAAAACCAGAATCTTGATAGCCTGAACCATGGTGTTGATGGCTTGATGCAACTAGCTTGCAGGATTTGTCTTTTCAAGGATACTATATATCTAGAAAAGTTATTTTTCCATCTTTCTGGGTGATCTTTAATTTTATCTGTTCTCTCTTTTTATGGTTGGTTTTCTAATTGGAATTGATGGGAAAGATGTCATATCACTTGTGAAATAGTGATTAATATCCTTGTTTTGATTTGGTTTTTAGATCAATGAATTCATTTGATTAGATGAGATTGTGCTGCTGGCTGGACATACAAAAGAAAACTCCAATGATCGACATCTTACATTAAATCAGTAGTGTGATATGAATCTGAACTATGAAATAAAACCAAAAACACAAGTTTATCTGAACTATGACTTAAAATGCCACTAAAGCTGCAATTTTCCGTAGTTTCATCCCGTGGCTTCACAGTTCAGGAATATATGTAGCTGGGTTTATTGATCACTTATTGCTGCTATAAATTAAATCTTGACAGAATGGATGATTTGTTTAGAATATGAATCCCTAATTGTGTAGCAGATGTTTTAGGCTAATCATGCTAATGGTATTTGTTAGAAACAGTATGCTTAAGCAATCACAAACACAAAATTTAGAACCTATACTAGATCAAACATGTATATTCAAAAACTGAATTCTATTCCAGCAGTGTTTGGAAATCTCCTTGAGTTAAATCCAAGTGAGAAGAAATCTCCTTGAGGAAGATTCAAGTGAGGTGAAATCTCCTCTAGACAGATCTTGGAGAGGTAATATCCCCTTGAGATGGATCCGAGTGAAGAAGAAAATCCTTAACGGATCCCTTTGAGACAGATCTAATCCTCCTCAATGGAAACTGATTTCTATTCAAACTGTAACACTGAATGTAAGAATGAACTAGGGATTGAAGACTGCATATCAATATTCCTGAGTCTGCAGAAAACTAAATAAAAGAACATGAACCCAGAAAACTTACTCGATGCACTCCCACTGTCCATGATAGCCTTCTCCTAATTTCAGCCTTATGTTCTTTTAGTATATGAGACTAAAACAAGTACAACTCGTGTATTAGAAGGGACCAATCTGACATATATATATACAGCAACCTTGCAAAGCAGTTCCATCCATAAAGAAACTGCTGCAATACCTTAACTGCCTATCAGCTTTAACTGCTTGTCTAACTGCAACCCGATTTTGAATTCAAATAACAGATAAACTTGTCTTAATATGATATATATCATAAGCTTAAACTATAGTCTAAACCTAGATTAATTACATATGAAGAATATATGTGCAGAATACAAACTCTAAAACAATGTCTTGTTCCATAAGCAATGTTAATTTGCTTACAGTATTAGCTTAAGAACTTAATTACAAGAAGTCCTTACTTTAAACAGTACACATCGAAAGTTCAAATCGAAACAGGACCCTTGCTGATCAATTCTAGGCCATCTAGATTGGAGACCTTGAGCTCTTCACTGCTTCCCTTTCACACAAGGTCATCGGGGAGCCTCTGTTTTGCTTTACTGGTTTGCCTCGATTATTAATAAGGGAATGCGTATGTTTTCTCAGTATGTGTTTTTAGGACACCACTCCATTTCCGTCATCGGCAACTGCCCAGATCGAGGCCAACAGCGCCGCCGTGCAATGCACAAGACCAACAGACCTCGCCAACGTTCCAGCAGATCAGCGCCCTGAGAGCACCTTCTTCTGTGCAATTTGATCAGAATCATTGGCCACCTGTCTTCTGTACCGCCGCCAGCCAATTCCAATTGCAAAGAATCCCTGATGTGCCGGACTCGACACGCTCCACGATTCATCATCCATTCGCCTCATCGGAGGAGGGCAACCGCTGATCTGCACCTTGGTTTTCCGCCACCTTCAGATTACTTAGAAGGGAGGCCGGTATAGGCCGCCATTGACGGAGCACAGAGCTCCAGAGGCTAGGGTCTTCCATATCTCACCTTTGCAGTTTAAAATTATGTAGTCTTGTTTGATTAGGAAGAAAAACTTCCTATTCCTATTTAAATTTGGGTTATGTTTCCTAATTTGATTATGTAGTTGGCTATGTTTACTTTCCCGATTTGATTTAATAGGTTGGCTATATATAATACCTACAAGATGCATGGGTTAGTAGAAAATTCAAAGGAAATTCTCTTAACCGTACTACTATCTCTGCTCTACGTACACACCAATCAATTGTGGGTGAGCTTGATGGGATCTTCCGCAAGTACTACTCGTTATCATTCTCTGCTGAACGAATCTTTGCTGAATGCTGGGACTAATACCTTAGAAACTGCCGCTTCCTGTTCTTGGACGTTGAACGACTATATAAATCATAGTCATGTTTCCTCACGATGGCAGCAAAACGGTCGTCCCATTCCTTTGTGTGTTAAATTCCTTAGGTTTGTTCAACATGCTGCAACGACTCTTAAGCTGATAAACTTCTTCTTCTTCTTCTTTTTTTCCCTTTTCTTGGCCAACTCTCAAGCTAGCCGTCGCTAGCTGTAGACTACATGCACGATAAATATTCTCGTCTTCTAATTTATATATTTTTAATATGTATACTGTGCATAGGTCCATTATTGTTGAATTCGCACGATTGGAGTCCTGTGGAATAAAGCATGGATTCATCGGACCTGAGCATATCGACATCGACGACGATGGCAGACTCAACTTCGTCTATATTCCACCACCTACTTGTGTAATGAGAGAAGTAACGGCCTGTGATGGGACATACAGGGAAGTAATTCGAGAAAATCTGGTTTTGAAATTACTTGGCGACCCAAACACCTATGGAGGTGAAGAGTACAGGCACTTTGTTCAAAGTATAACCTCAATAAACCTGTAAGTTGAATTTAAGAGTTTGCTGCAGCCTGAGTGTATATATTTTGGTTTCTTTTATTATTAGTCAAGTATTAACCTTTATTGATTACTTCTTTTTTACTCTGAAGGTTTAAGAACCTGTGGTATCATCCTTCATTGCAGTCATCAATGGAGAAGTTCTATTTCCCCCTTGAGGCCAAGATTTGGCTTAATCACCATGATCTTTGTCGCGATTGGAAAAATAAGTGGAGAAACATGTCCAACAAAGATAGGCCGTATTACAAATATACTATGGAAGAGCTGAAAGAGAAGATCGGAGCTTACTCAAACGGTTTTCTTCGTGTTGTTTTGTTTATGGAAGCGGAAAAAAGAACAAAAGAGAAAGAAAGACTTCATGAAATGGGAGCTGAGCAACAGCAGGAATATTTGAGCAAAGAGAAGAAGCAAAAGAATAGAGTTGATGTGGTCACAATATTTAAAATAATCAGGAATATTACCGTTCGCATAGTTGAGACGCTCAAGGACGCTGGAGAAGAAGTTATGGTATGTATGCAAATTACATTACATTTTTTTTTTTGGCTAAAAGTTACATTATACTCTTTGAAAGAAACATAATATGTATCTTCACTTTTTCACAGACTCAATTGCAAGTGGTAAAAGCTCTTCAGGAATTATTCCCTGGGTTTCTCCTCGATTTGTATGATTTTCTTGTGCGCATTGACAATGCCAACTTGGACTTCCTGTATGTACCATCCATAACGGCCCGTCAGTATTGAGGTATTTTAGTTTTTCTGATCCATTATGGCTTTAATATGGGAAATTAGTCTAACCTCCAACAATATATTCCCCATTGATTGTACAATTTTTCAATTTTTTTTTTTTTGGAATGATTTGTACAAGAATATTAACCAATCGAATTTTATGGTCATCATTCCTTAAATATTCTAAAAGTGGATGATCAGGTAAACACCACTCAACTGACTCAAAATTTGTATTAATTCACTTTGTTTTTTCTACAGGTATTGGCAAGCAGTTAAATGGTGAGACCTCAGGAAGAAGGAAGAAAAAAAACATTGCCAATATAGATGCTTTATTTGCAACTAGGAGGACTATACTTCAGCTATACTTACTTCGGTCACCTGGCTGGCCATAAAAACGTTTGTCATGGATAATAGCAGTTTAGACTTGATTTTTATCAGTTTGTGTAATAGCAAGTTTGCTTATAGAGGTGAAATCACTCCTTACAATCATAGAAAAATTAGTGTGAATCGTACAAATTGAGGATTGTAATTTAATTATGACGCCCATATTGATTTGCTTAGTTGTTTATTTTTTCATTGAGGATTGTAATTTAATTATGATGCCAATATTAATTTGTTTAGTTTTTTTTTCCTTTCTTTAAAAAAAAAAAATTAGCCCACATGTCGTGAGAATCAAATCTATAACATTTACAATATTCGAATTATAAATTATCAACAGGTCACAGCTCACTAATATTTTGTTTAGTTCGATCTTCATTTCAATTTTGTTGGTTCTTTTGGTAATTATTTTAGTTTGTGGGTTGATTCTTTGTTTGTTGAAAAAAAAAAATCTTTGTTTCTACTTGTTGATTAATTTATCGACATATAAATGTTGCCCACGTGCATACTTATGTAGTTTAAGTGTGTGGACAAAAATCACAAAATGTAGAATGAAATTCCCCTCATTAGTCATTACTAAGAGATATTCATGCCTAACATTTGCAGTATTTAAAAATGGGTTTTTCTAAATGTACCCAACAAATATCTAAATACACCCAGCACTTCAAATATTGTCATGTACTTTCCAACTTTACCCTTGCTTTGATTTACAAACCCAGCAACCAGATCCAAGAGACGTCGACAAGACTACGAATTACTCTCACAATTGGACCTCAACTCTATTTGTCTCCCTCATGGAGAAACCTTCGGCATTCCAAGTGACAATGAAGGTATCGGCAATGATGTGAATTTGGAGCTGCAGTCCAAGTTCAGCAACATAATCGTTGTTGATATAACCTTCCGATGGTTCTGATTGAGAAGTTTGAGAAGCTTGAAATGTCATTCGCATAATTTACAGCAAACTAGCAATAACATTCTGGTGCCCACTAATCAAGGAAGACGGATTTTGGATGCCTCTTGAACCCGAAACGCAAAAGACCATGGGTTATGTGCTACTTCATTGAGTTCAATACCACTCTGGAACCCAAACTTGCCAGGGAGAAGATTCATGGATACAAGCTGAACAGATCACACATTTTTGTTGACAGCATGTTTAATGACTTTGTTTGATTCATGAAAGTTCCTTATCAGTGGGCTCCTCTAGAAACAAAAGTAGTGTTCTCTCTCTTTGGTCTCAATTCTCAAGTCTTAATTGTGATGATAGAGATGACATTTAGGTTTATATCGATCGAGTATATGTTTGCTGGGTTTGAATGGTGCTTGCCGCCTAGAAGATTGCTGGGTTTTTGGGTGGGTGTATTTTACCTAAGGGTAAATTTGGAAAAATAAAACACAATATCGTAGGGCTGGGTGTGTTAAGATATTTTCTGGATACATTTAGAACACCCTTAAAATTAAACAAAAAATGCCCAACACATTAATATAGCGAAGTCTAAATATCTATGGACCGAGGTCCCTTTTCTTTTTTTTTTCTGTGTCTTGAAAGTTGGTCGAAGTCTATATAATCAAAGTGATACACAAGGTTCAAAATATCAGTCACTAGAGATATTTCCCTCATGTTTAAGAATATATCGACAAGGGTGATTTTATTTTCACATCCTTTTATCTTCATATACATTCTCATTTAACTTTTCTTTTTTGGTAAAATTAAATTCCCCTAATACCCTTCCAAGAACTTTTTTTTTTTTTATCAAAAAGAACTTCATTAATAATGAAATATTACAACGATTTGTGGAACAATACTCGGCAAAAGTACACCGACATGGTGACTATTACCCGAATAGTGATCCAACTAGACTTCCCAATGGAAATCCATACTGACAGACTGATGGGGTCAAGAAGGCCCCGACTCCAAACAAAGCAAAGATTGGCTAACTTTTAACGCCTTTTTTGCAAGTCGGTGAGCAACCTTGTTGTCTTCCCGCTTCACAAAGTGGCAACTACGAATGGGAAAAAACTTAACTAAAGACTTAACTTCATCAATGATATGACCTTCAAAACTTAGATCATCAGAACTATCATGTAGGGTGTTGATAACTGAAAGAGCATCACCTTCTACCTCCAGGTTTGAGAATCCAACGTGGATCGCAAAGCGGAGTCCATGTAATAGTGTTAAGGCTTCTACTGACCTGGAAGGAATATTGCCCACCTGTGGAACAGCTAAAGCCCCTTTTGACAACCCTTGATGATCCCTGAACACCACGCCCAGTCCACTTACTCCATTTTTCACATCACATGCCCCGTCAAAATTCATCTTCAGAGACCCTATTCTTGGAGCTGTCCAAACCACTTGATTTTGGAGACCTGTTACATTTCCAGCTTTATTTGAATCCCTTGTATGCTCGCCATGATTGTGCCTCTCACCAGCTAAGCTAAGTAATCTCAATAGGGTCTATTGTCGTTTCTCCATGTCGAGAAAGATTTCTATTTCACCAAAGCCACCAAGTTATAGAACAAAAATAATCAAACTCGTTACCTACTGCAGTTGAAAGAACATGGAGTACAAGATCCATAAAGGTAGGTTCTTGCCACACTTTGCATACCCCACTTAGAAAAGTCTTCTTCCTTATTTTTTTTTTGCTTTTGGACACTCCCATAATACATGCAAGACCGACTCCACAGGGTGACCACACTGCCAACAATAAGAATCTTCCAGAATCTTCCTTCTTTTCAAATTTTCCGCGCATGGCAAGAAATTTTGCATTGCTCTCCACATAAATACTCGCACTTTATGTTGTGTATTGATGCTCCAAATTCTCTCCAACACTTCCTTCATTCTATTTGAACTCGAACTAGGCTCAGCTCCCCCTTCCAAGAACTTAAATAAATAAAATAAATAAATAAATATAAAACAAGGAGAGAGACGTTGTGAACAAGATAGAAGTTGCAATCTAGGTTGACGAGCGACGAAATAAAATCGGCAAAGGGGCGAAACTTTTGTTCTTCTCCTACACCAATATTTGCATCATGCCCTATTTTTTCAGATTAATTGTTAAAAATTATGGTTTATCTTTCCTATTAAAATTACTAGAATTGATCTTTAGTCTTGATCATGATGTTCTTCATGATTTCTATGACACTAATTTTGATGAGAACGAATTGATCAGCTTGATTGGGTTAGTTGGCTTACAGTTTTGTCAAGATAGTTTTCTTCCATAAGTTTTGTTGAATTGCATTCAAGTTGAAGTTAATTAACTAATTGCATGATGACCAAGTGATGAAACGGTTTGAATAGAAGATTGTTATCAATGTTGTATTCTTCCACTTAAGTTCACCTGAATTCCATAATTGTAAGTGGAGCAGTATTATTATTATTATAATTTTTTTTTTCGCTTAAAATATTATTTATTGAAAGGAAAAACACAGCTACAAAAGGGGGACATGAAGCCAATATACCCCTAAGGAAAAGAAAAAATAAAATTCAAAAGGCATGACCAATTGAATCAAAAGTTTATACGTCAATTGGCATCCAATTGCGGGTATGATAGGGATCCTACGAACTAGTTTGACAATGTTTAGTCTTCAATTTTTTGTCATGAGTCTCTAGTAGAGCCCCAAGAAGATTCTCATCTTCTAAGATTGCGTCATCCTCATCATACGAAGAGTTGAAAGAATTGATGTCAGACCGAACATAAATAGTCTGCCCAATGGGTTCTTCATTTTCCAAGTCAACCCAATAAAACCTTGTTTGAACATTCTGTCGTGAAGAACTTGTTGGAATTGGACTCGTTGTCGGGTTCAACATGTCCTGAACTACATCATCAACGCTAATAGCATTTGAGCTCTCAATTTGTATGTCATGTTGAACATCATTTTGAAACCAAATTTCCATTATATTCATCCCATTCTTCACTAGAAAAGTCTACCACAATCTTCTCCCATGATCTCCTTCACGCTCTGCTGAAAGAACTTGAAAAGAATTAGACAAAGGTATTGAAGAGACACGTTGTACATACGAACAAATAGCTAAACTTGAAAGAACTTCCCAAAAAAAAAGAAAAAAAAAACAGATATGGTTGGGATATTTAACCAAAGTTAATGGAGAAAAAGGGGTTCTGCTAGGGTTTGTCTTTCTCGATCTGTTGAATTCTCTTTCTTAATCCTCAGTGAAAATTCTCTCTTGGTTTTCAGTCTCATCCTCTTCTACTCTCCTCTTTTGTTCTTTTTTCATCAGCCTTCTCTTTCTCGCCAATTCTTTTATAGATTTGCATATGGGGAATACTGAATCTTGGAATCCTAATTGCTAACGAGTGTAACATACAAATGGGTGAAGCCGACTTTTTTGTTTTTGTAGGTAATATACAAAAGGGTGTCTAATATTTAGTCAGAAACGCAGAAGCCTAAAGCCCATAAAACCTCTCTTATGCATTCCGCATGTCAGTCTCTCCAGCTCTATATCCTCTTTTAGTTTTGTGCAAGGATTGAAATATTTGCAATATTCCGATATATCCCCTGATAACTCTCTTTTTTGAGGGACCGATATATTTTAGGGGGTTGATCTCTTATCTTCTAGAATTCTACCATTTCAGCGCAATTTCTCCAATATATTAGATATTTTGGATATATACCGGGTAAAGTGAAGAAATATTTGTAAAATCTGATAGAAAAAAATAAAAAATAGAAAAAACTCAGTAATTCTTTAAATGCAAATATGTGTGAAAAGAGATCTCCTAAAGACAAATATTGGTGAGGAAAAATCCCCTCAAGGTGAATCTAGGTGAAGAGAAATACCCTTAAGGAGATTATGGGTGAGAAGTAATTCTCTAATGCAAATCTGTGTGAGGAAATTTCTGATGATGATGAAGATGACGGAAGTGAAACAAGTGGTGGAGGTGAAAGATATGAATATGAACAATCTTTAGTGAGTGGAGGATTAAACCAATTTACCTGTGAATGTAATTTTGATCATGTAACTTAAGATGAAGACCATGGAGCTAGAATATCTAGTCATGGTACTCAAGAGAAGAGCCGATATGGGAGGAGGACTAGATGTGCAATTGATGATCAAATTACCCCATATGATGTTTCTTAAATTACCTTAAGTTTTAACTATATCAGTTTAGGCACAGAGCACAATAGGGCCTCATATGAATCTCTTGAAGGCTACAATCAATTTGGCTATGAATATGGATATAATCAATATGAAGAAGTACATGATTGATCATCCAATTGGATTCATCCTTATTATCCCCTTATATGAAAAACAGTCGGTAGCACTAAAGAAATCTATAACTATCATGTTCATCACTATAATTCATTCTATATGAGTTATATGTTTTGGTCTGATTATTGCATTTTTGTAGACTAGTGAAAGACTTTTCAACCACCTAGAGTCTTTTTTTTGAATGTAAATGAAATTGATATTCATATATATTTATATGTAATTCTAATAAATTGATTATTTCAAAAACGATATATTTACCCGAATACCCTGTATTCTTTTTCTACCAAGTCCTAAACATACCGAGCGAGTCCATAGACTTACGAAACGTAATGGATCCTAGGCTTTGTTTGTGGCTTAAGGCCCCATGTTGAGCACAAATCCATAACGTAACTATACACAAGGGACACATTACTAAGCCCTAAATAAACGTCGAAATTTGAAAGCCCATGTTGAGCCCACTCTTATCTGAAAACAAACCCTTAAACCCTAAAAATTTTGCATTATAAAGACGCACGCAAACACTTACAGTCCTCTCACAACCGCGCCTCTTTCTCATAAACCCTAAAACTCAGCCGTTTCTTCTCTCTAAGCTCGCAGACATGGCACCTCCTCGAGGTAACACCCTATACTCATCAATCACTCCTCTTCTTCATCATCTATTTTGTCTGTCTTACCTCGCCTCTGTATAGTCTAAGAAGACCCATCAGTTATCTTAGCTTTGTTGATTGGTTTCTTGCTCATTTGCATGTACCCAGTTTAGTATTTCGGTTCTTGTTCATCT
The DNA here is from genome assembly GCA_025331145.1 of Rosa persica. Taxonomy (NCBI): domain Eukaryota; kingdom Viridiplantae; phylum Streptophyta; class Magnoliopsida; order Rosales; family Rosaceae; genus Rosa; species Rosa persica. Next base: position 42,519,996 of record WFKR01000001.1, read on the forward strand.
AATTCCAAAACCCAGAACCCAAAACTCAAAACCCTGTTTATATTGAACTAATATGTGCAAGTTCATATTGAAACTACTTTTCTGATGTGTGTTTTCGGTTAATCATTACATTATACTAGTTTCTGGGTTGTGTTTCTGTGAAGTTTTAGCAGGAGGTGTTGTTTATTGATTTGTGGGTTTTTTCTGTAGGCCGTGGTGGTTCTGGTGGGTTCAGGGGTGGAAGGAGTGATGGAGGGAGAGGCCGAGGTGGAGGCCGTGGTTTCGGTGACAGAAGTAACAGTGGTTTTAAGCCCAGTGGAGGCCGAGGTGACCGTGGTGGTCGGGGCCGTGGTGACCGCGGCCGTGGAAGAGGTGGCCGTGGGGGCAGAGGAGGAATGAAGGGTGGAACCAAGGTTGTGGTTGAGCCCCATAGACATGCTGGGGTTTTCCTTGCTAAGGGTAAAGAAGATGCTCTTGTGACCAAGAACATGGTCCCCGGAGAAGCTGTCTACAACGAGAAGAGGATTTCCGTTCAGGTAGCGACTTTAATTGGCGGTTTGGAGTAATTGTTTCCGTAAGCTGTGTGTTGTAGTTTTTGTTTTTATTGCTGTGTATTGTGGCTTAAGGAATTATTTTACTTATTTCAGCAAGAGGATGGAACAAAAGTTGAGTATAGGATTTGGAACCCTTTCCGTTCCAAGTTGGCAGCTGCTATTCTTGGTGGTGTTGATGAGATCTGGATTGTACGTTTCAATTCCATGGTTTGGTGCATTCTGTTCAATATTCACTACTGTTGAGAATTTTCAATCTAATGTCTTGGTGTTTGTTTATGTGATGAAGAAACCTGGTGCCAAGGTTCTCTACCTGGGGGCTGCTTCTGGTACCACAGTCTCTCATGTCTCCGACCTTGTTGGCCCTGTAAGTTCCTTTTCGTATAGAAGTTCTTTAATTGTTTTAATTGAGAGCAGCTTCTTATAATTGATGTTGCTTTTGTAGACTGGATGTGTCTATGCAGTGGAGTTTTCTCATAGAAGTGGCAGAGACTTGGTAAACATGGCCAAGAAGAGAACTAATGTCATTCCGATTATTGAAGATGCAAGGCATCCAGCGAAATACCGTATGCTTGTTGGCATGGTTGACGTCATATTTTCTGATGTTGCACAACCCGATCAGGTTTGTTTCTTGAGATTTGTTTTAGCTAATAATTCTTGTATTGTGTGGTTGATGGTTGCTTATGTCTTCATATAATTATGCAAATGATGAGTTTACTCGGATTCCCCTTCAAGACATCTTGAAAGATGAAAGCTCGAGTTTTCTGATGCATGTCTTGTAGTACTGAAATGGCCCCTTTGTGTGTGTGTTTTCTTTGGGTTAATTTGGTATCCTTTATGCTTATTCCTTTAGAAAATTTTGCAAATAGTTTCCACATAGTTCTTATGTCAGTGTTCTTTGATATTTGTTCGTAAAGTCAGTTGTACAAATGTTGTTTTTCTTGGTATTGGGCATGTGACGAGTTACTCGGATTCCCCTTTAAGACTTTAAGGGTGCTGTAAAACCGAGTTTCTGATGTTCTTATGTTTGAGAATTTGTTTTTTGTGATGCACTGTCTTGCATCTTTCCCATATTTTACTCTCTCATACACTCTGATATTTCTAGTAAGACTAGACTTTGTTCTATGATTTTCTGGTGTCTGCCCTGAAGATAATTATGTTAGTTTTCTTGTATCCTTTTCTGTAAAAGTTGTTGTACAAGTTTTTCGTGCGTGGTATTGGCAAGTGACGAGTTACTCGGATTCCCCTTCAAGATCTTTGGGTGATGCAAAACTGAGTCTCTGATGCTCCTTTGTTTGGTATTTTGATTTTGTGGTTTTACTTCTTTCCTCACTCTCTTTCTCTGATGTTTTTAGTGGACTACTTTGTCTTTATGATTTTTGTGGTGTTACTTCATACTTTTCCATATAGTTTCTATAACATTTGTTCTCTGTATATCGAGTATGTAATGAGTTTCTGTCCATTTTTTCCTTCTAGACAATATCGGTGATGCAAAACCAAGTTTTTGGTTCTCTTGTTTGTTGTGTGTCTTGGTGTTACTTTTTTCTTTCCATATCTACAACCTTTGTTAAATTTGAGTATGTGATGATGTGGCCAGTTTCTTTCATCTTTCTTTCTAGACATTATCAGTGATGCAAAACCAAGTTTTTGATGCTCTTGCTTGTTTCAACTTCTGTGTCTTTTGATTGCATGTCTGTCTTATTGCTGCAAGACTAAACTTCAATGTTTCCAACTATGTATCTAGATGTCAATAGTTTGTTGGGTTTTGCTTCAATATATGCATCTTTTTTTTTGTTGGAATTTTTGAGCGTTTGACCAAGTACTTGGATTCCTTTAATCTGATGTTTTGGTTTAAAGATTTTGATATTTTGGGTTTTGATTTCTTAAAGTCTTGATTGCACTTTTTGTCCTGTTTGCCGGAAAATTCCTAATTATGTTGTTGAAGCACAATCAAGGGTGACTACCCAAATGTACCATGTTCTTGTAATCTTACACATATTTTGTTGTTTTTGCCACCCATGCAGGCCAGGATTCTAGCTTTGAATGCATCATATTTTCTTAAAGCCGGAGGGCACTTTGTCATCTCTATAAAGGTTTGTTTAGTGAATATGTTCTATTCCCCTCCTCATAAGACGTTAGTTGCTAAAGTGGCTTAATCTAGGTTTTAATAAATGCTTGCTTTTTTAATCATTTCAGGCTAATTGTATCGACTGCACTGTTCCTGCTGAGGCAGTGTTCCAATCTGAGGTGAAGAAGCTGCAGGCCGAACAGTTTAAGCCTTTTGAACAAGTGACTCTTGAACCTTTTGAGCGTGATCATGCTTGTGTGATTGGTGGTTACCGCATGCCAAAGAAGTCAAAGGCTACTGCCTAGAATGTCTGTAATCCATGAATCAATAGCTTAGTTTGCCTGAGAAAAGGATGAAATGTAAACCCGACAATGCTTTTCCTTTATATCTCATTACCTTGTTGGTCTATGTAGTTCTGAACATCTTAGTGATCTTTTTGATTGATATTTAAGTTTTCATCTTTTATTTTGATGTCCAAACGAGCACTTGTATTAGTTTTATCACATCTCTGCTAGTAATTTTCGACTGAAAGTGACCTGAACTTAACACTTTTGAGTCTAGTTTTCTAAAGTAAGGTTATAAGCATAAAAATGAGGAATGCCTGTACAGACTTTTTCAACCACTATGTTTTAAACCTAAAGGTATTCAAAGGCCCAAATGCATACCTAAACGGATAAGCTAAAACACAACCACTGAAAAATGATGTTTTCTGGAAATCACGTCCCATCTCCAGTCCCTGTCTCCAAAATTGCTTAGAACTGGGAAGTAGACAAGCAGCAGATTAGGCTGCATGTGTATGTCTTCCTAGCAAATCGTAGATTCTGAGTAATCTTCAACGACAGAGGTATCAACGTCGTGTACTCTACCGCGGTCCTAGCCGGCTTCGTGGAGGCTAATGGGGTTATTGAATGTTAGTTGGGTCAAGCAGGAGCAGGACTTAAGAAGTGAATAAGGACTGTAAGAGAGCTGGGAAGTGGGAATCAGCTGTCAGATAAGGAAACCCTAAAAACCGAAAAAATTACTGATAAAATGTAAAAGATATGTCAGAAGTGGGATTTGAACCCACGCCCTCTCTCGAGGACCAGAACTTGAGTCTGGCGCCTTAGACCACTCGGCCATCCTGACAGTTTTGTTCATCTTGTAAGCCAAGATCATACTCATCAAAGTAAAGCAAAAAAAGCTTAATTCCATAGTGATCATATAAAGCAAAATAAAAAATATTGAAAATGTTTGTGTTTCAGTAGTAAGCTATAAAGACCCATTACAATCTACAAACCACAATTTAGATGGTAAGCTAAAGTAATTTACAAATCAAAGCGCAAAAAGAAATAAAAAATGTCAGAAGTGGGATTTGAACCCACGCCCTCGTTAGAGGACCAGAACTTGAGTCTGGCGCGTTAGACCACTCCGCCATCCTGACACCTGTGATAAACATCCCAATTCTATTATTATAAGTTATACTATTTATTTTTTATTTTTTATCTGAACTCTGAAGGCAAAACTTGATGACTTTTTTGCTTATTCCTTTTGATGACATTGTTGTAGATCAAAGTGTTTCTCCACGGTAGACTTGATAGATTTTTTTTTTTTTTTTTTTAAAAGACAAACTTGTCTTGTGAATTGCATTTGGTTTCGGCTATTGTTGCTTGTTGCCTCTCACACTTGGTTGCTTAAGAGTGTTTGTGATTTGATATTCTAGTGCCATTGCTTTAAAACTTGCAGAGCAAGTGAAAAGCTCTTTTTAGCCATTTAGGATTCTTACACACATGTATTGATCTTAACCTTGTCTTGAATTTCAATACCGAGGTTATGTAAACAGTAAAAGTAACAGTACTAAATGACTTGGAACCTTAAAATGGATTATGATAACCTACTTGGAATCAAAATCCACAGGTGATGTCACTGAACAAATTAACCATGCTGGTCTCAAATCTCAAATGGCGAAAAACACAAAAATTTGGAAGCCTTAGCTTCCCTACACAGTAAACATGGTTTACGGAGAAACTAAGCGGAAGAATAAGAGGAACTTCATATAATATTATGATTATTTTCAGCCATCGTCTCGCCTTTTATATCTTGACCTCCCCATTTCTTCATTCGGTCTGAACTTTCTTCCACCTGCGGAAAAAGAAAATGAACCACAGTTAATCATTTATTTTCAATGAAGTTTGTTAGAACATGTTGTGCTGGTAAGTTTAAATCACAGCTAGCTATAAGAGACTTTTAAAGTAATTACCTCCTTGTTCCAGTTGGTTCTATAAAGTACTATAATGAGCAGCAAGGTTTGAAGTGCTGTTCCACATATCATGCCTCCCCAAATTCCCTACAATATATTTGAACATATCTGATTGAAATTTGTAATACACATGAAAAGAATGTCGGAAACTTCACAAACCGTAACGTATTACTTACTGTCACTCCCATGTCTAGTGTATAACCAAGAAGGAATCCGAATGGGAGCCCAAAAATGTAATAACAACCCAAGTTAATATAAGCCACAATTCCTTGCCATCCACCTCCGATAGCAACACCTGAAAGCATCATCCAGGTTTTGTAAACAGTGAATCAAAGGTGAAGAAAAGAAGGATACTCTTCTCTTGCTTTAAGAGGATGGAAGCCAACAAACACGATTTATTGATACCTGAAATCACAGGCTGGACACTGTTGAGAACCATGGTGATCCCGAGAAGCCATGCTAGCTTTGAAACAGCTGCTTGCAATTCGGCGTTGCTTGTGAAGATGACAGAGAAGTAGTCTTTGGTAATCAAGATAACAACCATGCAAAAAATTCCAATCAGCAGAGATTGAGCCACTGTCACATAGACTGAGTATTTAGCTGCTCTCGGACGCCCTAATCCAAGTTCATTAGAAACTCGAACACTAGAAGAATTGGAAGAGAAACAACAAATTAGTTTCAGAAATTTGGCATTAAAGCAGTAGTTACTTGAAGGAGACGCAAACTAGTAAAAGAAATTGAGTCTTGGTACTTACCTAATAGCAGCATTGATTCCAATGAACAGCATTGCTTCCCATCCATTGACATTCATGCTGAAATATCAATTAAGTGAATCAGATACCCCGTACTGAAAATTGAAACAACCAAACTATGAAAGTGAGTGGGATTAGTGGCGTTGTTACCATATAGAAAGCGAATCAAGAGCAATAACCGCATTGTCAAGATGGCCAGTAAGAATGATGATACTCATCATATACCAAATCTCAAGGCAAAGCATGACAGCTGATTCAAGTGAAAGCTTCACAAAGGCCCAAATGTCTTTGAAAGCCAACCATGAAAACCCGCTCCACCCTTCGTTACACCAACCAAGTATATAAACAAGCTGAGCAGTCACAATTTCCCAACCTGTAATGTCAAAAGCTATAGCTGCACCATATATCCCCCAATCGAACACGTAAATGAAGAGGAAAAGAAGTCCAATGTGAACCATTAGGGCTATGAATCCGATCCAAGCAAGAACTATGACCTTGCTTTGTGCCTGCAGGAACTTTTGGCAAGGGAAATTGATGGCAAGTGAGAATAGCTGAGGGATCACATACACGGTGAATGTTCCCGCCAGGTCCGCTACATCGTCATCTTGGCCAAGAAGCTTTAAGATTGGAGCAGAGAAGCAATAGAGTGGAGTAAGGAAAAGGCAGGTTGTCGATAGAATGATCCATGACCTTTGCATGTAGATACCAAGCATGTTAACTCGTCCAGCTCCAAATGCTTGACCACATAATGTCTCTAGTGCACTTCCCATACCAAGCTACAACAAATTTGTACAAATGAATTATAATGTGATTTGAATAATAGTGATTTCATTATTAATCCGTAGTCAACAGTCAAGAACTAAGATTTTGCTATGAAACTTTCGGTTGCTGTATATTGTCTATACATTTTATAATGCTCAAGTAACATCATAAAAACTGAAATGCGTCTCACAATGGTCAAGCCCATTATATATTCTTCAATTACCATTTCAAATCCATTTTAAGATTGAAAACAAATTAAATTTAGTGTGAGTTGCAATTTTGTTTCTTATTGGAAAATTTATGAACATGACGTATATGGTAAAGATTGGTAAAACAGAAATCCTATTACGAAACTCGAAACACACGGCTAAAATTGCTCTCTGGTCAAGATACATAAGCTAAAGGATTAGTATATGGTAATGAAAGGGATTACGAAGATAAGCCACACTCCAAAACGACTTGATACCAAAAGAAAAATGCAAAACGACAATACCAGATAAGCCACTTTAAAGTAAACTCACAGCTTCAAACAAAACAGAAACCGTAAACTTAAAGATACCAAAAGCATGAAAAAAAAAAAACAGAATAAAACAGAGTTTACGGGTTCCTCTAGTATTTAAAGTACAAAACTAATCCTTTTAATATCAGAAAGTTCGTCTTTTTCGAAAATGAGCAGCACCTAATCCGTAAGAAAATCAAGGAAAAAAGATCTTCTTTTTTCTTCAGCTTGTTTTTTTAAATACGAGACTTTTCCGAGATTTTCTCAACCGTAAAACAGAGTATGAGATATTTCAAATTTTCAATATTCGATTAACCACAAACATAGATTCGAAATTTGACTAGTTGATACTGATTCACCAAGATTATACACAACAATATGATACTCCAAAATCTACATACGATTTCGTAGTCACTCACCCTTGAATTCAAATCGAAACTCAATGAGTTCTTTAGTTCATTTTCGATTATTAGATTTTAAGTGAGAACACTACGTACCCCATTAGAAAAACCCAGAACAGAAATGAGGAGGAAAAATCTCACCCATAGAAAACGAGGAACGGCATTGCACGAAATCATGATTCAAATTAATCGAAAACAAATAACAAAAGAAGTGAAAGTAAGTTCTATATTACCATGAAGCCGAAAGAGAAGGTACTGATGACGGAGAGAGAGATAGAGACGGCGGAGAGCTCAAGGTTTCCGATGTGGCCGACGAACATGGTGGAGACGGAGTTGGTGCCGAAGTTGCAGATTATGGTGAAGGCTATAGGCCCACCAATCCTCCATAGCTTCACTGTTTCCTTCCACGCCACCTCCCGAGCCTGCTTAAAGCTTGTCACCGGCTCGTAGTCCGCGACAGCTCCGTTGGGCAGCAGCGGCGCCTCCATCTGGTTTTTCCGGCCACCGGAGGACAGGTGTACGATCCTGATCAAGTGGCAGCTAGCCTAGAGAGGCTATTAAAGGGGGAAGGATTGGTATTGGTTGGTTTGGTTTGGAGGACAAAATGCATGTATGCAAGTGTTGTTGCTACTTATAGGGTTTTAGAAGAAGCGAAGCTTCTTTGACTTTGACTTTTTACTCTTTCATTTTGACTGAAAAATTACCCAAGTCGTAGTTATCTGGTTCAACTGTTGAAAATTTGAAAAATGATAATCATATCATGTTTGTTTAAATCCCTAGTTAGTTAACGTTCAATCAAGACTTTCGAGTGAATACATGAACCCTAGATATTGCATTGATGCTTAACTAAAAACTATTGTCTCATAATGAACTCAATTCATATCCTTAGTGAATTGAGTATTTGTTTTTATCATTTAGGAAAGTTGTTCATATTAAGTACCGCTTTCTGATTTCATTTATGCATGGAGACACACCCACCTCGACTTTCATATAAATTTTGTGTCATTGTTATCTACTTTTGACTCATGAATCTATTTAGTTATTGTCTCAAATTGAACTTAATTCATATCCTTAACGAATTCGGTATTTGTTTTTATTATTTAGGAAAGTTATTCATATTAAGTGCCACTTTCCTATTTCATGAAGCCACATCCATTTCGATTTTCATATAAATGTTGTGTCACTGTTCCTACTATTGGCTCATGAATGATAAATCAATTATTGCATGATAATAATTAATTAAAATCAACATAAAAGAAAGATTGTGCGGCAAATGTGGTGTGCTTTTATGAATTTAAGATGAGTGTATTTAATGATGCTCATTATTATGTGCAATAATAATCTAAAAACAAAGGAATAGGCCCTTTTATTAGGTGCCAATGAACCTAGTTCTTTGCAGGTTTTATTCACTATGGCTGATAGATTTGGATTTAGCAATTTTTGTAGACTCCTCATAATCTTTGTACTCATTATTTGGTTAGCGTATTGTGTTATATCGTCTTAAAAAAATATATCAATGCTCGATCATAGTTCAAATCTCACAATTGATCGAAGAAGATTTCTCAAATCAAAGTTAGAACATTTTAAACAAACAGTCGGTTTTTCTCAAACTAAAAGTTGTTATACATAGTTATCATAAAGCACCGGAAGTCTATAAACTATTAAAAAGATAAGAGGCCTAATCCTAATTTTTTTTTTTGGACGTGGTGGCCTAATCCTAATTGGCTAATTCAAACAAAACATGGCATGCTCAATAATTCAATCTAGCTACCTCAGGCACTACTAGTCAATTTCATGAATGACTTTTAAGTTTTAACTCCATACTACTACTTTTTTCTTCCTCCCTATCATTTTCGAACGAAAAACGACAGCTAGCTTTTGGAGATTCGGACTATGACCAATTCAATTGTTCTCAATATCTCACCGTGGAAAGTCTCAAGTCTCCCATGATCCCATGCAATGAAACTAGTAGGAACAGTTGCTTATGCCAACTAACAGTCCGAACCTCCAAACAATAAATTGGTGAGAGTTTGGTGCCAAATATAATGTCGGGCGGGTTCGTTCTGTGCTGGTTCGCGTATAGAGGTGCTGGTTTTCAGAGCTTTAAGGGCAGATAAGCCAAGGATCCATAAATGACGACGTACGTGGATGAAGTATACACATATATTATACACAGATATTTTCACCAGAAAGGAAATACTGAAGTGGTTGATAAAAAAGATATGGTGTCCTAACCGAAAAGGTACGTGATCGATACGAGGTTGATCAGGGCCATTCCATCACAAAGTGAGGTCAAAGGCAAAATTTAGAGAGATCTTCCTAATAATTTTTCATTGAGAAAAAAAAATATCAGCAAAGCAAAGTTTAAAGTAAAACATAGCATATTATACAAACAAAATAAAATGTAACAATGCCGATAAAAAACAATAAAACTTGACTTTTTAACCACAAAATTTAGACTTTAGGCCTTGACGGTTTGTTATAAGTGTATCAACTATTTGAATTATGATTAAAAAATTAGAATAGAGGATGAAATTCATAATTGAGAAAGAGGAAGAGAAAGATTGCATCTATGCTTCTATGAGAGCCTGTCAATGGCTTAAATAGACATAAAAGGAAGAAATGCCACCATTTTTCTTTGAAAGAACCAGAGGGGAATCAAAAATTCATGTTTCAGCAGCTAACGTTTCATTTTTGCCCAAATTGGTGAAGTGAGAGTAAAACTTTTAGTTATCTTCTTTTCTAATCCCAGAGTGATGGAGAAAGAGGAAAGCTTGAGGTGTTTAACTTACAAATACAAAAGAAAAATAGGAAATTTTGAGGCTTCACCGAGTCACGGGTTTGATTTTATTGCCTCAACGTTGTCTTCTACAGACTGCAATTCTGCGTCTTTTTTTACTATCGTTTTTTTTTTTTACATATATAGGCATTTTGAGATGGAGGCCTTCCCAAACTGAGGCCCAAGGCCACTGCCTTGGTTAAGGGACGACTCAGAGGTTGATGAGAGGAGGAGAACTAAGCTAACCTTCAAAGTAAAAGAATGTGCTGCCAGGAGAGGAAAAAGTCAAGTATCCACCAACGTGATCGCGAATTCATGTACGTATAACTTGACAAATCTATTGGTACATGCACAGACGAGAGAGTTTTTGTATGTATGAAATGCAATTTTGATAACGAAACCTCTATTATAGATGCATGTATAATAGAGGTGTGTGAGTCCCTGTAATAAACAGTAGAAAGCCTTGCAATACTCACACACAATCAGATCATACATGTATGTCATACGCGCATTGACGCATGTATAGTAAAAATTCCGTTTTAATAATGTGGATACTTAGAAGTCGTCTCATGCAAAGTCTTAATAATCTATGTAACCAAAAAGTATTAACAATCTCACAACATTTATATAAGTACTGTCATGAAAAAGTAAAACAATGATGTCAAATTAAGAAAACGAAAAATAGCAAAAGAGATAAAATCATAAAATATGGAGTAAAATGAGCGAGGCCAAGCTTTGGTAATCTAAGACGTATGGGCTGCAAGAAAAGAAGATTGAATTTGCGGTCCTTCTCTCGTTTTGTTGGGTCTACTAGTATAAAGCCCAAAGATAGAACCATGAGAAAAAGCCCAGACCCTAAGCAATACTAAGGTTGAACAGGCCCAGACCCTACACCTGACTTGTAGTTTTATTTTGTGAAGCAGCAGAGTAAAATTCTATTGTTGCTGAAGTCCTCAAGTGGACTTCATTTACATTATACATCTACAAATCCGCAAGCTATATTCTCAGTCTCCTTTTCTTGGTTCCCCCACTTCTATATGCGCTTTGTGGTTTGCTCCACCTGCAATACATATAGATTCATTCAATCATCACTATGCCTAGATAAGCGAAATAAATGAGTAACTTGTCCTCTTACACGGAATTTTGTTGAAAAATAGAGAAAAAGGGTACAAAATAGATAGTAAAATGTATGCCTAGCTAGTTGCTTGCAGATTTGGTTTATACCTCATTGTCCCAGTTGGTTCTAGAAGTCAGAATCAGTAGGAACAAGATTTGAAAGAGCACTTCCACTCATCATGCCACCCCATAGTCCCTATATAAACATGTGCAGTAAAACCAGAATATATCAGAGTTTAAGCAGAACTGAAAATTACTATTAGTTAAGGGAAGGAAATGAGTGAAAGTGAGTATTACCATGGCACCTAGATTTGCTTTAAACCCAAGAAGGATTGCAAGTGGAAGACCAAACAAATAATAACAACCCAAATTTATATAAGCTACCATCACCTGCCATCCACCTCCAACAGCAACACCTGCATATGAAAATCACCAAGAAATTTCATGATCATTATGACTTTGGGAGTGAAGCTGAAGTTACCCTAGGTACTATACCTGTTAACACTAGCACTATTGAGAAGCATGGTTACACCAAGAAGGTATGCTAAACCAGCAACGGCTCGTTGCATATCTTCACTGTCTGTGAAGACAATGGGAATGTAGTTTCTGGTAATGAAGATAATAATCATGGACACGATCCCAACCATAAGAGATCGCGAGACAGCAACACACACTGAGTACTTTGCGGTTCTTGGGTGCCCCATCCCTAGTTCCTTGGAGACTCGAATGCTACAGATCGATTGGGAATGACATTATACAGATACATTCAATGACTATATGTGACATAAAAATACCAGAAAAATGCAGCATTTACCTTATGGCAGCATTTACTCCAACCAACAACATTAGCTCCCAATTCTGAAAGTTCGTGCTAATTAAGAGAAACAAATAAAAATACTTGGTGAATAATGATCACAATAGAAAAACAGAACTTGCTATATGTTGAAGTGAATGATCTATATTACCATATAGAGAAGGAACCAATTAAGAGCAATCACTGCATTTGGAAGGACACCAACGAGAATGTTCACACTCATGACATAGCATAACTCGAAGCAAAACATGAATCATGAAGCAAAGGAAAGCTTTGCAAAAACCCAAATGTCCTTAAATGCCAACCATGAAAATCCAGTATTCCAAGCCTCTTGGCACCAGAACACACAATACACACCTTGACCAATTGCAATTCCCCAATTTGTTATGTTGTATGCTGCAGCTGCACCACTTAATCCCCACCCGAAAACGTTGATGAAGAGATGAAGAAGTCCAGTTTGTGCAATGAGAGCTGCAAAGGCCATCCATGTGATCATGCCGACCTTGCTTTGAGCCTGAAGGAACTTTTGGGTGGACAAATTGAGAGTAGCAGAGAACATTTCATTAAGAATCTTCCTGCTATATTTTCCGGCAAGATTAGCTTTATGAGGGTCTTGGCCTAAGATCATTAGGATTGGAGTTGCATATATATAAGCTGATGAAAGGATCACAAAAGTGATGGATAGGACAATCCATGAGCGCTGCAAATAGATACCAAGTGAACCAACTTGGCCTGCACCATATGCTTGACCACAAAGTGTTCCCAATGCAATTGCCATCCCTTGCTGCATACACAGACATTGTACAGTAACTATTTAATCTCTCTTTCCTTAATTTCTCTTAGAAAATCAAATAAAGTACTTAATGTTTTGCTTAAGGTATTTCATGTCATCCATAGACTGACAGTCAAATTAATGGAGGTATGAAAGTGTCACAATGTGTTAAAGATCCCAAACATAGGATGGTAACATGTAGTAAGGAGCGGTATAATGCTGACTTGTCTGTTAAATAAATGTACGTAGGTGTGTTGGTGTACGACTTATGATTAGTAGGAGAGATATAGAGATAGATACAAACCAGGAAACCATAAGAGATGTTGCCAATGACATTGTGAGCCAGTGAAACAACAGAGAGTTTAGGTCTCCGAGATGGCCTATGAATATGGTGGTGACAGATTGAATCAAGTACTGAAACAACTTTGTTATTGCAACTGGAGCTGCAATCTTCCACAGCTTCACTGTCTCTTTCCAAAAAGACCGAAAAGGCCTCCTCAAAGCTACTTACCGGCACATAGTCTTCAGTCTCATCTGATTTAGGTTTGATGATCAGCAAGGGTACTGTCTGTGTTTCCATTTTGGCAGCTAGAAATTAAGATCAGCTGGGATGTTCACAACTCAGATAGCCACTGCTAGCTCTAAGCAGTAAAGACTACAAGTCATTGCTACAAATTAGTTATACTAGAAGGTAATTTATTGAGGTAGCTACATTTAATATTAAAAATCATATAATGTGTAGTTGGTTTTAAATCTTAGATCTGTCTAGGCCCCAAATATATGCTGCACCATTCTAGACCCCAAATACTATGCTTGAATAAGAATCTTCACCAGAACATATATTTTTCCATGCGATGTAGTAAATATAGTAATATACAATTGCTGATTTTCAAATTTAATATAATGGAGTGAAATATAAGCATGAGATCCCACTCAACTTTTTAATTGTCATTATTTGGTTGAAGAATATTCAGTACATAGTTTAGCTAGGTTCATACAAATATACAATTAGATTTCTACATTCTTTCCCACCTGCCATTCTGAAAATTAAACTACTAATCCCCACCTATACTTATTAATTACTCCAATACCTCCCAAGTCATCGGTCGACTCAGCTGTCCTTTATTTGATCACAGAAATGAGTGTTGAAGGAAAACACACCATAAACTAGAGTTTTTCTTTAATTTTGTGCAGCCACAGAGTGAGCTTTTCATGTTTATGTACTTAAGGAAGCTTATACTATTATCAGCAAGTTCTTATTTCTTGGCTTCCCCACTTCTTTATGCGCTTTGTGGTTTGCTCCACCTGAAATATACAGAAATTGAATCATGAATTGAACAACAATACAAAGGAATGAGATTCTACTTTCTTTCCTTACCTCATTGTCCCAGTTGGTTCTGGAAGTCATGTTCAATAGGAATAAGATCTGAAGCGCATTTCCACTTATTATGCCACCATAAAGTCCCTACATTGTAAAACTCACAGTTAACTATAAATGGATTGGATATGTATAGCATGATTCGTAGAGGAAGTCAGGAAGAAGTAGTACCATTGGACCCAAGTTTGCTTTAAAGCCAAGAAAGATTGCTAGTGGGAGCCCAAATAAATAATAAGCAGCCAAATTTATATAAGCCACCATCCCTCGCCATCCACTTCCAACAGCAACACCTAAAAATGAAAAATGGACCAACAAATGGGGTACCATTAAAAGCTTAATATTTTGAACATGAGGAGAAGCCACGCTAATACCTGTTAACACTAGAGCTACGCTATTGAGAAGCATTGTTACACCGAGAAAGAATGCTAAACGAGCAACGGCTTGTTGCATAGCTTTGCTATTCGTGAAAACAATGGCAATGTAGTCTCTACTTATGAAGATAAAAGTCAGAGACACAATCCCAATGAGGAGAGATTGCAAGACTGCAACGCAGATGGAGTATTTGGCCGCTCTTGGGTGCCCCATCCCAAGTTCATTTGAGACTCGAATGCTAGATTATTAACAATGTGATGATTAAATATCTTAAAAACTACAGAAAGATGGAAACAGTTTGTACAGAAACATAGGGTCATTTACCTCATAGCAGCATTTATTCCAGCAAAGAACATGATTTCCCAACTGTGAAAGTTCGAGCTGAAAATAAAAAACCGAAAGAATTTCAGACTTGTCATCACACATTAGTACACAATGAATAAGAAGACTCAGAAACTGTGGCGCACGCTCTTACCATATAGAAAAGGAACCAAGAGCAATGACTGCACTTTTAAGTTGACCGGCGAGAATGTTACGACTCATAGTACGTATACCAAGACTCTAGGTAAAACATTATACGTACATGAGGCAAGGGACAGCCTAGCAAAAGCCCAAGTATCTTTAAACGCCAACCACGAAAATCCATTCCAACTCTCCTTGCACAAAAACACAGCATACACAAATTGACCAACTGCAACTTCCCAAAATGTGATATTATAAGCTACAGCTGCACTATTCACTCCCCAGCCGAATACAGTAATGAAGAGATAAAGAAGTCCTGTGTGTGTGACTAGAGCCACAAAGGAGATCCATGCGAGTACGCCGACCTTGCTCTGAGCCTGAAGGAACCTTTGGGTGGGCAAATTGATGGCAAAGGAGAACATTTGAGGGATTATTAACAGACTGTATTTTACAGAAAACTCGGCTATACTGTATTAACAGACTGTATTTTATGTTTATGTTAATTTTTTTAAGAAAATTTTCTCTTAGAAATATGAGTTCTAAATGTTGATTTAAAAGACGAAAGGTTTAGATCTTAAAACTACAGCGAAATGTATGTAAACAAGAAAAGTTTGGATATATAGTTTGGACCCAAGTATGTTTTCTCAAATATATATACTGCATAGTTTGATGAGTACAATGTAATTTAATACTGTGATATACCGAAAGAAAATTACTCTTTACATAGAAAATGCATACATACATAAATACTCATAAAGCATATACAAACTAAACACATGAAGAGAGTCGATGCACGATTGATCAGGCTAGGTAGATATGCAAACAAACCAGGAAGCCAAATGCGATGCCGTTGATGACACTATGAGAGAGGGCAACAGCCGAGAGCTGAAGGCCTCCGAGATGCCCGACAAAGATGGTGGTGATGGACTGGATCAGGTACTGAAACAGACTTGTAAAACGCCACCAGAGCTGCGATTTTCCACAGCTTCACCGTCTCCTTCCAACAAACCGACATGCATGGCCTCCTCAAAGCTCTTCACCGGAGCATAGTCCCGCTCCGGCTCGGTCTTGTTGCTCAGCAAGGGAACTGTTTGTGTTTCCATTTCAAATTTTGATAGCAAGGAAGCTAAGTTAAGCTAGCTATATAGACCAGAAACTAATGTTGAGAAAGAGTACGTAGAGCTAGATCATTGATACTGGAATGTAGTTGATTTATGTTACAAAAATAATTTAGATCACTGATTAACTAAGAGGTCTCATATTCACAGTATCTTTATTTTGACGTCTTCTTCTAACAAATTCAAGTATTATTGGTTTGCATAAGGCCAGGTATGTCATGTCAATGGAACACAACGATCAAAGTAATGGAGGTACGAAATTGTCACAATGTGGTTAAGTGACTTAAATCCGAAACATAGGATAGTGAAATGTGGTAAGGAACTTGGTAACTAGTTTGTAAAATAAAGGTGTGTCGGTGTGTGATTTTGGGAAGCATATATATTGGTAGATCGAGATGCAAATCTGGACACCATATAGGAGATGCGTTCCCAATGACATTGTGAATCAAGTACTGAAATAAAATTGCTATTGCCACTGGAGCTGCAACTCTTTCAAAAAATCGCCTCATCGAAGCTACTCGCCGGTGCGCACAGTCCTAAGGCTCTGATGGGTTGGATTTGATGACGAGGGATGTTCACAAATCAGAAGCCATTAATTGCTAGCTCCAAGCAGCAAGGACTTTTTAGTGATGTGAAATTTGTAGTCCTATTATTACAAGGGTGATGACTTGCGCTAGCTCATTTAATGTTACAAACTGAGGTCTCACATTAACAGATTAACAAACTGAGGTCTCTCTTCTTGTAATTTTTTTTTAATAAAATAAAATAGAGAGACGGACGGTGGGTTGTCCGTTGCGATAGCCTTTTTTTTTCTTCCCGAGATTGTGGGTGGGTGCCAGTCACCCTAAATTGGTTGTCGCAGAGCAACTAATATCGCTTAATCCTCTATTTAAATACATATAAATCTGTCTATAAACGTACATGTCTAGTGTCTACGTACATCTTCAGCTAGAGTGCCATAATTATCTCATTCAATTCAAAGGGAAGTTTAGATATTTACAAGAACATTTTTTTTCTTGCGATGCAATGAATATATTGATAGGCAGTCCCTCCTTAATGGAAGAGGAAATCCATGTGGTGATTTACTACATGAGGAAAGCATGGGTTGGAAAATTCAAAGAAGTAGATAGCAAGTCATCTTTGAAGTTAGGCATGCCAAACTTGGAAGAAAACTTGATTTTACTTCCAATTGCATGTCATATCCATGAACCCAATTGCCTATAAATAGGCATGAAAGGTTGTAGGAAAAACAACCAAGGTAAGAGTCATTTCAAACTAATAGAGTTTGAGATAGTAGTGAGATCCTCACTTGAGAGATGAGTGAGAAGAAAATTCCTCTTGAAAGATAAGAGTGTGTGTTACCATTTTGGTGAAATTTAGTCACCAAAGTGAGATTGCCTTGTAATCCCATTATTTATATAGTGGAAGAGAATATTACTACTGCCCCGAGGACGTAGGCACATTTGCCGAACCTCGTTAAATATTGTGTCTTCTTTTATTTATTTGTTGCTATTCCGCAAATCACACAAGAGGTGGGAAAAGTTAGATCGTAGGATAACCAATTATCCATTGGCCTTGTATTAAGGCAGCCCTTCTTTCCCAACATATATTTGTTACTTTATTTTACTAATACAATGTACATTATCCATTTCCTACCATTCTAATTAACTAACACATTAACCACTAAATAGCTTGATTAAACCTTAATTAATCTACTTAAACTGGCTGCCCTGTTATCAGCTGCTCAGCTTGCCCTCTGATATTCGAACACAGATGAGTGTGGCAGGAGCATGTTGGCAGATGAGCCTCAACTATTCAAGAATTAAACTTAGGAAATTTAAACCTGAGTGCGTTTTACCTTAAATCTATGCAGCAACAAAGTGAGCTTTAATTTCATGTTTATGTTCTTGGAGGAAGCTTTATTTTATATACTACTATCAGCAACCTATCTTCGCAGTTCTTATTTCCTTGCTCCCCCATTTCTTTATGCGCTTGGTCGTTTGCTTCACCTGAAATATATAGAAATTCAATCAAGAGTTGTACAACAATACAAAGGAAATGATCGAGTTAAATGAGTTCTACTTGCTTAATTTACTTACCTCATTGTCCCAGTTGGTTCTGGAAGTCATAATCAATAGGAATAAGATCTGAAGAGCACTTCCACATATTATGCCAACATAAAGTCCCTATGTTGTAAAATCCACAATTAAGCAGAAAGGATTGTATATATGTAACACTATTTGTAGGGAGAAAATAAAGAAATGTTACCATTGGACCCAAATTTGCTTTAAATCCAAGAAAGATTGCGAGTGGGAGCCCAAATAGATAATAAGCAGCCAAATTTATATAAGCTACCATCACTTGCCATCCACCTCCAACAGCAACACCTGCAAATGAAATGGGTAATTCGAAGTTCGATACATAACATGATCTAGAAGAAGTCACACTAAAAACTTACCTGTTAAAACTTGTGCAACACTACTAAGAAGCATGGTTACACCAAGAAAGTAAGCTAAATGAGCAACAGCTTGCTGCATAACTTTACTGTCGGTGAAAACACTGGCAATATAGTCTCTACTTATGAAGATAAAAGTCATAGACAATATCCCAACGACGAGAGATTGCAAAACTGCAACGCAGATGGAGTATTTGGCAGCTCTGGGATGCCCCATCCCTAGTTCATTCGAGACTCGAATGCTAGATTATTAACAAAGACATGATTATATTTGTTAGCTAACAACACCAAAAAAATGGAAACAGTAAAGAGACATAGGCAGCATTTACCTTATAGCAGCATTTATTCCTGCCAAAAACATGATTTCCCAACTCTGAAAGTTCAAGCTAAGAATGAAAAACCAAAAGCATTTTAGACTCATCATCACAAGTACACAATGCATAAGAAGACAGGAAAATTGTGATGCTTTTACCATATAGAAAAGGAACCAAGAGCAATCACTGCATTTTCAAGTTGACCGGCAAGAATGTTCAGACTCATAGTGTACCACATCTCCAGGCAAAACATCATACAAGAGGCAAGGGACAGCCTAGCAAAAGCCCACATGTCTTTAAATGCCAACCATGAAAATCCAGTCCAACCTTCCTTGCACAAAAATACAGCATACACAAACTGACAAATTGCAACTCCCCAATATGTGATGTTATAAGCTGCAGCTGCACCATTCAGCCCCCAGTCGAGTACGCTAACGAAGAGACACAGAAATCCTGTGTGTGTGACTAGAGCCACAAAGGAGATCCATGTGATGATTCCCACCTTGCTCTGAGCCTGAAGGAACTTTTGGGTGGGCAAATTGATGGAAAAGGAGAACATCTGAGGGATTATCAACAGACTATATTTTCCAGCAAACTTGGCTATATTGTCTTCTTGGCCTAAAATCTTTAGGAATGGAGTGGCGAAAATGTAAAGTGATGAAAGGAGGAAACAAGTGATGGCTAGGATAATGCAGGAGCGCTGCATATAAATACCAAGTGAGTCTACTTGGCCTGCTCCATATGCTTGACCACAAAGAGTTCCAAGTGCATTTGCCATACCTTGCTGCATTCATAATGCACAAGTCGTATGAAGTTTTAACTACGTGTCCTTATTATTAGCACCATTTTTGAGAAAGACAGAGGATCTATCTAATAAATGAAGAAAGACACCATAAACGTGTAAGTCCAAGAAAGTTAGTCCAAAGGTATTTCTTACGGTCATAGTGGACGATGTTTCTAGTTCAAATTTTGCTTATTTCAAAATTAAAAAAAAAAAAAAAAATTAGACAATTACACTCTGTGAGCCTTGGACCCTTGATCACATAGTATGCATATGAACTTTAGGATATGCTTTTTGGAAAGAGAAGTTGCATCAAATCGATAGTACGTCAAGTAATAACAATATAATTAACTACCATATTCTTGCGAGTAAAATGTAATTAATATGGTTTACTCTAGAATGTACACCTATAGAGTTGAAGGTGTACGTGTCATATTTGGACTTTTGTTTAGACCTAGTCCAAACCTGTGGCTATCAACCTTACACGACAGAGAAATACTCTATATGTCACATAAAAACACTATGCATACAAACAAACAAATGGAAGTCAACAATTGATAAAGTAGAGAGATTCAAAGTTCAAACAAACCAGGAAGCCGAAGGCGATGGCGTTGATGACATTATGAGAGAGGGAAACGGCAGAGAGCTGAAGGTCTCCGAGATGTCCGACGAAGATAGTAGTGATGGACTGAATCAGGTACTGAAAAAGAGTCGTAAAAGCCACCGGAGCTGCAACTTTCCACAGCTTCACCGTCTCCTTCCCACCAACCGACAGGCCCTCCCTGAAGCTCTTCACCGGAGCATAGTCGCGCTCCGGCTCGGCCTTGATGCTCAGCAAGGGAACTGTTTGTGTTTCCATTTGAATTTTTGATTGAAAAGAAAGTAAGCTAGGTGGACCAGAAATGAGTGCCGAGCAATACTGTTAGCTCCCTCCAAGAAGGTAGTAGTAAAGTGAGGGACTCTGTGTTTGTATCTTGTTTCAACATTTATGATTTGGAGGCCACAAACCGCACGTTGGAATGTAGTAGATGACTTTGTTATCATGGATTACTATTATGAATTTACAACGTGTGTCATGTGCGGGTTGGTTGATTATCATAATAAACAAAGAAGCCGAAAATATCTGAATCTCATCCAATAATCTCAACCCTAGCTAATTAAATAACATAGTGGACTTCCTTATAAAAAAAAATAACATAGTGGACTTTTTTTCTTTAAAATAAAAGTGAAATTGCTGCAAATGATGCTTTGAGGTTTTTTTTTTCTTTTCCTTTCTGCATGACATTGTAATATCCGATTAACTCAGTCTTAACAATTTATCAGATAAGTAGATAACTGCTTCTAATTCTATGAAGTCATTATCGATCTGCAGGTCTGAGCTTTAATGTCACAGCTAGGCTAAGCATGAGCCCAAAACTGTTTGGTGAACATTCATGCTCATAGTTTGGTGAATGGTCCCCAAAGATAGAATTTGGATTTTAAGATGATACAAAGATCGACCTCAATTTTTTCTCTTCCATAAATTTCAAGCAGCTTGAGGAAGCTTTTTTCCATCCCATATACCTATCAGTAAGACATCTTCCATCTCGTTTTAATTTCTTGGCTTGCCCACTTTGATCTATATGCGTTTTCTTGTTTTCGATCTTCACCTGTGTTGTGTTTTTTGGCTCATTGATACAATCTGGAAAAGTTAGGATGCATAATTCAAATCCAAGTCTAGAAAGGAAAGAGGTTTGTGCGCAACTTTTCTAAAAGTTCTAGGAAAGTTAGTTTTTCAAGTTCTATTAGGATTTGTATTATAGGCTTAGAAATGCTTAGTCTATTAGGATTAGGAATCCTAATCCCATGTTGTATCAGCAACTATTATGTCCTATAAATAGGAGCTGCAGTGGGTTTTCTAGAATTAAGACAGAGAGCGTAGAAAACTGAGAGTCAAGGTGATAGAGAGATAAGAACTAGTCTGAGGAGTTTTGAGGGATCTGCAATAAGTACTTTTAAACACCTAAATTCTTCATAGTGATAGTGAATCTCTCAAGAGAGATCACGAAGTGGACGCAAGCTAAAGGTTTGGCTGAACCACTATAAAACTGCTGTGTTTTGTTTTTGTTTTTAGTTCATCTATTTTCTGATTTTGCTTCAGTAAAACACAAAGATCTTAAGGGGGGCTTACACAATAAGTGGTATCAGAGCTTAGGCTCAAAGGTGTTTTGCGATGGTAAACAGCAAAGTCATTGTCGAAGCAGGAGATGTGAAACCGTCCATTAAGCCCTTTAATGGCAAGGACAACTTCACGCTTTGGCAGAGGAAGATGAAGAACGTTCTGATTCAGCAAGAGGTTGATGAGGCAATTGGAGATAAGCCTGCAACAATGACTTAAGCAGATTATACGAAGAAGAATAAGAAAGCAAAGAGCTCTATCGAGCTGCATCTTGCTGATAATATCCTGCTTCATATTGATGAGAATATGACTGCAAAGGAAGCATGAGAGAAGCTTGAAAGCGTCTACAGGGGTAAAACTATCAGCAGCAAGCTACTCTTGAAGGAACAGCTTTTTGGCCTCAAGATGGAGGAAGGGGATGATCTTAATGATCACATATGCAATTTTCAGAATTGCATATCAAACCTAGAGAAGGTTGGAGCAAAGATGGATGACGAAGACACGGCTATCATGTTACTTCATTTGCTTCCACCTTCATTCAAGCACTTCAAAACCACCATGATATTCAAAGATACTATCACACTTTCTAAAGTGTGTGAGAACTTGGAATCATATGTCAAAATGGACAAAGATGAAGAAAGTTTTCAAGTATGAGGACTTCATGTCAGAGGCAAAGAGAGGGGAAGGTCCAGGAATGGAGGTGGTGGATTTGAAGAAAGAGGCAGGTCAAAATCCAAGGGAAAAGGCAAAGAAAAGAAGAATGGTTGCTTCGAATGTGGTTCACTCGACCACTGGAAAAGGAATTGCAAACAATGGAAGGAGAAAAAGGCGCAGATGTTAGGAGAAAGCTCCAAGTCAGCCAATGTCATTGTTGAAAATTATAACGATGATGGAGAACTTCTCGCAGTAATAACCAGCTCCGATGCGCTTAAATATTGGCCCTTGATAGCCTGCACATTTCATATGTGTACACATAGAGATTGGTATGACACATATGAAGAGAGGAACACCAGGGAAGTGTTGATGGGAGATGATTCACCTTGTAGAATTATGGGAATCAAAATAGTAAAGATCAAGATGCATGATGGAATTGTCCGAACGCTGGGAAACCTCCGACATGTCCCAAAATTGAGCAGAAATCTGATTTCATTGAGCACTTTGGATAGGGCTGGATTTTGGTATAAATATGAAAAAAAAAGACAGCTCAAGGTAGGGAAGAGACAAATGGTTTACATGAGGAGTGTAATGCAACCAGATAACATGTATAAACTTACGAGTTCTACGGTGGTAGGTGCAGCTACAGTTTGTACGGAGGAAGACAAGACTGAGTTTTGGCATAAACGGCTAGGGCACATGAGTCAAAGAGGGTTGCAAGAATTACACAAAAGGGATCAGCTGGAAGGTGTAATGAGCTGCAAACTTGAATTTTGCAAGTATTGCACACTCGGAAAGTAGACCAAGGTGACGTTCAATGTGGGCAACAATGAGAACAAAATCAAAGGAGTATTGGACTATATTCATACAGATGTTTGGGGGCCTACACCAACAAAATCAAAGGGTGGAGCTAGATATTTTGTCTCTTTCATAGATGATTTTTCGAGGAAGGTTTGGGTATATTTTATGAAAACTAAAGACCAGGTTTTCACTAAGTTAAAGGAGTGGAAAGCTGAAGTTGAAAACAAAACAGGTAGAAAAATCAAGTGTTTGAGAAGCGACAATGGAGGTGAATATAGAGATAATCAGTTCTTACAGCTGTGCAAAGATGCAGGCATCACAAGACACTTTACTGTTAAGAAGACTCCTCAACAAAACGGTGTTGCAGAAATGATGAACAGAACTCTCATGGAGAGAGAAAGAAGCATGAGACTTCTTGCGGGGTTGCCTGAAACTTTTTGGGCAGAAACGGTTAATCATGCATGTTATTTGATTAATCGATCACCTTCTAGGGCTATTAACTTCAAGTGTGCAGAGGGGGTATGGTCTGGGAAGTCAGTTGATTATTCCAACTTGAGAGTGTTTGGTTGCAGTGCTTATGCACATATTCCCAGCGATGAAAGAACCAAACTGAAACCTAAGTCCCATGAGTGCTTGTTCATCGGCTTTGAGAAAGGGGTGAAAGGTTATAAGTTGTGGGATATAGTCAACAACAAAAGAGTGATCAGCAGGGATGTAATCTTTGATGAGAAGACTATGCCATTAAATGAGGAGGTTAATAGCAAGAAGAAGATGGCTGTTGTTGAAGAAAAAGCAATCAAGATTTCATTAGCTAAACCATCAGATGAAGATTCCCAAGTTCAGGTGGAGCAAATTGAGCCAGTAGGGAATGATCAAGTAGCTATTGAAGAAGCAGAGCAGCAACAACAGTCACCAGTTAGGGCTCAGGTGGAGCAATCCCTACAGAGGGATCGAAATTCCCTTATCCCACAAGCACCTGAGTCATTTAAAAGAAGCATAGCTGACAAACCTAAGAGGAATCCAAGAAAGATACAAAGGTTCGGGTTCGAACAGGAAGAAGATGTGAGTCATGCTCTGAGTATAAGTCAAGGAGATCCAACTACTTATCAAGATGCCATAGAAAGTGAAGAACGGGCAGGTTGGATTGGTGCTATGACAGAAGAGATGGAATCTTTGCATAAGAATTCCGTATGGGAGTTGGTTCCTAAACCCAAAGAAAGAAAACTTGTTGGCTGCAAGTGGGTGTTTAGGAAGAAAGAAGGAATACATGATGCTGATGCCATAAAGTACAAAGCACGTTTGGTGGCAAAAGGGTATTCGCAGAAAGAGGGAGTGGACTATGATGAAATTTTCTCTCCGGTCGTCAAACACACTTCAATTCGATTATTGTTGTCTATAGCAGCTCAGTATGATATGGAGATTGAGCAGATGGATATGAAAACTGCGTTTCTTCATGGGGATCTCGAAGAAGACATTTATATGTCGCAGCCGGAGGGTTTTGTTGAAACAGGAAAAGAAGATCTGGTTTGTCGGTTAAAGAAGTCCCTATATGGACTTAAGCAATCACCAAGGCAATGGTATAAGCGTTTCGACACATACATGCTGAAAATAGGCTACACAAGGTGTCTATATGACTGCTGCGTTTACTACCATGTATTTGAAGATGGGGAGATTATTCTACTACTTTTGTATGTAGATGACATGCTAATTGCATGCAAGGATGTGTCAAAAATTCAAGAGCTTAAGAAGAAACTGGGAGCTGAGTTCGACATGAAGGATCTAGGAGCTGCACAAAAGATTCTTGGAATTTAAATAAGGCAGGACAGAAAAGTTGGTAAAATTTGGCTGTCACAAGAAAAGTACATTCTTAGGGTACTTGAACGCTTCAACATGGATGGAGCTAAGGTTGTTTCTATCCCATTAGCTGCACATTACCAGTTAAGTGCAAAGCAAAGGCCATCAAGTCAAAAAGAGATTGATGCGATGAAGGATGTTCCATATGCAAGTGCAGTAGGGTGTCTCATGTATGCGATGATCTGCACAAGACTAGATTTAGCTCACAAGCATTGAGCGTTGTTTCTAAGTACATGTCAAATCCGGGTAAGCCCCACTGGGAAGCAGTGAAGTGGATTTTGAGGTATTTAAAAGGGACTAGGCAGCTTGGAATCATGTTTGAGAGAAAACAAGAAGTAGCATGCGTGGCTAGTTTTGTTGACTCAGATTATGCATGAGATTTAGATAAAAGGAGGTCTACAACAGGTTATGTTTTTTACTTGTGGAGGAGGACCTGTGAGCTGGAAATCAACTCTTCAAGCAGTCACAACTCTATCTACTACTGAGGGAGAATATATGGCATTAACGGAAGCTTCAAAGGATTGAATGGGCTGGCAAGTGAATTTGGAATTCACCATGAAGGCTTATTGTGTAGCTTTTCAATGAATCAGGAAACCTAGAATTTTCTAAAGGCAAACAACACAGCAACAATAAAACATATACTCAATCAAAACACAAAATCAATCAACCATCTGGTGCAATCACATATATAGGCCTCAACAAGGCTATCATCAAACCCAATTCAATATCCAAACATATATAATACTGTGAAAGAACAAAAATTTATGGGTTGCAGTATTGGTACAGCTGCGCACCTTAGAGCAAAATTGCACTGCGAATTTTTATCGATGGCAACAAGAAAGCAAACTCTTCAGCAATAGGATCCCTCGATCAAGATTTTAATTGTAACTTTAGAGTTTAGGCGGAAATTCTACTATTAAAATCCCAATTGAAGAATCCTAGAAAACCAATTGGGGTCGCGTCTATTGTGATGAAGTTTGAGTTTGGTTTTGGAAAACTGACGTGAAACAAAGCCGTTGAAAACATAGGCTTTCATCTTATGGTGATTAACGCTTTAATTAATGAAGACCCAAAATTGCAGCAAAGTTTTTTTTTTTTTTTAATTAATTAAAAAAGAAAAAAGGCTTTGCAAACTTGAGTCGATTCTTAATTGAGCACGATGGCTCTGATACCAAATGTAAATTAATATTGATGTATATATGGATATATGTGTTATGCTCAAAATTAAGAACACGAACTCATTCATGCATAGGGAATGAAGATTGTGGAACTTAATACAAACCTGGTGTAGATATGGTCGAATCGTGGTGCTTCTCCTCTGAGCTATCCCTTAGGCTGTCTCTAATGGGCAGAGAACAATATATGCTTAATAATAACTAGAGCAGGCTAGCCACCTTCTCATAAAGGTTTACTAGTACTAATTGCAATAGGGATATCAATCCTGATTCAAATACAAAAGAGCTTACTAATGATACAAAGCATGGCCATTACATAAATTTGTATCCTCAATGCAGGAGGAATTAAACTAGAATAGCACAACTCTGTCCGATTACTTTTTCTGCAAGTAGAGTAGCAAGTTATTGCATTCCTAATCGAGATTGATAAGTCCACAAATTCTTACAATGTCTATCTCTCTGTCAAAGAAGTCTAGTGTCGACATCTTCAGCTAGAGTGACAAGTTAAGACATTTACCAGAACATTTTTTAAAATTGCAATCCAGTTATTATATTCTTTATTTAATATCTAAACAGTATAGTAAGAAAGAAGTCTTGACTTCCCACTTATTGAATGGAAGCCTCAACTTCTTTCTGATATTCATCGGTTGAAATTCAGTACATCAATCGTATTCATACGATGTACATTGTTTGATCTCTTTCCTACCAATCTAATTAGCTAACACATTAACGACTAAATAGCTTGCTTAAATCACACTTAACCTAATTAACCAAGTAAACTGGCTGCCATGTTACCAGCTGCTTAGCTTCCGATCCCCTTCTTTATTTGAACGCACAAATGAGTGAGGGAGCATGTTGGCACATGAGCCTATACTATTCTAGAACTAAAATTAGGAAACTTAAATGTGAGTTTCTCTTTAAATCTATGCAGCAACAAAATTAGCTTTTCATGTTTATGTTCCTGGAATCCTGGAGGAAACTTCATTTCATATATTGGTATCAGCAATCTATCTTCTTCTCAGTTCTTATTTCTTTGCTGCCCCACCTCTTTATGCGCTTCGTTGTTTCCTCCACCTGAAATATATAGAAATTCAATAATGAGATGAAAACAAAAAAAAGGAATGGGTTTGTAATTTGTAAGTGGGATTCTGCATGCTTGCTTTACTTAATTACCTCATTGTCCCAGTTGGTTCTGGAAGTCATAATCAATAAGAATAAGATCTGTAGAGCACTTCCACTTATTACGCCACCATATAGTCCCTGTGTTGTAATATCCACAAGCAGAACAGAAAGTCACTACTAAGCAGAGAAATGGATTGTGTATATGTAATATGATTGTAAAGGAAGAGAAGTATTACCATTGGACCCAAGTTTGCTTTAAATCCAAGAAATATTGCCAATGGTAGCCCAAATAAATAATAGGCAGCCAAATTTATATAAGCTACCATCACTTGCCATCCACCTCCAACTGCAACCCCTGCAAATGGAAAGTACCCAAGAAATGGTTACACAAAGAAAACTTGTGCAAAAACTCAACATGCATGATCTAAGAGAAGCTAGCTGCACTAGAAGTTACCTGTCAAAACTTCTGCAACACTATTAAGAAGCATGGTTACACCGAGAAAGTATGCTAAATGAGCAACAGCTTGTTGAATAACTTTGCTGTCTGTGAAAACACTGGCAATGTAGTCTCTACTTATGAAGATAAAAGTCATAGACACAATCCCAATGACGAGAGATAGCAAGACTGCAGCGCAGATGGAATATTTGGCCGCCCTTGGGTGCCCCATCCCAAGTTCATTCGAGACTCGAATGCTAGAGAATTAGCAATTTGATGATAAAATATCATAGCAACTCCAGAAAAATGGAAACAGTTAATAGTTTAGCACAGAAAAATATAAGCATTTACCTTATAGCAGTATTCATTCCCACCAAAATCATGGTTTCCCAACTTTGAAAGTTCAAGCTAATTAAAAATGAAAAACAGAAAGAATTTTAGACTCATCGATCATCACAAATTATTACACAATCCATACAAAGAAGGAACACAATGGTGATGCTCTTACCATATGGAAAAGGAACCAAGGGCAATCACTGCATTATCGAGTTGACCGGCGAAAATGTTCATACTCATAGTATACCACATCTCTAGGCAAAACATCATACAAGAGGCAAGAGACAGCTTAGCAAAAGCCCAAATGTCTCCGAATGCTAACCATGAAAAGCCATTCCAACCCTTTTTGCACAAAAATACAGCATACACAAATTGACCAACTGCAACTTCCCAGAATGTGATGTTATAAGCTATAGCTGCACCATTCACCCCCCAGCCAAGTACGCTAATGAAGAGATAAAGAAGTCCTATGTGCATGATCAGAGCCACAAAGGAGATCCATGTGATGACGCCGACCTTGCTCTGAGCCTGAAGGAATTTTTGGGTGGGCAAGTTGATGGCAAAGGAAAACATCTGAGGTAATATCAACATAGTGTAGTTTCCAGCAAACTCGGCTATGCTCTCTTGTTGGCCTAAAATCTTTAGGAATGGAGTAGCGAAAATGTACAGTGATGAAAGGAGGAAACAAGTAATGGTCAGGATGATGCATGAGCGTTGCATATAAATACCAAGTGAGTCAACTTGGCCTGCACCATATGCTTGACCACAAAGCGTTCCAAGTGCATTTGCCATACCTTTCTGCGTTCACAATGTACAGGTCAAATGAAGTTTTAAATAGGTATGCCTTGTGCCATTAGCACCATGAAAAGACCTCTCTCTGTTGCATGAAGAAAGACCCCATAAAAGTGTGTGTCCGAGAAATATTTCATAGGTCTGCATAGACTAAAAAAATTAGAGTAGATTACTTTACCCCTTTTTCTTTAAGCAGAGGAATATCTCACCCCATTTAATTGTACGAGTCACTTCATTTCTCTTCCCATCAAGTATTCAAATGTCAAATCCTCACAATTTATCCCCAAGTTCGATTTGTATTGCAATTAAGCCTTTTTCTATCAAATATGATGTTGTTGCTTGTGTGACCTCTAGCGACTTTCTAAGAGCACTTTAGGTGTTCCAAAATGAGAAATGGGTCTTGAGAAATTTAGGAAACGATTATTACAAAAAAAGAATTTGTGCCTTTGACTTTTGCAAAGAAGATGAAGGACCTTAGTCTTATAATATGTCGGTAAATGTTTGAACATGTTTTATGAGTAAAAAAGTTTTATGACAGAAATTATAACAATGTAATTATTAGATTGCACATAACAACTCTAGGTAGTAAATCATAATATTCTGATAGTGACGCACCGTTATATAACAACCATATATATGTTTGTGCGAGTAAATGTAATTTACGTACATAATTCACTCTAGCAAATGACAATAAACCTAACGAGTTACCATGTCAAAATATCTTATTGTCATTTTGGAGTTTTATACGGAGGGAATCTTTAGTCCTAGCCTGTACATACAAACAATAATGCATAGATAAATAAATACACATAATGCATATACAAACAAAGCAGTGAGAGCCAATGATTGAGCCGGTAGAAATGCAAACTAACCAGGAAGCCAAAGGCGATGGAGTTGATGACATTATGAGCGAGGGAAATAGCAGAGAGCTGAAAATCTCCGAGATGCCCGACGAAGATGGTGGTGATAGACTGAATCAGGTAGTGAAAAAGAGTCGTACAGGCTACCGGAGCTGCAACTTTCCACAGCTTCACTGTCTCCTTCCAACCAACCGAGAGGCCCTCCCGGAAGCTCTTCACAGGAGCATAGTCGTGCTCCTGCTCGGCCTTGATGCTCAGCAAGGGAACTATTTGTGTTTCCATTTGAATTTTTGCCGAAAAGATATGAGTGAGGGAGTCGAACTGTCGAAGTTAGTGCCAAAAGATATATACAGATTACGCCATTAGCTAATTTTAAATTATATTTCATGACGAAGTTAAATAATAAAATTAAAACAAAAGAATATAAGAATAAAACAAGTTATGATCAATAGGATGATCCAGGCTCACTCTATACGCAAGCCAATATGCCTGATCACAAGGCGTTCCCGGTGCAGTTGCCGTAACCTTGTGCATGAAGAGCTAAAATTATTTTACTGTTCTGAACTTCACACCTAAAGTCGTTTATGCTCCTAAATTTCTATTTTAATCGCATGTGTCCTTATACTCTCCAAGTTGATCGATTATGGCTGATCTTTTAGTAATTCATCAATTTCTTCATATAGTGTTGCCTATTCAAACTAGTTTTTGGCCTTCAAACACACCATTTACATAACCAAGGTTAAAAATTGACCTTAATTACTTAGACTCACATTGTCAATAATTTATGAAAATATTGACAAATTATTTTACTAATGACTATAATAGAATATATTGAAGAGTATAAGGGCATTTGTAATCAAACCAACAGTTTTGAGATACAAATGATTTGTTATTTCGTGCCTAAACAGTAGAATAAAAAAGAAGCCTTGACTTCCCACTTATTGAATGGAAGCCTCAACTTCTTTGTGATATTCATTGGTTGAAATTCTATACATAACTCGTATTCGTATTACATTGTTCTCTTTCTTACCATTCTAATTACACTACTAGAAAAACTAGCCAATGTACACATATGAGGTTCACACAGATTAGCTAACACAGTAATGACTAAATAGCTTGCTTAAACCTCACTTAACCTAATCAGCTAAGTAAATTGACTGCCATGTTATCAGCTGCTTAGCCTCCCCTTCTTTGTTTGAACACAAAAATGAGTGAGGGAGCATATTGCCACGTACATATGGGCCTATACTGTTCTAGAGATAAAATTAGGAAACTTAAACCTGATCGAGTTTCTCCTTAAATCTATGCAGCAAACAAAGTTAGCTTTTCAGGTTTATGTTCTTGGAGGAAAGTAGGAAACTTCATTTCATATATTCGTATTAACAATCTATCTTTGTCATGTCCCGAATTTTGAATAATAAATTCAAATCCGAAACATGACTTAAACCACTTAAACAAATAAACGTCCAGAATTTTTTTCATAAACAACCACACTTCACCTACTCAATAAGAAGAAAACCAAATCTTCGAATTTCTTATTACATCACACTCTCACAAACTTAAATTGTAAATCTCAATGAGCATAACAAACCTCACAAAAGCAAATACAATAAATCAAATACTGCTACACTAAGCAGCTCGACCACCACCCTGATTCTCCTGACCTGTAGGATTATCCACTACATCGTTTGAATAGTGTACCAGGATTGCAACAACACAAAACCAGGTAAGCTTTTGAAAGCCCGTATGAGTAAATTTAAAGATTACACAATTTAAGTTAATAAGTATAAACACACAAGGTAACTCCAAATTTCCTAAAATATAAGATAATGAATACTCTCAAGACTCTCTTCTAAACTCTCATACTTATGAGTCGCAAGTAACTTCAACGTTACCCTCATAAGACCACTCACATTTGGCAGACAGACTAGAGCTCTAACTGATCGCAACCACCAGCCCGGCGCGAGAGCGTGGTTCACGAATATAATGTTATTAGTAACCACCAGCCCGGTACAAGAGCGTGGTTCACTGATAGTATGTCATGGTCACACTCGTGACCTATTGATCTCCACAGATCAAAATAATTTATTGTTTCTCAAACAATAAAACTCAATTCCTTTCTCAACATATAAATCACGAAAAGTAAACATTTAAATAATAATCGGAACACAATCATGTATATTGTTTTCTCAACACAATTCAACAACAAATATATATATATATATATATATCATCACATAATTAATATATATACATAGACATTCTCACAGTAATGCATATTATTATCAATCAATATAATTTACTAGATTCGGTTCTTAAATGAACCATGTGCGATTTACTCATCTCTAGTCCAGCTGCGTTTTCTATCAATCAAATCACAATAATCCAAATGCTCGTCACTTATTCAATGACTAGATCTAATGTCGAAAAATCAAAAGAAATCTTTGTCCTTTGATCAAAATAAGCATAAACGGAAGTTTGAAAGAATCAAAATCTTTCTATTTATAACTTCTAACTCTTTTAAAAATTCAAATCAAAGTTTAATTAACTTTATTTTGACTATAAAAAAGGCAACTAATATTAGTAATAAGAATTCAAATGACTTATCCCACTTTTCACAAGCCTATGTATTTTACAAACTCTCACAAACCCAATTTATTAATTTTGATTTTTATAAGTTAAAATCTGTCTTTCAATAAAATGCAAAAGTTGTCAACTACAAACTTCTTCAAAATGAAATTATGAACAACTTTAATACCTGACTTTTTCCGAGACAAGGTCTAGATCGTCCTAGATCGAGCTTTGAAGTTGGATTAATCTCGGCTCTCTGATCAGATTCTAGATTGAATCACAGCCATCGAAAACTTCAAATCTCGATCTTTCACTCCACACTCAAAATCGCCGTGCAAGGAGGATATGAGGATGATCAGGAGGAGGAGTACTATTCAAAACCGGTGATAATTGGCCCGTGCAACGCCAACAAGGAGGAGAACAGGCCCGGTCGGGTTTGAGGCTTGGAAAGGAGCTTCGATCCAGCTCCTGGGGCGGCGGCATGGCGAGGCAAGGGCACCAGGCGGTTGGGCGACTCAGGGCGAATGAGGGGAGGCCCAGGTCTGAGGGCGGCGTGGCCGGGAGGGCTGCGGTCCGGCCGGGTCGGGTCGGACTAGAGAGGCTGCACACGGGGGAGGGAGAGAGAGGGCTGAGGTACTATTCGGTAAAAATGATATTTTTTCGTCCTTAATGAAAAAATCAGATTTTTCTTGATATTTATAGAAAAAATTTCAATTTTCAAATATTCATGACTTATTCATACGAACTCCGAATATTACGTTCCATATACGCACGAGTTCGTATCCATGAGCTCTACAACTTTCATGAAGAAAGTTTTTCCAAATTTCGAACGTATAAAAAGTCAATTTTCACGACCCCCTAAATAACGTTCTTTTCGAAAATAAAATTCGTTCGAAACCACTCTCCTCACATAACGATATACAAAGCAAACCCAAAATTAATAATTTATATTATTGAAGAAATATTGAATTATATATATTATTTAAATGAAAATTCCGGGTCTTCACAATCTTCTTCTCAGTTCTTATTTCTTGCTCATTGCTCCCCCATTTCTTTATGCGTTTCGTCGTTTTCTCCACCTGAAATATATAGAAATTGAATAATGAGTTGAACAACAATAAAATGGAATGAGTTTAAATGGGATTCTGCTTGCTTTTACTTACCTCATAGTCCCAGGGTTCTGGAAGTCATAATCGATAAGAATAAGATCTGTAGAGCACTTCCACTTATTATGCCGCAATATAGTCCCTATGTCGTAAACTTGTAATATCCACAAGCAAAACAGAAAGTCACTACCAAGCAGAAATCGATTGTATATTATATATGTAACATTATGATTCACTTTATTTCCCTCTTCCCGTCAATTAATCAAATGTCAAATCCTTACGATTTATCCCCCCAAGTTCGATTTGTATTTGCTATCAAGCCTTTTTGTATCAAATATGATGTGTTGCTTATTTGACATCTAGCGACTTTCTAAAGAGCACATTCGGTGTTCTAAAATGAGAAATGGGTCTTAAGAAATTTAGGAACTAATTATTACAAGAAAATAATTTGTGCTATCAAGAATCTTAGTCTCATAATATGTGAGTAAATATTTGGACATGTTTTTTGAAAAACGAAGTGTGACAAAATCTGTGACAATGCAAATAAATTGCACATTTGCACATAACAACTTCTAAGTATACGTAGTAAATCATAATATTTTGATAGTCACGTACCCAAAAGAGATAGGTTGGTTTACTTCTGACAAGATCGAGATAGTTATTAATAAACAAGGGTGTAACTTATGCAAAGCCAGAAACACAAAAAACATAATGGGTTGAAGAAAGTTTAGTTATTCAACTTTTACTTGATTGATATTTTGATCACTCACATTTATAAATTTCGCTTTAATCATTCAATTTTAACATCGATTATCACTTTAGCCTACCAATGTATTTTAAAATTTCAATAAAAAAGATCATGTGACACCTCACATGCTATTTTTTTCAGACAGAAAAGAAGAAGATAAAAGCGTGTTACATGTACTTTTTGTGTCACTGTTCTGTTGAAGGTGGTGCGATTGTAGCTGGAGTCGAACTTACAAGTCCTGTAATAAAGAAGGACTTGGAAAACTTTGCTCAGAGTCTTCTCCTTCTTGGGTTGCGTCAAATTCCTGACAGCGAGAGGAATTATTATATGGCTGCTTCTTCCCTCTTGGTATATTATGAAACTCCTCTGCTCTGAACCTTCACTGCTTCTTTTCTTTTTCTTTGGTTTCGGGCAGTTCCGAGAAATGTGCCCCAACTCATGGCAATTGAAACATTTCAGATGCGCCACCTGTCTAATAGGTACTGCCCTAGCAGGTGCAAGAACCATGGCCATAGCTGGTGTCTGCAGGTTAGTCTTTTGCCTCTTCCAGAAGTTACCTCGTTTCTCACTGTATGGCTGCTCTCAGCAACTGCCTTTCCCTTCCCTGAAGGGAAAAATCAGATTTTTCTTGATATTTATAGAAAAATTTCAATTTTCAAATATTCATAACTTATTCAGACGAACTCCGAATATTGCGTTCCACATACGCACTAGTTCGTTTCGACGAGCTATACAACTTTCATGAAGGAAGTTTTTCCAAATTTCGAACGTATAAAAAGTTAATTTTCACGACCCCCTAAATAACGTTTGTTTCCAAAATAAAATTCGTTCGAAACCCCTCTCCTCACATAACGACATACGAAGCAAACCCAAAATTCATAATTCATATTATTGAACAAATATTGAATTACATATATTTATTTCAATGAAAATTCTAGGTCTTCACAATCTTCTTCTCAGTTCTTATTTCTTGCTCGTTGCTCCCCCATTTCTTTATGCGTTTCGTCGTTTTCTCCACCTGAAATATATAGAAATTGAATAATGAGTTGAACAACAATAAAATGGTATGAGTTTAAATGGGATGCTGCTTGCTTTTACTTACCTCATAGTCCCAGGGTTCTGGAAGTCATAATCAATAAGAGTAAGATATGTAGAGCACTTCCACTTATTATGCCGCAATATAGTCCCTATGTCGTAAACTTGTAACATCCACAAGCAAAACAGAAAGTCAATACCAAGCAGAAATCGATTGTATATTATATATGTAACATTATGAGTCACTTTATTTCCCTCTTCCCGTCAATTAATCAAATGTCAAATCCTTACAATGTATCCCCCCAAGTTCGATTTGTATTTGCTATTAAGCCTTTTTGTATCAAATATGATGTGTTGCTTACTTGACATCTAGCGACTTTCTAAAGAGCACATTCAGTGTTCTAAAATGAGAAATGGGTCTTGAGAAATTTAGGAACTAATTATTACAAGAAAATAATTTGTGCAATCAAGAATCTTAATCTTATAATATGCGAGTAAATATTTGGACATGTTTCTTAAAAAACGAAGTGTGACAAAATATGTGATGATGCAATTAAATTGCACATTTGCACATAACAACTTCTAAGTATACGTAGTAAATCATAATATTTTGATAGTCACGTACCCAAAAGAGATAGGTTTGTTTACTTCTGACAAGATCGAGATAGTTATTAATAAACAAGGGTGTAGTTTATGCAAAGCCAGAAACACAAAAAACTTAATGGGTTGAAAAAATTTTAGTTATTCAACTTTTACTTGATTGATATTTTGATCACTCACATTTATAAATTTCGCTTTAATCATTCAATTTTAACATCGATTATCACTTTAGCCTACCAATGTATTTTAAAATTTTTCAATAAAAAAGATCAGGTGACACCTCACATGTTATTTTTTTCAGACAAAAAAGAAGAAGATAAAAGAAGCATGTTACATGTACTTTTTGTGTCACTGTTCTGTTGAAGGTGGTGCGATTGTAGCTGGAGTCGAACTTACAGGTCCTATAATAAAGAAGGACTTGGAAAACTTTGCTCAGAGTCTTCTCCTTCTTGGGCTGTGTCAAATTCCTGACAGCGAGAGGAATTATTATATGGCTGCTTCTTCCCTCTTGGTATATTATGAAACTCCTCTGCTCTGAACCCTCACTGCTTCTGTTCTTTTTCTTTTTTCTGAATACATTTGTTATCTTGCAGGATATTGTCAAAGCTAAACCTTCTCGGTTTCCCATATCTGTTGAAGATTTATCTTCTATTCTGAATAACGGAAGTGAAGGAACATTTCTATTGGGTGAAGTTTCATCGGTGGAGAAGGCTATGTTTGATAAGGAAGATGCTGTCGGGATTATTGATGTTGTTGCTTATACCTGCTTTATTCTGGAAAAGCAATTGGTAATTGTTTGTTCTCTTTTTCTCCATTTTGTATTTCAAAATGAAGTATGTCTACTTCCATAAATATATTATGCCTGCTTAGAACATGTACTTTTATTTCCTCGAATATCTGACATTTTTTATTATGCTTTTTTTTTTTTTTTGGTTTTACTCAGCTGAAAAAGGAGTGTAAATATTCCAAGTTACAAATGCAATTGGTAAGTTTTCTTTTTCTTTTTGAAGTGGATTTGACTTTAACTTTGTATATGTTGTCTTTTATGTTTGAAGTTATATTCATTCATTTTCTTCAGCTGGAAGAGATAGCTGATGAACAAGCTCAGCAGCTCATAAAGGAAGAAGCTGCATTGAAAAGGTTCTATATTTTGTTTATACTGCTCTATTTAGGGTGTTTACTTTTACTTAGTGGACCTCAACCCTGAATTATTTTGAAGCTTAAAGATACCCAAATTCGAATGCATATATATACTTCTTTTATAATTAGTCTTATAGTTGATGTTGCCTTTTAGCTTTCTGATTTAGTTTTTGAATCCCTGTAGTGATCAAGAGAAGAAAAAGAAAAAAGGTCAGCAAGGGAGCAATGTTGAAACACCGGCTACAGCGCCAATTGAAGGAGCGGGTGAGATAGTTGTTGACGGCCCCATTCATTTTGTTCAGCTGGAAGAGATAGCTAAGGAACAAGCTTTCATATAAATTTTGTGTCACTGTTACCTATTTTTGGCTCATGAATCTATTTAGTTATTGTCTCATAATGAACTTAATTCCTATGAATTCGGTATTTGTTTTTATTATTTAGGAAAGTTGTTCATATTAAGTGCCACTTTCCTATTTCATGAAGCCACACCCATTTCGATTTGCATATAAATTTTGTGTCACTGTTCCTACTATTGGCTCATGAATGATAAATCACTTATTGCATGATAATAATTAATTAAAATCAACATAAAAGAAAGATTGTGCGGCAAATGTGGAGTGCTTTTATGAATTTAAGATGAGTAATAAGCTAAAAACAAAGGGATCAGCCCTTTTATTAGGTGCCAATGAACCTAGTTCTTTGCAGGTTTTTTTCACTATGGTTAATAGATTTGGATTTAGCAATTTTTGTGGAGTCCACATAATCTTTATAATAATTATTTGGTTAGCGTATTGCGCTATATAGTCTTAAAAAAATATATCATTTCTCGATCATAATTCAAATCCCATAATTGATTGAAAAAGATTGTCAAATCGAAGTTAGAACATTTTAAAAAATTGTTATACATATATAGTTATCATAAAGCACCGGAAGTCAATAAACTATTAAAAAGATAAGAGGCCTAATCCTAATTGGTTAATTCAAACAAAACATGGCATGATCAATATAGCTACCTCAGGCACTACTAGTCAATTTCATGAATGACTATTAAGTTTTAACTCCATACTACTACTTCTTCCCTCCTCCCTATCATTTTCGAACGAAAAACGACAGCTAGCTTTTGGAGATTCGCACTATGACCAATTCAATTGTTCTCAATATCTCACCGTGGAAAGTCTCTCAAGTCTCCCATGATCCCATGCAATGAAACTAGTAGGAACAGTTGCTTATGCCAACTAACAGTCCGAACCTCCAAACAATAAATTGGTGAGAGTTTGGTGCCAAATATAATGTCGGGCGGGTTCGTTCTGTGCGGTCCAGCATTCTGCACATGAATCATGTCGAGACAATCGTCTTTGGCAAGTTAATTGATAGGGGCTAAATTGGTTTCACGTATAGAGGTGCTGGTTTTTAGTGCTATAAGGAGAAGCCAAGGATCCATAAATGACGACGTACGTGGATGAAGTATACACAGATATTTTCACCAGAAAGGAAATACTGAAGTGGTTGATATAAAGGATATGGTGCCTTAACCGAAAAGGTACGTGATCGATATGAGGTTGATGAGAGGAGGAGAGCTAAGCTAACCTTCAAAGTAAAAGAATGTGCTGCCGGGAGAGGAAACAGTCAAGTATCTACCAATGTGATCGCGAATTCATGTATAACTTGACAAGTCTATTGGTACATGCATAGACGAGAGAGTTTTTGTATGTATGAAATGCAATTTTGATAACGAAACTTCTATTATAGATGCATGTATATGGCATACACGCATTATTCAAAGGTGTGTGAGTCCCTATAATAAACAGTAAAAAGCTCTTGCAATACTCGATCACACACAATCAGATCATGCATGTATGTCGTAGGCGCATTGGCGCATGTATAGTAAAAATTTTGTTTTAATAATATGGATACTTAGAAGTCGGTCTCATAAAAAGTCTTAATAATCTATGTAATCAAAAAAGTCTTAATAATCTCACAACATTTATCAAAGTACTGTCATGAAAAAGTAAAACAATGATGTCAAATTAGTAAAACGAAAAATAGCAAAAGAGACAAAATCATAAAAATTACTCCATATGAGTGAGGCCAAGCTTTGGTAATCCAAGACATATGGGCTGCAAGAAAAGAAGATTGAATTTGTGGTCCTCCTCTCGTTTTGTTGGGTCTACTAGTATAAAGCCCAAAGATAGAACCATGAGAAAAAGCCCAGACCCTAAGCAATACTAAGGTTGAACAGGCCGAGACCCACCTGACCCGTAGTTTTATTTTGTGAAGCAGCAGAGGAAAATTCCATTGTTGCTGAAGTTCTCAAGTGGACTTCATTTACATTATACATCTACATATCAGCAAGCTATATTCTGAGTCTCCTTTTCTTGGTTCCCCCACATATTTATGCGCTTTGTGGTTTACTCCACCTGCAATACATATAGATTCATTCAATCTTCACAATGTGAACTCTGTGCCTAGATAAGCGAAATAAATGAGTAACTTGTCCTCTTACACGGATTTTATTGAAAAATAGAGAAAAAGGGTACAAAATAGATAGTAAATTGTATGCCTGGCTAGCATACCTCATTGTCCCAGTTGGTTCTAGAAGTCAGAAACAGTAGGAACAGGATTTGAAGAGCACTTCCACTCATCATGCCACCCCATAGTCCCTACATATACATGTGCAGTAAAACCAGAATATCTCACATAGTTTAAGCAGAACTGAAAATTACTATTAGTTAAGGGAAGGTAATGAGTGAAAGTGAGTATTACCATGGCACCTAGATTTGCTTTAAACCCAAGAAGGATTGCAAGTGGAAGACCAAACAAATAATAACAACCCAAATTTATATAAGCTACCATCACCTGCCATCCACCTCCAACAGCAACACCTGCGTGTGAAAATCACCAAAAAATTTCATGATAATTATGACTTTGGAAGTGAAACTGAATTAGGCCACCCTAGAGTACTATACCTGTTAACACTTGTGTAGCACTATTGAGAAGCATGGTTACACCAAGAAGGTATGCTAAACGAGCAACGGCTGGTAACTCGTTGCATATCTTCACTGTCTGTGAAGACAATGGGAATGTAGTTTCTGGTAATGAAGATAATAATCATGGACACGATCCCAACCATGAGAGATTGCGAGACAGCAACACACACTGAGTACTTTGCTGTTCTTGGGTGCCCCTTCCCTAGTTCATTGGAGACTCGAATGCTACAGATCGATGGGGGATGCATTATAGAGATACATTAGTGAACCACATGTGACAAAAATACCAGAAAAATGCAGCATTTACCTTATGGCAGCAGTTACTCCAACCAACAACATGAGCTCCCAATTCTGAAAGTTCGTGCTAATTAAGAGAAACAAATAAAAATACTTGGTGAATAATGATCACGGATAGTAAAACAGAACTTGCCATATGTTGAAGGGAATGATCTATATTACCATATAGAGAAGGAACCAAGAGCAATACTTCATTTGGAAGAACACCGACGAGAATGTTCACACTCATGACATACCATAACTCGAAGCAAAACATGAAGCACGAAGCAAAGGAAAGCTTTGCAAAAGCCCAAGTGTCCTCAAAGTTTTTGGGCAGATATATATGCAGCTAGAGGACTGCACTCTATTAGTCGTATTTTGGGCATCAAAGAAGGAAGCCTGCCTTTCACGTACTTGGAAGTTCCAATTTTCAAAGGATGTCCTAAGCAAGATTTTTTCTATGCCATAGCAGATAAAGCACGTTGCAAGTTATCATCTTGGAAAAGGCTACAACTTTCACAGGCTGCAAGGCTCCAATTAATTACTTCAATTATTCAAAGCGTGCTAATCTACAGTTTTTAAGTTTATGAATGGCCTAAACCGTTGTTGACAAAAGTTCAAGGTTGGACAAGAAATTTCTTTTGGGCTGGTGATCTCCTGAAAAAAAAGGTAATACTTTGGTGGCCTGGAATTAGTGTTGTGCACCTTTTGCTCATGGCGGGCTGGGATTGAAAAACTTTATTCTTGCTAAACAAATCACTGCTTTACTTGCGTTGTTCGGGTATTATTAAAACGGATTCTACCTCTTCCAAGCTCCCGTGAGACCGGTTCTTTAATGACTCTTTCCACCTGATCAAGAGTTATCAGCGTTCTTCAATTTGGGCAGGATTGAAAAAGGTTTGGTAATCCTTTTATTCCAAAGTTCAGTGTCTTGTGGGGGATGGGAGATCGATACATTTCTGGACTGATAATTGGTTGGGCTCCTCTATGGTCTCATCTCAGGGCTTAGACATAGAGTGCTCATCTTTCTTGACAGAAAAAGTAAGTGATTGTTGTAAATATTAATATGGCTATTCATGTAATAGCAATTAGTGTTGCGTGATATACGCTAATTAAGATTGATTGGTGATTAACAGAATATAATTAGCGATTGATTGATTGTAATCAGACGAGTGATTGATGTAATCGTTAAATAGTTACCTTTTGTAAACCTGAGGTACTCTTATATAAACTTCATTATGAGATGAATATAATTACTCTATTTTTCTCATACTCCATCTGTGTCTAGACTCGGTCAAATTCTTTTACTATCATTTTACAACAGTGATTATATTAAAAATAAAGAGCGGTCATTGCTTGCGCTCTTCTCCTCTTCTTTTTCTTATTTAGCTGTGCAGATTTCAAATATTTCGCTCCCTCTGTATGACATGCCAGACACACCAATCTGGTCATGCTCATCAACAGGACGTATGCATTCCCACAGATTTTTTTCAAGCCATCCGATGTCACAACAACTTTATTTATATAGAGCCTACAGCGATAGAAAATGTTCTAAGGTTTTCAATATAGTTTCCCTCCCAACAGAAATTTATGTCTTTGGAAAAGTATAATCACTGGTCCATACTCGGAATAATATTCATCTGCAGCTGCCCCCATCACAAGCCACCTAATATCGTGCCGAGCAATCATTTCGACAATCCCCTCCTCAACATTGTCCATCTCAATCCATACTTTATTTGCCTGCACCTACATTGACAAGCAACCACACCAATCAAATCACTCGAAATGTTCTACCAAAATGTGCCAATCCACTCTCATATAAAACATCTCCAAAACGAAAACATGCATATTTTTTCTCTCCATACTTGTTCCTAACATCCATAACTTAAAATCGGAAATTGAAATTCTCGCTCCTTCTCGGATCAGAATCAGTAGGTATTCGTTTAGAAGATTTCGTAATTCTACTGAACTATTTTCATCACCTGCATAATATAGTAAACATAATAACAACGATTATGAACTAGAAATCGAAACAGAATTTACTCGGAATTCAAAATCAGACCAATTACAACTACTCACACAATGAATGGCGGTGAACGTGAAGGAGGCATATATTCTTGCCGATGAAGTTCTTGACGGCCCAAAACAGCGTCGTTTCGCTCCGCTTCACGTCGTTCCCCACCGCAACAGAGATGGTATCTTCCACATCCCACACTTGCTCTTCTTCAACGCTCCCCATCGGCTCAATCCCACCGGGTTCGGGGAATTAAGGGAATCGGTGTGGTGAGTTTGAACTCGGCGAGTGAGATTGAGTCATTACCGAATCATTAACAAGCTGAAATTTCTGGAAACGGTGAACTGTAAAAGGGAAGACACAAAGCACTGTGTATTGGTGGTGCCTGCTTTTGCTTTGCTCAAGAGTTTGGGCTTGGGGTTGACCTTCTTATCAGATTCTCGAGTTTTCATGGTACTTTTATTTTTCCTTTATTAGAAAAAAGGTACTTTAAATTAGAAAATTCTATATAAAAGTACTATAGTCCCTACGATGAGTCAATGACCGTAAGAAAAGAGCTAAAAAAAACAACAATCATTTGCTGTATTTAACTAGTTACGTATGATAGTTAATCACGGTAGAGAAAGTAGAACCAGAAACAACGATTGTCATATACTTTTAACCAATTTTATGAATGAGAAATTATGAACTCTAGATACATTCAATATTGTATGGTTTTATATTTATCTTTTACTTAGACAGCATTAAATCCGTAACATATGTTTTCTGGATTTCTAGAGAAGGAATGTGAAAAGTAGTTTGCATTTTCCAACCCTTATTGTGTTGCACCCCTCCACCACCCATTTATTTATTTTTGTATTGTGACAAGAAAATGTGAAACATGCGAAAAAAAATGTCAAAAAGTGTTACCATATGTAGAGTATGAGTGTATACTTTTTTGAATATGACCATGACCTATTTTGAATATGACCCGGACATAATTTTTTGTTAATTGCGGTCTAATGACTAGACATCCACATTAGCTTACTTTCTTATAGTAGTATGATGAGTCAACTTCTACTTTTTAACATACCGAATTTACCTATAACAATATTAATTATTAAAAACAATCAATAATTTATGAGTCAATTAATTGAGAGTTAATGTTGTTTTTAAATCAATTTGGTATTCCTAAAAACTATACCAATTTTAATATGTCATCCGCACAACAAAACCCTTAATTGATGCATCATCATTAAAA
This sequence comes from Rosa persica, assembly GCA_025331145.1. Taxonomy (NCBI): domain Eukaryota; kingdom Viridiplantae; phylum Streptophyta; class Magnoliopsida; order Rosales; family Rosaceae; genus Rosa; species Rosa persica. Next base: position 42,563,510 of record WFKR01000001.1, read on the forward strand.
AAATTTATAACTTAAATAAAATGATCGTACCTTACCATCATTTTTCTACACTATATCTTGTCTCTTTTCTTCTCCTCTATTCTCATCACTTTCTACATGCTTTTACACCTTCATTATAGAATTGTCATGTTGTTCAACTTCATTATACAATCAAATAGATATTTCAGATGGGTATTCATAAGAAGGTTTTGATCCATCTAAAGAGGTGATATTGTACATCGTGCATATCTACCTTTTTTTTAGAATGTGCATATCTACCTTTGCACCTTAAGATAAACGTATAAATGAGAGATATTCTGAAAAAGAAAATCCATTTTTCATATCTTAAGGGAAAGGCAAGTTGCTATAGTTTTTTTTTTTTCCATACATTTTGATTAGGAACAATATTGTTAAAACTAAGCTGCTTTTTTTTCATTACCTTTGCATATATAAGTTTGCAATTTTGATACCAGTCTTGCAGAAGGTATTGTTGAAATCTGAAGAAAAAAAAATTATTTCTAGATCCCAAATCTCAAATGGTGTGACAGTTTTTGATTTGATCATATATATGTCACTCTTAAGTCTTAACCTTATTTATTTCTAACAAGCAATGTTCGAAAAATCGCTAGGCGCTAGTCGAGACTCGAGAGGTGAGTTGGGGAGGAGCGCCCAGGCGGCCTAGGCGGTTTTGTATTTTTTAATTTTTATTTATTTTTATATCATATAAAAATGTATATAAGAGTATATATAGCCGTTTAAATGAATATATGAAGACTTATTATAACTTATAAAAAATATATAAAAAATCCTGTATAACTATATTTTATTTCAAGATTCTGGTGCCCACATACATAACCAATGAATTAAAAGGGAAACATTGGGAGTGGAAGACAAAAAAAAAAAAAAAAAAAAAGGAAGAGGAAACGTGAAAGACAAAAAAAATAAAGTTATCTATGTTCCTCACTTCATCCCGCTCTCCTCCCCTCTCCCTATCTATCTCCATTCTCCAACAGCTCATTGAATATTTATATAATTAATATAGGAAACATGGAAGCCTTGGGTATGAGTGTAAGACACGCGTAACATATATATTTGGAACTACACGCCTAACATATTCAATTATGCTTAGAGCATAGAGAGTTAGAAGTATGCAGCCACTTGCCCTTCCATCGTCTCTCTCTCGACAAACAGCAGCCATGTCTCTCTCTCTCAACAAATAGCAGTGTTCATTATGATCTTTTCTTCCTCTCTTGCGCAAAACCAATAGCCACCACCCTCCACAGTCTCTCATATTTCTTAGATTTCAAGATCTTCATTTTGGGGGGAAGCTGGGGGTGGCTTGTGGGGAAGCTGCGGTGGCTCGGAGGGAGCTCCAGTGGAGACGTGGAGCAGAGGCGCGGTGGGGAGAGCAAAGGAAGTCTGAGGAAGGGCTCAATGGTGCTTCGGTGGCTCGGGGGAGCTGCGGTGGAAGCGTGGAGAAGAGCTGCGGTGGAGGAGTGAAGCGGAGCGAAAGCTGCGGTCTAATTGGGATCGAATGCTTTCGGTGTTTAGGGAAAACCGCCTAGACGCCCGAACCGCCCAGACGGGCGCCCAGGCCGCCTAGGTGGCCGCCTAAATTCTCTTCGCCTAAGGCCGCCGATTACCCCTTACTCGCCTCGGTCTCTTGCCGTCCAGCGCCTAGGCGGCCTGGGCGGCCGTTTTTTAGAACACTGCTAACAAGTGAACACTAGGTCATGCATATGCTGCAAAATTTGGAATGTTTTTTTTTGGGTACGAATTCTAGTATTATTCACGCATCCATCATCATTGTTATTTTCTTTCATCTTCTTCACATGTTGCAATACCATCTCTTTTTAACACAGTGCTGTGTACAGACATGGCATGAGACTTGATGTAGAGACTACGATGTAAGGTTTGGGGTATGCTAATAGTAAAAGCTAGCAACTTTAACACTATGATGTAGAGACTTGATGAAATTTGATATAAAAATAGACTATGGGGTTGTTCTTTTTCTCCATTTAATATGCCAGACCCCAAATTTGTCACTATGATGTAGGGTTTGTCTCTATGAAATTTGATATCATGCTTCCCAAGAAGAGTCTATGGGTTGACCAGATGGGAATGATACTCAAAGATGCTGGTCTGCATCCAAGAGCAAGGCCATTTCTTGAACTTATTCTGTAGCATCATGTAGGCAGAACATATATTGATCAGATAGCATCATAATTCATCACCTCCCAAACACAAGCATTGTTTTATGCACCAACTCAATCTGGTATTTCCATTCTTTCTAATAAATGGACAGAAAATTAAAGAGCATGTAGGATGGATCAAATGGCTCCAAATAATTGTGTTAACAGTTGTTAGCAGTATTAATATCACACATTAGATACCGAGCCACGTGTCAGCTGCGCTTAGCTCAGCTCCCTCTTGTAGTTCGATCCATCAATTTCTAATTCCAGTCTCTATTTTTCTCCGTTTTCTTGATTTTCTTTATGAAGCTATCATGGCATCATGAGGCAGGTTGGATCGGGATCAAAATCTTGCTGCGTTTACTTTGCTGCTTGAAGATTATGAAGCTGCAGTTCATATCTGAGTCTATTTTCCATAATCAAAATCTTAACTACTTAATCACAATCCTCAGTTGGAATGGTTGCTACCAATATCTATCACCCGCTCATTAATTGTAGAGTTAACTGTTAATCCTATAGAAACGACCTCTAGGGGAGGATCCAAATCCTTATTTTAAACACTTGAGGCTTAGTTTTTGAAGGTTTTTTTATTTGAAATTCAGTTTCCACATTTAACGAACGAAATTAAATTGCTCTTATTATTATCCTTATTATGTTGTAGTTAACCTAGTTTTGGTGGGACTGTTCCAAACAAGAATCTAAATCTTTATATAATAGGGAAAGTAAATTTAGTCATAGATTTCCTATCCATATACCGAATAGGATTTCTTGTAATATTAGATTTAGATTCCTTGTAATCATGTACTCTTGTCCCATGTAAAGAGCCATATTATCAATGAAGAAGCAAGCGTTACTCTCTCTAAAATTCTCTCATTTTAGAACACCATATTTGCTTTTTAGTTAGATACAGGTTAATATTAATCCTGAAAACTTTGAGATTCTCAATCTTCTTCCTTGCAGATCCATCTTCTCTTTCTCAACAGACTGATGTCAATTGCTTAGGTTATCCTCTCTCTCTCTCTCTCTCTCTCTCTCTCTCTCTCTCTCTCTCTCTCTCTCTCTCTCTCGTTTGGCAGCGCTGTATCCATGAGGAAAACCAGGAAAACCAAACCAACGATGAAGAACACCAGACTAAACCAACCATGAAGAAAACCAGACCAACCATGAAGAACACCAAAGCAACCAACAGTGAGAGGAATGCAGAAGAAGAAAGGCATGACGAGAAACCTTGCAACATTCTGCAATTGCCAGATCACGTAACTCAGGAGATCTTCTGTCGAATCCCATTGAAAACTCTCATCCAATGCAAGTTTGTGTGCAAGTCTTGGCATCGTTCTCTTTCTAACCCCGACTTCACAAAAACCCTAGTTTATTCAGGAGCGCCTACATGCCATTTTCTCCTAGACCTTGAAACAAATAAACACATCCTGGCCGACGTGAAAAGCGCCTGGAGCCCCAACAACATGGTCTTGAAGCTTTCTGACCCCAATGCTTTATACAATAGGGTCAATGATTCATATATTTTAGGTTCCAGCAATGGCCTCCTCTGCTTAGTCCGTCATAATCATAAAATTGGCTCTGTGTATTTTAATATATCCAATCTTATTATCGGAGAGTCTATAGCTCTTCCAATCTTTAAAGATAGGTATAATGTTCCACTTGGATTTGCGTTTGGGTTTGGGTATAGTTCCATAAGTCATGTTTACAAGGTGGTGCTGTTTATAAGAAGAAATCCACCATGTAAGAAGTTGAAGTGTATGGTTTTGACAGTTGGCTATGGGATTTGGAGAAGCATTGGAAAAGTATGTAGCAGTATTGTGTATACCATATATGGGGTCTTTCATAATGGATTTCTTCATTGGCTTTGCGACTGTAAACGTTCTCGTTCTCGTTTCATACATGCCTTTGATGTTGAAAGTGAGCGTTTCAAGAACTTATCGATGCCTCCTGCTTGTGAAACTGCTGCTAAACTAGGAGTGTTAAATGGTTCACTTTCTATAAGTTGTTTCTCATTGGGTACTTTTAAAGTTTGGCTAATGAAGGAATATGGGGGCAAGAAGTTTTGGACCAGAGAGCTTGAAATTCATGACACGATTCAGGACCGCCGAATGACAATAGGGGATGACACCTGTTGGGAGGGTCCTCTATCCAAGCATTATATTGAAGTACTGAAACTTATAAAGGGGAAAAAGTCTCCGAAAAAAAAGCTTTACTGCTAGAAAACTTTAGATTGAGCCTTTATACCCCTGCAACAAGGTCCCTTGTGAGGGTTCAAATTGATGGGATACCTTACAATGCTACGAAGGCTATGGTAGGTGTCCATATTCCAAGCTTTGTTTCACCCAAAGATATTATCAGGGATTACATCTCCAAGGTTCGTACGTGTTGGGCTTTTCTCTTCTTTTTTTAACTATAGTGCAATTCCAAACTTCAAATGCTTTGTTTGTTACGTTGTATTTTTCGGTATCGAAATTGATTATTAAATTGCAAGCTGGAATACAAATCATGTCCTATGGTCTGATTTGTAGCTAGAATGTTTGAACTAATTCACATGTTTTTTAGTCCCCTAGACATCAGGAAATCAGGAATAATTTCAGGGAACACACTTTTTTTATGTGAAAAGTTCTAGTCCTCATTATCGTTTTCTGACCTCAAAGGCAAGGAAAGGGCTGGTTTTCGTCTGAAATGGGAAATGCTTACTATTGGTTTTCAATATATAGCAGTGTTGTGTTTGCCCTAATTAACTAAAATTTTTCTTCAATTATACAGCATCCAGAGGAAGCAGCTGAACCATCTGATATAAAAATACCTGCATGGACAACTAGTGTTGCGGGATGGGGAAAGAACGATGAAAGCGAGGTAGTTGAGATTCCAAGAGGCCAGCCTACCCCATGCCTGCCGCTTCCAAAGGACCTTAAACATGTATGTAAAAATAGATTTAAAGTACTGCTGGAATATTTTGAGATTGCCTTCGCTTATTTAACAATCTTCTCAGTTGTTTTTTTCTTTTTGTTCTCGTAGGCAAGTGCAGCTACAGCTTCCACGCTACTGGATATGATTAGTGGTTTGAATGCCCTTCTATTGCATAAGTGCATGGTAGGAAAGGATGAGATCAAAAGGCTCAGGAAGGAGAATGTAAGTTGACCACGTTCAATTGCCTACTGTTTTCAAACACCATATACAGAGTCGCTTAAACTGCTTGTATCTAATTTGAACTGACATTTTTAAATTTTTATTTCTTTTGGTTGAAGGAAGAGCTCCGTGCAAGTGTAAAGCTGCTTTCGGGAAGGCCGGGTGAATGTGATTTTGTACAGGAGGAGGACAACTACGAAGAATGAAATTTTGGGGCTTTGAACCTTATTAGGTCACATATAGTAATTTACTTGGGTTATGGTGGCTTCTACTACATGGTTGCTGATGCACCATATGTGTGTTCCATATACGTGGTTACTGCATGATTTTTTTCTATTCATCAGTTTGTAACTATTTCAGCTTAGTACTCACTCTGAGTAGTTTACTTCATTTTTTTCTCAGATAAGTTTTGGTTTTTGTCTCCTTCTCTCTTCTTGTGCTTTCTTTTCTTTTATTAATAAAATAAAATAGAGGAATGGGCGGTGGGTTTCCGGTTGCGATGACCTCCTTTCTTTCAAATTTGTGGATGGGTGCTAGTCACCCCAAATCAGCTATTGCAGAGGAACTAATATCGCCTATCTCCTATTTAATTTTTTTTTTTTAAGTCACATATAGCTAGCAATTTACTTGCAGCATGTGTCAAGTCTGGTGTTGTTCTACGAGCTGATTACTATTTCCTTGCTTTGGAATATGTTTTGTTCATTTGCATCTACCTCTTTTGGTAAATAAAACAACATTAGCTGATGAAATATGCAAAATTCGGGGAAATATGGATAGCTTCATTAATGTTGATTTTACGAATTTGGAGTTGCTGCAAAATAAGTATCACATTGATCAAGTAGATGTCAAGGCTGTTATCGCAATTATAATTATTCGATTGCATTCAAATGAAGCTGCTGAGATATACAAGGAGTTGAATATAATGGCAGGGAGTGCATATGAGTTTGTGAAAATGTGGAAAAAGGAATTGATGATTCCAGTTTTTTCAATTCTTCAAACAATATGAATCGCTTGACCTCTTCACCTCATAGGCAACATACTATGAAATTCTTTGTGGAGTATTTCATTCCAGTTTATAGTGCACTGGCTAAATTAGGCCAAATTTCGGAAGCCAATATGAAGAGCAAATCTGAGACCACGAAGAAGTGCTAAAGCATCAGTTAAGACTCCCAACCTGTGGAACTGACATGGCTCCTCATAAACTGCCTTTATCGTCCCTGAAAACCACACCTAGCCCACAGTCCCACACACTCCAGCCTTTACATCCACTGCTCCATTAAAATTCATTTTCAAGCGACCCATCCACTGATCTTTTAATTTGTTCGGTTGTGATTAAAAACAAAAAACCAAAAACAAAAAAACGACTAATAGCAATTTACAAGTAAATTTAATTTCATACTGACTTCACTAATCCTCAAAATGGGATTGTAGTGTGATTTCTTATCTACAACCAAACTTCTATTACATAAACTAATAGCAATTCACTAATTCTCAAATGGACCATGTATGTATACATCCTATAGTGTGGTTAAGGTTACAAATAGAGCATCAGAAAGATGGTACAGTTGGCTGTGATTCCAGTCCTCTTATTAGCCCATCATCATTGGTTGCTTGAGTTAGCCTGGGCATGTTGGTAAAAATCTGCCAGAATAAAAAAATGAATACGAATCATTGCCACTAAGACTATGATCATCATCCGATTGAAATTTTAAAAGTAGGAAACTTGGACAATTGTATGTCTGTTGTATGGCGATTACAGGCGCATGGTCTTTGTGCTCTGCTTTTATCAGCTAGTGTGCTGTTTCAATTTGAACTTTCATTTAGCAAATAAATTGGACTTTTTGTAAGAACCTATCACTTGTAGGAGCATTATGTAGTGCTATTGTGCTAGAATTGGAAGCGTAGGGCTCCCCAACTCGTTAGGAAATGAGGATCATCATATCAATCTGTTTGGAGGAGATACTTCATACTAGTTGGTTAATTTCCATCTAGTTGAAGTTGTAATCGAACATATGGAGATCAAGAAGATCATCCTTTGCCGACAGATCAGATTCTAACTAAAATGGCATATAGATCTCAGTGTATATTCTTTTCTGGACAAGTCTTCAATTTTTTTGTGTTAGGCATTCTTGTTTACGTGTTCAAGTTGTTAGGCATGAAATCTCATAAAATTCCATTCAAGATCTATCTTATTCTTGGTAAGACTCAAATTTGCATTGATATCTCGATATAAAGAAGTGGCTAACATGTATTACATTGAGAAATGGATCAACAGAGAGAAAATAATGCAGCTGATCTAGAGTTCATATAGCACTTTCAGCTGTAGTCTCTGTTTTGTCGTCTGAACCCCACTTCTTCACGCGTGTTGATGCTTGCTCCACCTGCAAATTAGGATTCTCGTTAATTTGCTTAAGGATGCATAGAGTTTTTTCTTTGTTAATATGCGAAATAAACAGTAATTCGGGTTACCTCTTTGTTCCAGTTGGTTTTGTAAAGCACAAATAAAAGAAGTAATGTCTGAAGAGCAGTTCCACATATCATACCCCCCCAAAGTCCCTGCATTGATCAAATGAAAGAATTCATGTACACTGGTGAAGATCGGAAATGGTAGTAAGTACTTTGAAGTCAATAATGTGTAAAATACCATCACTCCGAAATCTGCGACGTGACTTAGCAAGTATCCGAGAGGAATTCCAAAAATGTAGTAACAACCCAAGTTTATATATGCCACGGTTGCCTGCCATCCACCGCCAACCGCAACACCTTCAACAAGAAGTAAAAGCATTAGCATCATCACAAGATGCACATATCTTGATATCTGGCTCATATGACACTGACAACAGCGAGAGATTTTACCTGATATTACTGGCTGGACACTGTTGAGCAACATAGTTGCGCCGAGAAGGTACGCTAGGTGTGCAACTGCTTGTTGCAGCTCCCTGTCAGTAGTAAAAAGTACAGAGAAGCTATCTTTGAATAACAAGATAAGAACCATGAAAAAAATCCCCATTAGGAAAGACTGAAATACTGTCACATAGACTGCATATTTGGCCGCTCTTGGGCGTCCTAAGCCAAGTTCATTCGATACTCGAACACTGCACAAGTTTAAAAATAAAATTGTTAAGAAATATGGGAACATATGTATAACCATAGGAATGTGAATTCAAAACTGAAATTCAATGCCGACTCACCTTATAGCAATATTTAATCCAACAAACACCATTATTTCCCACCCGTTGATGTTGAGGCTAAAACAGAACGACCAAAGAAGTTAGGGCCAGTTTGGTAACGCTTACGTTTAGAAGACAAAAATTCGATCAACTAAGGTGACATTACCAAATAGAAAGGGAACTAACTGCTAGAACTGCATCATTTAGGTTGCCAGTGAGAAGCATCATACTCATGAAGTACCATATCTCAAGGCAAAGCATGACAGCAGAGGCAATTGAAAGCCTAACAAAGGACCACATGTCCTTGAATGCCAACCATGAAAACCCAGTCCAACCTTCATTGCACCAGACCATAATATACACAACCTGAGCAATTGCAATGCCCCATCTGCTAGTATTATATGCCACGGCTGCACCTAAAGTACCCAAACCTAACCAAAAAATAAGGAAGAAAAGTAGCCCAACTTGTATGAAGAACGCCACCACTGAAATCCACGTCATGACTTTGAGCTTTCTCTGAGCCTGAAGGAACTTCTGAGCTGGAAAGTTAATGGCAAGTGAGAACAACTGAGGAATTATTTGCAGTGTGAACTCTCCAGCGAGATCGGCTATGTCATCTTCTTGGCCTAATAACTTTAAAATGGGAGTGGCAAAGATGTAAAATGGCAACAGGAGGAAGCAAGTTATAAATAGGACTATACATGAGCGCTGCATGTATATCCCAAGCATATGAATCTGCCCTGCACCAAACGCCTGTCCAGCCAACGTCTCCAAAGCACTCGACATGCCGAGCTGCAGTTTGTTTCATCAACAAATTAATTTTTTCAGTATATTGTTTTGGTGTCATACTATCAATAAAATCCACACATTAAAACAAAATGCAACCGTATCAATGATTCAAATCAACATCGATCCCCAATGACAACATAACAAAACATGCTAGATTGTTAATCTGAATTGTGCATTTAAACATGCTAGACTGTTAATCTAGATTGAAAGTAATATGTTATGTTTTAGTACTATAATTAAAAGAAAAGGAAATAATTGAGGGAATGAAATTAACCAAGAATCCATAAGAGAAGGTGGAAATGACGGAGAGAGAAATGGAGATCGCGGAGAGCTCAATAGTTCCAATATGACCAGCAAACAGGCTGATGATGGAATTTGTCCCATACATAGCCAATAATCCGATCATTGTAGGACCTGCTAGTTTCCACAGCTTCACTGTCTCTATCCAGAACATAGACCGAAACTCAGGAAAGCTCCTCACCGGCTTGTAGTCTTCGTTGCCATCACCCAACAAAGTCTTGTGGTTGAACGCGGAATTTGAAGCAGCTGCATCGAGTAATGGCTCATCCATTGAGTCCCTCTATGAAGGCCTGAGGTTTGGCACCTTGACTATATGTACTTGGTGAAGCAACCTGAGGACAACAAAATGTAGACTTGCATTACATAGACTTGAATTATACTTCTTAATCAACCATTTGGTTGTTTACTGCTTTTGGAGTTAGGGACAATTATTTAGCTGTTTGGATTATTCCTAGGCCTACACATACATATATATGAGACGCATGGAACACCAGAAGAATTTAGGTGCTAAACTGAGGAATTGATGATTAGGTCAATAAGGAGAGGTTAAAAATGGTCAATTTTGGAGGCTGCCGGAGCAATCATTCAAGCTGTGGTCCTAGTGAAGATTCAGTCTGAAGGCAGTCTCAACTAATATTCAATCTACAATATGGCGAGGACTATTAGTATCTTTCCTTGCAATTCTCACCTTCAACTTCAACAACAACAAATTTTGTTTTTATTAGAAGACGACAATTGAAAAAAGCAACTACTTGATAGAACTTAAGAAGAAGATTTACGGCAAGTATATCTTCGTTAGGTAAAGAACAATTAGGTTGACTACTTGGTTTATTTGGACCGCATGGCCATACTTGTGAAGATGGGGGATAGAATAGTTTTAACTTTGTAACCAATAACAATCTTAGTGAGTTTTGTAAATTCATAATTAACTATTCGCATTAATGGGAAAATGATTTACCGGCCGATTATGGAAAGAAACTTAAATGTAAGCATTTTAATATCTCTATTAAAGGTAAGTTTAATATGAAGTTTAATTGAATTCCTTCTTACATTTGTGGATGAAAAACATCTGTTACATAGGCATTGAGATCCAATCCATGACTTCTATTTATGAATAGGTCGTTTCAATTTACTTTTTCTCATATGCAGGGCCGGGCATCTTCTGAACTGGTTATGAAACCAAACAATGGAGACCTTTAATTCCACGACTTGAGAGAGCTTAGAGTATATATTGTCAGTCATTTCCTGCAACTTTTCTTTCACCCATCAACTACAACAGACATAACAAATTGAAACATGCAAAAGATAGGAAGGCAATTAGTTCTACTAGCACCAAAGAAAAACCAGAGAAATTTTGGAATACAGTACAATTTCTTTTTCTTCCTTGTATTTTCTTTTGCATCTTAATTTGCAAACTCAATCGATGGATACATATAGAAATACCTCTAGTCTATCCATCTATGCATTGAGAGGATACTGTTAGAAATCATGGTGTGAAGATGAAGTATAAGAAAGTGCGAAGAAAATGGCTATGGTGATATTAACAGAACCCTAGAACCAGTGAAGGTGAGGAAGAAGATGAAGAAGGAAGGGGGAGAGAGAGAGAAAGAGAGAGAGCTAAACGAACTTTACTATTTCTCTGAATGTTTGTTACAAATGCTCAGCTAACCAAATTACAGATGCTAATTGGGGTTACATGCTACTCATGCAAAGCAGGTTGCCTAATTACCACCGACTAACTCTTAACAGAACGGTTGGATTAACAACACGTGTTCACTAGCTTGGTGATGCAGCTGATACGATTAGTTGACTTTCATCATCTGAGCCATGTCTTGAATGTGTGACACGTGTAGTCTCTTGGTCATATTGCAATGCTGTACGTTGATCTGGTTGACCTTGCAATTGAGCTTGACCGATAGTTGGGTGCTTCACTCTTCATCTTAACAGATACAACAAGAAAACTTGATTACCAACTCTTCATACAATCAGTGGAAGGCTGTCTGGGCTATAGCCTAGACGAGATTTGGGCCTAAAAAGTCCGAAGTATAGGTATATTTGCCATCAGCCCATGGTAGCCCAAAGACAAAAAGTAAGACTGCAACCAGTTCCTCGCCTCCTCGAATGCACAGGCAGCACAGCGGCTTCTCGAGCCCACGGGTATAGTTCTCCTTCCTGCAGTTCCTTGCATTGCAGTCATCTTCTCCGGCTTTCCTCATCCAATCTTACAGGCTTTGTTTTTGGATTTGCTCCAAACGGCGACTCAGCGGGGCATTTCTTTTCTTTTCTGATCAATTCTCTGATTTCTCTCTTGATTGGTTATTTGGTTCAATGGGTTTGTTGATTATGCATTTTTACCTTTGGATAGTGGCTCTGAGCTGGAATGAAATGTATGATTTAGCATTTGTTTTGGTTAGTTCATTCGCTTCAGGTCGGTAGTATGATACAATCGTATGCAATACACAACTATGATCTTGAAAAAGATGAAGAAGAAGCCAAGAGTGAACATACAAAATGACAATAAGTTTCGGCCCCTTTCATTCTTTCAAGTTTGTTTCAAATGTTAATCGATGGTGAGCTTAGTCCTTACTACTCTTACTGATGTAGAAGATGAGGATGATAACATTCTAGAACGATCAATTTCCTATTTATCTTCATCAAAAGCCTTACTTAGTACTTCTTGGATTTCCATGTACCTTTTTCTCTGAGAGCCTTGCTTCTGTTGTGTCATCCCCCGTGTATGTAAGCTGTGACATGTCATCGCAATCCGCGATCTTGTTCAGTACTTCTGAACAACGAGGAAAGAATCGTTTCCCAATTTCCCCTGTTCACAAATATAAGAGGACTAGTCAGTCTATGAAGCTAAATGTGAAGATTCGTGATTGATTTGTGAGAGACTGATTCTTACTAGATCGGCATAGTGATCTTAGTCTGGCAAGGTGTTCTTCCTTAATCTTGAAGGGTGCCTCGTTCAAGTCCAGGGTCGTTCTCTGGGAACCGGTGAGATTATTCGGGCTCAGGCAGGCTAATGGAAACGCTGAAGTTTCATCAAGTGGAGTAATATCCCTAGGGAGCATGTACCTTGCCGGTCCAACTGAGACAAGAAACAATCAGTCAAGTAAGATTTGTCAGATTCACAAGCTGAGTTTAATGGTAGCATTGGGGTTTATAAGCCTGTAGGCAGGGATTCACCTCTGTTCTCAAGGTACAAAAGTTTCATACGCTCTCGCTTGAACAACAAAAAGAAGTTGTCTATGTCGATGGTGGTGCGATTGTAGCTGAAGTCAAAGTTCCAGACTTCCTGGTCCTTCTGTCAAGGAGAGACTTGGAAGAATTTACTCAGAAAATTTGTCTTGCTAGCGAGCGTCAAAATCGAGACAGCGATAGTAATTATTTGATGGCTGCTTCCCTCCTCTTGGTAAAGGGATATTTCCTGTGTTTGTGATTTCGAAACTCCACTTGTAACTACTTCAAAATTCGGAACCACTTCTTTTTTTCTCTGTTAATGAATGTTATACATTTGTCTTCTTTTTTTTTTTTTTTTTGCATGATATTGTTGAAGCTAAATCTTCTAGCTTTCCCATAACTGTCGAAGCCTGTTTTCTATTATAAATAAGGCAAGTGAAGGAACATTTATGTTGGGTGATATTTCATCAGTGGAGCAGTTTATGTCTGCAAAGAAGGAAGATGGAAAGCACGATGGTATCGACCTCATTTCCATTGTTGCTCGTACTAGCTTTATTTTTGAAAAGCAATTGGTAATTTTCTTCTTCTCCCTTTTCTTTTCCTTTTTCTTAATTCGTTGTCTCATTTTTCTCATGCATACATATATTGGTATTCGTTTGTTATTGCTCAGTTAGAACAAAGACCTGATGCACAGGCTAAGATGCTTATAGAAGAAGAAGATACGGAAAAAGGTTATTTATACTGAAATAGTTCGAAGCATAGAGCAATTCCAAATTTACATGCTTGTATTTCTTTTTAAGATAGTGCAGCTTATCAGCTTTCTGATTTTACTCATTTTAGTTTTTGAATCTCTACAGTCAAAAGAAGAAGAAGAAGAACCTATAGAGATATCAATGCTAGATCAAAAGAGCAACCGTGATACACCAGTTATTGATACCAGCTAGGCAACTAGCTCGTTCTTTAGTGTTCTAGCCAGAGTTTCAAAAGTTTTATTTTGGTCGTTTAAGTGAGGTTTTTTTTTTTTTAATTATCTTGTTGTTTGAAAACACTGTTTATTTCTAGCAATGTTACCCCTTTCCTATCATTGTATTTATCATTTGTTTGAGGTTATGAGTGAAGAGTACAACATTATGATGCTTCCGTCATATCCGTTTTACTATAAATGATTTGTATTAGTGTCTGAAAAGAGACAAAAAGTAGGTCATATTTTTATAGGTCCAACCATAATTTACAAGAAAAAATTTTAAGAAACAATTACCAGTTCATGTTAAACTCGACATAAAGTAATTCACAACGTGACTCAAGTTACAACATGAACTATTTGATGAGACTATAGTTTAAAAGACATGAAAGTAAATGATAAAGCGTTGTATTATGTATTTCACCTTATTCGAGTTGCTACTCTCTAGAGAGGCAAACTATCCTTGATTAGTTTATTCAAACTCAAGCAACTGAAAACCTAAGGCCATAATCTCAAAAAAAAAAAAAAAAAATCTTAAGCCAGGCCCGAAATACAAAACCAACTCGTTTCCATAATAAGAAAAATTGTTACATTTGTTCTTTTTTAATATAAAGTAAAGCAGATGGAAAATAAGAAAAAATTGCATTTGTTTATGGTGTCCAATGGTTAATATTATTACATGTTTTTTCTTAATGTAAAGTAGCTGTCCATTGAACAATGAATCATTCTATAATAAGAAAAATATTACTAGTGGTTCAACAAAACTGGTCAAATCATATCAACCAATTTTTTTTTTATGACAGAAAACGAACAACAACTTAAAAAACAAAGTCTCTACAAACACCTCTTCCCAGCTGATCCAAGTGGAATGCTTGGTACACTGAAATGAGTAAAGAAAAGAACCAGACAAAAGGATTATTAGAAGTATGAGCTGTCAAAGCTAACCGATCTGCTATGGAATTGGTCTCACGATATATGTATCGGAAAAGAACCGACTGAAACTGAAGAGATAGGGACTCAATGTCATCAATCAGAGTCTGAATCCTCCAAGGAATCTGGCATCTGCCCTGAATACAGTCAATTAGGAGCTTGGAATCCCCTTCCACTATTACCTTAGGATGCTGGTGTAAGAGAGCAGTGTGCAAACCATCCCATAAGGCCGTAGAACCAAAGGTTATTAAGGGATGCATATAAACCTTCCACATAACGCCCAATAGACAACTGCAACAAGCAAAACTATATTAAGTAACCAAATTTTCCACATAATCCTCATCATATAATCCACATAATAATTCATTGATTAATTAATACATGAAAGTAAAAATAAAAGAGAAAACATCATAAATGGTGTATGAAATTTAGGTCATTCTATACTTTGGTGTATCAACTTTCATAACTATCAAAATGGTGTATCAAGTTTGCTCAAATCTTTCATTTTGGTGTACGCCGTTAAATTTTCCGTTTTTTTTTTTTTAAAAAAAATAACGGAAAATTTCACGACGTACACCAAAATGAAAAATTAGAGCAAATTTGATACATAATTCTGATAGTTATGAAAGTTTGTACACCAAAGTGTAGAATGACTTAAAGTTCACACACCATTTGTGAATATATCTCAAAATAAAATTATAAAAAAAAAAGGTAACGCTGTTCAATTGGATCCTTCCTTGCAGTTTTCACATATAACTTTACAAAATCAATAAATAAGACGTACATGCAAGCTGGCCAAGCTTGCTGCTGGGCAGCATTGGCAATAGCCCAGGGCTGCATATTGAATGGGGCACCAAATTTAAAATCCTAATTTATGTTAGTGTGTGTGTGTGATATGATGTCATTTTTGCAATGATAGAGACAGGGAAAACTGATCAAGAACCAAGGAAATTCTAATTAAATAAGGTTCTCTCTTCTAGTCATTTTTCTCTTTCATTACAACCTCTTTCTGTGTTCCATAAAATTAGAAAACACTCTCTCTTTTGTCAAATTTTCCATCCACATCTCTCTCAATCCCTCTTCCCTCACAAGTTCATCGGGTCATATTTTCTTCCCTATTGTTTTTTCTTCTGATTTTTTTTATTCTCTCTTTGCTGTAATCTCCAAAAATTAGGGTTTTTGAAATAATAATAAGAGGTATGTCTTCTACTTTTTGATACTAATGCATAATGAGAAAGAAATTAAGTTTTTTTTTTTGGATGAATTTGGTTAACCCTCCATACTAATGCACGTTTTATTTATAATTTTGTTGAGTTTTGCAGTAGAGGTTTTTTTTGTTGCTAAAATTTTGCAGTAGAGTTTGATACTTCCATTGAAATATATATTTATTTATATATAGTTGTGTTAATCCTCAATAAATTTTGAAACATGAATTTATATAAGGGGTCGTGACCACTTACCCATTTTCAGCTTAAAAATTGTTCACTTACTCCATTAAGAGTTTTGTAACCTCATTTACCAAATCTAACATCTATTGACAGTTTTACCCTTATTTTAATTAATAAATTACATCTCTCTCCTCCCCTTCACTGATTTATCTCTCTTTCTCTCAACTCGTCTCATACTCTCTCTCTCTCTGTGCCATGGCTGCTCCGGCGCCCCGCCACCTCCATCAACTCTCCACCGCCATCAGAGACGATCTCAACCGTCATGGGTGCCACCACAAGTCAGCCCCAAGATCGGAGCACTGCATCCGGATTCAAATTGCATCCCGAGTCTCGGCCCCTCCTTGATCATGATTTAATCCAGCATCATGATGTTGGACGACATTGCGGCGACGGCATCCACGCAGGCCGCACCACATCTTCTCACATCCGTCCAATTCAATCCGGAATCCAATACTATTTTGGGTTTGATGGGATTTGAAAGTGAAACCCAAATTCTATAATCAATCTTTGCTTCCCCCCACCCCCCCCCCCCCCCCCCCCCCTCCCTCCCCTCCTCTATTGATTGACCAAAACTTGTTTCTCAGTAGCATTGAATTTGCTCCCTCTTTCAAATTTCCATTGTTTGGTTCATCATCTCAAATTCTTTGAATCTGCTTTGGTTTTGGAAGAAAGTGGGTAGACGACAGTGGGCAAGGTCCCTTTTTTTTGGTAACATAAGGGCAAGGCCCAAAAAGACCAGAAAAAAAAAAAATTCAAGTATTAATATCTAATAAATGAAATTAGATTTTTAATGATTGATGGGGGAATTGAAAGGACTTGTTTCATAGAAGACAGGGCTGGAGTTGGAAGAGCAGAAGCTGTTGTTCAGAGGCAATAATCTGATTATTGGGAGCCAATAAAAAGAGTACTAGGAGGCAATAATCATATTACTGAGAGACAATAAAATATTTATTAGGGCAATAATAAGATTATTGGGGTGCAATAACAATATTATTTATTTGGATAAACTTATTAAAACATTCAAAATTAAAAACATCTTCATTTTTTACTAATTATTGATCCCCAATTAATTTGTTATTGAGGGGTAATAATATGTTTATTGGGGGGGGTAATAATATGATTACTGGTTATTATTAGGGGATAATAAATTCAGGAGCTGGAATCCGGTTACTAGTCCGGTATTCGGATTCTGGTGACCAGTCGCCGGATTCCGGTCACTGGTCGCCAGAGTCCGTGGCCGGTAATTGGTTACGGGAGTCCGGGAAGGTCTCTTATGACTTCTCTCTCTAAGTGACAAATAAGAAGAGGGCAAAAATATTTCAAAAATAAATAAAAAGGAATAAAAAATTAATTAATTGGGTATTAGGAAAATAATCTCTTAAAATGTTTGGGTAAGTGGGTAATCTTTTAAGGTGTTTGGGCAAGCGAGATTAATTAACTCTAAAATTAGATAAATGATCATTTCCCCTTTACATAAATCTTATTAATATTTACATGTTAAAAGTCCTGAGATAATTCTCGCCCGAAGTCTTGAAAGACCTAGACCGGCCCTGCAAGCAAGAAAAAAAAATTAATAGAGATTATGGCACAAGCGCACTATTCACCGGATATAGCCGGTTATGGGGTTGAGCTGGTTTTGATTGTCTGCCGACAAGGTAGAGAAGAGAGGAGGTACAGGTGGTTTCCCCGAGTTCTGAACAAAACAACGACATGTTAACGAGAATTGTAACGGCCAAACAGCAGACGGAACGGGGTGAACCGACGACAGCTATTTCACCCTATTTGTTTAAAGTGTAAACAACGGCAGCTCACCGGTTTTATTAAAGGGAGAGGATCCTCTCCTGAGCTAGTTATTGAGCTGAGCTTCCTGAGCTTTGAAGGAGATGGTGACACGTGACTTATATTGCATCCAATGGTGAAACTCTTCTTGGATTTCTAATTTTACAATGATACCCTTTTCAGATTTTTGTCCTACTCTATCTCCTCTATCCTTTCCTTCTTCCTCCTCTTCCTGTCATCTCGCAATCTCTTCTTTATTCATATATCCATAGCTTCACAAAACAATCAAAACTCAACACATCAAAGTTCCATTTTTTCTAAAATAGGAAGACACCCAAAATGTGCTACAATCCATCATAAAATACCAGAAGCTCAACTGCCAAACAATGTTTGCATTTGCATTTGGATATCAGGATGGAATAACGAGTATAGAATCTCAAGGTTTACGAGTTCCACTTTCTGATAATAATCAATGACACGGTCCAAATCAATATTCATTTGTTATATTTATTTTGTTTCTTTAACGATTTAGAATTTCAAAGTTATGGTCAAGCGGCAAATTGTAGTCAATTTTGAGTTTAGTTCTAAGATACAGAGAAGTATAAGGAAGCTCTAAATCTCAAATATGTATGAGAGATAAACTCTAAGAAATAAACAACAGTGTGACTGATATTACGACATATTGGTTTCTAACCTCGATCACTATTATGACAATGTTGTTAGAGTTTAAATTTTGACTCTATCTATTTCAAAGATAAACGATGAGTAGTAGCCAATCATACACACAATATACACAATTTATCTATCTAAAATATTTAATAGGCAAGTGAATTTCCTTGTTGTGAACACTGTCAAGCACACCCTAAGCTAATTATTCTGATTGCAAACTGCCCAAGAATCCCAACACATTTCACACCTAGAATGATGATAAAATAAAGGCTCCAATTTTGGTTTCTCAGAAAAAAAAAAAAAAAAAAAGGCTCCAATTTAAAAGTGTTCTCATAAACCGCGTGGTACGTGGAAATTGTAATAGGTACCACATGCAAGCGGTCTAATTCAGCCACCATCATGGGGATTAAGATTTTGGGTTGTGACATTAAACAAATGTGGTGCCTAATTTCTCTGTTTTGGTCATGACATTGGACCAAGACATACTTAAATTTCTCTACATATAATTAATTAACCAAATTTTGGACCCAATTGCTCAATATCTCTTTTCCACCTTTCAACTTGCACATAGCTTCACGGCTAGTTTTCTCAATAAAAATAAATGAATAAACAAAAAAAAAATGTCACTCGATATATAGGATGGATTTAGACATATAGTAATGGCATAGTGTGTGAATGTGACAACTTGAATCCGATTATTTAACAATGAAAATGAATAAATTTGCCATCATATGACCTCGAATTTAAAATATGGTGATCCGAAGTTAAAGGAGAAGTATGAAACGAATAATATAACCATATATTTCAAGTTGTCACACACACTTGCACGTGATCTTTCCTCCCCAAGTTATGTTCATGTACTTGAAAGACATTAATAACAATTAACAATACACTTGCTATCATACCATACTTAGTGGTGGTGATCAAGATTAATAAATTAATATCATTGAGCATGTATCAAAAGTAAGAATGTGGCAAGACCATGCAACACGAAAGTTGATCATACATAGTTATTATACATGTGCACATTCTTGCAAAACTAATCGCTCATGTATTGTTATGCACTTCAGACAACTTAATCGTTATTCATAAATTTATTAAGAATGAAAATATACATTTTACAATTACGAGATTTATATGATAAAAATATTTCAAGCTTAGTTAATATGTGTTTGTCCTCGAGCTAACCTAAAAACACTCGTTATGTAAGTTCGTTTAAACCTTTCATTCTCATATCCGTCCGACTGTATTTCAATATCTAAAATATATTTCTAATTGTTATTTATTTAACAGTTTCATCTAAAAAAATCTAAAACACTGTTTATTTTTGGTCACACGTGAATATCCGAACACAATCTTTTTTCTGGGTCAGTATACACACAATCTTAGTTGTTCGATCTCAGAGACATTGAATCGGTGGAGAATTGATTTCCAAGCATAAACAAAACCCTAGCCGCCATCATATCGAGAAGACAGGTTAGCTTCTTCTTCTTCTTCTATTAGCTGTGAGCTCTACGACCAACGGGAAAAGAGTGTGGCTTTCGTGTGGCAGTGGATATATCATGTGCGCCTCACTCGACACCACCCGAGCGTGCGCGCCCCCCTAACCTCATCCTCAAATCCAAATCCTCATTCAGTCGGCGCCGATTTGGATTCCGAGTAGGAATCGTAAACCAAAACAGCCCCACCAGGCCAAACGGGGAAATGACCGAAACGCCCTCCGCCTCCACGAGTTATGAGTGAATGCTCTTCCTCGTTGTTCTGTTAGCTCCACCAACTCCTAAATTTAAAGTAGGCGCATGAGATTACGGCTTTGCCCTCCGGGTGTCATTAGTTTATGGTTTAGGTAGCGGAGGTGGGTGGCGGGTTGGATAGGGAGAAAAAAGAAAAAGTGGTTATGGGACAACTATTAATGGTGATATAATATAGAAAGGTAGAGAAAGAGAATTGGGGTTAGGGTTTTGGATATTTCGAATGTCGCAAGAGTTTTTATTCGGGTGTAAATTTATATGGTACATGGGAGTTGAGTTAGGCAAGGGACAAGTGGATAGGTTGTGTGCGTGACACGTGTCGAGTTGTGGAGGCATTAAGAATTTTTGTTAAGGGTCTGCATGGTTTTAGTTGCTAGACCAAATTGCCGTGCTTTCTTTCCCGCACGCAACCTTTTGATGAAATGTAAAGTAGTTAAGCACCATGAGGATTTCCTAGTTTAGTAGTTTTCACACCAAGTGAGTCGGTACGGTGATTTCTACATCATAAAAATTATATTGCGTAGAGTTTATGATATTATTATATATTCGGACTTGATATTTTTAAATTTGAAATGCTTATATAAATCATTAAACAATAACAAAATCTATCAGATTTTCATTTAAGAGTATTTATTTATTATAAAAGTAGTTCTTTTATCAAAAAACTTAAATTCAAAGCTTAAGAAAAATATTTGCTTCACTAAACTCTCCTAAAAAATTGACCCTTATAGCGATCTTACATCATAGCTTTTCTTCTATTCATGGAATCAATTCTACATGACATCTGTTATTTCAAATTCCCATTACAAGGTTGTAAGAAGACACCTTTCAAAAGAGAAAATAGTTGTTTTTCCTTTAGTTAATAAGTAAGATCGATGAGATTAAGATCCTTGATCTTATTTTATTATGGATTTCTAATTATTAAGAGCATACTAGTTGACCTCATCTCTTACCTCGTCCAAGTGTGAGGGATCAGTTACGTAATTTCAATTGTCTTAGAATATGATTTTGTAATTGGCTGCCGCGTTTTGGCGGTTGAAAAGGTGGTATGTGACTGGGATCGTATTAGTGGTCAAATATTTTCGTTCTAAGACTTTATCCTTCGAGTTGGAGTTTGCTAAGAAATAATTCAGACAAAACATGACCAACCAAAACGAGAATCAAAACAAAATATAGTTTAATCCAGGACGAAATGTGTGAATTTTATTATTATGAGAAAGATGCTCCAAGTATGCATGGTAATAGCTTAGTATTTAAGCCAAATAAACAAGGGTGTGTTCATATTATAACTAATGGATTCTTTTATGATCAACATGTTGATGTTGTTCTACTTTCTTTTGAGTGGGGGTACGATAGGAGGCTTTAGCGCCCTTATAATACCATCGTTTTTCAGCATCCTATGTGATGTCATTCTTTGAGCTATATAAAACCACATTGGTATGAATTCGGCGATAGAAAGAAAAGTTGTATATTCCAATTTATTATTTACTATTATATAAGAAAGTGTAACTTTATTCATCTTTAGTGAAATATCACAGTTTTGGATTCTTAAATTTAAATTTTTAAATAATACAGATTACTCCTAAAAATTATAACAACCATGAATAAGCATGATAGTAGAAAGAATAAGGAACATAGATGCACTTCGCTAACCAAGACAACTACCGGGGCTAGCCTATCAACATGATCATACATATAAGAATCTCCTTCGGCTACTTACGATTCTCAAAATTAGATTCCTAGCTAATGATATTTTGACATAATTTCAAGTTGTTTCTATACATCTATATTTCTTTAAAAAATGAAATTATGATCGTAGTAAGAAGAAAATATTTCTACATCGTTTGTTTCGTGAATAAAATAAAAACGAACTCATTTGCACACTGTTAAATTACCTGCTTTTTGGTTTTTTGTTGTGTTTTATTGAATAACTGAATATTTCTGACCTAAAAAAATAGTAGTAACGATAATCTAGTTGGAGGATTTAATATATGAAATGAAAACCTAACTACATGTCTTTAAATGGATGCACCTAAAAAACCTCAAGGTTGGGTACAAAAAAATTATGGTGAATGTCCCTTCTCCCATGTACTATATATTTATATCCACTAAAAACCACTTCTGTCAATTGTCAGTTACATAATAAATAGAAACATTAATAGAATGAAAGAAATTCCCTTCCATCTCTATAAACATTATATCCATGTTTGATCCGCCATATCCAAACAACAATTTAAGTGTAACGCTTCTCTCTCTTTCGTTTACACGAAGCAGTTTAAAGAACGGGTCGGTTGAGACTTGAGAGAGAAAGCATCAAGTTAAACGAAAATGGCAAACTTCATGTTAAAGAAATTGGATTGCGGTTGGGTAGCGTTATGAATAATACTTTTATATATAAAAGGAAGGTAGCTAGATTTCAAGTTGAAGCCTCACAAAACACAACTGAAGAACAACACAAATCACACTCTATGTATCATGAATTCATGATGCAACATGCATGTTACATTCCATATTGCATCAGAAAATTAATTTATAGGAAAAGACAATGTAGTTAAAGGTTGACCACAAATCTCAAGTTGTAAATTAAGAAACTGGTAGTATTAGATCAAGTTCGCTTGTATTTTCAGTTAATAACGTGAATTAATTTTATTCGTTATCCAAAATATATGAAGTTCATGACATTGCTGCAGTCAACATTTAATATTCATGATATTAAGAAACCGTTATTTTAAAACCATTATCATTAGAGTTATGGATTTTCCAATCCCTGCGTGCACGACAATATTCTCGAAGTTTTATGAGAACTTAATAAAAGCATATAATAAAACCACACATAACATCACTTATCACTAATGTTTTTTTTTTTTTTTTTTTTAACCAAACATCAATTTCATTCATGCTCAAGCCAGAATGGCATAGATATATACATTCCCTTGCCATATCAAGGACAAGTTTAGAATGTGGTATGCTAGTACCACTCATTAGACAACCGGTGCTCACTTATTCAAAAGCGAGCTTAAAAACTATGAAAACTAGCACATAGTAATTAGGCAAAGTTTAGAAAAAAATAACAAAAATTAAATTTGCTCCTTGCCCTTAACAGTTGGGCTAGGAGGTTTAGAAAGATAAGCAAGACAAGTCTCTCGTGCATCAGTCACCTTCTTCGACTTTGGAGGGTTCTTATTCTTTGCCCCGAATGGCCTTCCTCTTTTCTTTTTTGCTTCAAAGTGTGTAGAGACCATCTCCTTGGGTACGAGAATATTTCCAGGCGCTTCAACCTTCCTTATGGACCTAGCAGAGAACCTGCTGGTGAACATCGGCATATTTTGTTTCTTAGCTTCAACCTCGGGGATGAGAGGTTTGAACAGCTCCTGTAGCAGGAACTTAAGCTTTTAGGAAGATTTTGTAGGAGAGGGAGGTAGTTGACGCTTGTCACCCCTATTCTCCTTAGCCACTTTCTCCACTACTGCAGGTATACCTGTGTCTTCAGAAGTTTTCAGGCTTTGAGTATTCTCTGTCGATTCAGGTGGTGACACCTTTTCAAGCTCCAAGCACTCATCCAGAGTTGCCGACTCAGGGTTTGGTACGTGATTAGCCGGGGCTGCAATCACTGCCAATGCCAAAGGTTGGTGGAATTCCTCATTAGTCTCAGAGAGAGTGAGGTCCCTTTCACGCAGTATAATAGGCTTACGTGGTTTGCTTGCTTCCTTGGGTTGGAAGAGTGACCTACAAATATTTGGTAGAGTCGGTGTTTGCACACCCTGAAAACGAAAGGTCCCGTCAACAAACTTGTTAGCAGCAAAAGCCAACGAAGGACCAATAATTTCTTTTCTTTGGTCAGCCGTTTACGGTGTAGTATGACGCCCAAGCAAAGGGCAATGATCACCCTCATGATAAATCAGATTACAATGATCACACTTTCCCACCAAGTTCTAAAAAAAATATGAAATTTCAACTTCAACCCCAGATGCAAGTTTTAGGGTTTTCTTCAGAAAAAATGGTTTTGAGATATCATGAGCCACATGCACTGGAACCTTGCCTTGATTCGCAAAAAGTTTATCATCTAGTTCAAGGAACTTACCAGCCATTGAAGTAATGTTTTTAATCATCTCAGACTCTTCAAATAGCTGCGGGATGTTGTTGATGCGAACCCAGAAGAAGAGTACGGTCAGAGCAATGTCCTCAATAGGCGCAACACCATCATATTCCTGAAATACTATTGGGGCTTGATGGAACCTCCAAGGTCCACCCTTCAGAACCTTATTTCTATCCTTCCTTAGATCAAAAGCCAAAATGAAACGATTTGGTGCTCGTTCTTGAATCTTAAAGTCCTTATCCAAGATCCATACTCGCCGGAGAAAGCGTTTCAGATCGTTCAAGGCGGCCGGCTTCTTTACCAGAGGACGTGCCAAGAGAAAAGACTACTTGGCCCGTCGTTGGATTCCACCAGAGGTGTTGAAAACATCAATGACGTCGCTGCTAGCAAGCGCCAGCGACGTAGCAAAGGAGGAGGTGACAGCGTCGATGTTGGACATGTTGACAGCACTTAGATCGAAGGAGGAGCGACGTACGTCGCTCAGTTCGCTAAGATTAGGCGGCTGCACACAGAGCAATGCCTTAGGGTTCTGAAAGTTGAAACTATCAAACATTAATCATGATTCACTTATCACTAATGTTGCAAAAGATTATTATAATTTATGGAGGAACATATTTCATTAATTTTAATGTTGTTAGTTTTTGTTCGAAGAGCATCTTAAAACGTATGAATTTACACTTCATCCCGACCTTAAGCATTTAACTATTAGTTTACCGCTACCACGTATTTTCTAAGCTAGAGGCACAAAGTTAATGGATATTGAATTTTTCGTTAAATTTCGTAAGTAGGTCGGAGCCAAAATATTCTAATGGTCGGGGCTGAGCGACGTAGACAATTTTAGGGTTTCCCATTCCCACGTAAACCCCCTGCAACCGGCTCGTGTCAGTACATCTTTTAAGTCAACCGGGAATCGTGTGTTAGGACAAACCAGCTACTAGAATTTCGAATCCGCGAACCAGCGGAGCGAAATATCAACTGACGGTGCAGTCACCCGGCCACGCCTCACAGCGTATTCCCATTCGGTACACGTGGATGAGACGTCGCTTTCGTGGTGCTCTGGATTGCATTTTCCGTTCTCCTGTCGATGGCCTTTTGGAATAGTTCGTAACTTTCCTGTC
The DNA here is from genome assembly GCA_025331145.1 of Rosa persica. Taxonomy (NCBI): domain Eukaryota; kingdom Viridiplantae; phylum Streptophyta; class Magnoliopsida; order Rosales; family Rosaceae; genus Rosa; species Rosa persica. The sequence goes on from WFKR01000001.1 coordinate 42,589,007, forward strand.
AGATGATCACAGCCGAATAAAGATCATCTCATTCACTCAAGCGAAAATACCAACCGCACCTTCCCAATAACCGCGTGTCGGCACGCTCTGACTTTTATTGGACCGTGTCTCCACGCGCTGTGGAAAAACGGTGACGATCCTTTCGTCCAAAATTGAATGTGGGTACTTCAAAGCGTAACTTACGTGGATCAACGACCCTTCGATTGTCATAAACACAGAGAAAGACCTGATCCAACGTTGCAAAAACGACGGCATGTGTAGACGCGCAGAAGCAGGGAGGAGTTTTCACGTTTTAAAAATATAAAGAGGGACACACCCAAAAACCGAAACCCAGGGCAAAGCTGAAGAGCTCTGGTTGAAATCTGCCTCGGTTATATTTCCATTTTTTCCCTCATTCATTACCCAAAATTCAATTCCTCACTTCAAATCCCATGCGTTACCCCGTCACCACCCATCACCTCTTTTGAGCCCTTTTTCACTTGCGAGACTATCTCAAAATGCAATCAGGGTTCAACTCCGGCAATCAGGGTCTGCCGGATTTTTACGCCGGAGGTGGGAGATCGATCGGCAGCACCATGAGCAACCACCCTTCACAGCCTCAGTACCACCGATCCCAGCTTCCGGGGCTGTTCATGGACCCTACCGGTCCTCAGATCGGTCGCCAAACGCAGAATCCGCACCACAATACAGCCGGGCTCATCGGAAAGAGGACTCTGGCCGAGTTTCAATATCATCAGCAGCAAAACCCCTACCAGCAGAATCTGACTAACCAGCAAAATATGTATCTGCGGTCGCTCAAGCCCAGAACTACAGCCAGTTTTCCGCACTCAAATTTCCAACACTCCTCCCCAATCTCGCCTCTGTCCCCAATTGACTTTTCATCTGCCTCATCATATACAGGTTCGGAGAATTCTAATACTTCTTCCACGACCTCCTCCATGTTATCGCAGCGATATGGGTTGCCGCTTCTTCAACAGCTTCGGCCGCAACCGGTAACTAACCCGACGTTTCAGGCATCGCCTTACGTCAACCATAACAACACCGTGCAGCCTCTTCAGAATCAGATTGCCCAGAACAGGGTTTCGGTTCCGGCGATCGAGTCTGAGAATAAGAAGATGGTTAACCCGGTTTCGTCTGTTGATTCTGAGAAGAAGATGATTGACCACAGGCTACAGGAATTGGAGAAGCAGCTCCTCGATGATAACGATGAGGAGGAGGAAGGAGGCGACGCCGTTTCGGTTATTACTAAGACCAACAGCGAGTGGTCCGAGACGATACAGAATCTGATCGGTCCGAATCAGACGACCCAGAAGCCGGTTTCGCCGTCGCCCACTTCGTCGTCGTCTTCATCCTCCTCGGTGGCGTCTCCGGCGACCCTGACGTGTTCGAAGCAGTCGCTGATAGAGGCCGCATCGGCCATTTCAGAAGGGAAATCCGAGGCCGCGGCTGAGATCCTCACGCGCCTGACCCAGGTCACAAACCCGAGACCCAATTCAGAGCAGAGGCTGCTTGAATTCATGGCTTCGGCGTTGAAGTCGCGGGTCAACCCAGTGGATAATCCGCCGCCGGTGACGGAGCTTTTTACCCAGGAACACGCCGGGTCGACCCAGTCTCTCTACGAGCTCATACCTTGCTTCAGACTCGGTTTCATAGCCGCTAACCAGGCGATTCTGGATGCCACATTAGCGGACCAGTCGACGACCAATAAGGTCCATGTGATTGACTTCGATATTGGGGAGGGCCATCAGTACATACACCTCCTGCTCGCGCTCCCCGTGCAGCCAAATGGGAAATCCCCCGTCGTCGTCAAAATCACCACCGTTCCTGATAATGGCGGCGAGGACAGGTTGAGGTCAGTCCATCAGAAACTGAGCCAAGTGGCGAAGAAACGGGGTGTGGGTCTTGAATTCAACGTTGTGAGTCAGAAGCTGAGCGAGCTGAGCCGGGAATCGCTGGGATGCGAGCCGGACGAGCCGATCGCCGTGAACTTCGCTTTCAAATTGTACAGCATGCCGGACGAGAGCGTCTCCACGGACAACCCCCGAGACGAGCTGCTGCGGCGAGTGAAGGGACTCGCCCCGCGCGTGGTGACGCTGGTCGAACAAGAGCTCAACACCAACACCGCTCCATTCATGGCGCGCGTGAACGAGTCGTGCGCGTATTACGGAGCACTCATGGACTTGGTCGAGGCAGTGGCGAAGGACCACCAGGACCGATTCAAAGCGGAGGAGGCGCTGAGTCGCAAGCTCGCGAACTCGGTCGCTTGCGAAGGGAGGGACCGCGTTGAAAGATGTGAAGTGTTTGGGAAGTGGCGGGCCCGCATGGGAATGGCTGGGTTCGAGTTAAGGCGAATGAGCCAACGTGTGACCGAGTCGTTAAGCAATCGACCCGGCTGGGGCAACCGAGTCCACCCGGGCTTCACCGTTAAAGAAGAAAACGGAGCCGTTTGCTTCGGTTGGAAAAGCCGCACTCTCACCATCGCATCAGCTTGGCGTTAACTTCACTCTATTATTTTTTTTTTTTTTCATTTTCTCTCGAATATTATTAATTGTTATAAAAATACCTCCTTTTTATTATCGAACCCTTGCTTTCCTGAGAAAATGGAAAAAGGGTAGGAAAAAAAAATCCAATTTCCCCACCAAACGCCCCAATAAAAATGCGTGTTTGGATTCCTAGAAAATTCTTGTGCCTGTTCTCATTGCATTTATTATTTTCGTTTGTTCGGGCGTGTGAAACGTTGCGTTTGGTACCAACCAGGGAGGGGCTCCACTAATTTCCCTTTTCGGTTCTTTTTTCCTCTTGTATTTATTTTCTAGTTTAAGCTATTTGTCTTTCGAACGTGGCGTGTTCTGACTGGGCAATATTGCTAGGGCAATGTTGAGCTTATTGACAGAAAATTGTTGCTTTGTAATTTCTCTCGTGTTTGTTAATAATAGTATAATTCTCTTGGAAATTTATGAATTTTGGGGTGTACAGATATGTCATGCTGTCTTTTTCTTCTACTTTATGTGGCAATGTTATAATGAATGGTACTTCAAATACATATAGAAGTGGGGCACTTTTCTTCATTAGGGAATTCCTTTTATAGAAGAATAAATATCCTCCGCTTGCTTAATGCGGAAAATCAGGTTTATATAAGTTTTAACACGAAACAAAAAGACAATCGAAACTCAATGTGAAGTTGACACTTGACAGGTTTGGTTTTCGTGTGATATATTCTTCTATTTAGTGTCAGTTCTTATTTTAATGTGATAAACATGATTGACCGGTATAGTTTAAATAATTCATCATGTTATGATTAAACAAATTTTATCGGTATGTTAATGAATTTCAACGAGCATTTTTGTAACCTAGATCTGAATTTAAATTGAGGCAATTGCTCATTTTTATCGGTTGGGCAATAATCTGTCATACAATAGGCTAAGATGCCCATCATTAAAGACATAGTTAAAGAAAGAGACACGAATGGATAAATTGTGCAATGTTGTATGTAAATAAGGTAAACAATCATAAATTTCATTTAAGTGGTGCATGGTAGACACTATGGCAGTATGGCGTGTGTGGTTTTACCTTTTAACACGATGGAATCATATTCAGTCATGGCAGACTGTAAACAGTTATGCTGGTGTGGGAGTGAAAATGCCTCATAAATATATTTACATTAAACTGACGTAAGCCGTAAAAGTAAATGATATTTATGATATTCCAAAGTGGTGCTATATCCCATGCCACATTATGAATTGCACTTAATTACAATAGTAAATGAGGTAATGAGAAAATATTAATTATAGAATTTATGATGTATGCCCAAAATAAATGAGGGTAATTCTGAGAGGTTTGGAGTTGATGGGCGGAAATATCACAGTTGTGTAAAAGTGAGGTTGAGGAGTAATGTCAATGTCGCTAGAAAGAGAAGGGGACTGGCATCGTCCGAACGTCTTATTTTGTGACGGCGAGATCCCAAACGAGTTAGGACTTAGGACGAAACATTGTGTCATTAGAAATAGTACATATACGATGTTCTCTCGTAGTGTATTGTAATCAGAGGTTTTGGTTCATTGTCCCCCTTTTGTATTCAACAGTTTCGGTAATGAAGGCTTGAGGGCAGCCGCACCGCCCTTTATTAAAAAAAAAGAAAAGAAATTGTACATATACTAAAGTGGCCGGATGTTTTTGCCCTTTTACGCTTAATGGAATTGCGTAGTACACATCAGCACATGTTGATCTTTTGATCCATCATCTATTAATTCTCGATTTCTTGCATGTCTTCGTTTCTTTGCTGCACAGAAACAGATAGTTCTAGAACTGATCCACAGTCTCAGAGTAATACGTTTTTGCTTGAAATTGAATTCTTTCGACTAACTATACTCTTCTGTTAAAAGAAAGAGATATGCTGACTCTGCAACTCTGATTGTGAATCTTGAACAGCCCTTCAACTTTCTCTTCGTCGACAATGCCAAGGTGAAGCTTCAATTTCGTCATCATATAGATCTAACATATTCAACTTTCAGTATATGTTTGATGTATTCAGTGTTTCTTCTATATCTTTTGTATACTCTTGAATTGAACTGAAATTCCTAATCTTCATGTATTTTAAGGTCTTGACCTTAGATCTGTGTGAATTCAAAATCTTTAATTGAGAGCTAGGACTGCCAATCCATGTTGAGCGGTAAATAATGTTAGGATCCAATTAAAATTGGAATTATTGAACTTAGGGAAGAATGAGAAAGGATTGAGCTTTATATAGAATGATAGAACAATATCGAGAAGAAGTAAAGATTCATGAGGCTAAGCTTGGCAGGACCTCTTAATTAGCAAGATCTTATTAGCTTCTCTAATTTGTTGGGTTTTTTTGTTCTATTTAGGGTGCTGATTAGATAGTTTTTTAAATGATCAGCGGGCAAACATATACTCAATAATATATATGAATAATCAGTGGGTTCTCTAAATGATCTATTTTTGTAGCAATTCTTCATACAATGTATTCTAAATGAACTTGACCTTAGATCTTGAGTATACGTTTGATATCTTCAATATTTCTGTTGTTCCACAGGTTTATGTTTTGTACTGCTGTTCATTCATTCTAGGCTTTGAAGTAACTTAGCTTCTCAGGTATGTACCTCTTCATAGGTTTCTGTCTCTTTCTGTGAATATGGTTTTTTCTTCTTACTGCCTATATACTTCAATCAAACTTTTTGGTAGTTGATTTCATCTGAACCTTGATTTCAGTTGTTTTGAAAGTTTGTTTGTCTGTTTGTTTTGTTTTTTTTGTTTTTAATTCAATTGGTGGATTGATAATTTTTAATCAATATGAACATGCTAATATATTTTCCACCTCTTGGTTAGTTGTATAGATAAGCTGTGAAGTTTTAGGTCGAAAACCTCATTCTATATGTTCACATCGTCCGTCCCAAATAATCTCACTCCGTTTTTTTTATTTTTTATTGTGGGATACATGTAATCCTATAAAGTCAAACAGCAGGAAACAGTTAAATAATCAATGTTGCGGTGGTATTAGTCATCAGTAAATATGTGTTAGATAGAAATTGAAAATTTTCTTATGTCTTGGATGGTTTTGATATGATCATTTCATAATATGCAATTGACCCTATAAGCAGAAGAAAGCTGTGATTGATTTGTGGGTCTGTTTTGCAGGAGGGTAAGCATTTGAGAGGAAGATTTGAATAAGGAGATGAAGAACTCGGTGTCCGATCGCCTTTTTTACATTGACGTTGAAGAAGAAGATGATGAGGAGGAGGACAACAAAAGCACATAAGCTGGGAATGATTCTGATTCTTCGGGCTCGAAAGCGAAGCACCAAGACGGGACAGTGGATTACAAAGGAAACCCAACTAATAAAAAAATCACAGGAGCATGGAAAGCCTACCTTTTTATCTTAGGTACTGTTTTAGTAAGATTTCTAAGTTAGAATTAGTGAATATAAATTAGATGTGAGGCTTATACTGATTTGGTTTTTGGGTTTTATTTTTGGGGTCGTGATTACTTACCCAATTTCAGCTTAAAAATTGCCTACTTGCTCCACTAAGAGTTTTCTAACCTCATTTACCCAATTCAACATCTACTGACAGTTTTGTCCCTATTAATCAAATTGAAACTCACATCTCTCTCTCTCTCTCTCTCTCTCTCTCTCTCTCCAGCCGGCAGTGGCGACCACTCCTTCAACACCTTCTTCGTCGACCTCGAGCCCGGCGCCAGCAAACACATCCCAAGCCCCATCTTCGTCCACCTCAAGCCCACCGTTAATAGTTGATCACCGTTCTGGTGCTAACCACCCTCAATCACAGATCAGAAGCTCCCATCCTGCTGCGGTGCCGGAACCTCACCAACCTGAAGCTCCGTGCGTGCAGCGATTTGACTGATGTAGGCATGCTGGCATCCACAAAGAACTCCAAGGTTTGAAGAAGCTATCCTGCGGATCGTGCACCTTCGAAGCCAAGGGAATGAACGCCGTGCTGGAAAATTGCTCGGCTCTGGAAGAGTATAGGTGAAGCGGCTCCGGTCGATCTGATCTGGTGCCTAGAGCATTTTTTTTTTCGTGGTATACTTTGAGCTCCGAGAGTGAGGAAGGAACATGTACAATTGAACATATAAATTGATATGATTATTAGGGGGTAATAATATAATTATGGGTAAAATCTTCATATAGTACCCGAATTATTACGAAATGCACTTTTTGGTACCTATAAATTTTCAGAGAGTCCAGTGGTACCTATACTATCCGTCAGCCCTTATAGTACCTCCGTCCATTATTCTGTTAAAAATACCTGCGTGGCGGTCATGTGAGTAAAATAGCAAGGATAAAATAGTATTTCATTCATATTTAGAATTATAAAATTTAATATATTGAATATCTATAATTAAAAAACATTTTGACACATAAAAAAAAAAATAATACCCAATTTATTCTTCACTGTTATCGGATACTTGGGTTAATTAATTTAAGTACTTTTATTTTTGTTTAGTTTTTATTTTATTTTATTAAAATGTAATATATATATTAATTTGGAGATAACATTTTTCTCGAACAATTAATAGGATTAATCAATAAATATGGTAGGTAAATCTAGATATTCACTAAATTCAATTCTAGGTCTTTCTTTTAACCTAGTCTAATTTATTTCAATTTAGTTAAATCAAAAATTTGCAAAAGAAATATGAAAAATAGGTGTTTTTACGATTTTACCCATATTTTAACGAAATAATTGATGGAAGTACTAAAATGGCTAACGGAGGGATAATACAGGTACCACTAGACTATTTAAAAATTTATAGGTACCAAAAAATACATTTCGTGATAGTTCATGTACCATATAAAAATTTTATCCTATGATTATTGAGGGGCAATAATATGATTATTTATTTGAATAAACCTACAAAACCTTCAAAATTATAAACATCTTCATTGTTTATTAATTATTAATCCTAATAAACTTGTTACTGGGAGCATTAATATGTTCATTGGGGGGGGGGGGGGGGCAATAAAATCAGACCCTAGAATCCGGTCACTAATCCGACAGTCGGATTCTGGTCACTGGACGGAGGACTCCGGTCACCGATCGCCTGACTCCGGTCACCGGTCGTCGAAGTCCACTGCCGGCCATTGGTCAACGGAGCACATCAAGGTGTAGGATGACTTCTCTCTTTAAGTGAGAAAGAAGGAGAGGGCAAAAAAGTCCCAAAATAAATAAAAAGAATAAAAAAAGAATTAATTGGGTATTAAGGAAATAATCTCTTTGAGTGTTTTGGGTAAATGAGGTTAAAAAACTGTTAGTGGAGCAAGTTGACAATTTTTAAGCTGAAATTGGATAAATGATCATTTCCCCTTTATTTTTCAATAAGGAATGAACGCTGTGAAAGATTGTCATATTATGGGATGAGCTCAAATCTGATCATTTATTTCAGGCAACATCTATTACGTCCTGTATCCCAATTTATCAGTTTACTAGTCATTTGGACGGTAAACGATAATTATTTTCACCTTTTACTTAGTTTCGATACTTTTAGTGGCCCTAAAATGTGACTTTCTGTTCAGGTCAAAATTTGAGAAAATTTCCCGCACGAAAATTGTATAGGACGTTAAACAGAATGCGTGCATATGTGGTACGTAAAAATTAGAGTTCGTATGCGAAAGTTATAAGTGAAAAAAGAATTTACTGCTCATAGTAGATTGATATAAATTTAAAAAGTTACTGTGACCGGATAACTTTTCTTTCACTTTACCAAAGCAGTTGTAAAGCAGCTAAAAGCAACTCTTATCTCACTCTTTGGATGTATGTGAATTAATTCAATCTATGCAAAAGTCCCTTCAATATTTTAGAAACTCTCATTTAAGGCGGATCCCACGATGATATGCAGAAATGGTTATAGAGAAACTATGATTATTTTTTTCCTTTAGATCTTATAAAATAAAAAAAACTATCACTCCTGATTGTTTCTTGAGTGAATGTAATATTAGTCAATAAAATTTTTAAAGAAGCAAGAACACTGAAATATAGCAAGAAGCACTTCACATCAGTAATGGATGACAATATGCAGATACCTCCTACCAGAAGTGTTTCTGCTTGAAACCACTGCTATTTATGGTGAAATTTGATTTCGATTTTTCATGAGATGATCAGTAATGTTGACACAATATTAACCTTCTTCTTTGTGCATGGATGACCATGTAAGTACTTTTCTGAGTCATTTTGATCATTGTTGCTTTCTAACTAATCTTTTCTTGCTAAGAACCCTAATTAAAATGTAGGTAGGAGACCATGTAAGTACTTTTCTGAGTCATTTTGATCATTGTTGGTTTCTAACTAATCTTTTCTTCCTAAGAACCCTAATTGAAATGTAGGTAGGAATATTTGATGCCACAAATAGTACTAAACAATGGAGGAATATGCTCATGAAAATGGCTGAAGTGCAATCCGAGCTGACATGGATGCTCTAGCTATGCAGGTTTGATAGTGCAAATGTTTGTGAATTGAAATTTAGTTGAGTGAAGAAGTTGAGTTGTTTATAATTTTAGAAGGCTTAAGGAGGAATTTATGATTACATGGGCATTGCCTAAAATGGCAAGTTTAGGTTTCAACTTTCGCTGTAGTGCCAGTTTGATCTTTAATATTGTGGTTTTTAATCAACAATATATGTTTGTGGCTGCAGGATTGTGTAAATGAGGCTGTTGATGCCCAGAAGGTATTTGATAATGCTCTTTACAAAGATGGCGATGATACTACACTATCTTATCCCTTGGAAAAATGCAGTCCAGATGTGGCCGAAAGTTTGAATATATCTTTGATAATGATCATTTCGTTGATTACCTGAACGATGATGGAATTATCACAAACACAATTCGTGAGATTCCAGGGTGGTTTACTGACAAACTTGAGCTCTTCTCTAGGATAAATTTTGAAAAATGTTAATAGTTTAAGCATGGTTAAGATTCCACCTTCTGCTTTTGTAATATATAACTATACAAACCTGGTAAAACCATCAGCTTTTAATATATTTGAAGTGTACAATGTTTCGTAAATTATGAATGCACAGAACTTAACAAGCAAACAAACCCGCGGCATCGTGCGGGCTATCTTGCTAGTCGATATTAATGATGGGTTAACTAAGACTTTATTAAAAAGATATTGTAATGATCAGATTCGACACAAACACGAGGGCATGAGGAACCTATTTCACCCTAATAACGAGTTTGGTTAGCGGGAACAAAAGATTAAAGGAAATATATTTGAGGAAATATTGTTAGCAATTTTCATGAGAACAAAATGTTGTCTATTTTTGTGAGATTGTGCTAATTAATGTGGAGGATACTAATGCCTATTTTAGTGCTAGAATGGCCCTTCTAAATTTAGGAATAGCCCAGGCCAGTCCTTGACCCAATAGGAGGATTGGTCACCACAAAGTAAATTGGACAACACAAGCATGACATAAATGTACAAAGAAAATAGAAATCAATAGTATGACACAAAGCACAAAATGGACTCGAAGTGCAATGATTGAGTTATCATTGTTTTTCTTAATATATCATTGGTCTATGATTTATGTCTTAATAAGCTGCTTCAAATTCTCTTACGAACACCTTATGCTGCTTAACGTATAATACCTCAACACGTCAATTGGCCTCGAGATGGACAAGCTTAAGCAATTGGGGCGTAGTATAAGAGAGGGTAACATAACCAGAAATACTGACCGAAGTAGCACTTGAAGAACTCTGCATTTCATGGAACGATTAAAGGACTATCCTCCCAAGCCATGCTAAACCACTAACAATAAAGCTACCATCAACATTCAATTTGAAATATCTATCGTGAAAATATGGGCCTTGGCCCAAAACGGTTGGGCCTTGAATGCCGCTGTTACGATGTCCTAGTCCTTCTCCATCTCCCTAGCTCATCTGATAGTTTCGTCTCTCCGCCAGTCTGCCTATACAGCTCTTCTTTCTAAAGCCCATAATGAAGCCCATGAAGAAACTCAAATATCTGTTTTTGTTTTTATATCGGTTGATGACCAAGTGCAGGCCCATTTAGGGTTTGAATCGGGACAAGATAGGGCAATGACAGCACAACACATCACATTTTTCGACCAAATGCAATTACTGTTTGTCTTCTATTTGATGGAATAAAGGAGTTCTATTCATACCTCTAAAGTTGTCATTTGGACCTCCTAAGTTAATAGATCTCTAACTTACTTTTATAAATAACCAATTTGCTATCTAGACCTCCCTAATTTTCCCACGACGCCCATCGTCCAATAAAATCAATAAAAATTTATTTTTTACATTTTATTCATATCTCTAAATTTGATAATTGAATCTCATTCAATTTTTAAAGATTTCACAATCCTGTTTTACCATTGATATAATTAAGCTGCACCCACAAAAAAAAAAAAAATCTCTTGTTGATAGTCAATACAATTTTTTTCTTCATTAAATCAATTGAATATAGAAGCACGTTGGTATACTGCTATCTAAAATGTTTAGATATTACTCCTAATTCTCAAATTTTTTAATTAAATTGAGTTTTTGGATACAGAGTTTTCATCACTTAATTATGATTTACGTATAGGTACCCATACTGAAAGTGGTCACGGTGTTCCAAAGCCGGTCCAACATAATGCTCCTTAGCCTGGAGATAGACACATATTTACTAATTGCTTCAAGTTGGGTAAAAAGCGCAAGCAGCAATATAATTGACAATGCATAGCTTAGAATTTTGCGAATTGCCTCATCGAAACATATTGTTTGCAGAGGTAAGAAGAGACTTTTTTTTTCTGATGAGCTGTGGCATGTTGGTTATGTAGGATAACTGATATCGTGGAAATCAGAGATTCAAACCTCACTGACATCATGGAAAGGGAGGGGTGGGTATAGGGTTAAAAAAGAAGAAGATTTTTTCCCTCTTTTATGTCCTTATTGGTAAAAGAGTGGTTTTCAGTTTTCCACTGCCCTGATTTGACACAAAGAATGCTATAATTGGGCCCTACAGTAAGAATGTCAAAGCGGTGCGTTTAATGATGACCTTCACAGTAAATACCAAGTCTTTTGGGGCCTCGTGTCCCATTTGATTCTCCATGGAATTGTTTCCTTATAATATACTCGGCGTACTCGAACATATATCCCTTCCTTGGGTCTCACTGCAAAACACCGAGGCCCCCAAAAGCAAATTACAAAAGTTTCGAGGGCGGAAGAGAAAACGCAGAAAGTTGGGAAGGAGGACTAGTTGCTTACGCCGAAAGCGATCCCGTGGCTCCCACGCGCCAGCAAATTCTTTGGATTGTTGACTATGAGGTGAGTGCTACCGTTCGATTAAAGATCTGACGGCGGAAGTGCTATTGCGAAAGAGAATCATTTGACTTATGGGCCTGGTGGGCCATTGGATGTGGTGGGTGTGGGTTCTTCCCGTGGAATAAAAGTAATGCGTTGGGGAGACTAGGAGAGTGGGGAATTTCGCTCAAATAATTTTTTTAATTTTAATTTTTTTTTTGTGTTGGGAGTTGAAATATTCAAATATTTGAAAATCGAATGAGTTGTAAATTAGAATTCTTCAAGTGGACCGAGCAATTTGGGGAATATGTAGCCAAATATAATATCTATTTTTATTGATTCATAAACATTAGTAATATATAGTAAATAATCTTAAATTTATTTACCAAAAAGGCTTTGTAATCATTAAAAAATAAATCTGGCTTAATATCAATAGTATGGTAAGTGAATCTTTTGAATTTCTAACCTAACTCAAATTAAAATTTAATCTTTGAATGGTAACATCATTGAATGAAATCATTTATTGTGCATATGTAAAAATGGTATTCATCTCTCGAGCCCAATTGCTTCGTATAGATGAAAATAAAACTCGTGTTAACTACATTACTTCTCAAAGTTTTTGTTCGATCAATTAGTTTTAAAAATACAACCGTTGAGTCTTTAAGCTTTTGCGCGCTCTAACTTTTGATTCAAAAACACAAATCCAAATAGTATCTACATGATATTGCACGTCAATAAGGTAACATCACTTCAAACAAATCGTAACGTACCAAAATAAAACCCATAACTCCTATTTCTTTCTCGAAAACAAGTAATTATCTTCGATTAGTATGACTTAAGTAAAAGGCCAAAAAAGTCAATATTACATCGCATTCCTCAGAAATTGCTCACTATTTGACTATTGACTTCGATATCGTGTTATTTAAATTTAATTTCCGTCCCTCTTTTGGTATTATTGACGGGCTTTCGGTAATAATCGAAACAACGGAGGGTATTTTGGGCACGAGAACCTCCATAAATACGTGGTGTGAGAGTTTTCTCGATGCTCTCTAATCCAAACAGCAAAGAAGAAGAGGTAGACGAAGAAGATTGAAGTGGAAAAAATCAGCGGCGACGATTTGTTCTCCGGGATCGGAAATCTACGGCCCATATTTAACGATCGGGACCGGTATTCGTCTTCTATGATTTGAAATCTAGAAGAAGAAGAAGAAGGAAGAAGAAGAAGAAGAGGAGCAAAGCAAATCCGATTCGAATCGAAGCGATTGTTGCTTCTTCTCTGCTGTTGAAGATTTACGAAGATTTTTGAGGTTTTGAAAGGGGCCGGAAATCTTGATCGGATTCCGGATTCGTATTGGTGACCCTGGCGGCGATTTGATGAGTAATTGAAAGACACAGGTATTTGAAACCCTAAAGCTTTTGATAATTTGCCTGCGAATTTTTTTGTGGTTAAAAATTTTATTATATCATCGTCGTCGAAGAAAAACCACTGCGATGAGGAGGCTACTCATCGGCTCTGGATCTCTATGGATCGGAGATTTATGGAGCTCTGAAGTGAGTACTGTATTAGATCTTGAAGAAAGTTCAAAGGCGGCGGCGGCAGTGGATTTGAAGGAGCTTAGTTGGTATTGGGATTTTAGGGTTAGATTTTACATGATCCATGATCGTTCTGCTGTTATGGTTTGGAGGCTATCTGCTACTAAAATTGATGATATAGGCGTGATTTGAAAAACTAAAATTTTGATTTTATCATGGTTTGGATCTATGGATTCATGGGGGATCTGCTTTTTGTAGCAGTATCCCCATGGTCCCTGAACTCGATCATTCCACTACTGATTCTATGTTATATGTGCTTATATATCTGGATCGAAGAAGTTTCGGAGCTTATTGAAGACTTCAGAGCACTGCGAGTTGAAATTTCTTGTTATGAAATACCTACCTACAACCCTTTTTCGAAACATAAGAACACTGCTGCTGCTAAGCGCTTGCAAAGTAGTGGGAGGAAATTATGTTAAAATTAAAAGCCCCCTTATTTTGGGCATAGTAGACTCAAAACCCCTTCTTTGAACGCTCTGTGTTGCTTGTCCTGTTTATGTTAGAAGAAGAGTCTTTGTTGTTCCGTGAACCATATTCGGAATCGAGGGGAGTTTTTGGAGTGTCCTCCAAAACTGATTAACACGATCTGCCTTAAGGTAATGGCCTGCGGAGGCATATGCTGGCAGTTTGTTATCAGCTTTTGGGCTTGATGGTTATAGATTATAAATAGCTTTTGTTATGAGTTTTCCGTGAATGATTACTCTACTACTTTTCTATGCTCTAGCTTCGTTGCTGATGATCTTTTTCTTTGCATCTCTCAGGTGACGTTTAACTTTTATGTTCTTTCGAGACTTTGAAGAAAAGAAAAGGATTTTAGCAGGATAGAGAGAACCCCATCACGGTAGGTGTTTATTTATTTTCGGTTTACTGATAATAGAACTGATGGTAGTGCAACATGTGAAATAGATTGATATATCTAATATCCCAGTGATTTCACTAATTAGTTCCAGCTTGCCTACACAGAGTATTCTAAATGCCTTTAGAGTAGCCCTAATTATTTTCCTTTTGATTTGTAGACTCATTTTTTTTGTGCTTGCCCTGGGGGTGTACCCATCAATCTGGCGCGGAGTAGGAAGCAAGCAAGAACAACATCTTGCAAAACTGCTGGTGGCAGGCAAACAGTGGATGGGATTAGATCTGTTTCCCAAAGCATGATGAATACAGTACGTGTAGAACTTACAAATTCTATTAGTCCAGATTTGAGTTGGAAGGTTTCTAAGGGTTACAGAAGTGCACCAAGGCGAAGGAAACAGGTTGATAAAGGACCAAAATTGGCTGTGGAGCCAGCAAATAAAAGTACTAAAAGTTCATCTGAAACAACTGTTTCTGAATCCGAGAAGGTGAGTACATTTGGTCATTGTTTACTTCTCTGTGCCAATTATAAAGTATATGTATCCATAATGCAAGACTAATTACTTCCATGGTGCTGATATAATTGTCTTTTTTACAGCTTGGTGTGGCTGTACTTGGAAGACGGTTCAGCGACAAAATTGAGCATGTGCCGATTAAGAAAAGAAGATTTATGGTCCGTTCTCCTTCACCACCCCCTCGCTTATCTTCTCAGTTACCTGAAAACAATCAACCAGGTGTGGGTGATCTACGTGCTTCAGGTCAGAAGTCATGTTCTAAATCAATTGCCAAAAAGCATACAACAAGGAGTGATACTTCTTCGGTGACTAGTTTTACTCATAGTGCTGTTACCGTTAACGAGAGTTTAACTGAGCCGGCAAATGAAAAGCCTGGTTATGGGGAGGACTTCTCTGGTATTGAGATATTGGCTGCTGCTGCCTGCAACAACAGCATACATGATGATATAGGTGAAGAATTATCACGAGAGGGGACAAATGCATCAACCTCTGCGAGGCCTTTGGCGAAAGCTGTTGCATCGTTTTCATCAACGCCAATGATAACTGATTCGGAGATATCAGAAGGAAGAGATGCATCATTGGAAACAATTCATTATTCGCCTAAAGATGTAGTACATGAAGATAAAATGAACTCCTTTGTTGAGGATAGCCTGGTTAAATCTAATACTGGTGATGGAGATGACCAAGCAGTAGCGTCTTCAAAGGATGTTAGGTTGCACTGGGATCTAAATGTTTGTATGGATGCATGGGAGGAGCCTTGTGATACGGTGATGGTTGATCCTCAAGCAAATGCTGTAGACAACATCTCTATTGACAGAGAGAGTGAAAAGCAGCCAGTTTCACAAGATGGTGACGCACCGGGATCCATAGAAGCTAAGAATCCTGAACTGCTTCCTGTGGTTGATGATGTGGAACAGGGATTGAAAGCATCCCCTGACTCTGAAATAAGTTATGGTAAAAGTGGTCTGCCTGATAATGCTCTAGGATCTTCAAAAGATGCAGGTGTGGTTACCAACATTTCCAATCAGGATGTCAGCATGGATGCATGTGGTGATAATTCCTCCTGTGTTCGCTTTGACAATATTGCAGGCACACCTACTGTGCCTTTAGAAAAGAATGGAACACCACCTGCCAGTATTGGTGCACAACTGGGTGACACTAACTGTTCAGGAAAGATCGAGCTCGAAAACCCTGCTATAACTTGTGTGCCTGTTGTGGAGGGGGTTTCTTGTGAGATGGGCAGCACTGTTGTAGATGATGATGGTAAGGGCTCTGCTGCAACATCCAGCTTCCATGATGATCCAAAATCTCCTGAAGAGATGACAGCTGTCGAGAGCTGTCACTTGCAGAAGAGTTGTCTAGAGGTCAAGCCTGTATGCAAAACAAAAGATGTGATTAAGCCTGCATCAGGTGCATCTGTTGGTAAAGGCCTCTCTTTGGTGACTTTAATTGTAAAGGATCAGGTTGAAGCTGCATCTCAGATTCATACTGTTAATTCTCTACAAAATGCTGGGTCTCTAGAAGTAATGCCTAAATCTTCTGCGAGTGCCACAAAGGATCCACCAGCTGATGCTGGTCCCTCCCGTCACGAGCAATGCCACTATGGTGATGGTGCAGGAAGTAAAGTCACTACAGTAGATTCTTCTGGTGTCAATTGTCACTGGGATGATAAGGATCACATGGTTGCCAACAACAACCCTACGGAACAGGAGGTCGGATATGATTCTCAATATGAGGATGGGGAGTTGAGGGAATCAGATGTACCTTATTGGGAGGAGAATGAATTTGACGAAGTTGAACGTGTTGATTATGGTTCTGATACATGTGACACTGATGCTGCTGATGGCTCTGTATCAGGAAAAGTGGAATGCAGAGAAACTGAATTTTGCGGGGGAGAATCTAGGAACATTAACATGAACGTACAGGTTGTGCGAGGATTGAGCCTAGGTTCTGATAATATGTGTGGAAAAGTTGAACATAGTGCGACTGGAAATGCTTTGAGACAATCTTCAGTGGGTTCAAAGACGAGAACTTCTGGATCTGAACAATTGCCCGGTGATTCTGAAGCTTCTTCAAACAGAACTGCAGGAGCAACTGAGGGTTGCACAATAAGGAAACATACTGGTGATTGCTTTGATGGCCTTAATGGCAAAGATCCTGCCAAAGTGGATGGATCAATGACATCTGATACCTTGAATAGGATGGGAACTTCATCTGGGAGGAGGTAAACCTTTTACTCTCTCCTGTCTTTTTGTTTTGTGTTTGTTTTTTTGAATAAGAAAACAGTAGACTTTTATTTTTCTTAGTTACTGGTTAAACTTTGTTTATATCTTAGTTGCCATTTGATATAGTTACCGTAACTTTTTGTTGCTGTTGCTGTAGGTATGACACTTTTGATTTCTCCACTCGCTCTGAGGAGGTCGGTTCTGATTATTCCATGGGAAAGGAAAGATCTGATTCACGTATGCTTG
The DNA here is from genome assembly GCA_025331145.1 of Rosa persica. Taxonomy (NCBI): domain Eukaryota; kingdom Viridiplantae; phylum Streptophyta; class Magnoliopsida; order Rosales; family Rosaceae; genus Rosa; species Rosa persica. The sequence continues at coordinate 42,606,217 of WFKR01000001.1, forward strand.
GTAAGAGTTTGGGAGGTGTTCGTATTGCTTCTAGGAGTTATTGGGATTCCAAACGTCGTGGATCACCACCTTATCGTGGTTCCTTTGGTTCTGGCCGCCCTAGATCAAGAAGTGGTATCGAGAGTGATGAATATGCAATGGATCCAGATGATACATTTTCAGAAGCGGCAGAGGTTGCAGGAGTTCACAATCGTGTTCGCAGGCAAACTATGAGTTATAATTCAAATCGTTCTTATCAGCCCACATTTAGAAGAAGATCCCCAGATACACATAGGGGGATGATACCCATGAGGGATATAAGTCCTGTTAGGAGCAGAAGATATCCACAAGGGGTTGGTAGAGGTATGCGGGATTACCACAGGCCTATTCCCGATGAGCTCAACGAGAGTTCTTATAATGGGCCACGTCGTATGACCAGGAGAGAACCAAGCGCATCTCCCCCTGGCAGAGGACCTTATTATGGTAGACCCAAGTTCCAGTCTAGAGGCAGAAGTCGCTCTCCTCTTGCATGGGAACGCAATGAAGTTTCAAGACATCGTGGTAGCAGGTCCCCCGATTATAGATTTGATGGTAAAATGGAGAGGGGGAGAGTGCCCTTTCAGAAGAACAGTTTCGGAGCAAAGTATGAAGGGTTCTTTTCCCCACCGAAACGTCGGTTTTCCCCACAACACAATTCAAGATGGTTTGATGATCGCAATGGTGCTGGAGATCATAATTTCAGAGGCAGGAGAGGCGGTGGAAGGAGATTCCAACCGAGCCAAAGGTTTGATTCAGTGCGTTCTCGGAGAGTGGATTCAGATGATTATTTTGAACCCATTGTTCGTCCAAGATTCCCAGAGTTGAACAATGGTGGTAGGGAATGTAGATTCGAGGGTAGTGATGAAGATAGAAGGAAGCCTGAAGGAAGATTTGAAATTGTTCATCGTGTGCGGGGTTTTGATTCTGAAGGTGTTGTGCGTCAGTTCCGTTATGATGAAGATCGGTTTGCATCCCGCAACACACAGAACTTTGATAACTGTGATAATAGGGGCGCTGATCGACGGCCTCGAGATGTTTACCTAGGAGAGCAGCAGCAGATAGAGAACAGAAGGGTAACTAAGCAATAATGACAGTATTTAACTCCAGCTTTCAACTCATTCAAACTGCGAGATGCATAATTTGAGAGGAAAATCTTCATCACCTTTGCGTCCGCTAAACATTCTGTTTATGCTCGATTTCTTTGCCCAGATAGATAGGAGTTCTTCAATTTTTGTTTTTCCTTTTTACGGTGAAAGAGGTCCAAATATTCACTGTTCCCGGCGGCTTGTCACTGCTTGTGGAAGCAGCTGCTCTTACCATTCTGATTGGCGTAGGCAAGATTTTTTTTAGGTAGGGCCTAATGTTTGCTTTGTTATCATCTTGCATTTGTTTTCACCTTAGCTTTTTTAATTGATTAGTAGTGAAAGAATATGCCAAGCCTTAGTTTGAAGGCTTTTTCTTGGTTCTCCATCTTTTAGTCTTTTTCTCTGTTGCGTCGGTTACCTTTCATTTCATTACTGTTCTTGGTTTTAGTGTTGACTATAACTTTTAACACTTGCCGACCACCTCTATTTACTTGAAAATGTACAGTTACAAACAATGTCTCTACTCTACTGGTAATCAATCTCCGCTGGTAATCACCAAAGCAGCAACCCCTATTTACTTGAAAATGCACTGTTACAAAAAGTGTGTCTACTCCACTCGTAATCAATCTTTGCTGGTGATCACCAAAGCCGCAAGTAGCGTTTCAATTTCATCAGCAACATCTGTAAAGAAGAGATGGGAGGAGAGTAAATCTTTAGTTCCTTTCACTACCAGCTGAAGCTCATGGAATGGTAATGTAGGTTGTGAGCCATTGGCAATGAACATATCGCCGCCACTTCTTGCCTCATCTTGCTTGGTCCGCTAACAAGAACCCCAACGCTTGATCCTTCGCAGCCCGATAATATCCCTGCAAAGAAAGATAACAATCAGGTTTCGGAAATCATTTCTTTCTAATGAAAGGTTAAGAAATTATATCCTTTGCATGATTTGCTGAATGCTTCTGAGCAAAGGGGCGATGAACGGCATACCCCTTTTGCCCCTGAGCCTAGAAACAATCAAGTTTTCGGGTATTTCAGTGAATAAACCTACTTTGAAGATCCGGTCTTGTGCCATAGTGCACCTTTGTGGATTGGACAAAGGACTGGTGGGGAAGACTTTCAAGTTCTTGATCAGCATTGTAAAACCGAGCGCTTGGTGAAGTAGTAACAGTGTCTATAGCTTGGATCTGTCCCATCTCCTTTGAATTTTGTTTCTTATTCCATAAGAAAACTGCAGTTGCAGTTGTGGCTATGGAAACACATAGCAATAACATGTTTAAGGCAGATCTATAAGAGGCAGAGTATATCGTATTAGAGTTATGGTCAATGGGGTATATGTAATATCGTGTGAGGATTCCCATTAGCACGAGGAAAATGACGAAGGAGGTTGATATGATCACTCCAAGCCAAAGCCAACTGCTTCGGCCTAATACTGCAGAAACTGGTGAGTCCAATGGGTCTGGGTTGAACCATATTGTTTGCAGAGGCTTGTGGTTATGTGTTACGGGTTGGTCCTCTCTCGTCACGTAAGCTTCAATCTGTAATTGCAAGCAAGAAATGTCCAAGTTTGTGCCCGAAGCCGGGAGGATGAGGTCTAACATAGTGAGGTCTAGTGATTTTTTGAAGGCAGTTATGAGCACAACTTGTGGAGTCTTCTTTTCTGAGTCATTGGCTTGAGATAGGAGCTCTCGGATTATGGATATCAATGGAGTAATGCCGCTTCCTCCACTCACCATCACTAGTGTATCGTGCCTGAAACCAAAACCATTTTCATATCAGTTGAATTTTGTGTATGAAATATCGGAAATAGCTGGGAATGGCTAGCTTTGCAGTGTAAGCAAGCACCTTAGGAGGTCGTTAGAGGCAGGTCCATAGGGTCCTTCAACTGAGACCTCGAGGCGGTCCATAGGCCAAGTGCTTGATGAGAACTTCTCATATAAATTGTGAGACCAACTTCCTTCGCTTTTGATGACGACGCTTAGGTTGTTAGGATCCATAGTGCTGCTGGAAGTAATGGTAAAAGGGTGCCATTGCAGCTTGGAAATTCCAGGTACATTTAGAAACATCATGCTTGTTGGAGAATAGCTCAGTCCTTTTTAACCAAAAGAATAAGAAAATTTTAGCAATTTAACAATGGTATTGGTACCAATTTGGAATATATATTATATAGTATTTGACTATTAATTTGTTCCTTCTCACCTGGGATCTTGGAGAAGCTCAACTCAACAACTTCACAAGGCAGGACACGGGCTGAAACAAGACCAATTTTTTGCTGGGATTGCAAGAAGCGCAACAGCCTATCAATCATGAAGAGGTAAAAGCCCGGAAGCATTATGCAGGCGTAGGAGAAGCCCACATGGAACACGAAGAAGACAATGAAGACAATGTAGAGGTGATGAGTGTAGAAAAAGAGCTCGAAGATCTTGCGCCTTATGCTAGGGAAGCTTGTAGCCCACATGGCTAATCCAGCCAGCAATGCCACTTCTCCAGCAACATTTGCAATTCCAATCTTCTCCCATTTGAGCATCTACAGTGGCAGCACAAGATTGATTTCAAAGTTTAGAAATTAACATAGATGACTTGGTTGCCAAGTTAAAGTGATTCATTTCTAATTTACCTGTGAAATTTGACTTGTGCTGGCCCAGAATATTGTGTAACATAAACCGTGAGCCGTGAAGATAGTCATGACAAGATGGCCGAGCCAAATATGATACTTGATGCTTGCTTCTGATGTAAGGCCAACCAGCAGCAGAATCGAAGACCCTCGCGCCACTGGGAAGAAGAGAAAGGCTAGACAGATGTTCCCAACTAGGCCTAGCATTAGTGCTGTACTTTCTAACTTTGCTTCCCATCTGCACATCAATTTCATTCGATTAATATTTACAGAGTTTGTTAAAAATATAGAGATTAATTTCATGCGTTAGTTAACTGCGGAAAATATAGAGAATCATTTCTTACACATGCTCTCGCTTTGCTGCGGCTTGTAGGGTGATGGTTGCAAACATACCATGCAAGTAAGAAGAGATGGACCAGACAAGTAGAGCAATGAACATTGCTAGGAAGGAGAGCTCTATCCATGAAACAATTCCAAGAGGGCCTTTCACCAGCACTGGTCGTTTCCATGATGACTTCTTCACCCTACTAATTCAAAACCAAAGCACAAGCATGTTTAACACATCAGATCATCGAAAATTTTTCTTTGGGAAACCTCAATGATACAAAGAGGGAAAGCGGGTACCTTTGGTTGTTATTATCCGCAGTTCTGTTTCTTATATGAAGCAATAAACACCCCAAAGTGGCAGTGAATAGGATAGGAAATGTATATATAAGTATGCCTGCACCTGCATAGACATCAACAGAAGAAATTTAGACTAAAAAATGGGATTTCGGATGAATTGGTAGAAGTGATGGTCTTTCATATTGAAATGTAACCTTGTTGCCCAAAATATGTGGAATCTGTTTTTGCATAAATGTCTGGCAGCCAGTGCAGATAGTAGGTATTTGTGGGCATCATGATCCAAATCATAGTGTAACCCACAAAAACTACCATCAAAAGCAATATCATCATTGATCCAATAATGGTCTTCATTCCATAACTTGAGGAGGTTTTTTTTTCTTTTCCTCCAGCTGTACTTGAATTCATCTCTCTGTTCTATGAAAATGAAGTAGTACTAGTCTTCGATATAGGAATACTTCTCCTTCATGTCTTATATAGGTTGCATATTGCCCAAGTTTCACTTTTACCCTTTGCTTCTGAAAACAGAAATATACTTGAACTTTTTGGGGGAAAGGTGAATAAATCAAGGGGAAAGAATCACAAGTTTGGTCAAAAGATTGTGTGAATTCATTCTTAAGTTAGCATTATGAAGCGAAATTGCGCACTAATTAAAGGTACTACTCGGCCGGCCTCAGAGTTGCTTCCAATGCAATCGTCAATTCCAATATCTCATAGTATGTGCAACAACTCAGTGTTCCTAATTCATTGCATACATGTTTGGCCTTTAGCTATGCCTTTGGCTCTAAGTATCTTATCTCTTAATTTATGCATTATTAGATTCTCAATATTATTGTTTTCTAACTTTGAAAAATTGTAGAAAAAGTTTGCGTCGTGATTTTGGATTCCGTCCATTTGAGAAGGTTTCAAAATCATTATTTAAGGGTGGTTTGTTTAAAAAAAATGAGATTTTTGTAAAGGTTCATAATTTTGGTCTTAGAGAATTTTTTTTTTTAAAGAAAGTCATGAGTGTTGTAGTATAAATGTATAAATATTATGTATGTCTATATCATGTAACAAATACGTAAAGTATTTAGATAGGTATTTGAGTGTATGAAGACTTATGTAACATGCTTTACCAAAGGGCAACAAGCATGATAGAAAATCATCATCAAGATGATTATCATTTTGGTTTTCTCTTTGAGTTTTCACACTTCAAATGTATTCCTATAAATACCCCTTTGTATGAGATGAATAAACACACTTGAAATCTTCATTCTCTCTGAAATATTACTCTCTCTTTCTGTGTGTCAATTCCTCTTGTTCTTAAACACGTTATCAACATGAAGTTGCTCTAGAATTAGAATCGAAAATTGACGAAAGAAGAGTTCATCATCGATCGAAGTCATTTTTCCAAACCTACAAAAAATCCCCAAACCCTAGCTCATATCAAAGCCCTTGATTCCAGGAGCCCGGAACCGCTCTCAGAATCGTCGGAACCGGCCTGAAACTGCCTGAATTGGCTGCCGGAAGCTGAAAGCACGAACCGGACTGGTGCTGCCGAGAGCTGCGCAGCAGCTGCTGACAACATCTGCTGAGACGCTGCGCAGCAGCTGCCGACAGCATCTGCCGAGACGCTGCGCAGCAGCTGTTGAGAAGCTGCCGACACATCTGTCGACAGATTTGCTCGGCGACTTTCCGACAACTTTTCCGGCAACTTTTCGACACTTTTCCGGCGACTTTTCGGACGATTTTTCTCGACTTTTCCCAACGATCCTTCCGATCATCTCCGATAATTTTTTCGGTCAAAATTTCCGGCAACACTATTTCAAGGTATTCTTTATTAAAAGTTCCCGTTTTTGAGTTTTTATTTATTTTCTCTCATTTTTCTTTTTTCTCAAGAACTTACAATCAAAAGCGGAATTATAGAAATTCACTCCAAACGAACTAAGAGCGTTCGTAATCAATGAACTAAGAGTGTTCACAATGATTCTTGGAAATTGATTTCTTAGTAGCATAGCTCGGAAATCTTATTATTTTTCTTGGAAGTTTAAACTCCGAAACTAATATTTTCTTCTTATCTTCAAGGATGTCGAATGAACCTAGACTCGATTTTCAAATCCTTGACTTAACAGGTTGGGATTACCATAGCTGGAAAACCGACGTTGAGAACCATCTCATATCGAAAGGGATATTGCCCATCATCCATGCACCAGACCCGGCCATTGTGTTCCCTCGAATACCCAAGAGGCATGCACAAGCAATCATCTTGATGCGACGTCATATGGACAAAACACTCAGACTAGAGTACATGTCCATCAAAGATGTGAAAGATTTATGGGAGGCGCTACAAGAGCGCTTTAACAATATCCAAGATTCCCTCCTCCCTGACTTGAAGGTTCAGTGGAACGATGTACTCTTCTCCGACTTCAAGTCTATTGTTGAGTATAATTCAGAAGCTCTTCGTCTCAAATCCATGTTGAGGTTCTGTCACAAACCCCTCACAGAAGAACAGCTAATTGAGAAAACTCTCTTCACCTTTCCCGTTGCAGCAATCTTACTACCAAAGCAGTATCGCACTGAAGTAAATGCTGGACGAATTACGAGATTCAATGAGCTCATTAATGTTTTGTCGGTAGCCGAAAAGCACGACAACAATCTCGTAAAGAATTATAATTCAAGACCCATTGGAACTAAGAGCGTTCGTGAGGCAAATTATAATGCACCCAAGAGAGGGCATAAGGAGCTGTACCCTAGCAATAGGGGACATGTGTACCCTAATAATATGAGACATGAAGAACAAACAGGTCCATATAACCACCCCAATAAAGAAGGAAACCGCAACTTTAGAGCGGGCACACGTGATGGCAACTCCACACGTGGAAGAGGGAGATATGGCAACACCGGTCGTGGAAATAGCACTATAAGCCGTGGAGGTCGCATCATGCGCCGTGGTAGTAGCAGCAACCCTCCTAGGGAATATCCACAACGTGCACAACCTGCACCTCAAATGAAGGGAGGGAACCACAATGACATGTGTCATAGATGTGGATCAATCGAGCATTGGTTTAAACAATGCCATGCAAGTACCCAATTAGCTGCACGCTACAAAGAGTACATGGAAGCAAGAGAGCAAGAGGCTAACCTTGCCGAAGATGAAAATAGTGAAGATGTCAATCTCACCGTTGAGGACTTTAAAGCCGTAAATGAAGAGCACGAGGATGCCACAGACGTTGATTAGAATAATCCTCTTTCTATTTTCCAAGAATGGCAAATGTGCCTTAGTCAATAAATAACAATTGTATTAAACTCCTTCTTATGTGGCGTACCCAATGAAGTATGATGTCTAGGAAAACAATTGAGATCGGGGTATTTAAGCGAGCCTCGCTCCACCAACATCTCTCTACTTTCCTGGTCATATTTCATTGGAATTACCAAACGGATTGGGTGATAACAATTTGTCTAAAGTTTGATATTTAGAATAGACTTATGAATAACTTTGATGTAATCATTGGCTATTTTCTCTATTAATAAAGTATCGCATTCAATGTCATGGACATGTGTTAATATTCCGAACTTTATTCCTTTTCAGCATATTTTCCGGAGAATTGGAATGTCTTCTTGATAGTGGCACCACACATACTATATTGCGACATAGGCAATTATTTTTATGGATGACACCTAGTCGATCCTCAGTAACTACGATGGCAGGACCATCACAATTGATTCATGGTCGAGTACCAACTCAATTTTTGTTACCAAATGGCACAAATGTTTATGTCGCCGAAGCTCTATATGCTCCAAGGGCCGGAAGGACCCTATTAAGCTTTAAAGACATAAGAACCAATGATTTTCATGTGGAAACACATTGTGAGAATGAACAAGAGTTCCTTTGCATCACCTCTAAAAACTACGGAAATACACGAGTTTTAGAGAAACTTATGTGTCGCTCTAGAGGATTGTATGCAACCACTATTAGAGTCATTGAATCCAACCATGTCATGAATAACAATTTATGGGAACCTGACACATACAAGCTTTGGCTTGACCTTTTGGGGCATCCAGGTCATGACATGATGCTTCGTATATTAAAAACTTCACACGGACATCCATTCTTCAAAATGAAAAGAAGTACGAACCAAACATTGGTCCAAAGAGTTACTTCTAAAGCATATCATTCGTTTTGCAAAGCTTGCTCTTTAGCAAAGGTAGGATCAAGACCATCCTATGCAAAGGACACTAAAGAAAATATACCATTCTTACAAAGAATACAAGGTGATATTTGTGGACCTATCCAACCAACTTGCGGATCATTTAGATATTTTATGGTGTTGGTTGATGCATCGACACGTTGGTCACATGTCATGCTCTTATCCACAAGAAATGCTGCATTTGCTAAACTCTTAGCACAAATCATTAAGTTAAGGGCTCACCATCCTGATCATCCTATTAAGTCAATTCGTCTTGACAATGCTGGAGAATTTACATCAAGAACCTTTGATGATTATTGCATGTCCATTGGGATTGAGGTCGAACGCCATGTCCCTCATGTACACACCCAAAATGGACTCGCAGAAGCTGCCATTAAAAGACTTCAAATGGTTGTCATTGGTTATGCGCACCAATCTCCATATTTCTGCTTGGGACTATGCAATATTACATGCAGCTGTGCTTATTCGTCTGAGACCCACTGCCACCCAACCCTTTTCTGCCTCCTAGATGGTAACTGGGTATGAGCCTGATGTCTCACACTTACGCATATTTGGGTGTGCAGTCTATGTGCCAATTGCGCCGCCACAGCGCACCAAAATGGGTCCTCAAAGACACTTGAGCCTTTATGTTGGATATGATTCTCCAAGCATTATCCGCTACATAGAACCCTTGACAGGTGATTTATTTACCGCTAGATTTGCGGATTGTCACTTTGATGAGACAGTCTTCCCGTCATTAGGGGGAGACAAGAACACTAATGTTCAATAGAAAAGACAGAAATTGTCGTGGTCTGTCCCTACTTTGTCTCATCTTGATCCCCGAACCACACAGTCTAAAATAGAAGTGCGGAGGATTCTCGATCTTTAGAATGTAGCAGAATCAATGCCTGATGCGTTTTCTGATATCGGTAAAGTGACAAGATCACACATACCTGCTGCAAACGTACCTGCAAGGATTGATGTCCCTAAAACTAAAGGACATGACATCCCCTCTATGGGTGATGTAGTGGCTAGACCCATGGCTCCTGCTAGAAAGCGCGGGAGGCCTATAGGTTCGATGGATTCTCGCCCAAGAAAGAAAGCGAGCTTGACACAAAATAATCCATTAATCATCGATACAAATAAACCATCTCATGAAAAAATTCCGGATTATGATTATGTCCAAGAGACATCATTGGAGGACGCTCCAATGGTAGAACCAATTCCAGAGAATAGAGAGATCTCCATGAATTACACTAGTATACATGTAATTATGGACAGAAATTCTATGACTATTGATGATGCATTTGCATATCATATTGCAAAAGGAATTATAGAATACGATGATATCGAACCTCGCTCCATTGAAGAATGTCAACGAAGAGCAGATTGGTCCAAATGGAAAAATGCGATCCAGATTGAATTAGATTCACTAACAAAAAGACAGGTATTTGGGTCTATAACACTGACACCACCAAATATAAAACCTGTTGGCCATAAATGAGTTTTTGTTAGAAAGCGTAATGAGAAAAGTGAGGTTGTTAGATACAAAGCCCGCCTTGTGGCGCAAGGTTTCTCACAACGCCCTGGAATCAACTACGAGGAGACATATTCTCTCGTAATGGACGTTATAACATTCCGCTACCTTGTCAGTTTGGTAGTTTCTGAAAAACTTGACATGCAGCTCATGGATGTGGTTACAACATATCTCTATGGGGATCTAGATTCAGAGATATATATGAAGGTTCCAGATGGACTTCAATTACCTAAATCAAGTGGCTCTAAACCACGGAGCGTGTTTTTAATAAAATTAAGACGCTCACTATATGGATTGAAACCATCCGGATAGATGTGGTATAACTGTCTAAGTGACTACTTGATTGGGAAGGGATATGTTAACAATGAAATATGCCCTTGCGTGTTCATTAAGAGGACAAGATCCGGATTTGCAATTGTAGCAGTTTATGTCGATGACATGAACCTAATCGGAACTCTAGATGAGTTAAAAGAAACCGCTACATATTTGAAATCTGAAATACCAAGGTTGTTTTTTCCTACAGGGTTTTATTACTTGGCAAAGTTTGTAACGAGGTAACTTCGAAGCGCACCACCAACACAATACTATTGAACATGAAATATCCAAGAGGGAGTGTCGTAGTATAAATGTATAAATACTATGTATGTCTATATCATGTAACAAATACGTCAAGTATTTAGATAGGTACTTGAGTGTATAATCATAGGTACTTGAGTGTATGAAGACTTATGTAACATGCTTTACCAAATGGCAACAAGCATGGCAGAAAATCATCATCAAGATGGTTATCATTTTGGTTTTCTCTTTGAGCCTTCACACTTCAAATGTATTCCTATAAATACCCATTTGTATGAGATGAATAAACACACTTGAAATCTCCATTCTCTCTGAAATATTACTCTCTCTTTCTGTGTGTTAATTCCTCTTGTTCTTAAACAATGAGTCCAATTTTCATGGAATTAGAGCATGAACTGTAGTTAATTATATGTTTTTTTTTTCCTTTCTTTTTCATCATGATATAAATATACAATATTTTTGTATTTAATAATATAAATTATTATTTAAAAAATTAGAGTCATAAGATAGAACTAATAATTAAGATGATGTCATGTGACATAGATCATCAATACAATAGGCGCTGACCACTGTAGAATTTTCGAGCTAATGATACATATAAGTGAGTATTTTTTTTCGGCTGTATGCCTACTAATTAGTATTGACCAGTAAAACTATTAACTAGTTTATGCATCACCAGTTAAAGCTAATGGACTCAAAGTGCAGATTATGTGCCATACTGGATGAACAAACTGTGGCAACCTCATGCCTCATCTTCCTTGGGCCACAAACCAACACTCCAATATCAGATCCTTTGGTATCCAACAGAATTTCTGCAATAATACAAACAACATTACGATCACACCCAAGGGGTAGTTAATTAGCTAGTTATAATTAGTTATACTACTTACTCTTCAGGTCAGGCCTAGTTCCATAATGCACTTGGGTAGCTTGAGCAATCAGGGACTCATGATTATGAGGAGAACTCGCAAGTTCGATATCAGTTGTTGGTGTTGATAATTTCGCATTCTGAGTTCGCTTCCCTTCTTCGATGGCGTTCTGTCTCTTGCACCAAATGAAGACTGCACTAGAGACTATGAAAATGGAGGCACATATCAAAAACATGTACCACAGGCAAATGAAGGAGACATGGTAGTGTTCACCAGTGTTGTGGTCAATTGGGTATATATAGAAACGATTGACAATGCCCAAAACAAAGAGAAATAAGACAAATGAGGATGAGATTATAGCACCAAGCCATAGCCAAGTGTTTTGTCCTAGAACCAAAGAAATGGGTGAGTCCAGTGGGTCTGGCTTAAACCATAGGGTTTGGAGAAGCTTGAGGGAGTCTGATGGAGGCTGCTTCTGTGTCTCCCTGGTCACATAAGCTTCAATTTGAAACTGCAGCTGGGTAAAATTAGAAGGTGCGACAGAAATTGGAAGCAAGAGTTGTAGCATGGTGAGATCAGCTGACTTCTTGAAGGCACATATCAACCGAACAGGCGGAACATGGCACTCTGGTTTGGTGCTTTGGAAAATGATTTCTCGGATTATGGAGATCATCGGAGTAATTCCACTGCCTCCACTAATCATCACCAGAGCCTTGTGCCTGAGGCAACAAAAGACCAATCAAGTTTAATTAACGCACTTAAAATAGCAATATTCTGCTACCACTTAGATATGAGACGTGTTATGTTATTACTTATTAGATCGTAATGTGAGCTAACATAACATAATATAATCTTAATTAACTTGACAATTTTGAATAGTAATTTTTTTTTTATTCCACTCTAGTAGCCACAATTATAACGATTAGAAATAAGAATGGGCAAAAAAGCTATCTGCAAGTATCAAATCTGAAATTTGACCAATAAAGAAGTTCTAAAAATGATAGTAACCTAAAATTGTAAGATGAAGGGTGATCTGCTTTTGAGTTTTGAACTGACCTTAGAAAATGTGATGGATTAGGTCCATAAGGCCCTTCAACAGAAACTTGAATATGATCCATAGAATTAGAAGAAAGTTGTTGGTAAAGTTTCTGAGACCAACGTCCTAGACTCTTAATCACAACAGTTAGCTTGTCTGCCTCCATGTTAGAGTTCGAAGTCACTGTAAATGGGTGCCATTGCATCTTGGATACAGTAGGCACATTGATAAACAAGATGCTAGTGGGATTATAATCCAGACCTGTGGAACAAATCAAAAAGGTATACTTGTCTTCCTTACATATCGATAACACTAAAAAGGTCTTGCTTATTAATTGACAGGTATGGAGAAATTAACTAATTAGACTACATCTCATCTTTTGCAATAGAAGTAAAATGCTATTGTTTGTAACTTGAGAATGACATTTTAAAAGAGTACAGTGCAAATTGTAACTATCTAGCTCCAAACAGAATCAACCCAATGTTAGTGAATTCTAATTAGTAATCACCTTGGCTCTTGGAGAAGTTCAGTTCAATGGTCTCACAAGGTAAAATGCGTGCGGAGAGTAACTCAACGCGTTGATTAGACTGTAAAAATCTCAGGTACCGATCTATGATGAAGAGGAAGATCCCAGGAAGTATCGTACTGAAGAAGTTTACACCGGCGTGCAGTACGTAGAAGACAATGTAGAGAATGTAGAGCTGGTGGGTGTAGAAAAATAGTTCAAACATTTTTCGTCTAACACGAGGAATGCTAGTCACCCACATTGCCATTGCAAATAGAATTGCAATCTCCCCAGCTACGTTTGATACATGAGTCTTGCTCCATTCTAGCATCTGATCATCACCATTGATATTCAGTTAATTCTTAATAGTATAGTTTTCCATCAATATTGATAAGCAAGACAGCAATTTCTATCAAGATAATACATATTTGCAACCTGCAAAATATATTCTAGCTAGTAGTACTACTAACGAATTTCGATACAACAAATGCATAGGTACAATTCAAGGCATGTGAACAATTGAAGATGCTGATGAAAAGAATTATGTAAGCATTGTTAATCATCATTTTCTTAGATAGTTAATCATGTTTATGATCTATTTCAAAAAATCATGTTTATGATCATTAACAGTAAAAGGAGAAAGTATGCTAGATGGATACCTTGAAAAAAATTGTAAATTATTAACGCTTCTAATTATCGAACGACAAGTATTTAATGAGATATAATGATGTAAACACCTATTTTTCTTTTTCTTTTTCAAATTAACTTAATTTAAAGAATTTTATCACATGTCGGAACTAGAAATATCAAATTAATTGGTCTGATATTTCGGCCAGACCCTTGTAATCTATGTTCACACTGAGCCAATCAACGAGGTTATAAACGAAGATAGCTATCTAACAAGATCGCTAGGGATCAAATTAAGTTCAGCCACCAGTAGGGAGCTTTCAGATATTATTCCTCACGATATATACTATCAAACAATAAGGAAAAGCATGACAAAGACGTGAATCCTACATACAAAACCAGACATTTCAATTCTAACCACGCAAAAAAGATTCTCTTCCTCACCAATAGAAACAAGGCACGATCATAATTCGTAGTTGAATTATGATCACGTACGTACCTGAGCCATTTGATGAGTGATGGCCCAGAAGATGATGTAGCCTATGGAATGAGCAGCAAATAGAACCATGGAGAGATGGCCAAGCCAAATATGGTACTTGATACTCGACTCCGATGTTAACCCAATCAGAGCCAAAATCGAAGAGCCTCGAGTTACAGGGAAGAAGAGAAATGCCAGACATATGTTTCCGGTTAACCCAAGTCTGTACGACACACTACGAAGCTTTGCTTCCCACCTGTGGACGTATACAAATCAATCATGTGGTTTAAATGTGATTTAACAACAGTGTTCTTTGCTTAATTAATATAAATGATTGTTATTTACTGAACTCACATACTCTTTCAGGCCTGGAACTGGTTTCGTATGCATATTATGGAGGTGGGCGAAGCCGACATGTATGTAATTGGTAAGAGACCACACAAAGAGTGCAATAAACATTATTGTGAAACCGAGCTCCATTGCAGTCACAATTCCCAGTGGAGATTTCACACTCGCCGGACGTCTCCAGAAGCTAGCAAAGCTTGTGGAGTAGTATGTCGAGTATGATGACTTGTTTGATTTCTCCTTCTGAATTAGATGGAGATAAACACAACTCAAAGCTGCTAGGAACATCATCGGGAACGAGAAAAGCAGCAGATTTGTCCCTGTAATTAGTATATATAACTAATTAATTAGCTAGCATATAGGTTATCGATCAATAATTAATGAAGAAGAAAAGCATATTAGTACAAATTTACCTTGATCTCCGAAATACGTTGAGTTGAGTTTGCCTTGTAGGTAGGGTCTCCAGGAATCTCTGTAAGTTTCGGTTGGCAACACAATCCAGATGATGAGCCATCCAACAAACACTAGAAGCAATATGAGCTTGATAACTGATACTACTGCTGTATTTGTGCTCATGGCTTCAGAAGTGAAAAGAGGACTACTATACTCTCACTTCCAACAACTTACATATAAGTGAGAGAAGAGTCACAAGACAGTTGCTTTAAAGTGCACGTACGGGTACCTCACCATGAATCTTTTGGCCTTTACTTTGGGGACAATAATTGTGGCTCTTTTAGTCAAGTTTGGTACCAAATTCAATCTAAAATAGTATTTTACCAAAGTCCTGATACGATTGTAAACAAACTAAGATTAGTACTAATTTTGTTTATATGCAGTTTTTTTCTAACGAAGCTTTTACATCAGATAGGTACATATACACATATTAGAATATGATCTTAAACTTTAGCTAAATGGACACAAACATACCTACATCACGTATTCCTCTTCACTATTTCATTTTACATGCCTAATCTAGCTAGGGGGTAAGTTTTATGAGGTAATTAAGAAGGTGAAGCTTAGTGAACTAATCAACATTGTGAAAGTTATTGATGTCACGTACGAAACATGATAATTAATTGGCCATTTTGAGGTTTGTATTCAAATGAACCTAATCTACTTCCTATATTATGCATTTTGTTCGATTTTGTGTTGTCAAATTGTTCCGTTGTTCATTTAGATAAGAGCATATTTCTATAATTATATACGTTATCAATAAATAATGAACCTAGTTACCTCGCATATCAAGGGAATGAGTTTGTCACAAAGTTATATCAACAAAAGTTATAAATGGGCCAGACAAGATCTGGGTTCAACAAACTGTAGTCTGGCCCGACCCCTGATACTTCGCACAAGTATTGAGACTATTAACCTCAAAAAGAAGCCCAAAATGGTGTAAGAAATAAAGCCCAAAAAGGGTGTAAGCAAAAAGCGCACCTCAGATTTCTTCGACCTCAAAACCTCACTCCCTTCCCTATTTGCGAATTCTCCAGAAGCTTCGACAGTAGCCGCTGACATGGCATCTCCGATATGAGTAGCTCAACCAAACCCGTGCATTTCGTAGCTTACTGTGGCCAACATCTTCAGGTTCATCTCTCAATTTCTGGGTATTCGATTCTTATAGGGTTTATTTATGTCCTGTGTTTTCCTAGTTCAATTCTACTTGCCATACATTTGGAACCCACTTTTGCGTAGCAAAATCATAAGGGAAACAATGGCTTTACAGACCCAAGAATCTGGGAAACTTTCACTGCTGAATGACGACTTACTTGGCCTAATCTTAATAAGGAGATTTTTTTTTTATTATTATATTTTTAAGAAAGTCATGTGGTCTAATTTTCATGAAATTAGAGTATCAACCGTAGTTAGTTATATGTTTCTTTTTTCTTTTTTCTTTTTCACCATGATATAAATATACAACTTTGTGTATAATAGAATAAATTATTATTTAGAAAATTAGAGTCATAGGATAATACTAATAACTAAGATGAAATCATGTGACATAGAGCATCACTATAGAGCGCAACTGTAGAATTTTCGAGCTATGTGATACATATAAAGTGAGTATTTTTTTGGCTATATGCCTACCATTTAGTAAAACTATTAACTAGTATATGCATCACCAGTTAAAGCTAATGGACTCAAAGTGCAGATTATGTGCCAAACTGGATGAACAGACTCTGGCAACTTCATGTCTCAGCTTCCTTGGTCCACAAACCAACACTCCAATATCAGATCCTTTGGTCTCCAACAGAATTTCTGCAATAATAGAAACAACATTACGATCACACCCAAGGGGTAGTTAATTAGCTAGTTATATGTAGTTATACTACTTACTCTTCAGGTCAGGCCTAGTTCCATAATGCACTTGGGTAGCTTTAGCGATCAGGGACTCATGATTATGGGGAGAACTCGCAAGTTCGATATCAGTTGTTGGTGTCGATCTCGCATTCTGAGTTCGCTTCCCTTCTTCGATGGCGTTCTGTCTCTTGCACCAAATGAAGACTGCACTAGAGACTATGAAAATGGAGGCACAGACCAAAAACATGTACCACAGGCAAATGAAGGAGACATGGTAGTGTTCACCAGTGTTGTGGTCGATTGGGTATATATAGAAACGATTGACAATGCCCAAAACAAAGAGAAATAAGACAAATGAGGATGAGATTATAGCACCAAGCCATAGCCAAGTGTTTTGTCCTAGAACCAAAGAAATGGGTGAGTCCAGTGGGTCTGGCTTAAACCATAAGGTTTGGAGAGGCTTGTGGGGGTCTGATGGAGGCTGCTTCTGTGTCTCCCTGGTCACATATGCTTCAATTTGAAACTGCAGCTGGGTAAAATTAGAAGGTGGGACAGAAATTGGAAGCAAGAGTTGTAGCATGGTGAGATCAGCTGAGTTCTTGAAGGCACATATCAACCGAACAGGCGGAACATGGCAGTCTGGTTTGGTGCTTTGGACAATGATTTCTCGGATTATGGAGATCATCGGAGCAATTCCACTGCCTCCACTAATCATCACCAGAGCCTTGTGCCTGAGGCAACAAAAGACCAATCAAGTTTAATCAACAGATGCACTTAAAATACTAATATTCTACTGCCACTTAGCTATGCGAAATGTTATCTTATTTAATTGTCAATTTGAGCTAACATAACATGATATAATCCTAGTTGTATCGTTTTGGTTTCACGTGGTTAACTTGTGTTTTTGAATAGCATGTTTTTTTTTTTTTTTTTTTTTTTTTTTTTTTTTTTTTAAAGAGTTTGACTCTAGTAGCCAAGATTATAACGATTAGAAACAGAATGGCCAAACATGCTACCTGCAACTCTGCAAATATCAAATCTGAATTTGACCAATAAAGAAGTTCTGAAAATGACAGTAACCTAAAATCGTAAGAGGAAGGTGATTTGCTTTCGAGTTATTGAACTGACCTTAGAAAATGAGATGAAGGAGGTCCATAAGGCCCTTCAACAGAAACTTGAATATAATCCGGAGAATTAGAAGAAAGTTGCTGGTAAAGTTTCTGAGACCAACTTCCTAGACTCTTAATCACAACACTTAGCTTTTCTGCCTCCATGTTAGAGTTTGAAGTCACTGTAAATGGGTGCCATTGTATCTTGGATACACTAGGCACATTGATAAACAAGATGCTAGTGGGATTATAATCCAGGCCTGTGGAACAAATCAAAAATGACTTTTTGTCAGTTTTCAACGCAAGGGTAAAAGGGCTATTTGTCTTCTTAACTTACCGATAACACTAAAAAAGGCCTTGCTTATTGACGGGTAAGGAGAAAATTACTTAGGTTACATCTCATTTCTTGCAATAGATCAAGTAAGATGCTATTTTTCGTAACTTGAGAATGAAATTGCGACTTTTCAAAAAGTAGCTCAACAACGAATCAACCCATATAGTGAATCCTAATTAGTAATTACCTCGGCTCTTGGAGAAGTTGAGTTCTATGGTCTTACAAGGTAAAATGCGTGCGGAGACTAACTTGGCATGTTGATAAGATTGTAAAAATCTCAAGTACCGATCTATGATGAAGAGGAAGATCCCAGGAAGGATCGTACAGAAGAAATAAGCACCGGCGTGCAGTACGTAGAAGACGATATAGAGAACGTAGAGCTGATGGGTATAGAAAAATACTTCAAACATTTTTCGTCTAACACGAGGAATGCTTGTTACCCACATTGCAATTCCAAACACTAGTGCAATCTCCCCTGCTACGTTTGATACCCGAGTTGAGCTCCATTCTAGCATCTGCATCATCACCATTGATTCCGTTAATTCTCAATAGTATAGTTTTCCATCAATAGCAAGATCTTGAGAGTATATAGATCCCACATGGGAAAAATTGGACATTGCCTATGAGTTTATAAGGGTTTAGACCACTTCATCCATTGCCAACATATTATTTTATCATAGTATCAGAGCAGGTTATCCTACGTGTATGTGTTTTACAGCTACACAGATTCCATGTTATCCAAAGTTATCCACGTGCATGACTTGAAAATTCACCACACGTGCGGAACACACACTTTTTCTTTCTTTAAAATTAACTTTAAAAAATTTTATCTCGAACCTCAGAATTAAAAATATCAAATGAGTCAACATTTTGGCCGGCCCTTGCAATCTATGTTCACAATACATAATCGTCAAACATTTCGGCTGACCCTTGAAATATCAAACAATAAGGAAAAGCATAAAAGACGTGAATATAATTTGATTCAAATCCCGACTTTTCAATTCTAACCACGCAAAAGAAAAAAATCCTCTTCCTCACCAATAGAAACAAGGCACGATCTAATGTTTCGTTAATCGAATTATAATAACGTACGTACCTCAACCATTTGATGAGTGATGGCCCATAAGATGATGTAGCCTACGGAATGAGCAGCAAATAGAACCATGGAGAGATGGCCAAGCCAAATATGGTACTTGATACTAGACTCCGATGTTAAGCCAACCAGAGCCAAAATCGAAGAGCCTCGAGTTACAGGGAAGAAGAGAAATGCCACACATATGTTTCCGGTTAACCCAAGCCAGTACGATACATAATGAAGCTTTGCTTCCCCCCTGTAGACGTATGCATATCAATCATGTGGTTTAAATGTGATATAACAACACTGTTCGTTGCCTGATTAAAGTAAATGATTGTTATTTACTGAATACACATACTCTTTCTCTTTCAGGCCCGGAACTGGTTTCTCATACATATTATGGAGGTAGGCAAACCCGACATGTATGTAATTGGTAAGAGACCACACCAAGAGTGCAACAAACATTAATGCGAAACCGAGCTCCATTGCAGTCACAATTCCCAGTGGAGCTTTCACACTCGCCGGACGCCTCCAGAAGCTAGCAAAGCTTGTCGAGTAGTATGTCGAGTATGATGATTTCTCCTTCTGAATTAGATGGAGATAAACACAACTCAAAGCTGCCATGAACATCATCGGGAACGAGAAAAGTAGCAGATTTGTCCCTGTAATTAGTATATATATATAACTAGTTAGCAGATAGGTTATCAATAATTAATGAAAGAAGAAAAGCATTAATTAGTACAAATTTACCTTGATATCCGAAATATGTTGAGTTGAGTCTGGCTTGTAGGTTGGGTCTCCAGGAACCACTGTAAGTTTTGGTTGGCAACACAATCCAAATGAAGAGCCATCCAACAAACACTAGAAGCAATATGAACCTCATAACTGATGCTACTGCTGTATTTGTGCTCATGGCTTCAGAAGTGAAAAGAGGACTACTATACTCTCACTTCCAACAACTTACATATAAGTGAGACCAGAGTCACAAGACGGTTGCTTTATAGTTTTGTACTTTGTACCTCATCATGAATCTTTTGACCTTTACTTTAGGGTAAATAATTGTGGCTTTTTAGTCAAGTCTGGTACAAAGTCCAATCTAAAATAGTATTTTACCAAAGTCCTAATAGCTAAGAAGCGTAGGCTTTTTTATTTTTTGATTTGTAAGAAACGTAGAATTTGATTTGGGCTTTGCTTCGGTCGTGTCATGACATCTCTGGCTCAACTTCTTCCAGCTAGCCTAGCACCGGAAAGGAAAGCCAATATTCGATCCTCTGGAAAGTTGGGAAGTATGGAACTGACACCCTAAACCGAGCGCTGCCTTTACCTTGTAATCCTAGCTCAATTATCAATATGTAATCAAACACTCAATGTCGAAAACTGATAGGGGCTTTCCAGGATCAAAAACATGATGATCACACAAGAAAAAAACATGCTAGCCAGGGTTTAGTAATACCGCAGATTAGGTTTGGTTAATCTTTATATAATGAGTGAAGGAAGAAAGGGTACAAAATTAGCTGGCTGGGGTTTAGCAATGGGAACTATAAATGGGCCAGACAAGATCTCAGCCCAACATACTGTAGTGAGATTATTAACCTCAAAAAGCCCACAATGGTGTAAGAAATAAAGCCTAAAAAGTTGAAGGACCAAGACATTCATCACTTGTGGTTCTTCATCGACACGATTTCCTCATTAGTGCACTCAGTAGGTTCCCGAATTTAGTCAAATTCGTAACATGGAACACTATTGTTGTCTTGTACCGATACAAACTTTTCAAGACTTCATTTTTTTTTTGGCGAATTTCAAGACTTCATTTTTGATGACACAAACTTTTCAAGACTTAAAACCTATGTCATTGCATTTTCGAAAAAGGGCCTTCACACTCAAACCAGAAAGTCATATAAATACCGCCACCATGTGTGTAGCCACTCATGACTTCATTTAAAGGTGCAAATAAGTGAATAACTCCTTCAATTTTATGGGTAGATAAAAGTAAATAATTTCGTTTCAGAAAAATGAATAAAGACCTCATATGTTGAATTATTATGATACTAGGTCATCAGGTCAGATACTGTTTTTTTTTTTTAAATACGTTTTTGTGCATGTTGATTCAGGGTTACTTGGTCAATTTCCAAACTAAACATAGCTTTTAGTTAGGTTGTCCATGTTTCTTGAACTTTGCAGCAACACCAATTGTGATAAGATTGCAACAGCTTCAAGGTATATTCAAAATGTCCACAACACCTATTACAATAGATTGGGTTGCAAGCAGATTCAAAATCTGTTGAGGTACACAGTAACGACATTATACAAACTGAAGCAAAAGAACCATATATGTAAACACCTACTCTTATTCTCTTGGTAATTAACGAGGGATGTGAAGGAAAGAAAAAAACTGGGAAGAAGTAACTGGCAAAAGATTTATTTCAAGGCATAGCGCGGTAAGCCGATAACTCATGCGTGATAAAAAGGTCTTCACTGTTAAAATCTGTAACTTTAAGGGACATGTATATAATAAAATGATATGACGAGAAAAGGCATGAGCTTCTTATACTTGAATTACGGTAAAACCGTGGGGAATCAGAAGAGCCACCACAAACTAAACAAGAGTCAGATATTACTGTCTGAAAGAATCTTGATCCTTATTGTATGTTTGCTTCACCACTTTATGGTACCTCATGTACCAGATTGTGACAAAAGAAGCTCCGATGAGGATTAGCTTGGCTAATGTGTTATACAAAGAGTAATACTTCACAATCAAGTCCATGTACCGGGTGAGATCGAAACACCAACACATACAGTTCTTGAGTTTTAAGTGCCTGGCGGTACAAGTGATCACTGTTATTAGACTTAAAAGAGGCATATCAAACATGTAATGCATGTCCTGAACACCAGCAATAGTAACCTGCGGGATTCAGTCAAAGAACTCAATAGAAATACCATTTTGTTTTCAGTTGTAGATATAAGAAATTAAGAACAGGAAATTTACAAAACTAGCGGTACAATGAGTCACTAACTCAAAAATATAAAAAGGTAAGAGTTTTGTCTTTAAAACTGATAATTCTTTTCCTCTATAAAGAGTCCAGTCTTTATTTCTGGAAATACATTACAGAATTAGAGTTGCCATACAGCTTATTAGCAGTAAAAAGTTGAAATTTTTTTACATGACTACGTCGTCCTTCATCCATGCACATAAGGCAAAAGAAAGAAAATGGTACAACATAAACTTGTCTATTTGTAAAGAAGATATGGCCTCATGAGCAACCATGCAGTTGAAATGAACAGAGCAAGCCTCTCCTAGTTAAGCTTTCTTTTGACTTTTTTATCTTTCACCACACGCTTTCAGTAGTGATTTGAATATCTTCAAATCCACCAAAGTGGACTCTCTTCATATTCCATCTCTTCATGTTGAATTATGGTATCAACCACGGGACTCTTACGCAATTTATATTGGCCTACTGTCCCTTGTTTATGATCAATCTTCAAGACTATCTTGTCATGGCAATTAACCATGATTGATTTAACAAACACATACGTGTCACGCGGCGGGTTGGTAATCCTAAAGTTGAAGAGCTTAGTCCAGGAGTCACGCACGCCATCTTCTCTCATCACCCACAAATCAATAGTCTTTACTGGAACTAGACATCACACACAGGCATCCTGCGGAATAAACGCCAAGTTCTACGAAACCGCCCCGGCCGTGCATGAGAGTCAGGCAGCGGGATTTGCCTGCTGAACTCTTCCTTGGTCAAATCAAATGCAACGTTATCTATATCTCTTGATTCAGAGGGGTAGAGCATCCAATGAAGGGACTCATTACAGAGAGTCCCCCGACCCTGGAGGCTTAAGTATGAAGGGAGTTCAATCCTTTTCCATAACTTACACCTCAATGAGAATATATTGACCTTCCTCATCTCCCATCGACTGCAGATATTCCTACCCTCCTCAATGATACTACCAGTGGCTACAAAAACTTTTTAGTCGTCTGTAGCTGACAAATGGCCAAGAGCAGAGTAAACCACGGTACTATATGCATCCGTTTGATGGGAAAAACCAGGGTCGTCTAATTTTTGGAAGAATCCGTTTGATGGGTTCCAAATATACAAGTTTCGGACAGACTGAAGAAGTGGTTGCCGTACAATTAGAATGCTTCGCACAGGGTCAACAAAAGCTGCACATACCAACCCATTGCAGGAGCCTAGTAGGTCGAAACGATGTCCAAATTTATTGAATGGGCAGCTGACGTTTCTGACTCCAAACGATGGCGACGGAGTCTCCAAGTCTAAGGATCCAACTCGATAGGGGAAGGTAGGGGAGAAGAGGGGTCTACGACGGAGGGTTTGCTTCTCGGATGCTAATTTCACATAGGATTTCTTGAATTGTGGGTCGGCACATATAATGGAATGCCACCGTTTTGAAACAGTGAAGGATTTCCACAATCATATCTTCCGGTAGGTATTTTTCTGCCATCCGCTCCAAGGACAACGATGATCGATCGGATGTATGCTGTATACCACAACCCTACGTTTCAACTTTATATAGTGGGATCAATTCTGAGTTTCTGACATATTCCATTTACGATTAGGAATTCTTCGTAATTAAATTTTCAAATATACTTAAACTATTGAAGAATATTCGATTTATGTGTGCCTTACCAAATTAAGACTACGAATTCGGATAAATTATTGTATTTTGACTATTTTCTCTAGCTCTTATAGTTCAGTTTCCAGGCTGGAATGAAGCTTTTGGAGATCATTTCCAGTTTCCACAATGAGGAATTGAGGATAAGTTCCTTCATTTTATGGTTAATTTTGAATATTTAGAAAATGCCCTAGCGCACCATAATGCCTTGAATTATCATATTCCATATGTAGAAATCTTTCCTATTTTTAGAAAATTTGACTATATAGGAATTTATAGTATCTCTTAATTAGTAACTTGCACATATTAGTCTATGCAAACTTATAAAGAAATAGGTTTTATGATCTTCTTTTTATTTTTAATTGATCATATCAACACTTATTGTTTGACGATTGACCGTTTATTTAAATTATTTTATTTTTAAATTATTTTTGAAGTGGTCTTAAAAAGTTTCGGTATAGAATTAAGATAATTCGTGAAATAGGTTTAGGGCTAGCTGCAGCAACCTAAGTTTATATATAGTGCGATCAATTCTGAGTTTCTGACTTGGGTCGGCGCAGCTGGATGCGGCGGAGGTGCTTCACAGCCACTGTGCGTTGGAGATAGGTTTGGGCTGGCTGTAGCAACCTGCTGGACCTGGAGTTTGGGCTCTCTTTAGGAGCAGCTGGGCTTCGAATTTGGGCTAGGGTTTTGGCCTTGCCCCAACACTATGTTATTTAGTTTTGTCTAAATTACAATAATGTTCCGTTTTCAGGGACGGTCTAGGCACTTTTGTGCATTTAGTTTTTGCATTTGATCTGGTCTTGTCGGCTTAATTCTCAGTGGATCTAGGTGTACACCAGTTGAGGTCTCTAGGCAGCTAGGTTTATTAGTTAAAGAGTTAGGTTGGGAGGGCCGGATCTTTCTAGCGCCTCCGGCGTAGTACCAAAGGGGGATTCCCGCTATGTCTACGTATTGATTATACAATGAGTGGGTATGTTTTCTATGTACCATTGTGGGTACTACCACTAACTTCTTGTCTGTCTATAGATGGAAGTGGAATGGTATGTAATGGCTTATTTAGGCTTTTAATGAATATATATTCACCCTACTGGCTCAATTAAAAAAAAAAGATAATTCGTGAAATATGACTAGTCCACTTTGAGCCTGTAAATGTTTCCATACTGAAGATTTCCAAGGTAACTTATCGGCCATCATTCTGTTAGTTATTCTAACTTTTTTACAATAAGTGATTTGGAAAATCATTTAGCTAACAAATCAATAGCCCATGTGATATCCTTACGATGTACAAACAACAACACAAGTCCAACTTACAATTCTTGGACAAGTACCTTCCAATTTGTTATCCGTATATATTTCTTTTATGATTTTACTCATTTTAGTACGTTTAATACCTTCAAAAATTTGTTACCATTTGCAAATAAATAATTAAATAATTTGCAAGTTAATTAATTATTATAATATTAAAAGAAAAACACATTATGTGTCTTCGTCAAAGTAACTGACGAAGTGGGAATTAAGAAATTAGTGATTACAATTCAATCAGCATTTATCGTCATTATTGTAATTGATATTTCTATTGTAAATCTCTCCTTATATAAAGGGATTATCAAATGAAATCAGTAGACCAATTCTCATTTACTTTTACACGTTATCAGCACGAGTCTCTAGCCCTAGCTTTGAAAAACAAAACCCAAACCCTAGAAGAGAAAACTTTTTCTTCTTTTCTGCACCCACCTTAAATAAAAACAAAAAACAAAAAAAATTCCCTGTCCAACGTAGATCACATCAATCACCTTGAACTCTGCAACCTTGATCTGCTTCTGCACTGTCTCCACGTCGGGTTCCAATCGGTCCGTGGATCCTACCACCAGATCCGAAACTGAACAATTACATGCTATTTTTCGTAACTTGAGAATGAAATCACAACTTTTCAAAAAGTAGCTCGACAACGAAACAACCCATATAGTGAATCCTAATTAGTAACTACCTCAGCTCTTGGAGAAGTTGAGTTCAATGGTCTCACAAGGTAAAATGGGTGCGGTGACTAACTTAGCATGTTGATAAGATTGTAAAAATCTCAGGTATCGATCTATGATGAAGAGGAAGATCCCAGGAAGGATCGTACAGAAGAAATAAGCACGGACGTGCAGTACGTAGAAGACAATGTAGAGAACGTAGAGCTGGTGGGTATAGAAAAATACTTCAAACAATTTTCGTCTAACACGACGAATGCTTGTTATCCACATTGCAATTGCAAACACTAGTGCAATCTCCCCTACTACGTTTGATACCCGAGTTGAGCTCCATTCTAGAATCTGCTTCTTCACCATTTATTCCATTAATTCTTAATAGTATAGTTTTCCATCAATAGGCAGATGTTGGGAGTATAGAGATCCCACATGGGAAAAATTGGACATTGCCTATGGGTTTATAAGGGTTTGGGCCACTCCTTCCATTGTCAATTGGTTTTGGATGTGAATACCAGATTACTTTATCATGGTATCAGAGCCAGATTACTTTATCATGGTATCAGAGCAGGTTATCCTGCGTGTGCATGCCACACGGCCACACATCATTCACGTCATCCAAAGTTGTTCACATGCATGGCTTGAAAATTCACCACACTTGCAGGCCGTGTTGAGAGTATATAGATCACACATGGGAAAAATGGGTCCGTACATATTACTTTATCACAAGATAGAAATTTCCATCGAGATTATAGTCATTAGACATATTTTCAATCTACAAAATATATTTGAGTTGTTTAAGGATAAACGTAAATTAACAGAGAGATGGAGAGAGTTTCGATGGAGAGAATGGAGAATAATTTGTGTTTATTCTTCTCTCAAAGGAATGTTTATATAGGAATACAAGATAGGGTGAATGCTCTAGGAGAAATCCAATTTGGTGACTATAATCATTATAGCTGCAACTCCACATGGTTGCTTCAATGATGATAATTGCCATGCTTGTTGTCTCTCTTTAAGCTTTATGCCACACAAGTCTTCATACTTATATCTATACACTCAAGTACTATGTTTATACACTCAAGTATCTATTACATGATATAGCCATTATACTATAATACATTTATACTATAACACTCCCCCTTGGATATTTCATGTCAATAGTGTTGCTTAGGTCATACGCTTCTAAGTTGTCTCGTTAAAAACTTTGTCAAGTAATAAAAACCATGTGGGAAAAAACAACCTTGGTCAAAGGAGAAAAAGAGCACAACACGCGTTGAGTGTGGAAGGGGGATAACTTTCCCTGATTTTGACTCCCCCTGAAGATCATGAGAGTTCGGATAACTTTCTCAATTCGATGCTCTTCACATATTTGTCGAGGGGGATTTTGATAACGACTTGGTAAATAAGTCTGCTACATTATCCTCTAATCATATTTGATTTACTTCAATATTTAGAAGTGTTTGTTGTTGCTGACTGTAGAAGAATTTACGCGATATATGCTTGGTATTGTCGCTCTTGATGAAACCTAATTTCATTTGCTCAATAAAAGCTGCATTATCCTCGTAAATGCATGTAGGTTCATTTGTGGTAGACTTCAAACCAAAAGTTCCTCGAATGTGTCTATTTACAGACCTTAGCCATATGCAATCACGCATAGCTTCATGTAGAGCAATAATCTCTGCATGATTTGAGGATAGCAACAAGGGTCTGTTTTGTAGATTTCCAAGATATCACGGTGATTCCCATGGTAAAGACATAACCTGTTTGGGAGCGACCTTTGTGAGGGTCAGAGAGATACTCTGCATCAGCAAAACCATCAAAACATCACCATCATTTTGATGGAGGGGAGGGGGAGAACGTCGGCCACCTAGACGGTGGTGCCGGCGTCTATATTATGGATGGTGGCGTTTTGCCTTGTAGGGTCCGATCCCATACTTCCGTCTTTTCTTTTCTCTCTGTAGGGATAAAACAATCTCATATCAATCGTACCTCTCAAGTATCGAAAGATTGTCTTTATACCAACCAAATGACTGCGTGTTGGTGCTGAAGTATATCGAGCTAACAAGTTCACTGCAAATAAGATATCCGATCTTGTGCAATGAGCTAAGTATAATAATGCGCTTATTGCACTTAGATAGGGCATTTCAGTCTCTAATAAATCTTTGTCCTCATCGTTTGGACGAAACAGATCTTTTCTTGGCTCAAGACTAAGGTCGATCATGAGAGTACTTACATACTTTGTTTTATCTTCATTAAAGCGCCTTAATAATTTTTTAGTATACGCTGACTGATGAATCATAATCGCATCACTACGGTGCTTGAGTTCTATTCCAAGACAAAACCGTGTTCTTAGCCAAAGCATGTCCGCAACTTAAGATCACCAAGTTCAATTGACGTCAGGAAGATGGTGATGGTGGTGCTATGAGTGAAAAAGGTCTAAGGGCTTTGGGAAATGGGTGTCCTAAACTGGCTGGGGTTTGGGTTTCCGGGGAAGGAAGGGTAGGGGATTCTGGAGTTGGTGTGCTTGTACATTGTGCTGCTAACTTGAAGTGTTTGTGTTTGGGGGTGGGGTGGGGGTAAATGCCTGATTTCAGACGAAGCCTTTGAAGCAATTGGGTCTGCATCTTCATGTTCGATTGGTATTTTGAAGTTGGTAGATTGTTGCAACATTACAGATCGGGGACTGGGTTTTTTGGCAAATGGGAATACCTCACAAACCCTGAAAAAATTGATCCTTGTGAGGTGCAATAGAATCACCGATACTGGGATTGTGCTTTTGAGCAGCAAAATGTGTAGCTTGGAGCTCCTGGAATTGTCTCTCGGTGTCAAACAAAGATTTACTGATATTGCAGGTGTTGCTATATCTGCAATCCAAACCCTCAAGGTATTGAACTTGGATGGTCGCTGGGACGTGTCAAACCGTACCATATTTGCTCTTGGTGAAAATTGTCGCAACTTAAGAAAGATACGATTCAAGGGTTTTTCTCGTGTAAACGTAACCTGGGATGCCCTTTCTGCCATTCGAGGTCCATACTTGACATCTATTGATCTTGAGGGTGGTGATATTTAATCGGTCTGAGGTGTGACGCAATGCCTGAAAGCTGGTCATTGGAGTCTATAATGGTTGAAGCAACTTGGAAGAGTCGGTCATCAACTTTGCCTAGAATTAGTGAGCAGATCATGAAGTGTGCTTATATTCATGTCGTAGCTTCTCACTGACTTTTGAGTTTCTTTTAACTTCTTTCGTCTCTTTAGGTTTAGTTAGCAGAAGTGTGCTTATTCATCTGGTCATGTGATTGAACTAAAGCATCTTCTATTCATCGTTAAGAAAATCAAGAAACTTGAGGCTAAAATAAACAAGGTAAATTCGACCAAATGGCAAATCTGATGCAAGGCAAAAGCTAACCTTTGAACTATTCCTCATTGCTATGTTGCCCCTGTAATTCATTGTCACCACTCTAAATTGCATCCTTAACACATGCAGGGTAGTTAACCTGACCTTTCCCCTCGAATGATAAGTCTCTCACTCACATACACCGAGTTGTTAAGGTCCTCCAAGTTTGTCGTTTATGTGCATCGATATTTTACCTAGCTGACCTTGAGGAGTTAGCAAGTGAGCTAGCACACAGAGCAATCGAGCAGGCGGACAAGGTTGCCGGCCTGGCAACGGGTCTTTTACTAAAGGCGAGAGTAGACAGGCAGTGAATGGCAGATGAAAACTTGATACGATTAGTTGATGGCCTCGGAGTTATTTAGCGGCCAAATCAAACAGCACCCGAGATAGCACAAAGGACATTGTTTGCTCCCCGTTGTATTCGTTCATTGTGTTTAATAGATGATCGATGTACACTGTGATGGAAAAGCTAAGAGAGTTACAATGTTTTTCATGTGCCAGGACATTATTTATCTTACATTACACAGTTTCCAGCATATATAGGTTCCAATAGCTATCGACTTGAACTCAAAAAAGAGAAGACATAATAGACAATTTACATGTAACAAGATTTTGAAGCAAAGGAAAGACCGAAGGCTGTAGCAGGATCTTTATTTATACACACAGAATTTTAGCTTGGTTATAACTAGCATGCAATATGCGTAATACACATGTACGTATCACCAGTTAAAGCTAATAGATTCAAAGTGCAGATTCTGTGCCAAACCGGATGAACAAAGTTTGGCAACCTCATGTCTCATCTTCTTTGGGCCACAAGCCAATACTCCGATATCAGATCCTTTAGTTTCCAACAGAATTTCTGCAAAATAGGGCAACAAAATTAATCATCCATGTTTCCTGTACCAAAAAAAAAAATGGTGCGAACACCCTCACTGAAAGAAAGTAGGGATTGATGATCACATTTTTATGACTTGGTTAACTTTAACTTACTCTTGAGATCAGGCCTTGATCCATAGTGCACCTGGGTAGCTTGAGCAATCAGGGACTCATGATGAAGGGGAAAGCTTTCAAGTTCTCTATCATCAATTGTTTCTGTGGGTACTTCTACATTCTGAATTTGATTTCTTTCCATGGCATTTTGGTTCTTGCACCAGATGAAAACTGCACTAGAGACTATAAAAATGGAGGCACAGACCAAAAACATGTACCAAAGGCAAGTGAAGGAGTAATGGTAACTATCACCAGTGTTGTGGTCAATCGGGTATATATAGAAACGAGTGACCATGCCCAAAACAAAGAGAAATAAGACAAATGAGGATGAGATAATAGCAGCAAGCCATAACCAACTTTTTGGACCTAGAACACCAGAAATCGGTGAATCCAACGGGTTTGGCTTAAACCATAAAGTTTGGGATGGCTTTTGGGAAGATGGAGGCTGCTGCTCTGTCTCCCTTGTAACATAGGCTTCTATTTGCAATTGTATCTGGGTAAGGTCAGAAGGCGTGCCAGAAATCGGAAGCAATAGTTGTAGCAGTGAGAGATCAGCTGAGTTCTTGAATGCACAAATCAGCCGTACGCTTGGAGCATGGCAGTCGGGGTTAGTGCTTTGGAAAATAATTTCTCGGATGATGGAAATCATAGGAGTAATTCCACTGCCTCCACTTACCATCACCAAACCCTTGTGCCTGATGATACGTATTATGTTACGTTAGTAGGATATAAAACTGAATCAATCTTAATATGTATCGATGTTAACTAAGAACGATTTTAGTACGGACATCCGTTGAGTCACTGGGTCAGTTACTATTCACTATTTTTTATGTTTATTTCCACCCTCTTGGTCACGGGTACAGTTTCCAAACTGATCTGGGTCAATTTCATGACCTGCAAACTGACCCGGTAACCCAGGTCAGTTTGCAGGTCACGAACCTGATCCAGATTGTGGAAATAAACACTAAAAAGCAATTAATAATATCTGACCCGGTGACCCAACCGGTGAATTTGCTCTAAGTACATTCATGCATAAAAAATGAATCGATATTTCGAGTAATAACAATTGAAATATAATTTTAAAAATCATGCTTTATCAACATTTAACAATGTACTCATGGTATAAGGCAATCCTGTAACTATAAAGTAAAAACTAACTTTAGTTCATGCCTCAATCCTATAACATGGTTTTAGGAAAGATTTTATTTTTTAATTTTTTTTTATTATAGGGTCTATTTGCTACAAGATTGAGGCATAAACTATAATTAGTTTATAGTTTTCAACTTTTTATTTTTCTTTTTATAAACAGTTTCGTATGTATTGTTACGTATTACTGATTTTAGCCTCCATATTAATAAAACATTAGAGATTTAGGAGCCTAAGACCAATAGCTAAGATAATATCAAGTGAGCAGTGAAATGATTCTTTTAAATCTTGAGCTGACCTCATAAAATGAGATGAAGTAGGTCCATAAGGTCCTTCAACAGAAACTTGGATATGCTCCACCGAATTAGAAGCCAGTTGGTTATAAAGCTTTTGAGACCAACTTCCTAAACTCTTAATCACAACGCTTATTTTATCCGCCTCGATGTTAGAGTTTGAATTCACTGTAAATGGGTGCCATTGCAACTTTGATATGCTAGGCACATTGACGAACAAGATGCTAGTAGGATTATAATCCAATCCTGAAACAAGAAGAAAATTGTGTTAATTGATATAGGGGGAAAATAAGTAACTAACAGTTATTTAATTAATACGAGAGAGTGCAATCATCTTCATCCTTTAAAGTCCTATTAAAGGATTTTACAGATGGCTTGAAACTATTACGGTATTATCTTCATTAGTTGTTGGCCTTACTTAAGTATTACCTTTGCTCTTGGAGAAGTTAAGCTCAATTGTTTCACAAGGTAGAACCCGTGCTGAGACTAAAGCAGCGTGTCGGGAAGACTGTAAAAATCTTAAGTATCGATCAATGACAAAGAGGAAGATTCCGGGAAGGATCATACAGAAGTAGGAAGCACCAACATGTAATACGTAGAACAAGATATAGAGTGGGTATAGCTGGTGTGTATAGAAAAATACTTCAAACATTTTCCGCCTAACACGAGGAATGCTTGTCACCCACATTGCCATTGCAAATACAATTGCAATCTCTCCAGCTACGTTTGATACATAAGTCGCGCTCCATTCTAGCATCTGCATATCATCACCGTAAGTCAGTTTAAATGAAAAAGATGATCGAACACCTGACTATCAATAGCAAGCACATATAGAAGTTAAACTTGTGTACGTACTTCAGCCATTTGATGAGTCATGCCCCAGTAGATGATGAAGCCTACGGTGTGTACAGAAAATAGAAGCATGGAGAGATGGCCAAGCCAAATATGGTACTTTATACTCGACTCCGATGTGAGCCCAAACATGTGTAAAATCGAAGAGCTTCGAGTCACAGGAAAGAAGAGAAACGCCCAGCATATGTTCCCAATGTACCCGAGTCTCAACGATACACTTCGAAACTTGCTTTGCCATACTTTATCCATGCTCATCATCGTAGTCATATTCATATGCATATGGAGATTGCCAAAGCTGGTAATCAAGTAGTTAGCTAGAGACCAAACCAAGAGTGAAATAAACATCACCCCAAACCCTAGCTCCATCGCTGTGACGACCCCCAGAGGAGCCGTTACAATCACCGGACGTCTCCAGAAGCCAGCAGCAACCGATGACCTAATCTCGGTGGAGTTTTGTGATTTTTTATTAACTTGATGAAGATAAACACAGCTCAAGGCTGCTACGAACATCATTGGGAACGCGAAAAGCAGCAGATTTGTCCCTACATGCGAGCAAAAAAAAAAATTATATATATATATATATATATATATCTAATTAATGGATGATGAAAGTAAGAAATGAATTAGCAAGATAGCTATGGGGAAGAAGGGAAAGTTGAAATCTGCTTACCTTGCACTCCAAAATAAGTTGAAGTGAGATTGGCTTCAAGGTTGGGTTTCCAGTTATTTTTGTACGTTTTTGTTGGCACTATAATCCAAACTATGAGCCATCCAACAAACACCAGAAGCAATATCAACCTGATGATCATGTTGTTCATTGATCCGTTTAGTTTCAGATCTAAATGATTGAGGGCGAGCACTGTACTTAGTACTGTACTAACTTTCACCTCTTTATAAGCTCGATCGGCGATTTCAAAAAAAAAAAAAAAATACAAAAAAAAGCTCGATCGGCTAAGTTTTCACTTACATTCTTTGCCCGTTTACTTTTTAGGCGCGCATAACGCACAATTGCGTGATTCATGACCACATTTCGATTATTTTGTTTTAGTTCAACTACATTATTCTTATATATATATATATATATATATATATATTAATACACACACACCCCTATATAGTTATTAAAGTCAAAATCTCTACTCGAAACGAAACAATCAATCTCGTTAGCTGACATTTCATCTAGTGGTAAGATATTATTAAAATACTTTTTAACCATAAATGCAAAAGTTTAGACCGACGATCGGATATATGTATGTACTTAGCAGTAATTGAATGCTACGAGGCCATTAGGGATATCATGCATCTTTGGTCTTCTGGAAGATGAAGCAGATAAGATGCAAGTCAGAAGCATATCAGCTTGAATTTTATAGATTACAACTGCCGGTTCATGTGTACACACACATATACAAACTCTTCTTTCTTTCTTTTCGGTCCTCGCTGATTTGAAGGACAAAGTAAATCCTCTCTATCATTCTTGGGTAAGACATATATACAATAAAATTTGGTCTCTTTACGATTAATATTACACATTTCTTACTTCTAATTCATTTGATTTCGGTTTTTTTTTAATAAAAGATCTTTTTGGTTTAATGATATTAGTACATATTTCCGTTGTAAATAATAGTGGATTATAACATTATGTACTTTTTTATCGCGCTATTATAATTTTCTATGTAATGTCTCGACTATCGTTATTTAAAGCATTTACATTAAATACGACTTGTACTATGTATAATAAAATATAATACTTAACCCATCCACAATTTCTGTTTTTGATAGTTGATGCAAGACTTCCATTTTAAAATTTCCAGCGCATGACATATTGATTTTGTGGATGTATAGTACGAACAAGGTGCTTAATTCGGTTTAGTAGTACAAGATTGGCAAGTAAAGTTGACTTCTTTGGTTAGTGTAAGTACAGTTATACACCCAAAATAAAAAATAAAAAAATATAGTTGACAATCAGAGAATCACACTCCAAAAGCCAAAAGAAACTACATTTAGTCGATGATCTCTTGTGTACTTAACTTAAGTCGAGAAGTACAACTGAAATTCTCATCAGTACGTTGACATGCAACGGTACAACTAATGGAGTTCTATAGTGCTCCGACTTGTCATTACATACTTTGTACTGTTAGATGATTGACAGAGGATTGCTCGATCTGACCTAGACATTCACGATAAGGGAGCATAAAACCTGAAATATTAAAGAATTTTCTGCACAACTATATTTTTTTTTTCAGTCTGTGACGTACCAGACCGACTTTTATTGAAGCACACTTTCTAAGTTTAAAGTTAAAGTTTACAATTGCTTGGGAAGTTGAAAGGGTTCGGAAGCTGATATAACAGTAGCATGTTGTGATGATTCTTTTATATATACAGAGGGCCATTTCACTAAATGATCCTTTTTTTTTGTCTTTAATAGGGATAAACATTAGACAAACTTTTCGATTATATTTTGACATCTCAACCGTTCATTTTTTAGGTCCTAATGTGTAGATCACTTATGTAAAATTTCAGCTAAATCGGTGATCGTTAAGGCATCCAAAACTACAATTTACACGAACGAACCGAATCTGTCAAACTGGAACCGTTCGTATTTGTAATGGAAAATTACAGTTTTGGATGCCTTAACTATCATCAAATTAGCTGAAAATTTGCATAAGTGATCTATATATTAGGACCTAAAAACTGAACGGTTGAGATGTAAAAATATGATCAAAAAGTTGGTCTAATGCCTTATCCCTAGAAAAGACAAAAAAAAAAGATTCCTCACTAGAAGGGCCCTGATATATATATATATATATTGTAGCATTTTGGAAGGTGTCATAGGGTTTACAATATAATACAATGGGATGTGCTATGGGTACATGTTACCTTATAATGCAATGACATGCCAATACATGTTAAACTTTGTTAACTATTTTTTCATGAAATCCTCATGTATCATAAACTCAAATTTAGTAGCATGATTTTTAT
Organism: Rosa persica; assembly: GCA_025331145.1. NCBI lineage: Eukaryota > Viridiplantae > Streptophyta > Magnoliopsida > Rosales > Rosaceae > Rosa > Rosa persica. The sequence goes on from WFKR01000001.1 coordinate 42,641,775, forward strand.
AACATATTCATATTGACGGAACATTGAAATTCTGAACAAAGTTTTTTCATGAATTATCTTATTTTCTAACTTTGAAAAAAAGTAGATTTGCATCATGATTTTCGAGTTCTATCAGTTTGTGAAATATTTAAAAATTATTACTTGATGGTGGAAAAATTATGGTGGGAAAACAAGAACATGCGATTTTGACTAAAAGTCGTGTATTATAGTTTACGGTTTTTGGTATAAATCATGGTGTTGGAATTTTTTTTTTTTTTTTTGAGATAGCCATGGGGTGTAGTTTATTATTTATAACATTTTATATTTCTTTTTAACCTTGGAAAAAAAATTGTACAAATGACTATGATAATATATAACATAAAATATCAATAAATTAGATGCACTATAGATATTTCGTGAAGAACTGTATTCACCATTACTTAGTGGTCAACTTTGGTGATCTCATCCAAACCAGAGATAAATAAAACAAATTATCGTTGCACAAACATCCATTTTAGTTTTTTTTTATTAAGAAGAAAAACATTACAACAAAAAAACAAAACCGCGCGGAACACCCATTCCCAGCTGATCCAAATGGAACGCTGGGGAAACAGAAAGGGGTAAACAACAAAACCAAACTTTTGGAGAATGGAAATTATAGGCTAAAGAAGCTAAATGATTTGCTACAAAGTTTGATTCCCTATAAATATGTCTGAAGATAATGAACTGCACTTTAACCGCGAGATCTTTAATATCTTGGATTAAAGTTTTGATACTCTAGGGAACTGTAGCCAATCCTCGAACGCAGTCAATGATAAGCTTGGAGTCACCTTCAACAATGATATTGTTAAAACCTTGAAGGAATGCAGTATGCAATGCCTCACACGTAAAGCCGTAGCTTCAGCCACTATAGTATTTGTAGATCCCAACCCAAGTTAATAGCATTGCCCACTATAGTATTTGTAGATCCCAACCCAAGTTAATAGCATTGCACATTTGCAATTTGCAACCCAAGTTATCACGATATAGTTTTTTAAATCTAAAATGATGATGACCAATCATGATTTCAAGCATCAATATGAATTAATCATTCCAGAGCTCAACTATACTCAGGTTCGGAATGAATAGGAAGGAAATTATCGACCAATATACGTATTTTCTACAAGTGTTTAAGGACTGTGATTCCAAAACCAATGCCCAGAAAAGTTGCAACGGAAACACCAAAAATGCCTGCAAGAATTCCCGGAACAACCAAAGAATGCCATCCTTTCGCGGTGGCCATTCCACCTGCTGTCGTTGGCCCTCCAATATTGGCGTTTGATGCCAAAAGTAAAAGCTTTAAATCAAAGTGAAATAGCTTTCCCAATCCCAGGACCAAAGCTAGATGGACAGTTACTTGAACTAAAGCAAACACAAATATACTAGGAGCAGTGATCATAACATTCCATATGCTCCCACTAGCACCCAGCACGGCAAAGAACACCTGTCCAAGTAAAGCATAACATATCAGTATATGTATCAAACTAACTCATACATGTGAAATTCTAAGAGAAAACGAGAGATTTACAGTTACCTGCATCAAGACTAGAGCAATAGTGTCACCGGAAGGTGCAAGGTATGCGAAATAAGTTGGAAGAAGAGTAGCTAAAATTACAACAAGAGCTGTTATTACTGGCAGGTTGCCTCCTTGAATTCCACATAATCTTGTGAGATGTGTGGAAGCCTTGCATATCACAAAAGATGTAGCAAGAGCAGTTGCAGTTTCTAGTACTGGGAGTTTCCTTTCAATTTGGGATTCCATTTTCATTGAAACATCTGCCAATAAGTTTCAGATACGTAAGCAATATCTGCAGACATTAGTATTAGATTATAGATCCCAGAGAAATAACAAACAAGAAACATTATGAGATCACATATCATTGACAGAAGAAGCGAGAGGTTTGGTCATACCATTAGTTGATGTTGAGGCCTCAGGAGATATTTTAGAGGCGAAAGCAAACAAGACTAAGAAGTAGAGAGCACAAATGACATTGTCTGCTGCTACTCCTCCAGCCATAACTGATGGGGAAACACCGAGAGCCTCTGAAATCGCAACATAGTTAACAGCTACAGCAATCAACCAAAAAAGAAAAAGGAGGAGAAACAAAACATAATTAGGAACTTATATAGCGAAACACACTGATTCAGAATCACCAAATTATTCAAAAAACTGAACAAGTATTATCATTTACTTTCAGTACTAGATTGGAAAACATGTTGGCAACATGGACAAAAAGAAAAGTTATTTCTTCCTCTGTTTAAGTTACTATAGGAACATGGAAATATTGTTAACATCAAAGTGCTAGCTCTAAATTGGACATGGAATCAACAACATGGTTTTCACTTAAATACTTTCACTTTGTTTTTGGTAAATGTTAGCTACTGGTCCCTGAATATAGGGGTATCATAATAACTCAAGAATACATAAATACCTACCTAACAATTATTCTGATCCAGTATTCAAGCATGCCTAACTGCATCAACATGACTTTATATATACCAACTTCACTATAATGGCAACCTTTATAACACTCGCAAGAAATGAAAAGGCGTTGTGTCAAATTGGACAGAAATCATGAAAGATACATAATCATATGGACTTCAACAAAGATAAGTAACATTTCAAAAGTAGAAAGGCGAATCCTTAAACTTACATCCACCAATGTAACTACCCATGAGAGCAGCAGCAATCTTCCAATTATCTTGACCAAGTGACCGCATAGGCACCATCAGAAACGCCACCAGAGTCCCAACCATAGTCGCAACTGTCACACAAAACTAGTCATCACACATTATCAAGTTAAGAAAACACAGCTCTAACCAAAGCAAAAAAACCACCCGAAAAAAAAGAAAACACTACCTGATCCAAGCACGAAAGCTAGAAGCAAAGTCCCAGTGGACCGAGCCACATTGCGCAAGTCTGCTCTAAACAACAGCAATGGAATAGATAATGGCAGAAGAAACTCCAACACAATCGAATAAGCACCCGCTTCATGAGGAATTATCCCTACATTACTAGCTGCAAGCCCAACTAAAGTGCTTACCAGAGCAGCACTCACCATCCCACCAATCTTGGTCTTCTCTGACCTTGTAAACAAAGTGCACACAAAGTCTACTAAAGTTATCTCAAGCTCCAACTCCAATGACAACCAATTACAAGTTAAGTTGTATTACCAGAGGCCGAAAGCGCCGGTGACGAAGAGGGTGGTCCATAAGCCCCAGTGGTCGTCCGGAGAGATGATAGGGTGCCGAAGCTGTGACGTGACCGTTAACTGGCGGTGGTGGGGAGAAGTCAAAGGCCGGAGGGAAGTTTTGTTTAGTGTATGGGAGGGAAAGGGACTGGGTTTGGGTCTGAGTTCGGGATTGGGCTTGGATCGTGAACCGAGAGATTGAAGTGAGAGTGATGATGTGGGTATGGCGGCGGGAAGGGAGAGTGTGACAGAAGCCATTATGGCTGAGCAAACTGACTGAGGCTTCAGTGTGACGGCTTTTGCCTGTTCTGTACTTCTGTTTATGTGTTCTGATGACGAGGCAGGTTGAAAGTTCGAGAAGTACCACACCTGTGGATTCTGATCCAGTTTGTCATTAATGTAATCACTACCTAATATACATTTTACCTGGGCGATGGAGTTTTTCTACCATGTTGAACCACATCGGAGAATTTAAGGTCCACTGAAGGCCGCCTAGTTTGGGATAATTTAGCTTAAATTATAAGCAGCCGTAACTTTTAGCTTATGAAAGCGACTGTAAGGCAGTTTATCAACTTTTAATATAATTACGTAACTTTTAAAATAAGTTGTTTTTTTAATTTCACCACACTTTTTACTACTTAACTTATAAGTTAAGCACCTTTCCGCATAATCTGAGCCAAACTGAGCCTTACCAGATCGTATGCATTCAACACCAGATTGGTTCAACGTAGTAGAAAAAGTTACTAATCTTTCGGTATTTATTTAGCTGAAAATCTAAATGCAACGACGATAATGAGGAATAGAGCATAACCGGCGACCGGCGTGTAGTAAAAGTTCTGATTTCCCCTCTTTGTTTCAATGCCAGATTGCCAGACATCAAATATATGGTAGTGACTTGCATTCAAATTATCCCTGCTCTAAACCAGTACAAATGGGTAATCTATGTACCTCTCTTCTGCCACTCTTCGTACAGAAAAGTTATTGGTTTTGACCCATTTCTGCTAATCTTCAGAGGATAAATTACATGGCTTTTAGAACGGCGACCCCAAATCCAATGCCGAGGAAAGTTGCAATGGAAATGCCGAAGATGCCTGCAAGAATACCAGGAACAATCATAGAATGCCATTCTTTGGCTGTGGCCATTCCACAAGCTGTTGTAGGTCCTCCAACGTTGGCATTTGATGCTATAAGCAACAACTTGAGGTCGAATCCCAGTAGCTTTCCCAATCCAAGAATCATAGCAAGATGGACGGCAATCTGGACTAAAGCAAAGAGGAAGATACTAGGAGCAGTGTTGATCACATTCCATATGCTTCCACTTGCTCCCACCACCGTGAAAAATACCTGTCAATTTTCACAAACATAAACCAAAATCATTCCATAGGGTACAATGATTTCACCAACATCAGTCAGTTTCATGGGAGAAGAGAAAAGTTGTAACCTGCATTAGGATAATGGCCATAGCCTCACCAGATGGTGCAAGAAATGCAAACTGTTTTGGAAATACAGTCGCAAGAACAACCACAATGGCTGTTATGGCTGGCAGGATACCTCCTTGAATTCGAAAGTATTTTGTGAGATAATAGCCACTCTTGCAGATGGCTAAGGACACGGCAAGGGCCGTAGCAGTTTGTATCAGAGGAAGTTTGTTTCCAGAGTCGGACTCTGCGTCCATTGCAATGCCTGCAAATTACAGTTCTGATGTTTGTTACAAGTTCCTTCGAGATATGTGATACATACAATTGTATATACAAGTTACAATTTTGCACACCAGTATCAGATATTGGAGCCTCTGCAGGTACTCTTGAAGCCAATGCAAACAATGTTGAAAAGTATACAGCACAAATGACATTATCTGCAGCTAGTCCAGCAGCTAAAATTGACGGAGAAACCCCTAGAGCATCGGCTATGGCAACATAATTGACAGCTACATGAATCCAATTACAAAACTTAGATAGGTAACCACGACATAGAAAAGGAAATGAACAGTAGAAACATATCACAACTTCATAGAACAATCTTTAAAAATAGGTTTCTATGTGTAGCTCTATAGAGCGGCAAACAAATTACCTCCACCAATGTGTCTTCCCATCAGTGCAGCTGCTATTTTCCAACTATCTGGACCAAGCGCTCGCATCTGCACCAATAGATATGCCACCACTGTTCCAACTGAAGTAGCAACTGTTGCAAACCAATAGAAAAGACAAACATCACTCCGTGGATATGTTCATGATCATGACAACGAATTGATGACTTCCAAGAACGCCATACGTCTCAAAATGATCCAAATCATTCACAGCATGAAAACTTCCATGGCATTTAATAATCCTAGCAAACCTAAACCGAAGAAACCATACACAGGATTGAACAATAGCACTTATGGAAAGTAAAACCTCAGCTTCCTTTCTTTACCAAGTTGATTAACCACAATTTCCACCAGTTTCCAAAAGAGGCAAGAAGCCAATTCTCAAACAACTCTTCCATTAACAACTCAATAATCTACCTGATCCTAGCAAGAAGGCCAAGAGCAGCGCCCCGGTTGATTTGATCACACGGCGCAAATCCGCCCTGTACAGCAGCAATGGCACAGCCAGAGGTAGCAGAAACTCCAACACAATCGAAAACGCCGGTGCATTCGACGAAATAACTCCCAAATTGCTCGCCGCAAGTCCAATCAATGTGCTCACCAACGCGCCACTCAATGCACCCCCAATGTTAGTGTTCTTCTCCGACCTCCCCATCCAAACACAACACTCAAGTATCCAAAACCACAACCATCACATATAAAAGCACAAATCTTTTAAAGTTTCTAATTCTTGAAAACATGGACATAAAACTAAAATCCAAAGACAGATCGGTGAGTTACCAGATACCGAAAGCGCCGGTGGCGAAGAGCACGGTCCAGTTGCCCCATTGATCATGTGGAGAAATGAGAGGTGCTTGGAATTGGAATCTGGCGGTAACAGATCGGTCGGAGTTAGGCGAAGCCGGAGGAGAGAGAAAGCTCTGCTGCCTTGTGTTCTTTAACGGAAAGGAGCTGCCACCGGCGGTGGCGCGTGAAGGACCGACACTCGGGTTTTGGCGGGAAGAGAAACTTGACCGTTGGAGTTCTGCCGGCAACGACGGCCGTGAGCCGGGTAAAACGGAGAGCTTCGATGCCATGGCCATCGCCATCGCCGGCGATTCACTAGAGAGAGAGAGAGAGAGAGAGAGAGAGAGAGATTGAAAAATTCAAATTTGTTCACTTGGGAGTGGACTCTCTCTAGCTTTATTCATTGACCCTGATCAACATAGAGTTCCACTATATTCCAATCGAGTACTTATTAGTTACTAATTAATTTTTTAAGTTTTAATGAACTACTAATCAAACCCGAAAAATGGAAAATGATGAAGTTGCTTGAGTTGTAAAAATCGTTTGAGAAAGGAAGGAGATGCAATGAAGTTTACAATATCAAACATCTGATGTGATCTTGAGATCGAAAAATCCAATGCATTTCGTGTTCAATTCCGGTGAAGTTAGGGGAATTACAGCTTTAGCAAGATTTAGAGAGTTCTAGTTTGTTATCTTTGGCCTGATGGATGATCAAGGCTACTGCTGCCAGAGAAGTTGTCTTGCTTCTGCTTCTTGGCGCTAAAGCCCTCGCCCTCCAGAGCTTTCAGTTTGTTCTTGATTGCCGCTATTTTGGAGGTCCGACTCATCTGTCCTGAACTGCTGGCCGAAAGGCTTGTTTTGGTGGCGTTGCCGGCTTGTCTGGAAGGGTTTTCTGTTTCTTGTATCGAGTATTTTTCGCTGGAAAGACGGACAACTAATGGGCGCCCGCAAGCTAGTCTCCCATGCATCTTCTCCTTGGCCAATTTCGCTTCCTGCATGCTCACTTTAATGGTGGAAATCAGGAACTGCTTGAAACATGAGTGATCTGAAAGAAAGATAAGAAATGTACGTACCTCTTCACTACTATACTGGATGAAAGCAAAGCCTCGAGGCTCTCCGCGTTTCCGGCCACGAGTATGCAACAAGAATTCCTCGTGTACGATCTTCCCAAACGGAGAAAACATCTTGAGTAGAGCAGCCCTAGTTCACACAACAGAAAGACAACATTGATTGTCACAGGTACTAGCACTAGTGCAGCAAAGAAATCAATTCCAAGCGTTTTTACTCACTCTGTTATTCTCATATCAAGGTTACCAATGTAGAGTTTTGCTTCCGTGTTTTCACCAACAAAAACATGATCCTGCACTCAGTCAACACACCTACTTCAGAACTCTCCAATGCTATGAATCATCAAACATGAAAGATTGAATTAACATATTCCTCGATTTTGCTAAGATGTATCATATGCTTACAAAACTGAAGTCTCATAATAAGTAGTCCATTATTTTTACTTCTCTTCTTCTATTTTACAAACACTTCCATAACGGAACTGAATGGAAAACTTTGTTTGGGACACACAGACTGTCAAGTTTATAACCTTGATTTTGCAGTTCTATCACATTAGGTTCAACTGGCCTATGTTTCGGTTTTATCATTCACGTAGACAACAACCATAAACCAAAGTCTCATAATAAGTACTCCATTACCTTTACTTTTCTTCTTCTATTTAACAAACACTTCCATAACGAAACTGAATGGAAAGCTTTGTTCAGTACACACAGACTCTCAGGTTCATAACCTTGATTCTAGTTCTATCACCTTAGGTTCAACCGGCACGTCTATGGCCTATGTTTCAGTTTTATCGTTCATCTAGAAAACAACCATACCCAAAAGGCAGCACCCAACAGCGCCACAAAGACACATGTTTCCCCCAACCCCTTACCCAAGCCAGTCACTTAAGCACACAGCATTTGCTCAAATACAAAATAGTGCTTACCATGGCAGTTCAAGTTCCAGCTTACAAGCCTAAAGATAAGCTTCAAAAATCTTAGAACTCTGCTTGCACCTGCACGTCAACATATTTTAGAGCTCAATTCACTTGCCAAACCAAAGTCACAAACATAACATGAAGCATAATTCTATCTTAACAAGCATATGGAAACATTTAGGTGGATTTCGATACTGATTTGTTGAGGGCATGAAATCTGTAAATTTCAAAACACTGAGTTTGGACATTCTGTCAACCACTGGATGCTTAAAAACCACAATTCGAAACTTTACTTCAATTCATTACAAGCAAACACCTCTGAGCTTATAACATCTCCAATCCACGAGCATAAAGATTGAATATTTAAACGCAAGATTAAATTTTTCAAACCAAACAAAAAAAAAATTCCCAGAAATTTGTTGCTGGATTCATCAAATTTGCTAAGCTAGATGCAATTGGATTAATAGAAGATTATGATCCAACGAAAAAGATTGAATCTTTGACAATAATTTTCCGAAATTGAAAATTAATTTGGTACTTACGTGAATACTCAAAACGATCCAATTGCTTCAGAGAGTCGTTAAGATGGGAAGCAATTGCAGATTTATGAATGGACTGGGCTGCCTCCAAAAGACTCAGGCTTGGAATGTAGAATTGGAATAAAGAGCTTCGGGACGACACCGTTTTTATGTGTTGAGGGTTTTGAAAATTGGAAAATGGGGCAATTGCATTTTGGTGTATGTTTTATTATTGTATTGCAATTGAGGTCTTCCTACTTTGGACGCACAATTTAGTCCTTGTAGTTAGTGATCTTTGCAATTGTAGTTATTTTCAACATTTTGGATCAAAGTTCATATTATTCCAACTCCAACATCTCGCCAAAATTGTTGTATACACTAATACACTAAATGATCACCTTTTACCCATGAATTAGGAAATCAATTTCGAAATATGTTGTTCCATATGTCTATTAACACAAAAATGAATTGAAATAATGAGTCCCACCTTAAAATCAAGAACTTAATCATTAGCAACATGAAGTTCCAAACTTAGAGCCTAGGCGGGTCATGTTTAACAATTAATTATTCTGAAATCAACTCTAGTTCATGAGTTTTTCAATTTTGAGTAAGTAAACGTGTTATTAATATCATTTTAAAAGACTTACGTTAAGCCCTTAAATTCATTCATTCACAAAAAATTTATATGTTCAGGTAGAAAATGAGTACTTTCAAGCTATGCACACATTTAAAATTTTCAATAATAGACTAGATTTTGATGAGAAGTCTTAAGGAGAGTGTCAAGTGTTTGTAATTTTAAGACAATTCGACCTCAATTCTTCTATTAATCAACAAGCTAATGTTGCATCATTATTTAACTCAAATTATAGTATAATAGAGTTAATCAAATTTTTATTGTTTCTTGACCATGCTTATTGGATCATCCCCTAAATTTGAATATATGTCATTTTCTTTCTGCCTAACTTCCCCAAAAACGAAAACGCGAAAAAAAAAAAAAGACACATATATCATAGAACAGCACTTGTGTCACTTACGTCTTGCGAAGTTGGGATGTGTCAATTTTTCAATATTGCAAGGGCTATAAGATAGTGACATTTCTCCACCCACCAACTAACCTGATTGAAAACAATTTCAATTTTGGTCCACCACCATGAAATCTATGATTGAATAGTGATAAACTATGCCTCTGTTGAGATTGTGATCTGTAAACGCGCGTACTCCCACACAGTCACTTTAATTTCTATGGCCGTTACATCACTAATGCTAATCTGTTTATCACCAAGAGCATGGAAATAAATAATGGGAGCCAGTGGCCATGGACCTGTAAGCTTTTAAGCGCATGAAGACCTTGCCCCCATATCTCAGATTCTCTAATTCTCAGTGCCCAAATTCCACTACGCTGGCATGCATTAATGCTTTTCTATCGAACTGTTCCTATTGGATCCAATTCCATTCAATGCTTTCATGACAAACAGTTTACAGTTAGTGTTTGGTGCATTGGGGGGTTGAAACTTGAAAGTTTAATGAAGTTATTAACCCCCATTGCAGTTAGGTCTGACTGTTGCAGTGTTTGGCACATAGAAGAAGATACTCCAATTTGGGGTGTTGTATAGTTGCTCCGGAGTTTCGAAACCTTGAAGTTAAGACTAGTTCTAGAAGTGTTTATCGTGTGTGAGGAGCATACCGCAAACAGTTTGCAATCAAATTCCGGACACCCGGCAAGACAGTCTTATCCTTTTCACTACAAAGTCTAGACTTTGCAGCTTGGAACCTGGAAGCTCTCTAATTTGTACCAGTTTTGAGCAAAGATGTCAAAAAGAAACAGCTTTTGTCCTTGTCTGTGATAAAAAAATAAAAAATCTCAAATAGAAAACCCCATTGCATCTTCTTCACTTCAACTAGTCCAAACTAGCTCTGTCTTCCACTCTCTCTTCACTCTCTCTCTCTCTCTCTCTCCTTCCATGGAGGCCAAGCCCAACACCCTTCACTTTCTCTCTCTAACTCTTCTCTCTCTCCTCCACTTCTCAGCCTCCTTCACTCCCTCAGACAACTACCTCCTCAACTGTGGCTCTTCCTCCAACGCCTCCCTCTTCAACCGCGTCTTCGTCGGAGATTCCACTTCCGGGTCGGGTTTTGTCCCCAGAGGCCGGTCCATTTCAGTCACCAACAACAAAAGCCCACCTCCAAACTCACCCTCTCCTTACAACACAGCAAGAGTTTTCACCACTGCTTCAAGCTATAGCTTCAGCATCAAGAAAATCGGAACTCACTTGGTACGTTTTCATTTCTCACCGTTTTCGGCTCAGGGTTTCGATTTGAGGGCAGCAAACTTTACCATTTCGGTTAACCTGCTTGTTATTTTGACTCATGCACATGTAAACGAAACTGTGATTAGAGAATACATAATGAAAATCGATACCAATGTGCTTGAGATTGTGTTTAGTCCTTTGGGAAATTCGGGTTTTGGTTATGTGAATGCAATTGAAGTTTTTACAGCTCCTGGGGACCTTATTGTGGACAATGGTGCTAAGTTGGTGAGTGCCAATGTAGATGAGTACAGAAACCTTTCTTCGCAGGTTTTAGAGACTATTTATAGGATCAATGTTGGAGGTTCAAACTTGACTCCTTTTAATGATACATTGTGGAGGTTTTGGGTCCCTGATGTGGAGTATCTTTCTCTGAAGTCGGCTGCTAAGCGTGCCTCGACCACTGATGTGCCGAATTATCAGAGTGGTGGTGCAAGTAGGGAGATTGCGCCGGAGAATGTTTATATGACTGCCCAGGAGATGAATAAGGATAACTCAACTGTAGGTGGAAGGTTTAATATTACATGGAAGTTTCCAGTGGCTCTGGGTGGGGCTGCGCATTTAGTTAGGTTGCATTTCTGTGATATTGTCAGCAAATCACTTAACTTGCTGTACTTTGATGTATATATAAATGGATATGCTGCATACCGGGATGTTGATCTATCGGTGATGGCAACCAATGAGCTTGCATCTCCTGTCTATATTGATTTCGTTGTGGACTCAGATGATTCGGGGGTGATAGAAGTCAGTGTTGGTCCTTCTGATCTCAGTAGTCCGATGAGGATTAATGCAATATTGAATGGGGCAGAGATCATGAGAATGGTGAATGTGTCCAATTTACATGCGCAAATTGTGTCTACTGTGTCTAAGAAGAAAAACATATGGATTTGGGTGGCTCCAGTTGCTGGAGGAGGCTTTGTTGTTCTGTGTTTGGCAATGGTGGCAGTTTTACTTGCTTTAAAGCACAAGAAGAAGAAGAAGAAGAAACTGAAAACCAGACGTTCGGAAAGTGTGGGTTGGACACCATTAAGGGTATATGGGGGTAGTTCACACAGTAGAATGTCTGAGAGGACAGCACTTGCATCTCCGGGCGCAAATGGATTCTATTGCTTGAGAATCCCTTTTGCTGAATTACAAGCGGCAACAAACAACTTCGATAAGAAACTAATTGTTGGATCTGGTGGTTTTGGAATGGTTTACAAAGCAGTCCTGAGGGACAATACAAAGGTAGCTGTTAAGAGAGGTGTGCCTGGCTCCAGGCAAGGCCTGCCAGAATTCCAGACTGAAATAACAGTATTGTCCCAAATTCGGCACCAGCATCTTGTATCACTTGTCGGATATTGTGAGGAACAGTCAGAAATGATCCTGGTTTATGAATATATGGAAAAAGGGCCCTTGAAGAAACATTTGTACGGTTCAGGGCTTCCACCTTTGTCGTGGAAGCAACGACTTGAAATATGTATTGGATCAGCAAGAGGTCTTCACTACCTTCATACAGGTTTTGCTCAAGGCATCATACACCGTGACATCAAGTCAACTAACATTTTGCTTGATGATAATTATGTGCCTAAGGTGGCTGATTTTGGTCTTTCAAGATCAGGGCCATGTCTCGATGAAACCCATGTAAGTACCGGAGTAAAAGGTAGCTTCGGTTATCTTGATCCTGAATACTTCCGGAGGCAGCAGCTTACTGACAAGTCCGATGTTTACTCATTTGGTGTTGTGCTTTTTGAAGTGCTCTGTGCTAGGCCTGCTGTTGATCCACTGGTTGAAAGAGAGCAAGTGAACTTAGGCGAATGGGCCATGCAGTGGCAGAAGAAGGGCATGCTTGAAAAAATCATCGATCCCCATCTTGTTGGACACATCAAACCGAGCTCTCTGAAGAAGTTTGGCGAAACAGCGGAGAAATGTTTGGCTGAATATGGCGCTGATAGGCCAACCATCGGTGATGTATTGTGGAATTTAGAATATGCTCTTCAGCTTCAGGAATCTGGGTCACGACACGAACCGCCTCAAGGCAGTGAGGGTAATGAGCTTCCAACAAATAGTATCGCTGCTGGAGATCCATCTCCCAGCATAAGAAGATCAGAAGATGATGGCACTGGTAGCTCTGAGATCAATACAAGCCAAGTCTTTTCTCAGTTGATGAACAATGATGGCAGATAGCTTCAGGCTTGTGCTGCAATATACAATCAATACTGTACAAGAACTTTAAAGATCACCATTCGCCACATTAGGAGTTGGGGACTACCACTGAGCCAGATCTTAGAGGTATGTTCCTAAAGTAACAACTGCCTTCACAAATTCATTTTTCTTTTGATAGCTTTTAATCTTATATTTTTATTCATATACAATATGAATTTCTCAGATGCTTCTCCCTATCTTAATGTTGTATGTAACTAAGAATCACAGAAACTGCTAATGTTTGCTATATTGTGCTTTCCATTTTTCAAGCACCAGTTCAAATTCAAAGGCCTATATTCATTGAATCTCATACTTTATAAACAGGGTAATAATGAATCATGGGAAGCTTGCATTTTTCAGACACGGAAGTTCTAGCTGGCAAAGCTAGCTGTTCTGAACTAGAAGCAAGATTCTTGTACTCAAACTTGTGTTCTGATTTTTGTGGTAGTTGTTATTGCTTAAAAGTGTGTGGATGTCATCATTTAATCTGTAGACTTCTAAAGGTGTTACCGATCAATATAAGAAATGGGTGAAGAGAACAATAAAATAAAATGAGTGGGAACCAATGCATTACCGCATCCACAACAAAAGGGTTTATACTTTATAGGTCACACTTTACAGAAGTGTCAATTAGCAATGATCTGGTGAAGCATTACAATGTTTATTGTGTCTTATATGATGCATTTGGTATTTGCTGAAACACTACCAATCTGTATGATCTGGTGCGATATAGTGGGAGGTGATGTCTCTCCTCAAAAATGTGGGTTCCTTTATTCACTTTTTAATCATCATTTGTTGAATCAATGCGAAAAAAGCGCCCTCGACTCTGTTTTACTATCTTCGGTCACTGTCACTCGTATGATAGTGTCGGGGAAATGACTTTCTAAGAATCTCATATACATACCTTTGTCTAGTTGCAATTAGTCGATAAGATCAAATGCAACCATGGAGTGATATGAGTGCCAATTGCTAATTTTGTAAACAAGATCAATGCAGCAATTGGTATTGGCATGACTAATTTGCATAGATAAGATCAAATGCACCCATGGAGTGAGATGAGTGCCAATTGCTAATTTTGCGATAAAGATCAATGCAGCAATTGGTATTGGCATGACTAATTTTGCATAGCTCACCCGATACAACCAATTTGCTTGCCAATTCTTAGCAAGCCAATTAGCTTAACCAATTCTTAGCAAGCCAATTAGCTTAACCAATTTATGGTTCCCACTAGCACGTGAGGCCAGAAAACCAACTCTAATTTTTCAAGACAAACTTAGTCGTTGGATTTGTATTAGATTCAATTACGACGGTTTGAATTAAAGACAATTGTTCATTATATTTTTTTTTAAATTTTTTCACATAATCCGTTCTGAAACATTAAAAAAAAATCTAATTTCCTTTTTTTTTTTTTTGAAAATTATATAAAATACACTCACTTTCTTCACTTTCCACACCAACTATAAATTCTATAAATACACAAAATATTTCGTAAATTATTAATATTAGCATATATTAAGTTTAACTAGTGTATCGGTAACATAATTGCATTTGATTGCTGTACTGACAAATTGAAGACAACCGCCAGTTTGGATGAACAATGAATTGGCAAGGTTGGCAAATTAGCAATTAATTGACATCAAAATATTGGTGCATTTGCTCTAAATTGTCAACCTTCGGCGTTTATTTAGAACTTTCATACATAAAAGAAGTGTTAATTAATTAAGTTTTAGAGGTTAAACCCCAACTTAATTAACAACTAGTTGCCAATTTGACCTAAACTACAAGATCAAGGATCCTAATCGTTTACCATTCCCAAGACGAACCCAAAGTCCCAAATTATGGAATCCTCCAAAACGACGACGGATGCTTGACTCTGTCGCAAAGGTAAGAAGGTTTCTTTGATCACCAACGTCGGCGAGGGCAAAATGGTAATTTGGAGTACCCGTAAGAAGACATGAGGTGGATTCCTCCAAAACGACGCCCGCGTGCTTCACTAGAGAGAGTTTCCAGATCTCACCGACGTCGACGAGGGGTAGAACGGTAATTCAAAGTAGCTGTCCGAACCGTTAATAATTTGAGCGGATTGACACGTAGGTCCACCTATCCAACTCAAACAAATCACAATTCAGAAGCGTCGCCCCAGTCGCGGACAGCTGTCCCAAACCCTGTCAATTCCGTAATTCCCCCAAACTCCCGGGGCTAATTTTGTCCCCGAAATGCCCCCAACAAAAAGTGAAAAAGGCCAAAAACCCATGATATTCGGTTTTGAAAAATCTGGTTTGAATCAGTCCGCTCTCTATTCCTCTCTTCTGAAATTCAAAGTGTGACGCCCAAAGGGGAATTGAGGGAATCGAGGAGGGAATATTCCGATAAGGAAACCGGAGAATCGCTAAGAGAGCGAGCGGAAAGTGGCGGGAATTGAAGTGGGGATTAGTTCGTTGGTTTTTGGAGAGAGAGAGAGAGAGAGAGAGAGAGAGAGAGAGAGGGTTAGGCCGTTAGGGTTTGTGATTTGGATTGGATTTTAGGGATTTAGGGTTAGGTTTTCCGGCGAGGAAGATGGCGGAGGTGGTGCTGCATATATACGATGTGACGAATAGTGGATCGGACAAGACGAACACTACCATTATGCAGATCAACAAGATCTTCAAGGACGGTATTGGCCTTGGTGGCATCTTCCACAGCGCCGTTCAGGTCTCTCTCTCTCTCTCTCTCTCTCTGTGTTTCTCTCTCCTCTGAGAGTAGTATAGACTTGTAATTGGTAGTTGCCTGGGAGATCTATGGCTTTTGTTTTCGGCACTTGGAAGTTTTGACTTTGATTATGTGTGGCTTTATATGTTCATTTTGATTGTTGAAATGACCTGTGGTATTGATTTGTTATCGAAAGTTCGTATGTGTTGCTAATTGTTACTTTGCTAATTGGATTTGATCTTGGTTGTAACTTTTGCATCGAGTTGTTTATGAATTTTCAGTTTACAGTTATGAGTTACCTAAATTAGTGTTTCACAGTGTGGTAGATGTGGAATGCCTTTTGTGTTGTAACCATTCTGTTCGGTTTGAATTGTGAACTAAGAAGCCGTTGGGATCTGTATCTGGACACTGTTTGGAGTTTGGCTCTTTGTTTTGCTAATAAGAGGGTTAAGCCTTAAAGAAAGTAACTATGCAAGTATCTTACTTACTTCGCTATCCCCACACCCTCAGAACAAGATTCTTATAGTTCACCTTAGTTCGTGATGTATTCATTTAATTTCCATATGACTTCAGTATTGCTGTCATTAATGGTAAATGCTTTATTGGCATAAAGTCTAATATGATTGGTATTCTGTATATGACAGGTTTATGGGGAAGATGAATGGTCATTTGGGTTCTGTGAACAAGGAAGTGGTGTTTTCAGTTGTCCATCAGGAAAAAATCCAATGTACACATATCGCGAAAGCATCGTCCTTGGAACAACAGATTGTTCAATCTTCAAGGTCAATCAAATCTTGAGGGAACTCAGCAGAGAGTGGCCTGGGTTTACTTATGACTTGTTATCAAAAAATTGCAATCACTTTTGTGACGAGCTATGCGAAAGACTTGGGGTGCCAAAGCTTCCAGGTAATAATATTGTTTGAGAGTGTAGTTTACAGGTCATTCTCAAGCTTGAATGCTTATGCTGTGCAACTCAGGGATTACTTGACTGACAAGTGAAATGCTCAGTGAGTTGCCCGTCTGTACATGTCAATTGCCCTGATAAGGAGTGGCAAAGATCATGTATAGTTGAGAAAAAAGATATATAGTTGCATCTGGACTTGTGCTTTAGTAAGGAGTGGCAAAGATCATTTATGTAGCTAATCCTTGTGTAGCGTGGCATGAATTTAAACATAATTAATTTATTTTAATCCCACGTTTGCAGTTGTTGTTTTGCGGCACGTCCATTTGTTAGGTTCATGTTATGCAGGGCTCTATGTATTATCCAGAGGGGTGCTTTTGCCTCCCCTCAAACTTATTTCCTTGCTCACCCTCTTTCACCACCCAAAAAGCATTTTCTATTATCTGTTGGGCCCAAATCAGATTTGAGTACAGCAATTTTTGTGGAAATGATCAATTTGATTGGTTTTCTATTTTGCATTTTCTTTTTCATCCATGCAATGAACTCATTGGCACCAAATCCAGATGATGCTTTTGGAATCACAGTTGGGTTTCACATCGTGCTACTTTAAAAATGGTTATTATTATCTTTTTTGAAAGTCATTGCATAATCTTTTTCTCTAGTCATTCTATGGTGGATAGGGCCCCGCTGGTTCATGAGTACCATGGCAGCCCTTCATGTTTTCTTCTTTTAAACTTCTGTCAGCTTTTTCTTTGAGAAAGTGTCGTCTATCTTGAGGATGCAAATTTTCACTGTACTGTAATAAGTTCTTGATTTTCTGTTTGAAAAGTGTCTTAATCGGGTTAGATTCTTTACATGCCTTGACTTGAAACTACACTGTTAAAGTGCATATATTTGCCTTGCTCCCCTAGTTACTTTGTAATCAATTATGTACTTGAACGTGCATTGTACATAATTGATCAGGCATTTCCGTATTAGACTGTTAGAATGAGTGTCGGTTGTGAAGTTATGGTTGTAGTGTTTTAATGCCTTTGCATTTGCAAAATAAATCCTTTTAAATTATTGTGGATCTAGTCTTATAGTCTTTTTCACAGGCTGGGTTAATCGCTTTGCACATGCGGGTGATGCTGCAATGGAAGTAGCAGGAAACACAGCAGTACGGGTGAGTTATCTTCTGCAGAATCTGGGGTGCTGAGCTAGATTTGTCATTGCTAATATTATCTTTGTTTCATTCTCATTATCATTGCGGGATACATGATTTAAAGTTAGATTTTCAGCGCCCATGCTGGGTAGTATGTGCTTAGTGCATACATTGATGAAATTTCTGAAGTTTGCAAGAAGTGTTCGATTTGGTGTTTAACTTGGTTTGATATAATGATGCTTTTCTCAATTACATAAAATGTGGAGTACTGTTGTAACACATGACAAATATGGTCATTATAGTCAATTCTTGATATAAGGTGTGCCCTTTTTTGAATTTGCTTACAATCTGGCGTGGCCTATTCTTTGTTCTTTGCTTTGGCATGGTTTCCATAACTCCTTGAAGTGTGAGTTACTGTCATTTACTACAATATTACTATATTCTTTGGTTGTTTTATCGCATTCAAGTCTGACAGTTCTGGGGTTGCAGTTTAAACAAGCCAAGACAGAGATTGTATCGGCGAGCAAAGTTGCTTATCGTTTCCTTGTTGGCGTCACTAACAATGTCATAGCTTCTCCCGAAACTCCTGGAAATTCAAATAGAGGGGCCCCTAGATTTCAATCAGCTTGGTTCAAAAACCTAATCACTAATGGAGCCAAACCGTCTGGTAGTTCTGAATTTGATAGTGAAGAGAATGCACTTCGGCAGCAACAGCAGACAGATTCAGACTTGCCGCTACCACAACATTCTCGACCATTGCAGCAGACAGATTCAGACTTGCCCCTACCACAACATTCTCGACCATTGCAGCCGACAGATTCAGACTTGCCACTACCACAACATTCTCGACCATTGCAGCCGACAGATGCAGACTTGCCACTACCACAACATTCTCGACCATTGCATAGTTAGGTTTTGTAATTCCATGTTTGCAATATGTACCAGTTGAATCTGTGCAAAGGCCATCCATGTGTTAATTGTGTATCAGTGAAAGATTATTGTTGTTGAACTGGATTCTGCCCATCAAGTTCCCAGAAAACTGCAATATATTCAATTGATTGTACGAGCTTGTAGTTGCTTTATTGTACGAATTGACATGAAAAGATTTTCTTATGTTTTATTTTTCGTTGCGGTACAGAGAGATTGGTATTTGTTTGATTAAAACTGTAATCTGGATATTTGATTAAAACAAATAGTTCGTCAGCAAAAGTCATGTTTTGGTTTTGTTTTTGGTTTATACATTTGTCGACAACGATTTCCACAATTCCTCAGTAGAGGTCATATTTTATTTGCGCTTGGTTTAACCATGGGAACATTTTTGCCCACGAAAGTCCTTCGGCACATGTCAAATTTCAGTTTTGCTTTTGAAACACTGGGAACTTCGTCCAGTAGGACATGCAGGGCAACAACCAAAGCAAAGGAGAATCTCACCAGGAAACAAAGAGCATAAGGTCAACTCCAACCATGGGTTCTATTTGAGGGGTGTTATACTTATTTTAGCACTCTTTTGTTGTACTATTTATATAGGACAAATTCTCATCTCTAACAATGAGGTGTTATGAAGGGTGTTATTTTCACTATTCTTGATTAAAATAGTATACAAGTATATTGTTTATGAATATCATATTTAAAAAATATTAATTTAATGAACAGTATATGGGTCTTGGAATTGAATAAGTCTCAAATATGAGGACTTGGGATGAGCCCAGATCCTATAAAACCAGTTTTAGCACACCCTAAAAAGCCCTGTTGGAGAACAAAAGTCCTATAATTATCCAAGTTCTGGTATAGGGCGTCATGATTGGAGTTACCCTAAGAGCGAATGTCTTTTCAAGCCAAGCCATAGATTCTCAATCAAAGCAGGCTGCCATGACCAACCTTTAGAAACAAAATTTAAGATGGTTGCTATAAGTCTATTACCTTTAGAAACGTTGAATTCTAAACTCTAAAGAGCAATGCTTAAATTTGGCAAACCTTGTATCCACCCAAAAAAAACAATCAGCTCCCCAAGGAACTGTCGTCAGCAAAAGTACTCCAACCTTCAAAATTGCATTCTATTCATTACAGCTTTCTCTTCGATCAATCTAATGAAATTGACTTCAGTATTTATTTGACAAGTTCATGGAGAGGGTGGATGTTCTGTGAACAAGGAAGCTTCTCACTTGTCCTCCAGGAAAAAAGGCGCACATATCGTGAAAGCATTGTCCTTAAACAACAGAATGTTCGACCTCCTTGTGAACCAAAAGAGGTTGACACTAGCCTTCAAAATTGCATCCCCACATTGCCTTCAAAATAATGCATCAGCACCAGTTTACAGAGCATGCTTTAGCGTCATCAAATGGAATCCGAACTGGGGATATTCATAATCACAACATTTTCTTTCAGTAAAGATCCAAGAAAACTACATTGTTTCACCACACAAAAAAAAAAAGACAGAAATTCCTCCAAGAAACGATAAAAGGAAAAGAAGAGCTTAACTCTGATACATTGACCAAACTGAAGAGTTGTGTATCTCATGAAAACAAACATTCGCAAGATTATATACAGAACATTATTATTGGAATACAGCCCAGGCTAGTTTCCACTAACATGACAATTTGAATCAGATGCCATCTACCGTCTTAGCATACCATCAAGCACAATTGTGCCTTCATGTGAATCCTCTGCAATCTGGAGAGATGAAACAGCCTGTGCCGCAACGAGACCAGCAGCAAATCCCGTTGGCCCCCAACCTGCTTCCTGGCAAAATGAAGGGTGGCGGTAATCCCTTCCATAAGGCCCAGTTGAGAATGACCATTCATTGTTCCCCAAACCACCCCACTTGCCCCCTGATCTGTAACCATTAGATCCCCACCCCATCCCTTCAAGTGAACACTTTGCAGAATCCTGATAAGGATAGCAAGCCCTTCCTCCACCCATAACCAAGTCAAAATCACCAGGACAATCCCAGGACTTGAGCACTGCATCTTTGTTCAAAACAATTTTGCACCTTTCATCAGAGTCTTCATCCAATAGAACATGCAGGGCAACAGCCTCAGCAATTGCAGCACCCTCTTCATCAAGCCTCTGTTGCTCTTCCTTCTTCTTCTGTTTTTTCTTTTCTAGTTCCGAAATGATGGCAGCTGAAGTAGCAAGAGCTTTCTCCAAGCGCCTCTTCTTTTTCTCAGCCTGTTTCTGACGATCCAACTCATCCTTCACCTGCTTCTTCTTAACTTTTCTCATAACAGGTTGCACTTTATTACACTCCATTTTATCCATTTAGACTAACAACCTCTAAACAGCTCACTTTGTTTAACTTATTTTGAAATTCCTCTAGTATACATTTTCCCTATAACTATGACCCCTTAGTTTTCTATATCACTAAATAAAATTTAATTAATTCTCTTGTTGAAAGCTAATATACTACTATGATCCTCAGAACTACACCCACTCAGGTCTGTAAGAATACCTCATTTTGCGTACGATGCAATCCCAGACGGAAACAACAGGAGACAACAGAAGGGCAAACTGATACGCGCTCACTGATCCACCCCTTGGCATCATTCTTCCTAATTTCCCACAACCTTTGCATTTTCCCATGCTGATCATACTAGAAGAACTGATCATCAAATGCTAATTATTGAAGCAATAATAACAATCTGCTTAAAACCGCTCACATGGCCTTCCTCACTGCAGAAAAAAAAGCAAAGACAGTCAACATCGGGATCAGCAAGGTGAAACATCTATACCTCTATTTTAGTAACCAACTCAATAAACATGTTTAATTGTGCACAAAGAAAAAAGCAAACAATGAAGAAACAAATAAGACCAATGCATCAACAGATGTCCAATCCAACTCTTTTGTCTCTCACAGCAACAATCATGCTACTCATAATTTCTGAACACATTTAAACACAAACTTCAACCAAGCTATCCCCAACCCAATGGAATATCATGAATCCAGTTCTGCGCACACGCTCAACAGAAAGGAATCCAGAATATAGACTTGATTATGCCAAAAGAAAGTATACGACACAGACCACCAAAATAGCACCTAGATTATCCAGGTCATAGTGAAGAGGAAACCCCAAAATCATGACCATGAGTACAGTAGAGTGCAACATAAAAATGTTGCACTCTACAAAATGCAAACAACACAAATCAGATATAAGTAATTTACCTACAGCCCAACCGTGATAACCAAAGTGAAGACGATAAACACCGTGAATAAGATCTATATAACCTAAAATTGGACCTGCATAACAGTGTCCTAGAAATCACAAACATGTCAGATCTAACATCAAACTTATTGACACTTCAACAAAGCACTGAACCAATGAGTCAACTCTAATCACAACTCTAAATCCCCAAGGTCCTAAAGATAACGACCTGAATCATAACCAACAAAACTAAAATCAATCCAATCTGATAAATAAAACAACACTAACCCTATACAGCCATGAACAAATCCTCAATTCAATCCAATAACTGCGCACGAAACTGATAACGAAAACTGCAAACAGCCATGAAATTCAACTTTCATTCAATTTCCCAATCAACGGCATCTAATTTGTTCAAATCAATACACAATCAAACAGATCTGTACCAAAATCCAGTTCATATCACAAACCATGCAGATAAACGCCTGATCTAATCAACTCCGAATCGGAATTCTACAATTATAACCGAGTCCATGTCAGATCCAAAAACCGATCAACGTAATCACACAAATCTACCCGAAATCCAATAAACATAATCATAGGCATACACAAATCACAATCAAACGAAATAAAAAGCGAGAGAAAGATCGAGTAAGCGAACCGGAATTAGACGAGAGGCGGAGACTAACGCCAGGATCTGTAGGTCATCGGCCGGAAGTTGAGACTGGGAGTGGTTGGATCTAAAGAGAAACAGAGAAGAGTTGTGGTGAGAAAGGAAAAAGAAAGAAGGTGAAAATTTCGCAACGGAGAAATAACCGACCAGAGAGAGAGAGAGAGATTGAAGGGGTAATCGTGTACGTCATGAATTGAAATGCGACGCGTGGCGGGAGGAGGCGAGAGTTGATTGAAATTGGTAAATCTAGAATATCTGACTTTTCGCGCTCTCCTTGAGAATATATCTACTTGTTTTTTATTCAACGGCCACGGTTATAGATCTACCGACGCTGTGGCCATCGTAGCCGTCTACTTGTCTAGCGTAAGCTAGGAGGAGATAAGTGGATAGGTTCTGCTTGGTGATGGCGAATGGGCCTTCATTATTCTAGCTCAAACAATATTTTTTTTTTTTACTGTTTTTGGGCCGACAATTTAGCGGGCCGAAGCACAAAAGGAGAAACACCGAAGTTCGGATCGCTATCGGCGTAGGGTTGGAAAGGTTTATCCGAAAAATCGAACTGTTCCGAACCAAACCGGGAGATGACATTATGTCTAGAACTTTGTGACTATTAATCAATAAAAAGTAAATCAACAGCTTGTCCAAACAAAGACCGGAATCAGTAATATGATCGATAACAATGGCAAGATACTTCTCAGAATCACTAAAATGATGGGTAACAATGATAAGATACCTTCACTAAGACGATAAGTACATAAAAGCGTGATCCAAAATTCAATGGGTGACGAATATCATCATTTTTCTTTTGTGAGAAATAAAAAATTAATGCTATTACACTAATGGCAACATGAATCGAATTTCAGACCTTCCACGAATACTATATGGTCATTGAAAATAGAATGAAAAATACGAGGTATCCCTAAATTAAGCTGTTGATAAAGCCCAAATATTTTCGTTGAGAAAGCCCTTTAGATGGAAATGAAAATGGCAGTGTTCTTATCAGTCTCTACTTCTGATGATTCCTAAACTCAACCTATAGAGCTATAAGCCGCAATGCTCGCCGCTCAACTCCTCCCCACCCTAAATCCCAAACCCTCCATCACCACCACCCCAAACCGCCGCACCGCTCTTAAACCATTCCACAACCCCAAAACCCTAAAACCCAACTCCTCCCCATTCACCGTCCGCTCCGTCCTCCAATACAACAGGAAGCCCCAATTGTCCGGCGACACTCCCCGCGTCGTCGTCATTACCTCCGGCAAGGGCGGCGTCGGCAAGACCACCACCACCGCCAATGTCGGCCTCTCCCTCGCCCGCCTCGGCTTCTCCGTCGTCGCCATCGACGCCGACGTCGGCCTCCGCAACCTCGACCTCCTCCTCGGCCTCGAGAACCGCGTCAACTACACCGTCGTCGAGGTCCTCAACGGCGACTGCCGCCTCGACCAGGCTCTCGTCAGGGACAAGCGCTGGTCCAACTTCGAATTGCTTTGCATTTCCAAGCCCAGATCCAAATTGCCCATGGGCTTCGGCGGCAAAGCCCTCGTCTGGGTCGTCGACGCCTTAAAAGCCCGGCAGGAGGGCTGCCCGGACTTCATCCTCATCGACTGCCCGGCCGGCATTGATGCTGGATTCATTACCGCCATCACTCCGGCCAATGAGGCAGTGCTGGTGACCACTCCAGACATTACCAGCTTGCGAGACGCCGACAGAGTCATTGGGCTGCTGGAGTGTGATGGAATCAGAGACATTAAGATGATGGTGAACCGGGTTCGGACTGATATGATCAAAGGTGAGGACATGATGTCTGTGCTGGATGTGCAGGAGATGCTGGGATTGTCATTATTGGGGATGATTCCGGAGGACACGGAGGTGATTCGAAGCACCAACAGAGGGTACCCTCTGGTTTTGAATAGGCCACCCACATTGGCTGGACTGGCTTTCGAGCAGGCTGCATGGAGACTTGTTGAGCAGGACACCATGAAGGCTGTCATGGTTGAGGAAGAGCCCAAGAAGCGCGGCTTCTTCTCATTTTTCGGAGGGTGAAGAGTTTTGGACTTTTCGAAGTGGCAGTGATCGAGAGTTGGCTAGTTTTCTTTTGGTTGAGTTCATCTGCAGATGAGATTGTTCATGATTAGGTAGAGTGAGAAGTTGTGTATGTACAGAGTCAGAGTCAGTAAAGTTTGTTTTTTCTTGAATTCAATTCTATGTTGTCTTTCTCTAGTCTCTATTGGCTTGGCTTAGATTTATAGTGGGTTCATTTTTTGTGCTTGTTTGTTCAAGCGTAATGTGCTGTATTTACTCGAATGAGAAACAATGAGAATTGGTACCTGGTCTCTTGAACTCTATGGATTGAAAAGTTCGTGCCTGATATTTGCAGTACCATTTGATGAATTTGGTTGTCTATGCTTATAACTGTTAATCTGCGGAAGTTCAATACAAAGTTTAATAGTTCTGTAATAATAATCACAATAATTTAAGGACAATATAACTACAGAAGATATATGATTTACCTTAAATGCACTTTGCAACCAAATGAACTTGTAACTTTCTACCCAGTCACTTTCGAGTTTAGTCATCGTCTTTCCTCATTTCTGCACCAAAGTTCTTGTGGCAAGAAACAAAAGCCTGAAGTCCTGCTATCAACTTTATCATTCTGTATATTCCCATTAGATGGCAATGTGTTTGAGTCAAGATGAACATTTTGTTTCCCTTAAACCACTTGATTGCTTTCTTTTCTTCTAGTTGGCATCTTATCCAACCAAATCACCTCATGCAAAGGCTTGGTCACAGATGGGTTAGTGGTTACCATATTTTCCATCTCCAGTTTGGGGTATTTGGTTAGAGTTTACTTGTAATCTTCTTCGCAATTCATAGAGCAGCTTTGGCCCCACTGTTGTTATATCACCTGAGTGATTCAAATCATAAATGACTCCACTTCAATTTCAGAATTGTCCCTTTGTTATGGAACTGATGTGGGCGGATGAGATTATTGAAAGAAACATAAAGTACCTGCTCCAAGTGTTAAGACAATGGTATCATGATGAGGGTTCTTGCATATCTGATATACCAACCTCTCTACCACATCACCCTGTAAAACCACCAAAATTTATTTTCAACACTCATCAAATTAACACATGAACATATCATACCCAGTTACAAGAAGCTTCCCTACTAAACCCTTTCTTGAGTTGCGATTTCCATTTGATCCCACTGTCATTTTGTTTTTTCAAAGTCATGTTTCCATGCTCTTTCAGACATTATTGTATCATATTGTCCCAAAGTATGTAAATATTTTACTTCAAAGGATTCCCCAAAATGCATCCTGTACTTACTAAAGAAACCTAAAACTTTAGTATTACCAGAGAAGGGATGTATTCAGATGGCGGGCCGATTACAGAAGCAGCTAACTCCCTTCCACCAACGTTCCCAACATCTATTTCTCTAGCAGCATAAACCTGAAATCATAACGGACAATTTGTATGAACCTGGCTATCACATAATACAAACTCTAGGTACCAAGGAATTTACCTCTGTAACTACAACTTGATCTGCACCACAGAGGGCACTGGCAAAATCATCCTTCAGTGCTGCTAAACGACTACAAATCATATCATATATCAGTCTTACCACAAATATATGAACCACGCTAATGATAATAGAGAGTTTGAGACTCTGCAATACCTGTAAGTATGAGGCTGAAATACCACTAAAAGAGACTTGATAGGGAACTTCTGGCGGGCAGCTTGAATAACTGCTTGAACTTCTGTGGGATGATGGGCATAATCATCATATATATCACATCCACATATTGTGCCAATCATCTCAAAACGTCTTGAAACACCTATAAAATTGTTCAAATGCAACCTCAAACCATTTATTGTACTGTTAATTTCACGTTGGTTATTGTATAATGCTATCACAGTGGCAATAACCTGCACAACACAAATGGGAAGGAACTAATAAGCAAGTTAGCGGCCTTCAATATGTTCGATCTTACTGAAGTCTCCAATATGAAATGTCAAGCTTATGAATGGGAATTAATGATAGTTTATGATATCATTCACATAGGAAGAAGCAACATTTTCAATTTGATGAGAAACATTGTACTCAGTGTGGTGTGCTACTCACTGCTAGTGAATTTAGGACATTATGAACTCCTGGAACCTGTAGACTGATGTCTGCCACTGAGCGCCCCCAATGACACTGCAGGAGATTTAAGTTTCAAAACATCATTTATCTATGTGAAAAATAGTACAGGACAGCAAAACAAAAAGTACAGTATTTTAATTCAGAAGTCACATCAAAATGCACAACAAAGCATTCAATAAGAATCAGAGAAGGAATAGACCATCATTACATACCAGTGTATAATCACTACCACCCTTTAAATTTGGCCTAATTGATGATGCAATCCATTCATTAGAACTTGTAGTTCCATAAGTTGTTATGTTGTAGCCAATGCAACATTTTTCTAGCGGAGAATGCATTAGACCGCTCAAAGTATCTGATCCAATTGCTTGCTTTACATCAGTCAGCAAGGAATAGGCACCCTGACTGTGGAATACCAAATATTTTAATTAGATTATATAAGGAATTTAAATGAAAAGCCTGTATGGTGAGTAAAAGTATATTGAATAACCAATGCATAAGCTACCAAGATGAGACCAAACTCATAGACTCATTGACACAGAGTACAATATAATTTGAAGTCCAATTACAGAGAATTGGGTGTGAAGCAACTGTAAGGAATTATATTAAGGACAAACAAATACATTAGAACAGCTGAGATGGATGATGCATTAACTTAAGCAGATCTTATTATTTTTCTTGGTAGACAAAATGGTAAGCACAAAACACTTCTAGAATGCCTACAATCTACTGCACCAAAAATTAGAATATAGTAGAGCAGTGTACCTATCGCCACATAAAATGAGATGTCCACCCACCCTGATTAGATTCAGGAATTTATGGAAAGTAGCTTTAACTGCTTCCTCGTTTTGGAAAATATCAACATGCTCCCAATCCAGATTTGTTACAACAGCTATATAAGGTGATAGTCCCAGGAAGCAACCATCATATTCATCAGCCTATTTATAAACATTATTTTATGTGTAAATATACTATCTTTATAATGATGAAAATGGCTTAGAGAAAGGACATATGGTATTAACTAGTAAAAGCTTAACAGCTAACATCATTTCCTGCTGATAAGAGATTATCATTGAGATTTCAGATTAGATATCTCCAGTCCTTTACACCTCACCATATTTCGCGTAGACAGTGAAATGAATTTAACTCTACATTTGAAGCAAGTAATGTCATTCCTTAGAAAGTATAAATGCCATCATTTCAGATTTTACTCATTTTTGAGCTCATGCAACTTATGAGATAAAATTAACTCCATCTTTAATCAGAGTATACCTCTAGCACAAAATTTTGACCATCTCCCAAGATAATGTTTCCACCCGAGAACTGCAAAGGACAGTTTTTGATCATTTCCAATATGTAATGGTAGAAAGTCATCAATCATAATGATACAAACTAATTGCCTTCATTGAAAATGCTAATTCAAAGGAACCTAGAAAACTATGGATTTAAACATGGACAAATGGAGATACCCTTTTATCCAAAGTTGCTTAAAGGAAAATTGATACCTGTGGGACATGAGCTCCAACTACTGCTGTAAGACTATCACCCATGGCGTCCAGAACATAAGCAAGCATACTTGCAGTTGTACTCTTTCCTAGAAGTATTAAATAATAATTCTTATCATACATGAATATTAAGAAAAATGAAACAAGGTAACATAAGCTTTGATTTCACTGCAAGTGAATCACTATCACCATTATTATAGTACATCAGTATCAGGTTTTAGTATGAGCATGCTAGCTTTAATTCTTTGGCAAGATCACAATCTAAGCATACCACCATCACATACATGTACTTTCTAAAGGAATCTCATACACTCTACTGAAGATAAAGAAAAAGGAGACCAACCAACCTATTTAACGTTGCCAACTAGATACTCAAATAACAATAAAAAAATCAGTTGAGAGAACAATTTCAAAATCTAATAACTTCAGGATTAAGACTATATCAACACCAACTATATAGATTCATCACGGAGGTACAAACATTTCATAATTTTGGTGTTTCTACTAATACTGCAATTTAAAGTCGATGATACTGAAAGTTATCGTAAAACGATTTGGGCTACACTTATTTAATAGACACTAGATAGATACGCAGAGAACATTTATATAAACCCATGTTGACAATGTTAAGCTAGCATAACTATGATTGACGAGGATAATAGATTATAATCATTCTCACCATGGCTGCCGCTTACAGCAATAAGATTGTAGCCCTGTGTCAGCTGTCCTAACCAATGGTCTCGCTTGTACCTGTATCAGAAAGACATAAGAAACCAAGCAGAACAACCAATGCGACAAACTTGTATAAACAAACCTCTAAACTGTTAAAGTACCATATCTGATAACAATAGCCTACTTAGTTATCCTTTAGCATAGCACAGAAGCACACAATCACCAAACCTTCAACTACTCGGCTAATAAACTAAACACCCTCTATCACATTGTCTACCAGCAAAACTCAAAGCAATTTTCACCCTGTAAACCACACGCACAAACAAAATTTCAATAATGTAGCTTCAATTGGCAAAGCGAATAGACACGTACTACTCACACGGGAACTCCAACCGACTTTGCATACAAAATCTCCACATTGTCTTGAGGAATAGCACTCGAAACAACAACAGCGTCAGGTAATCTCGACGCACATCTCCTCTGCATATTTGTCACTGAATGACCTATATGCAAACACGCCCCGGCTTCCTGCAATGCATCCATGAAGCTACTCCATCCCATATCCGAGCCACTAACCTCATTACCCTACCAAAACTCCAAATCAATTACCGAAAATCCGTAAACCTAGAAATAGCTGAATGACACTAAAAAATCAATTATCATAATGAACTAGTGTCAATTAGGGCTTGAAAATCAAGCTCTACCTGTTTGAGTGCAAGCATGGCCAGCGCGGACAAGCCACAGCCTCCGATGCCGACGAAGTGAATCCAACTCTTATCGTTTCGAGAATTCTCCAATTCTGGCTCTCTCTCGTCGTTGAAACTAGTCGAGATTGAGAAGCCAGTACTGTTTTCCGTCGAGGCTATTCCAGTGTGGTTGGGTTTGGAGTGGCCTGAGATCTTTCCGAGAAGTGTGTGGAAGTGAAGCTTTGGCTTGGGTGTAAAGTTGGCGGGAAAATGGAGGGTTTTGGACGGACATATTGCCGGGAATATCATTTTCAGTGTAAAACGGTGCCGTGATTTCCAATAAATTGGTTTGGCTTTTTTTTGGTCGAAGGGATTAAACAATTAAGAAGGCACAAGTCGCAGCAAATTGGTTTGGCTTTGAAGTGGAGCAAAATGGACCATGACGCTAGTTGGTGACATGGACGCTCAGATGAGGCCCAAACTCATTGCTGTGTAATTTTCTATAATTATTATCTTTCATTTTCACCGTGGTGAAAAAGAGAAATAAACTAAAACACTATAAAACTAACTATACTAGAATCAAGAATGTTCACCGTGGTTAAAGAAGAGATCATTAGTGTTATTAAATTAAGTAGCTCCAAATCAAGGTCTAATATATAACCTGGTCGGTTCATGAGCCATAATCATTCCATAAATGTACCCTGACCGTAGAAGCTTTTTTTTTTGTTAGTCTGAGTTGACGGGCATTATATTCTTTAAATTTCTTTCCTCCTGCGCGCAAACCTAGCTCTGATATGTTTCTATCCTATATTTAAACTAGC
Source organism: Rosa persica (assembly GCA_025331145.1). Classification (NCBI taxonomy): domain Eukaryota; kingdom Viridiplantae; phylum Streptophyta; class Magnoliopsida; order Rosales; family Rosaceae; genus Rosa; species Rosa persica. The sequence continues at coordinate 42,672,226 of WFKR01000001.1, forward strand.
ATTTCTTCACACGTGTTCTGTATGTACAAGTTATTAATTTTTTTTTTCAGAAAATTAAAAAAAAAATGTTGGTTATTGTAGAGAAAAGAAAATGAGAGAGAGAAAAGTGGGTTGTGGATACTTTTTTTCAATTTTTTTAATAAAAATATATTTTGTAAATGTCTTAATTATCCTTGTGATTTAATTAATTCTCAAAGTTTATTAATTTTCTATGATCAATTCTATCAAAAGTTTAGATTTTTACTAACAAAACCTCTTCTCTTAATAATAATATAGATAATAGTTAGATATGGTACGATTTCATACGTATATTTCTTGCACCCAAAAATTTTGTATTTCTTTACCCAATTAATGATCGGACCATTAGAGATGTGATAACTCATGAGCGCTGAGTTTTATCTGGTTCACCGCATGAGATGCATGTGAGTTGACGTACGCTATTGCCATTGAACAAAGATAAAAATTAAAAATTAAAATAGACCAAGTTTGCCGTTATCTATTTCATCATACAAGTAAATAATTCTCAACTAAGTAAAATTCTTGTCCCCAAACATATAGCTATTCGATCATTTCCTTATCAATGATAGAACGTACGGGTTTAGCAAATCCAGAAGCTGCAGAAGCTATATACATTAGGATAGGCAAATTGAGCCTAGGTATTCGACCTCTTCACCATCAAATAAAATCAATCAAGATATTCTATTTGTCAAACGCCATGTACCAGGGAGTACTTGCACATAGCAAAGGAGAATGTCATCACGAAGTCTTGTGAAATGCCATAAGAGTGTATGTCTTTTGAAGCCAAGCCATGAGATTCAAAATCTAAGCAGACTGGCATATGTGAAAGAACGTAATGCACACCGGCTTTTATAGTTCCATAAATGGAAGAGTATCATAACCAACCCCACGGGATTCTAGCTACATGTTCACAACCATCTAGAAGAACTGAATGGATGGGAATCCACTGAAAGATCATCAAGAGCAGGACTGCCACTCCTCAGAGGAACTCCAACCATCATATCTACCCCTTCAATACTTATCACCATAGAAAGAGAAGAGGCCACACTTTATCCATTCTATCAAGCAGTTTCCAAACTATAGATACCATGAATGCCTATCATGGACATAATTACATAACAGTAACAATTATCCTTTTGCTTCCAATTAGAAACTCTAATCATATATATCAAGCAGTAATAAAGTAAATCAAAAGAGTATTATTGGAACCTAATCATCATATAAGCAAGCGGCAACCAACTGGGCAACAACTACAAACAAATTATTTGATTAATAGACAGTAAAAAAGAAAGATAAATGGCATAAGAAGAGAATATTTTACCCCGGCCACCTGCAACATGTTGAGTACTAAGGAAGCTATCTAGCTAGCGCACAATAAATGGCAGGCGGACAAAGCAGCATTCCTTGCAATGGGGCATGAAGGTAAAGGTGCGGGTAGACAGGAACTTGTAGGGCAAGGCTTGTGCTCTCGGATCAAACTCATATTTGAATACTATGATAACAACACACACCTTCTCAAGCCCTTCTGAATTTATAGTACGTTCAACAACTGGGTAGCTCCTGTCCCTAACCAAGCAGATTTTTCCATCTCCTAGCTAGATCGATGAGACGATGCTGCATGCTTAGGATGCTGCATGCTTAGATACTTCACACAAATTTCCCAATAAGCCAAGCAACCTGGGTTTCACATTCACAGACCCGTATCTAGTAAGATAAGAAACTTTCAAATCACCAGTCAATCCCAATCGCCACACGTGTATAATATCACGACGATAGGTAAACACCAACTTCTCCTTGCTAGGTTTATCCAAGTCCACGACTAAAGCCTCACCCGCAAAGGGGAAACCCTCACTGTCGAAGCCGGAATGAGGTATCCAGCATTTACGGTCGGTGTCGAAACATTTGACAGGCATATGTGGGAAATACGTGGACAGAAAGATCTTGTTGTCCGTGGAAAGTAGAGAATATAGAGTATCACTAGTGAAATCATGACTGAAACTCGGTATGGGTGGAGGCAGAGCTTCCCACCGGCCGCTGCGATTGGCGCCTGTATACCTGAGAGACACTGACATCATAGTAGACAACTCCGAGAGCATAGAGATCTCCTCCTATCTCCATCATCCGCGGATAATATATGTCATGATGGATATTTGCAAGACTGTTGCAGCTTTTGTCCAACTCCTTGATATTGTTGCCGTTTTCCAAGCCCTGAAGCCGGAGCTCATCCTCAATGTCATAGACGAAAACCTTTCGGCTGGGTCTGAAATCATGAGACCGCGGTGCTAACTCGCCGCCTACGAAGACAACTTGGGAGCCAAAGGGACAGCAGCCAATGCACTCGGGGATATTTGGTACCTCGAGAAGACTGTTTCCATCAGCTTTTTACGAAGCTTTTTCAAGGACTTTTATACTAGACTTAAAGGACGAAACTCATGAAGTTGTCTACCCATATTTGAAGTTGAGATGTTATAGAGCATTTTAAAATCAAGAATCATCCAGAAAGGTGGTGGAATGCATAAGTTATGATGCTGCAAAGACAAGCAGAGGATAAGGAAAATCTGGAATTTCTTACGGTAAATAACCTATTGTTGGGAAAAGTAAAGAGGATAAGAAAAGTAATTTTTGAGTGACATAACCATACTATTGGGAAAGAAAAAAAAAAATTAAAGAGGACGAGATGACTTTCTTGAGTAACGTGACCATACTATTGAAAAAATAAAAAAAATTAAAGAGAATGCAACAAATATTTTTTTGAGTGACATGACCATAAAATTAAAAAATTAAAAACGAAATGACATGACCATACTATAATATATGTCATATGCCGGCTACTATACTCATATAATATATGCTATATGCTGCCTAATGGACTTAAAATAAGCCCCTTAAAATATCTACAAGAGTTCATCGATTATTATCTAGAGAGAATACATTCACAATTGGGGCAACTAATAACACATCATTACGTGTACACATGATCTTTCAAGCCATAAGATTCAAAATCTAAGCAGACTGGCATGTGAAAGAACGTAATGCGCACCGGCTTTTATAGTTCCATAAATGGAAGAGTATCATAAGCAACCCTATGGGATTCTAGCTACATGTTCACAACCATCTAGAAGAACTGAATGGATGGGAATCCACAGAAAGATCATCAAGAGCAGGACTGCCACTCCTCAGAGGAACCCCAACCATCATATCTACCCCTTCAATATTTATCACCATAGAAAGAGAAGGCCACACTTTAGCCATTCTATCAAGCAGTTTCCGAACTATAGATACCAAGAATGTCTATCATGGACATAATTACATAACAATTATCCTTGGGCTTCCAATTAGAAACTTATCACGAACAGTAATTTTAATTTTTCGTCCATACTATGGTACTATATTTATTTTTATTGCGTCTGGGCTTCCTTTGTCTTAGCCATTAGAACTTTGCTGCTCTACTTTCTTTCAGTTGGTGTTTTCAGTTGTATGATCTTTGCCTCTAGGCTTTTAATGAATGATTTTCAGACCAAAAAAGAAAAAAAAAAAAGGGGATTGTGTGATTTTGTGATTTTGTTAAATAAGCTTATTTAACTAGGTTTTGAAGAGGTGCCACATGCCAAGCGTAGTCCAAGAGAGGTCTATGTCTAAAGGTGACAATTAAACAAGAAACAGTGTCCCAAGGATGATCTGGAGAGGAAATACATGAAATATAAGTCATAGACCTAATCTGGTAGGAAATTTAATGTATGCTTACGGCTCCACTAGACCTAATCTTGCATTTTCTGTGCATATGCTAGCTAAATTTCAGTCCAATTCAGATATAGATCCATGGCGCTTCTTCGTTCACAATTCAAACTGAACAGAAAGGTTATAACTCAAAGGCAATATGAATCTGCTGCACTGTGAAACACTTATTTGGGTTACTCATAACTGTAAATTGAATATTCACAAGCAACCTAATGCAAACGTTACAACCAAGATCCCATATCACTGACTTGCACATGTCATTGTTCAGATTGTCACCTCTCTCAGTCTTTCCATAAATTTAGCAGATAATCAGTTAGCAACTCAAAACAGTCTTCATCGCAAGTCAATACCACAGGTCATTTCTACAATCAAAATAAACATTTAATCACACAGAATCAAAGTCAATACCATAGATATCAATTAAAAGTCTACTCTCACATTACATACATATACTTGCATATACTATATCTCACCAGAACATACAGATTGGTAGTATTTCAGGCAACGCCAGATGCACCATATAAAGACACTGTAAACATGTAATGCTTAACCAGATCATTGCTAATTGACACTTCTGTAGTCTGACCTATGAAGTATAAACCCTTTTCTTATGAATGTGGTAATGCATTTGCTTCCCACTCATTTTATTTTATTGTCCTCTTCACCCATTTACTTATATTTCACTTTTAGAAGTCTACAGATTATGGTAACCCCACAAACTCCTTGAGCAACAATAAACCACAAGAGTCAGAACAATGGATCTGAATTTGAGTAATGAGCACAGATTCTAACTCCTAGTACAGAATACAACTAGCTTTTCCAGCTAGAAAAGGCGGGCTTCCCGTGATTCATAATTACCGTGTGTATAAAGTATGACATTCAATGGATATAGGCTTTTGAATTTGAACTGGGGATTGAAAACTGGAAAACATAAAAAACGAAAAATAGCAAATATTACCAGTTTTGTATAATTCTTAGTTACGTACAACATTAAGATACGGAGAAGCATCTGAGAAATTCATCACACAGTTGTATATGAAAATCATGATATAAGATTAAAAGCAATCAAAAGAAAAATGAATTTGTGAAGGCACTTGTTACTCCAGAAACATACCTCTAAGATTTGTTTCAGTAGTAGTCCCCAACTCCTAATGTGGAGAATGGGGATATTTAAACTTCTTGTTTAGTATTGATTTTATATCGCAGCACAAGCCAGAAGCTATCTCCCATCATTGGTCATCAACTGAGAAAAGACTTGGCTTGTATTGATCTCAGAAATACCAGTACCATCATCTTCAGATCTTCTTATGCTGGGAGACGGATCTCCAGGAGCGATACTATTTGTTGGAAGCTCATTACTCTCACTGCCTTCAGGCGGTTCTTGTCATGGCCCAGATTCCTGAAGCTGACATATTTTAAATTCCACAATACAGCACCAATGGTTGGCCTATCAGTGCCATATTCAGCCAAACATTTCTCCGCTGTTTCGCCAAACTTCTTCAGAGCTCGATTTGATGTGTCCAACAAGATGGCGATCGATGATATTTCAAGCATGCCCTTCTTCTGCCACTGCATTGCCCATTCACCTAAGTTCACTTGCATCTCCTTCAACCAGTGGATCAACAGCAGGTCTAGCACCAAGCACTTCAAAGAGCACAACACCAAATGAGTAAACATCGGACTAGTCAGTAAGCTGCTGCCTCCGGAAGTACTCAGGATCAAGATATCCGAAGCTGCCTTTTACCCGGTACTTACATGGATTTCATCAAGACATGGCCCTGATCTCGAAAGACCAAAAATGTGCCAACTTAGGCACATAATTATCATCAAGCAAAATGTTAGTTGGTTTGGTGTTATGATGTATGCCTTGAGCAAAGCCTGTATGAAGGTAGTGAAGACCTCTTGCTGATCCAATGCATATTTCGAGTCGTTGCTTCCACGACAAAGGAGGAAGCCCTGAACCATACAAATGTTTTTTGAAGGGCCCTTTTTCCATATATTCATAAACCAGTATCATTTCTGACTTTTCCTCGCAATATCCGACAAATGATACAAGATGCTGGTGCCGAATTGGGACAATACTGTTACTTCAGTCTGGAATTCTGGCAGTCCTTGCCGGGATCCAGACACACCTCTCTTCACAGCAACCTTTGTATTTTCCCTCAGGACTGCTTTATAAACCATTCCAAAACCACCAGAACCGGCAAATTAGAATTTCATCAACCGCTTGTAACTCAGCAAAAGGGATTTTTAAGCGATAGTATCCATTTGAGCTTGGAGATGCAAGTGCTGTCCATTCAGACATTATACTGTATGAACTACCCCCATATACCCTTAATTGTGCCCAATTCAAACCTTCTGAAGGTCTGGTTCTCAGTTTCTTCTACTTCTTCTTCTTCTTCTCTTGCGCTTTAAAGCAAGTAAAATCGAGACCATTGCCAAACACAGAACAACAAAGCCTCCTCCAACAACTGGAGCCACCCAAATCCATATGTTTTTCTTTTTAGACACAGTAGACACAGTTTGGGCATGTAAATTGGACACATTCACCATTCTCATGATCTCCACCCCATTCAATATAGCATTACTCCTCATAGGACTACTGAGATCAGAAGGACCAATACTGACTTCTATCACCCCCGAATCATCCGAATCCACAACAAAATCAATATAGACAGGAGATGCAAGCTCATCGGATGCCATCACCGATAGATCAACGTCACGGTATGCAGATGTCCATTGATATATGAGAAAATTTTACAAATAGTACCTCAAATAAAGTCCATTCATCATTTTGGTACATCATATTTAAAAACTATCACATTAGTACCTCAACATTAAAACCTGACACAATTTTCATACTCGTCGTCTTTAACGGTGTCAACTCTATTGTCACATAAACTATTTCATGGACAATTTTGTCTTTTCATGTTCTCAATTTTTTTTCTCTTCTTCCCCCACTTAATCACAAAATACTCTCTCTCTAGCTATCTGTTCTTCTTTTCCTCCTAACCATCCATTAATTCCATGCCATATATATTATACTCAACAAACTATCCCGCATCTTCATTTACGAAATTTCGACATACTTGTTAGAATCTCTATGTCTTGCGGGTCTAAGTCTTGTAGTTATTGATTATATGGTAAAACAGTTCCATGATAGCATGGTCGCACAAAAATTTTGTTAGTTAACATACTGTCAATAATGAATCATGGTACAATCAAAGAAGTTCAGAGGGGTCAGGAAACGCCACTGGGGCTCTTGGGTTTCTGAGATTCGTCAGCCATTACTCTCTCTCTCTCTCTCTCTCTCAATCCACGCGATACCAAAAACCAAGAAAGCAAAACAAGAATTCAAAACAAAAGCCAGAAAATTAGACAAATCAAACACAGCAACATAAAAAAAAATCCATGGTAACAAATCCAAATCCACGAGATTCTCTTGTCCATGGATCGACCACTAGATGGAAATCAATCACTTTTCCCTTTGATGCAAAGTGTTTCTCAAGTTCTCTCCTTGACTCCTTGTAATCTGAGGGGTAGTACCTTGACCTTCCAGAGTACGACATCGTAGCAATTGATGGCAGAGACAATACTTCCAAACTAAAATTGAATAGCATCTCTCTCACCCTCAATGATTTTCTCTCCTCACTGTTATATAATCTCATTCTCTCAAGAATAGCTGAGAAAGATGATAGTTGTGGAGTGGATGAAAAAAAAATTGAGACTTGGAGTCACGAAAATAGCCCAACAAAAATAGAGTTTAACACCGTTAGTAGACGACATGAACTTAAAATGCTGTGAATTTTAATGTTGGGGTACTAATATGATAATTTTTGAAATTGATGTATCAAAATGATGAATGACTTTTAACTGGAGTACTATTTGTAAAATTTTCTCTTGATATATACATCAAAGTACAGTAAGTTAAGTGATTTACTGACAATATCAACCTAACTAAATGCGAAGCACTACCCGCAGCCACTGGAAACTTCCATGCAATACTAAACCTTTCACCTACAGTTGATTTGTCCTTATTCATCTACTTGGCAGTCATATAAACATTCCAATCTCTCTACTTGCACCTCCACTCTGATAAATCGGCACATCAGTGGTCCAGAAACGCCAATTAGTAGCCGATTTCAGAGAAAGATACTCCACATCAGGTACCCAAAACCTCCACAATGTAACATTAAAAGGAGTCAAGTTTGAACCTCCAACATTCATCCTATAAATAGTCTCTAAAACCTGCGAAGAGAGTTTCTGTACCCACCTACATTGGCACTCACCAAATTAGCACCATAGTCCACAATAAGGTCCCCAGGAGCTAATAAAAACTTCAATTGCATTCACATAACCAAAACCCGAATTTCCCAACGGACTAAACACAATCTCAAGCACATTGGTATCGATTTTCATTATGTATTTTCTAATCACAGTGTCATTTACATGTGCATGAGTCCAAATAACAAGCAGGTTAGCCGAAATGGTAAAGTTTGCTGCCCTCAAATCGAAACCCTGAGCCGAAAACGGTGAGAAATGAAAACGTACCAAGTGAGTTCCGATTTTCTTGATGCTGAAGCTATGGCTTCAAGCAGTGATGAAAACTCTTGCTGTGTTGTAAGTAGAGGGTGAGTTTGGAGGTGAGCTTTTGTTGTTGGTGACTGAAATAGACCGGCCTGTGGAGACAAAACCCGACGACCCGGAAGCGGAATCTCCGACGAAGACGCGGTTGAAGAGGCGGGCACGGAGGAACAGCCTCAGTTGACGGGGTAGTTATCTGAGGGAGTGAAGGAGTCTGAGAAGTGGAGGAGAGGGAGGAGAGTTAGAGAGAGAAAGTGAAGGTTGTTGTGCTTGGCCTCCATGGAAGTAGAGATTGAGGAGAGAGCGGAAGACAGAGCTAGTTTGGCTCTGAGTCTCCGACTAATGGAAATAAAGAAGGTCTCATGGGATTTTCTATTTGAGATTTTTTATTACAGACAAGGACAAAAGCTGTTTCTTTTTGACATTTTTGCTCAAACCGGGTACAAATTACAGAGCTTCCAAGCAGCAAACTGGCAAAGTCCAGCCTTTTGTAGTAAAAAGGTCAAGGCTCTGTTGTCAAATTCTTACCTAGTGTTCCGGCATTTGATTGGAAACGGCTTGCGGTGGCTCTAAACAGTAAACATATCTAGCACCCCCCCACCCCCCCCCCCTCGCTACGTCCAAGTTTCGAAACTCCGGAGCTAATTATAGAACACTCCGTCTTTGTTAGGAATGTATCATCTTCTATATGGAAAACACTGCAATAGTCAGACCTAACCGCAATGGGCATCAACCCAATTCTAGCGTCCTGGAGGTTAATAACTTTATGGAACTTCCAACCTCCGATTCATCAAACACTAACTGTAAACTGTTTTGACATGAAAGCATTGAATGAAATTGGATGACTTCAGGAACAGTTTGATCAAAAAGCATTAATGCATTCCAGCGCAGTGGAATTTGGGCACTAAGAATCATGGTCTCCATGTGCTTAAAAGCTTATAGGTCCATGGCCACTTGCTCCCATTTTTTTTCTTTCTCCATATTTTTGGTCGTAAACGGTTTTGCATTAGTGTCATTATGTCATCGATAAAAAAAAAAAAAAAAAACAGTTTCGCATTAGCGATATAATAGCCATAGAAATCAAAGTGACCAAATGGGAGTACACGCGTCTACAGATCGCGGTCACATGCAGGGGCCAAGTTTATTAGTATTCAATCACAGATTCATGGTGGCGGGAAAAAATATAATGAGGCAGAGGCTACGTACTAAAATGGTTCTTATCATACAAAAATTTCTTAGGAGAAATTCTTAGGTGGGGTTTAGTATTCAATCACAGATTCATGGTGGTGGGAAAAAATATAATGAGGCAGAGGCTACATATTAAAATGGTTTCCTTAGGAGAAATTCTTAGATGGAGGTTTCCCTACCACGTGGTTTTAGGATCACCCAATCAGAAAAAATGAAATTTTCTATTTTTCCGAAATTGCCCCAGATCCCTCAAGTGTAATATTCAAAACACCCCTCGCTGAGCAGTGATTGGTCCTCCCCACCACGTGTCCGTGTGACTGACCCACGCAAGACTCTTTGGTGGGTGCAAAAATTGTCACTGTCTTATAGACAAGAGCCTTTGCAATATTGAAAAATTGACACCTCTCACAATTTGTGACGTCAAATTCGACAAAACACAAGTGACAGTAATACTGTTACTGTTCAATGATATATTTTTTTTATTTCTTTTGATATGGCATGTCCATGTTCACCCTTTTCTCAAATTTTGGTGGATGATAACAAGCATTCCATGGTCAAACAAAAATCAACAATTGATGAGTCCTACCGAGTTAAATAATTGATGCAACGTTAGCCCGTCGATTAATATGAAAAACTGAGATTGAATCGTCTTAAGTCATAAATTTTTATTTTAAGAGTTTTCATTCAACAACTGATGCATTCTCGGATATTTCAATTGTTTGAACGACTTAAAAATAATCATCTCTACTAGAATATATAATTTTTCAATGAGTGAATGAATTCAAAAATTTCACATAAGACTTCTTACGATGACACTGAAAATATATTTACTTGCTTGAAATTGAAAAACTCAAAAAATAGAGTGGATTCTGAAATAATTAATATTTGAATCCCGGTGTTCAAGCATGTGAAAAAATAAATTCTTGATTTTGAGGTCGGACACAATCCCATTCTAACTCTCTTTGTTAGCAAACGGACAGCTAACATGTTTCAAAAACTTTTCTTAAACCAATGCTCATTATAGATTAGTTAACGTGTCATGAAGGAGGCCATTCAAAGAAACCCCACCACATAAGTTCCGGGCGGCCGAGCTCAAAGGTGATTATTTAGTGTACATATCAGTTTTGGCAAGATGTTGGAGTTGAATTATATATCAACATAGTTTATATTCTGCACTTCTGCAGATTCCTTTAACAACTTGCTTGTTGAAATTTCGGCTTTATTTCATGAATATGCTACTTATCTCTGTATCTTTTGGGGAAGCAAAAATGTTTAAGCAACATGTTTAACAAAGTGCTTCAAAGTGTAACATTATAATCATTTTAATAAAAGTTAAACACTAGCCATCACTATTGCCATAGCTAATTTCTAAATCTAATAGATTCATACCACGTATACCCCAAAGTTAGATTCCTTCGTAGCACACTGTTAACAAGCGGGAAGAAATCTTCTATCTCATTTTCGCTGTTTCCTTTTGTGTCTCCAACTAAATTATCAACATGTATCTTCTATATCATCCAGCTTAACAACTACTTAACGAAGTTAAAGAGAACCTTTTTTTTTTTTCAAACGATAACATAGAGAGAATTATTATCTTTGAACAAAAAACAACATTGATGATGTATCTAATTGCTCTTGAGGTTAACCCAAGTATGGATCATTGCAAAATGCGAGAATGGATTCAGACATTCAGTACTACAAAAAGTGCAAAAGATTTACCAAAATAGTGATTATATCTGCACTTTAAGGCCACAATATAGTTCTCCTGCTTAAATGTTAATAGTTTTACATACATGTTAATAGGAAAATTTTCAATGCCGAAAAGTCGTAAAAGAAGGGAACAAAAAGAAGGGAACAAATTTTAGCCCATGCCAATTGCTTGAATCTCTTTTGGAATCCTGTGCTGTGTGGGTCAACTACTAGCTTTGCTATTGCTATTTGAACTTCGAAGCATGCTTGTTAGCAGGGTGCTAGAAGGGAATCTCACTTGGGGTATACGCGGTACGTTTGTTACCGATCACTGATTTAGAAATTAGCTATTGAAATAACAACGTTGATGGCTTATGTTTAACTTTTTCTGAAAGAATTTATTTTGTTAATTTGATGTTGCATTTTGAGGCACTTTGTTAAAAAAATTTAGCTTCCCCAAAAGATAGGGAAATAAGTATCACATTCATGAAATAAAGCCTGTATTTCAAGAAGCAAGTTGTTAAAAGAATCTAAGAGAAGTGCCCAATAATACCAATATACATTAGCATCAATTGTAAAAGCAATAAGAGAGATAAAGAAGAAGATAAACAAATTAACAATGTTATTGGAAAACTATGTCAATGTATATGGTACTGTAGAAAATGCTTAATCATTATGAGTTTATGACAAGCAATATGTATCACTTCAAAAGTTGCAACATCTATGAACTACCCTCATCTTCCTCCCTTCACATATCACCAATTCGTCTGAGCTTCTTCAAAACCAAGAATGAAACCCTTCTTCTCTGCATCCGAACTCGTAGACAAAGCCCCGTACGCAATCCCAAGCGCTGACGTCCCAAAAGTCACGACGTCGTCAAGAAAGGAAGCCAAACCGGAACATCCCACAAGTGCTTCCCCTTAATTAATGAATTCGAAAACGTTCAGAAAGGCTATGCCGGCTGGTAGCCAGAGGCAGCCCAACTGCCCCCACAATTCATCCTCACCAGCATCCTCTCCGTTACGACCTGCGGAATCTCCTCATCGTCATTATCATTCTTAGGGTTTTTACTTGTGGGTTTTTCTTTCGTGGTCATTGGTGTGTTATTGCCAAATCCTTTTGCATTGGCATGTGGTTGAATATGATGTGTTCTTTTGGGGAGTGGGTGTAGGTTTTGGAGACTTTGTGGGGTGGAAGGCTGGCCTGTTGGGCTTCCATGCATGGAGAAGACTGAGGTTGTGTTTGGGGGGCTTTTTTGCTCCCCCGCTTATAAGCGCTACACCCTTTAGCATTTGGTAACTCCTCCTTCAGCTGGCATCTAACAGAAGCCATGGCTTTTTCCACCGAAAAGCAGAAGCGTGGAGACCCCTGCTTTTGGAAGCCATAAGCCTCTTGTTGCAACTGTAGCGATCTTCACTATAGATTAATGACTCTTGATAATACCAGCGATTGCCCTCTCTTTCTTGACCAATTTACGCACAACCATGGAACCACACTGGAGAAGCCACTCTCCACTCACAGACGCAGAGCAACCTTCGACGCTTCAATCGGAATGCAGAGACGATTCAATTTTCCCCAGCACAGAAGCTCCAATTCTTCTCTTTGTCTTCTCTTGGCTCTTCTATATGTTATTGACTCCTAAACTGAGTTGTGTATTTCTTGCAGGTTGTAATGCAGATATTCATGTTATCGTAAAAATTGAAAGTGCACTCTATACCAAATCTTGATTTCCTTTTTTGTTCAAAACAAGCACTCTAATTTTATAGGGATGGTAGGAGGGAAGCCTATTGTGCAATAATGTATGGGCGGGAAGACTATTGTGCAGTAATGTATGTCAAGCTGCCCCTAGGATTTCTTATGAATACAAGGAATTTCGTTAGTTTCATTCTAATCTTTATGTAGAAATTCATGAAATGTTGAGATGGAACATGATGATTGGATTCTATTTTTTTTATCAACAGGACATAATATTTTGTTGACTTTGGAAAGGTTTTTGCAAAATGCTGTTGAGTTTAATACATGCTTTTTAGGATGGAACATGCTCCCTCATAACCAAAAGAGCATAGTCTAATTATTTTAATAATTTTTAAAATTGTCCAATATTAATTATATAGTCACCATAACTTATAAAAATCGATGGTTAAGAATAATCTATATGTACATAAAAATATTAAACTAACCATAAAAATAGAACTTTAACTATTTTATATTACTAAATAATTAGGGCAAAAACGATTTCATGTCCAAATTAACAAAACAAGCTCAACCAAGTAGGAACCTAGGGCCAATTCCTTTGGGCACCCACCAAGCAGATCGAACTTTTGGACACCCGCCACCTCTAGTACACCTGTACCACAGCGCAGCCATGCTGGCAAACTGCATCGGAAATTTTGGTCACACTGCTGTATCCTTCTAGAACGAAGCTGCAACTGGGGATCAATGGCTTATTAAGAGATCGAGAGTCTGCTCATTATATTTGCCAACAATAGAGCTTTTGCAAGAACAAATGAAGGTGCATTAAAGGAAAGCAACAGTAATCCTGCTACGAGCTACGGGAAATGGCATTGAAGTCCAACTAATAATCTATCAACTATCAAGCAACTCAATCAGAATTTTCATGCTTCATCAACATATATATTGGTCAATTTGAGTTATGTTACTCATACGTACCCAACCATTGATCTATGCAATTGAGGTCTTTCTAGCTTGACATTCTACAAATACAGACTCAATCTTTGTCAATTGGTATTTGTAACTATTGTTTAATTTTCTTTGTCCTCGTTTCGAATATCAAATGAATTCTTTTTTTCTGCAATATGATGACAAGCATGAGTAGCATCTTCCTTTTTTTGTTTTTCTGGAAACTTGAAGGTAAAACTTCATTTAAGTAGAGAGGCTAAACCCTCATAAGTAAGCTTGAAATACAAGTTTGCTCACTTAAGAGACAGTTTTAAGGAACTGTGAGGGACAGATGCATCTCAACCACATGTATTAAATATAAAAATATAAATTATAACACCTTAAAATTCTGCATTTATTTTCAACCGTCAGATTTGTTTATCCCTCACGGTCCTTTAAAAACCATCACTACAACAAATTTAGGCTTATGCAACGAATCAAATGCAAAGATTGATAAATTGGTTGAATTATACAAAAGAGTTTTGTGAATCCTTGCATTTGGCTCTTTGTGTTTGCAAGGAATGCAACAAGTCCTTGTCCTTCGTCTTCCAAAATCTGAAAAATGGTAAATTCCTTGTATATAGATTTAGAGTCCTTGCAATTATCGTTGAGCGGGAATTTTTAGCGCCTTACAAAATTACAAGAGCAAGGATCTGTCTCGATTCCTTGTTTTTATTTGTGGACTCCACTCAGAGCCTTTATCACTCGACTGACTCTAGTTAGAAAACGAAGAATCAATTCTCCCTGGTTTAGGTACCCAGATGAAGAACACAACCAAAGTACCAAAACCCCAAATCCAATTGTGATCGGCGAATCTGGAACTCATGAACCAACTCGTACGCAAACCCAACCCCAAAAGTCAGCAATGCAAGGTTCTCCATCTCTCCTGTCGTCATCACCACCCATCTCTGTTTTCTCGCTCACACGCGCTTAATTAGTTTGGGTATGCTTTCTCGCTCCCAAGGTTCTCCATCTTTGCTTCATATTCTGGTTCGTTAATAGATCTGGTTGTTTTACCTTGATTTCTGGACATAATTTGGTTTGTTTTCAATTCAGTTTATATTATTCCATATGGGTTTCAAGACTGGGCTTTTTATTTAGGCATTGCCCTCTCTCTCGACCTCTCAAGCTTGTTAAAGCTTCAATTTTTTTGGGTTGTATGTTTCACTACTCTGATATATGTTTTGGATTGTTTTTCTTTTCGTTTTTGCTTGGTTGTAGGTTGAATTGTTCTGGTGATGCAAATTACTGGTGAATATGTATTTGAGGTATTGTAACATTTCTAGATTTCCCATTTAATTTGTTGCATTTTGAATTCTTTCGTATGTTCAGAATGTTAATAGCTATCAGTCTCTTAGTTGGGCTTGAAGTGCAGATGAGTTCAGATTATAGTTTTGATATGGACTGAGCAGAGCAATAGCCATTTGCCATTCAAAAGACAAACAAGTAGTAACTCAAGCAGGTGTGCTCGTTTTGCGTCTGCCATCCTATTTTTATTGCTTATATTTTTATGCATTTCATTGTTCCTTTAGCTGATCATGACAGCTCAATTATAGAGATAAAAACAACATTATGAAAAAAATGTGCAGATGCCTCTTCTTTGAGCTGACCTTGTGAGCAAACAATTTTAAAAGCTTGGGGTTTGTGGATATCAGTATTGCCTTGTTTATTCATATGTAGAAAGCCTCGCCTTACAAGACAAGACCCTTGTTGTTTCTTACACAGAGAACTGGCCGGTAAGATGGCTATTGCACTTAGAGTAGAATATTACATTCAAGTACATTTGCTGTTATTTGGTTGCTCGAATTATGGTTTAGGTGACTAAATTGGTAAGAGCCTATCAAATTGTTATGGTTGCTTTTATCGATGTTGCCACAGAACACAACTTCGTTACTGTTATTAACCCAGTTTTGGAATAGACATAGAATCAATATAGGACAATTACATTTTTTTTTCTTCCTGAAAATCAATGAATCTAGCCTTGGGACTTTGGTAGTGTTGAATTTTGGCCATGAAATGTATTTGCAACTGCTCTGTAACATTAAAGCTGTATGTTTGCCTGTATATGCGGTTTGCTTGTTTCCTTAGCTTACTAGGTATCTATGTTTCCCCAGTTCTTTCTTCTTTCTTGTTGCTGTTTTTGTTTTCCTTGATTGGTTACATTTGGGAATTTGAAATTGGCAATGGAGGATGTAGTGGTGTCAGTGTAAAATAATTGATAATTTGATCCTTTAAACTTTCTGTGGCTACTGTGTAATTGCTTTGCTCTGATATTTACCACTTTTTAATATTGGATGTTGATTTGCCTTGCAGGGTATGATGCCCCAAACTTGAGGTATGACTTATTCTCATAACTTTATCCCTACAGCTAATGTCATTTCTTTGATATAGAGTGATATGTAAGTTATCTGGTCTGCTTTTTCTTGAAGTTGAGCATTTTTAATGTCATGCATCTTCTAATATCAAGTCTGGGCCATCAAACATTTGCTGGTTAAAGTTGATGACTTGGTAGACACTTCAAAAAATTTACTCAAAGAGTACTCTTTCAAGAAAATGAATAGGATATAATAGTTCCATACGTTGAAACTTAGTTACAGCCATTAGTCTGAGATTGTCTATTTGGGAGTATTTGCTATACAATTGTCGAGTTACTTTTTGTTCTGGCTTTTCTCGATCCTTGGAAAATCCCCACTATGTTGAGTGTGCCCACTCTATATTAAAGGCTACCTCCCATTCAAGAACTGTTGTATTATTCACTAAATCACTGTACAGTTTTCAATCTTGCTACATCTTTTTTGTTATAACTACTGGCGCCTGGCCTTCTTTTTTGTAGGAAGCTCGCAGACAAAGTTGCAGCTGCTGGCTTCTTTGTTGTGGTCCCTGACTTCTTTTATAGAGACCCTTATGTACCTGCAGCTAATGGATCCTTGGACTCTCTACCTACTTGGCTGAAAGGCCATAGACCAGTAAAGTTCTTCTATTTTGATACTGATGCATATAATTATTTATTTATAATGTCAGTGATATCACAAGTATTTATGTGGGATTATTGAATTTACATAGAAGTTTCAGATACTTACTGGGACTCTCATGTTGGGCTGTTTGAAGTTAATGTTTGTGGATTTGGAAAGACAAACTGCTAGACTGGTGTCTTGCACAACATGAACTTAATACGACTTTAAATAGTGGATTGTGGAATAATTGCTGCTACAATAGTCAAGTTTCTGTTTTCAGATTACATGGTCTTTATTTTCTTACCTTCATTTTTTTTTTTTTTCTGAAATAGACTTGTAGAATTGGCATGCATTGGATTCCTCCTTTGGTTTTTGTTTATACATTTTGATTTTGCAGTTTAGATATGTTGAATTGGCAGCATGAAACAAAAGTTAGGCTCACATAAAATAGGCATCTGCACATTTTTTCATAAGAATGCTAGGCTCAAAAAAATTTCATTTGAGTTGATTGAGCAGAGACCAGGTTGGTTTCTTAAAATTTTCCTGCTTTTACTTCTATAATGCATAGTAATTTAGGAGAGTAATAACTACAAATGGTCTCCACTCTCCACAGCCATATCAGATGACCCATCACCACCAAACTTGTTTAGGGTTTGCCTCTGCACTTTTCGTAGGAACACATGGCTTCATAGGATTGGATTCGAATCTCACTCATTATTTGACTCCACTATCTACGGCTCCATTACATGTGTTTGGAGTAGAAGTTTTGTATACTCGTACTCATACTTATCTGAGTCTCGCTTAATTAGAAGCTACTTTCCAATCTCTTACGGCAATTCAGTATGATTGTAGCTTTGTCGAGCACTCAACAAACCCTAATCCATTCTTACGAAGGTTGATTTAGAAAAGTTCGTAAAGGCTCGAAATGATGTACTGCCGCCAATGTGTTGTGCCTTTTCCTTTTGAGTTTTGACGAGGATGGGGCTCATGAGAGTAAAGACCGACAAAATATTTGTTAGGAAGATTTCGACGAAAAAAGCAAAGAGACTAAGATACTATATACGATGAGTTTCAGAATAGATTTTTTTATATTAATGATATGGAAGGCAAAAAGTTGTGGTGGATTGCTGGCGGTGATGAACGATAACAGAAGCGAAAGAAACTACTGGAATCTTCAAAGCAAATTGATTATTACTGTTTCAATACATAATATTTATAGAACCCTATATTGTATTGAAATACCTAAACGTCATAATTGACTTTCAAGTTTCAAATGCAGGTTCACATGTATGACTATTTTTCTAAGTGACATGACTATATATACTACCGGGAAAAGATAAAAATAAAAAAAATTAAAGAGGATGGAAAAAATACTTCCTTGACTTTTCTGAGTGACATGACTATATATACTATCGGAAAAGATAAAAATAAAAAAAATTAAAGAGGATGGGAAAAATACTTTCTTGAGTGACATGACTATACTACTCGAAAAAGAACAAAAAAGAGGACATGAGATGAAAAGTATGGTAGCTCATAACTTTTATATCACTGCCCGTAATTCACTATCAACATTATTTTAGTATATCAGTTTCAGGTTTTGATGTGAGCATGCTACCTTATTTTCTTTGGCAAGATCACAATGTAAGCAAACCACCATCACATGCATGTATCTTCTATAAAAAGCTCCTACACTGCTGAAGTTAAAGAAAAAGGAGAGTAACCAACCTATTTAACATTGCCAACTACATACTTAGATAACAATAAAAGATAAGTTGAGAGAACCAACTTCAAAATCTAATGACTACAGGTTTAGAACTATATCAAATCCAACCATCCAGATTCATCACAGAGGTATAAACATTTTGTAACTTTTGTGTTTCTACTAAAACTGCAATTTAAAGCTGATGATACCGAGAGTTATCGTAAAACCACTTGCTCATTTCGGCTACACTTATCTAATAGGTAGTAGATAGATCACAGATAACATTTATATAAGGTTAAGCCAGCATAATTATAATCAACGAGGATAATAGATTATAATATTTCTCACGATGACTACCGTTTACACCAAGAAGATTAATATAGCTCAGTGTCAGCTGTCTTAACCAATTGTCTCGCTTGTACCTGTATCATAAAATGATTATGATAAGGAACCCAACGATCAACCAATGTGGCACACTTGTATAAAGTGTTAACGAGTCAACAAGGCTCTGAACCGCTGAAGTACCAAATCTGATCACAATAGCCTGCTTGGTTATCCTAGCAGAACCGCACAATTACCAACAGGTAAAAAGTAAAAAACTGCTAGGCTAATATATTTTTTTTAAATTGAAAAAGAGGATTAGACGATATTAACACCTCGTTAGCGGTCATTGCGCGGAGCGCCTACCCTCCCCTAAAGAGGGGTAGAGACCACTATACCCGAAAACCTACCGCCCGTCTCTCTATTTTAGTTTATTGAATAATAATAAAAAACAAAGTGTACAAAAGGGGAGAGGGGGACATAAACCGTAACCCCCTCCCAAAAACCAAAAGAAGAACAACTCGAAACAAAATACGGGAACTGCTAAGGTCACCCAAAAATAAAAACCAACAGACAATAGACCTTTGGAAGCCAAACAACAACAATTGACAGGATCCAGTGCATCTGCGAAGGCTAATAAACTAAACGTACCCCGTCACATTTTCTAGCAGGAAAACACAAAAGCAATTTTCACCTTCTAAACCACACACGCAAATAAATGTCAACAACGTAGCTTCAACTTCAATTGGCAAAGCGAATAGAGCCATACCCAACACGGGAACTCCAACCAACCCTGCATTCAAATTCTCCACATTGTCTTGAGGAATAGCACTTGTTTCGTCTGGTAATCTTGAGGCACTGCTCCTTTGTATATTTCTCATTGAATGAACGATATAAAACATGCCCCGGCTTCCTGCAATGCATCCATGAAGTTACTTTATCCCATATCCGAGCCACCAACCTCATGACCCTATTAAACTCCATGTCACTTGGCAAAATCCATAAACCTAGAAACATTCCAGCTTTCAATTAACACTAATAGCTAGATAACACAAAAAAAAAAAAAAAAAAATCAATCATCACAATTAACTACCTGCCATTTCATGAGCAACTATAATAAAAATTAGGGCTTGAAATAAAGCTTTACATGTTTGAGTACAGGCATGGCCAGCGCAGACAATCC
The DNA here is from genome assembly GCA_025331145.1 of Rosa persica. Classification (NCBI taxonomy): domain Eukaryota; kingdom Viridiplantae; phylum Streptophyta; class Magnoliopsida; order Rosales; family Rosaceae; genus Rosa; species Rosa persica. The sequence continues at coordinate 42,692,282 of WFKR01000001.1, forward strand.
ACATCCTCCAATTCCCACTAAGTGAATCCAACTCTTATCGTTGCTCGAATTCTCCAATTTTTGCTCTCTCTCGTCCTTGAACCTCGTCGAGATTGAGAAGCTACTACTGTTTTCGGTCAAGACTTGAATGGAATTTCCAATGGCGTTGGGTTTGGAGTGGCCGGAGATCTTTTTGAGAAATTTTTGGACGTGAAGCTTTGGCTTCGCTGTAAAATAGGTAGGAAATGGAGGGTTTCGGACGGACAAATTGCCAGGGAATTTCATTTTCAGTGTAAAACGGTGCCGTGATTTCCAACGGAAAAATACTTCGGCTTTGAAGTGAGACTAAAATGGGAGTATGACGCTAAAGTCGGTGACATGGATGAGGCCCAAAACTCATTGTTCTGAGGCCCAAATGCCTACCTATAGTACATAGTTTATCCCCCAACCCATGAAAAGTGAATCCATTTCTTACTCTTTCCTACGTCTATTTCTCATGTTTAATTATTATTTCCAATTGTATAATAATCAAAGCAATGAGTTATTTAAAGCTGTTTTCAAATTAAAACTCACATAATTTTCATTTTTAGGATTAGTTTAGAAGTCTTTGATTTAATATAGTTAGAAATAATGCGTTGACATGTATATAACACATCCAAGTGTATAATGAGGTGTTCAACTATATAACGTCACATAATCCTTTCTCGTTTTTTTTAGTCAATTATATTAGATAGTCCAAATGGTACATCAAAATACAAAGAGGTACAAAAGATTGCAAGCCAATTTTATAAAACTATCACTTTTCTTTCGGATTCCCACCTTCAAAATAGGTCACTGAGCAATAATAGTAAAGTGATAATGCTTTAAAATACGTGGCTTGCTAACAATGCGAAACGTGTCAATCACATCTAATAAAATGGGAGACAAAAGACAAAAGTACCTACAGGGGCCTAAATCCAAGTCCCACCTTCTCGTTTTATTTGTTTGGTCGAATGGTGGTGCAAGAAGCACCAATGATGCAAAACTAACAAGTCATTTTTACTTACCTAAACCGCAAAGGGTTGGAATTGACTTCTGTGAAAATTCTGATATTTCATATTTATAAAAAATTATAGAAAATAATATCGATAAATATCAGTAAGATCAGTATTTAGAAATTGAATATATAGTAAGATTCAATTACATAAATATCAATGAGTTTGAAGAAATTAAAATTACTTTCTAAATCTCATTCGTAAATTCTTTAATTTAATATAATTAACGTCCTTACATAAAATTTGTTGGTAAGTAACAACTACCAGCAACTTTTTAATAAAAATAATTCTCCATCAATAAATCGAATGTCAACTATTAAACATGAACTATTACATCACCATCTAGATATGAAGATAACTTATTTATCCAAAACAAAAAAAGCCACAGTAGCAAGCTTTTATGTCATATGGAAAATTGATTGGACCTCCTATGGAAAACTCAAATGTACACACATCCCCCACTAATCAGGACAGGTGACTAAACTAACATGATGTGGTGGAGGTCTTAATCTATAAATGGAAATTGGAATGGCAATGGTGGCAAAGTGCATGGGCCACTAGGGTTTCGTTTTTATATTGATATTATTGTAGAAGAAGAGGAGGAGGAAGGAGAAGTTAGGTTTGGTTTTGTGGGCATCGATTGGACAAGAGCCAGAGAGTCCAACACGTAGCTTGGGCAGAGTCTTTAGTCATTGACCTGCCAAACAAGCAAAATGGTCGGCTGATTCTTCAGGAAACATCGATCACCATCGTAGTCCTTTTTTTTTTTTTTTTTTTTGGGGGGGTTCAGTTATATGACACATGCACAATCGAGTCAGCACTCAGCAGTCGGCAGCATGAAACTTGTTTGGGGTTTGCCTTTGCACTTTTTGTAGGAACACATGGCTTCATAGGATTGAATTCTAATCTCACTCATACTCCCACTCATCCAATAGATCGAATTATTTGACTCCACTGTCTACGGCTCCATTTTTTTTTTTTTTGTTGAAATATCTACGGCTCCATTACATGTGTTTGGAGTAGAAGTTTTGTGTACTCGTACTCATACTATTGAGTCTCGGTTAATTAGAAGCCACTTTCCAATCTCTTACGGCAATTCAGTGTGATTGTAGCTTTGTCGAGCAATCAACAAACCCTAATCCATTCTTATGAAGATTGATATAGAAAAGTTCGTAAAGGCTCGAAATGATGTACTGCCGTCAAAGTGTTATGCCTTTTTCTTTTGACAAGGATGAGACTCATGAGAGTAAAGACCGACAAAATATTTGTTAGAAGATCTCGACGAATAAAGCAAAGAGACTAAGATACCATATGCGATGATAGATTAAAACAACATTTTGGTCAAGAAACAGGAGGATGAATGTGCCTGAAGTTATTCATAGTCTTCATCAAAATCGTGGTTCATGCACGTGAGAATATTACACGTGTGAAAGTGATCTCGTTCTTCAACATGAAAATTTGTTATTTAAATCTCATCTTTTGGCATAATAATGGACATAAAAATATAAAAGTTTGTTGCAACCCCTCTAATACACCAGTTAGAGTTGAAAACACCACCTTCTCATTACTCTTGTAAGTGTAAACATTTGTACAATGACAAAAAGTTGTTAGCACTCATCAAGTGTATATAACTGGGACAAAATACAAATCCCCATACAAATACAATAGTAATATACACATATCCATTTTCCTTCATTCAAAGGACTCTAGGTAGGCTCCATTCTAGCTGGCTGCCTAGCACAGCATTTTGGCACACATACAGATGTAAAACAAAATTGCTCAGAATACCCATTTCATTCATTCATCTCTAACCCCTAAACTCTACTACAATATTCAAAATTTAGTTATGAGTTCTTGTATGCTTTAATTCTCCTATCAACCTCCTTCTCCAGCTCTTCCTGTCCTCCCACTTCTTCAACCTCCTGCATCACCCCACAACACAAAACTATGATTAGTTTAACTTAATTTAATTCTATATATTTAGAGGCAAAGACAAATTTGATGGGATTATTGGGTATTAAAGAATAGTAGACAAACCTGAGGACCAAGAAACAAACCATATGGAACACCCTTGAATTTCTCCGAGTGGTGGAGCTGAGGCCAAAACATAAGAATCAAAACACAATCTTTGACTGTTGGATTTAGTTTAAGCAGAAACTCATAGTTTAAATAGTCACACCACACTATAAAAACAAAAACAAATCAAAATTTGTTTTCTCCTGCAATAATTCCTGAGAGGGAATTTGAGTGTATATAGTTGTATGCTTCTGTTTCATTTGTATGGGTCTCTGTGATATGATATTACCTGATGAGCTGCAGCAACTTTTCTAAAATACGGCACGTTGGCGATGGGTCCTACCGGGAATCTTTTATGAACTAGACCATCGTGGACGAACATGTACGCCATCCCAAACACTGTTATTCCAAGACCCTGTTGTTCATTCAAAGTCAATTTGTAATAATAGTAAGAAATTTGAGGAAAAAGTTTCATACTTTATAATTCCCAGCAGTGAGTTGTTAAGGAATAAAATCAGATTTGGAAGAACTAAATGAAAGGGATAGAGAGGACACTCACAGCACCAAAACAAAGGCCAGGAACATAGCCTTTGTGGAAGAAGCCATAGTTGAGCAAAGCTATAGCTGGAACTGCGTTTATTATAGCAAACACATCGTTGAGCTCGAATGGGCCTTCTCTGGGCTTGTGGTGGGACTGTAATTGATCATAAATTTCATGTCAATATCCAACCACTATTGGTTAAATAATTCAAGACGCAATCTTTGCCGGTTCCCAAAACAAAAAGCTAACTCAAATAAGAAAGTTTGAAGCAAACCTCATGCATATGCCATAGTGAAGCGTGCCACAGAGCTTTGTGTGCCCATCTTGCCCAAAATTCCATCCCCACCTAAAAAAATAGAAAACTCATCAAAATTTAAGCTCAATTTGGTAAGCTTCCCCCAAATTAAGAGTAAATTAGTGAGCTTGCTACTTACAGCTGCACCAACTGAGAGAGCAAATGTACCGAACATTTCAGACACAGGCACATTCCCACCCTACACCAAAAAATTAAGCACCCAATTCAATTTCCTAATCAGAGAAAGAAAAAACAGAAAACAAAAAGGTGATGTTGTGAAACAAAGTAACTTTAAGTACCTCCATTTGCCAGTAAAATCTGTAATAAACAGCCATGACAGCCATGGAAGTGATACCAAAGCTAGACATGACAGCTGCGACAAGATAAGTGAACCTCTCGGATCTCTTCTTGGCCAATCGCTCAGCGCCACGTACCGACGGAATCACAATTGGGATCTCAGAATTGGCACCGTCTTGTGGTATTTCCTCGGAACTGTCGACGCGGGTAGCAGTACTTCGTTTTTGGTCTTCCATGACAACGTAGACGGTGAGACACAGCTTTCTCCGAGTCCGATGTAGGACTGTTGTTTTCTGGAGATTCGAGGGAGGGAAGAAGACGGTCGGGTTTGGTTTGGGGAGGAGGTACGAGGATTGGATGAGGCGGAAGGCGGTGGGGGTTGCGGCGGCGAAGAGTCCGACCGCCATGGAAGTAGCGGGTTTTTTGGGGTGTGTCTCGAGATGGGTCTAGACTCTAGAAGAGTCTGAGGTGAGATGTGGGTTGGGAATTGAAGTAATGAAGCGAACAGCCACCACAGGTTGTGTCCACAAGTTTGGTCTTAGGAAGAAGACGAGGAAAATCTGTGACTCGTTGGAATGAGAATGCTCACTCGTATTGGGGACGAGAAGCGAAGTGAGTGGGCCTTAAAATACGAGTATGGAAAGCTTTTTTTTTTTTTTTTTTGGTTAATAGTATTTGGGAGGGGGGAGGCAAGGTCCCCCCGAGTATGGAAAGCTTAGAAGAACTGGAAAACAAAAGGGCTTGGTTTTGCACCAAATTACCAGAACGCCGCTGGCTTAGCCAGAAATAATTAACTTGAGGTATTTGACACATGCTAATTAGGAATTAGGTATCGAAAAGCAAGCTCGAAATGGGATTGGTCAATCTGGCTTTCCTAGGCAATATTAACGTTCATAATCCTTTGTGTGAGAGCCACACAATGAGAGATGTATTACACGGACTAAATAAACTAATTAATGAATCGACTAACACAGGCATTAATTTTATAGAAAATATTTTGATTTTAACTATGTTATCTAGCTATCCAAGTGATCCAAATCCCCAGCCTTACCAAAACTGACCTAGTAATGGGTATGAATTCAATTTTTATGATGACTTATTTGATCTTATCTGAGTGTTAATATCAGAGTTAGTGTCTTCAAAGTTATCTCGTTTTTATTTATTGCCTACGTAATTCACATTAAATAGATAAAGTCAGTGATATCAAAGTTTATTGTCATTTTCCGTAATGTACGTTTCATGATATTTCAGCGTAACATACATATCTATATCCATATATAATTTTTTTTTAGAAACACACATATCTATATAAACAAAAAATTTAGTAATTAAAGATGGTAATTTATTTTTATGACAAGAATCTTAGGCAAGATCAACCTACATAAGAAGATCCTGAAAAGTCTACATTTGGCATGCATACATTTAGAGATATATATTACACGAGCTAGATAAACTAATTAATGAATTGACTTATGAAAGTATTTATTTTGTAAAAATCATTTGATCTCAACTATATTATCTAGCTATCCAAATGATCTGAATCCTGAGCCTTACCAAAATGACCTAATAATGGGTTTAAATTCAATTTTCATGCCGGCTTATTTGACCTTATCTGACTGCTGATAAAAGAGCTATCAATGTCTTTAAAGTTATCTCGTTTTTGTTTCTTATCTACGTGATACACACTAAATAGATAGAGTCAATAATATCAGTCTAGTGTCATTTTCTTTGATGTACGTTTCATGTTATTTCAACGTAATTTACATATCTATATAAATAAAAAATTTAGTGATGCCATAGAAATAGTAATTTATTTAGAAACAATACAAAATATTTGCTTCATATATATGATATAAACTAGTTGATAAAACAAAATATAGTATAAAGGATGCAATTCTAAATGCGGGATGTCTGTTCAGTCAATGGGACATCAACATGACTATAAATAGACAAATGTGACTTCGAAAGGCGAGTGGCATCTATCGTAATTATTGGAGTAAGCAGGGCCGAGAATGAGTCTAATGAAAGGACATTTGTCAGGTAGCGATTAAGAAATCAGCAATGTGAGGCGTATGACCGCCGTAGGATTGCGAAGGAGGACGACAGCGAATCACATCGCTCGATTGATTAAAACGACATTCAAACCGGAGCTTTGATTAACTCGGTAGAAAGCCACGTAGAACTTTATGGCTTCACTAATCACTGCATACCTTTCCGCGGGATGCGACGTTGGCTCATTGTCGTTTCCTACAGGTGCTTGGTCCCAACGTCAGGCTCCATATGTACTCCTCGTGGCGAGTTGCTAGTCGTCCATGCTGACACGTGGAGACCCGTGGAATCCACGTGTTGAACCGGAGACAACGTAGGGTGATTGCTTTGTTTCAATTTGGGCTTGGGCCGACCCACGTAGATGTATAAAGCTGGGCTTATGAAGGCGAGGCCTCCTCGTAACCATCGGTTATCGTGCATCTTTCTCTATCAGTCCAGCTTAGTTAGTTGATTGATTCCGTACTCAGAATTGTAACTGAATTTAGATCTAAGAGGGACAGATTGTAAGGCGCGCAGCTGAAATGCTTATTATTCTCTATCATTAAATCCAATGGTAGTTGGTGCACAATTGACAATAAATTAATTGACTACCGGGATTCGACTCATTTGTCTATGCTCACGTCTTATGGTTGTACTAAAGCTTACCAAGGTATAGTAACTGTTCTTGTTATATCTAACACCTGAATTCATTCTCAGAAACAGAGGTGCAGTTACCATGATATGTGAATATCAAACGTACTACGATATCGGGACGAAACAAGAATCGAAGACCAACCACGCTCTTTTTGTTATGAGACATTGGCTCACAAGTATGTTTTTCTATAAGGCTTTCGTATACATAGGGCATCTAGATCTTTTCTCCTAGAGATCGTGACAGTTAGAACTCAGTTACTGCATGCTATCTAAGACCAAGTAAGTGCAAAAATAAACACGATGCACTTATAGCTAATCCAAACAAGAATCCCATGCCCCTTACTGCATATATATGCAATTCTTATATCATATACCCAATCTCCCATTACATCCTTCCATTTGGTCTCATTCTTTCTACAATGTCTAATTAACCAGCAAAGTTCTTCTTTTTGAATGTGAAAAAAATAGGAACTCGATGTTGGGGTCTTGCATGTCATGGTGACTGTAGTACTTATGCAAGTCTTGGCAGCAAGTGAGCCGAACATCGTGATTCGTGATCATACAGAACAATCTGGGAAAGGGCGAAAACCCTAACCCTGCTGTAGTGCTGTGAGCAACGACGAACACAAACGTCGGAGAATAAGTTATCGAATTCAAGAAAATTCTAGGAGGTGGACTTTCGAAATGCCATTCTGAAAGTCCCTTGTGATCTGGAAGACGACGAGGTATTGGTGCAACTTCCCATGGTAAGCGAGTTCTGGAGTAAAGTTTCAAGATATGTCTGATGTATTTGACTCTAGGGAACATGGAGATAACCAGGGGTCGATAATCAAGTTAATTGCTAGACGCAAAGGGTTTGTTTTGGATGGATATTACTGGCAAAATTGTTAAAGGTTTGAACACTCGTGATCATTAATTTCCAAAAAACACTGGTTACGAGAATAATAGTGAGGAGTGAGAGTCTCTCTCATGATGATCAGAGCTCTACATGCAAAAGTAGTAGAATTTGACTATATTTTTGCTTGTGATTTGTTGCCCGAGCAGCAAAACCAGTTTGATTATATGTGCTTTCCCTGACGATAAGTTAGCCATTGAGTGTGTTTAAGTTGACGACTTGTTCGGCTTAACATTGTATATATGTATTATATACAAGGAAAATTTTATAATGTGTACATTAACATATAACATACATATAAAAATTATCACTTTTATGATTTAATTACTCAAATGAGAATTTAATTTACTCTAATGTTTGATACAAATTATAACAATACTGTGTAGTATGAATTCCGATAAAAACTGATGAAAGTGGCTTTCTAGATATTTTTTTCTTCTTTTTTGTTTCTTTCTAATGAGCACAAAATTGCCTCTATATATATGCTTGAATGAAATATGAGTAGAAGACTACTTTACTGGCGCACTATGTCTTACACTTTTTTTGTTTTGATATCCGTCAGTTAGAACAGCTCTTAAAAATGTTGTCCTTTTTTTTTTTAATTTTTTTATGTAGAGGTTATAGCATGAAAGAACTTCAAGAAAAAAGAAAAGAAAAGGATGTTGATAAGATTTCGTATGCCATAAGTGAATCCCAAGGATATGCCATTGGACATTTTGTTCTTTTCGTTTTTCAATTTTGGAGGTACATGCTTATAAGCTTATAGCAATCCACTTCCAGATTGGGAAGTTAATTTACTTATACAGTATCATTCGTACAGAAACTACACATACATAGTTCCAAAACAAGATTCATGTTACAGTAGCTAAGCATATCATGTATAATTATCAGTCTCCTTTTAACTATATATGGCATACAATTTTCATGCAAATGAACAATTGCATAGGACAATGTACTCAAGGCTTCCTTCAACTTACAAACAGAACATAACAAAGAGATTAAAGCCCTACGTGACTGTAATGCCACGGATCAAGAACATTAATTAAGCACAAAACGCTGTAGAAATGAGGCCTTGTCTTCTATAAAAGAATCCCAACTCTTCATACTTCATCACACACAATTTTTCCCACCAAAAGTTCACAAAAGCTTTTCAATCCATTGCTTTAGATGGCTTCAATTTCAGTAGCAGCATTGCTATCTTTAGTGACACTGCTACTTCTGGCGATTGGGTCTAATGCAGGCGGAATCGCGATTTACTGGGGCCAAAATGGAAATGAAGGCACATTAGCACAAACATGTGCCTCAGGGAACTACAAGTTGGTAAACATAGCTTTCCTCTCATCATTTGGCAATGGCCGAACCCCTACCATAAACCTTGCGGGTCACTGTGACCCGTCCAGCAATGGATGCACCAAGTTCAGCTCGCAAATCAAGTCGTGCCAAGCCAGAGGCATCAAGGTCATACTCTCTATTGGGGGAGGCTGGGGAGGTACCGGAGGCTACTCTCTAGCTTCATCTGAAGATGCCCGCCAAGTTGGGGCTTACTTGTGGAACAACTTCTTGGGAGGACACTCCTCTTCAAGGCCATTGGGAGATGCTGTTTTGGATGGAGTTGACTTCGACATTGAAGGAGGGGATGACCAGTACTGGGATGACCTTGCTAGGTACCTTTCGGCTCATAGCAAGAAGGGTGGCAAGAAAGTTTACTTGACTGCTGCTCCACAGTGTCCCTTTCCTGATGCTTATGTTGGAAATGCACTTAAGACAGGGCTATTTGACTATGTTTGGGTTCAATTCTACAACAACCCTCCTTGTCAGTACAGTTCTGGTGATGTCACCAATCTCGAAGACGCTTGGAAGCAATGGACTTCAGTCATTCCTGCACAGAAGATCTTCTTAGGACTCCCTGCTGCACCTCAAGCTGCTGGGAGCGGATTTATTCCTGCTGCTGCTCTCACTTCACAAGTTCTTCCGGGTATAAAAAACTCAGCTAAATATGGTGGTGTCATGCTTTGGTCCAAATATTATGATGATCTTGATGGATACAGCTCCTCCATCAAGAATCATGTCTAGAATGTAAATTGAAAACGATCCTTATGCATGAATGTAATTAAAAATCCTATGTGGATTTTATGAATGATATATTGATATATATATATATATATATATAATGAACTTTGATGAGTTCTATTTGTGGAAGATGTACATCGTTTTTGAGTTTTTGACTCTCTAGGGGACATTGTGGAATAAGTACTACATGTAGCTTGAGGCCTTGAGAAGAATGGTGGGTGTTGATGGTGAATGAGCTGAAGTACGTGGTTGTTGACCTCTTTCTTTATGGCTCTGTACACAGTACACATGATCTAAGCCTTCATCAATTAACTCCAAAACTGTCTTGGGCATTGGTGGCATGTTGATTACGACCGATCCTTCAAACAATTCTGTAGGTCTCATGAAAATTTCATTTTGTATGCCCCAAAATGCGGTTTGCAAGGCTATTCTGAGTTCGATCTTCTTCTTCCACAGCTCCTTCTAGTCTCCTATCTGCAACTTTAAGGGGCTCTCTACTTGTCATCTCCTACAAGCATGATTAAATCCATTAAAAACAGAGTCACATATTCCATAACATCATTTGAAAGTGAAGTAATCTCTATATACCTTATGTCTTACTCTTTTTCAGTTTTTCTTCTTGGCCAATTCTCAGATTAAACTTTTCTTAAATTAACCATTATAGTTAACTAAAATGTACGTACAAGATAATGTTACTATTTGTGTTTTGCTCTTATATCCTTTAAATTATGCAACGTCTTGTGATAGCAATTTAATTTCCTTTATAGACAGAATGAAAACAATTCAATTTCTTGCTCTATTATGTATTAATTATCTTCCTCTTTCTCAACACAATGTACAGTATTCCTTTTACATTATCAAGACCATATCATGGACTCAAAATCATCAGCAATGTCCCATTTATGTACTTAATTTGTCCATCCCAAAATTTATAATTTCTCCTCCCACAGGACTGCTGAAAATTAATATTGACGGTGCGTTTAGAGAAGGTTGTGGAGTTGGGGGTATTGGGGTGGTGGTCAGAGATGATTTGGGCACCGGAATTGCAGCTATTGCGAGGCCTTTTCTGCATGCAAACTTGACTATTAATATGGAAGTTTAGGCGTGTAGAGCTGGTCTCTTCTTCTTGGTATACACCAAGGTTGGACGGAAATTGACATTGAGAGTGACTCTGCCCTTCTGATTGATGCGCTCAATAGTTTTGAGGAGAATTATTCGGATGTAAGTCGAGTTTTAGATGATTGTAAAGATTATTTATCTGTTTTTCAATTCGTAAGAATTCAGCATATCTACCATGAAACAAATGGTATTGCACATAGGCTTGCACACCTTGCTAGTGTTGTTGAGGTAGATGATGTTTGGTTAGAAGAGACTCCTGCTATTATTCAGGATGTACTTTACGAGAATTACTGTAAATGTTCTATTGTAGCATGAGTTCAGGTTTTATGTCCCCCCAGTTGCAAAACTTTAATATTAATATAATAAATAGAATCAGGCATGGGGTTGAGCCTCCTAGTTAGATTGGGTTCCAACCCCTTTCAAAAAAATAAAAAATAATTTGTCTTTTATATTGCAATTTTTATGCTTACATTATGGTTTGAATCACATCCAGCAATTTGAACACTAACGTACGTTCTTGAGAATTATTGTACGTACTGGCTTTTTTTCTGTATAGGGCTTCTGAAGGCGAGGCATCATAGTTACCGAGAGTATCGTACATATTTCATCTTTGTCTATACTCAGGTCTTATGGTTTTACTAAAGTCTTGTGACTGTTGTTGTTATATCGAAACCTGAATTCTCAGAAACTGAAGTCCAGTAATCAGGTTCCGTGAATATCAAACGTACCTAAGATCTGGCAAGAAACAAGAATCGAAAACCAACCTTGCACGAGTATCTACTTGGCTGCATGTTTGTTTTTCTATAAGCCTTTCGTATATACAGGGCATCTAGATATTTTCTCCTAGAGATCATGACAGTTAGAGCTCGATCAGTTACCGGTAGCTAAGACCAAGTAAGTGCAAAAATAAACACCAACTTTATACATATATAGAAGTGTGGCATTCTTAATTGGTTGGATTAGTTATAAGTGCTTAGTGTTTATTTTAGAAGTGTGGGATTCTTGGTTGGATTAGTTATAAGTGCATGGTGTTTATTTTAGAAGTGTGGGATCCTTGTTTGGATAAGACCACAATTCATATATCTTTCCAATAATGTAACGAATGCTAGCTAGCTAGGATAACATATAATTTCCCTTCATAAATTCGATGCACTATCAATTCCTTGATCTATATATAAATCCTCTTCCTCTTCCTCATTGTACAGTATTGTCTCTTCACTTTCAAAACCTATCACGGACTCAAAATCACAAACAATGTCGTATGTATGTACTTTTCTCCTCTTCTCGATCCCCCATCTCCAAAATTCATAATCTGTTCTATCTTTTATTTTTATTTTTTATGACAAAATTCATAATCTGTTCTATCTTTTATTTTTATTTTTTATGTTTCAATTATTTTATGATTGTAATCTAATAAAAATAGAACATTCTTGAGGTAATATTTTCTGTTTAATTATATTCTTATGAAACATTCAGGTCGCTACAATTATTGTTACATTGGGATTACTATTCTTACAAGCAGTAGAAGGTAGAAGAGAGAAGATTGAGGATGTGGTTACGTACTCCGCCATTAACTGCCGGAAGCACAGTGCTCTTTTGCGCTGGCGATGGGAAAACGCTGAACACAAAGGCCTTCAAAGATGCAGTTGATAGACTAAGCCGGTATGCATCGGATAGTGGAGCACAGCTAATTGTGCCTCCCGGAAAATGGCTTACCGGGAGCTTTAACCTCACTAGTCACTTTACCCTTTTCCTCCATAAGGATGCGGTTATTCTTGGGTCTCAGGTTTGATTTCTGGCCCTTTTGGTTCTTATTCAATTAATTCCTTATTTATATTTCATTAACAATATCTAAGTTTAGTTTTTTTTTTAAGAGCACAAAATAGATAGAAATAACAATTAATGGCACTAAAACAAACATATGATTCATTCTTCTACAAATCAATGACTTGCAACACCAAATTAGTTTGTTGCTGTATTCAGGCTCACAATGCAACAAAACATAAATTTTCGTTGTATTGCGAGAGGAACATTAACCTAGAAGTTCTATGTAATTAGTTGACCCAAAGGGCTGATGAAATGTTACATTTTGTAAGTTCCACCCATTAAAAATCTTAATTTGACTACTGAATTCATCCATTTATAAATGAAAATCCTCGAGCATACGCATCATCTTTACTTCACTTCTTTTTCCGCCTCTCTCTTCATAATATTTTTTCAACCTCATGGCATAGTTTGAAGGAGGTTTGTTATATACAATGCATTCTTTCACAAGACGTCTCACAATCTTCAATCCAATAGCATCACCAACAATATTTAGGTTTAATGGTTGTCATTACCTTGAAAGTAGCTCAACTAATTTAAAGGCTAATTTCAATTATAATCTATACATTTATACCTGAGGAGTCTGTCTGATTATGACCAATACAATAGGATGAATCAGAATGGCCTCTTGTTCCAGTTCTGCCTTCATACGGGAGAGGCAGAGACGCCCCTGGTGGAAGGCGTAGCAGTCTCGTCTTCACTGATGTCGTAATTACTGGTATTTAAGCACACCCTAAAATTAATTTGGTTTTGCATCAGTAAATTCTATAATGGTAATGGGTTTCCTTTTGGATTTAGGTAACAATGGCACCATTGATGGACAAGGGGCTCCTTGGTGGGACAACTTCAAAAAGGGTCTTTTGAATGCCAGCAGACCATACTTGATTGAGATTATGTTCTCTAATCAGATCCAAATCTCTAATCTCACTTTGATCAATTCTCCATCTTGGCATGTCCATCCCATTTATAGCAGGTACGTTTGATTTTTTTCGTATATTGAACTATATATATTTGGTACTTATTTGCATGTTGATGTGGATAACATTCTCGTATTATTTGCAGCAACATAACAATCCAGAGCCTCACTATCCTTGCCCCAGTCAACGTTCCCAACACAGATGGGATTAACCCTGATTCATGTTCACAAACTCGTATTGAAGACTATTACATAGTCTCGGGGGATGACTGCATTGCGGTGAAGAGTGGCTGGGATCAGTATGGAATCAAATTCGGCATGCCAACCGAGCATCTTGTTATCAGGAGGCTCACCTGCATTTCACCTAAAAGTGCTACCGTTGCTCTAGGCAGTGAAATGTCCGGTGGAATCAGAGATGTTAGAGTTGAGGATGTCACAGCCATTAACACTGAATCTAGTATTAGGATCAAAACAGCTGAAGGGAGAGGGGCTTAAGTCAAAGACATCTTTGTACGAAGATTAACATTGAACACTATGAAGTACGTTTTTTGGATATCAGGCGCATATGGTTCGCATCCAGACGAGGGATTTGATCCAAAGGCACTTCCTGTGATTCAAAACATCAACTACAGAGACATTGTCGCTGAGAATGTTACCAGGCCAGCACAGTTGGATGGACTTGCTAATGACCCTTTCAAGGGAATTTGCATTTCTAATGTGAGCATCTCATTGACTGCAAAGCCTAAGGAACTGTTGTGGAATTGTACTGATGTTGAGGGCATTACAAGCAATGTGACTCCAAAGGCTTGCGATTTGTTGCCCGAGAAGCAAAAACCAGTAGATTGTGCTTTCCCTGAGGATGAGATAGCCATTGAGGATGTTAAGTTGACGAGTTGTTCTGCTTAAGATTGTGTAGCCAATACAAATGAGAATGTTGATGCTTGAACATACAAAAGTTTTACCAAAACTGTAGTATGAATTCCAATAAATGAATAAAACTAATGAAACTGGCTTTTAAGATATCTTTTCCTTCTTTTTTATTTCTTTCTAATGAGCATAAAATTTACCTCTATTTATTTATTTATTTATTATTATTATTATTATTATTATTATTATTTTACCTCTATACATTTATGCTTGAACGAAATCTGAGTAACAACTACTTTGCTTGCATATCATATCTTACTCTCTTTTTTTGGTCTATTCTCAGATTAAACTTTTCTAAAATTAACCATTACAGTTGACTAAAATGTATGTACAAAATAATGTTACTATTTGTGTCCCTCTTATGTCTTTTCAATCATACAACGTCTGTGTGATAGCAATTTAATTTCCTTTCTAGACAGAATACAACACAAATCAATTTCTTGCTCTATAAAGTATCTTCCTCTTTCTCAACAAAATGTACAATTTTCCTTTTACATTATCAAGACGATATCATGGACTTAAAATCATCAGCAATGTCCCATGTATGTACATAATTTATTAATCCCTAAATTCATAATTATCTTTATGTTGCAATTTTTATGCTTGATTCTGGTCTGAATCACATCCAGATATTTGAACATTAATGTTCTTGAGAATTAATGTATTGTCTTTTTTTTTTTTTCCCTGCAATTTTGGAAAAATTACAGGCTGCTGCAATCATTGTTATACTTGGATTACTATTCCTACAAGCGGCAGAATGTAGAAACGTGAAGAAGATTAAGGATGGGCTTACGTACTCTGCCATCAAATGCCGGAAGCACAGTGCTCTTTTGACTGATTTCGGAGCCGTTGGCGATGGAAAAACGTTAAACACAAAGGCTTTCAAAGCTGCAGTTGATCATCTAAGCAAGTCCGCATCGGAAGGCGGAGCACAGCTCATTGTGCCTCCCGGGAAATGGCTTACCGGGAGCTTCAACCTCACTAGCCATTTTACCCTTTTCCTCCATAAGGATGCTATAATTCTTGGGACTCAGGTTTCATTTCTGGCTCTTTTGGTGCTTGATTAATTTCTTGTGTGTGTGTGTGTGTGTTTTTTAACCGTAGAAAGTTTGGTATATAGTTGATTGTAATTTGCATACTAATTTGGGCTTATTCGCATGAAACTAGCTAATTTAGGCTGATCGTAATCAAAATCACTGAAGTCTGAGAATATGAGGAGTCTAACAAAATGAAATTCTCGATCCCTCTGTTTGTTTCTAAGGTTCTATTTTCTTTGATTAGTATGGTATAAAAAACTCATGACGATTAATACGAATAATTGATGTACGTAGCAACTTCAATGATAAAAATTAAACAACTGTAGTAAGCTAAAAACATTGCAATATTACTACATTTCATTCCATGGAGTTTAATGACCCCATCTTTTGATGAGCATTATTTTTCAAATGAGTTATCTTTCCATCTTAAAGTTGACCATTTTAATGACAGGATGAGTCAGAGTGGCCTATTCTTCCTGTACTGCCTTCGTATGGGAGAGGTAGAGATGCCCCCAATGGAAGGTTTAGCAGTCTCATCTTTGGAACAAACCTAACCGACGTTATAATTACTGGTAGTTAACCACATATTTTACCAATCTGGTTTTGCATAATTGTTTTACCTCCATATTGAGTCAATAATCATTGTTAATGGGTTTCCTTGGGTCTTAGGTAACAATGGCACCATTGATGGCCAAGGTGCTCCTTGGTGGGACAAGTTCCACAAGGGTCTTTTGAATGTGACTCGTCCATACTTGATTGAGATTATGTACTCTAATCAGATCCAAATCTCTAATCTCACTCTGATCAATTCTCCATCTTGGCATGTCCACCCCATTTACAGCAGGTTTTTGACCTTTTCGTCTCCTCAATTATATATATTTCTACTTCTTTGTGTATCATTTTGCGATAACAATGTAGTATTAATCTGCAGCCATATAACAATCCAAGGGATTACTATCCTTGCACCAGTTGACGTTCCTAACACAGATGGGATTAACCCAGACTCGTGTTCACAACTTCGAATCGAAGACTGTTACATAGTATCCGGGGATGACTGCATTGCAGTGAAGAGTGGATGGGATCAGTATGGAATCAAAGTTGGAATGCCGACAGAGCATGTTGTGATCAGGAGGCTCACCTGCATTTCACCTAAAAGTGCCACCGTTGCCCTAGGCAGTGAAATGTCCGGAGGAATCAGAGACGTTAGAGTTGAGGACATCACAGCTATAAACACCGAATCCAGCATTAGGATCAAAACAGCTGTTGGAAGAGGGGCTTATGTCAAAGACATCTATGCAAGAAGAGTGACCTTGAAGACAATGAAATATGTTTTTTGGATGACAGGCGCTTATGGTTCGCATCCGAACGATGATTTTGATCCAAAGGCACTTCCTGTGATTCAAAACATCAACTATAAAGATTTTGTGGCTGAGAATGTTACCATTCCAGCACAATTAGATGGAATTTCTAATGACCCTTTCAAGGGAATTTGCATGTCTAATGTTTCTATCTCACTTTCTGCTAATCCTACGAAACTTCTGTGGAATTGTACTGGTATTGAGGGAATTACGAGCAATGTGACTCCGAAGGCATGTGATTTGCTGATCCAGCAGCAAAAATCAGTCGATTGTGCTTTCCCTGAGGATAAGTTAGCCATTGAAGGGGTTAACTTGACGACTTGTTTTGCAGGTTTTGCCTAGGATTGTATTTTATTTAAATGAGAAATTTGATGTTTTAGCATCATAAGTATTCACAGTAATTTTTTCAGTTTTTATTTTTTCATGAAGTAACGTAGGAGAAGTACTATGAAATCGCATCATGTACTTTTACTCCATCACTGTAAATATAGCACTTCTTTTTATGTAAGCATCCTGTAGTGGCCGGATAAACGGAGGTTGTATTAATTAGTGTTGATAGACCAAGTTTAAGATTGAGCGAAAGTTTGAGCTTATTGGGTTTGAATCACCTCTTCACTTGCCCATGCAAAGAATTGAGTTGCTGGATTTTGAGGTTTGAACGAAACTCAGAATCACCAACAACCAAAGATCTACCACACACCCCAATCTTTCAAATTCGTCCTCAATCCCATATAGTTCATTCGATATTCGAACCGAGGAAAAAGAGACTATCTAGGTAGATGAACTAGATAGTACTTACCAATACCAATTGACATATAGAAAATTGAGTCTATACTTGTAAAATGTTCTAGCTAGCTAGGAAGACCTCAACTGCATAGATTAATGGCCGGGTACGTAGGAGTAACATAACTTGTTTCAAATTGACCAATATATACCTTGATGAACCATGAAAACTCTCATTGGAACTGGTTGATAGATTATTAGTTGAACTTCAGTGCAGTTTCTCGTAGCTCGTAGCGGGATTACTGCTGCTTTCCTTTAATGCATCTTCATCGTTCTTGCAGAAGCTCCCTTGAAGGCAAAGATGATGAGCAGTCTCTAGATTTCTTAAGCCATCGATCCTACACATGATGGACAATGATATAAAAATCAGCAGTAGGAGAGAATAACAGATAGAATGTGAATGCAAATAGAAAAGGGAAAAGTTGTTGATCATACGTCGCGCATTAGCAAGTCACGGGGCTCAAGCATGTGAAGAACTTCTCCCATTCTAGGCCTATCTTCTAAATCAGGATCAGAGCAACGAAGAGCAACCAGAAGGACCCTTTTGAGTTCTTTTGAAGATGGCTTCTCTGGCAACTTAGGATCAACTACATAAGCAGTTCTTTGACTGGCAACCATGGACTTTAACCAGTCTACCAGATATGGCTGCAAAAAAGGAGTCACATTATTTGTTTTAGAGTTCCAACAACAAATGCACCTAAAATGGTTCAAACCTACGAGTTCATACCTGGGCTTGAGTGCGGTCAATAGGAGCCCTGCCACAAATTATCTCCATAATTAGTATTCCGAAGCTATAAACATCCGACTTCTCATTAAAATCACCAGTGGCAGCATATTCCGGGGCAACACAACTGGACATTCATGCAATTTTAGAATGAGAAGAAAATTAGCTAGACTGATTCCCTATGCTCGAACAGTGAAATGATCAAACATATATGTTTTGCTTGGGAGCAAAGAAACTGACCCTAACGATTCCATTATGGTGATTCCCCACGCCGGACTGTATAGCTTAGCAAGACCAAAATCAGAAATCTTTGGATCCCATTGGTGATCAAGCAGTACATTGCTAGATATTAGGCTTCTATGGAAAATTTTTGGTTCAATATCCTCATGAAGGTAGGCCAATCTGCAGAAACATATACATTTCACTTCAGAGTATCTGAGTTAGAATTCATCATATGCAACAAAATTAGAGAAATGAGATCTCACCCTTTTGCTATTCCATGGATTATTTTCATCCGAATATCCCATGTTAGAGGGCTGACGCTTCTTGAACATTCATGAAGCCAATGGTGCAGACTTTTGTTATCTACATACTCATGCACAAGCAATCTAGTATCAAAGAAAATTGAATTAGGCCTTTGATCATCTAATCAAAATCTGAACTCCACAACTTGAAAAATCGATACCTGTAAGCTCTTTCGATTCTGTATCCAAGCATCTTGACAAGATTTTTGTGTCTCACATGCCCAATCGCCTCCATTTCTGCTATGAAGTCATCCTCATGGCAACTATTTTACATCAGATACATAATCTAGCAATCTACCATTTACCAAATAGAGTGAGTGAATAAACAGGTACCTGTCACTCACAAGCCTCTTCACTGCCACACGAATATTATCAAACAGAATACCATGATATACAACGCCATAGTCTCCATTGCCAATCAGATTTTCTCTACCAAACCCATTTGTTGCTGCCTCAAGTTCCCTTAGAGAAAACTTGTCACCCCTCCACACATCTTTAACCACTGAAGAGTACCTAGATTCTGATTCACTCACCTTAGTACTGGTCGGGGTTATCCCACAGGCGCCAGTAGAGGACAGCTGATCAGAGAGCACAGTTTGCCTCTCCTTCCCATTGGTCATCTCAATTTCGGACATGTTAAGCGAAAGCAGCCTCCCATCAAGGGATGAGTGGCCATAAGCAATGTGAGGGACGTTGGAAGCAATGGGATTTTGTACATACAAATGGGAATTGTAGGACTTTCGGTGCCGGCGGTACCGGATGATATAGATCACCAAGACAATGACAATCACCAGAAGGGTGAATAGAACAGTGAGGGTTACAAGCAGAACCCATAACTTGGCACCAAACAATGAGGTTGGCTTCATGAGCTTTTGCTTTAGAGACGATGTAGTGGAAGACATGGTTTCAGAGAGATGAAGAAGCTTATCAGATAGCAGAGTCATGACTCATTTGGGTCTTCCAGCAGAAAGAGCTATAACAAAGGGAGTTGGGTTAACAAGTATATATATCAGTTTGGTAAAGTTCAAATCTTCTGAAGTAAACTAACTAACGAGCGAAAGCAGCGGGTAATATCAGCAAGGATTTAGTGTTGAATTCCTTTTTGCAACAACTCAACCAATAGTCTCCTGCCACTTCAAAAACAGCCATTTCTTTTTCTTCTTTTCTTTTATTCCTTTCTTTTGTCTTTTTCCTTTTTGGAAGCTCTGATCTTATGAATTTCAAGCAGAGTTCCATGTGTAAAAGCACAGATGTGTAACAGAAAGAGCTTGAAATTTTCTACTTAATGTCACCGGGGGTCTGGGACTGAGATTTGCAATAACTTTTCACCCGAAAATTTCCAGTAACTTTCAAATTGTTCATTTACTAGCCATTTTAAAGGCATCTATTTCTTGGTTTTTGGTAGTCCATACAACTTACAAGGCAGATCTCTGATCTATGGACCTTTCTCTGTGTAAAGGAGTTCAATTAAATTTAGATGCATGTCCTCCAAAGCCTTACAATGCAGTGACTAGATCTTCAGTCGATAGCAAGCACATGCTTCAATGAAAGAATGTCTGCCGTAGGCATAGCTGCTCAATGGCTCCATCCTTGAACTGTTTCTTTACTGGATGCAGCTTGATCTCATAAAGCTTCGGCCATAGTTTTCCAGTCACTGCCAACACATATGGATTAACAGATAGTTTTTTGGTTAGCCATCAGTACATTGTAAGTCATACACATGAAAGACGCCACAGCCGGAGCTTACCAAAAATACGGTTGGTGTCGCTATCCCATGCAATGCCGTTTAGCACATCGATAGCCTATATAACAGAATTGAAGTTATGATAAGTAAATGGCAGTTCAAGAATTTCGTATTGCCTCAACCTTCAAGGAACCACAGAAAATGCATTGTACATTTCTATATAAGAAAGGCAGTAACGACATAACAAGATAACATATTGGTTTTGGTTCCAGGGCTTACATTATGCAATGTACATTTCTATATAAGAAAGGCAGTAATGACATAACAAGATAACATATTGATTTTGGTTCCGGGGCTTACATTATTTCCAGCAGCTAGTAAACCCTCCCTATAAGGCATAAAATAAATATGTCACTTATGGAAATTCCCAAGAAACTTAAAGAGAACATGATACATCTCGTGATTAGAGAAAGATCTAATTATGTAGAAACTAAATAATGAGAAAGGACTTGAATAGGAGAACCTTAAATTTGGAAGGAGAATCCATCCAAGCACCCTACCATCATCCTGTGAGATTCTAGCAATGCAGTCTGTCTAATAGTGAGAATACATAACTTTCAGAAACCAATCGAAGCCAATATAAAGCACATTATCAGGTAATCAAAATTGATGTTTCTAGTATCCATATGTAGCAATCAAAACAGATAAAAGCATTTGACATGGATTTATCAGGTAATGTGAAATGAGTCACCTGATAAACATTTGCCCAAACTTCGCCTTTTATAAACTCCAACTCATTGAGGTTGTGCACTTCATGATCTTTGTATTTGACTACGTGTTTGTCTATAACTGCATGAAATATGACACAACTAAATCAAAAACATTAATTCCCAACAAAATGACATATAACTGCATTGGAGGGGAAATATAATTATCAGATTTAGGTCAAGAATAAATTCAATGACTATCACCTATAACAACAGAAGCATGAATACAAAGGATATGGCACAATGATAACATTTATAAAAACCACCAGAGAAAAAAAGAACAGAGTGGAAACCAAAAACAGACAGAAACACAGTACATACGTACACACAAAGTAGGGAAATATGGAGGAAGGGTCATATGCAAAAGAAACCTTTCAATGTTTGAGGGTCAATCTTGTACAACACGGACGAGCCATCACTTCCAAATAACACTTTTCCATCAGTAGCCAGTCCCCAACCATCTTGCATTTGATGAGTGAACTTTTCAGACTGTATTTTGACCAAAAACGGAGCAAGTTAATATGGATCGGGAGCCACATTTCATTGGAGCTTCAATTCTCAATTTAGGTTCAATTCTGAGAAGAATAGATTAAATCTGATAAACTTTAGCCTGAGGATATAATCTATATTTACGATTTCAAACCATGCAAAAGTAAAGCCATATAATAACACTATTTAAACTCAACTATATCTTTCCTGTAATTCCTTTTACATCAGCTTAAGGTAAAACAGGACAATATAACAACATAAATTTATTTTGAAAGGAGTAAAGGAAAAGCACAAACTTTGCTTAAATCATTTCGGTCATATTTGAAACCAGTTTTCGTCAACCAAGTTACTTGGAATAGCCTACAAAAGAACATGCAAATTACTCCATTAGCATTTGCAGACTTTCTAGATGTCAGTGGTATCATAAACATGGAATCAAGGATCAGCTTTAATTTAACTGTTAACTGAATCAACAAAAAGCATAAGTCAAAGTATTTTTTCTTACTGACCTTTCACCGAGAAGAGTTAATCCCTCCCCAAAATATCTAGAATCCATCTCCTGAAGAACCTCAACCTGTACATACGAATAACAATCATTGATTCAGACACATATCAATTGAACTTGCTAGTTTGGTAATTATGCATCAAAAGGATCACTCAATACGAAGCAGCAACGATACATGTATGAAAACCAAAAAGAAAGAACCTTTACCTTCCCTGTTTGAATATCAACCTTACGCACTGATGACTGAAACACACACACAGAAATAAAAGGTTAAGGATTGAATCAGAGAAATTAAAATGCTTTAAGCAAACACAAAAGGCCAAACTCACCCGGCCATAAAGGCCAGTGGACTCAAATAAGCTCCCATTTCCAGCATAAAGAAGCCCCTGAGAAAACAAAACACCCCAATAAACCCTAAACCCTTACTAACAACACCCACAAAAAAAAAAAAAAAATCAATCCAATTTGAACCCTCAAACATTGATCCCAAATTCAAATCTTGAGTCATGGAGATCTCACCTGGGTGAAGGCATTGGGATCATGAGGGAACTCATTGACGACCTCGATCGAATAAGTTCCGGTAAACACGGTGCTGTAACCAACTGTGCTAAAAATGTTCGACGAAATGCCCAAGAGAACAAAAGCGGCGATAATGAGAAATATGAGGAGAATCAGAGAGGTGTTTTTGTAGAATTTGGGCGAACTAGGCCGGGTTGCCATCGCAGTGCGGGGTTTGGGGTCTGAGGATCGCTTATTGAGCCTCTTGCGAAGCGGTCCAGTGGCCATGGTGCGGAGGCTTAGTCATGGGTCGGTCAGGGTTTTGGGGCTGCGAGCTGATTTGCAGAAATGGCGCTAAGCTGCTCCCGGGTAGGGGTGGGGTGGTTCTCCATGTTGACTTGGACCGTTTGGAGTTGCCAAAAGTTGAGTAAATATTACGTTACAATTTTTTATTTTTTTAATTAGGGGTACTGTAGCAAGTTATGACGATTGTCAGTTAATTACACACTCAGAAAATTAGAAAAATAATTTTTTAGGACCCAATATTTAAATTGTCTAATATATATCTCAGGAGGAAAAAGAAATTGAGAGCTCAACCCACACAATATCAAGGCATGATAAATCTACATAAAAGAATAAATATGGTTTGAGACATTTGAAGATGTTGAGGAACACTCCTCACATGTTAAATATCGTTAATATTTTTGAAATTTTGAAATGTCATAAGCTCATTGCATATGATTTTCAAAAAATATTCTAATTGACAGACAGCAGAATCTGAAATGATTTAATTTTTTAATGAATTTCTTGTTTTCCAATTTTGAAAAATTTGTACACAATAATTGAGTCGGAGATTTTTGAGTTTCATAAATTTTTAAGAATCGTTTAAAAATTATAATATGCTTGGGCCCTGTTTCAATCCTGACACTGCTATTGGGCCATGGATGTAAAGTTCTACAAGGAGGATGATACTAGCATTTGGGCTGACAGGCCCGTTTGTAAGTAACGGACTAACCGCTTCTCCTCGACTGCGTCAACAACCACGTGCGAGCCCTCACACCTTTTGTGCCGTCCGTTATAAAACTGTCATGAACATTCCAGACCGACTTAGTTGTGCGAACCTTCTCGACTCGGGCCCATTACGACGCCGTTTACCAAAACCCGCGGGAAAAAAACAAATACGAGAAAGTAGTGGAAGAGTCCAGAACCACACTCACGCCTTGGTTTCCTCTTCCCCTATATAAAGGAGCTCACACTTTTCTCCTCTCTCTATCAGGATCAGAAATCAAAAGCTCTCTGAAAACCCTAAATCCCAATTTCAAGCTCTCCAAATTTTCGCTCTCTAAATCGCCGAGCAAACCTTTTTGCGCTTTCTAATTCTCCGAGCAAACCTACAATGGCGGATGTTAAGATGGCTGATGCTGAGACGTTTGCATTCCAGGCCGAGATCAACCAGCTTCTGAGCTTGATCATCAATACGTTTTACAGCAACAAGGAGATTTTCCTTCGCGAGCTCATCAGCAATTCATCTGATGTAAGTCTTCAATCTCGTTTCTCTGATGTTACAATGCAGAGATTTGGTTTGGGAAGTTGAAATTTTTGAACTGAGATTTGGAGGTTTTGAGAGACTGATGGTGGTTTTGGTTGTGATGTGTTTAGGCTTTGGACAAGATTAGATTCGAGAGTCTTACGGATAAGAGCAAGCTTGATTCACAGCCGGAGCTGTTCATCAGGATTGTTCCGGATAAGACCAACAATACTCTCTCCATTATTGATAGCGGGATCGGCATGACCAAAGCAGGTAATTAAAATCATTTTGATTTCTTTTCGTTATGATCGTGTTTGGTTTGTGAGAAAATGCATGATTGGAGAAGATGTTTATGTGTTAATTGTGCTGTTATGATGCATTGTTGTGAAAATATGTGATTGAGATTGACAAAGAGGGATTAATCATAAAGTGAAATCTGTTGTTGAAATTATCCATTGAATGATTGATCTGGGTAGATGATGATATGAAGAACTAAAACTAGACTATAATTTCTT
Source organism: Rosa persica (assembly GCA_025331145.1). Classification (NCBI taxonomy): domain Eukaryota; kingdom Viridiplantae; phylum Streptophyta; class Magnoliopsida; order Rosales; family Rosaceae; genus Rosa; species Rosa persica. The sequence continues at coordinate 42,717,289 of WFKR01000001.1, forward strand.
CTTTAGTCACTGAATCTGCAATTTGGTTTCTAGCTCTTCGGTTATGTTGTATCTGTTATGCACTCTGTTTTAATCCCTCTGGTCTTCTTAGCATTTATTTCTAGACCAAAAAGAAAGATTAGACTATAGCATTTTTCTGATTGTGTTGGTGCACAGTCAATCTAATTCAAAGTAATCGAGAGAAACAAAATGATGGTTTGATGATATAACTGCACTGATGATTTTATTTATCAATGTAGCGAGCGAAAGATCTAACTGAAGTATGTGTCGTGTGTGTAGATTTGGTGAACAACTTGGGCACAATTGCAAGGTCTGGAACCAAGGAGTTTATGGAAGCTTTGGCTTCTGGAGTGTCTGATGTGAGCATGATTGGACAGTTTGGTGTTGGTTTCTATTCGGCTTATCTTGTTGCGGAGAAGGTCATTGTGACTACAAAGCACAATGATGATGAGCAATACGTCTGGGAGTCCCAGGCGGGTGGTTCATTCACTGTGACAAGGGATGTCAATGGCGAGCAGCTTGGCAGGGGAACAAAGATTACCCTCTTCCTCAAGGAGGACCAGGTAAACATCTAAGACCATCAGTTTGTTTCCTTTGAAATGGTTCCATGTGACTGAATGGTTTTCTTATTGAATGTTTATTTTGTCATTGAGCAGTTGGAATACTTGGAAGAGAGGAGGATCAAAGACCTTGTGAAGAAGCATTCCGAATTTATCAGCTATCCCATCTACTTGTGGACTGAGAAGACAACCGAAAAGGAGATCAGTGATGATGAAGAGGATGAACCCAAGAAGGAAGAAGAAGGAGATATTGAGGAAGTTGATGAGGACAAGGAGAAAGAAGGGAAGAAGAAGAAGAAGATCAAGGAAGTTTCTCATGAGTGGGAACTCATCAACAAGCAGAAACCAATCTGGCTGCGCAAGCCTGAGGAAATCACCAAGGACGAATATGCCTCATTCTACAAGAGCTTGACCAATGATTGGGAGGAACACCTTGCTGTGAAGCATTTCTCTGTGGAAGGGCAGCTTGAATTCAAAGCCATCCTGTTTGTTCCAAAGAGAGCTCCATTCGACCTATTTGATACCAGGAAGAAGATGAACAACATTAAGCTATATGTCAGGAGGGTGTTCATTATGGACAATTGCGAGGAGCTCATTCCGGAGTACCTTGGATTTGTTAAAGGTGTTGTGGACTCGGATGATTTGCCACTTAACATTTCTCGTGAGATGCTTCAACAGAATAAGATTTTGAAGGTGATCAGGAAGAACCTTGTGAAGAAGTGCATTGAGATGTTCAATGAGATTGCTGAAAACAAAGAGGATTACGCTAAGTTTTATGAGGCATTCTCGAAGAACTTGAAGTTGGGGATTCATGAGGACAGCCAGAACAGAGCCAAGTTGGCTGACCTTCTCCGATACCACTCCACCAAGAGTGGTGATGATCTCACAAGCTTGAAGGACTACGTAACCAGAATGAAGGAGGGCCAGAAGGACATCTACTACATTACTGGTGAGAGCAAGAAGGCAGTGGAGAATTCGCCATTCTTGGAACGCCTCAAGAAGAAGGGATATGAAGTTCTTTTCATGGTGGATGCTATTGACGAATACGCTGTGGGACAATTGAAGGAGTATGATGGGAAGAAGCTTGTGTCTGCTACAAAGGAAGGTCTGAAGCTCGATGATGAAACTGAGGAAGAGAAGAAGAAGAAAGAGGAGAAGAAGAAGTCTTTTGAGAATCTTTGCAAGACAATCAAAGACATTTTGGGAGACAGGGTTGAGAAGGTGGTTGTGTCTGATAGAATTGTCGACTCACCTTGCTGCTTGGTCACTGGTGAATATGGCTGGAGTGCAAACATGGAGAGGATTATGAAGGCTCAGGCACTCAGGGACAACAGCATGGGTGCCTACATGTCCAGCAAGAAGACCATGGAAATCAATCCTGACAATGGCATCATGGAGGAGCTGAGGAAGAGAGCCGAAGCTGACAAAAACGACAAGTCCGTCAAGGACCTTGTGCTGCTGCTGTTTGAGACGGCTCTTTTGACATCTGGATTCAGCCTAGAAGAGCCGAACACTTTTGCCTCGAGAATTCACAGGATGCTGAAGCTGGGGCTTAGCATCGAAGAAGATGAGACTGTTGAGGATGCGGACATGCCTGAGTTGGAGGATGCGGCTGAGGAGAGCAAAATGGAGGAGGTGGACTAAGCTGCCTCTGGGTTTGTGGAGTGGTCTGAGCTTGTGGATATTTCCTACAGTTGAGTAGTTGTGCGAGTCTGTTTGTGTCACAGGTTTTGGGGAAGGTCGTCCTTGGTGACCTTCTATTGGTGTCTTATGTTTTTATGTTTCGCAGTATTATGTCATAATATGTGAACTCCCTTACAAATTTGATATAATTTTGGTTCCTCTGTGTCTAATTTCTGTTGTGTTGTAGTATAAATTGTATATATATACCGTATATGTTTATATCATGTAACAAAATACGTAAAAGTATTTAGATAGGTACTTGAGTGTATAATCATAGGTACTTGAGTGTATGAAGATTTATGTAAACATGCTTTACCAAAGGGCAACAAGCATGGCAGAAAATCATCATCAAGATGGTTATCATTTTGAGTTTCTCTTTGAGCATTCACACTTCAATGTAATCCTATAAATACCCCCTTTGTATGAGATGAATAAACACATTGAAATCCCCATTCTCTCTGAAATTTTACTCTCTTATTTTGTTTATCAATTCCTCTAGTTCTTAAACACGTTATCAGCACGAAGTTGCTCTAGAATTAGAATCGAAAAATTGACGAAAGAAGAGTTCTTCATCGATAGAGGTCATTTTTCAAAACCTACAAAAAATCCCCAAACCCTAGCTCAGATTAAAGCCCTTGATTCCAGGAGCCCGGAACCGGTCTCAGATTCACCGGAAACGGCCTGAACCGGCCGCCGGAAGCCGAAAAACCGAACCGGACCGCTGCCGAGAGCTGCCGAGGTGCTGCCGAGACCTGTCGAGCAGCTGCCGAGACCTGCGCAGCAGCTGCCGAGGTGCTGCCGAGGTGCTGCCGAGACCTGCCGAGGTGCTGCCGAGAGCTGCGCAGCAGCTGCCGAGGTGCTGCCGAGTCCTGCCGAGACCTGCCGAGACCTGCCGAGAGAGCTGCGCAGCAGCTGCCGAGAAGCTGCCGAGAGCCCTGCGCAGCAGCTGCCGAGAAGCTGCCGAGGCCCTGCGCAGCAGCAGCCGAGACGCTGCCGAGGCCCCTGCGCAGCAGCTGCCGAGACGCTGCGCAGCAGCTGCCGAGCAGCTGTCGACACATCTGTCGACAGATTTGCGCGGCGACTTTCCGACGACTTTTTCGACACTTTTTCGACACTTTTCCGGCGACTTTTCCGGCGACTTTTTGGACGATTTTTCTCGACTTTTTCCAACGATCTTTCCGGTCAACTCCGATAATTTTTCCGGTCAAAAATTTCCGGCAACACTATTCCAAGGTATTCTTTACTAAAAGTTCCCGTTTTTGAGTTTTTATTTATTTTCTCTCCTTTTTTCCTTTTTCTCGGGAACTTACAATCAAAAGCGGAATTAGAGCAATTCACGCCAAATGAACTAAGAGTGTTCACAATGATTCTTGGAAATTGATTTCTTGGTAGCATAGCTCGGAAATCTTATTATTTTTCGTGGAAGTTTTAACTCCGAAACTAATATTTTCTTCTTATCTTCAAGGATGTCGAATGAACCTAGACTCGATTTTCAAATCCTTGACTCAACAGGTTCGGAGTACCATAGCTGGAAAACCGACGTTGAGAACCATCTCACATCCAAGGGGATATTGCCCATCATCCATGAACCAAATCCGGCTCTTGTGTTCCCTCGATCACCCAAGAAGCATGCAGAAGCAATCATCTTGATGCGACGTCATATGGACAAAGCACTCAGGCTAGAGTACATGTCCATCAAAGATGCAAAGGATTTATGGGAAGCACTAGAAGAGCGCTTTAACAATATCCAAGATTCTCTCCTCCCTGACTTGAAGGTTCAGTGGAACGATGTACGCTTCTCAGACTTCAAGTCTATTGCTGAGTACAATTCAGAAGCTCTTCGTCTTAAATCCATGTTGAGGTTCTGTCAAAGACCCCTCACAGAAGAAGAGCTAATTGAGAAAACTCTCTCCACCTTCCCTGTTGCAGCAATTTTGCTATCAAAGCAGTATCGCACTGAAGTAAATGCTGGACGAATTACGAGGTTCAATGAACTCATAAATATTTTGTCGGTAGCCGAAAAGCACGACAACATTCTTGTAAAGAATTATAATTCAAGACCCATTGGAACCAAGAGCGTTCGTGAGGCAAATTATAATGCACCCAAAAGAGGGCACAGGGAGCGGTACCCCAGCAATAGGGGACATGTGTACCCTAATAATAGGGGACATGAAGGACGAACAGGTCCATATAACCGCCCCAACAGGGAAGGAAACCGCAACTTTAGAGCGGGCGCACGTGATGGTAACTCCGCACGTGGAAGAGGGAGATATGGCAACACCGGCCGTGGAAATAGCACCATGAACCGTGGAGGTCGCACCATGCGCCGTGGTAGTAGCAGCAACCCTCCTAGGGGATATCCACAACGTGCACAACCTGTACAAACTGTACAACCTGCACAACCTATACCTCAAATGAAGGGAGGGAACCACAATGACATGTGTCATAGATGTGGATCAATCGAGCATTGGTTTAAACAATGTCATGCAAGTACCCAATTAGCTGCACGCTACAAGGAGTACAGGGAAGCAAGAGAGCAAGAAGCTAACCATGCCGAAGATGAAAATAGTGAAGATGTCAATCTCACTGTTGAGGATTTCAAAGCTGTAGATGAAGAGCACGAGGATGCCACAGACTTTGATTAGAATAATCCTCTTTCTATTTTCCAAGAATGGCAAATGTGCCTTAGTAAATAAATAACAATTGTATTAAACTCCTTCTTATGTGGCGTACCCAATGAAGTATGATGTCTAGGAAAGCAATTGAGATCGGGGTATTTAAGCGAGCCTCGCTCCACCAACATCTCTCTACTTTCCTGGTCATATTCCATTGGAATTACCAAACGGATTGAGTGATAGCAATTTGTCTAGAGTTTGATATTTGGAATAGACTTATGAATAACTTTGATGTAATCATTGGCTATTTTCCCATTAATAAAGTATCGCATTCAATGTCATGGACATGTGTTAATATTCCGAACTTTATTCCTTTCAGTATGTTTTCCGGAGAATTGGAATGCCTTCTTGATAGTGGCACCACACATACGATATTGCGACATAGGCAATTATTTTTATGGATGACACCCAGTCGATCCTCAGTAACTACGATGGCAGGACCATCACAATTGATTCATGGTCGAGGACCAGCTCAATTTTTGTTACCAAATGGCACAAATATTAATGTCGCCGAAGCTCTATATGCTCCAAGGGCCGGAAGGACCCTATTAAGCTTTAAAGACATTAGAGCCAATGATTTTCATGTGGAAACACATTGTGAGAATGGACAAGAGTTCCTTTGCATCACCTCTAAAAACTACGGAAATACACGAGTTTTAGAGAAACTTATGTGTCGCTCTAGTGGATTGTATGCAACCACTATTAGAGTTATTGAATCCAACCATGTCATGAATGACAAATTATGGGATCCTGACACATACAAGCTTTGGCACGACCGTTTGGGACATCCAGGTCGTGACATGATGCTCCGTATATTAAAAACTTCACACGGACATCCATTCTTCAAAACGAAAAGAAGTACGAACCAAACATTGGTCCAAAGAGTTACTTCTAAAGTGTATCATTCGTTTTGCAAAGCTTGCTCTTTAGCAAAGGTAGGATCGAGACCATCCTATGCAAAGGACACTAAAGAAAATATACCATTCTTACAAAGAATACAAGGTGATATTTGTGGACCTATCCAACCAACTTGCGGACCATTTAGATATTTTATGGTGTTGGTTGATGCATCGACACGTTGGTCACATGTCATGCTCTTATCCACAAGAAATGCTGCATTTGCTAAACTCCTAGCACAAATCATTAAATTAAGGGCTCACCACCCCGATCATCCTATTAAGTCAATTCGTCTTGACAATGCTGGAGAATTTACATCAAGAACCTTTGATGATTATTGCATGTCCATTGGGATTGAGGTGGAACATCCTGTCCCTCATGTACACACCCAAAATGGACTCGCAGAAGCTGCCATTAAAAGACTTCAAATGGTTGCCAGGGCATTGGTTATGCGCACCAATCTCCCTATTTCTGCTTGGGGCTATGCAATATTACATGCAGCTGTGCTCATTCGTCTGAGACCCACTGCCACCCAACCCTTTTCTGCGTCCCAACTGGTGACTGGGTATGAGCCTAATGTCTCACACTTACGCATCTTTGGGTGTGCAGTCTATGTGCCAATTGCGCCGCCACAGCGCACCAAAATGGGTCCTCAAAGACGCTTAGGCCTTTATGTTGGATATGATACTCCAAGCATTATCCGCTACATAGAACCCTTGACAGGTGATCTATTTACCGCTAGATTTGCGGATTGTCACTTTGATGAGACAGTCTTCCCGTCATTAGGGGGAGACAAGAACATTAATGTTCAACAGAAAAGACAGGAATTGTCGTGGTCTGTCCCCACTTTGTCTCATCTTGATCCCCGAACCACACAGTCTGAAATAGAGGTGCGGAGGATTCTCGATCTTCAGAACGTAGCAGAATCAATGCCTGATGCGTTTTCTGATATCGCTAAAGTGACAAGATCACACATACCTGCTGCAAACGTACCTGCAAGGATTGATGTTCCTAAAAATAAAGGACATGACATCCCCTCTATGGGTGATGCAGTGGCTAGACCCATGGCTCCTGCTAGAAAGCGCGGGAGGCCTATAGGTTCGATGGATTCTCGCCCAAGAAAGAAAGCGAGCTTGACACAAAATAATCCATTAATCATCGATATAAATAATCCATCTCATGAAAAAATTCCGGATTATGGTTATGTCCAAGAGACATCATTGGAGGACGCTCCAATAATAGAACCAATTCCAGAGAATAGAGAGATCTCCATGAATTACACTAGTATACATGTAATTATGGACAGAAATTCTATGGCTATTGATGATGCATTTGCATATCATATTGCAAAAGGAATTATAGAATACGATGATATCGAACCTCGCTCCGTTGAAGAATGCCAACGTAGAGCAGATTGGTCAAAATGGAAAAGTGCGATCCAGACTGAATTGGATTCACTAACAAAGAGACAGGTATTTGGGTCTATAACACTGACACCACCAAATATAAAACCTGTTGGCCATAAATGGGTCTTTGTTAGAAAGCGTAATGAGAAAAATGAGGTTGTTAGATACAAAGCCCGCCTTGTGGCGCAAGGTTTCTCACAACGTCCTGGAATCGACTACGAGGAGACATATTCTCCCGTAATGGACGTTATAACGTTCCGCTACCTTGTCAGTTTGGTAGTTTCCGAAAAACTTGACATGCAGCTCATGGATGTGGTTACAGCATATCTCTATGGGGATCTAGAATCAGAGATATATATGAAGGTTCCAGATGGACTTCAATTACCCAAATCAAGTGGCTCTAAACCACGGAGCGCGTTTTCAATAAAATTAAGACGCTCACTATATGGATTGAAACAATCCGGACGGATGTGGTATAACCGTCTAAGTGACTACTTGATTGGGAAGGGATATGTTAACAATGAAATATGCCCTTGCGTGTTCATTAAGAGAATAAGATCCGGATTTGCAATTGTAGCAGTTTATGTTGATGACATGAACTTAATTGGAACTCTAGATGAGTTAAAAGAAACTGCTACATATTTGAAATCTGAATTTGAGATGAAAGATCTCGGGAAAACACGGTTTTGTCTCGGAATAGAACTCGAGCACCGTAATGATGGGATTATGATCCATCAATCAGCATATACTCAAAAGTTACTAAGGCGCTTTAATGAAGATAAAGCAAAGCCTGTGAGTACTCCCATGATCAACCGTAGTCTTGAGCCCATGAAAGATCCGTTTCGTCCAAGGGATGAGGACGAAGATTTATTAGAAGCTGAAATACCATACCTAAGTGCGATAGGCGCATTATTGTATTTAGCTCAATGCACAAGACCGGATATCTCATTTGCAGTAAACTTGTTAGCTCGACACAGTTCTACACCAACACGCCGCCATTGGATTGGTATAAAGACAATCCTTCGATACCTAAAAGGTACGATCGATATGGGCTTGTTCTATCCCTACAGAGAGAAAAGAAATGTGAGCGCCGGCAACACTATCCATAGTGACCGACGTTCTCCTCCTCCCCTTCATCAAAATGATGTTTTGACGGGTTTTGCTGATGCAGGGTATCTCTCTGACCCTCACAAAGGTCGCTCCCAAACAGGTTATGTCTTTACCATGGGAAACACCGCGATATCTTGGAGATCTACAAAACAGACTCTTGTTGCTACTTCCTCAAATCATGCAGAGATAATTGCACTACATGAAGCCGTGCGTGAGTGCATATGGCTAAGGTCTATAAATAGACACATTCGAGGAACTTGTGGTTTGAAATTCACCACAAATGAACCTACATGCATTTACGAGGACAATGCAGCTTGTATTGAGCAAATGAAATTAGGTTTCATCAAAGGCGACAATACCAAGCATATATCGCCGAAATTCTTCTACAATCAGCAACAGCAAACACTTCTAAATATTGAAGTAAATCAAATCCGATCAGAAGATAATGTAGCTGACTTATTTACTAAGTCACTACCAAAATCCCCTTTCGAGAAACATGTAAGGAGCATCGGATTGAGGAGGATATCCGAACTCCCACAATCTTCAAGAGGAGTCTAAATCAGGGGGAGTATCCAGAAACATACATCACACTCAACGCGCGTTGTGCTCTTTTTCCCTTTCGACCAAGGTTGTTTTTTCCCACAGGGTTTTATTACTTGGCAAGGTTTTTAACGAGGCAACTTCGATGCGCACCATCTACACAATACTATTGAACATGAAATATCCAAGGGGGAGTGTTGTAGTATAAATCGTATATATATATACCGTATATGTCTATATCATGTAACAAAATACGTAAAAGTATTTAGATAGGTACTTGAGTGTATAATCATAGGTACTTGAGTGTATGAAGACTTATGTAAACATGCTTTACCAAAGGGCAACAAGCATGGCAGAAAATCATCATCAAGATGGTTATCATTTTGAGTTTCTCTTTGAGCATTCACACTTCAATGTAATCCTATAAATACCCCCTTTGTATGAGATGAATAAACACATTGAAATCCCCATTCTCTCTGAAATTTTACTCTCCTATTCTGTTTATCAATTCCTCTAGTTCTTAAACATGTTGCTCTTAATTGATTTTCTCTTGGTTCAGTTTATTCTTAGACATGCTTTTTCTTCTTTCGTTGATGGTTTTCAAACAAGAAAGAACATTCGAAAATCAAGCTAACAAGCTCTATACAACCCATGTTAATCATAATCAAGGCACTTTGCCAATGAAATTATATTCTTAATGAGAACTAGAAACAAAATGAAAGCCTAAGAAGGTCGTGTGAACTTTTTTTGTCAGCTAACTTGGGGAGACAGATTTTGGAGTGTTCTCTTTATTTTGTAGATACTGATGCAAGGGTAATGGGGACTGTTGTTCAAATCAAAATGGGGACTGTTGTTCAAAGCAGCCTCCTTGATCGTATCAAAACACGCGTTTTCTAGTGTTGGAGAACCTCCTCCTTCTCTCTAGCCAACCCAGCTTTCAGCTTTCCTCCTCCTCCTCCTCCCCTTTCTTGCCCTAGATCTCTCCGATCTGGATCTTTGGCTTGAAAGTCGGGGGAGATATTTTCCCTCTTCGCGAGGCTTATCCCTACCCTTCTCGTGATAGCTCCCTGCTACCCAGGCGGTAAGTATGTTTTCCCTTTTGTTTTTGCTTTCCTTTCCTTCCCAGATCCCCTCTTCCAACCATTCCTAATCTTTAATTTTCAGCATACCCATCTCTACCATCCCTCCAATCTTCTATTTTCCTCACCCTCCCCACCATCCCTCTACCTTCTCATGTCTTTTCCATCTTTTCTCTCTTCACTATTTTTTCCCTTCTCTTTGTCTCAAATCTTTGATTCCTCATGGTTAAGATGCACATCCTCCTCACCTTGTGGACTCCACTTCACTGATTGCTCCTTGGTCCACCGGAGCTCGGTCGTCGGCGTTATTTGGATTGTCTGTTTTAACTGGTTTTTACCATCCCTGCGCATAAACCCGTTGAATACGGTAGTGCAATAAGGGTCTGCACGGTTTTCGGCCGTCTGTCCCTTCTTTTTCTTTTTTCTTCTGCTTTGGTTACTGTCTTTGTTTATGAGGATGTTTTGTATGGTTTAGAGATTTGGGTTATGGAGATCTTTCGATGGGTTCTCTGCTGCTGTACTTGCATGGGATTGTTTTGGTTGGACTCCAAGTCTTCGTCGGCTGATCGGGTGACGTTTCTGTGTCACCTTTGGGCTTGGCTGGTGGTGGCGACGTCACTACGTCATCTCTCTTCTGGATCTGCACTGTGGTTGAAGATTGTAGGACTATTTGGTTTTGTTTGTTGTTGTTTGTTTGGTTTTTTATTTGGGCCCGTTTTGGGTCTTTTGTTTGTAATGAAGTTCTTGTTTGAATAAAAATCTTTCCATCGCCAAAAAAAAAAAAGCAGCCTCCTTGATTGCCTTCCTGAGCTCATGTGCTTCAATGTAAGCTTTTCTGATCTTTGGATTAGGAGTTGCTCCATTGTCGATCACAGCACATCTAGCATTCCAAATTTCAAATAAAACATAACCAATTTGCAACAAGGCAAGGGTTTGGTCATCATTGAAGAGAGATCATTTGCAACTTTAATCAGCTGAGAGAGTGAAATTGAGAGACGACATATACAAATCATATGAAAACATACTAAACAACAACGAAAGCTCTCGGAAAGTGGAGATAAAGCAAGTAAAAAAAGACCTTGAAAAGGGACTTGCAGATCTCTCTACCATTCTTCTCTGATATGATCTGAAAAGAAAAAAGATACAAGTTACCAAAATTTGTTACGTTTTACGCGTGACACAAAGAGAGAGGAAGAAAGGGAGGGAGAGAAAATGAAATGAGGGAGGTTGGCTGGTTGGCTCACCATAGCTGTAAGGACAGAGCAAACCCTAGACCTTGTTTTGATTGCTCTTAAAGCTAAACGGGAGAGGTACTATGGAGCTCTGAAAGTTGTAAACCCCTAGTGAAGAGTAAGCCCTAAACCCGACTAAGAAAAGAGCACTTTAGGTTTTGGGCTATGAAGTAGTCAATTTCGGAATTATTTGATAATATTTATACAACTCTAAAGGCGTGTTTGGATAATCAAAAGTTATAAAACTGTAGTGAAAAGTGTGACCGATTATGGAGTATAGGGAATGTGGAAGACGTACCGTAGTGGGCCGGTGTGATTTAAGACAAAAACTGGGAAAATCGCTACTAAGAAAATAACACTTTAAGTTTTCGCCCATGGAAGGGGTCCATTTCAAAAATTATTCAACAATACTTATAAGACTTCAATGAGGCTTTTAGATGATCAAAAGTATCTCTTATAGCGTTTATAAGAGAAGTAAAATTAGGTATAGTACATCCAAATTCATTTATCATTAGGTATAGTTTTTGCATCGAAAAACTTGTGTTATGATCCGATTACAACAAAAATTTTATGAGTAACTACCAACCTAAAACTTGCTACCCATTTTATCATCTACTGATTGTGAATTTATTTGTTATGACATTGACACCAATGAAGGTAAAAAGCAAACAAGGGTTGTTTATGACAAGGGTGAGTCTGTCAAAGATTGAGACTTTTTCCTCTTGGAGAGGAACAATGCCAAGAACAAATATGGAAATGATGTGAAACTTTTCCTCAAAGTACGTCATTGGATCCCTTTTATTTTCCAGATCAAAGAAACGACAACAAGCATGCCTTAAAGTGCCAAAACGTCACCGTTGATTTGGCAAAATCCTTCATGAGCCTCATGAGGTGGAGCAGAAAATAAATTGCTCCAACTGTTCCAGGCAAGTAATTACATGATTTTTTTTTTTTTAATTTTTGGTGCTTCATGGCCTTTTGCAAATTTAGTAGTTTTTACACACAACTTTTAGCAAGGCTAGATTTGATTAAAAAAAATAAAATAATAATAATAATAAAACAATGGCAATGCCTGGAAAAGGAAAAGTGGAAAGAATCAACCAAAAATAGTCATTCTTCCCAATATTGGACAAAGCCAAGACCAATTTGTTAGGGCAAAAATGAAGGAAATCATTCTAGGAAAAGAGAAAATGGATTATTGATTTTAAAGTAGCCTAAAATCACGAGCTGAGCCTCATGAGGTGGAGCAGAAAATAAATTGCTCCAACTGTTCCAGGCAAGTAATTACATGATTTTTTTTTTAATTTTTGGTGCTTCATGGCCTTTTGCAAATTTAGTAGTTTTTACACGCAACTTTTGGCAAGGCTAGATTTGATTAAAAAAATACATTAATAATAATAATAATAATAATAATAAAACAATGGCAATGCCTGGATAAGGAAAAGTGGAAAGAATCAACCAAAAATAGTCATTCTTCCCAATATTGGACAAAGCCAAGACCAATATGTTAGGGCAAAAATGAAGGAAATTATTCTAGGAAAAGAGAAAATGGATTATTGATTTTAAAGTAGCCTAAAATCAAGTGCTATAGGGTTTCAGCTTGTTGTAAGAAGAATATTTAACTAATTATAGAATAACTTTAGAATTATGAAAAACTAATTTTCTGATTATTTCTCGGGTCTTCACTAATAAGATTTCTTGTATCATAAATAATGGAGTTGATGTTCAAACCAAAATACTCTTCCTATTTCACAATTCAAAGATAAACTAAAAGTAAACCAAAGTCAATCAAACACCAACATTAGATACGACATGTTTTCAACATACTTTACTTGATTTCAACAAAATTTTCATATGTTTACAACTGTTATCATTATTAACAGAATGATTAATATTTCCATATTTTAACGCCCACGTCATTTCCGCTGTAACCGATATTCCATCCGAGGCAAACAACTCGAAATACATTGCATGTGTCCTCAGTATCACACACACTAGTTGTGTTTTGGCAATTTATAAATACACATATATGCATGGTTAAAAATCATAAAAACAAAAACTTTCATTCCTTTGTTAGGGACCCCTCACCCAACCAACAAACCCCTGCCACATCATCGACAAGTCAAATCCCCAGACAACTTTATTCCTACGTGGCACCAAATCATTGCTGAAAGCTCGGTTCTGTACGTGACGTACCGCAATCGATTCCACACCGGATTTTCCCTTTCCCCCAAACCAAAACACTGAACGAAATGACAGATATACCCCTCCATTAATTTCCATATAACCTCTAGTTCTGTACTACTCCCAGAGTTCAATTGCTGCTTATGCAGAGTTCAGAGCCAGTAGTATTAACCAGGTCTCGCCTCCATTCCTCTCTCTCTCTCTCTCTCTTTTCTTTTTCTTCCTCCCAATTCTTCAATTTTCTCTCTCCTCCAAACCCTAGCGACTCTCCGTTCAATTTTCCGAGCACTCTTTCTTAGAATGCTGGAGCTTCTTCTTCGATTCCGTCATCGCTGTAACTCTCTCTCTCTCTCTCTCTCTGCTGCTCTGTTTTTCTTCTTTTTTCTTTTTCTGTTTTGTTCTGATGCTCTAGCATTGCGTCTGGTATCACTGACTGTGATGATTTCGTCGTGTACAGGTCTTGATCTTCTTGATTTCGTGACGTTTTTGCAGGTGATTTGAAGTGGAGTTGTTGAAAACTTGAAATGACGGTTTTCTCCGGCGAAATGAGCTCGGAAAGCGACGATCGGAGTGTTCTTGCTCCGTCGGAAACGAACGCACAAGGACTCTCCAAGTAAGCTTTCTGTTACTTTCTAAGCATTTTTGTATTATTATAATCTGATACTCTGTTAATCTTTTCTTTGTTAAATATAATAATGAATATAATACACTTCATATTATTATTTCAAGGAAATGGATAATGGATATAGTAAAAATTGGCTAAAATGTTGCTATTGTCGTTAATTTGCGGCCTAATCAGCTCATAATTAGTGTCTGGCCTTTGGGATTATTTTTCTACTTTTTGTTAATTTTTTTATTTATTTCAGACGGTCAAGAATCAGATATACAAGGGCGTTTCTAGTCTCGTTAGCGAATTTGAGTACAGAAAAAGGATTACCTAGAGCAATTGAACCTTCAGTTTTATGGTATGGTAAGCTTAAACAGTGTACATATATATTTCCATATGAAATTTTGAAAAACATTGCTCTTTGGTTTTTAATTTGATGATTGTGATGGAACAGTGAACTTGATTTTCTATTGGACCGGCCATTGCAAGCTTCTTCTGAAGCAGGTGAGTTTTTCTAATTGTCTCTGGAGAATACTGTTGCATTTTTTATTCAGTTATAGATGAATGTTTTAAATTGATCCCAAAAATACAAATTAGTAATACTTATGGACCGTCTATCCATTCATATATTGATACAGATTGTGAGAGTTGTCATGAGAACCTACATAAAGGTCTGCTCAGTTCTGAGAATGTTGGACTTCTGGGACCTTGTTCTTTACTGGGAGTCCATGGTGACATTGCTGATGCTTCTTCTCCCAAGATTGAAGATAGTATTCTGCCTCTACTCCATAAGAGCAAAGAACCATATCGGCCTCCACGCCTTTTTAAGGTCCATGCTGATACTTTCTTGTTCTATTTGGCATTACTGCACTAAAGCAGCCAACATCTGAATTCTGTATTAAAGTATTTGCTCATTGCTCTTTCTGTGTTTAAGTTATCTGATCAATACTCCCAAATTATATTCTTTCAGGACGAAGTATGGGTTTCTCCCGAGTATCTGAGTAAAAGTGAAGGACAGAAGCAAAACTGGAGACGAGGTATAATCTCCTACCTCTTGCTACTGCATTAGAAATAAAGAAGCTCTCTCTTGTGCTTTCCTGCCTTTTAATATTCTTATTGAGATTGATTGATGACACGCCTCCTAATGCAAATGTGAATTACTGATTCTATCAGATTTTCCTGAGGTGATGAGTGAAGGACAGAAGGAAGCATTCCAAGAGAAGCAAAAGAAAAATTCAAATGAGCATGATGAAAATGTGAAATTTATCATGCCACTGGAGATGCCTGAAAGTGATGAGATAATTGATTCCCTTGGACCACAGGTAATGGCTCATCCTTCACCAATATATTGGTCTAAATTTTGCTTATGGGATTGAATACTGCTTATTAATATTCCATTTTGTCTCACACCTTCCTTTTTTTTTTTTTTTTGCTACCCCACAGCATTCTGAAAGTACCGCAAATCATGCCAAGAGCCCTGCAATTTGTAGTTCTGAATTTGCTCATCAGTTTCCTGCTATAGGTAGAGTAGAAAATGCTGGCTATCCTTTAGTAGCTTACTATTAATGTGCTTTCAACTGAAATGTCTGTGTCTCAGTCCATAAAAGAGTAACTTGCTAAGTTTAGCAGCTGATTATAGGGGGAGGCTAAAGTAATTTGCTTTTTTTCTCCAGAGGAAAAGCCTGCCTACGGCATCTCTTGCACCGAAGGATCTGAATCGATGGCTCATGGCATCTCAAATGAACATTCCAACAAGGCTCCAGACGAGCATTTGAAATCTACTACAGATGAAACCTCCCAGCAATTATATGGATGTAAAATCCCAGCTGTCATTCTAGGAGTTCTTGCATGCATCGGCCTTGAACACATTCTTAAACCAGAGACTAAAGAAATTAGTTGTTCTATGCTCTGGGATGGTTGTGATGCAGAGGACGGCAAGCAAGATTCTGCTAATCATCATGGTTCTCATCACCATCAGTTATTGCCAGAGAAAGGAACTGAACAGAAGGACACGACAGCATCTTCAAAGCTAAATATAGCATCAGATGAGCTCCCTCCCAGTGACAGTATAACTGACAACAAGAAGCTTATATTTTTGAGTCAGGGAAATGCTGGACAGTGTGAAAAGGATCTGACTCGAGAACCATTGTATGGAACAAGTTCCACAAAGGGATTGCAATTGACTGATGCATCTTCTTGCATTCGACAGAGTTCTGTAGGCAGGGCAACAAGGAAAAGTGTTTCAAAAACATGCAGGTTCTTCTTTCCAGTCGCAAACAAGAATCACTTGGCTTCTGCAATTAGCAAATATAAACCCAGCGTGATCAACAGTGAAGACATCGGGTTCTCAAGTTCTACTGATCAAAGCAAGGGAAGGGAAAACCAATCAGTCTCTGATGATTTAAAACTGACATTGACACCTGTCTGCTGCTCTGATGAAAAAGACACTTTGCCCCTCGAACTTTGTTTGCCTGATGAGGACAGCTTAATTACAGTGGATGATTTCAGGATCGTGTCCTACAAGGATATGCTTGAGCGAAATGAAATCAAAGCTGATAGGGTAATGCCAAGTGCACCAGTTGATGGTTCTAGGAAGCCGATGGACACGAAAATTGGAATCAAAGATGAAAAATCTACTCATGTCTACAAAAGTGAAGTACCAGTTTATCAGGGGAAGTCATCTTACCGTGCTTCTCCAGCTCTTATAAATTCTCAAGTGAAAGCCGTTAATCCAAAGTTCAAGCCTCAGAATACATCCAACCAAGCTTTCTCTACGAATGTGCTTCCCACCACTTTCCATCAGTCCCAAGCCAAACCACATCAGCAACTGCAGCAGACACTCTTTACAGGAACGGTTCCAACTACTTTCATGCCGGACCTGTACCCTGTCCAAGCTTTTCCCTGGAACTACCAGATGTCAAGTTATGGATGTGTGCCAGTGCCAACTCCAGGTACGATGCCATAACTACACTGATTAGATAGTCAATTTTTTCGAGCTGTCTATTTGCGATAGTAACTAAGAAGAGGAACTCTCTTTGTGGTGTTTTTCAGGGTTTCAGCCCTATGGCGGGACTAATCTTCTTGGAACTCAGAGCAATGCAGGGACAGGCTATTACCGTGGTTGGCAATAGTTGGGAATTGGTATTAACAACAGCAATAGATTGATTCTATTGTAGATATTATCAACTTTCAGAAGGAATGTAATGTTCTAGGGCTTAAATAGTAGGACAAACTTTCTATGGAAATGTCAAATCTAATCGATGAAATGCAAGTAGGAAATAAAGAGGGGTTAAGAAGCTTTAACCGAGTTCTGGTTCCAACTGTCATTATGTTTACCAAGCAAGCTGCCTTACTATTCAGTATTGGACCTCTTTAATCCACCCACGAAACACTACTCATGGAAAAGGAGGGGGAGGGTGGTGGGGGCGAGCAAACCACAAAAGTAAAGTGGTGCGAAAATCACTTCCCAGCAAATTGAATCAAGTCCATTTCCAGAGTAGAAGCAACCGAAGATATCTAAATCGTCGCACCAACATCAACATGTGAAGCACACTTACTGTGATTAGAAACCGAACGAATACAGAGGAATCCAACATCAACATGTGAAGCACACTTACTGTGATTAGAAACCGAACGAATACAGAGGAACCCAACATCAACATGTGAAGCACACTAACTGTGATTAGCACCCGCCGCTGTACAAAACCACATTAACCTAAAATTTGAACAACTATACACTCCTGCAAAATGTATTGCTTTTCCTTAAAAACACATTACACCATAATACAATAAACTATGAACACTGTAGTCAATGAGCTCACTACAGCTATATAGTAGTGTGCTATATAATGTCAGCACCTATATGGTACCTAAAGCTTTCTGGTAAGTTGCCGTTTTCTTGGTGATTCAGCTGCTGGATGTCAACACCAGTCGTGCGAGATTTGATCTGTAATGCCAGCACCACCAACTGACGAGAAAGAAGCTTCTAACTTGACGACTGGCCACTCAAGCAACATTCTTTTGTTGGTCACTATGAAGGCTTTTACTTGCATCAAGGTGATCTATTGTATCGGCATCCATCTTGTAGGATGAAAGCAACTTTCTCTGGGATCAAACCAGAAATCAGCAATATATTCTTAAAGTGCAAGAAAAGTTAATAATACAGTAGCTCAATGAAACGGAAACTCACATGATCCTCAAAATCAGGACTTGTCAAATTCATGGATAGATTTCTCATCAACAGTAACACCTGCATGGGAGACCAAAATAACATCACAATATGCCCCTTTCAAGTTTATATTGATCCACAAAACTAATTCAATTACAGTGTTCAGTCGTAAACATTTATGGAGGCATCATGAGGCACAAAACTAAGACTTCTGACCAGGCATAGAAAGGATAGATAAACCAACAAAAGAGGAAATAAATACCGTTTCAACATCTATAGGGTCCATCTTCTTCAGTTTCTGCAGATGCCCTGAATTACTAGGGTCAAATACACTGCCAATGAAGCCGTACACTTGACAAAAGTCAGGCAGAACTGCATAAAATAAACAGGTGTCACATACATAAAAAACCAGAATATTTAACTATAAATTGCACTCCCTGGTTAAGGCCACTACACAATAAACAGCACTCTGCAAGGAGATAAAACAGGTAAACATATATTTCCCAAAGCTGCAAGTGTGTCTTGCATATACAAGTCCTAATTCCTTAATCAATCCTATTCTGATATGTGATTCAAATGACTCGTGTAGAAAATAGATAGACATTGTAAACTTTCTCGTGTGTGAAACATTTAGTGAAATCTTGACTACGCTTTCGTTCACATGCTCAACATACATTGGACACCAAGACCACACTAGCAAAGATGTAGCGAGGTGACTGTATTCACTCTACAAAACATGATAATAGAAAACCTACTTATTGATATAGCTGTACTTATATCTTGAAAGCTTGAAATTATTGAGCACCCAAATACATTAAACAGTAATGCGCCCTATCTACGATATTAAATGTTCGATGACATTACTTCTGCGTATGACAATAATATTCCACATTTTGCCATAAATTTATTCCACTTTGAATTGAAAAGAATCCAAAATCAATATTACATATAAGAACCATTTAGGTGACTATTAATTTCAAGAGCAGGAAAAACTTCAAGTATGAAGATTGAAGCCTCACCTCTCAATGGATGGCTATGATTAAGGCTGTGATTCCCTTGATCAGTTGTTTCACTGGCTGGTTGAGCTTTTGGAGTGCTTTCTGCACTATTGCAGCTCGGCCTAGCTGGCCCTGCAAAAACACACCAAACTTTTAGCAGAGGAACAAAGATAAAATGTAGAAAACATATACTACAAAATCAAGTTTTGTAAAAGAAAATGTTCATATACAAGGAGATCAGGTTGCCACTAAGGTCGTCCAATGTACTTGATAATCTCACCTTTGGTCTCATGTGATACGTTGGCTGTTTGCACAGAACTATTAGGCCAAGAAGGGACTACACCACCAGGAATGGGACTAATAAGCACCGATGATGAATCTGGCCTTTGGATGAACCCAGATTCAAGTAAAGCCGACGAAGACTGACATGAACCAGACAGTTGTGGGAGTGGCAGCACTGACAAAAAGACAAAAAAAAAAAGCAGATATGAGTGATAATATTATAGAGTTTACAAAAACTATGATACGTAAAATGAACTATCCGCACCATTTTTTGAGGCTTTCTGAGGGTAGGGGTGAGAAGCTTTCCTTTTCGGCCTAGGTGGAGGTAGATGCTCGCTTGTCCCATTCTTCTGAACCTTCAGGAAATACTTCTGTGCATGACTACGTATCTGCAAAACGAATCCTTCTGGTGAGCATCGGCATTCATTTATCATCTAACATTACAGATTCATAAATAAAACATTAAAGCAAAATGCACCAGTTGGTCATATTCCCTAATTCATTACTCTCTTTGCACTGGAAATGATACGAATGAAGGCAATTCATGAAGGAAGTAACAAAGCTAACCTGTATAACTGTCTTCGACCCGATAAAAGCTTCAATCTTCTTCCAATCCCGATCAAAGCTGAATAAACCATAGCAAAAACAAGCAAATTAGGACATTCAACAACACGAAAAATGTACTTAAAACTCAAACAACATCAACCTCATTCCATATAATATCACAATTATCCCCCTTTCAGCTCAATTCTCCAGTAAAACCTTCATTTCATTACTCTATCCATCAGCAATTTCATTCGTATTCACACATTCTGTTTACAGCAAACACTAAAATTCTCTCCATTTCCATATGTGGTGCAAATGCTGTCTTTCTTCGTTCGAAATATCGCAATTGAACACAATTTGAGAAAAGCAACCAGAAAATTCCAATTCAGAACTAAAATTCAAACTCTACTTCGATCGAAAATCCGCAATTGAACACAATTTGAGCAAAAGAAACCAGAAAACTCCAATTCAGAACTGAAATTCAAACCCTAAGTAATAGAAACGAAACTTACAGCTGAAGAGCTTCGAGGAACTTATCGTGCTCGGGCTCAGTCCAGCTCTCTCTGGACTTGGTAATAGTGTAGGGCTTCCGAATCTTCTTGCTCAGATCCTCCGCCGACGACGACGTCGTCGACGCCGTGGCGACAGAAGCGAATGGCCCGAGTCCGGGTAACGCCATTTCGTTCGGATCCAAGTACAGGCCGTCGGGCGGAGTCGGGTTTTTGGATACCATACAAAAATTGAATCGGAGTCGGGTTTTGGGCTTTTTCCGAACGTGCGAGGAAATTTTGTACATTTTTTGTGCCGGCGGCTTTGAAGGTTATATAGGGACCTGGGTAGTGTTCGCTGAAGCTGGTGGAGGTTTTGTTGGGATACACCAATGGCTGGTCGCCACGTTTGCGATGCCTAATTAATTGACCACAACACTAATTCTAGTGGAGTTATCTTTTGAAGACAATTTGCCCCGTGTATGTTTTAGTAGCACTTTTAACGTCAGAGCCATGAAAATTAATTAATAGTTTGGCTTGTATGTATCGGATTGAAACGTGAATTTAGATTACTTTCAACTAATGTATAGATTAGGACAATTACTCTCGCCACAAGTCTCGAATTGAAATAAGATGTTGCTTTCTATGACTGAACACAAACTTTCAATGTAGACATCATCACTATATTCGTGTAACTATTTTACATGATAAGGAGGTATATTATGACTAATCACTGCACTGCAGACACACGAACCTTCAGTGTTTAATCAACCTAAATCCCTTAAATCTGCTGGTCATATGGTAAAAATGGAGTTCGAACGCTAGATCTGGGGATTCCAACTCGACCAACACACCATACCACGTGATTTATTCGGACTTGATTCAGTTGTCTTAAATTTTTAATCACCTGAACTTTTAATTTTTTTTTTTTGTTAGGCGGTTATAAATTTGATCCTAAAAATTTCTTATGAAATAACCAATTAAAGAATTAATTTTCATATTAATTGTGGGATTAAGTTTGAAATGACTAATACGAAGGACCAGGGAGGAGTTTCCAAGGAGCAAGTGTGCGAAGCAGAGAAGGGGACACATAGCTGTAAAGGGCTTAAGATTATATGGACCAACGGACAACGGTGTCTATCTCGTTCCAATAGTGACTTTTATAAGTGGCCATATACAAGGCCACATGCTAGATTGTTCTAGCACAATAAGGGCCAGATATTTTTCACGGGGCCCCGCCTTGGTTTTGATTTCCATCGAGTATCTTCTTTCGGATCTTTCATGATATTTTTGTTTTTAATATTGGATTTGGAAAACAAATAGAGTTTGAGAACGATGCGTCTATTTAAATTAGGGTGTTTTTGTTATGTGTAATTGCGTGGTTAATATTCAAGATAATGACCCATAACTCCACAAGAGCCGCTATCTTATTTAGCTACTTTAAGTTTATGGTGTACTAGGGTTTCTAATGAATACTATGTTTATTTCTTTAGATGATGGAAGAAAGATTACATGACAAAAAATTTGTGATGAGTAATTTTTATTTTATTTTTTTCATCCTAGAGCGAACAATAATTTTTAGAGTTGATACTTAAAGAACGTCATTCATCGGAAGTGGTCCATAATAATGTTTCAATCTTTAAAATGACCTAAATTGGCACACACATATGTATCAATTTACCAAGGACTGAAAAATCGAATTTTTCGTTGCTATTTCAGCGAAATTTTAGTTTTTTAGAGACCCCAATACTTTTTTTTTTTTTTAATAAAGGGCGGTGTGGCAGCCCTCAAGCCTTGATAACATTGATTAAAGAAACTGTCGAATACAAGGGAGACAATGAGCCTAAACCCCTGATTACAATAAGTAGTTAGAGAACATCCTAAAAACCCCTGATTACAATAAGTAGTTAGAGAACATTCTGAAATATTATCATGAGTCTCTACTGAAAACTCGTACTCAATAAAGCACCAACTAGTAAAGAGTGCTCTACTGACGACTCTATTAGATCGAATGGGTCAGTACCAACAACAGCCACAACTCGGCCACCACTCTCACCTCTATACCAGAGGAAGGATATCAGGCCATGAAAGTCCACAGTGGCCCGTCCGACGACGACTTTCATGGGACGCGCCGTCGGACGGAGCATACTCTCTCTCACAGGCACATGCAGCGCGTTATCTTCTTTCTTTAACTAAGGATGTCCTTCTGAAACTTGAAACTGCAAACAAAAATGATGCGCAGACCAGGAGTCGAACCTTAGTCACTCATGGAGAACACCAGTAACTCAACCATTCATGTAACACATCCAGTTGAGTATTTGTTACATCTTTCAATATAATTAGTGATCACAAGATTATAAATATGTAATCAATAACCAATTTACGATTAATTTTTTTTTTTACCACCAATTCTCAATTTGAAGTACCAATATTTCAAATATTGTAGTTTTGAAGGGAAAAAAAAAAAAGAACATTGTCCTCGAATTTATTTCACAATTCAAGTTTCGTAACTTCATGCTTCGTACCTTTCTCATACTGTTATTTTGGTAATAAAAAATTACTAAGTTTAATATTACTAAGTATACAATTATTTACAATTACTAAGTTTTGGTTTACATAATGTATTTTATTGGTCTAATTAATTATATTCACCATTTCATCTACTATAAAAGTTGAAAAACATTGAGAGTATTAAGTTAAATATCAATAAATGTTAGATTCAGCATATACTACTTCATTTTAAATTATTACAACTCAATATATAATAATGTTTATTCAACATTTTCGTTTGAAATAAAGTAGATAATTGATCAAATAAACATATGTAAAAATTCAATTCAAAATTTCCAAGTTTTTCTTTAAATTTTCACAATTTTTCTCAAATATTTACCGATATCAATATTTCCATTGAAATTTCCATTTTTCGAACTGTCGATATATCCTCGATATTCGATATTTTAGTCCTTGCAATTTACAATGACAACAATTAACCCTTGATAAAAGCTAATACTACGTACTTTGTCATCGAACATACCTACAAGTAACCATAAACTACATTTGAACTGGTTCAAACTTTGGATAATTGCATCCAAACTCTTACTCGTGACCTCAACGATGTTGGTTCTTATCACAATTGCATAAATATTGACATTTGTTATTCTCGAAAGATACGGGTGGTTGAGATATATATATATATATATATATATATATATATATATATATATATATATTTGGTTTCAACTTTAAATACATATAGACGTATCCATCCAGGCATGCATGTTGTTTTGTATAAGTACATGTATTTTGCTTGATCGATCAAGAATAGTCAAACTTAATTTGACCGGTGTCACAGTCACATTGAGTATCAATATACGTACATGTGCAACTAAATTGTTAATTAGATGTCTAATTCATAGCATAAGACCGTCCATAGCTGTAGTTAATTAGGATTTTCTCATTAGAATAACTTAATTACAATGGAGATAATATAAATTAGCATATACTTGTAGACTGAGACTCAAATCTTGTCGAATCAATTCTCAGATCAGGTTAGACTCCATAGAAATCGATCTAGCTTGGCTCATTTTTATATATGAAAGAACAGATCGATTACCTGTTCTTCCATGTTCGAGATGATTAACTATAATTAACCAGGCATGTATTAATCTTATTGGATTTCCCATTCAAATTTAATCACTCTCTAGCTCATAATCAAAGCTCCCATATATGCCTGCATGGATCACGCATGTTACTGAGTACTCAATTGGCTCTAGTAAATGAAGTGAGAATCTTAAAAATGGAGGATATACAATATTATATAACAAAGTAATTAACTACTAGCTATAGTGTTGCAGCAGAAGTAGAATCAAAGCAAAAGATTTAGATATATAAGGCTCTATAGCAGTCGACACTAGGTTCATGAACCATGTGACACTGCCCTTAATTAATATGTAATTAGGCATACAGTAACACTATTATGCGACCACGTACTCTACGACTCTAGGGTACACTCGATCACATAAGTCGCTGCACGTACGTGTACCTATGGGTCAAAACTTCAGAATTTTCTATATTTTCTCAATTAACTTGATCTTTTGAACGAAAAAATTATCACTGAAACGCTCGTAACAAATGAATGATGCGGTTGCCTAAATGGTAAGTGTGCCATTGCGAGACACACATGCATGGTTCTTGCTATTTTGGGCAGCAACTACATCCACATGGTGCGCGCGGGTGCCCTAATGAAACCGAGATGTGTGAAAACAAATAGATCGATGAGGGGCCGAGGCGGAGAGGAGAGGTAGGTACGTGGAAGGTTGGTGCGGAAGGAATTGAATGAGAGACTTCGTCTTTGGTTCTTATGATGATGATTAAGTTAGCTACTACCATGGACAACGAAGACGACGACGACGACTCAACAGACGAGTCAAGACAGAGGTCCCAGTGGCGGCGAAGACGCGCATCCTTTGCTATTGCCTGGAAGGAGGAAATCCATATGATTTGGAATTTTCAAAAGGCCACGAGCTTTAACGGTGACGTCTTACTCTCAGGTCCCCAATATGATATCGTTTTGTGGTGTGAATACGCTGAAAATAAAGTGCACTAGTATCAGAAAATTTAATTTATTTGTCCTTGGGGCCAAAATGGAGCACATGATTTTATTGACCGGAGACTGACTCCAGGACCCTCCCAGTATAAATTGGTCTCGCTACTCCAATCACTTCACCATCTCTCTCTCCCCCTCCCTTTCTGTCACTGTATTTAGCAGCTTCATTATAACTTCTGTTTTTCAGATCTTCCAAATCCAGTGAAAATGAAGGTACTTAGAGATTTTTACTTTGATCTGATTCAAAGCTCTTTCTTCCCTCTAGCTATGTTTATCGTTTGCTTTCTACATAAAATTAAGTTCATGATGGGTGTTTTTGGGTAGGTTCTGATCAGTTTTCTGCAAACTCTATGAAAATCTATGATACCCTTCACCTGTTTGACAATATATAGTCACTGTTTCTGAAATTTCAATTGTTTATTGAAGTTCTAAGTTCAAGTAATGACGGGTATAATCTTTGCTCTATATGCTTTATAAGGTTTGAATCGTTTGATCATAATTTGTTCTAATAGTTTTTTGACTCTGCTTCATGACAGAAAGTTGTGTTGAGGTTGGACGTACACGACGACAGGTCCAAGAAGAAAGCCATGAGGGCAGTCTCAGGGCTTGAAGGTATATATATTCACTAGTCTTTCTCATATTACTCTGTTCTTATCAATGAATTAACCTGATATGCACCAAAGTGTGTTGTGTCTTTCGTGTTGAACAAAATAGAAGATTAGGCGATATTAGCTTCTCATAGCTCCTGTGACCTGTAGCTAATTAGTTTTGTGATGGCAATAATTGAACTTTCAGGGCTAGATTCGATCTCGATGGACATGAAGGACCAGAAGCTGACGGTGACTGGGGACATAGATCCAGTGAACTTGGTAAGCAAGTTGAGGAAGCTATGCCGCACTGAGATAGTATCGGTAGGACCAGCAAAAGAGGAAAAGAAGAAGGAAGAGCCAAAGAAAGAGGAACCCAAAAAGGGTGGGGAGAAGAAGAAAGATCCAAAAGATGAAGTGGCTGAGCTTCTCATGGCCTACGGTGCATGCAACCCACCAATGAGTACGCATTACTATGTGAGAAGTGTGGAGGAGGATCCCAATGCCTGTGTCATCTGCTAATCGAAGGGTAAGGAAAGATTAAAGCCAAGATGAATAATGGTTCAGATGGATAATTTTGATATTGTTCTGAGAAGAGAGAGGCCATATTGTACAGTAGGGGGTGATTTTATATTAATAATTTCTTTTATTTCTTTGCTGTTAATCTTGGAATGGAACTAGAAGAAAAGTGAGCTTATGTTAGTGGCTTCTTTGGTGTAGGACTCCAAATTTAGATTTTTCCAACTGTTGGATGTGGTGTTACTAAGATGATTAATGAAATATTGTAACAGTTAGCTGTGTGCTATCTTCATTGATATTTTGAGCAGATTAATCATTGACTTTTGAACTTCTTTGCATGAAAGAAAAAGAGTAATTGATATGCAAGCTGCATTTTTCATTGCTCAAGTTTTTGTTTTGTAGTTTATAAGCCTAAAATTAACATACATATATACATTTGAGGTCTGTATTTGTTTAGATCGAAATAATGAAATATTGGTCGATAATGAAAAGAAGGGTCATTATTATTGATATTCTTGGAAATATTGGCAAAGGTTATATTCCAAGAAGAGAAGTCATATGTCTGAAGTACTGTTGAGTGCAGGGAAGAAAGAGTAAAAGGTAGCATCTGATATAAAAGGTGCATTTTGGAATGATAAAGTTTCTCTTTTGCCTAAAATACATGAATCTATGTGCCAATGGTGGTTATCAATGCTAGTCTTCTTATTTTTCACATTAAAGTGAAAACTTCTTCATGTTTAGCAGAGGTTTTTGCATTTTTTTTTTCTGTTCATCCAAACAATCCCAACTGAAATAATGACCGGAGAACCTTTGATTGTACATGAGTTATGCCATTAATAAATTCTAACAGATATCCTAATACAAATATACTTGGATTGGAATCACATAGACATTATCAAATCATTTCGAGCTTTAGACATTACCATAGACCTAGCTCTAGATTGATTATGAGCATCCACTATCTTATAAAAACAGCAAATTGACAATTTAATTAACTACATGCGATAAACTAATCATATTAGGGCATTAGTGGGGTGAAAGTTGAAGAACCATGTCTATTTCAACAAAATATTTTCAAAATCCATGCTCTAGATTCGAATATATAAAATCAATTTGATATGACTTAATCCAAACAAACGACCTTCAATTTGATATGACTTAATCCAAACAAACGACAAGAAGGTCGGTCTAGCTTAGTTTGCTTTATCAATTCTTAAGAGAGTTGATGAAGACTTTGCATATTTACAAATACAAAACGTCTCACTCGATCCATTGGCAAAGGGATTATTAGGATTCTATTTGATGCTTTCTTAACGTACTAAATCATTGGTTAATACGAGTTAACTATTCTAGGGTTTCTACCTTTCAATTCAAGGTCAAGATAAGAATGTACAACGTCGTCATTTTTGTTTTTGTTTTTGTTGGTGAGCTAGTGTAACCGTAGACCTTCTCCTGATTTGGGTTTTACTTGGTGCTGATTCTGCGGCTGAAATAAATTACTGCATACATTAATTTTGGAATACTTGTTTGTTTAATTTACTCGTTAATCGTTATCCAACCTACTTTTAGAGTTTTAGTTGATGTAAACAACTTGTTTAGAGGTTTAATTAGGACCACATATTCATTAAACAAACGAAATTACTCGGAGCTTAGCTAGACAGTAGGATCAGTCATCAGTGATCTGTACATATATAGGTGTCGCTACGCTAATTTTAAAAGATTAACTTTAGAAGCATCGATAGTTAAGTGTATAGTATAATATCAGGTAGATGATTACATCAATCCATATGTAAGACGCTGATGAGGCTTCAGATCTAAACATATCTTATTTTACAACTCGAGTAACATCAACCTATATGAAACATGTGTCATAAAAAAAACCTATATGAAACATGAATATCAATTAAGCCTAATTAAGTGATCATCGATGCAGACGCTCTAGACTAATTTTAACCCAATTGCTTGATCTCTTTTTGAAACCCTGTGTGCAAGTCAACGTCCACCTTTGTTATCTGAAGCATGCTTGTTAGCAATGTGCTACAAAGTGAGATTCTTTTGTAAGCACACTGCTTTTTTTCTGTTGTCTTTATTTTTTCTTTTTTTTAGATAAAAAAAAATAGTGTACTATAAAGGAATCTCACTTTATAGAAAGGATTTATTTTGTCGATTTGATGTTGCCCTTTGAGGTTAAACAGTTTTGCGTGAACATCTTTGCTTTCCCCAAAATATAGTGAGATATGTAGCACATTCATGAAATAAAGCCTACATTCCAAAAGGTAAGTTGTTAAAGGAATCTGCAGAAGAGCCGAATATACACTAGCATCAATTGCAAAAGCAGTAAGAGAGATAAAGAAAGAAAACAAAAAAATCATGTTAAGGGAAAACTATGTCGATGTATGTGGTACTGTAGAAAATGCTTAATCATTATGAGTTTTTGACAACCAATATGTATCACTTCAAAAGTTGCAACATCTATGAACTACCCTCATCTTCCTCCCTCCACATATCAACCCAATTCTTCTGAGCTTCTTCAAAACCAAGAATGGAACCCTCCTTCTCTGCATCCCAACTCGTAGACAGAGCCCCATACGCAATCCCAAGCGCTGACGTCCCAAAAGTCAACAACGTCGTCAAGAAAGGAAGCCAAACCGGCACATCCCACAAGTGCTTCTCCTTAATGAATTCGAAAACGTTCAGAAAAGCTATGCCGGTAGCCAGAGGCAGCCCGACTGCCGCCACAATCCTCACCAGCATCCTCTCCGTTACGACCTGCGGAATCTCCTCATCGTCATCATCATTCTTAGGGTTTTTACTTGTGGGTTTTTCTTTCATGGTGATTGGTGTGTTATTGCCAAACCCTTTTGCATTGGCATGTGGCTGAATATGATGTGTTCTTTTGGGGAGTGGTAGGTTTTGGAGACTTGTGGGGTGGAGGGCGGGGCTTTTGGGCTTCCATGGAGAAGACTGAGAAAGATGGAAAGATGGTTGTGACTGAAACATGAGAGTTGTCATGGCTTAGCAAGGCTAAGTTATAGTTTCCATTACACCGTATCAAATGGTTGTATGGTCTTATTGCCATAAACCTTATCCCAAAATGAATGGTGGTGACATTCTTTCTTATAAGATATTTTTTTAGATAATGAGCCTTCTTTTTGTTTCTTACTGCAGGCCTAGGCTAGATTAACAAAATTTGTTCCCTTCTTATAAGATTTTTCAGCATTGAAAATTTTCCTTTTAACACCGGGTCTTCTCGGTGTGGCATCGCGGTGGTGCAACAGGTCCTTGAGTTTGCGGCGGCGGTGGTGCGCTTGAGGAGAGTCATGGCGGCAGGTTCGCTTGGAGCGAGTCTTGACGGCGGCAGTCACTAGAGGGGTGTGGGCGGTTCTGCACGAGGAGGTGAATGGGAAACTGGGCTAGGCCAGCTGTTTGGGCCTAGAGTTCTAGCTAGCCTTTGGGCTGAAAATTATTTATCTTTTAATTAGTTCTAGTTTTCAATAATTCCCTACTTTCTTTAGGGAGGGCACTAATTTTGTGCACTCTTGGTGTTTCTAGCGAATCTTATAGGAGTAGTATTAAAGAACGATTCAAGTTATTGTGTAATCTACATATTTAATATCTAATGAGTGGACATATATCTATGTATCAAAAAAATTGAAATTGAGATTGATTCCAAAAAAGAAAAAGAAAAAGCATTTTAAGCAGGAGAACTATATTGTGGCCTTAATGTGCAAATACAATCATTATTCTGGTAATCTTTTGCATTCTTTTATACTGAATCCATTCTCGCATTTTGCAATGATCCGTACACTTGGGTTAGCCTCAAGTACATCATCAATGTTGCCTAGTCTATTATTTGCAGTTTAACAAGTAAAAGTCTGTAAATATCCAAGAACAGATAGAGAAGGAACCAAACAATAAACTGGATGACCTACTTAATTAGGTCAATCCATATACACTTATCTTTTTTTTTTTTTTTTTTTTGATCTGTTAGATCAATGGTGCGTGTATGTTGACAGTTTTGAAGGAATATTCCAAAGTATAGATGGAGCTAGGAATCTAATTGTTAGATATATGGATTAATCTTTGAAGATACATAGCTGCATATGCTCTGGCGGCTCGGCAGATAAAGAAGGAAGACCTACTTAATTAGTAGGTAATTAGGTAATTAGTACTTGATTAAGGGAAAGTGAGATTTTAATGGTCCTCTATCTACAACCCACTTGGAATAATAATGACCTTTTCATTACTATATATAGTAGTTCTTGGTCAGTCTCTGGCTACAAGACTAGCCATTTTCAATTCAAAGAAGGAGAAAATGTCTACTTTGAGATGTTTTGTGATTGTATTCCTAATGGTATTTATGTTTTTTAACATCAGGTCTGATCCTCAGTCTTTTAGTTCGGAGGCCCAAACGATTCGGAAAATGTTGGCTAGGAAAACCAAGGAAGCGTATTTTATAGGGTTGGGAAAAGAAAAGGCAACCAAAGTTCATGAGAAGAAGTCAACGAAGAGTCAGAATGAGTCAAAGCGATTGACTCCTGGAGGCCCTGATTCACGTCATCACTAGCTCATCCGAAGCAACTTCGTCGAAGGTCGAAACGGAAGAGTAGCTAGTAGCTGGTTACATTGTAATGTGAGTTTGATCTAAAAATAATGATGGAGAAATGCACATGGATTTACCAATTTCTATTAACTAGTTAGAATATCAACCAACTCCCTAGTTTGTTCTTGTTCTTTCTGCGAATATTTTCATGTCATATATCTTATGTAATGCAGAGTTCATGACTGTTGAGAGTTTCAACTAAATCTAAAGACATACAGTGACGAATCACATTTTCACAACGGTTTGGCTTAGCTTAGCGAGTAGCTTCTTGTAGGTTTACGTCCACTGGGTTGTCGTAGCTTCTCATATGACTTTCTTGAGGCCTGTCAAGAATCAAATTTTGAGTTGTGAGTAATTATTATAAAGTTTTCGCTACTTTACACATAGTATATGTAATACGTTTACTTACTCGGTGTGAGGATGGTGAGGCGCGAATAGGGCCTGCAAATGGTCCAGCTTGTGGAGAACTGATATTGAGTAATGATTTAGCAGGGGAAGGATACAAAGTAGGTCTGGCGACGAGGAGAGGAGGTGGTTGAATGTATGCGGGATTAATGGGAGAACGGAGTATAGGACTATTGTATTCCGAAGGCAGGGGAGAGGGCTCCGGAGTTCTCCAATAAATTTGAGATAGAGACTTTGTTCTAGGAGATTTTGAGGGTGATGATCTTCTTGAAGGTAGCAGGTTGATTTTGATTCTGAAATAGATTAAGAGAAAACAAACTAACTAATATCGAATGGTAATGTATTAACCTAGCGCGTGGAGTGCATGTGAAGTTCACAGGAGAGAAAAAACTGGTTATACTCACTTGTTATGCACATCCACATACTCATCTGTTTCATCCAGTATGTCTTCCTTCAAGACAGAAATTAACAAAAAGAGTTGGTTCAGTTCATGATAAACATTTGCATATCAAACTAGGTTTCATACTATAGTTACTTGGTACCTGTAGCAGTTCCTCCATAACATCCTCCATTGTTATGATACCGATTACCTCCTCATCCAAGTGACTTTGAATAGACCCTACACTTTCATTTGATACATTTCCACTTCCCTGCCTTTTATGGCGGTTGTTATATGTCTGCTTAAGATCTTCATCTTGCTCCATGACATGCTCTGATAGCGGAGTGCAGTATTCAGTATCACTCGAGTACACAGGGGATGTGTCTATGGTGTTACTCAGATGCTCTTTCCCATTGATCGGAGAAAAAAAACCTGTAATATCTGTGCAACATTAACCCTGGCTGCCACAAGTCTAGGACTTTTTCTTACCTGAAAACTTGATTTTCACTAATCAAACCCAATGTAATACCTTTGCTCTCCTCTCGTGTTGAATCTAATCTTGAACTCCTAGCATCTTTTTCCTTCTGTCCATTAACATCCTTTTTATTCCTCACCACAGCAGCCATGTGACTGTGGCCTTTCCGGAACTGATTTAGGATATCATATAAAGGCCAGTTGCCATAAACCCTGTTACATAGCAGATTATACACTGTTATGCCAAATGCCGAACATATGTTTTATCAGGGTGGTAATATGGAGGGCACTCATTTGTTTTGCTGCTAAAAACTTTTAGACTTGCCGAATGGCATAAGTGAATACTCGTACATTTTACATACCTTGGAATTTTTCTGATTGTCATGTACTTAACTGGGGTGTCATCTTCAGGGCGACAGAAGATCAAATTCTTTGCCTAATTCCAAAACAACAAGTAATAGTTGCACAAGGCCAAAAGGATTGCTTAGAAAGAACACAGTAAACCATGAAGCCTGCATCTTTATTAGGAAAGGAAGAATACAGAAAGACTTGATCAACAAAACTAATGAACAACTAATGTTTCTGAAGTGCTTACCAAAATAAGGCCAATGATATTGTGTGGGTTTCCTGAATAGATTGGTATACGACTATGACCTCTGCTCATTATTGAACCCAGTGTATTCCTAAGGACAGATATAAAAATGATACAGCAATGAGCTAGAGTTAAACACAAGTAACTACTATGTACAGATTAGAGTAATAAATATCTACATGTCAAGTTTGGAGTTTATGTCAAGGGAAAAAGTTTCTGATATTGGAGTCATTGCATCTTCAGCAGTCTTTTGCGTCAAATCCAAAGCACCACCAATAACCGTAGTTTCATGATGCGACAACTCTCCACCTTTCCCTGCCTGAGGATGAACAATAGAAATGTTACATAAAAACTAATAGTCACTTTCAACTACCATGTACAGAAGATATGCAAAGTAATCACATTTAGTAAGAAGCAAATTAACCTCATTTGCATGCAGATTCACCAATGTTTTTAGCTCTGCTCGTCTTAGGATAGCAGAATGCCCTTCTCCAAGGAGGCAATCCAACAGCTGTGCCATGGTCGAAATTATTAATACACAGAAAAGAGAAAAACCTATAGTGCTTCATCTATGGTGGAATGATATTATAACAATCCAGGGTATACTAAACATGTATTACCTTACTGAAAGGGTATGCTATGGGAAAAAAAACCACCAGAAGTAATCGTACCAAGTAAGATCCTTTTGCACCAAGACTTAGTCCATATCGGGAACATACAGCTTGAGGAATGATCTAAGGGAAAACGTACGTATGGAAGATAAGATAATGATGGTGTATATAAAGAATTTAAGCTACATTATGACCAAAACCAAACTAAAACGGTTAAGTAAAAGAAACGACCTCTGTAACTGCAACTACAATCGTGCCAGACACAAGAATGGCAGCCCAAATTGGGAGAATTGAGTCCACGAAAATGGGAAGTGCCTTGTAGATAGAACAGTATTATATTCAATCAATTAACTTCAGAATATAAACTCCAATAATGCATGTATATTTCAGCATACCTCCAAGGCCAAAGATTTGCATATGAGGAGAGTACATAACAGTAGATGCCCATTCTTAACAAGTGGCAGAATTGTTGCTGTAAAATTATATAAAAAAAATAGTAGATGAAGCTTTAGAAGTAGAAAACTGAAGGAACTAGTACCCTGCAGAATGTAATGAAATTCAATTACCAACCTGCATTCTTCTGGTCTTTGGGTTGACCGGACCTAATGAGGACCTCAAGATCAACTTTGCTGAAGGACAAGAGTCCTAATGCAAGGCCTGATGCAATACCAGCAAGTGACGCAAGGATCAAACTAATCACTATAAACACCCAGAAATAGACCTGGCAACACGGAACATCATCCTCTCTCATTGTAATTTGATGTATGATGAAATATGCAACTCTGTGGAAAGAAAAGGAATGCGACAACACACTAGCTATAATTGGATTGATAAAACAAAGGGTTGGCTACTTGGGTTTATACACAACAACTCGTCATACAAACAAATAGAAAAGTTTTACAAATTTTGGAGAAAGACAAATATGAAGATAGCTACAAGCCTGCAAGTCGAGTGTCCAAATCCAAGTCGACCAGAGTGCCGAACCCCCTCCTTATAGATTCCAGGGAAAAGAAGAAAATCCTGTAAACTGTTTTAGACTGGAATAAAGGCCAGGAATATTCGAGTTATACTTGAAATAAAACAAATGGAAAGAAAAGGGAGAAAAAAAAAAAACCAAAGTACGAGTCATCAGAAAATTCAATTGATTATGACTTGTGAGAGGCTTTTGGTTGTAGTATTAACACCCAAATACCAAAATTCTAGTGCAACAACCATATACCTGCCAAAGGTAGAAGATGCTGAGCTAAATGAGCCGGAAACACACCTTCTATACGCCTTCATTCAGGCAAGCCTGTATCAGATAACCCCTGTCATGCATGGAGGAACATAAACATAAACTGGGGAGGTCTTACCTGGTCTTCAAAATTGTGGAACCTAGTAGCAAAAGATTCCAAGCTTGATAAACTTCGAGGAGTAGTTGAAAAAATAAACAATGCAAGTTCGCGTTTACATAGAGATCACGGATACAATGTAGCTAAAATAGTATAATGAACAATGATTTGCAACTCTTGCATGGCTAGATAACAACTGCATTCAGGCTCATAAAACACGTTAAAGCATTGCAACTTTTACAGATTATCATGTATATTCATATGTTTGATATCTAAGTGGACGTCTTAAACCAGTCACGCGGTCACGTCCACCTCTCCACAGCATTTAAATATTATATGTTCGCACACACACACACACACATGTATGCATAGCGGATTGAGACCTATTTCTTAAAAAATGCCATACGTACTTGCAATAGACCAAGCATGCAATATTGCTGATGATAGAGGCTGAAAGCTTTGAGATATATATATATATATATATATATATATATATATATATATATTAATCAGGTGAGCAACACGCACAATAGAATAAATATCAGTGTGTTATCAGTTGATAGCTCCCTGCACAGATCACATGGATATATTTACCACAAAAACTTCCTATTAAAACAAGGGGATATAGGGATGGCTCTCTAATAGTGAGCATAAAAAAGATACTACTTGTCTTCAAGGTAGAGCCAAAATTAAGCTCACTGTGACCAAATGGTATGATTCGAAGTCCTGAATTCGACTCAAGTACAATCGATTGTTATGTAAATCAATAAGTTGCATATCATAAAAAGCAAAATAGATGAAACTACTTGCAGCAATATTATTTACATATAGAAGCATCCTTCTCACAAAAAATCAAGCTCATAGTAGTTGTCATCGATCACAATTGAGATTTGAGAACAAAGAGCACACCTCCTGAGAACAGCAGCTGCTCCCTTAATTTGAACAGCATGCTCGTCCCAACATGCCACAAACTCCACAACCCCAGCATCCTCATCTTCTTCTTTATATCAAGATCGATGTAGTCCTCTTTGGATAATCGTTTTCTCTCTTCTCTCCCTTCTCTTCTTCTTCTTTGATCTTCTCCAATTTTTCAGTTAGATTAATACTGACGTTTTTTTTCTTTCTTGTTAGAGTCTTTCAGACGATTGGTCTCGTCAGCATCATTGGTCTCTTCCTCGTCGAAAAGTTGAGAGGTTGTTTCTGGAGACCTGGGGATTGGAAGTTTTAACTATTAATGCATGCCGCTTATCCTCAGATTCCTCGAACTCCGGGAATCTGAAAACTTTCGGCAGGCTCGACCCTCGGCACATCGGATCCAGATCGTCGTCCTCGGATTCCTCGAACTCCGTCCTGTCGGATCCAGATCTCCGTCTTCGGCTTCCTCGTGGTACGGTGCGACCATTGTGTGATGAAAAGGAAATTTCTAAATGTTTGTTCTTCTCCGTCGGGAAGTGATAGAGAGCATAATGAACTATAATCAAACTACGGCTTAGCTAGGAAACCCTAGGAATTATTTATAGAGAGCATAACGAACTATAAGAAAACTAGGAAACATAAGCCTTAGGAAACCCTAGGAATAAGAATAAATAAGCAAACTAGGAAACACAAGCCTCAGGAACCCTAGGAATAAGAATAGCTCAGAGCAACGGTCTTGGGTCGAGCTAATATAATTTGTACAGATAATAACAATTTCTTGTTGATTAGTTATTCAATAAAATTTTGTTTTCATCCCTACAATGGGGCACATGAAAATATCTCATTTCTATTACCTTAGTCGCCCACATGACAATACAACATATATATGATAATCCGAAAGCGTTAGCAAATAAAATGATTTGATGTCAGTTTCGAATCTTGAGGCACAAAACAATATGAATTTAATCGGCTAGATTGATTTGAGTATTGAAAACCATTAATTTGAACATTTCATCTAAAACACAATCACTGTGTGCCGCTTATCCTTGGATTCCTCGAACTCCGAAAATCTGATTTTTTTCGACAGGGTCGACCCACACCATATCGGATCCAGATCGTCGTCCTCGGATTCCTTGTACTTCGGTAAGACCATTATGTGACGATGAAGACAAAATTTTCGATCTGTGTTCCTCTCCATCGGGGAGTTATAGAGAGCATAACGAACTATAATCAAACTAGGAAACATAAACCCACTATGCTTAGGAAACCATAGGAATTATTTATAGACAGCATAACGTATAAGCAAACTAGGAAACACAAGTCCATTACGCTTACACTATACTACAACTCAGGAGAAGGCTACTGTAAGCCACGCATTTTATATACTAAACCATATTGCTTCTTCTCTTAAACCTGCGACTGGCTTTCTTCAGCTGAAGAAGCCTCAAAGCCCATTGCTTTTTCGTTCCCCGGCTCAGAAGTCCACCCTTACATTCAGGAAAGTTACTCCCATGACTTCTCTGACCACCAACATCGGCCTCTCCAAAACTTTCATAAAATTGAAGAAGCAAGGCAAGGTTGCATTAAATCCCTTACGTACATTACTGCTGGTGATCCTGATCTATCAGTCACCGCAGAAGCATCGAAGGTACTGGATTCTTGTGGATCAGACATAATTGAATTAGGAGTGCCATACTCTGATCCATTAGCAGATGGGCCAGTTATACAGGCTGCAGCCACGCGTTCACTGGCAAGAGGGACCAATTTGAATGCAATCTTGGCAATATTGAAGGAGGCGATTCCCAAACTGTCTTGCCTAATTCCTCTCTTAATTTACATTCTACAATCCTATTTTGAAGCGTGGTGTTGGAGAGTTCATGTGCACCATTAAAGACGTCGGTGTACATGGACTAGTGGTTCCAGATGTTCCATTGGAAGAGACAGACATTCTGCGAAATTAAAGGAAGCCATGAAAAATAATACTGAACTGGTATTACTAACTACACCCACCACTCCAATGGAGAGAATGAAGGCCATTGCCGAAGCTTCCGAAGGGTTTTCGTACCTGGTGAGCTCAATTGGAGTTACGGGGGCCCGGGCATCTGTGAAGGAACGAGTTCCTGCCCTTTTGAAAGAAATTAAAGAGGCTACGTCAAAGGCTGCATGGTTTTGGCATCTCAAAGCCTGAACAAGCTAAACAGGTAGCGGGGTGGGATGCTGATAGTGTCATTGTTGGTAGCGCAATGGTGAAGCTGTTGGGTGAAGCTAAAACTCCTAAGGAAGGGTTGAAGGAACTGGAAATTTTCACCCTCTTAAATCTGCACTCCTTTGATCACATTTCTAGAGAGATTTTTGATTTTTCTTTTCGAACGACACTTGAATCCTATGTAATCCGAAAGTTCAGCTATTTAGACCAGTTATGCTGAATCTATGTGAAAACCTGCTGTTGTAATTTACGCACAACTTTGTCGCAAAACTGGATGTAAATCCCAGCATCACAGTCCACTAGGCATAGAAAACCCTAGGAATAAGAATGACTCCCAACATTAGTCTTGGGCTGGACTAATATCATTGATCCACGTATAACAGTTTATTGTTGATTAGTTATTCAATGAAATTTTCGTGAAAATATCTCAATTTTATCAACTTAGATGTCTATATATATATATGTGTGTAACAATACCGTGTACGTAATACTCTGAAACTATAAAATAATTATTCGTTGATGTCAATTCTGAATCATCACGCACAAAAAAAGATATCTTAATCGGCCGGCTATATTGATTCAAATATTGAAAACCGAGAATTGGAACATTTAATCTGAAACAGAAGAACAACTAGTGACCAATTATTAGACCTCTGAACTATTTGTAACGTAGCAAGTGATTTTCAAGAATAGTATATGTTCATTTCACCAAACTCTGTGTGTGTGTGTGTGTGTGAGAGAGAGAGAGAGGTAGAATCATAACAATGACCTAAAGTGAAGAATTGTCAGGAATTACACAAATACAAAGATGGATCTGCAAACAGTCCTGTGAAATCTTTATTCCATACAAAGATGTTTTCAAAACAAATTGCCATGCACATAGAGAAGAAAAAGAAGACTAATACATAGATATATATATATATATATATATATCAACAGTTTGAATTAACTTATGTAGTATAATGAACAATGATGATGTGCAACTCCTGCATGCATGCATGGTTACTTGAGAGAATTCCCAACTCGATCCATTCGGCAAGATAATGATATGTACTGATTGAGACGTATTTCTACCCAAATGCCATATAATAAAGCTATAGTCCAAGCATGCTGATGCTAGTTAGCACCAGAAAATGCAACATGCAGATTAGAAATTAATATATCAGTTACTTGGTGTCACCCTATCAGTTGATAGCTACCTGCACAGATCATATATATATATATATATATATATATGTCAATTAGATGAGTTTAGGGGTTACTATAGGCTCAACAATGACTTGTAATTAGTTGTAACTTATTGAATGGTAACACAACCAATAGCACCTCCATTTGGAAGATTCTCACTCCATCAAACAGATCATATACCACAGTACGTATGCTGCCGATAAAAATAATGTATGTCGTTTACCGTTGGAATTTTAGTTGATATTTCAAAATACACAACTATATGGTGGAGGCCTACAAATCAAATAGATAAGTTCTTGAATCCTGATTATTTAATCTATTATGACAATCATTATGATTATTATTAGTTATTAATATATTTTATTTTTGAGATTTTGCAGGAGGTGAAATCCGGTGACAGAAATAGCATCCATCGATCAAATTCCAACAATATGTATGTATAATTTATATTAAAATGGCAAATCGCATCACGTGCATTATATTATTAATTATCTGATATTATATTTTGAGAGGAGTTTCCAAGCATGCAAAATTGTAAATACGTACGCCACTAATAAAAATAATGTAAGTCGTTTATATGTATATTTAATTTATATCAAAATGACAAATCACATGTATCACATACATTATATTATTAATTATCTAATATTATATTTTGAGAGGAATTTCCAAGTATGAAAAATTGCAAATATGTACACTACTGATAAAAATAATGTAAGTTGTTTATATGTATGTATAATTTATATGAAATGACAAATCACATGCCTCACTTAAATACATTATACTAATAATTATCTAATATTATATTTTGAGAGGAGTTTCCAAGCATGCAAAATTGCAGATGCTGATGGAAGCTGAAAACTTGATGAATCGATCAAAGAAGCGGCATTTACAGCAGAACATGTGATCAACATTGTCTGAATCCTTATTTTATTTATTATTAATATTATTATTTTTTTAAAAAGGAAAAAAGGAAAAAAAACATAAAAAGTTGAACCTGACGTGAATCGAACACGCAACCTTCTG
Source organism: Rosa persica (assembly GCA_025331145.1). Taxonomy (NCBI): domain Eukaryota; kingdom Viridiplantae; phylum Streptophyta; class Magnoliopsida; order Rosales; family Rosaceae; genus Rosa; species Rosa persica. The sequence goes on from WFKR01000001.1 coordinate 42,757,186, forward strand.
ATCTGGAGTCAGACGCGCTACCATTGCGCCACAGATCCGGTTAACAAACGTTCTCTACGAATATATATTTAACCTTGGGCTTCTACAAATTGGGCTGCGTGAGTACGTCCAAATCCAATCTGGGGGATAATGGGTTGAATATAGGAGGATCTTTGCTGCATAACAATAACAAAACAGAAAAGTGACATAATGTAGATTGATTTAGCTGCATTTTCCAGACTCTTCAATAAGGAAACACCAAGACTTAGACAAGTAGCAGGTAATTGGTAATTGTCACTTGATTACCTGCATTTTTTTGGGCTTGGGGCTCGCCAGCCTTAATGAGGACCTCACTTTGGAAAAGATAAAAGAGTCTAAGAGCAAGGCCTGAAGTGACGACTCCTGCAATTGACATAAGGAGTTACAGATAGCTAGAAAAATCCTAAAAAGCTTATCGCAAGATGGCATGTCATCCTCTTTGAATATCATTGCTAAGTTCAGCACAAATGTAACAAGGAAAAGACACAATGCAATGGAGATCAATTATATGATGGTGTGTATATATAGGGCCAGCTTTGTAGAGACACAAAGTTGCAAAAGGGAACATGAATTCTAGCTATAAGAAGACGAAAATTATATGAGTTATTATGAGAAGCCAAAATCCAAAATGCAATTGCAACAGTCACAGATGCTGCAATGGCAGAAAAAGAAGTGAAATATCTGTGTCTCTGTCCTCTTGTGTTCATATTGCTAACTGCTGCCTCAAGTTCTGCAGAAACCTAGTACTTTTAGTCCTAGTCAGAGATGCACATATGAACCTCAGTAACTGAGGCAGTTCATATATCTGATATTGATATCCCAATTCTCCGATGACCAATAATCACATATTCTCATTACAAATCCTTATTAAGTGATTGAAGAACGAAAACTATCTCGAAGAGCCAGTGCTGAGATAGCTGTTGATAATGAATCTAGTGTTATACAATGTCGAATTCTAATCAAGTCAGATATGGGCAGTTAACACCTCAAGAAACTAATAATCAAATTGATTAATGGGACAGTTGACGCACATATAAATGACACAAAATAATACTACTCTCCATAGTCCAAGCAGAATCAATTATGTTTAATTCTTCTTCTTCTTCTTCTTCTTGTCTTAAAATAATAGTAGCTAGCTCCTTAATTGGTTTGAAGACCCAACATTAGATTAATAGGTTATTAGAACTGATACATCAACGGCCTCCCAATTCACTTAATCGAACATTTTACGATCAGTTGTTGAGCTAGACATCATCAACTCAAGAATTTTACTCATTTGACAGATGAAAAAAATATAAATTCAATCATTAGAGAAAACACATACAATGCTCACACACATTTATACACACACATGATGGACAATATAAAAAAGATGGACTCATACCATATAAGTTATATAGCATGACAAGATGTACTAACATCAACCTCTACTGAAATTTAGCTCACATCTTACCATGAATCCTGCAATTTCTTCCATCAATTGCTTTCTACAAAAAAATGGGGGGTAAATGGCAATTTTGTAATTAAACCTGTAAACAGAACCAAAATTTCAAATTCCCGCCCATTCAAGAAAGAGTGCACTGTCTATATTTAAACCTAAAAACAAAACCCCAAATCAGAAAGAGGGTAAAAATTGAAGTGCTTGAAAATCAAGAGTGTCCATGGACGACGTTGATCGGTTGTTCGAGTGCTTCAAGTGCGGCATCTCACCTCCACGTAAGCTCTCTCTTTCTCTCTCATCTTCTTTCAAATTCGTAGAATTAGGGATTTTTTGAAATTCGAAGACTTGGATTGGGGAATTCATATTACTGATGAAGATTTTGGTACTGAGCTTACTATCTGAGTAATTGGGTTCATTGCTGATCTGGGTTTGGCTTTGATTCTTGGGTTTTCCACAAAGTTCAATCTTTTCTTTTCTTGTGTTTCAGAATCTGCTTTGAGAGAGAGAAAGAGAATCAAGAGGCAATCGAATCAGAGGAGTAAAGCCCAGGAAGTCGGTTCTCCGCGATCGCCGGAGCAGATAAAGAAAATCGCATCAGATTTACAGCTTTCTGCAGAAAAAGTATATGCTGTTGCATTTCATGCTTTAATGGTTTTTGTTTTTGGATAGTACTTTGGGATTCTGCAGTTGAATCAGAAAATTGATCGGAAAATAAACAATGTTGCATTAGTTCAGTGGTGTTTGTATGCAATTAACTCGAAGAATTCGTGTTTTAGTCAGCTGAGTAGTTCTATGTTTGAGTATTCTTACTTCATGGAGTGTCCTTTTCTTGCATGCTTTGGTTACCTAAAGTATGTATCATTGCTTGTTCAGGGTGGTTCTACAACAGTTGAAGCAAAAAGCTTTAATCGTAGGAAGCAGTTATCTCCAGTTGTATTTTACGGGTCTCCACATGGTGTGCCTCCAAAGCAACCATCAAGGCTGTTGCTGCGAGTGTTACGTGAGATACGTGTTGATCTCACTGCACAGAAACGATTGAGCTCAAGGTATGTGTGTAGTTGTTCTTCCAGATTTTACTGCTTTAAGACATTTTCTTCTGGCTTTTACAATTTGACTTGACCCTTGTTTTTAGTCTGTTTAGGAAGGAAGTATGGGCTACATTTCCAAGGCAGGAGGAAGCAATGCAGTTTGCCATACGGCACGAGAATGTTCACGTTTTCAGTTATCAAGATCACTTTAGTGGACAAAGAAGGTTCCTTGTTTCAAGTTATGATGAGTTTTGGAGAAGGTTTGCCCTTTCTATGTGTTCTTCTACAAATATATGTACTTTATCGTTATCTGAGGTATATTCTCTTCTTGATGTATTTGTACTGTTTGTCTTTAATTTCAGGTACAAAATTATGGAGTCCAAGTTTCGTCACCATTACGAAGTCATTCAGGAGGTGACAATTTTTCTTTCTTTTCATTAATAAAAGAAACTATAAGTACCATAGTCATCAACATTAGATGCCTTTTTAGGCTGTGGTTCCTAAAATTTTGTATGCATTGTTGTCAGGGTTTACCATGCCACCTTTATTTTGACCTGGAGTTCAATAAGAAGGACAATGGAAACAGAAATGGAGACGAAATGGTTGATCTTTTAATATCAGTTGTTTTTGAAGCCTTGCTTGAAAAGTATTCTATTCAGGGGAACATGGAATGGATATTGGAACTTGATTCCTCTACTGAAGGTGCAGTGCATGACTATGGCTGGGTTGGATATTCGTGAAATCTTATAAACAAATACTATAATTAGGCGTTATTAGGAGTGTGTTTTCCATATTACAACATAAACATATGTTATATATTGCAATTAGGTTCATTATTTGCTTGGGTTTTGAAACTCGTTGTTGTATTTGTGCCCCTGTGCAGCAAAGTTCTCTCGACATTTAATTATTCGCATTCAGAAGACTGCTTTTAAGGACAACTCACATGTAGGTGCATTTGTCACCGAGGTATGTGTTGATGAAGATGACCGAAATTTTGTGCCTCTTCTCTTCATTAATGGAAATTGAGTCTGTAATTTATCATTATATTATGACCATTAATTCTCATCCTTTCCTTTTTTTAATTTATATTTGCCAAGTAAAAATATAACAGAGATTATAAGCAAGAAGCAAATTCTACATTGCATATAGCCTCCTTTTCTAGTGATGAACAGATAGTTACTTCATTTACTACGGTTCTTTCATTTACTTTTCCCTATAGAAATACCAACTCCTGTCACTATATGATGACATATTATCAGATATGCTCACGGATATCAAGTGCAAAAGGGAGGGATGGAAGATTTGAGAATTTGTTTATTAGAAAAGATTCAAGCTCTGCAGACTTTAGTCACCTATTTGTGGACACTGCTGTGTATACCAGGAATCGTTGTTTTCGTTTAGCTCTATCATCAAAGGCAGGGAAGAATTCAGTGCTTCTACCTACTGGGCGCTTCAAAGCTAAGGACATGATGGTATGCTACCCACCCTTCTAAATGGTATCTGACACCTGGCCTTTTCTTACCAATGTTTTGATATCTAGTGCTTCTTTAACTATGATATATCTTATGATCAAAGTTATGGTTTCCAACAGCAGTCTGAAGAGGAGATGTTCATGGCGTCTTTGATCTGCAATTTGGAAGTTGATTGTGAGAAGCTTCTAGTCTGCAAATCTGATCTTGATTGTATAAAGACCCTGCATTTTGATACAGAGGTATACTAGAGTTCAGACATTTACTTTTTAGTTTGATTACATGCCAAACTTCTCGAGTCTTGACATTTAGTTTAAGGACAATCTATAGCATTTTTATACTTCTTTAAGTGGCAATATATCGTATTGACTAGATAAATTCTTTCTTATGCAGGTCAACCCTAGTTTCGGAAAATCTTACAGTTGGCCCCAAGAATTTGCATTGAATGGTTGCACCAGTGATGCTTCAGCAACATACTTCCTGGGGAAATCTCCATTTCCAGCTTTGGATGCATTTGTAGAATTTGTTGCTACAATTGGAAATGTCTCAGGTGCTAACTTGTAGCCTGCTTTAGAAATATTTGTTCTTCTTCTGTCCTCAAATATATGACTTGCTGCAATTCTAGGTAAAATTCGCAGCTGGTATTGGTTCTCAGAGTTTGGACTCATGGTCTACAGCATGTCAAGAAACAGATACTGTGAGCGAATTGGCAGACAGCACAAAAGCAATCATGGTAAAGCCTATACATTGTTGCATTACATCGTATCTTATGCACTTACATATTTCAAAGTCCTACTGTGTTCATTCTCTTCATACATGTGTGGAATTTGCAGCTGCATTTTGTCTGGCACTTCCCCTCCCCACTCTTTCTTATAATGTAAGAGCTAATATTCATATTCATTCTGTTGGTTAGTGATATACATTGCTGACCTCAGAAAGGGTGTTTATTATCAGAAATGTCATGATCCCGACTGCAGAGGTGAGGAAAAGTTAATATCGTGTACGTTTATCTACTTTTGCTTTCTTCAATGAATAAGTGACTTCTCTCAACTTGCATATATATGACACCAGGCTACCGTTCTCCATCACGTCCGATTCCATGGAATATTGTCCCTGACATGGTGTATGAATGTCAAAAAGATCATGAACGTGTTCTTTTTGACGATGAGAACACGGCAAGCAGCGGCGTTACAGATTCATGGTGGCTTGAAGCTATAAGAGTTGCAGATGAAGTTGAAAATAAGCAGAATTCATTAGAGCTCAGCAATCCGGTAGGATTAAATCTTCCGTGTCATTAATTTGCATGTTTGGTTCATAGCCAAAATTATGCCATCACTACAGACAGTTCCAATTTTCTCTTCTTTTTTTTTTGGTCGGAAGTTTCTTGTGATCTGAGTTTTCCCATTTCCTTCCACAAATAGGAATACATGGATCCAGAAGATGACGACTGGTGGACTGCTGCTGCTTCCCAAGTTGCACTAACGCACTAATAACTGATTCAAAATCCACGCCTTTTGTCTCGATAATAATACCCCTGTAGTTAATCATTAACAAGGATTCTTGGTTTATTATATATACACCGGTGTTTGTAACTCATACAGTGTATATTTTATGCAGTGATACCATTTGAAAAGGGCTGGTGATTGGTACATTTAGATAATCATCTTCTTTCACATTGGTTACAGTCTAAAGTTGATATATGATGCCCTTTTTAAAAAAAAAATTAATGGTTTAGTTTCACAAGATCGACCAACCTTGCTTACTTTTAAGCAACTTTTTTAAAACAGCTACTGACCAACAACAGATATGCAGGGGCCTTAAAAAGACGGTCTACTGACCATCAATCTATTTGACTCTACCCTCAAAACAATAGTTCTTCTCTCAATCTTAACTTAGGCCTCACCTTTTAGCCCACGGATCAAGTGGCCGATGGAGGCCTGCAAGGCTTGCATAAAAGTCCGCAATACGCCCGGTCCGGTGGGTAGAGGGCCAGACTTGGTTTAGAAGTTTCAAACCCGGTCCGGCCCGGCCCGCCAAGAACCCTCTAGGCCCGACCCGTAAAAGACTGCAAATTAAAATATATTATATAATTTATATATATATATATATATAATTTTTTTAGAAAAGTAACCGTTTACTATCCGTTGGATTTGATCAGATTGGAGAGTGGAGAATTAACAATCTAGTGGTATATGATGGCTGCTCATGTAAGTTCATTGCATTCTTTTGTAGGTTTGCCACTGGTACGATGCAGTCGTTCTTAAATCTCAAGTAATATCTTAACTTTGTTTATTTCCAGCTGGAAATGAATAATACTAATGCTGATAATATGACTGAAACCGGAGCTTCATCTATTTCAACATCTTCTAAAAAATCTAGATTCACCAATAATGTTTGGGAATTTTTTGGAAGGGTTCAAGTTAATGAGCATGGAAATATGGTACCTAAAAAGAAATGTGGGATTTGAAAGACTTTGCTTAGAGGTGGTCCTAGTGCTGGTACTAGTCATTTAAGAAGACATTTGCAAAATCAAGAGAAACGGTAGAAAAAATTAGCTCCCGATATTTCTGGAAATATAACTACTTTTGCCTATGATAAGAACGTTGCATGCAAAGAACTTGTTGATTATGTTATTAGAGTTGAACTGCCTTTTACTTTTGTTGAAAAACATGATTTTAAAGGAATGATTCGTCGAGGATTTTTGTTCTCAATATGTAGGAAATTCAGCCTCAACATGTAAAAGAGATGTAATGAAACAATTTTCTCAGGGCAAAAATGAGCTTTGAGTCTTTTTGATAAGTTTGATGGAAAAATTTGTTTGACTTTGGATGGTTAGTCATTACGTCAAAAAATGGGTTACATGTCACTTACTACACATTTTATTGATAAAGATTGGTCTTTAGATAAAAGAATAATATGCTTTGAGATGATTGAGTACCATCACACGGGAGAATCATTTGTAAATCATATATTCGAAGAGCTCTTGTCTTGGCGTATTCATAATAAAATATTTTTCATCTCTTTAGGTAATGCTACGAACAATGATGCGGTTGCATTTATTCTTCCCACTTATCTGATGCTTAAGGCAGTGCCCAAAATGTTGTTTCATGTACGTTATTGTGCTCATACTTTGAATTTGAATGTGCAATATGTTTTACATATTTTAGGTACATCTATTGATAAAATAATCAATGTTGTTCAAAGCATAAATTCTTCTAATAAGAGACATGAATTGTGGGTGCGTTCTTGTAAGGATTTTGATTTGCAAAAAAAAATATTGACAATGATGTGCCTCATAGGTGAAATTCCACTTAAAAACTTTTAGAAGTAGCTATAAAATATAAAGGGGGTTTGAATAGTATGCTCCCTTGGAGCCTTTCTATCCATTTCCTTTCCTGTTCTACTCCAAAAATATACAAAAATCAATCTTGCATACAAATCCTGTTTTATATCACATCTTCATCATCATCTTCTGAATATGTCAAATAATCACGTTCATTGACTTCTTTTGCTCCGTCGTTCTCTTCGTTCGGGATGAGATGGTATTCATCAATTCTCTCGACATTCAACAATTTTAAGAATTCAATGGAAATTAAATAGAATTTCTGGTTGTCGTATTCAATTTCTTGTAAATCCATACCCCGTGGTAAATTGCAGTTCTTGCTTCCCAAGCCAAGCACGTAGTATGCAAGTCTTTCACTCAAAAAATGGATGCAGCCAAAAACTAATTAGAGTTTCTTCACCTTGGCAATAGGTGAACATAGTTGGATATTTTTCTATGTCATTCTATGCCATGTGCTACTGTGACAAAGAAAAGAAATGAGAATTATTTTTTATGACTTGCTATATTTAAATGAAAAGGAAAATTACTGAACGTTTTAGCACTAGTACCTCATCCATTTTAAAAAATAATTTTCATTCTGCTTCCTTCTGTTGTAGAGTACGTAAAGCAAAGAATCCTTTTCCCAGGAATCATATAGTCAACCATGCACTTGAGGGTCTTCTATTTGGTGGTGACACATCGAATGTTTTGTTCATCATCCATATGGATATGCACCATGTTGATATACTCACCAGTGTCCTCATTTGTCACAGACGCCAAAATCATTGCTGAACCAACTATCCTCTTGATTTGATTCATGGGAGTACTCTTCCTACATCCCTTCAATTGAGTTTCAGCCGCTTTCATCCCCGATCGAACTAGAAGCAAATCTACTCTTATTGACCATATAAAGCTTCAGCTCTTGCTTCATCCTCAGCCTGCTCCTCTCATTGCCAATAAAAACGTGAAGGAAATGGGTTCCTGCACAAAAGTAAGTACTTAGAAAGCCAAGAGCATTTGGTAATTGTTGACAAACACCAACATTTAATACCATATTATATATATATATATATATATCTGCATTCATAAAATTCATAAGGTGATACATACCCCACTGTCCAAAAGGCCACCTATGTATACATCACATGTTCCCTTTGTGGTGGGATGAAACTCGTACGCCAATAACCCAAACTCATCGATAGAAAGCTCGTTGTCAGTGGGAACACTATTCTGCAAATACTTTAGAATTGCTCTGCCAATGGGAACATTGCCGGTGAAGACAACAAAAATCCGGTCCCAAAACACCCGGTACTTTCTAAGAACTTCACTACATATGTATTTATATGCAGCCATTTGTAAGTTTTCCCGTGAATCCACACAGCCCAAGAAATGATTTTTCATAAAAAAGAAAACTTCAGTTAAAAGAGGTATTCAATTAGGACTTTTAAGAATAAATAAAAGTACAGAAGTATTCAAAATATCATTCATACTTATAGAATTAGAAAATCATGGATAATTATTGATTTTGTAGTGTTAACTATACATATCAAACTCCAATAATTTTTTAGCCACAAGACCAAAGATTTGAAAAAGTCTAATGTAGATTCATAGTTCCCTTTCAAAAAAAAAAAAAAGTATCAAATTTCTTCTCTTTGTGCGTGAAGAGGTTGGTCCTCCATCATCTTAGTATATGAAATTGGTAAAATTCTAAAAACATAAATTTTGTGTATCAAATCCATTTATGAAGAACGAAATCGGTAAACATCTATAAGCCAATATGCCAAATTCATCAGTTCAATTCCTGGTTGAAAGTATCATTCAAATACTTCAATAATCCTTTGCCAATAAGAACGTCACCGGTGTAAAAATTCAGTTAAACAACACCTATTATTTTTTAAGACGTAGAGTGGAGTCTCAAGGGATCTTTCTACTCAAGACACACGTGCTATTATGAAAAATAATGTTTCTCAAACTTTGGTTTAATCATGTAAATATAAATTTTTAAGTTTAATCATTTTAACATTTTCGCCGCCATTGAGAATGTCATCGGTGTAAAAATTCAGTTTGAAAACACCTGGTATTTTTTTAAGACGTAGGGTGGAGTCTCAAGGAATCTCTCTACTCAGGGCAAACATGCTTTTATGAGAAAAAAATATTTCTCAAATTTTGGTTTAATCATGTAAATAGAAATTTTTTGGTTTAATCATACGAGCATTTTCACCGCTAACCTGTTATATAGTGAAAATCATATTGGATGTGGTTTTTACTTTTAACCATGGAAGTACTTGTACATTAGCATGTCATATTTTAACTATGAAAATGCTTTCGCAGTCGAACCTATAGCAAAAGATTATATTTCAACTTTGTTTTTAATCATGGAAACACGTGTCGATGAAATGTTTGTCATAAGACGACATTTTGAATTTATGGGTGAGACTTTAATGAGAATCATTAAAATTATGACTTTCTAATCAACGGTTGTGAGACCCACTTTTAGATCACATGTTCGCAAATAAACGGTTAGATGTTTAGATATTCATAAGTAGATCATTCATGTTTGACATATTTGGTTTGTCCATTGAATTGATGTACTTTGGTACCCTAACAATTAGCAATTTGGAAGAAAATTTTCAGAAGTGATATACTCATGCATAGCTAAACAATTAACAGTTGATTTGACGTAATGTGATCGAAAAATGGGGTCTCACAACCGTTGATTAGAAAACCCTCATGATATCCTCATTAGAAGTTCTCCATTGAATTCATTATGAAAATACTATCGTAAACCAATAGTTCGTTGGTAGAATCAAAATGTAAACTTGTTTTTATTTTAATCTTGGGAATACTTATTCTAACAAAATTTTGTTGAAATTATGTTATTAAAGTGGGAATTGAAGATGACACCTTTAATTTTATTACTGTTATTGAACATGTATGGTTGTATCTCTTGATTTAAGTGAAGTTGGTGTTGTTATGGATGAGGTGAGGCAGTTGACTAAATTTGAAGTGGTTTCTCATTATTTAGCTCGTTTGGTTTTGATAATGACTCAAGATGTATTGTAAGGATGTCCTCCCTAGTTGGAGGAGTTAGAGCAAATGCACCGGTGGACCAATTGTTGACCAATTGGGTGAGAAGCTTGAATTGTTGAATGTAGTGGTGAATTTTGAGTCATACAATATGTAGGCCCACCAATCTAAATCTCAATGACCAAAAATTGGAAATTGATACGGTAAGGAACTGTAGAATATATGAACTATCACAGAAAGATTTTTGTATGAATTGTTCACCCAAAAACTTTCTATGCCCACATTGATTTCATCGACAAATAAAGTTATCAAATGAATTGTAATTACAATTAAAATGATCGAAAATGATATATATGAGTTAATTTACGCTCTAAAGTTGAAAATATCATAAAATTTATTAAAACAAAGGCCTCAATTAGAGGAATTGAAATAGTGACTTATTTTTGGTCAACCGATGGCTCGACCTTAGTGCTGGGCTCCACATGCAAGCATGCGACTATCACATTTGTAACATTAATTTAATCTGTAATAGTTATTTAATTTCAACCGTTGCATTTTCAATCCGAAAGCTGCAACTAAATAAAAACGGTAACATTCTTTTTACTATTTTCTTTGCCTCAAACAACTGATGGACTGTAAACCCGACGCCTGCAACTAGATGACGACGACTAGTGGACCGTTGCTGCATCCTAAGTTGAATTAATTAACACACTAATAATAACTGATTCAAAACCATGTCTACTGCCCCCATATTACCGGTGTGGCATTTTTGGTGGGACTAGGTGTTGCCATATCATCATATAACGGGCATGTCAGCACTTGATATATATATATATATATATATATATATATATATATATATATATATATATATATATATATATATACAGTCCTTCTTGGCTAAGGATGTCCTTAGTTTTTTTTAGGTGCGGATTTGGTGTTTTCACCCACTTGGCGATCATATTTTCACATCTTAACCGTTCAATTTTTAGAGCCTAATGTATAGATCTCCCCTGCAAAATTTTAGCCAATTTGGTGATCGTTAAGGTATCCAAAACTGTAATTTACCATTATAAATACGAACGGTTCCGGTTCGACAGATTCGGTCCGTTCGTGTAAATTACAGTTTTGGATGTCTTAACGATCACCAAATTATCGGAAAGTGGGTGAAAACACCAAATCCGCACCTAAGAAAAACTAAGGACATTCTTACCTGAGAAAAATCTTATATATATATATTTAACAATCCTTTAATTGGGGTATGAAATTCTCAAAGGGACAAATGTTGAGATATGCAAATACAAAATTTTGAAAGTTAGGTATGAAATTGAAAACGACCTTATAGTTTGAGAGATCTTTTGTAATTGATCCTTAAATTCATAAGATCAAAACCCGGTGTCAGGACAATAAACTCTGATAGAGAAATCTATAAGAAATTGAAGAGAGAAAATTTAAAGAAAATGGAAACGATATTTCATAGCTTGACTTCTTCTACAAGAAAATGTAGCTTTATAGCTGAAAAAAGCTTGGATCGATCGAGGCAACCAGACCAGTGCGCACGATACTAACCAAACCGGGTTTTAAATACGGCTAGAGCTCTCCTAATGCAAATAGGAAAAGTAAATCTACTTTCATTACTGAAATCTATAAAAGGCCCAATTCCCTGTATATTGCCACTAGCAAAGCTCCCAAGCCCCAAAGTTATGCAGTAGATTCAGGCGTCCGCTAAAAAAACCGGAAGCTATGAAACGACATAAACCTAAAAAGCTCAAAATACCGGATCTGGAAGACGACGTAGAGGAGATCGTGAGGCTGAAGAAGAGGAAACCTGGTATGATTTTGATTTTGTTGAATTTCTCTCATTCGCGGATCCATACTGCTAATTATTTTGTTAATCGAGTATAATTCCCGATTGAAGTTGGTTTGTGTATTAGTTTCTAAAATGAACATGCATGCATGTACTACTATTATTGAAAGTCGATCAGTTGCTCTTTTTTTTTTCCTTGTTTTTTTGTTTTGAATTTTGTAGTCGTCAAAGAAATCGATGAAGATGGCTGTCCCGTCTGCGGTGGCAAAAATCACTTTCAAAATGAATGCCCATGCCTAGACAAAATCCCACCGGCCGTAGTTATTGATCCTGTATATGACGAAGTTTACATTGGTTGTGATAAAATTGGAGAGATCTGCTGTTCCAAGGAGCATATATATATGCTGTTCTCAAGAGGTGTCAGGTGTGGTGTTTGTATGGCTATATATAGCCTATAGGTCACTGTTACTGGGACGGAGGGTGCACAAAAAACTGCCACCGGAGATACCGTCCATCGAACAATCCATCAGGGAGGTCCCGTCCACTGAACAATCCCTCGAGATCGACCTCTCTGAAGGCGGGTTGCTTCTCTCAGGGTTGTGTGTTGGACTTATGAATTTCGTGTTTCAGTGTTTGTTTAGTAGTAGCTTAAATGTTGCAGAATAAGGAAGAGGATGAGGTTATGGTCAATGTTGGGAAGGACAACAAGAACGAGGATGAGGTTGTGGTTGTGGATGACAATGGCAAGGAAGACGAGGCTAATTAAAGGTGAGTATTGCTGAATACGTTGGTAATTATTCAGTTCTAGGATCTGTTTGTATATTTGTGTAGGTTAATTGCACTTGATTTACTGTGACACTTTGGAACGAAGCAATCAAAATCGATGCCCCATAATACTAACCAAGCCGGTGCATTTTAAATACAGCTAGACCTCTCCTAATGCAGACAGGAAAATTAAATCTACTTTCATACTGACATCTATAAAAGGCCCAATTCCCTGTATATCTAACCCTAATACCAATTCAGATGGACGGAAAGGCCCCGGTTTCCGACCTCCATCTTAGAAGAAGGTCCCTTATGAACCTTCTCACGGCAACCATAGAGAGAGATTGGACAAAGAGGCTTTGGTATTGAAGAGTGGCCAAAGCTGCCACTGCAGAACCCATTGCCGTCCCAAGTGTGCAAAGATAGGGTTACCGCAAAGAAGATGACGGCTAGAGAGAGAGAGAAAAAAAAGATTCTCATTAGGTTTTCGCATATATGTAATATATACATTTTTTTAAGTTACATTAACAACATTTATAAATATTAGAAAATAAAGCTTAACAATTTTTTTTCTTTTTATTTTTTATCTTGGACGATAATGTAACTCCCCACCTCAGATTTGATATTAGTGAGATTTGAATCCGTGACCTGCATCATGTTAGTCAGGCTAGCTAACCAACATGCCACAACTCACCAATAACAAATTAATTGTCTCTCTAAATCTTTCAAAATTAATTGCTATTTAACAAAGAAATTAAGTAAATATTAAAGAAAATAAAGCTTCTTAAATCAATTACAAAATAATAAAAGAATAAGTTATATGTGGATAAAAAAAAGATAAACGTATTTAGAAAATAGAAAAAATAAAAAATCATTAGGCCTTGTTTGGGTGGGTTTAAAGGGTTGGGTCAGGCTAGGCCTTTATGAGCGCATTTGAGTTAGCCCAAAAGCCGAGCCGACCCGTCTTAATGCAAGAGTGGACTCTATCTTATTCTTGAAATTCTTACTTTCTTTTGTTAGTAAAAAGAAAAAGAAAAAAACAATGTGTTGAAGTATATTCGATATATGTATGCCTTATTAAATTAAGATTTCTTTTCATTATTATTGGAGGAGATGATTATCCAAAATTCCTAGTCTTAATTTTTTTTGATACAATTCCTAGTCTTAATTGAAATATGAATTTTTTTTATTCGAAAAATCGTAGTTGAGGCTCCTACTTTTCGGTATTCTAAAATAGAACGCTAAATATAAACGGAATATAAAAGGCCCAAACCCGTTCACTTGATCAATTCTGTATCTCACCCTAATACCACCAGCAGAGCTCCCAAAAGCCCCAAAGCTATGAAACGACATAAAATCAAGCAACCTAGAAAGCTGCTTGAAATACCGGAAGCTATGAAACGGCTTCAATTCAAGCGTCCCAAAAAGCTCAAAACACTGGATCTGGAAGACGAAGACGACGTAGAGGAAGTCGTGAGGCTGATGAAGAGGAAACCTGGTATGATTTTGATTTTGTTGAATTTTCTGGAACTCTCTGCTGGTGGGTTGCTTCTCTCTGAGTTGTGTGTTGCATTTATGAATTTCGTGTTTCAGTGTTTGTTTAGTATCAGTTTAAATGTTGCAGAACAAGGGAGAGGATGAGGTTATGGTCGATGTTGGGAAGGACAACAAGAAAGAGGATGAGGTTGTGGTCGAGGATGACAATGGCAAGGAAGATGAGGCTAAAGGTGAGTATTGCTGAGTTGGTAATTGTTCTGTTCTATGGTATGTTTGTATATTTGTGTTGGTTGATATACTGTGATGTGCCATGAGTTAATAAGTCTCACCTTGTACTGACTTTGCTTGGAGTCGTGGATTTTCTGTATGAATGTCTTTTTATTTGGTGAATGCTAGTTTGTTTCCAGTGTATTAGTGATAGCTGATTTATTTGGGGAATTTAGAAGGCAAAAATTGAATGGATGCATAGAGTTATTGAAATAATGGTAGTTGTATTCAGATCAACTATGGGCTAGAACCATATTGCTTAGCTTATGACTTTGATTTCAATAGTTTTGGACTTAAATAATTTAGATGCATAGCAATAGGTTTTTATCCTTTTGACCTTATATCTGCTTCATTCAATTTGATCTGGAGGATTTTGCTATTCAGTTTGCAACTCCCACTGCATAGTTTTATCTATGTTGTATCTCAAGGATATTAATTAGAGATGAATTGCAGGTGGAAATTAGTCTTCAAATCAGAGCGCTCAGATCAGTCAGAAGCTGACACAGGCTTCCCAGCCGAAAAAGCCAGAACATTTCGGAGCTGGTACTGGAGCTCAGGCATATGAAGAAGAGCTGGAAGAGGTTGATGTACCTGACGTGGAACTTCCAGACATGGATTTTTTCATGACACAGGCTGAATTATTAAGAAGTGAGATTGTCAAGGCTGTCAAGTCTGAAAGCGGACACATCCACATCGTCCGCGCTATCAAAGAGCTCACCACCTAATGTTATGCCGAGACTTGATCGTGGGACTTTTGGGTTGTTGTCATCAGTATCTGTAATGGTTATGCTGAGATCCTACCTCACGTTATCAGTACGTATATTAGTAGAAGAATAGGCCATGGTTATCTAGCTAGTTATGCTGAGATACTCATGTTATCAGTACGTATATTAGTATGCCATAGTTATAATATTGCAAATTTAGGGGCTAACAGGCATCCATTAATTTGATTTCTAGATCCAAAATGGTAACGCCTCGGAGCAATCCGGACCCTGGAATGTTTGATCTTAGTGTGAAAAAATTTGTATTGGAACAGAAAATACGAGGGGATAAGGACCGAGAAGCAAGCTCCAAAATTCTTGGAATCCTCACATTGTGGTTAAATAGCATCCGTCAAAAAATTTGCTTCAGGAGGCACGTGATTAAAGAAAATTACTTCAAAAACAACTTGTTAATACTTCTGATATCATGAATCAAGGACCTGACATTTACCTTGACCAAAAAAACAAAAACAAATATCTAAATTTTGTTGGATAATATTATATATAAAAAAGTGGAAAATCTTATTTGACTGAGAAGTATATAAGTCTTGGTCCTCACTCATCTCTCTCCCAAGCTCCTAACAATGGCTTCTTCTTCATCCACCACCACCAAACCAATCCCAGTCTTCATCACCACCGATTCCTTACACTCAATCCTCTCTCATCAAACCCTAATCGACCACTTCCACTCTTCCCTCCCCACCGTCACCTCCTCCCTCTGCTCCCCAATCCGCCAAAGCTACGCCGTTTCGCCCACCTCCTCCCTCCTCCTCATGCCCTCCTGGTCCTCCTCCCCCTCCCTCCCCTATCTCGGCGTCAAGCTCGTCACCTACTTCCCCCACAACTCCGCCGTCAACTTGCCCGGAATCCACGGCAGCTACGTCCTCTTCAGCTCCACCTCCGGCCAAACCCTAGCCACCATGGACGGCACTGCTCTCACTCTCTACCGCACCGCCTGCGTCTCCGGCTTGGCTTCCAGGATTCTCTCGAGAAACGACAGTGAGGTTTTGGTCATGGTCGGAGCCGGTGCTCTGGCGCCGCATTTGATCAGGGCACACCTTGCGGCGAGGCCTGGTTTGAAGAGAGTGATCATATGGAACAGGACGGAGGCGAAGGCGAGAGCATTGGCGGAGGAGATGAGGGGAAGTGTGGGAGGTGATGGAGTTGAGTTTGAGAGCAATGGGAGCTTGGATGAGGCGGTGGCGATGGGGGACATTGTGAGCTGCGCCACGAATTCGGAGGTGGCGCTGGTGAAGGGGGAGAGGCTGAAGGTGGGGGCACATTTGGACTTGGTTGGTTCGTTCCAGCATTCGATGAAGGAGTGTGATGATGAGGCCATAAGGAGAGGGAGGGTGTTTGTGGACAATGAGGCGGCGCTGGTGGAGGCTGGGGAGTTGGTTGGAGCTTTCGAGAGAGGCGTGATCGGGAAGGGGGATGTGTGTGGGATGCTGGTGGAGTTGATCGGAGGGGAGAAGGCTGGGAGGAGAAGTGCAGAGGAGATTACCGTGTTCAAGTCGGTAGGATCTGCAGTTGTGGACATTCTTGCTGCACAGCTGGTGTATGAAACTTACATGAAGTAGTGAGATTAGTTCACTGATGCTGAGATTTTCGAATTGTATACATACAGATCATGTTTTGTGTAAGAGAGCCGAATCCGTGAATAAAATGCCGGTTTGTAGTTTTAGATCGGAAATTTACAATACAGAATCCATGTTTATGACGGGAACTTAGCATTAAGCTTCTATTATGAGCTAAGCAGTATGTAACATTATCAAATGTATTACAGTACAGTCTTCTTTTGGAAAGAGTAATGCAAAATGAATGAGAGACACTGAACAGCCCCAAAAGAATATATTCTACCTGAGGTTATAATCCAGTTGATACAATGTATGGGATGGGGATAAAAACTAGTTCATAAAAAAAAAGATACAGTACATGGCTGATGAAACTGATAAGCTGTTTGGTAATTTTCAGGCCTAATCTAGTTGAGAACATTACAGTATATTTGGCTATACAACTGCAATTTCAACTTGAAAGTTTACTTCTGCTTTGACTTACACTAGGCTTGGCAGCAAAAAGAGCAAGAATTAGAGAAAGAATGTGTGTGGTCAAGAGCCAAAAAGCATTGAAACAATGAATTTTCATTATCAGGAACACAAGTAAATGATACATGACCCGATTGACTTAAAAAAAAAGGTAAAAGTACACAATTTGTGGACTGTGCATGGAACTTTTGGGGCTCCTTCCAACTGTTGTATCCAATTCCGCAGATTCAACCAGCCAGAAGCAAACCATATGATGGTACCTGCGATTCTGTTAGCGTTGCTAAATTTTAACTTTGCTTTACTTTCTGTGGCGTGTGCTGCGTCCTCGGGAATAGTAGATCATTAAGTTGTCTCTCGGCACTATACTCTGAAGTGGCCTGAAAAGACAGTATACGGGGCAATCAAAGGCAATGTTACTTTCTAACTTAGGCATATTATACTCAGAAGTGGCAGATGGGGCAATCAAAGGCAATGTTACTTTGTAACTTAGGCAAAATAGGCATATTATACTCAGAAGTGGCATATGAGGCAATCAAAGGCCTTGTTAACATACACAATACATGTTATATTTCATAGATGATTCCCAAAAAGACTAACACATTAAGGAATGTGCAACCATATTTTGTTTCTACTTCAGAGATGGTTCAATAGTAAATGACTGTCCAGGAAGTTATAAAAAACGTGCTAGACTATTTCATAAATTAGGTGTTGGACTTGACACTAGAATTACGAACATTTTCAACTATTTCTCTCTACAAGGTAAACTATGAACCTTAGATATCATTCTCACGGGAGGTATAGCAAGTTGCAAAGAGGTACAAGTATTTAACCACTGCTCTATGCACAGCAGCTCAGTGTAAGTAGATAATTCATGGACGGAAGATATAGAAGACTTAAAATACAAGACGAAATGTACACACATTGATGACTGATTATGGCTCTCAGATAATTAGCATACCCGTGCATTTAGTGCAAACCGCAACGTCTGAACTTGTGTTCCTGAGCAAACCCTCAAGTCAAATCCAAGAGAATCTACACCGGTAAGTACTACCTCCTGCAAACAAATATATTTGAGACCTATTATCTACAAGGCTTCAACTTTAATTGATAGCTTTCAGAAGATTGTGATGATAATGAAATATTAGACTCAGAAAGAGGGTGTTAAATATGTTTTCATATATCAACAGCACTCAGTCCTTTCACTTTACATGCAAAATTTCAGGACCAAATATGTTATCAAATGCTTCAAAATTAACAAATGCTTCAAAATGGGACACAACTGTAGTATCATCAAATGGCAAACATTAAAAAAAAAAACAGTAAGATGAAGAAAAGCTAACAACTTTTTTCTTTTCTGGATTGGGCAGTGGTGATAAACAAAAGATAACCAAGATCTATAGCCACATTTCTGAAGAAATTTGAAAGCTTGACTACCAAGTTTAAATATGTTACCTCAACTTGAATACCCTTTAGTCTCCAACAAAGGGACTTGAGAGCTTGTGTGGTCTTTTCTCCACCTGCTTTCAGACGAGATATAATTTTAGTGGCTGAGTGTGCAATGGCATCGGGCTGAGCTTTTACGAAGTCTTCTACTTCAACAACACTCTGGAGAATTAGACAGAATAGACTACATCAGTAATACTGCAGTGCATCCAAATGTCCAATTATTGTTGAGGGAAAGCACATTCTAAAGCTCACCGATAAATGGGTTTATTCTAACATAATCCGGCCATATTGGGGTATGATTCTAAAAAGAAAAATCCATATTTCTCAAATTTACTGGATCATACAGGGGATAAAAACTGAAAGGTACCGAAACCTTAACCATTCAGCATATGAGAAATTATACAATTCAAAGTTACCTAAAATCATTACACACACCTGATGTCCATGTGATGAAAACAACTGAATCTTAACAATCTCCAGTTTGTAAAAAGCAGTCCCATTCTTTGGTATTTCACCCTTCTCATTGTCTGATTCCTCTGCCCGGATTGGACTGCCCTTGAAAGATCCTGATTCATGGCCATTGATCTTATCAGGCTCTTCTAAATCATCTTCTACAGTTCTCCCAACTTGTTTTTCATCATCATTGGGCTCATGATCTGACATATGCTTTTTTATGACAGTATGTTCTTCAATATATGCAGGTCTTAGAAGCCCCTGGATTGCCAAACTAGCTGGAGCCTGCTCTGCCCAATCTACAGGATCATCTGAAGCAACCTAAAAATTAAAAACAGAAACAGAAAATTCTAAGTTCACCAAAGACCATGGCCTGAAAAAAGTTGCAATTAGATGCTTTAAATAAATAAATGTTCTACAATTATGCATTTAAGGAAGAATATTTAAATGTTTTAGTTGCAATATAGTATAAAATGACGGAATTTCTTGTCATGTATCTTCAACTGCCCAAGATTACTTTTCTACACTACATGGCAGAGTCACAATATTTACAGTGGACAGTTACCTCAGTCAGCTTCTTGGCAAAATACATTGGGTGAGAATAACGCATAGTCTCCAGCTTTGCCCAGTCTCCAAGAGTCTCGTCATCTTCATCGTCATCTTCTTCATCTTCGTCGTCGAGAACGGAAACCCAATCCTAAACAAGAATCTATTAAATCATTAGAAATGGTGACAACTACATGCATGCTCCAGATTGGTAGAAACAAAAACAGAAAACAAACCGAATCATCGTCACCATCTTCATCGTCGTCGTTGTCCTCATCATTGTCATCTTCACCATCACTATATTCACCTTCAATCTCATCAATTCCAAAATCAATTTCCGGTACTTCCATCTCATTGATCATTTCCATAGTATCTAAGCCAATAATAACTTGCTGCATCATATAACGCACCACAAAAAGGCCATAAGAATAACATTAGAGCAAAAAGGTTTGCAAAACTGGAATCTTTAATATGGTTTAACTACAAATAATCATGATTTGAAATGTGTTCACGAAAGTTGCATACCACAAAGTTATTCTCTGAAGTTATGGATTGCATAGACGCATTGTCTTCACCATCCTTCACTTGAAAGTATATATCTGTAACATGCCAGGGCTTATTAGAACTTTCACTAAAGTAAACACTAAGAAACAAAGGTTGACAAGTCCAATGTATGATGAGAAACTCATACACTTGACTTACTTCCATGTTCATCAGTTACATAAGGCAAATCGGGACACATAATATTTTCATGAACCTCATCATTGATCAGACTCGAAAACATGAGCGTCGCTTTGCTATTAACCTGCACACAACACACTATGCACATCACTAACAATGCAGAACTACTAGCACGATAACCACTTAAAACAAGTACTTTCCTACATTCCTAGGGTATATACAATGCAGTACCTCAATAATGGTCCTAGCAGATTCTGCAGATGTAAGTCTTGCAGCTCCAGCATTATCCAATGTCGCTTCAGCAATATCCTCAAACGGATGGTACTGCGGCCTCCCATTCGGCTTCACAGGCTCCGAACCAGGCCCTAACTGCTCCGTGGCGGCTCGAATCCCATTCTTTACACAATTGCTCCTCTTCGCAACCGAATCACAATGCCTTGATCTTCGAATTCTACCCCTGCAAGTAAGCCTCAAACTCTCAGCATTCATATCACACTTCCAAAACCATAACATTTCAAATTCGATTATTCACCGAAACAAAGCTCAACTAACTACAATCATAATCAGCAGGCTTACCAACCGCCGGAGTACGCAAGCCGGCACGAGGTGACGTGTACTGCTCCAGTCAGCTCCTCGGAGCTCCACCGTGGACGGAAACCTACACCAATCGAAGAAAGAAACCATGTAACGCACCGTTTTGGAAGCAGAGAAAAGCAGCTGAGCTGA
Source organism: Rosa persica (assembly GCA_025331145.1). Taxonomy (NCBI): domain Eukaryota; kingdom Viridiplantae; phylum Streptophyta; class Magnoliopsida; order Rosales; family Rosaceae; genus Rosa; species Rosa persica. The sequence continues at coordinate 42,778,485 of WFKR01000001.1, forward strand.
GCTGGAAGTAAGGGGAGGAAGTTATTTACAAGGGACGGCGGTGGAGGAGCAGACATTGGCGGCGGCGGAGTTGAACCGTACGGCCATGGCTGACTCGATCATCATCATCGTTTTCTTTTCCTCTCGAATTTAATGGAAGTGTTGAAATCCAAAGGAATATCTCTTTCAGTTTGGTTTTTGAGAGGATGAGGATTGAGGTACTCTTTGAGTTTTGGTACTCTGAAGATGCCAAGTTTTGGGGCTGGGATCACCTGCGGCCGCGAATAATAACAACCCATCTACAGCACTTGCTCAAAGAAGTGTTAATGGATCGGATTTCGAATTAGTGAGTATCGGACGGATTTGGATTAAAAATTTAATTCGTTAATCTGGTAACTGTTTGGATTGACAAATCCGTTTATTTAATAGATCAAAATCATCAAATACAAATTTAATCCAATTTTTTATTATTATTATATGTTTATAAATACAATATTTTGTTAACTTTAGTATACTGTTAAAGAGTATTAACTCAACACTTGGTGATACTGTTTATTTTGTTTCAATGCTTTGTTGAAGTTTTTGGGAGTATTAAGACAAAAAGTTAATATTACTATTTAAAAGTTAAGAATATTCATTATAATAAATCATAAATTAGCGAACCGAGTATCTGTTAATCAATCGGATAAAGATTTAAATTGAGCTACTAACGATCTTATGGGTTATGAAATTGGGTCATGTTAAATAGTATCACTCAACAAATTCATATTTAGATCGATCCGCTCCAAACTCGGTCTATTATGGGTCTAATTGAGCGGTCAAAACTCTAAGCCAAAACGCATCGTTTTGAAAGGGAGTAATATATAACTCAGGCTCTGGTCTGAGCCATTCAATCTTTTCTTTTCTGGGAATTTCAAATGCTGTCCTAGTATGCTTACCTTGACGTACTCACTGCCGGTCTTTACTCGGCGGCTGGAATTTACGAGAATCTCCCACAGTAGAAGCAGTGTAGTGGTAAGCTTCAGAAACAATGGCCTATTATTTTAGCAATTTGCATCATTCTGAAAGAATTATACATGATTTTGTTCCTGAAAGATTATATACAGTTTGTTGTTAATTTTGCTTCTTTTTTCAGGTATGTGGATTAAAGGGTCCAAGACCCAGATACCCAAGAGTCTGGAAAGCCAATGAGAAGATTGGGACCATTTCCAAATCCCTCAAGCTTGTTGAGTGTGTAAGTTTCTCTTATTTTATTAGTGCACCCTTTTGCATATATGTGTTGTAGTGTTGAAAGTAGTAATCTTTTTTTGTAGATTAAGGGTTTGTCAAATGTGAAAGAGGAGGTTTATGGGGCACTTGATTCTTTCATTGCTTGGGAATTGGAATTCCCTTTGATTACAGTGAAGAAGGCATTGAAAACTCTTGAGAATCAGAAAGACTGGAAAAGGATAATTCAGGTCTTTTTCTCCTTTATGTGGTTAGAATCATGAATTTGTGATCGTAGTAGTTAATTTCTCAGAAACTAGTAGTTTTGGGTTTTAGGTAGCAAAATGGATGCTGAGCAAAGGCCAAGGAAGAACAATGGGGACCTATTTCACACTGTTGAATGCTTTAGCGGCGGATGGGAGACTTGAAGAAGCTGAAGAGCTTTGGACAAAGCTGTTCTCGCAGTACTTGGATAGCATGCCTCGAACGTTCTTTGACAAAATGATTTCGATTTACTATGAGAAGGGCTTGCATGACAAGATGTTTGAGGTACTATAATGCATTAGCTTTGTAAAGTACAAATGGTCAATTGAAATTTGGGGTCTGTGTTTCCTGAAAATTATTGGATTTTGATTGTCAAATGAGTTTATTCACGTATGCCTTAATGTTGAATTTCACGGTATCACTAGTTTTCATGTTGGAGCCTTTGAATTTGATGCATCAAGGAGATTAACTTCTTGGAAACTTTCTCTTGCTGTAGATATTTGCTGACATGGAGGAGCTTGGTATCAAACCAAATATGTCAATTGTTGACAAGGTTGGAGATGTCTTTCAGAAGTTAGGTATGATGGACAAATACGCTAAATTGAAGAAGAAATATCCACCGCCAAGATGGGAGATTCGGTACATCAAAGGAAAACGTGTTAGAATTCAAGCAAACAAGCGAAGCAATCTTGATGGTGATGACAAAATGCTAAATGAGGAGAAGGAAACAATCCAAAGCTCAAATGAAGTGTTAAATGCTGACTCAAATCCAGATGAACAGATTGTTGAAGCTGAGGATGTGGACCAGAACTCGTCCAATTTACTTGAGGAAGCTGGTACAAATGCAGATGAACTCAGGGTTGAATCTAAAACCTCTTCTTGACCAGTCGGATGCATCAGAGGTTATGATCTGCCATCCTTCTTATCACATGGGATGAGAAAGGTGCTCAAGGCAAAGGAAGACGTTCAGAAAGTGATATTGAGAATCATAACATTGTGCTGTCTAGGAGAAAATTTGTTGTATCCAACTAGTTTCTAAGATCTTCGCATCCCTACAAGTTTAGAAGAAGCTATCTGTCTGGAAGAGATCAATGTATTTATGGTACAGATGTCAGGATAACTATATGAAAGTTACAAGCTAGGATTCTTTTGCAAGTCTCTACTCTAATTACGCTTACATATACAAATTCCAATTGATCTGGTAAGTTGACAACGTAATCATACCAACAGCCACTCATAGTTCCAATGCTTAAAAGTAAATTTTGTTCCATGAGAAAGGTTAATTCCACAAATGACACCATCACGTTTCAGTATCAAAGCACATGCTGTGGTGGCTGTTTCAATTCTTTCGATAGAGCCCTAACATGTTATTTGTTTTGGTCCTCCTCATCTTCGTTCTCTTGTATTTGTCTTTTGATCACAACCTATCCAAGAGTTGCACAAGCAGTAACATGTCAAATTGTAATCCCCCTGCACTAGGCCCTGTGACTTGCCTGTTACCAATCCAGACCTCCTTTCACCTTCTCAACTGCTTCTTTGACAGCAGCACTAATTTCCTCCCTAGTTGCTCTTGAACCCTTCAATATATCCTTAACTACATTTGAACCGGTGGTAATAGCCTCAGCTTGGTCCATGAAATTTACCTTCTGTGAAAGCCAAATGTCATTGGAGGTGCTGTCTGCAAGCAAAAACCAGAAATTTTCTTCCTTGTGAAACGGAAAGAAGGGGGCGTGAGGAAGGGCACAGATTAGGCCGTTATCTCATTTTAGTGCATGTCACTCAAGCTTGAAATGTGACAATGTGACTCTCTTGTATATCCTCTTTGCCTTCAGTCTCGCAGTTAACTTCTATTGATATTGAAGGCATCCTTGTCAATACCATCTCAACATCTTGTACTTGAGTGGCAGAGAACCCAGCAGTTTGAGAAAGTAAGTCAGCACGGTCTTCCAGCTCCTGAAACGTTCTAACCTACAAATAAAAAAATAATATAAGTAAAGCTAAGGTCAAAAGAGAAAAAGGCAAGTTATGATTGGACCCTTTTCAGTAAAAACTATCAGGAGTAGCAATGCAGCAGTACCAGCTCCAGAAACATGATCCAAAAAAAGACTATTACCTTCGGGGCTAGCTTTTCCATAACAGCGCACCTCACTAAAATGTGGTAGCTGCAGAAAGGGCGCAATGCCTTCACTGGATCCTCCAGTAACTTTTCTTTTGCCAAGAGGAACTGCCTGCATTGTTGGCCATCAAACAAACACAAAATTTGAAAAATTAGTGCACATCTGTAAAAGGTACAATTGATGAGTTTCTTTAGCTTTACACGTGAAAGAGGGATTGAATGATCATGGCCATCACCTGAATGATACACTGAGAAAGTTCCACCACCCCAATTGCTGCACTCAGCCATCCCTGCCCCTCAGCATTGCGTGGAACAAGTGTCATCTGTATAGAGAAAAGCACAAGTAAAACTAGCATAAAGCGGTTTCCAATTTTTAGTTAAACAGTGCAGACTTAGGGGAAGTCCAAAACTTTTCACCGGCAAAATCACTACTTCTGAAGCTTCTAATCTAAGACATGAAATGAAGAAATCAGCCTTCATCAATTCTTTGAGGAGGCGGGGAGCATGTTCCAGAACACGTCTTAAATCACCTTGCAGAGATGGAGATAAAGATCCCGACGCACGAGTTAATTGTGCTTGAATCAACAATTCTGCCTGCATAGAAAGTGGCACAAAGATAAACATGTGTAATTGTCAAATATCAGGACACATTTAAAGGTAATATATATATAGCCTTCCTTGGAGCATTACCTATATGAGGGCTGGATGCTGCTTCCAATCTTTTCATGCTCCTGCTTGATGTTCTTAAGGTGCCGATTCAGTTCACTCCTGAGTAGCATAAAAAGCTTCTGTAAGGGGTTCATTGTCGGTTCCACGAATGGAATTTTCATATACTCAGCAGCCTTTATGAAGACAGCAATCACTTCGCTGTGTATTCAAGCATATGATAATTTTAAAAGAGACTACAACATAATGCAAGTAACACCAGATACATTAAAACATGCAAACTAGAAATGGGAATGTAGGAACCATCTCAACAATTCAGCGCGCTACTCGGTTCATCGTAATTGATTGTCAGACAAGAGCTAACAGGTGAATATATGTTCTGAATAAATCGAGTACCTTGGAGCCAGACAATGCTTCATAGGGGACAACGTTTGATGCATAACATAATTGACTGTATGTTTTAATGACGTTGAGAGATATGCAACAGCCATCACCAATGGCAAGCAGAGACCGAAAGATGCCAGGAAGATAATTTTTTCGACTTTTTTGGTGAATAGGAACATAGGAAGAGCTATACCAAATTCAGACCCATGTTGAAGTAAAGTATCATCATCTGTTTCAAACTATGATTGTGACATAACATTGACGCTGAAATATTGAAAGGAATTGCACATTACTATGAAATTTGGAATTCATAGTTAGATATGATGATTCAAAAAAGTGAATAGTTGCCGGAATTTTGGCTGCAATTAATGGATACTCACTTGCTTAAACATCGACTTGAGGCACTTTTCTAAAAGAGAACAATCGGAGCACTGGCAATGGATGCATTTTGTTTTCTTCAATGCAGCAGCACTATAGCTTTGATATTGTATAAGGCACTAGGGGCAGTAGAATTAGTGTTAAAATGGAAGCCATGTCCATGAGCCCATGATGACCTTCTAACTGTAAGTCTGTAACCAATTGGTTATGGTTAGGGTTTAGTACGCTTGTAGATATAGCTGCTAGTTAGGGTTTAGTATATCTGATACAAAAATGTATTGTTGGTATTTGGACAATGTTTTGGAATCATACTTCCACAACACACCTCATTATCCTTTAAGTTAGCCCGAGTAGCATGGAAGAGCAGAGAATTTAATTAGAATCCTACGATAACCTCCCAAAAAATACGTACCCTATCGTCGAGTGACGACTTCAGCTGTTTATGTCGAGGGTAAAACAACTCCGTATTGTATAATTTATATGTTCATTAGATTTTAGGTATTTGAGTTTGTTCAGTTAGACTCCATCCTACTTCCAATGCATATAAATAACTTTTGTTCCAAGCAAGGAGATTAATAACAAAATGTCTAAATATTTAAAAAAAAAACTGAAGTTCAATGGGTTTGGAACCCCACGTATTTGGTATCGAAACTACTAAAACCTGCCAAAATCCCATCATATGGTAACACGGTAACTATCAGTGTGGTGGTGGTTTCAATTCTTTCACCGAATAAAAGATAGATGAACAAAGAAAACAGAAAAGCTAAATAGAGCTTTGTGCGTTTTAGTCCTCCTCTGAACCTGAACCTTCTGTGCCATGTGTATGAACATTGCCATTTGCAGCAGGGCCTTTCTGTTTTGTATCCTGTTGTTCATCCGCCTCATCTTCACTGTACTCACTCTCATAATCCTCATCATATTCCTCGTCATCAACATCTTCCTCCTCTTCAATACCGTCTTCTGTAATCGGTCCATCTTCGGCCACAAAACCGCCACGTGTACCAGCTCGGGTACGCTTCAAAACCTTTACCTTCAAATTTGTCCTTCTATCACAACCAAGCCAAGAGTCGCACAGACAGTAACAAGTCAAATTGTAATTTCCCTCTGCTGGGGCAGGTAACTTGCCTGTTACCAATCTAGATCCGCTCTTCACCTTGTCAACTGCTTCTTTGATAGCAGCACTGATCTCCTTCATGTTTGCTCCTGAACCCTCCATTGTCTCCTCAATTGCCTTGGAAGCAGCAGTAATTGCTGCAGCTTCCTCCATGAAATTTACCTTCTGCCAGAACCACACATTATTGGAGACACTGTCTGCAAGCAAAAACCAGAAATTTTCCTCCTTGCGAAACGGGAAGTAGGGGGCATGGGGAAGGGCACCAATCAGGCCATTATCGCGTTGTAGTGTCACCCAAGCATGAACAGTGACAATGTCACCGTCTTGTATACCTTCTTCACCTTCAGTCTCACACTTGACGTCAAGTGATATGGATGGCATTGCTGCTAAAACCATTTCAACATCTTCTACTTCAGCGGGCGAGAAACCAGCAACTTGCGAAAGCAACTCAGCACGCTCTTGCATAGACATATCCCGAAGCTCCTGAAACACTCTCAGCTTCTACAAATGAAAGACAAAAATTATTAAGCAAAGTTTAAAAAAAAAAAAATACTAATTGATTGGATCAACTTTGTGCAAACTTTCCGCTCATTTAGTCAAAGAGGATTCACAGAACCTTTTTTTATTCATAACTAATAGAATTAGAAATACAGCATTCCCAGCTACAGCTATGCAAGAAATAGAACCTTTTAGCCATATGCAAGACACAGATAAAAGTTTCCAGCATAACATGGTCCAAGGTCCAAACTCCAAAGTAAGACTATTACCTTGCGGGCTATCTTTTTTACAACAGCCTCACTAAAATGTGGCAGCTGCAGAAAGGGGGCAATGCCTTCACTTGATCCTCCAATAGCCTTCCTTGCACTTAGTGGAACAGCCTGCATTATATAGGCCATTAGAATAAAACTAAACTAGTCATATTTGTAGAAGCTAAGTGGATGTGTCTTTGTAGCTATGTGCCTACTATATAAAATTGCCATTGCTTTGACAGAAGAAAGAAAAAGGATTCTAATATTTGCAAAGTCAAACAAAAGAAATCAAAAAAAAAACATTTAAGTAATTTAATTTGGTGTATATTCAACAACTCCTAATCATCAATAAAGTTTTTTTTTTTTTTTTTGGGGTCTGATATTATGGTCAAATCACATGCAACAATCCAGTAATCCAGAAATTGGCCTTTACTTGATACTTGGGACATTACTGTTCAAAAGCATAAGCATGGGTCTAAAATATCTGCAGCACAGATAATCCTACCACCGACATACAGATGGTGGGGGACGTAACTTCTTTCCTACACATTATTTCCCGGTACAATATAGCATACATTGATCCAATAGATATTTCGAAGAAATTTTACCACCCCGTTTCAATCAATATTTGGCTGAAAGGAAATTGAAGAGCATGAAATCTGGAGACATAGAAACACCAATTCCAAGCTATGAGCCTAACTCTAGCAAATCACTCACTCACCTACGCAACCCACTAGGGGTTGTAAGTGGTCTCACATCTATGCCCATATCTATATCAATATATACACATTCAAGCATACAATTTGGACCATTCACATTATATTGCTTAGTCTTGGCAAGCTATTGTTTTTGATATAGACAGACGCTCTTATATAATATTTTTTTAACCTTCATAAAAACTTTTTCTGTATGATGCACGTACTCCAATACTCAAAATTTTATTAAATTTGTTCATAGATGATATATCCTAATTGTGTGTCCACTGTCCACACAGAAAGATAGAGAGTGCTGATAATTAGTTGCCTATGTAAATTTTTAACATAAAAGAGGAAGTCAATGGTCAGTATATCCATGAGATCTACATGCTTAACAAAAGTGGATGATGAACAATCACCTGAATTATGCACTGAGAAAGTTCAACTACCCCAATTGCAGGCCTCAGCCATCCCTGCCCCTGAGCATTGCGTGGAACCAGTGCCATCTGTAAAAAGTAAATAATAAGTAAAACTGGCCTAACATGGCACCAAATGTGAGTTTCCCAACACAGGCTTAAGGGAAATCACAAATTTAGAACTCCAAAAGGACTTCTATAAGAGGCTGGTAATAAAATGCAAGACAAGAAATGAAGAGACCACCTTCATCAATTCTTCAAGGAGGCGAGGAGCAAGTTCCAGAACATGTTTAAAATCACCTTGCAGGGATGGAGATAAAGACGCTGACTCACGAGTTAACTGTGCTTGAATCAACAGTTCAGTCTGCATAGAAAGTGGCATAAAGATGAGCACAAATGATGATTACGACCCATGGCAATAAAGTTATGTCTCAGAGAACAAAATACCTTTACAAGGGCTGGATGCTGCTTCCAAAATTTTGCCTGCTCTTGCTTGATGTTCTTAAGGTCCAAATTCAGTTCACTCCTAACTAGCATAAAAAGCTTCTGGAGGGGTTCGTTGTCAGTTCTACGAACTGGAATTTCCGTGTACTCAGCAGCCTTTATGAAGACGTCCATTACTTTGCTGTATATTCAGGTTATCTCATAAGATCAATGAATTTATAAAAAATAAAAAAAAGACCAAAACAGCTACACCAAATGCATTAAAATACGAAGGAAACTAGAACATCATTGACTCTTAATTTGCTTTTGTTGGTGGACATTTATTAGTGAATGAATCGAGTACCTGGGAGCCAGAGAAGGCTTCATAAAGTAATAGTAAGTGGACAACGTCTGGTGCATGACATAGTTGCCAGTATATTTTGCCGACCTTGAGAGATATACAACAGCTATTACCAAGGGCAAGAGAATACAAACACCGACGATCCCAAGCAAGAGTATACCACCATTTTTTTGGCTGTCTAGTAGGAATTGAGGAAGAGCTATGCCCATTTCAAACCCCTATTTAAGTCAAAACATCATGCTCAGTTTCAAACATGATAATTCTATTTGATATAAAATTTACAAGGAAATATTGAAAAGCAGCAGCTATCTGTTTCCCGAGAAATGAGTTGCACATTACCTGTCTGCCATCTGGATGGCCATACTTTTCATAATTTTCACGAGATACTGGATCTGTCAGAGCCTGATAAGCCTTCGCTATTTTCTCCACAAAGTACTTGTTGGCCTCTAAAGAAAGGGAAAAATAAAAGGTTTAGTAAATATAGTATCCTGAATGTCCCCATCCTTCCTTCTATTTTGCAGCACGATAAGCATGCATAAATTGAGAAACAACACAACTCTAACCTGGATCTGGATTTTTATCTGGATGGTATAGTATAGAAAGTCTCCTGTACGCCTTCTTTATTTCAGAATCTGGAGCTCCAGGTTCCAGACCAAGAATATGGAACGGGTCGAAAACTTGATTCTGGATGAATATAAATGAAGATATCCCAAATGAAATTCTAACCTCAAGATACTAAGTATAAGGATACACTGTTCGATATCTAATATCAAGTCTCAATTAACCAACTCAATAGCATTGAAATGTGAAGACACTGACAAAAAGACCACATATAAGCATGCCTTTGATTAATGCTTCAAGTTCAATCAAAATGTTTACCTCAGCGCTCTGAGTTTTGATGTAATAAATCAGGACTATCATGACAACCCAAAGCAGTACTATTGTCAAATTACTGCATGTTGAGAAGTTTGAAATCTGCAAAGAGTGATCATAACCACGTCAAACCAGACATAATTTTAAAACAAAGACTGGAGTTTTCGGTTTAATAAAGACTTGATCCCAGGAAGAAAGAAGCAACCCACCCTCTTGAACAATGACCTACGGTACTTTCCTGAACGGGAGCAGTCACTGCACTTACAATGGATGCTCTTTGTTTCCTTTGACGCAGCACGACACAACTTCGTTATTGTGTAAGGCACTAGAGCCAGTGCCATTATGGTCAAGATAAAAATCGGAAACAACGCATTATTCTCTTCCGAAGCAGCCATGACGACTTTCTTCCTACAGCCCCTCGGATACCAATCCTATCCCTGCGGAATCAACTCCAGTCAATCATCGCAATCACAAAACAGTACGCAAAGTGGCATCATTAACCAGAGAATGACGTAAAAATGTAAAATCTACTCTACAACACAGCCAAAACAGCATTTAACTAATTTCACATCCTCGACAGAACTAAAAAAAAAATCACTACCAAAATCAGGCCATTCAGAAATTTGAGCCGAAGCAAATCGTAATCTATTCCACCTCTTCAACAATTTCGAAACACAAACAGCAATCGAAGCTCGAATATAACACCAAATAATAATATAAACAACAACAACAACTTCCGAAGTTGATCAAGTCAATGACTACTGATACAAAAATGGAGGCAGTCAGCTCACCACAGCCAATTCAACACTGACAGTTAAAACAGCCCTAAATACACACACACAAAATTGCCGAACCGATTCGAAATCCATCAAATCATAAATTAAAAACGCATGCATACCAATTCAGGCACAGAAATGAAGAACTAGCTCTATTCTAGCTCATTCCGACTCGAACAACAACAAAAATTGATAAGAGCTTGGATTTGAATTTAGATATAATCGAAGAGAGATAGTGGAAGATTATATATATTGCCTGAGAATCGTGAAAACTCACAGGTCGCGATCTGATTCTGAGGCTCTCGGGGTCCGTACGATGGCGCGACTACTGAGGAAGAGAGAGGGGATTGAGAAACGCTCAGATGGCGAAGAGGGGCTTCTTTTGGGTTTTATTTTGGTTTGGGATCCAATTCGGCGTGACCCGAACGACGTGTCGTGTGGGAAGAGTGGGTGGAATGCCCGGTGAGGTATTAGGCCCAAGTGCCCAACTAGTTTGAAGAAGTTACTATTCTTGAGGCATTAAATTGGGATTTTATTCACCTTCTATTTTACTTTTTTATTTCTTTTGGTCAAATATTCACTTTGTATTGGTGTGACAATACTCACTTTATGAAACATCATTTGTTTCTTTTTTGGGAGAACTTTTAAGAAAATTGTTGAAAAGTTGAACTACTTACTTATTATTTAGTCGTCTATTTTGAATTAGTTTCATATTTGATACTCAATATCGAATGCACGTAGATATAATTTAGAGATAGTTCGCAATTAATAATTGTGTGTAAATATATATATATATATATGTATATCGAAATTAATGTGAGAATACGTTAATTTTTAGTAAGATCTATCTTGATGGGCTTATGCAATACAAATAATCATTATATAATCTTGAATTATTACATGATACTGTCAAGAGGTGGTATCATTCAACACACTAATGATATCTGACTTCTCCATTATATGAATAAAACTAAAGAGATAAAAATTATGTCAATCTGATGATGAACAAAAAATATTTATCCTGTCAGTTACATTAGTCTGAACTAGGAATACGTTGATACTCGAGCGTAAATGAGAGATATTTATTTCATTTATGTGAAAATAGGCTTTTAGCGAAGAAAGAAGAAAAAGGAAAAAAACATGTCAATTTGCAAATATCCTGAATTTAAAATGCGATTGTTAATCCTCATTGGATATGTCCCTCTCTCTTCCTCCGTCTCATCCTCTTTTATACACACAGAGACACAGACACACTCACATTGACGAATCTCATCACCTTCCATGGCCTCACCAACCGAGCCACCCCAAACCCACCACCACCCAAAACCCATGGCCCACTTGCTCAACTCCGCCACCGCCAACCTCCTCTCCCTCTTCTCCGCCCCCAAAACGACGCCGTCTTCGTCCTCCCCCTCCACAATCCGCCTCGCCCTCTTCCTCCCCACCTCCCCCAAACCCCTCTCTCCTCCTCCCCCTCAACCAGCCGCCATGAAGACCGCCGCGCCGCCGCCTTCGGAGTCCACCTCGACCTCGTCTTCGTTCCCGGCGACGGTCAAGATTGCCGGGCTGAATTCCATGATCAAGGGCAGTGGGCCCGCCTTTGTGGGCCAGGTCTTCAGTATGTGCGACCTCTCCGGCACTGGGCTCATGGCCGTCTCCACCCACTTCGATATTCCCTTCATTTCCAAAAGGTCCCAACTTTCAATCTTTCCTGCCAAAAACAAAAAAAAAATTAGGGTTTTTCTTGTTTGTGGAATTTGAGCTTGGAGGTTCATAAAGATAGTGTCTTTGAGGTTTTGAGTAGTAAGTGTTGAGTTATTATTAGCTGAATTTCTGATACATTGTGTGGTTTTGTGCTTGTAGAACTCCTGAGTGGCTTAAGAAGATGTTTGCGTCGGTGACTAATAGCGAGAGAAATGATGGCCCGGTGTTTCGGTTTTTTATGGATTTAGGTGATGCAGGTACTATTGGGTGTTTTGGTTATCGTTTTATGTGATTGAATTGATAGTTTTATCTGGAGATTATTACCTGCATTCTGACTGAGGTTGTGTTGTTTAGTTACGTATGTGAAACGTCTTAATATTCCGAGTGGAGTGGTGGGTGCTTGTCGGCTGGATTTGGCTTATGAGCATTTCAAGGTACTCCCTTTTTGCATCTCTAATCTGTATCTAATTTACTTACTTGTTGATGCATCAGTGCTGTTTTGGTTATGAAGTAGTGAAATGTGGATGCATTGCTTGTTTTGAGCACTTTTTGTATTAGAACTTCCATGTGATTCTTTGGATTTATTAGTAACACTTTTCACTTTGGTTATGCAGGAAAAGCCCCACTTATTCCAGTTTGTTCCAAATGAGAAACAGGTATGATATGATCACCATCTTCTGTGATATTTGAGCATTTATTAACCTTTTCTTGATATGATAGTATCTCTGAACATCGGTGGTCTTGCAGGTCAAGGCAGCTAACAAACTTCTAAAGGGAAACGCAGAGAATGGCAAATGTAAAAGGGTTGATGGAGTCCCAGTTTTTAGTGCTCAAAACTTGGATATTGCAATAGCAAGTCCAGATGGGGTCAAATGGTGAGTTCTCCTTCATTTCATATTATCTCAATGAATATCTGAACAGACTAGAATCTTTAACAGAATGTTCATTCAAATAGGCTTAGAAGTTACTTTGGACTTTTAGAGTAAGTTTTGTGCTTATTCAGATCTCAAATCCCAATTACCTTCGGTTTGTTTTTTCCGATTGAATGTATTATGTTCGTTTCTGGTTGGAAACCTAAGAGATTGTTGGGCACCCTTCTCTGTTTTGGTTGCATTGTGAATTGGTCAATTAGGTAAACAATGGATATTTCTGAGAATACTGATTTTCTTTTTCTTCTCCAACTGAAAGCTGATTTCCTTGTTGCTTGAGTACTTGTACTTTTGTCAGAAACAGTTGTTTTATTATAGTTTAATTCAGAATAGCTGATGCTCAGTTGGTTACTGTTTGTTCCAACAGGTATACACCCTACTTTTTTGATAAAAACATGCTTGATAACATTCTTGAGGAATCTGTAGATCAGCATTTCCATTCTTTAATTCAAACTCGGCACATGCAGCGGAGAAGGGATGTGGTTGATGACAACTTGGCTGCAGAAGTGATTGAAGAGATGGGTGATAACTTATTGGAACCCCCAGAGGTATGAAATCCCATAATATTTCTGTTGAATAAGCAAGTAGTTTTGTAAAATTGAGATGATTTGTAAAATTACAATGGATGTGAAGTAACTTTCTTTTTGATACATTAATGTGAAGTAATTTTAGTTTAGACATGGTGAAATTAAGTTCAGACCATCCAACTTCACATTGTTGAGTCTCATGTATCATGTTCATTGCTGGGCAGGTTCAGGAAGTGATGGATGAAATAGGGAATCCCGGAATACCATTGAGTGTCATATCTAAGGCAGCGGAGATGCAGCTTCATTACACTGTTGACAAAGTAATTCTGGGTAATAGGTGGCTACGGAAGGCAACTGGCATTCAACCAAAATTCCCTTATATGATCGATACTTTTGAGAGAAGGTATACCCTTTGCCATTGTTAAGTCTGAGCACTCGCATCAAATATTTCCTTTGTGATTGGATATGTGTATATTGATGCATGCTTTTTCTGAAAATCAATTATATTCTATGGTCAGCAATATTTTGTTACAGCCTATCTATGGTCCCTTGTGTTGCTTTATGTTTTCATGTGCACTTAATATAAGATGGTATAATTTAATGTAGAGTGAATCGCTTGAGATGCTATTCAGATAATGCTGCTTCGTCTGCAAAGTATTCTGCATTTTATGCCCATCCGAACTCAGCAAATGTTAGTGGGGTTGATGTATGACCATGAAATCTCCTTCTATGCCTCTTTAACAAAACTTTTTCATTCTATGGCAGGAGTGCAGCTTCTTTTCTTAGAGCTTCCAAGTCAACCAACTGTCTTACCAATTGTGAAGCAGTAAATGATAATAAAGATTCTCTACAGAGTAGCACTTGCGATATTAAACCAAAGGGTGATATGCAGACCAACAAAGGAAACAGATCCGGTGTCTGGTTTCCTTTTGGAGATTGGTTTAGTCATCTATGGTCAAAACAAAAGCACCAAGATGGAATCTTATCCACACAATACGTCGATGAGACCTCACAGCTAAATGTACACCTTCCTAAGATTACAATGGTTGGCATTTCATCAACTGGTGAGGCAGGGACCATGAGTAGAGAAAGTGTAAGGAAAACAATGGACGATTTAACAAGAGAACTGGAGCAGACAGATCCAGAAAAAGCCAGTGGTATTGAGGCGAGTGATGACTTTAGATTTGAAGATAGAGATCCATTATTTGTAGCAAATGTGGGCGATTACTATTCTGGCAAGGCAAAGGGTGGAGCACGATTTAGGGTTCGTGAATGAAACTGTTAGGGCCACTCACTCACAAGTCTGGTGACATTTTTGCTCTTCTGGGTATAGTAGTGAATAGCTTTGCGACCCTCTGCCACATCTAAAGAAAATGCATTGTTAATATGCCATGTATTCTTTTCTGATGGGGTGTTAGATTATTTGTGTTTTGTGCTTTTGGATGTAGTCATGTAGAATGTATCTCACAATATGAAATCTGAAAATTGGTGTAAAATGGTTTTTCATATTCAATATGAAGAAATCAGGGGGCGGTACATTTTTCTTTTGTTTCCAGTTCTATTTTGTTAAGGTTTCGTGTCGATGGAAGAACTGTTAAACTTACAGAAAAATTGTGAGGATGAACATCATTGAGTATTGAGTTGAGCATTCTAAATGAACCCAACTAGTTTGTAACCGGTTCATGGTCCTTGCGGTAACAGATTTGCAATGATATAAAATGGTGTAGATGACACAAAAGGGGGCCAAAGATGGATCCCATAGTGTTTACTAACTACTGCAACTACAAAGAAGATGATCATAAACGACAAGAAACGTATATATAAAACGAATGACAAACATTATGGTGGTGGTGGTGGAGATGGTTCCCTTGGTGCTGTGGTTGTGGGTGCCTTCTACACATCTCCTAGTGTTCGACACTTCTTTTTCCCACACGATAAACTGATAAAGTGGTTTCTAATTGATGAAAACCAAAGAAAGGGTTAGTTTCATCAAAAGGAACAAAATGATATGGTAGTGGAATTCAAGTTGCTTGTAGATAGCAATCTTTGCTTTCCTTTGATCAGAAAGAGGTATGTCTTCATGGCTATCACTTATATTTTCCTCCTGCCAAACCCATAAACTCCTTTTCGCCAAACCATATCTATTTATCTTTCGAGACGATCTGCCATAAGTGAACAAAATGCATTCTTTTGAAGATCCCATGACATTGACAAAGACAATCACATCATTCCTCTTATCAAACTTTTGAGCATCCATTGAACCATGAAGCTATATATAGTTTATCTTTTGCTTGTATGGAATGTTCATCTCATATATCCGTCTAATCCGATCTTTTGGCCAATAAAGCATTTAGTTTTGTCTGTATAATATTCTCAATATTCTTCGTTCGACTTTTAACTTATTTCTTTTATAACATTAAATACTCATCTTTGAAAAAATAAACAAGTAAAATATTATCTTAGAACATCTTTAGCGATACTAGCCTTTTTTGAGTTAAATTTTAGCTAAAGTAGTTAAAAAGTCATTTTGGCTAGCCACTTTAGAAATATGTATGTATCAGTGCTTTCTATTTTAGATAATTTTGAATTTATATTATTTTTTAAAAGACTATTAAATAGTTTAAATGTATTTATAAATTACATAGAGTAACTCAAAATGAATGTTCTAAATTATAGAGAGTCTCATCTTGCCTTTTATATCTATAAGCGAGATAACTAAAACTTATAATAGAAAATCACTTAGGAGTCTGGTGCAGCTCCTAAAATAGATAAAAAGTTAAATATGCTCTCTAAAATAACTAACGAGTCAAAATAGAGAGTCTGCTAAATATGTTCAAAATAGATTAGCCTCTTAGTTTTTCGCTATTTCTATTTTTTAATAATTACCAATTAAAAATTTATTTACCTTGCCCAAAATTCAACCTGTATCCCATACATAATGCAAATCTTCACTCATATGCTTCTTAATTCTTAAATATATATTGGTGTTGAAAGGGTTCCAATGCCCCTTACAAGTTCCAAGCATTCAACCAAGCAAAGAGACATGAATAACTATCAATCAGAAATCTTATTCCCCTAAACTAGGTTTGGACCCGCCCCACAAATAGGGGAAAAATGGTAGTGGGTGGTCCCAAATCACATTTTTAATTGAACTTTCATAACGTTGTTCAAAGCACCTAAATTATATGCTTCACTGCCTTTTCATGGTCATCATCACGTATAAGCAGTTCTATATAAGCCTACTCTCTACTTGAGTACTTGTTACAAAAGTAGTAATCAAGCATAATTTGCTTACGCTTCCCATAATCCGTAAAATGTACGTAATGTTCTTTGGAGGGCTGCAAAAGGACAGCGTTCTTTCTAGTAATGGCTTGATTTGTTTATTCACTTTATTGTAAATGTATCTCAAGGTCAAATTGAGACACTTTTGTCTGTATGTATGTATACTAATTTCTAAATAAGTTTCATTGCTTATTAAAGTATTGACTAATCAGAAATTTTCGTTTAGGTAATAAAGTTGTGACGGAATAAGGTATCTTTCAAATTAAGTGATCAAATTCTCCAATTAGTAACCACATGCATCATGCATTTTCTACTTGCATGTATTGTGAAAATTGATGTCGCAAGCTCATTATGATATGGCACCTAGTGTATGTTACCCTTTTCTTTCATTGAGTTATTTAATTATTTAAAATTAAGTTACACATATTATGTGAATAATTAACCGATATAATTTGATGATAACTTATTTCTCTCTAATAAAGTATTTTTAGAGGTCTCAACTAGACTCCATCTTCCCTATCAATAAAAGTGGTCTGGATCATGAGACACATTATTTTACACAAGTTTTTACACTTCTTTTTAGCCATTAGATCTAGCTAAATTCAACGGTCTTAATTAATTTCCCTCATGATGTGAAAATGACATCAAATATAAAAAATAAAAAAAATCATCAACTAAAAAATAAAGAAAATTAAATTACACTTTTCTGGAGAGGAAATTGAACTCAAAAAAATTTACGTCTCTCTGACTGAGTAAGGATTTGGTCTAGGGTTTGGATTCCTGGAGTTCTCTCGTCCTTGCCATTCAATCTTTCTTTACTACATGTGGCAGCGAGTGCGAGTGGTGTGGTGGGGGTGTCTTGCTTTCTTTAGTTGGGTTTGTAGAATGGAGGAGTCTTTGATTGATCTGGCCAAACGGCTTAGCTTAGATGATGAAGAGAACTTCAGCGTTATTCAGATTGAAGCAAACAGTTTATTTTATCCCAATTCACCTCATTCACACCTTCACTATTCACTAAAGCAATGTTTTTTTGTTAAGAGTTCATATAATTATCATAATCACCAAGCAACCAATATCATGACCATGTGATTCATGTCCAGCAAATATTCGGGGTCTGATATCCACCATTATCCCACATGAAGTCATGAATGCTAACTAATTTTCCCCCATATTGCAATTAGACCATCAAATTCAAGTTCGATCCAATTCTTTATTTAACACACCACCCTCTTCATCAATTGATTCATTCATTCAAAAACCTTAATTTTTATAATCCACCAAAAAGTCAAACCCAATCCACCAGCATTTGTTGTCTTCCCCGACCACACTGGTTCTTCTTTTCCCTTTTCTCAAGAACACAAGTCTTATGTTCTTCTCATTGTGTTCTGGAAAATTTAATTTTATGTTTAAAAGTTGATTGTAATTTAAATTTATTTATTTTTCGGTTGAGAAAAAAATTAATTCCATGTCAATTACCACATCATTAGGGAAATTAATCAAGACTATTGAACTTAATTAGATCTAATGGCTAAAAAGAAGTGTAAAATAATGTGTCCCATGATCCGGACCCCAATAAAAAGATGGTCATCATACTTTTATAAATTATTTATTATAAAACAGCCATTTTTGGTCATTGTTAAACTAGGAGGACCTTCATAGCTATCCAAATTGTTAGGCAAGCAATTAGACAAAAAACAAATATATTTTTTTTTTATCATAACAATAAGGGTCCTTGACCAAAAACCCCAAAATGAGGCAAAGTTATCTCACTTACCCCAGTAAGAGAATTTCATTTTCACTAACCCAATTTAAAACGAAATAACTATTTTGCACTCGATCTAGTTAATGAATTACATGTCATGCCACTCTCTCTCATCCCGATCTCTCTATCTTCTCTATTCTCTCCTCTCTCATCTTGCTCTCTCTCTAGACCAGTCTCTATCTCCATATCGACGTCAGCAACCTACTTCATCTCCTCCCTTCGCCTGAATCTACGTCGCCACCTTCTCCGACGAGCTGCTTCAGAGCTTCGACGATAGAGATGGGTTCGGATTGCAAATCATTGTCGGTGCAGTCTCTCTCACAGGGCTACCTTCTCCTCCTGCAAGGATTTCCCGATAACCGTGACTTCTTCATCGAATTCGACCTCATTCTCCGACCACACTATCCGATCGAGGTCTGAATTTTGCAGAAACTGTTTTGTTGAAGCTTTGCGAAATGGAACCCTGGAAGGGTTCCTATCTCCGGTGTCTCTAACTCTCTTTGTCAAGCTTCAAGTTAGAAGAAATCGACGTCGAGCTTTGGTGCCGGAGCCATACAATTCGGCGCGACGAGGTGGTTGTGGCGGGCGAAGTCGGTGAGGAAGAGAAAAGCACCGATGGCTACTCCGACGAAGACTGGAGGTTCGGAGAGGTGAGAGAGGTCGGCCTTCTGATTCGATATAGTGGTTTTGGTCCAACTATTGATTGGGGTGCCCAGAGCATTTTCTGGGTGCCCAAACCTTTTTTTTTTTTTTTAAATAATGGGATAGAAGGAAAGAACAAAAAATTTTGAATGCCTATTGGGGGCAATAGACATCTATTA
Source organism: Rosa persica (assembly GCA_025331145.1). Taxonomy (NCBI): domain Eukaryota; kingdom Viridiplantae; phylum Streptophyta; class Magnoliopsida; order Rosales; family Rosaceae; genus Rosa; species Rosa persica. The sequence continues at coordinate 42,797,910 of WFKR01000001.1, forward strand.
GAGGGCAACAGACGTTTTGAATTTATATAATCTTTTAGTTTTTTTTATCAAAGTTTTATTTGTCTAATTTTAAGAAAATTAATTCTCATTCCGAAGACCGAAAATTCTATTGGGGGGCAATGGACATCTATTGGAGGGCAATAAGCGTCTATTGAGGGGTAATACATGGCTGGTAGACATCTATTGGAGGGTAATAGACGTCTATTGAGGTCAAAAAGACCTTTTCGGTGAGACTCCCAGCAAATTCCGGTGGGCGACAACAGGTGACCGGATTCCGGTGGACCGGGTTCACCGGAATCCGGCGATCGGTGATTGACTCCGATGAAGTCTCCTATAGTCTCTCTCTATAAGTAATAAAGGGATGAGGATAAAATAATATTAAAAAAAATAAAAATAAAAACAAAAAAAAAACTTAATAGAGTATTAGGGAAGATCTCCTTAGAGTGTTTTGGATAAGAGAGAATTAAAAAAACTTAATGGAGTAAGTGGGAAAAAAAATCCTTAAAAAGGGGATAAATGGACAAAACCCCTAACAATAACTAGTATTTTGTAATCGAACTCTCGAACTCCCATTTATAAAAGATTTATGACACTAAACTAAAGAGTATTGAGAAAAAAATCATATATTAAAAAGGAACATTTTCTTTTCCTTTTTATTTATAACTCCGCCAAAGAAAAAGAAAAAAAGAAAATCATGCATCATCAAGTGGACGGTTGTAGCCGAACAGACAGTGGTTGGTGAGCTTAATCACCGGCTGCGATTCACTTGTCTCGATTATCCACGCGGCACCACACTGTAAGAGCCTGAGCCCTCCGAGCGTAGCGTGCCAAAAAAGTTTTCGCTCTGGCCTCTGCATGTACATGCAAAGCTTTCCTTTTGGGTTTCTTGTTCCTTTTCACGATTTTGGTTTTGTCTTCTTTTCTTTTTGGAGAGGAAAATGGTGTGATTGGTTGTATCCTTTTTAGATTCTTTCTGCTTCCTACCTGAGTTGGGTTCCTCCATTTTGAGTCGAGCACAAGTGTCGCTTGATGGAGACTCCTTGAGCTGTGAGCCTATGAGTTCTTATCCATCAAACTAGGTATTTTTTTTTTTCAAAAATGAAGTTTACCTTTCTCTTTTTACTGAGGTGTTTTAAAGTGTGTTATTTTAGTAAAGTTATATTAACTAAGAACATTACAATGCATTTGACATAATCACACACATTGATACATTATAAAGAATTGCATTTCTAGTTTACTTTAAGTAATTACTTCTACATTTGGAATTCTAAATGAATACTTAATTGAGAAGATATTTTGATGTGAAAACCAGAAAATATAAGAGTTCGAAGTGTAGTATGATCACCTGTATTCCCACCGAAAATGATAGGAGTCGAACTCAGTTTTAATAATATTCATTGCCTGCTTACTGAATGTGTCATTTTAAGTTGGACATAAATTCATTTTCAACTAATCAAGTGATTGGTTTACATGATTGTATTCTAGAATTCTATATATAGCCATGATAATTTGGGTGCATGAGCCAATAACCTCATTTGACTGCCTTAAAAAAAAACTAGTTAGTTTCATTTACTTTCTCTCTAAGGTCCGTCTAGTAATTGAAGGCGTGAATTATCTTTAAAATATGAAATTCAATATGAAATTCAATATGAAATATTATGTGCCGCCACCTATTGTGTTTGCTTGACTATTTGCTATTTATAATACTAAAAATAAAAGTTAATTATTTGAGATTTGTTATAATATGTAGTAACGCCCGAATCACATCTTAACATTAAAATTCACTACACTATACAATAACGACAAAATCACCAAACACCTAGCTAACCAACACTATTGGCGTTTCAGAATCATTTGAATGTTAACTTGTTAGAGCAAGCATACATAATCTCAACCATCATTGCATCCGTACTCTTAACAATAGTATGTTTGTCCATCATTTATACACTGGATCCATGTAATAAGTGTTTGTCTGTCCGTACTCTTAACCAACGTACGTGTATCGATCTACAATTCACATGGCCAAAGTTAAACTGAATTTATCATAATTAGAAAATTCACCACACAATTTACCTTGAAAAAAGAAAATTGAGAAGATAGTCTTCCAACTTCTACTAGTTAGATATTAACTAACGTTATTAGAACCACAAGTTAGTGAGCCAATTTAGGTTAGGGTTTGTAGAACTAATCACATTTTTTGTGATAACAATGAATTTAATCACAAGTATTTTATCTTTTACAGTTTTACCTCACCAAACCTGTAACCTGGAAGCCTTGCCTGGAACCTTCCTCTTCTCCCCGTGGATTACACAAACTCAAAACCGCCATGCCCCATTAAATGAAGGTGGGTTTTGTAGACACAATCCGCCTTCGACATCAAAAGCCAAAACCAAAATCCCACGCGCCCACACGCCTCGTCGTTTTCCACCACCGGAATGAAGGACAGTTGTACGGCATGCTCGCACACCATGTGCTTCCCTACTGCTCTCCACATGCTAAGCTTGGACGATTTCCCAACAAGGACCAATCCGATCGCGAGTATGTTGGCGATTAGAGTTTTCGCGACTGTGGTGATCCACTGTACGAGCACAGGTTTGCCACCTTGCTCGGTCCCCCTTTGACATTTCTCAAAAAGTCAAGCAAAAGTGGCTCTTTTGATAAATCCATGGCCCCCGAAAACCACTCTCTTTTTGTCCCCTCCCTTTTCCATTTGTAGTTTTGATAATATTTTCTATTTTTTATTTTTTATTTTCCAGTATAAATAATTAAACAATTTACCAAGTCAGTGCTCCACCATTTCTTCTCACTACGCTACACACAATCTATCTCCATGTCCATGTCTCCCTCTTCCCCCTAGATATCACTGAAAAAAGTCAGCGCCGTCCTTCTCTGCTTCCACAACCAGCCCGAACAGCACCAAGCACAGAGCTGGTTTCAGTTGGCTCTGAAATCAATGGAAGATGATGATTGGGATCTTTACGCGGTGGTGCGCAGCTGTAAAGCTGTCACTACCACCCGAGCCTCGCTTCCTGTAACAGCACCCAATCCGGTTCACCACGACGACTCTTCTGAGCCGTCGTGGATGTGGGATTGGGTCAAGCACGAGGAGGAGGAGACTCATGTCCCGCCAGTCAGGTTTTCCAATCTCGAGTTCAGAGCTGCCGATGGATTGGAGGAGTTTTACCAACCCTTTTTCCCAAGGCCCACCGTTGAGAATACCACCACCACCACCACCACCACCACCATCACCACTGGTACTAGTAGTTATGCTCCTGCTGGTACTATTATTCCAAATTCCCCTACCTCCTTTATCTCTGACTTTGGAGGAGGATCTACTAGTAGTGGCCAACATCAACTACAACAACAACAGAATAATTTCATGCCTGCCAGTACCAACACCAGCCCTCATTTCAACCCCGGATTCGCACCCGTTTCGGGTTTGGGAAGATTCCCTGAACAACAACTCCTAAAACCACCCAAGCTAGAAACTCCTGAGAATCCGGAAGAGTTAATTCCGAGGCTCAAGCCGGTCTCTTTGGTCGGTCCTGCCATACCGCCCATGCAAATTCCACCGAACCTGATCCGACCAAGGAAGAGGTATTTGAAATTCGTTTGTTCATTTGGTTTCTTTTTTCATTTTTGCTGTTCTAATGTATAGTCCATCAATCTCTCTTTTGATTCATATATAGGAAGAGCCCGGTCAATAAGATGGTATGTCATTTGGCAGCGGACAATCTCTCCTCATCGGATTTGTGGGCTTGGCGGAAATATGGTCAGAAACCTATCAAAGGGTCTCCACATCCAAGGTTTTTCAGTTCTCTCCATTTTGTTATCAAAATTTTCCGCTTTTTATTTGCGAGTTTGTCTCTGGGAAACAAGCAGTTTTTGTATGCAGGAACTACTACCGCTGCAGCAGCTCAAAGGGTTGCTCTGCCAGAAAGCAAGTGGAGCGAAGCACCGAGGACCCTAACATGTTTGTGGTCACATACTGCGGAGACCACACGCATCCTCGCCCAACTCACCGGAACTCTCTCGCCGGAAGCACCAGGAACAAGGCGGCAGCCACGACTTCAAAAGCGAAAGATCCCGAGTCTCCCTCGGTCCAATTAGTGCCAGCTCAAGGTGGTGATGATGATGAACAAGCTGCCAATAGCAACTCCGGTGATGGAGACAAAGCCAGCGAGGAAGCCGAGGATGAGGAAATGGAAGAAGACGAGGATGATGAGGAGTTTGTGGTGTCCTCGGAGGACATATTCTTGGGGATGAAGCAATTGGGTAGAACTGGTTCAGGAGGTAGCACTCTAGGGTCTTTGGCTGCTGGAACTTCTGGTGATGGTTTTTCGACTAAACAGTCGAATTTGGGGTCTTCTTGGGGGGCTAGTTGCTCCTCCTCTGCCGGAGCCACCGTCAGTGGTGGCTGCTAGGTAATTAATAAGGTAGCCGACAGGTTAAATATTGGGGGTATACACAGGTTTTTGGGTTACTTTTCTTTATTGTGCTTAGCTGTAAGTATGTTGTGTTAGAGAGAGAGAGAGAGAGAGAGAGAGAGAGAGAGAGAAGAACAGAGGGGTTGGATTAAGTCCAAGATTGTATAGAAAGCAGGGGGAGGAATCTCTCTTCCGTCCAATACTCCAACCATAATGAGAGAGTTTCATGTTAAATTTAGCTTCTCTTTTATTCCAAAAAAAAAAAAAAAACACAGGGTTTTCCCTTATCTGACTTATGCTTGTAGTGCTTTATTTGGATGAGCATGCATAGTGCTATCATAATGTGATTTGACAATGTTTAGTGTTTCGGGTAAAAAAAAAAATTTATTTGAAATAAAATTCACACAAAATTACTATTTATGAATCAAGTTTTATCAAATTTACGTAAATGTAAATGTCAGCCTTATGCATGATTATAGATTCTCATGCATCTAAATTTAACTCTCGCTAATTTTATGTACAACTTACTCCACACATTTATTTTCATAAAATATTATAAAATGATCATAGTACTATGACCAATCTATTGCTGAGTAATTAGTTTTTTTTTGTTTTTGTTTTTTTTGCTGAATAATTACTTAGATTCATGTACAACTGGAAAACACACATATATCAATATGACAAGAACAAACGATATAACTAGTAATAGATATAGGTTAACATTACGTTTTCAACTTTGTATATTTAATAACTTAAAACAAAATCTGTGGTAATTTTCATACAGATTGTGATGACATCTTCAACCCCTCTTATTCGTGATCTCATGATCGAATATCAAGCATGAATCACGAGATCGATGGTCAGAGTTTTACACTTGGATAGTTCTTCCCATCACGCCATAGTTATCATCCTGAGGAACAGTTCTTCCATCACCGACATCCACAAGGGCATCTATGACATAATCATTGGACAATTCCTATAGTCTCATACATCACCCATTTACTGCGGTAAGATTTTATTTATTTTATTTATTTTTTATAACTAAAATGTTAGTTCATAGAGAATCTAAGTGGGTGATGCTCAATTTACCCCAGTCAACGCTTTGACTCTCCCACGTCAGCAGCCAGTAACATGACACATTTCTATAGGAAACAAAATTATTAGGCCAAGTTGGTAAATTAAAGGTTTAATTTTTGTCAGACCGTGACCGGCTCCGGTTCAGTCGCATTTATCACGAGACCAATACAATATCCTCTTTTTGTCTCTGTTCACACACACAACTGGGGTTGGCTTCCTTTTTTGGGTCAAATATTTTAGATATATAAATTGGAGTCAGTCAAATATATTTTATTTCTGGGTTTTTGTTTTTACCTGATATAGAAAATAATTATTAAATAAATATCTACAATTTAATTAAATGAAATTATAAACTGGCTTGATTGGGGCATCCTAGATAATTAAGGATCATCCACAAGGTAGGTCCAGAAAAATACTAGGTTTTAAGTGATGAAGCAAGTTGGTGGATTTAATTATACAGTAGAAATGAACAAAACGTATATGGTCATACTGATGCAATAAAATAAGGAAATTTTTTTTTTTTGTAACTTAATCAAAAACTCATTCAAAACTAATTAGATTAGTTTAATAATATTTGATTTAGTGTCGTGAATCTCTAATTTGTAAGCGATTACTGTGAGCTCGACTCATGAAAAATTTATTATAATTCTTAGTGGTTGATATAATAAAAAAAATCAGATTAATTCAAGGCATTGTTTATGTAATAAAAAGAATAGAAAAAACTAACCAGAATAGTTAAAGGGTAGAGAGATAACCACTGCAAGTGGCATAGTGGTTCTTGTCTGGTTGAGTGTGCTTCCCAACCTAGGTTTGAACCGCGAATCTGTCAAAGTTGCCAGACACTGTGCTGCAATGTACAGTACTACAGTTAGAGCATTTCACATGCGTCCAAAAAGTTTATCTTGAGCTTAGGAAGCCTTTGGGTTCCCAATGACAAAGTCAAAAAAATAGGGTAGTGAGATCTAGTTGTGTCATTTTGTTTTTGATTGGGTTTATTTTGGAAACTTAACATTAATTGCAAAGTTGCAAACTAAGTAATGGCGGGAAGCACTGTGGAGCTGGACAATAGCTTAGCCCCAATGTCCATTATTAGGATTATTATTGCATCATTAATGAACAATGTTACAATAATAGTGCTTATTCAACATGTGATCGATTGACCAAGACCAAGTAGACCGTATAATATTTTGATGATTGTATGATAATTTTTGAAAATTTTCATAAATGGTATTTTATAGCGTATGAAAATGACCTTTCTTTTGAAATAAAAAATAAAAAAATAAACTAAACATTGCTAAGTTGTTATTCTTCCGCTCAACATGGTAGCAATCTCATCTCCATGAATAATACTTTCTCTTAACGGAATAGATACATCTTCACACCTCTTCCTCTTCTTCTATGAGCAAGCTTGTTGCTCCTTTCCTCTCATATCTCACAATTTCACTCACAATAGCCACTTTTTTAGACAAAAAAAAACGTGAAGGTGAAAAGAGAAACTAAGTTTGTACTACAGAGAAATCATTTGATCTCTCTTCCCTATCGCTTGACTTCCTAACACAACTCGGTGTCACCACCACTACTAGTGGTTTGACCAGCCTTCTATTAGCAAACCCAGTGGGTGATTATAGATAAATCTCGTGAAAAGGAGAACAAATCGCTGTCACTTTCGGGTGGCTTGGATTTTTAGTTTTTGGGGTTTAAGTATGATAACTCTATTAATTAAGCCAACTCATCTTGAGATGGTTAAATTATTAACAGTCCGGTACTTGGGATACTTTATTTTACACATATTTTTACACTTCTCTTTAGCCATTAAATTTAAACGCTTTGAATGGTCTTATTACTTTCAAGTATGATGTGGCAAATGACATGGAAACAATTATATTTTCTTAAAAGAAAAAAAACAAAAAACTTAAATTAAAATGATTTTATACAGAAAATCAAATCAAATTAGAGGATGAATGTCATCTCTTCTTCACGCAAAAAGAAAAAGAGACAACCCTTCTCTCTCCCTCCAAATCTCCAATTGTATATTCTCCAAGTAAATTGCAGTAGCAACAATTATGTAATTGTTAAATATATTTCGATCGCTGAACCAGTAAGATTGTGTAGATTGAGAATTAGAAAAACTAGTCAATTTTCTTCATCTAGATCTAGATCGAATGATAGGTTGTGATTTTGGCCTAAAAGAAAGAAGAGGGGTATGCAACCAATTGAAGACCCGAGAAGAAGAGAGATCTAAAAACTTGTAGTACAATTACTAATACTAACTTGATCAAATAAAAGAAGGGGATTATAGGAGGATGAATTTTTATAACACAAACTGCAGTAAAACAAAATGATTTGAGTGAGAAGATTTTTTGTAGCAAATCGTATGAAACCTAAATGAAATGAAATCAATAAGGTATCATTCAAAAAATAAAAAGTTGATTGTTCAACTCAAGGAAAAGGTGAGATGGTGCTGAAAGAAGAGCGTGCAAGGTCTCTCAATCTCTCAATGAAGAAAGACGTTCATCATCTATTTTTTGGTTTTTTATTTTCCTTATAAAATTAGATTAATTGGAGTTTGTCTATTTTTATGTGAAAAAATATTTATATAATTATTTCCATGTCATTTACCACATCATGTTTATAATGAATCAAGACCATTAAAAGTACTTAAATCTAATGGATAAAAATATGTGTAAAATAAAGTGTCTCATGATCCAGACTCAATTATTAAACGTTTAAAAATGTCCTCAGATAATAAACAAACAAAAAAGATGAGTATATATATACGAGGATTCAATTGTATAATTATAACATGTTCATATTAAAATTGGATGGACACTAGTTGAAAATTAAAGTATTAAAGAACAACAAACCATTAGGATACTAACCCCAGAAACTACTAGCTACGTATCATAACGTGCATATGAGAAAAGCAAAATATAACTATAAAAAATACGTACCCATAGATAAAAGCATCACTGATTGTTCTTCTCACAAATAATTAAGCTTAATTGCAAGGTTAGAACCTTTATCTACTATAAACACACAACTTAGTAGGAATTCATAATAGAATAACATGTTGGGAAGAGAATACAACGAAATGTTATTTTAAGGACGCATTCGATTTCTTGCAGAAAGAGAAAGGGGATAGCGGATTTGTCATGGAGAATCTGGGAAGGCCGAAGGGGGCATATACTTATAGTTCGGGCAGACGTCTCCCCAGTGACCAAAATCATAACAATGACCATACCTCCTGAGAACAGCACGTCCTCCCTCAGAACAGCATGCAGGTCCCAACTTACCACAACCCTTGCATTCTATGTCATAGAGACGCCCAACTGTTTTACCTGGTGGAACATTAACTAGCCACGGGCACTTATTGTTATTGTGATCCAGGTCGAAACAAACGGGACAACCTTCTCCTTCTTCTTCACTATATCCATCTTCACTGTTTTCTTCATTCTTAGGGTCTTTCACACACACATTCACATAGTCGCCCAAACGGACTTAAGACACTGAAGCATCATTTGTTCTGATCTGACAAAGTTTAGGAAATTGTTCATCATCACAACGCTTGTCAACAGGCGGCAGATTCAGATCCTCGTCCTCGGATTCTTCGTCCGAAACATAATCAATGGAATCCAAATCAAAATCATAACCCAATTCTGCTATGATAGCTGTGAGGTCACGCAGAACTGTGCCCAAACTGTAATAGTCTTCAGCATTGTTTGATTCTTCCCCCTTGCTACTATGTGTCCTGTTCTTGTTGGCTTCAGGGAAATTGCTATTTTTGAGCAGCATCATCTGGCGCCTAAGATTTTGCATATAATACAGCAAATCCCTTAATTGTTCCCCCTAACTACCATGAGTCATGTTCTTCTCGTGTGGATCTGGATCTCTTAATCCCATAGGTTCCCATTCCATAACTCTGAGGTTTATGGATGTAAAACGAATGCACAATAAGAAGGGGTCATTAGTTTTCCTAAGGCAATTAGAATTATTGTCTTACAGTACAAGAAGTCTTTACCTTTACCCAGTAGGTTTTGGAGTCCTACTCATGAATGGAGTTCCAGTAAGGAATATCTTTATTGAAGAAGGTTACCACATCTTGTAACAAAAGAAAAAATCAAATCGAGTTTTCCTAGTCGTTGAGATTTATTCCAGTGTTTCCTTATTGAATTTGGAATAGAGTTCAATTGATTCCGTGTTCAATCTGTAATATTGGGGTTACTTGGTCCTCTAAGTAATAAGAATCCTAATTCCAAGTCCTTATTGTGTAGGGAAATGGGAATAATCGGCGAAGCCGGTCGTTGCGAACAAGAAGCTAGATTCTGAACTCAGCACTTTTCAACTGCCCCTGTTGCAGCTATCGCGAAAGCGTTCGAGTGCGAAATTGACATGATTCACATGAAGGAAATGGAAGGCCGAGCCGTCTGCTCCGTTTGCAAAAGAGAGTTTCGCCATAAAAATTACAACTTTGACTGAATCCATAGACATCTACGACGAATGGATAGATGAATGCATAAGGGTCTGTTAAGAGTATAGGGTCAAAGTCACGGTCAATATAGATGGTCAATATCAAGTTAGTATAAATAGGGGCTTATCCTTTACTGTGAGTGTGTGAATCATCTTTGTAAAAACTACCTTGAAGAAATATCAGTTTTCCCTCTCTCTCGTTGTTGTTGTTGTTGTTCTTCTTCTTCTTCTTTCTCAGTAGCCTCCATAGCTTTTCTTCTAGATTTCTTCATTTTTTGTCAACCTTACCGTGAATTTTAACAGGGTCAACTAGCTACCAGAGCGACTCGTAGTTCTGTAATTTTGTCCTTGCTGTTGTTGTTTTGGCTTTGTGCCTTTTGTAAAGAAAACAGAATAATAGTTCTCTGTTTATTGCTTTTGAATGATAGTTCTCAGTCTGTTACTTTCGTACATTACCATTGTTGAACTATGTAGGTCTAGATGACCCATTTTTAGACTGTCATTTTGTTTCTAATTCTCATTGGGAATATAATTTCATTGGAAAAGTACTTTGATTATTGAACACGCACATCATTTGCACAAATGGCTTCTGTAGGATGAACCAGGTCGCAGAAGTCGAACATTCTCAGAACTGGGCAGACATGTAGGATCTCATGACAACTCTCAGAATCTGTGCAATATGAATTGGATAGGCAGTTCACAAGTATTACTAATTTGGATTTTGGGGATCAATTTGTAACACTCGTCTAAAACCGAATACAAAGTGCAACGGCATTCTCATCGATCTTAAACAAAATCAAAATGCAACAGTTCTCTCATCTTAAACACAATCAAAATGCATTCATCAATCTTAACCCACACCTATACCTGAATCATAAGAAGCTAGCTAGCGCTTACAATTTAATGGCCAGTCCAAATGAAAATCAAATTCACTGTTTAAAATATAACCTACAGAAACTCTCAACACTTAAATGATCAAGCTCGAAGCACCAAGTACAAAGGCAGATAAAGAACACTCGATTGCTTTTGTGTCAACTGTATAAAGAAGAAAGAAGGTGGTAATGAAAAAACGGCTTAAGCAATATTTTTATTTATACCTACTTTCATTATTTTTACCACTAACTAACTAAAAGGATAGAGTGATGGCACTGTGACTACAACAAAAATTATAGTCTCAAAGATAGAGCAAAAAATAAGTCTCCCGCACATGACAAAATGGCATAAGCCGATGTATTGAGTTCAAAAGATTACCATTTGTTGTGTTTTTTTTTTTTTTTTTCTAAAAAGGGCTTCAAATTCATTCATGTAACGACCATGTCTTTAATGTTTTTATTTTTTTGGCGGAATACCATGTCTTTAATGTTTGTAGTGAACCATTAGGGTACGAACACACAACAAATAAGATGCAGATGAGAAAAGCAAAATATAACGATAAGCAATACTCATAGATAAAATCATCATAAATTGGTCTTCTCATAAATAATTAAGCATAATTACAAGGTTAGAAGCTTCGTCTACTAAAAACACACAACTTAGTAGGAGCTCGTAATAGAATAGCATGTTGGGAAGAGAGTACCACGAAATGTTATTTTGAGGACGCATTCGATTTCTTGCAGAAAGAGAAAGGGGATAGCGGATTTGTCATGGATAATCTGGGAAGGCCGAAAGGGGCATATACTTATAGTTCGGGCAGACGTCCCCCCAGTGACCAAAATCATAACAATGACCACACTTCCTGAGAACAGCACGTCCTCCCTCAGAACAGAATGCAGGTCCCATCTTACCACAACCCTTGCATTCTATGTCATAGAGACGCCCAACTGTTTTACCTGGTGGAACATTAACTAGCCACGGGCACTTATTGTTATTGTGATCCAGGTCGAAACAAACGGGACAACCTTCTCCTTCTTCTTCACTATATCCATCTTCACTGTTTTCTTCCTTTTCAGAGTCTTTCACATGCACATAGTCGCCCACACGGACATAAGACACTCCAGCATCATTTGTTCTGATCTGACAAAGTTTAGAATTTTGTTTACCCGGAAGGTATGTAGAGAGCATAACGAACGATGATCAAACTAGGAAACTAAAGATGGGTGATTTAGATAAGAGATAAAGATAATAATAAATTAAGAGTGAGAAATGTGAATTTCACTCCCCCATGGAGTTGTAAATTAACACAGAATGTGTTTGCTCAAAACCGGAAAGAGAAACCCTACAACAAAAAACAAAAAACTCACCATCAGAGCAGTTCTCAATAGCCAGATTCAGATCCTCGTCCTTGGTTTCCTGGTCCTCAAATTCTTCATGCACAACAGCAGTATTAAGGAGTGTGACGAGTACAGGATTCATTAATTTAAATGAAAGGAACATGGCATTCACTTTAAGTATACCTCGAAGCCACATCTAAACAAAAATCAAGAATAAAAGAAAGAACCAACTGTTAACAACTTAGCAATTCTTGGGTTACAATTTTAGATGTATCTGATAAAAGTTAACTGTAGCTATAAGACGACAAGACTGCGATGAAGAGGCTGAGCTATCGCTATTCTATTTATGGTCAAGGAGAACGGGTTGAGGATTACTAAGAGTGGTTCGGTGAGTTGAGAACAAGATTGGAAGGAAGAGAATGGACGGTTAGTTCGTTTTGGTAAACGGAATAAAATAAAGAAAACAAAGGAATGGCATTTTAAAGTGTGCCGATAACATCTATCTAAACAGAAACAAGCACTTTTCCCTCAAAACCCAGTGAGAAGCTTAAGCAAATTAGATTAGACCGCTTAACTATCTAAAAGCAACTGACCTTCAAGAATAGTAGACGTTCATTCCAGAAACTAGAAGAGAAACCTAGAAAGATGACTAAAACAAGGAAAAGTTTGTTGGGCCTATGTGTCCTTCAAGAAATTCTATTGTATTGTGAACTTTGCAAAGGTCGTTTGAAATACTCAATGGAGTGGATGGATCCTCAAAGACCAAAAACTATAAATAAAGTAAAATTTCCTGTGTAGGACTTTAATTCCAATACAAAGCTGTATTCAAAGCAACGTATGTACCACATAGAAGGAAAAAAAAATCTAGTAAATAAACCAAAAGTAAACAGTCTCAATATAATTAATTTCCACACCACAAATAACATAACACTGTGGGTGTAAATTTAAATCAAACAAGATAATCCTCCCTCAGAAATCCTACAACAAAAATCAAAAGCCTACCTTCAGTGCTGTCCCACAGATTCAACCATTTGACCCCTGGCTGCTTCTTCTCAACTTGATGATTCAAGGGATCCGATCCCATAGGTTCCTATTCCATAACTTTGAGGTGTATGGGTATAAATAGAATGCACAATAGCAGTTAGAGTGTGATAGCAAATTAAGGTTCCACATTTTACACAAACTAACAGAAATCTTAAATATCTAGGGAGTTATTTAGAGAAAAACAAACAGTAGTCAAACTAGGAAACATAAGTCCACCAGGACTCACAGAATGGTAGACTCCAAGAATTAACCACAGGAAATGACGAAATACTGAAAAATTGTTGGCAAACATAACAATTTTATATCAGTTATGCATCATCAGCGCATATCAATATGACCTAATTGGCTAGATGAATAAGCAATTAATAATACAATTTGGCACAATATTTCATCTGAGACGCAAGAACTAGTCATCAATTGTTAGAACTCTCAACTGTTTAGTAGCAATTGTCTTTCAAGAATGTAGACGTTCAATTGCAGAAACTAAGAGAGAGTTGAAAACCAAAAACTAAAAGAAAAGTGAAAAATTCCTCCCTTAGGACTTCATTTCCAATACAAAATTGTATTCAAATCATATTACTATATGTATCACATAAAAAAACAAAAATCTAGTACTTAAACCAAACATAAACAGTGTCAAAATAAAACTGGTTTTTTCTTTTCTTTTCCCCAAAACTAAAACAACATAAAATAGTATATGCAAATTCAAATTCGCACACACATATATTCCTTGCTCAAAACATGAGAAAATTCAAGATGATCTTCTTAGGAAACCTACAACAAAATCAAAGCTTACCACCAGTCTTGGTCTCATCTTTCAGCATCTTCCCATCAAGGGAATCCAAATCAGTATGAAAACCCACTTTTGATGCGAAACCTACGATGTCTGCGTGTGAAGATAATGCAAAACAGGGTCGTTAGGGTGAGAATATGAGATAATGAAGTAAGGTTTCACGTTTATAAGAAGAAGAAGAATGAGAGAGAGAGAGAGAGAGAGAGAGAGAGAGCCAAAAACATATATCTGTCAGAAATTGGGCCAAAGTGTAACCAGTACTGTCTAAATCTTCTAATTCTTCCCCCTTGCTACCTGTTTCAGGTTCCAAGAGTAAAGGCGATGATGAAGACAGGGCCGAAAACACTCAGGACTGGTTCAAAATTTTAGATGGTTGTTCTTCTCCCTCTAGGAGTAATTTAAAGAGAACATAATGAACAATAAATCAAACTAGCAAACATAGGCCCACTAGGACTCCTGGAAAACATAAAAAGTTGACTCCAAGAATTAAAATCAACATGAAAGAATGAAAAGAACCGTTGGCAAATATAATGATTATGCATCGTCAGCACAAACCAAAACGACTTCATTGGCTAGATGGATAATCATCAGACATCAAAAAACATTGGCACGGCGAGCTAGAATTTTAGTTTTTGGGAGGAATCTAAATGATGAGGAGGCAAGGGAAGCTTTAGATTCACTGTGGTTGGTTGATAGAAAGAAAAATTCAGATTTGGTGAGGTCAAAAGGATGCAGAGGAGATAAAGATTGAAAGCTTCTGATCCTTCCGAAAATTCCCAACTGTCGATAGCTCTACTCCAAACTTCGATCCTGCAAAATTTATCTCAAAAGCCAAAGTTCCTCCAAAGATTAAGATTTTAAGCAGGTTGCTGGCGCATGAGAGATCGAATACCTGTGAGATGGTTCAATGGAGGAGGCTAAATTGTAGTTCCTAGCCTCACCGGATACTCTTACATAAACTGAATGCGAGAACACAATTAATATCCTTCTGCAATGTGAGGCGGCCTCCTATCTTTGGCAGAAGTTACATTGGGAGAATGGGGTCACTTGGGGATCTCCAGCACAGATTTCAGCCGTGTATTCATAACTGTTCCGGTCTTGGGAATTGGAAGAAATCCAATGGGTTGTCAGGATGCGGAGTCCTTGCAGTTTTTAGGTGTGTATGCAGTGTGCATGCAAAGACATGGAAAATAATGGATGTCTATGAAGGAGTACGAGTGGTTATTTGGACTTCAGTTTAAAGATTGTAGTTTCTCTTGTATTTTAAGGGATGGGTAAGCAGCAGCAGTTTTGGAGTAGTCTTTTTCTTTCCTCTTTTCAGAGTGTTGTGAAGGGTCTTGTATTATGTTGATTTTCTTTTGAGTTATGCTGCATCTCTGTTCTGTGGACTTCTTGTCCACTGTGTTTGTATTCATCTTCTTTTTAATAAATTATGTTTCTTTAGGAAAAAGAAAAAAGAGGAAAAAACAAAAGGTTAAAAAATAAAAGCAATTTTGGGACAATATTTCTAAAAGACACCAGAACTAGTAAAAAATTATTAGAACTCTTTAACTATTTAGTAGCAACTGAGTTCAAGAATATATATATTCATTCTAGAAACTACGAGAGAAGTTAGAACAATGAGCAAAACAAAGCAAATGAAAAGTATACTTCATTAACCAAATGGCATAGAAGGATCCACAAACACCAAAAACTAAAACAAAAGTAAAAAACTCCTCTCTAAACCTTTAATTCCAATAAAAAGCTTTTAAAAGCAAATTATGAATATTGTACCACATAGAAGAACGATAGCTTAGAACATAAACCAAAGTCAAACAGTATGAAAATGAAATTATCTTTTCAAAGCTAAAACAAAATAAGATTGTAGGTGTAAATTCACACAAAAATATAGTCTTTTCCATGGAAACCGTACAACATAAAAATCGAAGGCTTACCATGAGTCCTGTTCTTGCTGGCTTCAGGAAAACTGCTAATGCCCAGCAGCCTCATCCGGCACCCAGCATCTTGCAAAGCTTTGGGGTTTGGCGGTGTGAAGATGCACAACAGCAGTATTAAGGTCAGAAAATAATACTTAAGCTAACTGTAGAAGGCATGCCATTCATGTCAAATATAATGTAAAAAAAAAAAAAGACACTTCGCATTTGTTGGCTTAAATTTAGTTGTATCTGACGAAAGTTAACTGTAGTTACAAGACAAGACTACAATAGGGAGTTGGCCAAATCTATTTGTGGTCAAGGAGGATAAGTATGGAACAAGCTTGGAAGGAAGAGAATGTAGAGTTTATTTGTTTTAGCAAAAAAACCTAAAATAGATGACATTAATTCTATGAGTTGCAATAGTATCTCTCTAAAAACAAACTTCAGTACTAGCTTTGTTTCCCTCAAAACAGTGAGATGCTTAACCAATTGAATTAGCTAGAGGTAATCTTCCTAACATGCATTCATACTTCAAAAAAATAAAATAAAAAAGATAAACAAGGACCAAAAAGCCAAAAACTTACAGTACAGCAAATCCCTATACATTTCAGATTTTCCCAGACCAATAGTCATTGATTTCTTTTGAAGTTCTTCCCAAGTAATAGGCCTTGATCTGTCAAAAGCAGTATGGACTTTCCCAGCTAGTGATCCTGCGGGTGTGAAGATAATAAATTAAGGTTTCGCGTCTATAAAAATAAAAAGAAAAACAAAGCGAAGAACAGAAACTGTGGGGGTCAATTTAAATTCCAGAAAGAGGATCGTCCCCAGAAATCCATCCTAAGACAAAAATCAATATCTTACCATGAAGATCCGCCTGTTTGGCTTCCTTGATAATTTCTGGCATCGAGGTTTAGCCGCATTCCATACTGCTTTTTTTCATATGTGATTCTTCCGATCCTACTATTGCAAATATATAGACTCAATAAAGTGGCCATCAAATACATGAAGAAATTCCACATTTTGTAACTGGGCTCTTGACATTATCCAATTTGGGTGTAACAAATTTCACTTAATCTATTAAAAGATTTGTGTGTCCACTTACCTAATTTAAAAATAAAGAGACAAGTTTGTCCTTTAAATGATTGAAATGTCATTGGAGACTTCGTCCGACTCCGGTCACCGACCGTCGGAATCCTGTGACGACCGTCGAAATCCAATCACCAGTCGCTACAAACTTTTATTAACCCCCAATAAATTTTTATAAGTTTATTGAGGACAATAAAATGTTTATTAAGTATTATTGGGGGCAATAAAATATTTATTAGGTATTATTGGGGAATAAAATTTATTGAGTGGCAATAAAATGTTTATTGGGAGACAAGAAAAAGTTCATTGGGCGACAATAAATTTTTATTGGGGAGCAATCAAAAATTTATTAGGAGCAATAAAGTTTATTAGGTGTTATAAGGGATAATAAAAAGTTTATTAGTGGGCAATAAAATCAGACACTGGTTGCTCGATTTCAGCCGCTGATGACCTAATTACGGGAACAAGTGACTGGATTCCGATAAAGTCTCTAAAAGTAAACAAAATTCATAAGTTGTTTAGGTAAATAGAATTATGCAGCTAAAATTTATATAAATGAACATTTTCTCTATTTTAAATTCTCATCCCCATAATTCATACCTTGGAATTCTCAGCATAATGCAAACCTTGGAGTTCTTCGGATTGTCACATCTATGTATTTTAACCGGCCGGGGTTTCATCTTCAGGGAGGCAGAATAACAAATTCTATGCCTAATTCCAAAACAACCGGTAAATAATGGATCGATGCTCTTCCTCTTTACATAGAAAGGAAGATTAATTGTTCAAGACCAATGAATAAGATCCTGAAATGGGTACCAAATGATCGAGGATGGGATGATTGGGGTACTTACTTCTCAAATGTACGTAGCGAACACTTTCTTCTACCCTTCCCTCATCACCTTAGAAAAATCTGATAAAATCAGTAATTTACATTTGCATCAGGATAGAAGACTTTTCGATCGACAAGAAAATGAAAATCGAAAAAAAAAAAAAAACATTACAGATCGATAACTACTTTACTTATTTCTAAATGCAACAGTTTCATTACTCAATACTTGACAACAGCCGCACTAGTTCTTTATTTAAAAAAAAAAAAATACATGAGCTTGAGGAAGCAGACTAAGTATAAACTGGTCTCCAGTTTTGCTAACGCTTATCTCCATCTTGACTCGAAATCTCGGAATAGCCCGGCCATCATTTCAATATTCCATTCATTCCAATCAGCTTTTCAGAATATAGGTTGGGGGTTTTGAGCAGATTTCTTTGGCTAATCTTTCTTGAATCCAAAAAGGGACTGAAGATTTTAAAATAGTGGCAAGTCCAACTGAAAATCAAGTTCACTGTTTAAAACATAAACCACAAATCAGAAAACAACACTCAATGTTGAAGCTAGCAAGCGCCAACTAACTATTGTATGCGATAGATCGAGGAATAGTACGTAAGTCTCTCTCTGGGTGGGAGTAAAATTTTTAGCATTACGGAGGAAGTCATCTAGATCGATCTGCTTTACGAATATGATTTCTTCTTCTGGACATTTCTGATTTGGTAAGCAGGTAATGGAAGTTGAGATGTCAGAACTTAAAAGACCTAGCTAAGCTTCTCTTTGAAAGTTTGAAGTCTCTAGTGGAGGTTGCCGGAGGAGAGATTGGATTGATTTCTCAGGCATTGATGATGGACAGGTTAGGCGAACGGTGGCGCTGGGCTCAACGAAAAGTAATGTCTAATCAAACCGCCCTCTTCTCAGGCTTTTCTTAAGGTGGCACATGTTCACGCGGTGGACAGATGAGACCCCCGGTCTATCAAAACAAGAGCTGTTGAGCGGGAAAACGGAGTGGCCCTAGCGCTGCTATGGGCCTCACTGCTGGACTCGGGTGGAACGAAAGTATTGTGCTGCTAGACTGAGGCCCAATACGAACAATAAGCGGCGCTAAACCACCTTCTTTCTTCCTTGTACACTACTTTCATCGAAGAGACACATCGGCGTCCAACGTCTCCCCCATATGGACTTATTTTGTAGAGTCACTGGCTTTTAGGGACGGACAACCCGATGCGACCCTCATTGGTCGGGAGGCAACCGTGAAAAGTGATGTGGAGACCACGGGCGGAGCGAGAGGTGGCTATCCTGTGTTATAGCTCAAGTGACATTATCAAAACTTCTATATAGATTGTATATAAATTCTATAGTTTCTTATAGATTTACATATCGTGTGCTTTTCAGTCCATCTGAAAAAATAAATAAATGAATAAATAAAAAACTATTATGCTTCTGCCATTATCGAAAATGAAGATAAAATTTTTATCTTCGTTAGCAACATTCTTCATCACGCTCCCTCTAAACAATTTTCTTGTAGTGCATTGCATGATCATTTATGATTTTATTTTTAGTTTAAAAGAAAAACGGCTTAAATGATAATTTTATGGATTAAATTCTGTTTACTACCTTGTATTTTCAAGAGTTCATCAGTTCAGTCTATGCACTTCTAATTTAATCAGAAAAGTCTTTGCACTCTCCAATTTCATCAAATCGATCCAATCTGTCACTATTCCGTCAATTTTCGTTGTTAAAATGCTGACGTGGGACATTCTCACAAGGAAAATTCCCACAATCCATTGCTAGGCAGCCCGCCAATGCGTCAGTATTGTGAATGCAGATGGGTAGTTTGGAAATTTTCCCCGAAAATTGATGAAATTGTGACGGATTGGATCGATTTGATGAAATTGGAGAGTGCAAGGACTTTTCTGATTAAATTAGAAGTGCAGGAACTGAACTGATAAACCCTTGAAAGTATAAGATAGTAAGCAGAATTTTGTCCTAATTTTATTCATACGGTCATACCTACTTTCATTATTTTTACCACTAACTAGCTAAAAGGATATAGTGATGACACTGAATTTACTAGTCTTAACTCTTGCAGGACATGAGCCGATGTAATGAGTTCAAAAGATGACCATTTATTGTGTTTAAAGCAAAAGGAAAAGGAAGGGCATCAATTTTATTCACGTAATGACCATGACTTTAACAGTTACGACAAACTATTAGGGTAATTAATAAGAAATCAGAAAAGAAAGGGCAGCTATTAGCATTAGCACCATCGATCTCTTGGCGGTAATGCTTTGACAGCCAATACGTGTCTCATTATTCAAATAAGATATACTTACTAAAGTTCTTATATGAGGGAATTAACACATGGATCACTAATACTATTGTTTCAGTAGGATTAATGTACAGCTAACTTAAGGATGAATATATACTATTGTTTCACTAATACGTGTCTCATTATTCCTCTTATGTTTCATTGACAGAGAGAAATAAGTTAAAAACGAGATGAACAAAACCAAGAAATTGCAAAGGCTGTTAAGCATCTTCATGAATTTGACCAGGTTGTTGCATAAGATGTTTCTTTATTTCTTGCATGCACATGCATGTGATCCTGAAACACAATGTACTCTTTACTCCATACGGTGTTGTAAATTTCGATTTTTAAGCATGGGTGGCATAATCAATGTTGAAATTTTAAAAACACTAAACTGATTATTAATTGTGGCATTGTTCAAACTAACTTAAGATCACTTCCTGTCTTCCTCTTTTGCACACTTTGCATGCACTTTATAGTAATATGAGTGATGTAAGTGTATTTTATTGTTTTATTCAAGATTATTTTCTTCTCATGGAGTCATGGGGCTCCAGCTTCTCATCGGATTCCGTTTAATTATGTCTTCCTGTTCAAAATTCATTATATAGTTTTGTTCCTAGCTATGTAAATGAGTGTATGAATTCAACAGCTCATAGTCATCATTTGAAATGTATATTTGGTCTTTAATTGAATAACCACATATAATTATCTCACATGGTAAAGCATCTTTTCCATCTCACTAATTTATTTAAAAAATATGTTCGCAAGCTTTTCTGCTGTTTCACTCCTAGGTATTGTTAACTGAGGTGCTCTTATATATGTTTACATTGTGATGCTCTTAACTGTATACCTTTTCATGTTACTGTATGCCCAGAAACACAGTAGCTGGCAGGATGCTAACTTGAAAGGGCTCGGGAGGACCTGCAAAACAGAGTGGATTACCTAAAAAAGCAAGAGGAGGTGAGTGCCAAGTTTTATTTTTTATTAAGTTTTTCTACAATTCTTAAAGGTAACATTGATCTTGTATTTTCTAGAGCTATGATGAAAAAGGGCCTGTCATAGATGCTGTTGTATGGCATGATGGAGAAGTATGGAGAGTTTTCATTGACACACAGACTCTTGAGGATGACCCTAACTGTGGAAAACTCGCTGACTTAAATTTGTGCCCTAACTAATTATAGATGTGCTTAACTTGGTTTCTAGTAGCAACATATGTGAGAAGTATAGTGATGGGACCAAGATGTGAGATACTCTTTTTGTACGTGGAGAACTTGAGACTGTATGCTGAAGTGTTGATATTCTCTTCAACGTTGTAGTTGTCCTGTTGAAAAAACCGGCCTATTACTCAAAAACTATCGCCCCAAAGGCCTTTACATGCCCTGTATAACTAAACCAAGGATAGATAATTTTCTTACTTGAATATTAGCATTTGATGTGTATGTCCCTAATTTCCCCTCCTGTGTAGTCATATGGTATTATTACTAAGACTTTTTGCTTAGATGAAACCCCCTCAGTAATATATATTTTAAATCAAAGCTCTTACGATGCTTTAAACCAAACAGTTTTTTTTGTTTCTTCTGGAAATTTCCTATTTGATATTTTGAATAAGTTATATATCACTACTACAAATCTTTTAATAGATATCACCTAAAGGATATCGGTTGAGAAGAAAACCGATGTCTTAAAAATTTAGACATCGAATTTAATATTTTCTGTTGTCTATTATAAATATAGACATGGGTCCTTATAAGACATGATATTATTTTATTATTTTGAAATATTGTGAACAGATAAGGCTAAGCTGCATATTCAACTACGTGTTGGAAAAAACAAAAAGATTAAGGAATAGTGGGGAATGGGGAACCGCTTAGTATAGATGCTTTATCCTTTTCCTTTTGTTTCAATTGTTTTTTTTTAATCTATCTCCAAGCACATCTTCACATTTTCAGAGAGTATAATCTATCCTCTCAAAACAAAACAAAAATTTTTGAAAAATAAAAAGAGTTCGCGCGAACATCGAGTCTCTCGCTCACGAACTGATTTTCTTCCCAAAAAATTTTCGGCTTCTCTCTCAATATTCCTCATCGTGCTTCAGTACTTTGCTCTTCACAAAATTCCTGATATCTCTTTTTATGGAACAAGTAGTCTTTGTTGATCGTATGTTAAGTTGGACAAAATTATTTAAGTTTCATTGTTTAATATGTAGTAGTATTTTAAGTAGTTTACTTATTGTAGAACATGATATTTTAACTTTGTTTTATGAAAGATATATTGCTTAATAATATTTTGGTATTTTGATTTATGTGAGTAATGAGAAGAGCATCCATTATCATGTGAATGGATTTATTCATTTGAATATTTTAAAAATTGATATTGAAAATAACCTTTGCAGACAATTTGTTTTTAAAGAAACTGGTGTTGTACTAACCACTTTACATCATAATTGTCAAGAACTATGAGATCTAAAGTGCAAATGACATTAATTATAGAGTACATTCTAATGTGCAATCCATATTTGACATCGAAAACTACTAAAATTTCGATGTCATAAGTTTGTACAACAACAGTTTTAGGGTCACTTTGACATGTAATTTGATTAATTCCGCGGCGGGAGTCTTACATCTGAGCGAGAGGTCAATGCCCGAGGGGCTTTCTTTGTGAGTCCTTAAGATCGCCGAAGGGCATTCTAAGTCGCTGTCAAAGGAAAGGACTGGAAAGCCTTTATCTCTTTTGCAACTCCTCTTATGGCCCATGTGAACATCTTTTCTTAATGTATTAAAGAGGGCCTCTCTAACCGGTGAAAAGTGGTGGGTGTCCACTAACGGCCATTCCTGGCTCGGCTCCGGTAAAGCAATTCCGGGAGACTTCCTAATGCAAGGTGAGGCTCTGCCCTTCCACTAGAATCCACTCCAGACCCCCCAAAAAAATGAAACTCTAACAGCTAGGTTTCGAGAGGGCTATATCTACCTTCTAGGGAGGCTGCTGTGTGACAACACTCCAGAGAAAGCGGCGCTTTCGTGTAACATGCTATGGTCTCAACCCCTCATTCTTTATTTTTTTCGAGTTTAAAAGGGCTAATTGATCACGACCCTCTTTTGAAGTTAATCTTTTGCTTCTATTACATAATAAATAGAACTATAAATAAATTAACTACAAAGGAAAACTTTACTTACTGATGTTGATACGAAATGAGACATCAGAAGTTTTGGTTTAGACATCGAAATATTTTAATTGTAAAGCTTTTTGGCATATATGTGACATCGGTTACTCTCAAAATTTCGATGTCTGTTTATTTTATGGACATCAGCTTTCCACCGATGTCTAAGATTGCTATAATAGACATCACTTAACGAGACATCGGTTGCTAAATGAAAAAGACATCTGTTTTGAACCGATGTGTATCAACTATCATGTAGTATATTCATATTTGGTGTTTTAGTTTCCTATATGGTGGGCTGATTCTATTGAGTGCATGTTCTTAGTTTTATATAAGCTCGATCTGTACAGGATAGAACGAAAGTGTGGCGTTTTTAGCAAATTGGATGCCTTTAATGTGTATGATGAAGGATTGGAGGGAAGTTATTGAGCATCGTGACAGATTGCTCTCCCCATAGCACGCATGTTGCTGGTATTGCTACTGCTTTACATGCAAAGGTACGGTTAGATAACTTTATTACGTTGCTGCACCTCGATATAAGACAATTCGGCCTGTTGAATGGAGTGGCACCTGGAGTACAATTGTTATATATTGTAAAATTGGGACGCACGCTTAGGTTCAATGGAGACAGGAACTGGGCTAACTCGAGCTTTGATTGCTGCTCTGGAGGTTTCAAAATCTCTGTTATGGACATATCAATCTGAGGGTATATATCAGTGTATTGATGGCCGTAATACAATGTTTTTTGCAGCATAAATGTGATCCGATCAACATGAGTTACGGACAATCAGCGTTACTACCGGACTATGGGCGCTTTGTTGACCTCATTAATGAAGTATGATTTTTACACATTATTAACTGTTGTTATCATAGCGGTACTGATATCTTCCTTTCTTTTTCCTTTCATGCGATATGTTACCATCTCTTTATTGATGCTAAATTAGGCTGTGAACAAGCATCGTCTGGTATTTGTGAGTAGTGCTGGCAATAGTGGTCCGGCATTGAGCACTGTTGGGCACCTTGGTACTACATCGATCAAGCATTATAGGAGTGGTGCATATGTCTCTCCTGCAAATCTGCAATGGCTGCTGGTGCTCATTGTGTAGATGAAGCCCCTGGTGAAGGGCTTGAATACACTTGGTATATTAACTTTTCTTAGTCACTTTTAAACACGAATCCTCACTCAGCATATCCGGCTTACTTTAGATTGCTCGACTGGTTTCATTACAATTTGGTTTTTCTGCAGCTCCAGCCGAGGACCAACTGCTGCCGATGGAGATCTTGGTATCAGTATAAGTGCTCCTGGAGCAGCTGTTGCTCCTATTCCTACATGGACTCTCCAACAACAGATGCTCATGAATGGAACATCAATGGCATCCCCATCTCGCTGTGGTGGAGTTGCACTACTCATAAGTGCATTGAAGGTCTGTTATGCATTGTTTATATCCCTTTCGACCAAGTTAAGTATGTATTTTGTTTGCGTAACTTCTTTAAGTCTATTGCTTTTTGTAGGCTGAGGATATTCCTGTGAGTCCATTTATAGTGTAAGCTCGGAGGGCTCTTGAAAATATATCTGTTCCTGTAGGGAGTTTTGCCAGAATATAAATTATCAACTGGGCAAAGACATAAGTTGACAAGTACGACTTTTTGGATCCTCACCATACCAACAAGTACCATAATTCTGCTAAGATACTTGTAAACAGGTACCATAATTCTCAACTCCCCATATTAGGGTTTCAACTAATTAACAGAGTTTTCAAATTCTTGTTCTTTTCTATCTAAGAGTTATTTATAGAGAGAAAAAAGACAAACAATACATGAGTTTTTCCCAAGGCAATTATTGTCTTAGAGTACGTACAAGAAGTGTTAAGTTCCAATAAATAATATCAGTAATGTCAAATAGACCGAAGATATTAAAACGTTACTTATGTTGTGCGGAAGTGTAACAAACACAATATTGATATAGAACTAGATAAGCAACCAAACAACTAAAAAAGAAAGCAAAACATAAGAACACAAGAATTTATAATGGTTCACTCAATCAATGTGATTGAGCTACGTCTACTTTCGGAAACGGCGAGAAATTCCATTATAATCAATTAGAGAGTATTGAGTTTTAGAATAAACTCTCCACCCAAAACCCCAAATACAATTAGGTTAATTGTCTAATATCTCACGCCACCAAAAAATCCCTGCGGCAACAAGGCATATCCCTATATATATTCCCTAGTTAACTTTGGCATACGTACATACCCTAATTAATCTAGGCAGCCCACATGATCACCATGGGCTTCTCTATTATGGGATTTATCCACCCTTCAATTAAAGTCAATATTCAATAACTTATATACAGACATCAGATGTTGGCTGCTTCTAAAGTTCTAATGCAGTAATGTCAATTCTAGAACAAGAAAGTACAAGCATAGACCTTAATTACATAGGCGGGGAGGTCGTCAGGTCGATATGGTTCTTTGTTCCTATATATGGAGTAGACGAAGTATACTTTCTTCAATCTTGGCAGGAGAAGCATCAGCATTATCACCATGTACTCCCAGTAAAGAACATGGTCCAGTTCCCATATTCTCAGAACTGCGCAGACCTTTATGTAGTTTCTCATAACTCTCAGAATCTGTATAATATGAATTGGATAGGCAATTCACAAGTATTACTAATTCAGATTTTTGGGATCAATTTCTAACACTCATCTCATCTAAAACAAACTCAAACAACAAGAAGCCATTAGGGTACTAACTCCAGAAACTACGAGCTAGGTACCATAACGTGCAGATGAGAAAAGCAAAATATAACTATAAGAAGCTAGCTAGCGCTTGCAATATAATGGCCAGTCCAACTGAAAATCAAGTTCAATTTTTTAAAATATAAACCAAAATCAGAAACTGTCAACACTTAATGATCAAGCTAGAAGTGGCAAGTACAAAGGCAGATAAAGAACACTCGATTGGTACGTTTTGTGTCAACTGTACAAGGAAGAAAGAAGGTGGTTATAGAAAAACGGCTTAAGCGATACTTTTATGTATACCTACTTTCATTATTTTTACCACTAACTAACTAAAAGGATATTGTGATGGCACTGTGACTATAATTTATAGTCTAGAGCAAAAATTAAGTCTCGCGTACAGGACTAAATTAAATGGCATAACCCGATGTAATGAGTTCAAAAGATGACCATTTGTTGTGTTTTTCTTTTAGAAAAAAAAAAGGCTTCAAATTCATTCATGTAACGAGCATGTTTTTAATGTTTGACACCAACCATTAGGGTACGAACCCCAGAATCTACAAGCTACAATATGGTGCAGATGAAAAGCAAAATATAACTATAAGCAATACTCACGGATAAAAGCATCATAATTGTTCTTCTCACAAATAATTAAGCTTAAGTACAAAGTTAGAACCCTCATCTACTAAAAACACACAACTTAGTGAGTATGAATTCGTAATAGAATAACATGTTGGGAAGAGAATACCATGAAACATTATTTTGAGGACACATTCGATTTCTTGCTGAAAGAGAAAGGGATAGCGGATTTGTCATGGATAATTTGGGAAGGCCGAAAGGGGCATATACTTATAGTAGGGGCAGACGTCCCCCAGTGACCAAAATCAAAACAATGACAACACCTCCTGAGTACAGCAAGTCCTCAATCAGCCAGCATGCAAGTCCCCACTTACCACAACCCTTGCATTTTATGTCATAGAGACGCCCAACTTGTTGGCCTGGTGGAACATTGTCTCGCCATGGGCATTCCAAGTTAAAGTGGTCCCCAAGACAAATGGGACAACCGTCTTCTGCTTCTTCTTCTTCTCTAATTTCTTCCTTATTAGAGTTTCTCACAAACACAAGCACATAGTCGCCCATACGGCGATAAGACTCTCCAGCATCATTTGTTTTCATCCGACCAAGTTGGTCATCATCACAACAGTACTTCTCAACTGTCCGATTCAGATCCTCGTCCTCGGTTTCTTCATCCTCGGTTTCCTCATCGGAATCGTACTCAATGTAATCAATGGAATCCAAATCCAAATCAAAGCCCAATTCTTCTATGATAGCTGCGAGGTCATACAGAAATTGCTCAGACTGTAATAGTCATGAGCATCCTTTGACTCTTCCCCCTTGCTACCATGACTTCTGTTGTTGTTGGCTTCAGGGAAACCCAATTCTCCTCTAGTTTTCAGCAGCTTCATCTGGCGCTTAAGCTCTTGCATATGATACAGCAAATCCCTATACTTTCGAGCATGCTTTAGTTGTTCCTCCTTACGACCATGAGTCTTGTTCTTGCCGGCCAGATCCCGTTCCATAACTTTGAGGTTTATGGGTGGGTGTAAAAGGATGCACAATAACAGTTAGGGTGAGGTAGCAAATTAGGGTTTCACGTACGTTTTTAACATAAATAAGAGTTATTTATAGAGAAAAAATAAAAACAGTACTGTGTTGATTCTCTGGTCATGATTGACTTTTTCCAAAGGCAATTAGAATCAGGTGCGGTTATTGATACCCTACGATTTTCTTTGTTTACCTTATTTGCTCATTACACATTACATTTTAATTTCATTTATTAAATTTACTTATCTAACCCATTTCTCTTTCCAATAATATCCTTATATGAATATGATAATAAAAAGACCGGCGGCGTTTCGATCTGAGAAATCATTCTCGTCCGGCAGCCCCCGGACCCATGGGCTGGCCTTTGGCTTCGCCGTCGTCATGGAGTCTGCTGCCGGACGAGTTTTAATGGCTATTGCTCTTGTTCCATCAGATGGGGTTTTGCTCGAGCTTCTTGGTGATTCTAGGTGGGATGGTGAGAGGTGGTTGTCGTGCTAATAGGTCCGGCGATCGAACCTTGATGACGACGTCATCGGTCTGACTCGGTGGTGGTGGGAGGTGTGGGTGCTTAGATCGGGTTTGGTTTTTTTCTCCGTCGTGGCGTGGGTTAAGGCGGCATGGTATGTGCAGTTTGGGTCATAGGCGGCGAGTGCTAGTGGCAGCGCCGGTCGTGGCGGCATGCGACAGATAGAGCATGGCTAGTCTGTACGACGGGGATGTGGAAGTGGGTGGACTGGACCGGATCTGGCTGAATGGGCCTTGGGTGGACCTTTGCTTTGGTGGGCTTCGAGCTTCTGGGCGGGGTTCTACCTTAGTCCAATAGCTTCTAATTTTGGGCTAGGGTTTAGGCTCCTGCCTCAAACCTATGTTTTTAGTTTTTGTCTAATTATAATAAGTTTCTTATATTAGGAACCTAACGAGTGTAGTTTGGCTTGTCAATTCGCTATGTTTTTCCATAGCTTATAGACTCGCTTTTAAAGTGAGCGATAAATTAAAATATAGTTGGTCTATCCTATATACCACTGTGGCTCTTTCACGAATCCTTGTTCTTGCCATTGTTATGTGTCAGCGGGTGAGTATGTAATGGCCTTATTGGCATGCGCTATTATCAATAGAATACCATAATTTAAAAAAATAATAATATCCTTATATGACATATCCAATTAAAAAAAAACTTAACGAAAATCTCTCATTTAATTTATACCAGTAAAAAAACTAAAATATATTACATTTTCCTAATAAAACCATAAAAATATTACTAAATCAACAACTATGATCAATAAAGAAGAGACATAGATTTTTTTTTTTTGAAAGGGGTTTGGATGAGATTTTCTTTTCATGTTTTAAGTTTTACTTTCGGTGTTCACAAAGGGTATTCCACATATCTTAATGAAGTGGTTTTGTGAATTCAGTAACAAATCAAGGATGATGAGACAACAACAAAAAAAAAAATTAATAAATTAATTTTTTTTTTCAAATTTGGGTGGACAATGATGAAGATTAATGTTATCCAATAAGAAATTAAGTAGTCTTTGTATTTAAATATTTATATTTACTTATAAATTTAGATTTCAGTAAATTAGTGTATTTAATAGTCATTTTATTCTTGGTAATATAGTATTTTAATAATTCAAATATTTGTAAGGTGAATTAAGAAAATAGTAGGGTAGCAATAGCCGCTGCCTTAGAATTATTGTCTTACAGAAGTGTTTACATATTAAGTTTTGGATTCCTACTCATGAATGGGCTTAGACTATTTGCGTGTGTGTGTTTTAGGCTTAGACTATTTTTGCGTGCGTGTGTGTGTGTTTTTTTTTTTTTTCGATTGAGGAAGAAAAGTTTACAAACTAGAGTATCAAAATAAAAGGCATTACAAGCAGATATGGTAGAGAATTATTATTATTTGAATCACATAAACAATTCATATACAATAAATATTATTGTGAATCGAATTCACAACTTCACATTTACAAATGGGAGACTTAATTATACTAGTAAACCAAATGGTATTGGATGACAATTAGTCAAACTTTAAACATTTGAATATGAAATTGCATTAATAAGTAAGAAAATCTCCCTCTCTTTGATGGGTAAGGGTATGATATATTAATATTTCTCATATATCAACTATTTTTACCACTTTGCAGACTCATTTTATCACTTTAAAGACTCATTTTACCACTTGAGGACTCATGTGGTAATTAAGAAAATTTTATATTTTAAGGACACATGTTACCACTTTGAGGACTAATATTATTATTTTGAGGACTCGTTTTGCCACTTTAAGGTAATTTTATGCGTGTCATACATTAACATATTATAGAATTTCCCCTCTTTGATATGCTCGAAGGAAATCCAATGGAGCTTAAAAGCAAGATATTTGATGTAGCGCACAGAACATGCTGGACCGAGAGAAAAAAAAATAACTTGTAATACCGCACAAGTACTTTTATGTATAATTGGATATCAACATCTCTCCAAACCATGGAAACATTTTGCCCATGAACAATGTTCTATTTAATTTAATTTTTGTCACAATCACGGGAGTTTATTTATTTATTTTTTCTTGACAGATTGTTTGGAAGATTATATTTTAAATCACTTTGTAGTTCTAACCATGAGAACATTCATATATACCCTCCACAAGTCACGAAGATGCTGAGATAAATGGGCCTCCTTAATTTATGGGCTTATTGCGTTGTCTCCATGGACTGGCATTACATGGACTACCCATTAGGCCCAAAATCTCTTCGTCTTCTTTGGAATTACATTTCCCATCTTCACAGTGTGAGTCAGAGAGACATACGCAGAGAGAAGCATTGGAGCTTGGCCGAGAGAACCACGAATCTGACCGTAAACGATGTTCCTCCGAGCGATCGCACGGCCGCTGATGGCCAGGGTGAAGCAGACGACGGGGATCGTAGGGCTGGACGTGGTCCCCAACGCGAGGGAGGTACTTATTGAGCTCTACTCCAAAACCCTAAAGGAGATCCAGGCCGTCCCCGAGGACGAAGGCTACCGCAAAGCCGTCGAGAGCTTCACTCGGCAGCGCCTCCAGGTCTGCAGCGAAGAGGAGGACTGGGAGGCCATCGAGAAGAGGCTCGGCTGCGGCCAGGTCGAGGAGCTCATCGAGGAGGCGCGTGACGAGCTCACGCTCATCGGAAAGATGATCGGTCAGTGCTGTTTTCGTTGATTGTTTTCGAATTGAAATGTATGTGTGTTGTTTATTGTGTGGCTTTAGCTTTGGAAGAAACTGAGTTGAAATCCTAGTGTTAATGTGTGCTCTCTGGTTTGGACTTGTTTGTGGTTTGCTTAGTCGACGAGAAATTGCGATTGGAAAATGCAATTGAGGTTGGAATTTGTGATGATTAGTTCCGGCATTACAAGTTTTGTGGTGGTTATTGAGATTTTTCGCTTTCTAGTTACTTATTTTGTGAAGGAAAAGTGAGTAACGATTGTAGAATTCTATTGGTTGCCGAGTTTTAATTGGAGTTTTTAGTTTTAAAGATAATTTGGTTGCTAAAAATGTCACTTTAAAGTGCTTGGATTTGTTTACTTGAGGAGTTTCGCCACAATTTTCGTGTTTCCGATGATATGCCTATCTTGTTTCAAGCTTAGGCAGTCATCTGCGGGATACTACACATACATGCATTCAGCACTCATACTGATCTTGATTCTTTCACGGCATTTGGTTTTTGCTTATATACTGTCAGCTCTGATAAAGATTATGATTTGCCAATGGGTACGATAGTAATCAGTACTTGAGAATGCTAAGTTGGTAACTCAAAATATGAGTCGGTCAATATATATAGTTAGCCTGTTGTGCCAATCATTTGTATCTAGTTCATCCACTTCTTTCCCAGTGGCTTCTATTCCGAAAGTAATTTTATGCTTTTCATGGCCCCTGTTCCTGCAATAGCACTTTGTTGACTATCCAATCTCCATCTAGTGGAAGTGGAAGAGATTATAAGGAAATGCTATTTTCTTCACTTGAATGCGTTTCAAACTATGGCCAGAGTAGAAATCTTAATGTGTGTGATAGTATGATGTTTACTAGCTACTGCAACTGTTTCTTCAAAAAATATGACAGTTTGGTTCATCCATTTTCATTTGTTTCAACAATGTTTGAATCTTCTGTTGTCAAAATGTGTATTTTTCGTCCTTCCTTCTTACAAAGTGCTCTTTTTTGTTTTTGATTTTGTTCTTTTACCAGCTTTGATCTGTTATGAAGTGCTTGTTGAGACAAACGATATAGTTATTGTTTGTCAAAGTACAATTGTATTATCCAGATTCTTTTGTTTAAGTTCTAATCGTATTACAAGCTCTTTATTTCCATGAATATACGAAAAGGGATGGATTGTTTATAATGGTTTGCATTGTTTATTGTGTTGTATTGCAGAGTGGGATCCATGGGGTGTTCCTGATGATTACGAGTGTGAGGTGATCGAGAATGATGCTCCAGTCCCCAAACACGTGCCTATTCACCGACCTGGTCCTCTTCCTGAGGAGTTTTACAAAACGCTGCGGGGCCTTGGTTCAGACCAAACAAAGTTGGATGAGGCTAAGGCCACCTCAATTGACTCTGAATCAAAGGCATAAGGGTATGCTGTTTCTGTTTTGAAGAACTATAGATTCCAAATTTGAATTTTTATCTTTCTCTTGGAACTCTCCTGCTTATCTTTGATTACAATGGGTTTGTTTGTAGATTTAAATTATGGGAGAGAGAGGCTTGAATATTTAATAATCTACACTTGTGTTGTTTGTAGTAACAACGTTGTATTCTCAATATCTTTGCACCATTTTTAAACCTACGTTTAAATCGGAGGCCCTGTTTGGCGCCCAAGATCGGCAAAATAGCCTTTTCTTTTGGTCCAGGATCGACTAGGTGCATCCATTTGAGAAAATAGCAAGATATTCAACTTTTGATTGCTCACTTCACTCGGATTTTATTCAGGCGTGTGTATGGGAAAAAACCGTGTGCCATATCCTGCGGCTTCTCTAGGCCGCAGCCTTCACTTTTGTCCTCCTTCGACTTGGTTGCTTAGTTGCAGAATATCAGAAAAATTGATTAAAACTCTTTGGAGTTTGACACTTTGACTTCCTAATTCGTTGTTTTACACGGACGATGACTCGTAAGTTTCTCTGTTTTCGCTTTTTAAGCTCAACTGAAACCCATAACACGTTCTCAGTCTCGTTTTACCGAAAACCAACTCCCTCATCCCTAAACAGAGTATTCACAGAAGAGACTGAAGAGAGTATGATGTTTACCAATTACGGTGAGCAACCCTACTTCATGGAAATAGAAGAAAATGATGTTTATGTTGTAGGTTCAGAGTTGCAGTTTCAGAAAATGAAGTTTGGTTCTAGTTGCCTAGCTGAACTCGTCTATAATTGTCCTTTGTTAAGCACCTGCAATGGTTTATTACTCCTATATAACAATAATAATTACTATGTTTGCAACCCAATTTTCCGCGAGTGCATTACGATTCCGATTTCGGATTCTGTCAAGGGTGTGGAATGGGGGCCCGGATCATGTTAATCTTGTGGATGATGAACAAGGCCCTTTTATTGAAATCGATGGGGTGAAAATTATTATTATTGCTCCTAATGTGTCTTTTTCGTAGCTTTCACTGTCTGTGCTTTCTGCAGTCTATGAGCAAATAGAAGTGGCATTACATTACAAAAGATGATAGGTAACAAATGTAGTCGAGCGAAATAAAACATGTGTTGGTGCTGCAGCGCAGCTCGTCCTTCTCATTCACCAGCAGAGTGGGTCTTGACTTGTGTGCTTACCCGTTCCAAAGTAGAAATATCCCCAAATCAAACTAGACAAACAATGAATCAAATAAACGCACGCAAATTTCTTAAATACAACACGACTCTTCCTCCTACATCTTCATCTAGCTACGTCCACAGACACAAACAACTGAGATACATTATGCAGGTGAATTAAACCAAAAGTAGAGACCGGAGAGAATTCAACACATTAGATTGGCAAGTGAGTAATGTCATACTACAAACGATTTTTGCAGACCAACCAAACAAGCAATAGTTAAGGCTTTGCAAATCCCAAGTCTAGGCCGACAAGATCCTGTTCATCCGAAGTGGATCTAACTGTTTCCAAGACATAAACTAGTTTCAAGTGTTCAAACAAAACCTAACAGCATGTACTGTATTCCTTTTGCTTTAAAGCATCAAGTCGTGTTCTTACTCTCATCATAGTTTCAACTTCCTCTTCTTCTTAGCTTTTTCAAGGACACAATGACTGGCAATGGTGCAGGGAGGGTGAGGGATTGAGTCAGGATCTTGAAAAGAGGCTATCGGGCTGAGAGGCAAGACACTTGTTAGTTGGAACAATTGGGTTGACACTTACATGGAACCTTTCAAGTCGTGCTTTGGATGCTACAATTCCAAAATGTATCAATTGGGGTGTGAGCAAGGCAAATGTCAATTGAAACTATTCGGTAGACACTTACATGAAACCTTTCCCCTCTTCAGCCTTCAAGACATCTACTGCAGTAGTAGGCACAGTCAACACCAGCAGGGTCTATGCCGATATATCTAACAATAAAAACCCCAGATAGCTTCTGCTCCATCCACATGCTTCATAATGTTGAATAGCAGCTCAAAAAGCTCAATTTAGTTACCTAACACACTTGCCCGATAGGTAGATTACGCATGCAAAATGAGATAATGAAGAGGATGGTGTATTATAGTTGATGTGGGTATGATTGATATACTGTTCGAAATTGATGACTCAATCAGTGTGCATTTAACTCAAGTTGAAGATCATGGACGACAATAGGAACTAAAAATTGTATGCCTAAATTGACATTGTTACACTCTAGATACTTACATATCAAGCACAGAGAAACATGTGTATACATACATATACACATGTCCTATGTGATGTAAAAGCTTGATTAAAAGAAATCTACATACGTTGAAACAAAATTAGTGCTAGAAATCATGAAATATTGAATGCTTATGATTAAGTAAATAAAAGGGCTTACCGAGCGATGGAGTTACAGCACAAAGCAACCACCCAACTTGACAGAAGAAAGTTCCTCACCCGAGTTGTATTCGAACAGGCGATGACCCAGGGCTTTGACAGAGAATGATCCAGAAATCGAATAGGAAAATTCGAAAGTGAACACAAGAAGAGTTAGCAAATGCACGAATGAAAAGCATACTCTTCGACCTCCAAGATGAGCAAAGCTGTATGAAGTTGCTAAAAAAATTATCCTTAAATTCATCAGGCAAATCTATCTCATCTACTAGTTGAATACGATTAGGTTCACCATCATTGGACAGCATCATGCTGGAGATTCGTATTTGGCAATAATCAAAATCATAAGCAAACATTAGCTTCTCACAGTCGTCATCCTCCAAGTCTAACACTAAAACCACGTTGTAAAATTCGGGGAAAGAACTATCAAAGTTCCACATGGGTGGTTCAAGTCTAGTCCATGATCTCTCAGGGTGAGCCACGTCAAAGCAGAGTATCTTCACTACTGTCTCCCTAGAGTCTAACGTAAGTGTGACCAAGATCTTGGTGCCTACAACCGCACAAGAGGATGAAGAAAGCGCATCCCATGAACGCCTATCACTCCCAATTGGAAGCTTGGGGAGAGGAGCCCACAATGATTGGTTTTGGGGCCAAATACCTCAAAAGCCGCAACTCCCATGTAATCGCCAGAGAGAGCGTATAGCTTGCGTCGATCTCCCGCATCCAGGGACGAGATTTTCCCGGTTTCAATTCCGGAATCATATAGGGGGTTTTAGGATTAGGAGTACTTCTGGTGCTGATGAACCTGGGGTTGGGTTCCACACTTTGATCAGTCTCCAAAACATAGGTTGGTTTAGGCCTGTGTCTCATCCACGGATTGAGAAACCAGCCGCCGGCCAGAACAATTCGAGAGCCCAAGACACCAAAACCCATATGGCCGGGAACGTGTTCGCCTTCTAAATAAGCAACTTGTCGTAGCACCTCGGTGGAGTTGGATTTGGGGGCTTGAGATTTGGGGCCAAATATGGTGATGGGAGTATCGGAAGGAATGAACAAGTCGCTCAATCTGATGACCTGGACACGGTATCCAGCTAAACCTTTATGGTGGTAGATCTCGAAAGTGCATAGATACAGCAATGATTCAGCCTCGTCGGGTTTCTTCCTTTCCCGGGCCTCGTAGGCTTTCCTACTCTCCTCTTCTTTTTCCGCCCTCTTCTTCGCCCTCGCCCGAAACCTTTGCTGCTCCACCCATCCGTACGTCTATCCTTGGAAACCCTAACCCTAGATTTATTTTCTGCTCTTGTGCCGCGTACTAGTTTAGTATTTATAGCTCTTAGCTCGTTCCATATCCCTTTTCGGGCCAAAATTAAATTGTTAAGACAAACTATATAGTTACTATTTAATCAAGATTCTTACGTTGAAGTTTTGATCCTATTACGAGCTCTTTATTTCCATGAATATATGAAAGGGGATGGATTGTTTATGATGGTATGCATTGTGTATTGTGTAGAGTGGGATCCATGCATTGGGTGTTCCTGATGATTACGAGAGCGAGGTGATCGAGAATGATGCTCCAGTTCCCATACAGTTCCTCTTCACCGACCTGGTCCTCTTCCTGAAAAGTTTTACAAGACGCTCCACGCAGGGTATCGATCACTTCAGACCAAAGAAAGTTAAATGAGGCTAGAGCCAGCTCTATTGGATCAAAGGCCTAAGGGTCTGCTTGTTTGTGTTTTGAGGAACCCTAGATTCCAAATTTGAATTTTAATCTCTTGGAACTCTCTGCTTATCTTTGATTGCACTGAGTCTGTTTGTAGATTTAAGTTATGGGAGAGACTTGATTTTTTAAGAATAAAATATAGAAAAGTAATTAGGCTGAATTCATTTGATTCTATTGATTATGGTCAATATATACAGAGTCCTATTCGTGTACAACACGAAGTCTCCAGATATTTAGGAGACAAAGTAAGGAAATACAACCTATTACATAAAAGCATAATCTGCTACGATTCAATCTCACTGATACACATTTACAGCTAATATATTTTCCAATACTCCCCCTCAAGTTGGAGAGTGGATGTCAAGAACTCCCAACTTGAACAAGAAAGATTTGAACTTTTCTTTCCCCAAAGCCTTAGTGAATACATCTGCCAATTGCTGAGAAGAAATAACATGTCGAGTAACAATTTGACCTTGCAGAATTTTATCCCGAATAAAATGACAGTCCATTTCAATATGCCTAGTTCTTTCATGAAACACTGGGTTTGCAGCAATATGCAGGGCTGCTTGGTTATCACAATGCAAAACAGCAGGACCCAAAATAGGCAAATGTAAATCCGATAACAAATACCGTAACCAAGTGAGTTCACAGCAAGTACCTGCCATTGCCCTATATTTTGCTTCGGCACTTGATAGAGAGACGGTTTTTTGCCTCTTTGTCCTCCATGAAATTAAGGAATTACCCAAGAACACACAGTAACCAGTAGTAGAACGGCGGGTAATGGGACAACCCGCCCAATCAGAATCACAAAAAGCTCTCAGTTGTAATGAATTATTAGAATGAAGGAGCAAACATTGGCCTGGAGCAGATTTCAAGTAACGTACCACTCGAAGGGCAGCAGCCATGTGTTGTTGACGAGGATCATGCATAAATCGACTAAGAACGTGCACTGAGTATGTGATGTCGGGTCTGGTGATTGTCAGATAAATCAATCGGCCTACCAGACGCCGATATGCTTCTGGATCTTTAAGTTGTTCTCCTTTGTTCGAAAGCTTGCACTCTTCCATAGGAAACTCAACAGGTTTAGCCCCCAAATAGCCACTGTCCTTAATTATCTCTAAGGCATATTTTCTCTGGGATAGATAAATTCCTTTCTTTGAACGAGCTATTTCAATACCCAAAAAGTACTTTAAATCACCAAGGTCTTTGATGCGGAATTGAGCATGAAGGAATTGCTTGAGAGCATTTATGGACTTTATGCAATTGCCTGTAATGAGAATATCATCTACATATATCAATAAGGCAGTAATGGAAGTACCATCCTTACGAACAAAGAGTGAGTAATCTGCTTTGGATTGGGAGAAACCAGCAGTAAGAATAGCTTGTGTGAACTTTGAAAACCATTGCCTAGAAGCTTGCTTTAAGCCATACAATGACTTGTTGAGGCGACACACAAGGTTCTCCCCCTGTCGCCGAAGACCAGGAGGAGGAGACATATATATCTCTTCAAGCAAATCACCATTAAGGAAAGCATTGTTGACATCCAACTGATATAAAGACCAATTCTGGCTGGCAGCAATTGCAAGAAGGCAGCGAACAGTGACCATTTTGGCAGTTGGAGAGAATGTATCATGGTAATCAATCCCAGCAGTTTGAGTAAACCCTTTAGCAACGAGACGTGCCTTATAGCGCTCAATTGAACCATCAGCATGATACTTGATCCGATAGACCCACTTACAACCTATAGGACGCTTCCCAAGAGGTAAAGGAACAAGGGTCCATGTTTGGTTAGCAATGAGAGCCTCAAGCTCAGAATCCATAGCTTGTTGCCATTTAGGATCAGCAGCTGCAACATCATATGAAGAAGGCTCCACAAGTTGACTAATATTGGCCACATAAGAAAGATGGGTAGGAGAATATTGATGGTAAGACAAATAGTTACAGAGAGGATAGTGAGTACCTGGTGGAGGACTTGGTAAGGTGGATGAATGTTGGTGTGGAGGCAGAATCACCTGCGAGCAAACGTAGTCTTTGAGGCGTACGTTGGGCTCCCGGGAACGCTGGGAACGGCGGAGAGGCGGAATGGGTGCAGCGGGTTCGTGATTGGGCGCAGCGTCTGGATTAGGGTCATCGGGATGGACAGCAGGAATGGGAACGATTGAAATTTCAGCAGGAAGAAGGGCTGAATCAGTAGGAGAGGATGGTTGGGACACGGCTGCTGGAGGAAAGGCGGGCTCGGATGGGGAGATGGCTGCTGGAAAAGAAGATGATGGAGGGAGAATGGAATCTGACGCATTTGGAGAAGGAGAAATGGGAACAGCGTTTCTAGCGGCGGAAGAAGAAACAGTAGTGGGTACAGATGTCGAAGAAGAAAGAGAAAGGTCAGGTAGGAGAGGAATTGGAATGGATTGGGCCGGTGGAATGGGCTCTGAGGATTGGGTATTTTGTGGTGAATGATGGAAAGTATCTTCAAGAAAAATCACATCCCGATTTGTGAAAATCTTTTTGGTCTCAATGTTATATAATTTATAAGCTTTTTGACCCATGGGGTATCCAATAAAGATACATTTATGTGCCCGAGGAGAGAATTTGGATAAGGGATTGACGGAAGTTGCAAAAGCAACGCAACCAAAAACGCGCATACATGAGTAATCAGGGGATTTCTTGTAGAGGATTTCAAATGGAGTTTTCTTGTGGAGTAACAAAGTGGGAAGACGGTTAATGGTGTAAACGGCAGTAAGAACACATTCGCCCCAAAAAGAAATAGGTAGATGAGATTGAAAACGAAGGGCACGAGCAGTCTCAAGAATATGTCGATGCTTTCGCTCGACAACACCATTTTGTTGAGGTGTATAGACACAAGAATGTTGAAAAATCACTCCTTGTTCGAGAAAAAAATCTTGCAGAGAAAAGAATTCAGCTCCATTATCAGAGCAAAATTGTTGTATTTTAGTGTTAAACTGAGTAGCAACATAATTAAAGAATTGACGAAGTAGAGTTTGCGTCTCACTTTTGTGACGCATTAGGAACACCCATGTAAAACGGGAAAAATCATCCACAATGGTTAAAAAATAATGAGCACCAGAATGAGAAGGAGTTTTATAACGACCCCAAATGTCACAATGAATAAGGGAAAAACACTTGGAAGTTGAAATAGAACTAGGAAAAAAAGGTTGACGAGTTTGTTTCGCCAATGGACAAACGTCACATTTATGACTAGAATCAAAAACAAAATCTAGTTTATGATTAGCTAAATACTGTAGACGAGCAGGGGAAGGGTGTCCTAAGCGGCGATGCTAAAGATGGGAGGAGATGGTCAAATTGCAAGCAAAACGGTGAGATGGAGGAATGGAAGCCAACGCCACAAGATAGTATGGATCACCACGTCGCTTACCCACACCAATCATCGTCCTCGTAACCAAGTCCTGCAAAATACACCAAGAGGGAAAAAATGTCACGGAACAGTGGAAATCGTCAATTGTTTTACCAACAGATAAAAGATCAACATTAAAGCTTGGCACGCATAAAACATTATTGAGGCTAAAGGAATCAGTAAAGCGGACTTTTCCAGTCATGGTGATACTTGCTTTATTGCCACTAGGCAAAGTCACTGGAGGTATAGAAGAATGAGCATCAATAGTTGTTAATGAATTTGATGAAGAAGTAATATGATGAGTTGCTCCGCTATCTATGATCCAGCGGTTAGGAGCAACCAGTAACAAACTTGAGGAAAACTCAGAAACAGATGCTGAAGCTGCATTGGCTTGAGGGACTGCAGGTTTGGGATTTAGTGCAGCAAGAATTTGAACATATTGTTCATCTGTGAGATTGGGCATAGTGGCTTGGAGCTCCTGAAAGGTGGGAGTGGAATTGCCTCCGTTAGAATCAACAAGGTTGGCGGAAGGAATAGATGTTGCTTGTGAATTGCCTTGACGTTGGTGCTGATTTCGATTTTTATTTCGACGATATCTAGGTGGGTAACCAATCTTCTTATAACATGTTGCCTCCCTATGATAAAGGTCCCCACAATAAGTGCATTGGAATGGCTCCTTGCTGCGTTGATTTCCACCAAGATTGTTTGGTTGAGTCTTGATCATATTGTTGTTCCCACGGACAGCCATGGCTGCTGTATTGGATGGTATAATTATGGAAGAACCCAACTCACGTTGCTTTTCGTCTTGTACAACAGAAGCATAAGCTTGACGTACTGAAGGTAAAGGATTCATCAATAAAATTTGGCCACGCGTACCTGAATAAGACTCATTGAGTCCCATGAGAAATTGCATAAGCTTGGTACGATCATTCTGACCACAAGTACAAGTTACTGAATTAAAGGATGCAAGCTCATCCCATAAACCCTTCAATTTTGTGTAATATGCCGCAACGGACATCTGACCTTGCTCAATCTTGTAGATGTCCCGCTGAATCTGGAATATACGAGGGGCGTTGCCCAAAGAAAACCTCTCACGGAGATCTTCCCAAATAGCATGAGGTGTGCCGCATGAAAGGACAGAATCAGATATCTCTGGCTCAAGGGAATTTAGGATCCATGAAAGCACCATGTCATTACAACGCTGCCAAAGAGCATGCTCATCAGGATTCAAAGCCTCATCAGGCTCCTTGATCTTGCCGGTGATGAAACCTGTCTTGTTCTTGGCGCTTAGAGAAATTCTCATAGCACGGTACCAAGAGTTGTAGTTGTCGCCGTTTAATCGTTTTGAAACAAGGAGCAGGCCAGGATGATCTGAGTGATGGAGGAATAAAGGATTAGCTGCATCAACAGAGGGTGAACCACCAGAATCTGAAGACTCAACATCGTTTCTAGTCATGATGTTGATGAAAAAGAATCAAAACAGGGAGAAAAAGAATGCAGCAGATGCGTTGAAGAAAAAGAAGACAAAGAGCTAGGACGTATCCTGCTCTGATACCATATAGAAAAGTAATTAGGCTGAATTCATTTGATTCTATTGATTATGGTCAATATATACAGAGTCCTATTCGTGTACAACACGAAGTCTCCAGATATTTAGGAGACAAAGTAAGGAAATACAACCTATTACATAAAAGCATAATCTGCTACGATTCAATCTCACTGATACACATTTACAGCTAATATATTTTCCAATATAAAAGCTTGTGTTTACTTGAACTATGTTGTATTATCTGCTCTTGTTTTAAACCGACGGCTAACTCTTAGTCCCGTTTGGTATCTACTAACTATTTCTTTTTGGTGGAGGACTAACTGGCTGGATCCAAAGATGGAGGCGTATTCTAACTTGAAAGACGAATTGTTTATAAGGAGTTTTCGTCTTTTTGACGGCATTTTATGCCTCCTATGCGTTTAAAAATTGATTACAATATTGGGTAGCAAATTATTAGTTGAGTTAATTTTACCTCAACTAAAAAAAATTACTTCCATTATTGAATTTACATCCAAGGATGGTTAAGCATGATTTGCATGGTTAGTCACTGATCAGGTGAACAACATCGTTAATAGTACATTGACTACATTCTATAAGCTCTGTGAAGGACCCCGTGTCTGATTTTCCTGTTCTTACGAGGATTGTAGTGTTGTTTGTTGTTTGTAGTTTGAGTTGAGCTAGTTAGACTTGGAATCGAGGGAGAAAGGAGTAACCACGAGCAGCAAAAGCAAAGACCTTCATTTTTGTTATTTTCTTTTTAAATTTAACATTAATACTAAACTTCCTTAATTTTGATTAAATGAAAAAAAAAAAGGTAATCAATTCATCCCCCTCATGAAAATTGCAATCATAAATTTTATTTATAAATATGTGGTGATGGTGCAGCGCAATTTGTCTTTTTCATTCACCAGCAGAGTGTGTCTTGTGTGCTTACCTGTAAGAAATATCCCCATATTCAACAAAATTCTTCTTCCTACATCTTCATGACTTCATCTATGTTCACAGACACACATAGAGCAGAGAAACATTATGCAGGTGAACTAGACCACAAAACAAAAACCAACTGTTTCTTCTGTATTACTTTTGCTTAAAGCATTAAGCATCAAGTCGTGTTCTTAAATGATCTTAATCTCATCATCGTTTCCTCTTCTCTTCTCCTTAACTTTTTCAAGGACTTAATGGCTGGCAATAGTTCTTTGACAGCAATAGACTAAGTTTAAGAGAAGGCAAGAAATGCCGATTTATTCAAAGCATATAAGTAGGTGATTAAGTCAAAGCAGATGAGAGATGATTTGTTTTACGTACCTATGATTAAATTGACATTACAGAGCAAATTTGTTTTCTTCAATCCTAACCTAATCTACCACAGTACGAAGCACACTCAACACCAACAGGGTCTATGCCGATATATCTAATGACCAAAACCCAGGTAGCCTTTGTTCCATCAACAAGCTTCATAATGTTGAATGGCAGCTGAAAAAGCTCAATTTCAGTTACCTAACACACTTACCCTATGGCTAGATCAGGCATGCAAAATGAAAAAATGAAGACGATGACGTATTATAGTTGATGTAGGTACGACTGATTAATTGTT
Source organism: Rosa persica (assembly GCA_025331145.1). Taxonomy (NCBI): domain Eukaryota; kingdom Viridiplantae; phylum Streptophyta; class Magnoliopsida; order Rosales; family Rosaceae; genus Rosa; species Rosa persica. Next base: position 42,840,808 of record WFKR01000001.1, read on the forward strand.
CGATTTTTTTATTTTTTTTTGGTTCTGGACCAGTGAAGTCATATTGGGGATACGGTCTACGGTATAATTACGAAAATGGCTAAATAGTTTAAACTCATGTCCTGGGAATATCATATAGTAGGTGAAAGTCCTGATGTCCTTCATAAGTGGATCCAACATCATGCCTTGTTTGCGTACTTACTTAGTGGGAAGTACATCTCTCTCTTCTTCTCCTTCTCAGTCTTTAAAGATGCCTAGTGCTTAGTCAGACGCCTCCTGATAGCCCTGGTCTTCTTTGGACGCAAATTAAGAGGAAGAAGCTTCTTGTTCTTGTAGACTTCCCTAAGAGCTGCTTTTGGCTTCTGGGAAATCACTGTCAACACCTGAGCTATTGAAAGCCTCACCACCTTGATTTTGGAGAGCTTGTTGGGGGCTCTACCAGTAACCTTTGACTGTTCTAAATTGATGTGACTCAATTTGTGTCCATTAAGCTCAAGCACGTTTAAGATCATGGACGACAATATGAATTAAAAACTGTGTGCCTAAATTGACATTGTTCCACATTACATACTAATATATCGAGCAATCGAGCATAGAGAATTTTTTGTGTACATATATATACCTATGTGATGTAAAAGCATAATTAAAAGAAATGTACATTACTTGAAACAAAATTAGTACTAGGAATAATGACATACGGAATGCTTATCATTAAGTAAATAAAAGGGCTTACCGAGTGATGGAGTTACAGCACAAAGCAACTGTCCAAAATGGTATGGGCCAGAAAAGAAGATTCGTCAGTGTAGTTGTATTCAAACAGGCGACAACCCAGGGCTTTGGCAGAGAATGATCCACAAATCGAGGTACAACTTAGAAATTTTGAATCACTAGCAATGCTGCTACTTACATGAGGAGGACTAGCACCAGATTTCGAATAGGAAAATTCGAAAGTCAAGACAAGAAGAGTTGCAAAATGAGCAGCCTTCAGATGCAAGAATGAAAAGCATACTTTTTGACCTCCAAGATGGGCACAACTGTGTGAGTCTCCACTAAATTCATCAGGCAATTCATTAGGCAAATCTATCTCAGCTACTAATTCAATACGATTAGGTTGACCTGCATGGGACAGCAGCATGTGGTGGACTAGTATTTGGCAAGAATCATAAGTAAAACCTAGGTTCTCATGGTCATCCTCCAAGTCCAAAACTAAAGCTTTGTTGTAGCGTTGGGAAGGAATATGATCATCCAACACGGGTTCAAGTGCACGCCATGATCTCTGAGGGTGAGCCACGTCAAAGCAGAGTGTCTTGGTAAGAGACGCCAAGTGAGAGAGGCTCATCTCTCCAAACTGTTGGAAGGAAGTTGTGACAATGATCTTGGTCCCCACCACTGCACAAGAGGACGGAGGAAAAACTGGGAAAGGCAAACCATCCTCAACTGGAAAAGCCGGAAGAGGAGCCCATACCTTGGCTTTGAGCTCCTTCGGTATCGAGAGAGAGCATATAGTTTACCGTCTATCTCCGCCAGATAAGGAGAACGTTTCTCTCGTCTCAATTCCGGAATCACATAGCTGAGGAACCTGGGGTTGGATTCCACCTTTGGATCAGTCTCCAAAACGTAGGTTGGTGTAGGGAGCTTTTGGTTTCTTAATTCAGGATTTGAAAATCTGCCGCCGGCCAGAACAATTTGAGAGCCCAAGACACCAAACCCCATATTGCGGGGAACGTAATAGCCGTCTACAAAAGCAACTTCTCGTAGCTAGGTGCTATTGGATTTGGATTTAGAGCCGGAAGAAAATATGATGATCGGGGTATCAGAAAAGAAGAACAAGTCGCTCAATTTGATGGCCTGGACACGGTATCGAGTACGCTGACGTAACAGTTACTACTGCTTGTACTTGAGTCCGATTAATAAAAGTGTTTTCGTTTCTCCTAAAAAATTTTTTTTTTAAAAGGATCCGGTCGGGTTGTTTGTGATTAACATATGCCCGATCCTTTTAGGGATTTAACGTCTTAAATGGGTCCATACCATCAAATTGTGATTCGTTTAAATGAGTTATCGAATTCAACATGACACGACCTAGTTATTAAATGAGTTAGGTGTTATCTCACGTTAACTATTAGTAAATAGATTGTGTTTGAGCTTGTAATTTTACAACAATTATTAAAGTATGATGAGTTTGAACTTATTTACGATAACACATTTAGGCTGTGTTTGGTACCATGAATTAGATTGGATTGGAGATGTCTTGCATCTTTCCAATACCACGTTTGGTAGACATATTTATGGCTGATTGGATAAGCCAAAACAACCATATTAGTCTGGAAGGAGCCCTCCGACCATTTCCTCTCGCTCGAGTAGAACCTCCTCTAGAAATCGGAGGCCATCAAGCACAAAATCCAAACCCTAGAGCACGAGATCAAGGAGAGCCTCGACGAGCCCAATACCCATTGACTACCCTTATAAACGATAACCTGGCCTGTGTAGAAGTTTCCAAATGGTTTTTCTAGTTTCCATTTTTTATGTGTATTTACCTATTGGCTAAATAGAGCACAAGGCTCCACTGTCACACATTGACACTCGTTTCGTCTTCCTCACAAAGCCTCAATTCCCAAATGAGCACCACCAAAATGGTTTCCCTAGGGTTTGAGCTAGAGCTCTCTAAAGAGCACACCCAGCCATCAATTCAAGACCTCCAGTGCTCCTTAGAATCCCTCTCAACCAATCAAATCGAGCCACAAAAACCAAAATTTAATCCTGGAACAAATCCACAACCCCAAACCGTCGCTCAACCTCAACTTCCCAGTCTTCCATAGCGGCAAAGACAAAGCCTTGGACTTGGGTCAAGAAGGTTGGCTTCGCTTCATTTGCTGGGCACCGCGGATGGCCTGGTACGAGTCCAAGCACGGATTGGGCTCCTGGGACCATTTCGCATTTGTGTACCTCAATAGCTTTGGGCCTCCGCGTTTGTGCTACCTCTAGTACAACGGCTCAAGCAAAAAGGGTCTCTGGAGGAGTATGATGCTGAGTCTCTGAGTTGGACCGAAGAGATCAGGCGATTTTTGGTGGCGTCTCTTGGGTTGGACTCGCTTTACACTGCTATAGATATGGCCCAGTTTCTGAAAGCTGGTGGTGGACATATACTGTTTATTAGGCCCTAAGTAAGTCCAGCGTTTAAAAATGTACTAAAATGTATATTTTATCATTTTTAATAACATAACACTGTATAATGAGAAATTACAAGAGATACAAGTATACAACAATGTATGAAATGCTAGCCGTCTCTGAACACTGCATATCAAATGCAAGTTCGCCTACGCATTTTCTAGAATCCCACATCATCTCCACAAGTTCGCCTACCCATTTTGCTAAAATCCCGCATCATCTCTAAATACCACAATCTCCCGTTCCACAGGATTACAGTACAATGTAACAGAGATACATGAACAGCAGAGAATGCTTACTGAATCATTTTTGGTACACCCATATTTACTCTGCATCCATAAAATGCAAAAAATGGTATATAAGTAGTGATGAGCCAAAGTTTATTGACGAGTAAAGCTGCAAATACTTAGTAACATCCAACAACAGCAAATTTAATTCAAAGAAATGAGCTAAAGCCTTGGCGAGCATTTGATAATAAAGTTATGTGGGAATTAAACATGCAAGTTAGATTGGCTATAAGAAAAAAATGGGGCATAAGAATGTCAATGCAAAATAGAAAAAGATGTCAAATAGCATACCTGCAGGTCCTGATAGCAAAATAGCTCTGCTTGCAGGTGAAAGGTTCTGGTTGTGTTTGGATAAGTAGTGTTTCAGATGAACATATGCAGCACTTGTTAATAACATCCGAGTTCTTCCCTGTCATTGCCATCATAAAACCAACAATTGTAAAATAAGCAGAAAATATTTCATCAATACAAGGTCAAGTTTCAGAATTATACAACTAGGAAGATATGGAAGTACTTTGGACTTTCAAAGATGGTCCATCTTGGACCTCCAATGTCCACATGGAAATAACTTTATTCAAGGGTGTATGCCACGAAAATCAAAAAAGATGGTTCCCATGAATTGAGGTGTGTTTTTGATGAAATTAGAAGTCTAAGGACTGAATTGATTTTGGACCTAAACCACAGGGTAGTAACCAGTATTTAGCCCTTTTGTTTTCTTTATGTTTTTAGGACATATGAGATCTTTGTTAGAGAACTCTTAAGCCATCCATATTTGATGAAATCGGCCAAACGAATAAAGTATGTTATGATGTTTGATCATGTGTTGATAGTAACAAAAACGCTACACATATACGAAGAGTTTGAAAAGGCAACAAAAAGAGATGAGTTCAAAATGCATCTGGACTGGATTAAAAAATTAACCCCTTGGTCGAATGCCTGCTGTTCGAAATATATAAATGAGGGATGATGGATTCTTTTTAATAGTTCCTGGAGTGATGATAACTCGGTGAAAGGGAAGAATATATACTTATACAATTCTGATTTTTATGGAAAGAAGAGATTGAAAGACTGGACTGACTATAGAGACGTTCTAAAGAATTTTGTTTTGAATTATTTGGGTCAATCATATGAGATAAAATCACTCTTGGCCTTTTTTTTATGTAGATGAAGGTGATTTCAGGTATGATATATTGTTATCTTGAATGTTTAATATATGATGTACGTGTTTGTTTTGTGAGTCATGACATGTTTGTTGTTTTTTATTTGCATATTTTGTTTTCTCTATGTTTTTAGGACGTATGAGATTTTTGTTAGACAACTCTTAAGCCATCCATGGTTGATGAAATTGGCCAAACGAATGAAGTATGTTATGATGTTTGATTATGTGTTGATACTTGATAGTAAAAAAAAGGCTACGCAGATACGAAAAGTTTGAAAAGGCAACAAAAAAAGATGAGTTCAAAATGTATTTGGATTGAATGCCTTAGATATTGTAACCACCCAACAGTGGATGCTTTGCCCTCTCCATTCTTGTTCTTACAAACATTTTCATTCTAAACGAATCTAAATGATAGAGCCCAACAAAGTTGTGATCTCTAGGTTCAGTATATTCTACATCTCTTAAACTTAGGAACATCCGTGATTCAATTCATAAAATCTTTGCTATCCTACATTTTGAATAGGGCTACACTAGATGCTTGGATTGAACGAGACACTTTTCTCGCTTTCTTTGATTTAGCTCGAACATTAAGGTATGTTATATGTGATATTAAATTTTTAGTGTTAAATGTATAAAAGTAAGTTAGTGTGTATATATGTTAACAATTTCATAAGAAGACAACCACACTTATATGTTAATAATTGGTATAATAAAAGTCTGGATAAATATTAGTCTTCTACTAAATTTGATTCTATATATATGTATGTACTTTTTTTTTTCTTTCGCAGCTACGAAATGTTCATCTTAATGATTCTTGGACATCCATATTTGAAGACTAGTGCTGAAGCAAGAGTCAAGACTTTCGACATTTTACTCATCAGGGATCACAAAAAGGCAAAAAAAGGCAATTTTTACAGTGCTTTGAGGGAACCACAATTTGACATGTATTACCCTTGGGATGAGAGTATGGGGGATAAGGGTATGAGCTATCGGTTGATAAAAGTTTATAATTATAACCATCAGGGTTGGAGATCTAACTACCACGGTCATAGCAGCAAGTGCCTCCTAATTTTCTTAAGGAATGTATATTGGCATCCCAAAACTAGCATGGAGGCATATATACGATTCTGATATTAGGACTCTATATCCCGATTTTCTTAATCGTGCTTATGAGGCGGCATGCAGGTGATAAGTATATCAGATTGTCTTCAATATTTTTTTTTTTTGTCATACGCATGAAGAGAAACAGTCATCTAATTGGTTTTCGGTTTTGTTTTTGTTGCAGAATAATTGCAGTTACAGTGACGTTACTTGTAGATTTGAATATAGAGCAGCAGTACGTATTTGCTTTGTGAGTCAATGACATGTTTGTTGTTTTATTTGCTTATTTTGTTTTCTTTGTGTTTTTAGGACGTATGAGATTTTTGTTAGAGAACTCTTAAGCCATCCATATTTGATGAAATCGGCCAAACAAATGAAGTATGTTATGATGTTTGATCATGTGTTGATAGTAACAAAAAAGCTACGTAGATACAAAGAGTTTGAAAAGGCAACAAAAATGAGATGAGTTCAAAATGTATTTGGACTGGATTAAAAAATTAACGCCTTGGTTGAGTGCCTGCTGTTCGAAAGATATAAATCAGGGAGGATTGATTCTTTTTAATAGTTCCTGGACTGATGATAATTCAGTGAAAGGGAAGAATGGATACTTATACAATTCTGATTTTTATGGAAAAAAGAGATTGAAAGACTGAACTGACTATAGAGACGTTCTAAAGAATTTTGTTTTGAATTACTTGGGTCAATCATATGAGAGAAAATCATTCTTGGCGTTTTTTTAATATAGACGAATGTGATTTTAGGTATGATATATTGTTATCTTGAATGTTTAATATATGATGTATGTGTTTGCTTTGTGAGGGTCAATGACATGTTTGTTTTTTTATTTGCATATTTTGTTTTCTTTATGTTTTTAGGACATATGAGATCTTTGTTAGAGAACTCTTAAGCCATCCATATTTGATGAAATCGGCCAAACGAATGAAGTATGTTATGATGTTTGATCATGTGTTGATACTTGATAGTAAAGAAAAGGCTACGCAGATACGAAAAGTTTGAAAAGGCAACAAAAAGAGATGAGTTCAAAATGTATTTGGATTGAATGCCTAAGATATTGTAACCACCCAACAGTGGATGCTTTGCCCTCTCCATTCTTGTTCCTACAAACATTTTTATTCTAAACGAATCGAAATGATAGAGCCCAACAGAGTTGTGATCTCTAGGTTCAGTATATTCTACATCTCTTAAACTTGGGAAGATCTGTGATTCAATTCACACTTCGAAGAAAGGGAAGTGCCTTTTTTTTAAATTTACACCCAATGAATAGGACAAGCTAAAAAAATATCTAATGGAGGTCTCTAACCATAGAAATATGAAGCAAGCAAAGAGTTAGGTAACTCCAAATTCTTTTTCTACTTTTTTTGGAAAGAAACTACTATTTTCATTCTTTTGTGTAGATGTTTACATGCGTAACGAGGTAATGCAGGTTGCTGCAAGTTTTGCTACACAGGGATCAATAATGAGTGAGCTGAAGCAGTGGAATGATTTTTATGGAGAAGGTGGCTCAAGAAAGAAGGAACAACTAACTTATTTCCTATAGATTGTGTTCCATGGAAAAATTAAGACACTCATCAGTCTCGTTCTTTGAGGATCAGATAATGTGAAATATTTTAGGAAGCTAGAAAGTCACTTCAAGTTACAGGAACATTTGATGGCACCCACGGACAGACTTTCTCCTCATCTCTCCATTCTTCCTTCCTTGACCACGGTCAACACTCCCTGCTTCATTGGGAACCCTTGCTTCGCAACCTCCCATAATCTTGAAGACATATCCCTTAAATTCTTCTCTAAGGGCTTCTTTGCTTTGTCAAAAGAGACACGCAATTTGTGGTCGTCATCGATTTCCAGCTTCTTCTAGCAACCGGTGGTGGGGTTGGTGAAGTTGAACTTCATCTTAGCGGCTGCAACAAAGAGATAGGCCCTGAAAGAATGAGGGAACTACTTATGCTTTCTCCTTCTTCTGCTTAGCTCTCTCATTCTATCAATTTCTGGTTCTGAATCTCTTTAGATAATTCTTAGTAAGGCTGGGATTTTTAAACCGAAAAACAGGAAAACTGAACCGAATAGGCCAGTTCGGTGAGGTCGGTGCAGTTCTTATATTGAAGATTCGGTTTTTGTTCTAAACCGAACTGAATGAAGAGAAATCGATTCAGTTTTCGGTTCTCAACTATGGAAAAGCAACAAGACCCATGGAACCGATATATACACGTGCTGCCTCAATTACACCTAAACCTAAACAATTTAAAGGCTGTCAGAGAGAGTAGGTGAGCAATCTTTCTTTTTTGTTTTTTAAGAGAGGAGTGGGAGACATAATACGTGGGAGATGGTGAAAGTGGGAGACAAAAGAAAGATTTCTTTTCTTTCTTTTTAATCATAACTCCCCTACCTCTTCTCTCCTAGCCGAAAGCATGTTCTTCTTCTTCTTCTCTTCTTCTCCTCCTCTTTCACTTCTTCTTTAGTTCTTCGTAACAACTAATCCAATCTTATTCCAGTCTCATTTCATTGAAGATTGAGATGCCTAGTTCATTTGAAAGCCAGAAACTGATAAACCCCCAGTTCATCTTCTGATCTTCATCCCCAATCGGTGATTCCCAATTTGAACTTGAGAAGGAAATGACTTCGAAACCTTCAAGTGATGAATTGTTGTGTTCTTTGATGGAGAAACTGAGAAAATTACAGAACAGAATGTGGCCGAGAGGTTGAGAAAACAGATCATTTTGTTTGTTGTGTGTACAGGAACCTGTTTCAAGCCGTAATCGAACTAAACTAAACGGTTCCGGTTCCAAGTCGGTTCCGGCAGAAAAACGTAACAACACCGAACCGGAAAAACATCATAGTTCCGGTTCCGGTTTCGGCAAAAAAAATCCAAAAACAGAACCAATCCTAGCCCTATTTCTTAGTCTCTCTGGCCTTCCTGCACGTTGGCTCGTCAACAACGTTTCTTAGAATCATTTGAAACAAAAATCAGCCAATATTCCACTCCCTGGGTATGTGGTCATGATTTTGAAGAACTATTATTTTCTCTCTTTTATATCATTTGAGTGTATGTACTGTGTATATATGTGTATGCAATAAATGTTTGATCTTTTGAGACTTGAGAGCCTAAGGTGGCAGTTGAATCTTGAAAGTTATCATCATTTGTTAAGAATGGTGTTTTGTGTTTCAACACTGAAAATGTAGTCTCTCTTCTTATTTCTACCAATACTGAAAAACACTCATGTTTTTCCCTACTGTTCTTTTCCAAAATTAGATTGGAGAATATGTTCGTACATATAAACTCTTCATTGAAACCCCATTAAGGAAATTTTTAAAAGAAAAAGAAATTCTAAAACAAAATCAAAACAGATAAATGCAAGTGTTTTTTAGCACGAAGTGTCATGTCTCATGACAGAGCCTAAAAGTTCTAAGTGGATCTCCACAACTGGATATACATTAACTGGCTTGTGGTCTGTGTGGTTGTATCTAGTTTAGTTTTCATGCATCTTGTGTTATTGGTCGACCGAGAAAAAGAAAGGGGAATGCTAAAACATGTAGTTTAGTTATTTAGAAAGTGGCTTGGTGTTTTGTGTAGACAACACTTAATTGTTGAGAATGTGTTTAAATATAACTCCCACATTGGAAAAATATAACTTTGTTTATGGGCTTATAAGGGTTTGGACTACTCCATCCATTGTCAATTGGTTGTGGATGTGAACTACATATTACTTTATCATGGTATCAGAGTGGGTCATCCTACGTGTGCATGTCTCACTGCCACACAAGCTCCACGTCACCCAAAGTTATCCACGTGTGTGGCTTGAAAATTCGCCACACGTGCGGGGGCGTGTTGAGAGCATATACATCCCACATGGGAAAAATTGGACCTTGCTAATGGGTTTATAAGAGTTTGGGCCACTCCATCAATTGCCAATTGATTTTGGATGTGAACTCCAGATTACTTTATCATGGTATCAGAGCGAGTTTCCCACGTGTATGGTTTTAGCGATGTCCACATGTGCTCACCTTCACCCAATATAACTTGCCCACATGTATGACTTGAGAAATTACCACACATGCGGGGGCATGTTGAGAATGTGTATAAATACAACTCCCACATTGGAAAAATATAACTTTGCTTATGGGCTTATAAGGGTATAAAATAATCTGAGCTTCACATCCAAAACCAATTGGCAATGGATGGAGTAGCCCAAACCCTTATAAATCCACTAGCAAGGTCTCATTTTTGCTATATGCGATGTATATACTCTCAACATTAATGAGCATTGTCCTCTTGAGTTCATTACATTTTGATGAAAACATGCAACCAAATAATAATCAATGCAGCCCCCAACGTCATTGGTCTGTCTGATTTATTGTTTTGCATTTTGCATTGTCATGCATGTTTTTTTTTAATAAAGCCGGTGGGCAAAAATATATTTATCAAAAGCCAGAAATAGGCCGTTACATACCCTTCCGCTACCATCTTGACAGACAAGAAGATAGTGGTAGTACCCACAGTAGTACATAGAAAATAGACCTATTCATTATATAATCAAGTACGTAAACAAAGCGGGATCCCCCTTTGGTACTACGCCGGAGGCGCTAGAAGGGCACTGCTCCTCTCAACCTAACTCATAAAACAGTAAATCTAATTGCCTAGAGACCGCAATTGGTGTACAACTAGAGACACTGAGAATTAAGTCGACAAAGACCAAGACCAAATGCTAAAACTAGATGCACAAAGGTGCCTCGACTATACCTGAAAATATGGAATCATAGAAAATAGAAAAATAAATTAAACTAAAGGTGCCTAGACTATCCGTGAAAATAGGGAATTGTCATACATGTTAATTTAACTAGTGGAGTGGCTAATCAGATGATCGAAAGATAAAACTGTAAGAAAGTATCATGTACTATAATCTATACTATTATTAAGAGGGCTTTGTTAGTCAAAACTGAAAAATTGTATCAAAATAACCTTGAAATATTAATAAACTTTCATACTTATAAAATATATACGGATAATATAGTCAAATTACAAGAGAAACAGAAAAATAAGAAAAGACAAAAAATAGGGAAATAGATAAATACATGGGAGAACTACCAACCCCATGAATAACTGTCCATTGAATCTATTTTCTCTGCAAATAACTACCCACTATGTGCAAATAACTTTCTATTTTTATTTTTTTTTCACAACGAAAGTTTTTCTTATACATGCAGAGCATGTGATTGTAAACTAGTTGTAATTGAACTAGGAGATTACATAGATTACTTACCTTATATGAAGTCCTAGATTGTAGTATGAATGCTATAATTTTTTAACAATTTACATATAAATTATTGACAAAAGATGACTTAACAGATACATCCTTTAAAGATTGAATTAAACATGTAAGAACCAAATCTTACAAATAAAGACAATCTGCTTTCCACTTGCCGCATGTCATGAGTTAACTTACTTTTTTACCATTAACTACTTTTAACTTCTAATCCCTTTGTGTTACTTTTTTTTTCCTGAGAATAATCTTTTTATGTTACTTCTCAAAGAAAAAGAAAAAATTCCCTTCTTTTACACGTTGCTAAGAGAGAGAATCTCAGAGCTCTTCGTCAAACTTCTTTTTCTTCTTTATTGCTGAACGTGTCCTTGGTTCAGTAGCAACTTCATTTGCAGTAGCAGGAGCAGTAGCAATAGCAATAGCAGTAGTAAGAGCAGGAACAGTAGCAGTAGCAATTAGATCTATCAATCCATGAATGAAATTAAAAACATAGAAAATCGCATTATTCCCATAGCAAGATTACCAAATCAGTAGCAAGATCACCCTTTTGCACCTACATATAGCATAAAGTTCATAAGATCATCTTGTCCATAGAAAATTGCATGTGGTATCCAAGAGCTGAATAATAGTTTTTAGTTTGTCAAATGAAGTAGCAATGGGATAAAAAGTTAAAAACAGATAAAACTCGGTTCACCAAACAATAACTAGTCACCTAAATTGCAGAACTGAATCAACAAGAGAAAGGCACACACCATAGAATCAATTCTACCTCTAAAATAGAACAAAAACAAACTCATCTATAGTTACATGCATAGATTACCAAAGGGCTAAATATTGTTTAGTACCCTGTGGTTTGAGCCAAACATCGATTCAGTCCCTCAACTTTCAATTTCATCAAAAACACCCCGACAATATCATCTTCTCGTCCAATAGGTCATTCTGTCAATAATCCGTCGATTGGATCAGTTAACTATCTGACGAAGCAGGCCATGTCAGATCATGTGGGCCCCACCTATCAGACAAAATTCCAAAATTACCCCTGCCTCTCTCCCAGCTCCAGAAGAACTTGGCTTGGAGCTCATATCCTCCTTCGTCTCCAAATCCATTGCATCCTCACTCTCCCTTGCATTCCCAACATCTCTTCCCACCTTAGGCTCCTCATGTCTCCCAGAAGCAAAATCATCCTCACACAGAAGAAGCCCTACCCATAAAGATGTCCTTTTTTCGCGGCGAAGCAAGGATTGAAGTACTGTTGTTGCGGTGAAGGGGTTCCGAGTTGTTGTTGTGGTTGCTGTAATAGCCATGGCCAAGGAATGAGCCCTCCGACGAGATCCGACCCATTCTGATACTGGCCATACCCATCGAATTAGACCGGTACCCATTTTAAGGATTGTGGTGGCCGACGTGCATGTCCGGTGAGGTAGTTGCGGTAAGGATGGTGAGAAGAAAGATGGAGGAGAGAGAGAAATGGGATGCCATGTATTTGGTGCTGTAATCTGAGTTAGAATAGAGACATGGTCATTTTTAGAAGTTTCACTTCCATGTGGGCCCCACTTTTGCTGAGTTATAAGGGTTTGAGTCACTAAACATGTATATAGACCTTGGTAGCCATCACCATTAAACCAGCCCAATCCTAAATCACACCAATAAAAACCACAATCGATCTCGATTGAAGTTAAATCGAATCATCCAACCCCAAAAGCAATGAATCATCCACCCCAAAAACAACAAATCATCAAAGATTGCTCTTACGATTTTTAGAAACTGAAACAAACATAAAGGAAGGCAGCGAAATTGGAGTAAGGGCTTACCTTATCGACCTCCATTGAAGCTAGATTCGAGCTAAGCATGGACTTACTTTGCTACTGCGTTGGCTCCGTCGCTGGGGGGTTTTGGGGTTTATGTTTTGGGGTTCTCTGTTTGGGGTTTTCATTTTTTGGTGTTAGGTATTGGGTATGTGGCAATGTGAGTAAATTTTGATAAAAATCGAGCATTTTGGTCATTTTTCATTAAAATTGGGAGTCAGGCCTGCATCATTTGACTTTTGGGCCTGGGCTCGTGTCCTTATTTGTATAAATCTTTTTAAAAGTGTGTTTTCTGTGTTTGCATCTTTGGTATCGTGCTACTATGTAATTTTCTAATAATTTTTTGTTAGTTTTAGTTTGCCTTTTGTTTGTTTTCCATTCAAAAGAATTAACTTAAGATTCTTGATTTGTTGCCAAACTTGCCTCACAGCTCATGAATGTAGACATCATGCAATACGAGTTTTTATTCACAACACATAATGACCCGTATTTTTTCTGGAAAGATCATATTCTCTTATAGTGAGGAAAGAGAGGCGACGTTTTTCATTGTTAAAGACGATGAGATAGCTATGAAGATATGGGAGGAAACCTCAAACTTAAGACATGATGCAATTTTAAAGCTTTGGTTTGTCAGCTATTGCGACAATTTCAAATGTTGGATTTTGTGCTATGAGAAATTCGACCATCTTCTAGATGATTGGCTAAACTTTTTTTTTTTTTTTAGAGTAATAGTCAACCATTTTATTAATAATAAACATAAGAAAAATTACAACTTTTAGATGTAGAAGCTACATCAAAATATAAAATAACAAGAGAAGTACTAGATGCAATAAATCATCGGAAATAAAACCTAGCAAGGATACGAAGGGATGCAATTAAGCATTTGATGAGGCACTAGACAGAGTCCGAGCTATGTAAAACGGTACCAATAGTATGGTCGACCATACTTCCACGCAAAGATATACGTCGAATAGAGGGTAACCTTCTATCAAGGTAACCGCCGGTAGTGTGACCGACCTTGCCTACTCCACGTAAAATAAACCGCTGAATAGAGAGCAATCTTCTACCTAAGTAACCAAAGAAGCAATTCCAACATGCAGATAAGTTTAGGGCCCAAAAACAGTCTCCCAGATCCCAAATGCGAACCCTAATAACTTCGGCCTCATTCACCAGCTGCCCGGCCCCAAGAAGGAAGGCCCAGCCCAAATTCCACTTAAGCAACCCAACAGAATAGAGGCTCTGGCCCACCAGGGTACTTTGGGCACCCAAAGCCTCTCTGGGCACCAACCTTGATCGCGGCTCTGACAGCTGCTCCACCACCCATCGTCGGAGAAGGCACCACCCGGTCCCACCACTTACCCGAGATGGCCAAGGACGCCTGACTCTCTGGGTCGTCCTAATCATATTGAAACTTTTCTTTGATTTAAAAGTTTAAGATCGAGTACTTAAATTTTCACCTCCACCTAAATAAGATTGACTAAAATTACAAACTTGTGCTTATATGACATTGGTTATCAACCCAATTTCCTCTAAAAATAAATCACTAAGTTTGCCGAATTAGTAAGTTTCACTATGCACCCAAATAATTGACAGAATTGCAAACAAAGACTGAAAGTGGATGACATTGATTATCACCCCAATAGCAAAAAGAATTAACGGACTTTTGCTGCCGAATTTCATGAGCTTCACCATCCCTTCAATCTCAGTTTGGGGCCAGTGGGGAAGGAAAAAAAGTCTTCTTTCACCTTTGAAGTCCATGCAGGACTTTCACTTTGAGTCAGTGCAGTAGTTTTGTTATACTCTCCTTCTTCCGGTTCAATGTCCTTACATTCTGGCGTAAAGCTAAAAACAACATCAAATTTTTTACGGCTGTCGATGGCAACTCGAAAAACAGATGAACGTAGAGTCTTGATATACATATCTTGTCCTTCACCAACAATTCGAAAGGTGGTGACAACAAGATATTGATGCTCGAGAGAATCCCTGTTCAGACCTGTCTGTACAAGGCAAAAGTCCCGCCTCCCTAAATGAACCAAATTCTGAGTCCTCACTCCATGTAATCTGGATGGTGCATACGCCCGAGCTTTTACAAACAAAGAGACCCGGGAGCCAATATAATGACGACGCGAGGTAATCTCACCGTTATCCTACGAATCCCACCAGAAAGAGAATGCTAAAATCTCATTAGAACTAGATGATAGGACATAGATAACATTATCTACAACCGCAGCCCCTTTTCCAGAAACCATCATGCAAAGCTTCCATCGATTTACTAAGCTTGACTTTATGCCATGTTTCTGTGCCAATATGAAAAGCCACCATCTGACATCCCTCCTCACCAATCATTGAAATTAATATATAACCATTAAGAACGGCATGACCGGATATCTGCGTTTGGAACTGATCCAGATAATAACCTGGATACGGGGGCAAGGACTCCCAAGAATCGTTTGTGGGATCATATCGCTCAAATGAATGCTCATCAATATATAGGAAGCATGTTGGTTCTGCAAGATAATAAAGCATTCCATATGCAGATATAACTGCAGAACATGTCTTGGGTGTTTTGGGCGGACGGATCTGCTGAGCATCAGAATCTAAGTCATTTGTGTCAATGAAAAATGCACCAGTGGGTCTGAAGGGCGAGTGATAAGGCCACTTGATTTCATTTACCAAAATGTATACCCTGGAGCCAAAACCTCGCACCATGAAATATACAGAGCTCAGGGATCTTCCACCTCTTATCAAAGAACTCCAATACGGGGTCAAGTAGTGGCAGAGGAAATGGGTCAACACCATGTCCGCCTACAGAATCTTCGTACTCATGTTTCTCAACTTTCTCAACTTTCTCAAGTTCTATCTCATATACTGCGCCAGGGTATTCAGCATTAAAACTCATCACCATAACAAAAACTGATTTAGGTTCGCGCTGGTTCACCATCGCCTCCATGGACAAAGCTCCACAACAAGTATCTACGGCAAAAATAAGAATAGATTCTTTCTCCAATTGAAAGAGATTTGGGACATGACTCATGTATATATAGAGATGTTTTTTACAACTAGTAACCCAAACAAATCAGGATTGGGGTCATTTCCTAATTAAACATGGGATCTTCTCCCCCTTAATCTGATTGGTATCTTTCTCCAAACAAAGGATTGAGATCGTTTCCTAATTAAACATGGGGATCTTCTCCTAATTAGGATCCTGATTCGAATTGGGTATATTTTGGTGGGTTTCGTATGGGTCAGTTTGGGGCTCAAGATCAAATTTTGATTCCTTTTTCTTTCTAGGTTTTTCAGGGTTTGTGATTACGTGTTGCTATGGACATTGAAACGCATCTTGAAGGAGCTCAAGAATTTGCAGAAGGATCCGCCTATCTATTTCAATAGACCCAAAAAGCAAACGGTCCCACTGAAATCCCTAATACCATGATAATCCAGGTTGAAGAGCCCTAAAATGTGTGAATCCATTATTTCCCAGAAAACCCTAATTTAAAATTATTAGAACTCGAAGACAAGAAAAAATCTAGTGGTTAGTAACTTACAGTAGTTTGGGAGATTTCCACTATTCCTTAGCTTGTCCTCATCGTTTCCAAATTTAGATATTCACGTCAGTCTTGGTTCAATACTCTCTATGATGAACACATTCTCTCTTCACTTTTTTCCTTTTGATTTCTCTCGAAAAGAACAAAAAAAAAAAAAAAATTTCTCTACCTCTCCCTTAAGGTACGTCTTAAATTTTTTTTCTTCAGAAGACAGTTGGAATGACGAAAATGCCTAGCACTTGAGGTTAGGTTGACGGAAAAATTTGATGGAAACTCTAAATATTAACGATAGTGTAAATTGGCAACAATTAGAAAATCAAGAGTGTAAATAATCAAAATTAAATATTCTGAACAGTAAATCGACAGCTATAAAAAAAGTCATGAGTAATTTAGCCATTTTGCCAAAATATTTATACGTATATATAGCGGCTAGTAATGGTTGTAAAATCACTACAGTAGTTTGTCATAACAATTTCTTTTTGAGAAAATATCACAAATGGGCACTGAGTTATGACTAATTCGACACTTAACTCACTCACTTTTACAAACATCTTTCACTTAACTCACTGTCGTTAATTCTATTATTAAAAGTTATTAAAATTGATGGTATATTTGTCTAAACACTAAAAAAATACATTTCTAAATTATAAAAAAATTCTGAAAAACAATTTTTTTCAAATTATATTTAAATTAAAATAAAATTCTTTTTTATTAGAAATTTCAGAGATTATAAAAAAAATTGAAAAATCTAATAAATTTAGATTTTTTTTTAGTTAAAAATGTTTTTTAAGCGTTTTGACAAATGTACCCTCAATTTTAACGGTTTCTAACAGTAGAATTAACGGCAATGAGTTAAGTGAAAAACTGATGTAAAAGTGAGTGAGTTAAGTGATATTGTTAAAAATACAGTGGGTTAAATGTCGAATGAGTAATAACTCAGTGACTATTTGTGATTTTCTACCTTTCTTTTTTTGTTTTAGCTAAGGAGATGTTAATTCATTCAAAGTGAATAGTAGGAGACATTACAACTTTAACTCACCCGAACAACCAGATTATGACATAAATGAGACACGAATAAAAGATTTAAAGCAAAATCCTAGACTAATCAAACATGATGTTCATGCATTCATTTTTATTGAAACCTATAGATACCATCTAGCTAATTAATAAATGGAAGCTTCGTGGGAAACTAGCTATTTCTATCTTTCTATCTACAGGTATTCTTAATCATAGTTCTCGGTGCATTTTCATTCTTGCACGTACACTAACGCTTTTGTGGAATATATCAAAGTAGAAACATGGAAGGATCGAAGAAAAGGATAAGGAACTTGCCTTCCTCCAAACGTTAAGTTTCTCTACAAAGCATATATAATTACAAAGCAACAACAGACATTGAATTAAGCACTATTTAAAAAAAAAAAAAACGAACAGTTCTTTAGCATATATCTCTAAGGAAAGAAGTTACACAAAAACATTAAAAGAGAATCTATAAACTTCTCGGATCACCAAAAAGGGCCATGTAAAAATGTATATAGTCTGTTACCCCAAATTTTAACGGATACGACTGTAACAATGTTTTATAACACCTCCAAGTATTTTGTCCGAATGAAAAGACAAAAAATACGAGTCATGTGTAAAACTTACAATAAACAATTAAGTGCGAGTCAATCATTTACTGATAATTGATAAAGTGGATAAAGAATCTAACCATATATGAATGTGAATATAATGAAAAGGCCTGATAAGACACTATCAAGTCGTAAAAGACTCATATAATAGGAAATCACCAGAGTAATGAATGGCACAACACCGAGTAATAACAAGGAAATTTGTACCATAAACATTATACAAAAAATAAAATATTAAAGAAACTAGTTTAAAAGCGGGCCGGGCTGAAGTCCAACATCCGATACCGTCCAATTATTGAAGCCCAAAAATTACGAAAATTCGAAGAATTATCAGTCTTTTCCCTATTAAGTCTTTTGATTAGCGAATATATTACTCCCTATTGCCACCACCACAAGTCGGTCAATCAGTCTCTCTCTCTCTCTCTCTCTCTCTCTACTTTCTAGACCCTTGTTCTTCCTCCATCTCCCAAAGTCTTCCATGGCTTCCGATCTCGAAAAGCAGGCCAAGGAGGCCTTCATCGACGACCACTTCGAGCTCGCCGTTGACCTCTACACCCAGGCCATCGCCGTCGATCCCAACAACTCCGAGCTCTACTCCGACCGCGCTCAGGCCAACATCAAAGCCAAGAATCTCACCGGTAAACAGCCCCTTCTCTCTCTTCTGCAATTTACGACGACTTTTCTTCTTCTTCGTCGTCTTCTTGTTTCGTTTCCGAGGCCTGAAATTGAAGGAATTGAATTGCGTTTATTTATTTTGTTGTGAACTGACTGGTTCGGGGTTTTTGGTTCAGAGGCGGTTGCGGATGCGAACAAGGCGATTGAATTGGACGCGTCTTTGTACAAGGCCTACTTGCGCAAGGGGTGAGTACTCTCTGCTACGCAGACTTATGATTCCAGTGTCTTTTTGCTGTTTATAATGTGGATTCTGAAGGTTTTGGTTTGACGTTTTGGACTCTGATTAGGGATTGGTATTTCGTGTTCGTAGTGGTGATTGGATTGCTTGTAACTGTGAACTAGAACAGTATAAAAGGATCGTCTCTAGTGATTATGTTGCGCCGTTGAATTGTGTTAAATTGTTTAAGTATTGGTCAGCATTTAGTTGGAAACGGAAATTAAGTACTGCATTTATCGGCTCTTTGATAGAATTGCTCGTGGTGGTGATTGGATAGCTTGTAAATGTAACTAGAACAGTCTATAAAAGGATCGTCTCTATTGATTATGTTGCTTCATTGAATTGTGTTAAATTGTTAAGTATTGGTCAGCGTTTACATGGAAATGGAAATTAAGTACTGCATGTATCGGTTCTTTCCTAGAAATGTTCTGAATTTGATACATGCCGTTTTCGATGCTGTGGCCCTGACTTGTGCTGTTTATGTAGTTAGTGATGTCTTTCTGTTTTTGTCTGTGTTACAAGAATTGCCTGCATGAAGCTCGAGGAATATCAGACTGCAAAGGCAGCATTGGAACTTGGTGCTTCTTTGGCTCCAGAGGAACCTAGATTCGCTAATCTGATAAAAGAGTGTGATGAGCTTATAGCAGGTGCGCTGTTAGTTTGCGACAAGCTTTTTGCTATAAGATAGTTAGCTCTGTTATGTTAATTTGGTTTTGGTAATGTAGGAAATAACTCTTTGAGTTGTTAGTTACATTCCTTTTGTCTTATGGAGTACCGTTTCTTGTCCAATCAGAGGAAAATAACGAGCTACCAAAGCAACCAATGGAAACAACCACTACAGAGAGTGTTACAGCCGCAAAAGATGTTGAGCCAGTGAACCTGCCTTCCGATCAGGTGACAGTAGCACCTGTCAAGCCAAAATACAGGTTAGTCACTACAGCAGAATGATCACCAAATTCCTGCTTCCTGCATCAAATTTTTGTTTTCTAGGTTGTTCTGGATTGTGCATTATGATGTTTCGAATTTAGTTAGATTAGAACCCTGGTCACTCAGATTCATGGTTTGTATTTCAGGCATGAATTCTACCAGAAGCCTGATGAAGTGGTTGTGACTATATTTGCAAAGGGCATACCAGCCAAAGATGTTGCTGTTGAATTTGGTGAACAAATAGTATGCTTCTTGCTTATTATTTTCTGAACACTACATGCCTAAATTAATTTTTTTTTCCGGGTCTCTTTGTACAAGTTTTATGCCTGCATGATTTACTTGTGTTGGCTGTTTGCAGTTAAGTGTCAGCATTGATGTTCCTGGTGAAGATACATATCATTTTCAGCCTCGCCTGTTTGGGAAGGTATTGCATCTATTTATGGTGCTGAGGAATCTTCTTTGTTAACAATGTCATGTATATTTAGAGAATTCTCTGGAGTACCCTTTCTTGTTTTCTCCATTTTATGTAAGAAATGAGTGGCACAAAGTATCCTTTGCCTTTACTCTAGCCTAAGCAACTGTTATACCCTTCAGCCATTTGCTAGGTTTATATATGCATTAGGAAAGGCATAGCCTTACACTTTTGGATGAGAAATTAATCCTTGGGATTTTGTTTTTGGAAACAGATCATTCCTGAAAAGAGCAGATTTGATGTTTTGTCTACCAAGGTTGAAATTCGCCTGGCCAAAGCTGGGGCCATACAGTGGACATCTCTTGAGTTCAGCAAGGATAACTCTGTTCCTGTAAAGGTCAATGCCCCAGGTACATTAATATTCCTATAACCAGTGGCTATGTTTTTTGTGGTCCACTCATTATCGGTTCCAATTTTATGTAAACTTGGTGCTAATTAGATGTAACTGCTCACAGTTATTGGAGCCCAAAGGCCATCTTACCCATCCTCCAAACCAAAGCGGGTAGATTGGGACAAGCTTGAAGCCGAAGTGAAGAAGGAGGTTTGGTTTGAATCCTAGTTGATTTTCCATTTGTCTCTTAACCTAGTTGATTTGGGTAAATATTCTGTGCTCTGCTTCCAGGAGAAAGATGAGAAGCTTGATGGCGATGCAGCTTTGAACAAATTTTTCCAAGACATATACAAGGATGCTGATGAGGACACAAGAAGGGCCATGAGAAAATCTTTTGTAAGACACTCCTTTCTAGTGTTTGATACCGAAATGGAAACTTTCATTTTTGTAATATTTTTAGTTGTGATTTGAAGGTTGCCATGAAAATATCTTTTGTAAGACACTCCTTTCTAGTGTGTGATACCACAATAGAAACTATAATCTGGTGGAAGTACTAGTAATGATTTGAAGGTTGCCTTGAAAATTTGAAACCAACAAAATTGCATCCTAATGTGTTTTCAAACTGTACCAGGTGGAGTCAAATGGGACGGTGCTTTCGACAAACTGGAAAGAAGTGGGCAACAAGAAGGTCGAGGGAAGTGCCCCTGATGGTATGGAGATGAAGAAATGGGAGTACTAAGCTCTTACTCAAGTTGGACAGTGATGTAACCTATTTGGAGTGCCTTTTGTTTTGGCGGACGCTGTTTAGTTTTTCTTTTTCAGTTAGTGTCTATTCTTTTGCCGATAGTCACCTAGGTTGGTTTTTGCTTTGGTCGTTCGTGTTTTGTTATGTACTCGGTACTCTCAAAGCCGAACTCATCTGGAACAAGTTTCAAGTGTCTGATAGTACCTTTTATGTTCCTGAATGTCTTGGTGATCTGAATCCATGTCTTGCTTAATTATCGTATGCATGGATGGTCTAAACTGCTTTGTGAAACCTTCTTCTGATGAGTGAAGAAAAGAATTATAGAAACAGTACGTGAAGGTTTTCATTCTGTATTGAACCACCGGTCTGTGCCTGAATTTATGGGGCATTCAACACCGAGAAGAAAAAACTCTTCCAGAGGCACTGGGGTTGCCGAAGAACTTGAATTCTCGGTTAGTGAATGGTGCGGCCCGGTCCAAAATCCAACATGTGACATGTCCAGTAATGGTGCGTTTTGGTTTTTAAAAAGCCCATCTTTGGTTCGCGTTAGCTGCTTCGTTGATCGGATTTGTGAACGTGAATAGAGAGAACAAGCGAAGATAAGCAAATCGCTGCCGCCGGCGACTGTGCCGGAGAACAATGGAAACAAGATGTCAGCTCACTGTCAAGATGGACCCCACTGTTTATAACTCTCCTTCTCAATCTTCTTCTGCTGCCAATTTTTTCTTCCTTGCTGATCTTGAAAATAAGTATCTTTTTGGCGGAGGGTGGAGAAACGGAACCTAGGTGGTGCCCCAGTTGCCTGGTCGAGGCTGCTGTTATTTTCACAGTCTTGGGAGCAATAAGTCCAACTTTAGCTTCACGCAAACCCTTTCTGGTTTGAACGTTAGCTTCCTTTATCATCGTCTGTAATACCTATGCTAAGCTACTGTGTGTAGTACTGTCAAATTAGGTGAAAAATTGAAATGAAAAACTTTGGATGTTAGATTTTGTACCCAATGTGTAGTTGCTTGCTTCTGAAAAAAGGCGAAGCACATAAAAGAGAGGCGAAAGTGCATGTCAAAGTACCAACTGTGTATGTTACTTCATTTTGAAAAGACGAAATTACTAATTTAGTACGCGGCTGGGTTTTTAGAATTTTACAGTGAGAAAAGCTCTGATGTTATCACTGGTGTCGTTGGCATGTAATATCCATATTTGCTCCGATAAGTTTGTTCGGCGTAATATAGAAGCATGTTTTGGTATACTATTGGAAATGACAAGTGGTACTCGATATAGTAAAACACTCGGTTGCTAGTAATAACGCTATAATCTCACAGCAAGATGATCACCATAGTAGCCTAACTCGTGCACTGAATCAATTGTACAAGAAATCAGTTTTGTTGCTACATGTCAGCTCCAGACTTCACCCAAACCACACACTTCAATTGTACATTAGACAACTCCTTCAGGTAGCACATGTGATCTATTGTCTAGTAGTAGCTAGGTCTTCATCAATTGTTGTATAAATAGCATCCTACTGTACATGAACTGATGAACACATCAAGCAAATATACAAGAGTTATTACCTTAATCTTCTCTGTTTTCAAAGTCCATCTTTTTTCAATTTTGTTCTGCCAGGTGTCATGTTTTCCCTAACAATGTCGTCTTAGCTTTGCAGAAGCTGCAGAAATGCAACGATTTTGGTTGTAGTAATCGATTAGGATAAGTTTGCCTGTAATGTTCATTATAACGTGGTCCCGCAATCTCCATGGTTTTCAAGAATACACAGCACACTAACCGCGACCTACCATTCTAGGAGTTTACTTCCTGTTTTGAAATTTTATGGTCCATGAATTGCATAAACATGTGGACCGACCTTAGATGGTACCCTGATGGAGACAGGTTCATCAAAGTTATCAAAACAGGTTATAACACCCTCATTTATATAAACTGGCTATGCTTCAAAGAAAGGTGTGTAATTCATCACCACCAGCAAAGACAGAATAGAGCTATGGATGCTAATCAGGCTATAGTTTTATACCCATCACCACCTATAGGCCACTTGGTTTCTATGGTAGAGTTAGGCAAACTCATACTTACTCACCATCCTTCACTAAGCATCCACATAATCCTTGCCACCCCACCTTACAGAGCCGATGACACCGCCCCATACATTGCCTCTGTGTCTGCCACTACATCCTCCATCATCTTCCACCGCCTCCCCACTGTCTCTCTCCCTCCCTCTATCACTTCCGGCACACGCAACCATGAAACCATAACCTTTGAAGTTCTCCGCCTCAACAACCTCACGTCCACCAAGCCCTCCTTTCCATCTCCAACAGCTTCACTGTCCAAGCTTTTATCATGGACTTCTTCTGCGGTCTCGGACTTTCTGTTGCTACTGATCTGAACATCCCTGGTTACTTTTCCATAACATCTGGTGCAGGGTTCCTAGCTTCCTTCCTTTACCTTCCTACTATTCACAAAAACACTGACAAGAGCCTTAAAGACCTTGACACCCTTATCTGTATTCCAGGAGTACCACCAGTACATTCCTTAGATATGCCGAAACCATTTCTTGAACGCAATGACAAGGCTTATGAATGCTTCCTAGAGAACTCAACCCACTCGACCAAATCAGCTGGGATTATCATAAACACTTTTGACTCACTTGAACCTAGAACTATCAGAGCCCTATCAGATGGACTATGCTTGCCTGATGATATTACCATGCCGCCCATCTACTGCATAGGACCGTTAATCATTTCTCAAAGAGGTGGAGGCCGCGCTGATGTGCCTGAGTGTTTGACGTGGCTGGATTCACAGCCAAGTGGAAGTGTGGTCTACCTTTGTTTTGGAAGCTTAGGATTGTTTACAAAGGAGCAGTTGGAGGAGATAGCTGTGGGGTTAGAGAGGAGTGGCCAAAGGTTCTTGTGGGTTGTCCGTAATCCACCTTCTCATAATCAAAGCGTGGCTATTGCAGGCCAAGTGGATCCGGATTTGGATTATTTGCTTCCAGATGGTTTTTTGGATAGAACCAAGGATAGGGGTCTTGTGGTGAAGTCATGGGCGCCACAAGTAGAAGTTCTGAATCATGATTCAGTAGGCGGATTTGTGTGTCACTGTGGGTGGAACTCAATTTTGGAGGCGGTGTGTGCTGGGGTGCCAATGTTGGCTTGGCCTCTCTATGCAGAGCAGAGATTAAATAGGGTCGTTTTGGTTGAGGAAATAAAGATTGCTCTGCCAGTGAACGAGTCAAAAAACGGGTTTGTGAGTGCAAATGAGGTGGAGAATCGAGTTAGAGAGTTAATGGACTCGGAGGAAGGAGAGTCAATTAGGAAGAAGATTGAGTTTCTGAGAAGTGAAGCAAATGCTGCATTGAGTGAAGGCGGGACATCTAAGGTCGCATTAGCTAAACTGGTTGAATCATGGAATCAAGGCATAGTCTAGTTTAACCAAGTTTATTACTTAGAACTGTACTTGACACTTGTTTTCAAAGTAAATAAAACCGAGTCCCCTTTGGAAATGTTGTAGTGTAGGTAGAAGATGAGTCTTATTCAAGTTTATTGAGTTGGCCTCCTTAGTCTTGGTCTTATAATTTTGATATTTATGTGATAGCAATTCTCCTCTTTTTGGTGGCTTAAGCACCTCAAATACTTGGTGATGGCAATTCTATGATGTGATATTACTTTATTGTTTTTTGTGTTCTTGTGCGATTATTTTCTTGCTTTTGTTTCTTTCCTTTTTGAGTCTCCATTTGTTTTTATGTTAATTCACTATTGCAGAGTCAAACTTTATAGTCATAAATGAAAATTTCCTAAATTCCCTCGTACACAATTCTTGACCAATGTGTAACCAGAATTTCCTAGAAGCTCAAGGTAGCATTCAATGACCAATTTCTACTTCTGTGTTATTGTATAATTGCTATTGAAAACAAAACAAATTAGAGGGAAATAGCATATCAAATAATGATTGATTTTTTTTTTTTCGAATCATTCATCCTCATCATAGTCTGAAGTGGCCGCAATTGGATTATAAAAATTTTACAATTGAGAAATGCTCTGCAGTTTTCAGCTATGGACTTTAGGTTGTTTATGGGATCATGTAACATGATGAATAGATTTGATAATGATTTTGCTTATATCAATGGAAGTGCTATATTAGAAGAGCAAATTTCACAGTAAATAAACTGCAAAAATAGTGACGGTCTATTTCATTGTCTTGCTTTGTTCTCTCCGAGCCAATGCAGGATGAATAACCTGCTGCATGAAGCCACCTCCGACGGGCATAAAAAAATTCTGTAAACACATTAATATGAAAAATTATTTTTCATTGAACCTTGTTTTTACGGCCGTAGATTTATATCGTAAAAATCATCAAAAAGAGGCACTTGAATGTGTGACAATCAACGGTAAAATTTTCTTGAAGAACCTCCATCAGTTATTGAAGCCCAGCCCATAACTCCAGTACAGATAATAACGCTAAATGGCCCACAACGCCCCACACAAATAGTGACTTTAACCAAAACGCGCTTTTCTTGGTACTGAAAGAAGCCCACATTTACATGTAATAACCCTTCAAGGCCCAAAAAGCCCACCACAAATAGTGACTTTAACCAAAACGCGCACCAAAAGAAGCCCACCTGTGGCTCTAAATACCAAAGAGATTTCCGATCAGATTTGGAAACGGAGAGGAGAGAGAGATGCAATTCTTCGGCGGAACAGAGATAAGCCCGTCGCTGCCGGCGGCGACGGCGTCGGGAAACAACGGCCACATGATGTACGTCTTCAACCGCAACGGCGTCTGCTTGCTCTACCGAGAATGGAACCGTCCTCTCCACACCCTCAACGCTCAGCAAGATCACAAGCTCATGTTCGGCCTCCTCTTCTCCCTCAAGTCCTTGACCGCTAAGATGGACCCCACCGCGTATGATATCTCATCTCACTCTCTCATCGATCTTGTGCTATGAATTTCATTTCCTAATAATTTTGTATGAAATTTTTTTGTGTTTTTGGTGAAGTGTGGAGAAAGGGAATCTAGGAGTGCCTCAATTGCCCGGTCAGGGCTGTTCATTTCATAGCTTTCGGACCAATACCTACAAGCTCAGCTT
The DNA here is from genome assembly GCA_025331145.1 of Rosa persica. Lineage (NCBI taxonomy): Eukaryota > Viridiplantae > Streptophyta > Magnoliopsida > Rosales > Rosaceae > Rosa > Rosa persica. The sequence goes on from WFKR01000001.1 coordinate 42,867,212, forward strand.
CATGGAGAGCCCTTCTGGTATAAAGGTTAGCTCACTTTTTCATCACTGATTGGCATTTAGATCCAGAAATCGGTTAGCTTAGATCGAAAGGTTTTGTTTCCGGAGTAGATCATTTCAAGTTTTCGAGTAATTTGTTGTTACTTGCTTAGCTGATAGTGTGTACACTCAAACTTGAATTTTGTTTTTAGGTTGCAAATTGGGGAATGTACCTTTTCTTAGGTTGTATATAGTGTTTTTGTTACAGTTATTATAGTTCTTAATCGGTGGTGCAGATTATTTTGATTACTCATCCTAGGACTGGTGATTTGCGGGAGTCTTTGAAGTACATTTACAACTTGTATGTTGAGTATGTTGTGAAGAACCCACTCTATACTCCTGGAACTCCTATTAGGTGAGTGATTTACGGTCGCAACAATGTGATCTAGTGTTATTTAATCTTCGTTCTGAAACTTACTTCCGATACTGTCATACATGATGTTTTGTTTTAATCTTATTAAAAAGATCATCCTATTCGGTCATTCAAGGAAGGAAATTAACCGGATGGTCAGTAAACTGTATTGCTACATGTTGGGTGCGTTATAACAGGACTGATTTCTTGAACAATTTCTTGTTCTGTGTTGATATTCTGCATATGCTAGCTCATCTTATACTTCTCTTTCTTCATAGCCTGTTTATATATCTTTATGCCTAAGGGAAAAGGGGATCATGCAGACATACTATTATAATTTGACTGTTCAGCAAATTTGAACCCGAACTCCAACTGAGATATGTCTTATGAAAGTTTATGAGGCTGATGAGGCTGACTCAAATAGCTCAATTCGTAGTCTTAGGTTAATCATTTTAATGTTTAGGGGAAGGCAACTATACAGGTCTATTTATGTAATTAACTGGTGGCTTAAGGCACCTCAAGTCAATATATGATATAACTTGAACACACTTTTCTTTCTTCAGAAACCGTGAAGACTTCTGCCATTGTTCTTTTTTTTTTTTTTCCTCTTTTTTTTCTTCTGCTTGGTTTATGAAATCTCAATAATTTTGTGGTCAAGTGAAAATCTTTAAAATCAAGTGATTTTTCTTTGCAGGTGTGAGCTATTTAATACAACTCTTGACCAATATGTAAGGAGCATTTCCTAGAAGCTCAAGGCAACATTTGATCACCAGTGTTGCAGTATCTAGTTGCTTGTACTTTTGTGAGAGTTTCTCTCTCTTTTTTTTTTTTTTCCCCGTCTCTAAGAGGAGGCGAAAGAGCATGTCAAAGTATAACCTGTATGTAACTTTTGGCAACGTGAGCCTTTTCCCGGCCTGAAGCAGATCGACATTTTGTTCTAGATCCAGTTTATGGAAAGTACCTATGTAGTGGAGTTTGCTTGCATTTATTTTTCGAATTTCACAATGATAAATGCTCTAAACTTGTCGCCTTTAGGTGTTCTGTGGCATCATTTAATATCATATTTGTTTACGATAAATTTATTTATCTAGAGTGCATTTTTGAATTTCACAGGACTTACAAATGAATACTAAGGACAAATTCTTCTAGTTTCTTGTTTTATCGTTATTTGCTATTTCATCATTTTCTTGAGTATAGTTATGTTTACTGCTCTTTGTACAATGACACCAACAATGTAGTATCTCTTTACAGTAGTTTATCTGAGGAATCTTCTGGTAAATTTGTCGTCATGTAAACCATTATTACTCTTTGTTGATTCCCATTGTTTAGCGCATATACAGCTTAATATATTATAGCCACCATACTCGACCAAATATTTATATAATTGCCACCATAGATCTTGTTTTTTTCTGTCAACTTTAAGTGGTAGACTAGTAGTTGTCTAACCTATTAATCTGTTTTTACTAACATTCCTCACCCTTGCTTTATGGCCATAGACTCATAGAGTCAAAAACCCGTGGACCCACAGCTTAATCATTGATTGAGATAAGTTCCATCAAAGTGAAAAGCAAAAGCAGAACGACTTTGTATTTATAAGGAATACAGACTTCAAAGAAACGTATTTTCCAGCACCACCGGCAAAGACACAGCAGAGTCATGGAGGCGATTGTTTTATACCCATCACCACCTATTGGCCACTTGGTCTCCATGGTAGAGTTGGGCAAATTCATACTTACTTGCCATCCTTCATGTAGTATCCACATACTAATCACCACCCCACCTTACAGAGCCGATGACACCGCCCCATATATTGCCTCTGTCTCTGCCACTACTCCCTCCATCATCTTCCACCATCTCCCAACTATCTCTCTCCCTCCCTCCACTTCCTCTCCCAACCATGAATCCCTAACCTTTGAAGTCCTTCGGCTTAACAACCCCAACGTCCACAAAGCCCTTCTTTCCATCTCCAACAACTTTACTGTTCAAGCTTTTATCATGGACTTCTTCTGTGGTCTTGGGCTTTCTGTTGCTATTGATCTGAATATCCCAGGATATTTTTTCTTCACATCTGGTGCAGGATGCCTAGCTTCCTTTCTTACACTCCCTGCTATTCACAAAAACACTGACAAGAGCCTCAAAGACCTTAACACCCTTCTCTCTATTCCAGGAGTACCACCAATACCTTCCTCTGATATGCCAAAACCAGTTTTGGTACGTAATGACAAGGCCTATGAGTGCTTCCTAGAAAACTCAACACAATTACCCAAGTCAGCTGGGATTATCGTGAACACGTTTGAATCACTCGAATCTAGGGCCATCAGAGCAATATCAGATGGACTATGCTTGCCTGAAGATGTTCCCACAACACCCATCTTTTGCATAGGTCCGTTAATCTTTGCTCACAATCAAAGAGGTGGTGGTAATGATGATGTGCCTGAGTGTTTGACATGGCTGGACTCACAGCCAAGTGGCAGTGTGGTCTTCCTCTGTTTTGGAAGCTTAGGATTGTTTACAAAGGAGCAGTTGGGGGAAATAGCTGCGGGGTTAGAGAGGAGTGGCCAAAGGTTCTTGTGGGTTGTCCGTAATCCACCTTCTCATAATCAAAGCGTGGCTATTGCAGGCCAAGTGGATCCGGATTTGGATTATTTGCTTCCAGATGGTTTTTTGGATAGAACTAAGGACAGGGGTCTTGTAGTGAAGTCATGGGCACCACAAGTGGCAGTGCTGAATCATGATTCTGTAGGTGGGTTTGTGAGTCACTGTGGGTGGAACTCGGTGTTGGAGGCAGTGTGTGCTGGGGTGCCAATTGTGTCTTGGCCACTCTATGCAGAGCAGAGATTTAATAGGGTTATTTTGGTGGAGGAAATAAAGATTGCTTTGCCAATGAACGAGTCACTAGACGGTTTTGTAAATGCAACAGAGGTGGAGAAGCGAGTTAGAGAGTTGATGGACTCGGAGAAAGGAGAGTCGATCAGGAAGAGGACCAAGGCCTTGAAGAATGAAGCAAATGCTGCTCTGAGTGAAGCCGGGACATCTCGGATTGCATTAACTAAATTTGTTGAATCATGGAATCAAGGCTGAGTCGAGTATATCCAACCAGGTCTTTGATGTTAAACTGTAGTTGACATGAGTGATAAATAAAATTTATGAAAACTGGGATGGTGTTTTTTGGAAATCTACTGCTTGGTGAAACTTTAGAAGTTTGAGGCGACCATAGTGTTTCAATGTCTAGAGGACTGCAAGTCTATTTTTGTGTGGGTCTCTTTAATCAGTTTTTCGGCACCTCAATACTTGGTGATGCCCAAATCTGATTTCATATTACCAGAACAAACTATTTGCTCTGCAACACTAACCAAACCATTAGGACATTTTCTGCCTTTTTGTTTTCTTTCATTTTGTCTCTGTAATTGTTTTCAAGTAATTTCAGTACAGGATGTAACTTTATCTCTGTCATATCCTTCCTAAGTTTTCACATAAATATGAACTTTTTGAATCCTAATATTGTTTGCAGGTGTGAGTTATATAATACAACTCCTGACCAGTATGTAAGGAGCATTCCCTAGAAGCTCGAGCTATGTGTACTACTGCTTCATGTTGGCCATGGACCTGAACTGTACGGCCTCTTTTTGCACCATTCACCTTACCCTGGCCTGTAGCAGATGGTCATTTTGGTTGAGATGCAGGGGTGCAAATCGTCTGTCCCCAAATTTCAGGTTACTGAAATTACTTAGTGGAGTCTGCAACTTCATTTTAAATATTCTACAGATAGGAATGCTACTTTTTTCACCCATGTGGACTTGGGTGATTAGTGTGATTCTCTATTTGTTTACGATAAATGGTTTTGGTGTAATCTAGAAACATGATCGTTTGTTTATATCATTGGAATTCACAATCAGTACTTTATATATGAAACTAATTTGGCGGTTTCATAGAACAAAAGCTGCAATTTTTTTCTAGTATATTCCCCCATATTTTCCTGCTGCGCTCGACTTGTTTGACTGCTTTTATGAAACGACACCAGATATATCAAGCTGGGAAGTTATTACTTAGTAGCTTGGCCAAAAGCAAACCAGATGAATGTCAATAGCTTTAACTCATTTGCTTGGATTTTCTTGTGACGAGTTGGTGTTATGTTGCAGCACTGCTTTAATTAGTCTGCCCGAGACACTTACAATTTCTCGATCAATTTAACTAGATGTTATATTTGTTGTACCGCTGTTGTCTTATCTTTGTAGAAGCTGCGGAACTGCAATGGTAGATACTGTGTATGTGAGTAATCTTTGGATAAATTTACTTTCATTTATACCCCATTATTTCTTGGTCCTGCTACTGGAGTCCCATGGCAATAGCGCCCTTGGTCAACATGAATGGTGGTTAACCCCCCTTCCCGGCGAGTAGATAGGTATTTGTCACCCATCACCTATCAAAGGCCGACATGGGTCGTGCAAGGTCTTCCATAGCTATATAACTAGTCTATTTAGTCTGGTCGTGTTCATGACCTTGATGGAGATGGATTCCATCAAATAAATGAAAAGGAATGCCAAATGACTATAAAACCCTCCTTCTAAGCTTTCAATATAAGGTGTATTTTCCATCACAATCAGCAATACTGAGTATAGCTAGTTCATGACTTGTCCAAACTCACTGAGTTGTGGAGTCGAGACTGAGTTGATTCCAAAGTTTTGAGTTGTATTACGTAGTGAAGAAAATTATTTAGAAAACTAGGGATGAAAATGTAAAAAGAAAAATTGTTTGTAGCATTCCTCATCAAATAAGCTAATCTAATGACTCAATTCAACACTCAAGAGCACTATAGACAACTTCAAAACTTTGGATGTTGGATGTTTGAGTTTGTATAAGACGTGTACTTCCAAACTTTTTTTTTGGTCTGAACCTTACCAACCTTGGCTCAACTACCATCTTCATTTTCCACTCGAGGGAAGTGCTTGATTGATGATGGAAGTGCTTCATTTTCCTTTTTTACATTTATTGCCCAAAATACTATCAACTTCATAATTGAAAGGAATGCGGATGGAAGTTTAGTTGGCATTCAAGAATGTTGCGGAAAAATGTTTTTATCGAGCTCATAAGTTGAATGGAATGTGAATGAAGATTTGGTTGGTATTGAACGGTGAGCTACAAGGACAGCATGTCTTTAATGCGCTATTTATTTGAGCAGCACTGTAGTTCCTATATATTTCAATGAAGATGTACAAGAAATATCCATCATAGATCCAGTTTTACAGCAATTGATTGGTCTAAAAATGAGTGGTGATGCTATAGTTTTGTATCCATATCCAGGACTAGGCCACCTAATTTCCATGGTAGAGCTTGGCAAGCTCTTACTCACTCACCACCCTTCTTTCTCCATCACAATCCTCGCCTCAACCGCGCCAACCACCATTGCAGCCACCGCCAAACTGGTCGCCAGCTCCAATGATCAGTTGACAAACTACATCAAAGCCGTCTCTGCCGACAACCCTGCCATCAACTTCCACCATCTCCCAACCATTTCTTCTCTTCCAGAACACATCGAGAAGCTCAACCTCCCTTTCGAATATGCACGTCTCCAAATCCCCAATATCCTCCAAGTCCTCCAAACCCTTAAGTCAAGCCTCAAAGCCCTTATCCTCGACATGTTTTGCGACGCATTGTTCGACGTCGCGAAGGACCTCAACATCCCTACATTCTACTTCTACACCTCCGCAGGAAGGAGTCTTGCTGTCTTACTCAACATCCCCACCTTCCATCGCACAACCAACAGTCTGTCTGATTTTGGCGACGTCCCGATTTCCATTTCGGGCATGCCGCCGATTCCTGTTTCGGCAATGCCCAAGCTGTTGTTTGACCGCTCTACTAATTTCTACAAGAGCTTCCTGTCGACTTCAACTCACATGGCAAAGTCCAATGGAATCATTCTCAACACGTTTGATCTGCTGGAAGAGAGAGCCCTCAAAGCGTTGAAGGCTGGACTGTGCTTGCCTAACCAACCCACACCTCCGATCTTCACTGTCGGACCGTTGATCTCAGGGAAGAGTGAAGATAATGATGAGCATGAGAGCTTGAAGTGGCTAAACAACCAGCCCAAAGACAGCGTTGTGTTTCTATGTTTCGGAAGCATGGGAGTGTTTTCTATCAAACAGTTGGAGGCCATGGCTTTAGGTTTAGAGAAAACTGGCCAGAGGTTTTTGTGGGTGGTACGTAATCCACCTATAGAAGAGTTACCAGTAGAGGAGCCAACTTTGGAGGAAATTTTGCCAAAGGGTTTTGTGGAAAGAACAAAGGATAGGGGACTGGTGGTGAGGAAGTGGGCGCCTCAGGTGGAGGTACTGAGTCATGACTCGGTGGGCGGGTTCGTGACTCACTGTGGGTGGAACTCGGTTTTGGAAGCAGTGTGTAATGGGGTGCCGATGGTTGCATGGCCTTTGTACGCGGAGCAAAAGCTAGGCAGGGTGTTTCTGGTGGAGGAGATGAAGGTGGCTGTGGGGGTGAAAGAGTCCGAAACCGGGTTTGTGAGTGCGGACGAGTTGGAGAAGCGAGTGAGCGAGTTGATGGACTCCGAGAGTGGGGATGAAATAAGGGGCAGGGTTTTGGAGTTCAGAGATGGTGGCGTGAAGGCCAAGGAAGAAGGTGGGTCTTCTATTGCTTCCTTGGCCAAGCTGGCTCAGCTGTGGAAGCAAAAATGAAAATTGGTTGTGATCAACTCAATCGATGATCGAGCATGAATAACATCGAGAACTTCCATATGAATATGTAATAAAGTACCTATCCACAAGTACTTTGATTATTACCACTAAGGTTCCCTATGTTATATAATATAAGAATATTAGGGCTTCTTATGCAGTAAGTGAAATCATGTTTTGTAATGGCATGTTTGTGCGGCATAAATAAATGTTTTAATATTGCTGTTCGGATATTTTCAAAGGAGAATTAAGTGATTGATGCTTTTGCTAACGTTGGCTTAAAAGGCAGTTTTAACATCCAATGTTGTCCCTAATCTTTGTCTAGGATATTTGGAAGAGATCTCAATAGTTTAAAATCCAGGAAAATGTATATGTGAGCCCAATGGATTGAACCCCATATTCTATATTTAGATTTTTTATTGTTAATAGAGTGAATCTTGTGAACACACTTTTTTCTTGAAAATTCCTGCAACTTAAGTTTTTTATACGTTAAGCAAAATTTATACGTTAAGTTTTTTTTTTCTTTTTTTCTTTTTTTGAGACTGTCTAAAATCTTAACTTGTGGAACACCGGAATGTGGAATAATCTTTTTAAAGTAATTTTCTAATTTTTTTATCAGAAAAAATTCAGGATAAGGTTTTTGAGTTTGGTTAGTTTTACAAAATGTTTAAAAATCTACTTTTATGAACAGTAAATTTTTGGTAAAAAAAATATATTCTAGGAAATCAAAATTGGGAGGGAATTTGTTGTGTCTTTAATTGATAATACGAGTTTCTTTATATATAGCATTATAAGCATAGAATCAAGGTTGTATATGGAAACATAATCATACAATGATGAGGAGTTTTTTCGTATGGCACCCGCACCACGTTGCAGTGGGGGGGCCAATCAGGGCCCAAGCATGAGGTATTTTGGGTATTACACATTAAAAATCAGGGGCATTTTTGAAAAAGAAAAAAATTGAGTTTTTGATTGGAAAGCCGCACGGCCCCACCACGTGGCAGCCCCCACGTAAGAATTTTTGTACAATGATTGGATATCTATAAAGATATCTCCGAAAATATCTCTGAAATTAATCATATTAAAACTTCGACAAGTAACCTAGAGTTTAGGTCAAACACATATTATAGATATATTTGAACAAATTTACGATTTTGACAAAAATTTGTGTATTACAACCCACATTGTTGTCTGAAAATGGTCGTTTAGAAAAAATTTCAGAAAAAATAGCTTTCATTGGGAAGAAAGTTCCGGAGTTAATTTTCACGGGATTAGGACATCTTTTTCGACACTCACGCCAAAATTCACCCCAAAACAGTCTGCTACGTATTAGCTTATTGTATTTGGCTATTTGCAACCGACGACCCTTGGCTTTATATTCCTCCCCAGATAAATTAACGAATAGTATTTGTTTGCATGCATGGAAGTTGACATGAAGAACTTCGAGAGTTGAATTGAGAGAGGAGTAGTAGTCACGGGCCGTCAAGAAACAGGTGAGAACCCGTGAAGATGGTGCTGAATCTGATTCAAGTGGAATCTGCAACAAAACAAACTCTTGCTGTGTCCTGCATTTTAACTTGTTCTAACTTCAATCACTACCCGACAAGCCTTTAAAACTGTACGTGAATAATAACAATAATATAGTATAAAGGCTCCATCATCATCACCACGAACCTTGGATTTCTCTCTCTCTCTCTCTCTCTCTCTCTCTCTCTCTCTCTCTCTCTCTCTCTCTCTCTCTCTCTCTCTCTCTCTCTCTCTCTCTCTCTCTCTCTCTCTCTCTCTCGCATCATTTTGCTAAAGCGACCCGTGACAGAAACAAAGAAGTTGGGGCCATTTAGCTCTCTGGAATAGTTCTATCCATACCTCGATGGTTCTGTATATATCGCACTCAATGAGTACGGCATGCACCCTCGATCGAGCAGATGAACTTTTTGCATGTGATGTGAAATTTAGGGCCCAGGTATTTCACATTGTGCTGACATTGATAGGTTTAATTCTATATTTGCCAACATTATCGAAGTTTAGGTTGAAGATTGGTGAATTAGAAGATCAAATTCTGGCTTTAAAGGAAGATATGGACATGCAAAAACAAGTAAATGAATAAATAGTTACGTATTTGATATACAATGGCTATACATATATGTATGTTCTTGATCAAACTTTCCGGATTGAACATCTGTATTTCATTTGGTATTTATTAAGATTAAAGAAACATTAAGCCAAGGAGAGCTCGATGTGATACCCTTTTGGCCGTTTACAGATCCATAAGTAAGGACTGATATCAAGATTATAAAAATATTGAACATCCATGCAACTTACATGATATGTATTATTACAATTCAGTACTATTTCTTTGATCTTGAAACCCTTCTGACCAAAACCATCAAACATAGCACACGGTAGGCAACGAAGAATCCAATCAAAATGTAAATGTTGTTCCACCTCTGCCCTTCATGGAGCCCTCTCTTCTGCAGCACATCGCCTCCGGTCACCATGCATGTACTACTCTCTGTACTATTCTTACTCCGATCATCGGAGTACCATATCATACACCTCGACACAAGGCAACCATATTCATTGATCAAAAGCGCATCAAGAGCATACTTGTACATACTAAAGAAATGCATAAACAACCAATACTTGGGCATGTTATCCTTAGAAATAAAGTAGCCAGAAAACAGAAAGAAACCGCCGAGACTAATCGTCACCAGCGAAGTCCCGGCAATGTAGTTCGGAGCAAGGGAACTTAAGAACAAAACAAAAGAGTTGGCCATCAACACAATGATCCATATCACCAGCACAAAGTAAGCGAAAGCTTGCCAACTAGCGCAAAGACCCACCAAGAAGTAGACAGAAACCGAGTATATGATCGCAATCGCAAGCAAGTAGGGCAAGAAAACTAGGGTATTGGCGATCAGATACGACGAGAGCCTGTAAATCCCACCGGAAGTTTCTCTAAGAACAATAGGTCTTTCGTTGATGAAGATTGGAAGTGTTTCGGTTGTGGAGGAAAGAAGGAAAGTGAGAGTGAAAGCGAAAAGACCGAACCTCTTCTCGATTCCTTGCTTGTCAAACCCGATGTTTATGTAAATGGTGCCCAAAACCAATCCCACAAGTAAGGCCTCCAAGGTGTTTGTTAAGAGTAGCTGCCTAGTTCTGTATATGATTTTCCAAAAGCGACTGTAAAGCGCCAAAATCTCGTGGATTCTAGAGCTTTTGTAACGGACCACTTGTCTAGCTCCATCACCATCATCAGAATCTGGAGAAGAAATTAATGGAGGTGTAGTGGGGGATGGGATAGGGTTAGGGACTGTGAGGCGGCTTAGAATTTCCATGGTGTATTCCAAGGCGTTGAGCTGTGGAGGGACAGTGAAGCCATTTGAGAGGAGAAACTCTTCCAGAGAAGAAAGCGTTCCGTGATGGACGACTTCACCTTTCGACAGCAACAGGATCCTATCAATGGTGGAGAGGATCTTGAAGCTAGGTTGGTGGATTGATAGAACCACCGTGCGGTGACGGGAGGTGCAGATGGACTTGAGGGTCTGCATGACGTTGAAAGCGGAGGTGCTGTCGAGGCCGGAGGTGGGTTCGTCAAGAAGTAGGACCGCTGGGTCATGGAGAAGGCTGAGGCCGATGGAAACCCGGCGACGTTCACCGCCGGATAGGCCGTGGCCGAGCCGCGTGTTGGTCAAGTGCGTAAGCCGGAGCTCGGAGAGAAGAGAGGAGACGATGGTGGCAATGTTGGACTTGTTAGGGCTGGGGATGAGAAGGCACGCGGTGAAGGCGAAGGTCTCGAAAACTGTGAGGAGGGGGAGGCAAGCATCATGTTGAGGGACGTAGGCAGAGAGTTTTCGGAAGGATGAAGAGTTGAGGGGGGAGGAGTTGAGGAGGAGGGCGCCGCTAGTGGGGGACATTCGGGCGGCTAGGATGTCGAGGAGGGTGGACTTTCCGGCGCCGCTAGGGCCAACAACGGCAAGGATTTGGGAGGGGTAGGCGGTGAGGGTGACGTCGCGGAGGATGTAGGTGGGGGAAGAAAGGGAGGTGCATGGCTTGAAGAGGAAGTTAAGTGGAGCAAAGGTGGTCGTTGCGGTGGTGGATTTGGTGTATGAGATTGAGGAGGCTGTTAGTTCATAGGTTTTGGATGGATGTAGGGTTGGTGTGTCTTCCATGGAGTTGAGGCTGTTTAGGAGGTGGGGTTGGATGAAGGGTGTAGCTTTGGACTTGAAGGAGTGAAAAGAGCCGAGAGTTATGCATGAAGTAGCAGCTGCAGCACTGGGATGGATATGTGGTGATGATTGTGGTTTCTCCATTAGTAGTACACTAGTACTTGGAATTTGGAAATGTGAGAATTAAACTTTTGAGGAATATTGATGCATGTTATCAGTGCTAATGATCAATGCAAACAGGGAATTAGCTGATATTTAAAAGAATATGGGGTTTACATCTAAAACCAATTAGCAATGGATAGAGTGATCTAAATCTTTATAAACTCATAGACAAAGTCCCATTTTTTTTATGTGGGATGTCTATATTCTCAACAGAACGTGAACAAAAATTAAAAAGGCTATTTGACTTTGGTCTAAGCAATATTCTTCTTAATATGCTCCTTATTAACATGTAAATTTCTTAATTGATCGTGATAATTGTTTGTTTGCCTCTGATTTTGGTCTCTTATTTAACAATATTTGCATAGTGCGTCTCTTCTTAATAAATCACAAGTGTTAATTAAACACGAATAAAAAATGAAATTTGAATTGGATCAAAACACATAACCAACCTAGTAATTTTTTTTTTCCTGAAACAAGGTATAAATGGAACTTTATTTCTCTCAAGTAGTGCTATATATATCTTAATCTCCAGCTCCAAAAATCTTCAGAATATCTTGAACTTATCAACGATTCATGATCTGTTTTAACATCTAGTACCCACTTGGCCAATAGAGATCACACGTTAATGTACTTGAACTCTCCGAACGGTATTTTCCAGCTCAATATATAAAGTAAATGACAAAGAAGAAGTTCGCAAGTTGTTGTGGAAATAGATGGAGTTGGCAAGTTTGCAAATAGGCCAATCTGTTGAGTGCGTGAAGAAGCATGTATATGTGAACTAAAATCCATATATCTCGGTATATCATATAATCATATATATTTTATGCTGCATAAGATGAGCAAGAACAAAAATGCGATTGAAAATAGAGGGAATGTGATGCTTAAGATAATAGAAGAGGGTCAGTAATATATCATCATCTGCTTACTATCTATATTGTCACGAGCTTGCTACTGTTGTCTCTCTGTCATATGCTTTTGTCTTGGAGTTTGTTTTGGCCTTTGAATAAAGCATATATCAGAGACCACTACCTTCACTTGACGACATGCATTGCTTTAAGTATAGCTGCACATCCGTGATTCCTAGCTTAGCTATAGTCCTACTGTCCTAGCTACACGCATTTTGCATAGTTATAATGTGTGTGTGTGTGTACACGTACATGAATCATGAGGCGATTTCATGTACTACGAGAGCCTATATCCCATAGATGACGATATATAACCTGGACAATCTGTTTTCCAGAACTGAGAGTATGCCATGTGAATAAACGAAGTTATATGGTGGAGGAAACCGAGGTTTGTTACTATAACAATGTGATGAGGAAGAAAACTGTACAATTGAATATGATCATACATGTCGTATGTCATCTCTAGCTTATGAGATATCTCTTACATATTGAGGTACGTACTTTATCAAACAAATTGTCATAAAAAAAAAAATAGCAACGTCAACGTCAAAAGTCGCACCGGAAGCACCATCTCTGGAATTGAAATCACAAATACTTTGAACTAATTTAGGAATCAGTAATGTCTTCATTTTCAGTCTGATAAATGTCGAAAAGTCATTGCAAAGGGCAATAATAGGTATAGATGTACATATACTCTTAGCCTTTATCTTTATTAAATACAAATACATTATATATAAGCTATTATTCTATATATAAAGGGTGAATAACACTGTTACACTATTGCTAAGAAGCGGAAAACCCCTGTTTGTCCTCACTGTTCGAGGAGAATATCATGTTGGCCGAAAAGTCGTTTTCGTCCTTGCTTTTGTCAGTGTTGGATTGGCATAACGATCGGGTCGTTTTCGTCCTTGCATTTCTCAGTCTTGGATAACGATCGGGGCTGGGATTCAGTGGCTTACATCAAACATAAAAAAAAGACCGGCTGCAAGGTATTGGAAGATCAAACAAGAGAGCAGAGAGTAAGAGGAAAGGAGAAGATCTATTGGGCCAAAAAAAGAAAAAGAAGAGAGAAGAAAGAAAAAGCCGGTTGCAAGGGATGTGGTTTGAATCGTTCTGTGGTTTTTGTTGTTGGACATTACTGTCTTAAATAGTAGATATATGACAGTCAATGCCAATCGATGTTAACCAATCTGATTCCATAATCTAATTTTAAAGCTTTAGGTATAATTTGCTTAGTCTAAATTTTATGGCAGCTTTAGATATTAGTGTTTTAAACATTAGGCATTTGAAAATCAATAGCAATCAATGTTAACCAATCTGATTGAAAATGAGTCACCATCTATGCTTTTCATTTTAAAGGTGGTTTGTGTAAACGATTTTGTTAGTTTTCAAATTGCTATTATAATGGCTACTTCGGGTGTTTACGATATGCTTCGATTAAGTGAAAAAGACCTTAGTATCTGAGGAATGGTTAAATTTCTCCATGGACTTTTCACTATTATTAGGCTTTGATTCCGCTATGGCTATAAACAAATCTCTGTAAAAATTTCAAACGTGGGAAGTATTGTCTTTGAATTTGGTGCAATTTGAGTTCTGAGTCTTCTGTTTTCTTGCATGTTATGCATGACTATAGTTGTTTTTTGAATTATACTTGCCTATGAGCTGCATACCCTAGAGTATGGATGTGTGGGTGGTCTATCAATTCCTTTCGCCCTATTTCAATCTTGGGGTGTACCTCTCAGCGCAGCTTTTAAGATATTGTGGTTGCTTTCTTGAGCTGAAATATTCCAATCCATGGCAGCAAATCACCAAACGAGGAAGATCCGAAATGAAAAATATGCATCTAATTATGAAAGTTTTTTATTGGAAAATGAAAAGTCTCTCGGGTATATTGTTGTGTGAGTTTTATATATAACTGTGAAGAAGAAAAAGGAAGAATGATCAATAAGAGAAAATGTATAATAAAAATAAGCAGAAGAATATTGAAAAGAAGTGTTACTGTTTTTGTGTGATCAGGTTTTACTGGAAGTAAAAGAATGTTGTTGTCTTTAAAGGGATTTATTGAGTTTAGTTCAGTTCAGCAACTAATAAAAATAAAGATTTAAATTCTAAGAGGGACCCCTGCATCTTTGAACGAATGATGGTGTTGTTTTTAAAGGGATTTATTGAGTTTAGTTCAGTTCAGCAACTAATAAAAATAAAGATTTTAATTCTAAGAGGGAACCCTGCATTTTTGAACGAATGACGGTACAAGTATGGGAAGCCCAGTGTGCCTTCATCTAATCTCCTTTCTTTGTTTGATTTTCTTTTCTCATTTTTTATCATTATTATGATCTCTTTTTCTCTTAATCGTACATCCTACTATAAAAAAGCTTTCATTCACAATTAACTACAGTTGAAGAAGTGATCCATAATTTGGCTCTCTTATATACTTCCTAAGCTAGGCTGTGGAGAGTGAGGGAGATAGCTCCTTTAAGAGGTAAGATGTTTAGGACAAAAGGCAGTCACCCAGGAATTGGATCTAGAGCATAATTATGAATTTAGCAATTGATTTAGAAAGCACTGAAGTACAGAATTCCCTAATAATGCGAGTTTGTTTTTGTGTCTGTAATTTAACAAAGATATGATTTTGTATATCAATTTGGATAGGACAATCATAGTATGAATTGTTTTCTTTTGTTTGGCAGCTACACCTTTACACACCCATTAAGCCTTAGTTTCTGCATTTATCCTAAACAGAAATGATCAACTGTGTATATTCAAACTAGAGTATCTTACGAAATAGTATTAGTCGACTCCAATATATTAAAATAGGCACCCACTGCTAAATCATTTTGGTGTCCTCCGCATTTTGTTGATCCAATCTGAATTAGTTCCATTTGAATTTCCCTTTTTCTCTGTATTACAATTGTCGTCTATCACAATTTGTATCAGTCAATGAGTTATTGAGTATAGAAGGAAACTGATTATAAATTGTGAGATAAGTTTTATAAACTGATTATAAAATCAGGCATGGGAGTTGATTATTCTGAAACTGACACTGTAATAAGCATTTATTGAAATTTCATCCTTATCTGTTATATTGTCCGATTACTTTAGTTCATTTAGTGAAATGAAAAATGCAGTTATGTTACTATGTAAGTTTAGGCAATAGTACAGTTGTCTACAGTTCACTCTGCAGTACCTTTAGCATCCAACCTGTGGTCAAAATTAATATCCATCATAGATTGAAAGTAAGTATAGGCAATGTATTGACTATAGAAGGAAACTGATCATAAATTGTAAGATCAAACTAAAATTCTGATGTTCATATAGTCTGAACAATAAATGAATCAAATATTTCTATATGTCTGGCCTCTGATATCAAAACTAACTTTTTTTTTCGCATACAGAAACTTTGTATTGAAATTAGTGTTTGTAGTTCAACAATTAATTTTAATGTTTCATTGTTGTTTTATTTGGCTTCTACAGATTTTATGCACAAGAATCTTAGCATCGTTTTGCTGCTGCTGTTCCTTTGTCTATCGATCAGTGTTATCTTGCTTTTTTATTGTTATTCAGGTATACACTGTAAAATTATATTAGATAATTTTTCCACTTAGTTTATAGTGTGTATACCGATGGTATTGTTAAATTCTCTGATTGTTGTCACTGTATTTTGCAGATTTTAGGAACAGTTTGCAGGCGGATTCTTCAGTTGTCTTGCATTCGGGTATAGATTTTCAAATTCTTTATATACAAAATGTAGTTGGTGTGCTTTAGATATTAGAAATCACTCTTTTCAATAGTTTTGGTAATAAAGAATTGATACTTCTGATTGGCCTGGTCTGTTCAAATTGCTGTTATGATTTTCAAATGGATTTTAAAAAACATCTCTTGCTTATTGGAATCAACCATTTAAGTTGGTTTCAACTGTATTCACTCTCTGTCTAATGTTAAACTCAATTTTACAAATGCATATACTTAATTAACTTTGGTTGCCTTATTTTAGATTTGTATTGGCTCTCTGCCAAATTCTGTTAGTATTTAGATCTTAAGCAGTTTTTATTATTATTATTTTTTTTTTTTAACACCTTAAAATTAATATTCATAAATTTTATACGTTTTTTTACACCTGTTTTGAGCCTTTCATTATACAATGAATTGAGCCTTTTCCTATTGTTTTTCCATATGAATATAGTTGAGTTTTGGTTCTTCAATCTGAATCACATTTGTTTCTTTTTTATTACTCCGGAAATTTATGCAAGCTTCAATAAGATGTTCTCACTTTTTGTCTTATTAAGTTTAGCTTCTGATGGGTTAAGTTTTTTGATGCTGGCTTTGTTTTGGATTACTTGCCTTTGATCCTTAAAGTTATTAGTTTCCTGTGATTTTAAGTCAGAAGTTAAAACATTGATCACCTGTTTCTGCGATATCATTCTTTAAATTCTACATGTGTGTATTCTTATCTGGAAACAAGAACCCCAATGCAGATCAGTATTAATGCAAAGAATTAGCATTTGTTGATATGTTATTGATATTGTTGATGTGGTCTTATCAAAACAAGTACTCCTCATTAAGGGTTTGATTTTGTCGTGTTCTACAATCAGACCTTAAGTAGCTTTTGATAATCATTATTAATCCCTGAAAATGCATATGGTCTTTTTACTCTAGAAAGTTGTTCGTTGCTATATGGTGGTGTGGAACAAAGATAGTTAACATTCAAAATTTTGGAAATTAAAATGTCAGCTTTCTAATTTAACAATTCAAGTTCTACACCAAACTCCCAAAATGTAGAAATAAGTGTAGGAATGCGTTTTCAGCAGTCGTTGCCTTAAAAAACCATGTTTATTTCAACAATCTTGATTGGAGCCAATGAACAATTGATAATTGTTATAATATATCTTATTTGTCTATTTATGCAGGTCTGCTGTAGGAAAACTGAGGCAACGATTACGGATTCTGCAGACATTGAATCGACATCACTGTTGACTGCAGGTAAAAATTTTCAGTGGTTCATTTTTCTGTTTATGGGGCTCTGATGGTTGATGCATGCTACATATTCCTTTACTTCTTGATGTTTTGACTTTCGATTTGGTTTGATTTGTTTGTCTGTTTACAATGTTTGTTTTATTCATTGGCTTATATGTTTGTTTGTTGCTACATCTCCAATCTGTAATATAGATAGAGTTTCTAAATTCTTTCTTCTTTTTTTCGAAAGGGAAAAAAAAGGCAAAAAGGAGGACAAGATTTAAGCTTTGGTATTTGTTTTGTGAAAATTTTCATTCAGGGGAACCAACCCATTTTTATTTATCTTTAGTAGAGTTGAATTTTTATTTTGTACTTCACCTCAGTTTGTTTTTGGTTTTGGAATTGTTAATATGGTTTGTATTCATGGTATAGATTTTATAAATGTTAATACGGTTTGTATTGATGCTAATCATGTTTTGGATTATTCTTATGTCTCAGTTTTTTATTCCATGTTTACTTCTACTTTATAAACGTTAATATGGTTTGTATTGGTGCTGACCATGGTTCCGAACTAACTGTTTCCAGACTTTGCAAATAGGTCAACATTCACATTCCAGTCCAGTTGCAAACCAGAGTTTCTTTATTGACAGAACCGTATCAACTGAAAGGTACTAATTTTTATTTTATACTGCCTCTGTTTTTATTTATTTATTTATTTTGGTGAAACTATTCTTATGTTTCATTCATGTCTGTAATAGATATCTTTGTCATTTAATATTGGAATTTACATGTTCAGCTGGACTATGGAATTATGGACCATCACATAAACAAGTAAAATAGCCAGTTCAATTGTGAGTTGAAAGGCTTTTTGAAGTTCATTGAACATTTTGATTGTTTTGGTTTTCTTCCTTTGTGTTCTTAAGCTGAGTATGAAAGAACTTTGCTTGCAGTTTGTTAATTAAGCCTTTCTTTTGTGTTATGTATATCAGAACATTCATTCTTCTCTGTTTCTTCTTTTCTTCTTTTCTTCTCTTTTCATATTTAGACAAGGATCCCACTGTTAAAAACTTCTATCCTCCAGCTCTGTTGTTGTTGTTGTTGTTTTTTGTTTGTTAATTTTTTTTTGTTTGGTTGGGTACTGCAAATGCTTAGATAGCAGCACATTTAATTGGATCTCCTCTTTCAATTTGCAATGATACCACTGATTCATTCTTTTGTGTTTAATTCACAAAATACTTTCAATTTATTTCTGTATGTAAAAGACAGTATACCCCAATTGTATTACGAAGTACCAAAGGTTGTAGTTGACCGACCTCTTTTCTGCAGGTTGAAAACGGATCAGCAGCTAAACTGTCAAAGCTTTAGAGTGTAAAATCAAGGGTGAGGCATTTTGTTTTATATTTCTTGTTTGCGCCTTTTGTTTTGTTTGTGTTGGCTAAACAGAGAAATAGATTGGCTGTGATTGTTTACTTTCCTTTGCAAAACCTGCAGTAGATATTCAGAAAAGGAGATTCTGACCTCATCATTTCAGTACGATGTTAGTTGTCTCTGAGCCAATTTTCTTTTTAATTTGTGAGTTGTGAGTTCTTTCTTTTTTTAATTTCTATATCTGAATTTGTGATTAATTTATGTTTCTGTTTTTAACTCATCTTATTTCTGTTTTGGTTGGTCAATTAATGTGGGGAATTAATTTATGTTTCTCTTTTTAATTTTATTGAAACAAAGAGTATAGTTGTTTCAAATATTATAGAGTATAGTTATTTCTTTTGTTTTGTTTGTGTTGGTGCTTTAGAAAGAGAAACTGCAGATTGGGACAAGCTTTAGCTATATGATTTTGGGGTTACCAGTATATGGTTGTCCATTTTCCTATTGTCTTTCCAGTGGATGTAATTGTTTGATGTTTAATTTGAAGTGAAGGCAATAATGATACTGATAGCTTAGACACTGACTGAATTCTTATGCGTTTAGCTTAATTGTACATCGATCGTACGTCTTACATCATAAAAAATAAAAATTCAGTTACTTAGCTTCATGTTTCAACTTCCACTAAGCTGTGCTGTCTTTGGTTATATTTTCAGGTATTTTGATCCATTTCAATTCGATCACTCATCAAGAACGATCCACACAGAAATAGAGAGATTAGCTGTGATTGTTTGCTTTTCTTTGCACAAAGACATAGAGAGAGAGAGAGAGCTGATATTCACAAAAGGAGATTGTCACCTCATCATCTGAGTACGAGGTTAGTTGTCTCTGAGCCAATTTGCTATTTAATTTGTGAGTTGTGAGTTCTTTCTTACTTAAATTTCTATTTCTGAATTTGTGATTAATTTATGTTTCTGTTTTTAATTGCATTGAAACACAGAGTATAGTTGTTTCAAATATTATAAAAACTGATGGATTTGATAGATTTTTTGTTTAGCTGTTTCAAAATATTTTGGGTTTGCCACTTTCGGATTTGTTTGTATAGATTTGATCTATTTACTTACGAAATAGAAAGATAGATACAAGATCCAACATGTTGTCTGTACATGTCAAAATGGAAATCATATGAAAATATGGTTATCATTCAATGAGGTTGTCGTTCCAGGTCCAAATAGAATAAAAATAAAGATTTTGATTCTAAGACTGACCCTTGCATCTTTGAACAAATCATGCTTCAAATATGGGAAGACCAAGTCTTTATTCTTCTAATCTCCTATCTTTCTTTGATTTTCTTCTGTCATTTTTTATGGTTATTACGATCTGCGTTTCTCATAATGGTACATCCTACTATAAAATAACCTTTCATTGACAGTCACCCATAGTCGAAGGATTGATTTGGGTTTCTTATATTGAGGAGTAATCACTTGGAAGATCCTTCAAACTGTTCTTGTAGCAACTCATGCTTCCTTAAGAGCTATAGGTTCACACACCTGTTAAAGAATCACATAGAATCATAGATACGTATCTTCCAGTATAAAGAATCATAGCTGTGGCTTCATATATATTTTAAAGGAAACGTTAGCTAAATGCTTTTCAGATTCATTATCAGCTTCTCCTATTTCTTTTATTTTTATTTTTATTATTAATTTTATTTTTATGTTAGGAGGTTATTGTTTGGAACAGCACACCAGAGGATCACAGGATATTTATTAGAACAAATCTCCTGAACAGAAAATGAACCAAGTATGATGGTAGAGTTCGTATAAGTTCAGATTCGATGAGTAAAATAGAGGCAGAACTTGAAGCTGAATTTCAAAAGTTGGGGCTAAACAGGAATACGTTTAATTTGGAAAGAAGATTAACTGATCTTGATGAGGTACAAAGTCTATGCTTATCATTGCAATTTTAAGTCTAAGCAGCACAAATTTATCTTTTAGTAATTACACATCTGGCTCTTTTCCTACTACTGAGGTAATTGTATATCATTTATGCATGTAAAGAAAGCTGCTGCATCAGTTTGGTCGATTACTATACTAAAAAAATATTGTTCTTTTGTTATCTAATTTTTATGCAGTTTGACGAATTGGAAGAGCTGGAGTGATCTGATTGCCAGTATATGAAATTAACAATGAGGTTTTGTTCGAACACTATTATCTAATGTACTGAATATTGATTCTCTTTTGGTGGATTTATTTCAATTTGTTTTTAGTATGTTTAAAGCCCATGAGACTTCAGTGCATACATTTAAAAAGGTTTAAATAATTTCCCTGCAGTCCAAGCTGCTATCATCACAGTTGAAGGGGGTTATACCCTGGTGGAGATCTTCCCTTCCTGTCCAAGACCATGAGTTGTTAAGAATGAAGGTGTGGTATAACAAATCAGCTTATACTTGGTATCATATTTTTGCATAGAGGAGAAGAGGGAGGAAAAAATTCTATAATTTTTTTTTTTTTTTGGGAATACACCTGTGCTTTCTATTATGTAGCAGCTAATGTATAGCTTTCTTTAATCTTGAAAGATCTATGCTTTCTATTTATATAAAATTGATTTTTTCTATTGGGATTGTTTGCAGATCTATTAGAGTTTTGGTGAAAATTGAGAGCTTCGAAGCCATTCACGTTGATCTTGGAGTTGAAATCCCACTCAAACAGATTCCAATAGTCCAACAGAAAATAACTTACGTGTGTGGGCGGCTAAACAATCAAGTATTTGTAGCTTCTCAACTACTTGAATCAATGATTGAATACCCAACCCCAACACACGTTGAGGTACCACACTTAATTGTACTAATATTAATTTCCTCTATATTGAAGTCAAATGCAGTGCCATGATGAATACTAATCTCCTTTGCTTTCATTGATCAGGAAAGGATATTTTTTCCTTGCCTTGGTGGTGAATTGGACAGCGAGTGTAATGAACCAGTTTCAATGAAACCGTGTGCTTCCCCATCTTGGACTATACACAATCAAGAATAGCTATTAGATTGCAAGACACTATCAGAGGTTTAAAGAGCTTGGAAATGAAGGTGACTAACTTGAAAATTTTCACTTATGAACGATTGGATCGGTTGAAAAGAGCTGCCATCTTCACTGAATGTGAAGTGAGGCTGTGACACAATGCATTTAGAAGTAAGGCATAATATTTAACCTGTGAATGTTCTTTTCTGATTTTGGGTTGGTTTCTTATTTGAATCCTTTTCGTTTGATTTTTGTTAGTTGTTAGTTCAGTTAGGCAAAAAGCAATTTACAATTGTTATATGACTAGAATGCATTTATACCACCCGCGGCAAAGCGTGGTATCGCGCTGTTTATCTCAGATATACTACATGTATGTCAACAATGGAAACTTGGAGCAGTAACTTCATGAAGGTATTCGTCACCATAGATATCTCACTTTGCATTTGATGCCAACGTGTTCTTAATCAACAAGTCACAAGATATGCTTTTTGCAGTCTTGCTTATTTACACAACGCCATTGAACCAAAGTTGATACATTGAGATATTAAGCGGAGGCTTCTTCTTGCCCCCGAAGTACTTTGTAAAGGAGTATCCATTTGGGGATGAGAGAGGGCAGTTACTGACTTTGGTTTTGCCAAATCAAGTCTGACTGATAAGAAAATTGAATTCAAGAGGGAATTCCGTCCAGGTGAGGTACTGCTAATGCCGCTGGATGCAACTGTTGCACAGCTAAAACAGAGAGCTGATTGTCCAGAGGGATACATATTCTATCACAGAACAATGTGGTAATGGAAATCAAAGGCTTGGAGGAATCAGATGATATGGAAGTACTTTCTAGAGCAATTCAATCGGAACGGTTTGTGTCTCTTCATAAAAATACTATTGCAATTGGTGTAATATATGGTATTTTATCAGTTTGATCAATAATAAAGTCATTTTTAATTATATCTTTCATTATTGTAAATTATTATCAACTACAAATCCCGCAACAAAGCGTAAATCCCATTGCTCGTCTATATAATGCAACAATGGGGACCATTAGCTACATACATGGACGCTACCTTTTCCATGGGGCTTAAAAAAAAAAAGTAGCTACACCCTTACTAAAGACAAGAAGCAAAAGTTTCAAAATTAAAATATTTTTTTATCATTGTTTACGATTTCGATTTAAAAATGAAATTGTTGAATGATTTGACTGCTTGTACGGACATGTTAAAATTTCTATTAAAGTCTTTGGCAGTGCTGATGAGTGAATGAAGTTCACAGCGAACCTATAACACGCCATTATTATAAACATCTGTTTCTTTTGAGTGCAGATGAACGGATGACTGTCCCAATGACTTTAACAGAAATTTTAGCACGTCACTACAAGCAGAGAAAGTTTGTCACAAACATAAGTTTCTGTTGAGTGCTGATCAACTCATCAAGCATCCGTTTCTTTTTAGTGTTAATGAACAAATGACGTTCATCACAAACCTACCCTACACTGTTGTTACAAATAATATCCGTCTAGGATATAGATGAAAAAGTTAGTGATTGCTTGACATGTATATATATAAGATATATCAAATAAAATCACTTACAACATATGCGGAGTAAAAGTCTCAACAAGTTCCTTAGGAATGTTTATGTTCACGATCATTCCACAAAACTATGAGCAGGCTAATTCTCACGTGAATGATTAGTTTCCCAGTTTATGAAATCGACTTTACAAGTATTTATAAATGTATTATAGGTACCCTGAAAAAAAAAACAACTCAACTTAAAAATTATTTTTTCCACCGTTGGACTGATAACAAAGATGATCGATTGACCATAATACTTTGTTGTTTTGGGCGGAGAAAACTGCTGAAGAGCTAACTTGAGAAAGATCAGCGCATAACTACCCTGATTTATATCTTTCAAACAACATACACTCAACCATGGAGTTTAATCAAGTCCAAATACATTTTGAACTCATCTCCTTTTGTTGCCTTTTCAAACTCTTCGTTTCTGCATAGCGTTTTTGTTACTATCAACACATGATGAAACATCATAAGATACTTCATCCATTTGGCAGATTTCATCAAATATGAATGGATTAAGAGTTATCTAACAAAGATATCATACGTCTTAAAAACACAAAGAAAACAAAATAAGCAAATAAAAAACAAACATGTCATTGACTCACAAAGCAAACATGTACATCACATACTAAACATTCAACAATATATCATACCTAAAGTCGCCTTTATCTACATCAAAAAATGCCAAAAATGATTTTATCTCATATGATTCACCCAAATAATTCAAAACAAAGTTCTTTAGAACTTCTCTGTAGCCAGACCAATCTTTCAATCTATTTATGTCAAATCCCATGGCATTATCTCAAGCCTGTCACTCCCAAGCATGCATTTTTCTTCGACACATTAAGCTTAGAATTAGAACTGCAACATGTTTCTCCACCCAAAACAACCAAGGAATATTGTCTTGTCATATCGGCATACGGAATGCTGTACTATCTTGCAAAACCAATGTGCTTTCCTAAGATTCAAGAACCATCACTCGAGCGATATGATATGTTCAATGATTCATGGGAGGCCTTGCCTCCTTTTCTAGATTATTCTCTGTATCAGGCACAAACCAAGATGACCGGTTAGGCCGTTTGTTATGGATATATACTATTGTCCTTGAAAAATAAGAAGGGATATGAAGCGGCGGCTTTTCATATTCGAAGCAGAAAATGGCACAAGGTCAAAATTAGTCCAAAGAATCCTTATGATTATTCTTTTTACGGGAGGGCTATGGTTGTAGATAATACTATCTACGCCTTGGCACGTGGTCCCAATTTGGTTCTAGTATTCTCTTTCTGGTGGGATTCAGATGAGGATGGTGACATTACCAAGCGTCAACATTTTTTGGGCACCCCATTGTCTTTGGTATTAATGGCCAAGTATCATCCGCCATGCCTATTAGTAGGGTATGGAACTCAGAATTTGATTCATTTAGGGAGACGGTACTTCTGTGTTGTACAGACCGGTCATAACAATGATTCTCTTGAGTATCAGTACATTTGTGCGACGACTAATGCACTGCTTGAAAATGAAAGTGTTGCCTGGACTAAGGAGGTGAAAGAGGTATACATCCTTCCCTTTCACCGAGTTATCATTACTCCAGGAACTATCAAAAAGAATTTTGATCACTATGATTTCACATTGCGAAAACAATCACTATAGCCATCTTTAATATTGCAGAATTTATAATGTTATTGCTCGTGCCGGCCCATTTGCTTAAACATTAAGCCTGGTCCGGCCCATGGCCCCGCCGTGCTTGTGCCGGGTCAATAAACGGGTCGTGCTCGTGCCTACTCACTATAAAGCACGATTTTAAAATCTTAATTTGAATAAATAAAATTAATTTTATTTAACTATTTAGAAAATTAAAATAAATTAAGTTCTACAATATTTTTCTTAATCTTAAATTTTTAACATTAGTTTTCTAATATTTTTTATATTCCACTACAAGAAAGAAAGAAACAAAAAAATAACTCAAAATATATTGTTCGTAGTATATTATTGTGAGATTAATCTTTATTAATATAATGAAGATTTAGTATCATAATATTCTTTCCTTCATTCTATAGTTGTATTATTATGAGATTAAAAAAAATACTTTATGTCAAAACAAGGATATAATGTTTTATTTCACTATTTTGACAATATAAAAAAATAACATTGGTTGAATTGTCATGAGATTTTAAATAAAGAGGTCTAATATTCAAATCTCATCATTGTGGTTTTTTAATATTTTTAAAAACAAAATAAAATTTTGTGTTTGTAACGGGCCGGCCCACAATATGTCGTGCTCGGGCCGTGACGGGCCCATTACAGGCTTGGGCCAGGCCGGGCCAATGGGCCAATATTCCTAGGCCCAACCCGGCCCGTTATTCTAACGTGCTCGGGTTGTGTCGGGCCACTAACGGGCTTGGGCAGTGCCGGACCTCTTTTAAACGTGCCGGGTCCGTGCCGTGCTCGTGTTTAGCGGTCCGTTTGCCACCTCTAATCAAAATTAGTCCACAGAATCCTTACTATTATCTATTCCACGTAAGGGATGTGGTTGTAGATAATACTATCTATGCCTTTGCATGTAACCTCAATTTGCTTCTAGTATTATCTTTCTGGTGGGATTCAGACGGGATGGTGATATTGCCGAGTGTCGACATTTTCTAGGCACCCTATTGTCTTTGATATTAATGGCAAGTGTCATCTGTTGTGCCCATTAATAGGGCAACTCAGAATTTGGTTCATTTAAGGATGTGGTACTTTTGTGTTGTACAGACTAGTCAGAATAATAATTCTCTTGAGTTTCATTATCTATGTGTGACGGCCTTTAGAATTGCCGGTGAAGGGCAAGAAATGAAAATCAAGATTGTTCAGTCATCTGCTTTTCATGTCACAATCAAAGAGAATGATGAATTTAATGTTAAGTTCAGCTTTAAGCCAGATTGTAAGGACATTAAACAAGAAGAAGAAGAGTATAATGCAACTAATGCACTATGTGAAAATGAAAGTGTTGCATGGGCTAAGGAGGTGAAAAGGTATCCATCATTCCCTTTCACCGAGTTATCATTATTCCAGGAACTATCAAAAAGAATTTTGATACTATGATTTCACATTGCAAAAACAATCACTATAGCCCATCTTGAATATTACAAAATTTATAATGTTTTTGTTCGAGATATTGTAACCGCCCAACAATAGATGCTTTGCCCTCTCCATTCTTGTTCCTACTAGCATTCTCATTCTAAACGAATTTAAAAGTTAGAGCCCAGCAAAGTTGTGATCTCTAGGTTCAGTATATTCTACATCTCTTGGATTTGGGAATATCCATTATTCTTTGGGAATATCCGTTATTCAATTTACACTTCGGAGAAATGGAAGTGAAATTTTTTAAATTTACACACAATGAATAAGATGTAGCTAAAAAAAATCTAATAGAGCTTATATCTAATGGAGGTCATTAACCATGGAATATAGGAAGCAAGCAAAGAATTAGGTAACTCCAATTTTTGACAAGAAACTACTATTTTCATTATTTTGGGTGGATGTTTACATACGTAACGAGGTAATGCAGTTTGCTACAAGTTTTGCTACACAGGGATCAGTAATGAGTGAGCTGAAGTAGTGAAATGATTTGTATGGAGATGGCGGCTCAAGGTAAGAGGAATAACTAACTTATTTCCTATAAATTGTATTCCACGGAAGAATTAAGACACTCATCAGCCTCGTTCTTTGAGGATCAAACAATGTGAACGATTTGAGAAAGTTGGAAGTCCACTTCGAGTTACAGGTTCATTTGATGGCACCCACAGATGATTGGAAAGTAGAAGCTCCAGCTCAGATCGATCCTCAAACGAAGAAAACCTTAAAACCCAATGAAAGTGTACAATGGGTGTAGAATGTAGCTTATAACTGTATCGGTTTGGCATCTGTACACCAAGTGTAAGCGAGGATGAATGGGAAATCATCATTCATTGCAAGCATATAATATGTCTTGATTTTAGTCGAAGTTCAAAGTGGAGACTTTGGAAGGTTGACATGTCTGGTCCTAATGAGTTTTTGATAAGTTAATGTGATTCTATCCACCATTAGATAATAGCTTGAACAGCTAGCAAACCTCGCATCAACAAATAAATGATTACCCTCCACCAATCATTTGGAAGAAATTCCGCCATAATGGCTGTATAAGGGTAGTCCTTCCTGAAGCGGGATGGCGGCACACGGGTCAGTGTGGCAAGGGTTTTGTGGCGAATGTGGCGGCTGTTTCATGGGTGTGCATTGCAGGCTGTGGGGATTGGGTGAAGTTTGGGCCTTGCTTTTTGGGCTTAGGGCTTAGTTGTCTTTAGGCTTGATAATGTGGGCTAAGGTCCTTGCCTAAGCCTATAGTGTTGGTTAGTTAGTTTCTTTTTTTTTTATTTCCCTTTGTTTAGAGATCTTTAGGTGAGTAATTTAGTTTACTTTCAATAATTCCCTAAGTTTTTAGGGAGTTACGCACCTTCGTGCCTCTAGCAAATTTTCTGGAGTAGTACCGATGGAATATTTATGTTATTTGATATATTTAATGTCAAATGAGTGACCGAGTTTTATGTACCACTGTGGGTACTAACATATCTTCTTGTATGTCTATATATGACAGCGGAATGATATGTACGGGTCATTCTAGCTTTTAATTAATATATTAGCTCTGCCTTTTTTCAAAAAAAGAAAAGAAAAGAGAATTCCGCCATAACAAATATAGATATGTCGACTCCTCAGTCGCTACGTTGTCTAGTCAATGTTGGCATGGATCATATGGCCACCAATACTGCAACATATATGCGTTTTATTCCCATCAAACAATTTGCACATTACATTTCCATATACAATATATAAACCTCTAAATTGAGGTGAAAATCATTAATTTTTTGGTTATATAACACGTAAAAAAGCATTGTGCCCTTTTATTAACTGCAGAATGATAAAAGCCATTGATCAAAGGATGACTTATCTTCTATTAAGTGTTAACTTATATACTTTTACTATCAGATAGTCCTTCTAGACAGAAATACTTTTTTTTTTTTGAATCAAAGGAAGTCAGTCAAATTTATAATTCAGCAAGTAGTACCAGAAACAACACACCCCTGAAGGGCCGACAGTAAGAGTCGTCCTTTAGGACATGCAAAAGATCTATTCTAAGAAAACAAAATCTTGCACTCCCGGGTACACCCACCTTTTAAGGACATTCAAGCACTTTTATCCTAACAAAACCTAGCAACTCAAAAGCAAAATAAATAAGTGTAACAACCGAGCAACTAGATCCTGCGACCCAAGTAAAATTTAAACAATGAAGATAGAAGCCGTAAGGGCCTTTTGGGCCTAAAACAGCCCTGTCCAACCCAAGTCCAATATCCAAGATGGAGCCCAACAAGCCAAGGTTGCAAAAACCCTAGCAATCAATTGCTCCACCCCGCAACTACCACTGACGACTCTACTGACTATGCCAGGCTCGTCAGATTTGTCGTCCCTGCCAAGCCCGTCGCTGTGACCTGCACTCTAGTAAGCTAACGAGCTGAGTGGCTCCTCCAAAACTATAAATACTGTTTTAATTTGAAATATATATATATATATATATATATTCAAAACTGCTTTTAAATGCTTCTATATAGAGCACATTTCACTTTCTTTATTAATTGAAAAGCGTTTTTTAATCTCTGAAAATCATTCTTAAACAAGCCCAATCCTAAAGATCTAGTCCACATAATAAAATTCCCTATTGATTGTCATCACATGCTAGGTAATGAGTAATGACGTGATGCTAATCGTCAATTCGTCATCGTAATCTTTTTTCTTTTCTTTTTTGCAATAGGGAGTATTCATACCTTCAAAGTTGACATTTGGACCTCTCAACTTAATAGACCTCCAACTTACTTTTATAGATAACAAATTTGCTATCTATACCTCCCTAGTTTTCCCACAACGCCCATCATCCAATAAAATCAATAAAAACTTCTTCTTTTACTTTCTATTCATACCTCCAAAATCAGTAGTCGAACCTCATTCAATTTTTGAAGATTTCACAATCCTATCTTACACTTCAGACAATTAAGCTGCACAAAAAAAAAAAATTCTCAAATTGGTAAACAATACAGTATTTTTCATCAAATTAATTGAATATAGAAGCACGTTGGTATACTGCTATCTGAGATGTTTACATATTACTCCCAATTCTCAAAATTTTTAATTAAACAGAGTTTTCGAATATAAAGTTTGCATCACTTAATTATAATTTACGTACAGATGCTCGTACTGGAAAGTGGTCATGGTGTTCCAAAGCCTGTCCAACATAATGCTGCTTAGCTTGGAG
The DNA here is from genome assembly GCA_025331145.1 of Rosa persica. NCBI lineage: Eukaryota > Viridiplantae > Streptophyta > Magnoliopsida > Rosales > Rosaceae > Rosa > Rosa persica. The sequence goes on from WFKR01000001.1 coordinate 42,896,729, forward strand.
GGAGCCACATATTTACTAATTATTTCGAGTAAGGAAAAAAAAAAGCACAAGCAGCAATATAATATGCAATGCACAACTTAGAATTTTGCGAATTGCCTCATCGAAACATACTGTTTGTAAAGGTAGGAAGAGACTTTTTTTTTTTTTTTTTGTGAGCTGTGACCTGTTGGTTATTTAGGATAACCTATATCGTGGACGTCACAGTTTCAAACCTTACTGACATCATGGGAGGGGAGGAGTGGGGTGGGGTTAAAAAAAAATTATAAATTTTTCCCCCTCTTTTGTGTCCTTATTGATAATTTAGCATGAGTTGACAAAGTCAACATTAATTTGGAAAAAGAGAGAGGTACAAATATCAATTTTAGAAGGTATGAATAGAAGCATTTGCAATAAAAAAGTGAAAGCGAAACTACAAATGCACCATGTTAGAGTTAATGAGGCATAGAAATACACATCTAATACAAAAAATATACACTGGCCTCATTTGTTTCACGGATTCGAAACTTTGCTGAAATTAACTAAATTTTTAACCAAACGCATAATTTATTGTAATAATCACATCCAACGGTTGGTTTTTCCATTTTATTTGAATTGATAGAGGTTGCTCTTTAGAGTGTATGATATATAATATAGGTTTATAAGAGTAACTAAGTTTGACTTGATTGATCGAATTCGAAACGAGAACCAAATTGGGTGAAATTTTTACAACCACCATAAAACATTACAATCTCTCCATCGACCGGTTGGTTTCTCCAAATTCATTTTCCACTTCATGTTTGTTTTAGAATGAACCTCAACAATTTAAATGCAATGTATAAGTTATACAACTTTAGGAGGTAAATTGGTATAGACCAACATATTTATAATTAAATTTGAAATTTTTATCTTATGTCCACGTACATTCATCGATGAAATATTTACAAATGTGATGTAAAAAATAAACACATTTTGCGGTTGTCACGCCATTGGTCAACCAAGAAAACATACAAGTGACTATGGTTGACCAATCCGATCGAGTTCGAAACTATGGTGAAATTGATTAAATTTTTAACCACACGCATAATTTATTGTAATGATCACATCCAACAATTGATTTTCCCATTTTCTTTGAATTTATAGAGGTTGCTCTTTGGAGTGTATGATATATAAATATAGATTTATAAAAAAATTAGTGTCTTTAAATATTTATTATAAATGAAACCCGCAAGGCCAGGCCCGAAAGAGCCCGCAAGGTCATGCCCGGCCCGGCCCGAAAAAGCCCGCAAGGCTTGCTTTATATAGATGAGTTTGGATTCTTTGATTTATAATAAAACTTAACTCGGCTTGACCCGTCATTATTTAAAAATATATCAAGACCCGACCCAGCCTGATCCGTTCTGTTGACGAGGCCTATATCATAGTCCGGAAAAATATTTACTCGTGTAGCATAGTATAAATCAAGTTGTGTTAAAGTGTAGCCCAACCATGGTGCATGACATTCAACCTGTCATAGTGTCATGTTTCAACTCAGCCAAAAGGGTGTGCCCTGACCCGAATCTAATCTCCCCAAGATGAAGCGCCCCCACACACAGCTTCTATTTTTTTTTTCTCTTTATCTGAGTAAAGGTACTTGGATATTTGAACCCTTCCCAGTAATACAGACACAATATGATGAAATATTTCTGGCTTGGTTTTTGTTTGCTTGATTAATTAAGCAAGACTGACAAGGTCAATCAATTAGTAGCGTAACTAGCACTAATAATATTTAGTTTAAAGGCCAAAAGCACATGGGTATGTCCAGCTAAGAAAGGCATCAGAATATGAGGCAAAACAAACTCTTGCTTGGTCAATCGACTCGAAAAAGAAAATCGAAGCAAGAGTTCGGACTCGGAAAGCTGCTGTTATCTATGAAAATTCATTCAAAAATATCGAAGATAAGTAATAGAAAATCAGTAATAAACACGTTTTATCTCTCCTGTAAAAATTAATTAAACATGAATATACACGTCTTGGATCTCAAGAAACAAAGAGCCGATCGATGATCGTAGTTTATGTTCCTATTGAATTATATAAGATTATAGTCCCTTTGATACTTGATTCAAATCATGAAGTCTCGAATATTACATTCATGGTAGGGACTATTATATTAGCCGCCGTAGAAGACCAGTCACCCAAATTTTATAATGAAAGAGACATAAGATATAATATTGATGAATGAAAAGAACAACTAGATTTTGCACGTATGATTATGCTGATAACAGTTGTTTAACGATCTCATTAGCTAAGACGGTCAGGTATTTCTCAACTACATTAGTTTTATCCATTAAGACCTAGCTTGCTGTACCATCTGATATTCTGATGTATCAAAAAAAAATGCTGACGATTTTGAATTTGGCACAAAAGACAACATAATGGATTTAATAGTTTGTCCTAGTAAGACTTTTCTAATTATAACTTGTAAGATAGACTAGATAGTCTATATCAAACACTAATTAATACAGATAAAATTGTTAAGTATATGACTGTGGTTACCAGGATTTAACTTTTTTTTTTTATGTTATCCAAATTATCAATTTCATTCATCTCAAGTTAGAATGGCACGGATACATACATTTGCTTGCCATACCTAAAACAAGTTTAAAACGTGATATGTTAGCACCACCCATTGGACAACCGGTGCTCACTTATTCAAAAGCGAGCTCAATAACTATGAAAATAACACATATAAATTAGGCGAAGTTCAGAAAAAAAAAAAAAAAACTTTAAATTTTCTCCTTGCCTCTAACCGTTGGTTCCTCCAAAATTCTATGTTACTTTCAATGGCAATGTGGCATTGAATTTTGTGATTAATTAAATCAATAAAATTTAGCTCCTTGACCTTGGCTCTTTTTCCTTGAAAGTCGGTTCAATTTTGTGCATCTTAATGAATTATCTCTCTATTATGAGTCTATGATCTCAAAGCTTAGTGAATAAGAAAGATTTTTTTTTTTCTCCTACTCAAGACGAGTTTATGAACAGGAAAAAAAGAAAAGACTTCAATCTAGTCGTTAGTATGTACGTGGTTGTCGTAAATTTCATGAGCCACCCCAAGTCCTCCTAAGAATCCTATTCATGGCAAGAAAATACGATGCAAATTCGAGGATCTTTATCTTTGCTTGGATATATAATCCCCAATGTCACGGGAATGAAGCTTGTCTTCCCCTCAAACTTGCGAATATTTCATACTTGTGCTTATCATCATTCTAGTATCTTGTTTGCCCCACTACACATCATGCCTTCTACGTGAAATATTCCATTTCCATGTGTGACATGAAATTTTGAACTCATGATTCATGAATACAATTTCCCAGTAAATTCCCCCATTCAGCTATTCAAGCCACAGCTAGCTCATCACTTATATAATAAATTAACGATCCCTTAACACACTCTGGCATTTGACTTATTTGGCAAATAGGAATAAGGTTAGGTACATACTAAAGTTTGCATGATATTATTAGCTAAGTAGTATAATTAACTCGCTCACACCTCTCTAAGTTTTAAACATTAATTGAGTCAGAAATTATATCATATAGGAGTACGTAGAACTTTTTTAAATTGTGCAAATAATCCAAGAGTAAATCGTCAAACTTGCTGCGAACCAACTTACTTAACAACCTTGGAAGGAAAGAAATTGCTATTTTGGACCTTAACCTGTCACCCAAAAACAGCTCATTTCTTGAGTCAACTCATCTGATTCTTCACAGCTTTACTTATTCTGTGCTCAGATTGAAAACAAAGAAGCTTTCATTTATGTAATGTACAAAGTCTAAAGCTTATTCCAAATCCCAACGGCTAAAACATCTTAAAACACACGTTAAGGCAACTCAGCTGGAAAGTTATAAACAACTAGCTAGCTAGCACAATAATACTTAGGGCCACCACCCCAAAATTATATCAAAACCACAAACCCTAAACGGCTATATATAAATTCACTTTGCTTTCCTGCAGTCCCACAACATCCCACATTCTCAAACTAAAGCAATAGACTAAAGCCTCTCCTCTCCCTCAATTCCTCCCCTTTCTCAAGATCCAAAACCATGAGGGACGAAGAAGCTCGCCGGAAGAGGACCAGGTGCCTGGCATGCATAGCTTTCGGGGTCATAGCGCAGACGATAATCATCGTCCTCTTTGTGGTGATAGTCATGCGCGTCAAGACCCCGAAAGTCCGTTTAGAATCCGTCGGCGTCACCACTCTCACCACAAGCAACTCCTCCTTCAAAGCCGATCTCAACGCGCTTGTCACAGTCAAGAACAAGAACTTTGGCCACTACAAGTTCGACAGCGCCGAGGCAACTTTCAGCTACAAAGGCACTGATATAGGAGAGGGCACCATATCCAAGGACAAAGCCAAGGCGAAGAAGACCAAGAAGATCAATGTGACGGTGTCGTTGAACTCGAACAAGATCACAGCGAGTGATATTAGCTCCGGGAGTGTGACGTTGACGGCGTACGCTAAGTTGGATGGTAAGGTTCACCTTCTGAACATTATCAAGAAGAAGAAATCTTCCGAGTTGAACTGCACCATACATGTGGATACTAAGGCCAAAGCGGTACATGTTTTGAGTTGCAAGTGATTGATCTCAAACTAATCCTTCATTCTTTTTTCTTTTTCACTTTTCTGGATTTGAAGTTTGGCAGTTGTTATTGAATATGAATTAATTTGAATTTTTTAAGTGTTCATGGGAGGGGTCTGTAATTGTGTATGTTAAAGGCTCTATAGTTTTATTCTACAAGATTGGCAATTGGCACATTTGCTTGCAACGAGATGATCATTATCAAAGTAATTTCTTTGCTTCAAATTAATCTTGGATAGCTTAATTTCCCTGCGATTCTTTTGACAAAAGAATTTGTTAAATTTGAGTTAATTAGTTAACAATATGTGTGAAATCAGATGATCAAAACTAACGTTTAATTAATAGTGCGATGGTTTGGATGAGCATAACATTATAGTGGAATAAGAAAGTCTCTTTGATTGGGGATTGAGATTGATAGTTAAGCTAGTACTTAATTAAACATTAACAGCTGCTAAGACAAAATAAGATTAATATTGAGGAAGGGTTGCATGTGAAATGTAATATCAAGTGGTCCACTTGGTAGTGATGTCTATGAACATTGTCGCACCCTAAAGTAATATTCTTGGCGATAAAGCATAAGCAGGGCACGAAATTTATTATATTTCCAATCATAGCCACATATTCAAATGGCAAATAGAGTAGTACAATATAAGGGAGGGAAGGATAAAGTTTCCTATTCAAATTTCTATTGAAAACGAATAATGAGAGAGAGATCGAAAGTTGTATTGATTAGTGTTTCTGAGTTCCATTACCAAGCTAGATACATCTGAATTAATTTCCTGGGCCGGCCAGCTAGCTCTGGGCTCAACTATATATATATATATATAACTTTGCTCAGTTGCGGATATCCGCACCTAAGAAAAAGGTGCGGATTTTCGGTTTTGACACACTTTCCGATCACATTTTCACATCTTAGCCGTTCAGTTTTTAGATCCTAATGTATAGATCATCTCTACAAAATTTCAGCCAATTTGATGATCGTTAAGGCATCCAAAACTGCAATTTACAAGAACGAACCGAATCTGTAGAACCGGAACCGTGTTAATTGTTGTAAATTGCAGTTTTGAATGCCTTAACGATAATCAATTTGGCTGAAATTTTACAGAGATGATCTATACAATATGACCTAAAAACTGAATGGCTAAGATGTAAAAATATGATCGGAAAGTTGGTCAAAACCGAAAATCCGCACTTAAGCAAAAAGTGCGGACATCCGTACCGGAGAAGCGCTGTGTGTGTGTATATATATATATATATATATATCGTAGAGAAAACACAATTGTGGAGGGGTCACACGCCCCTCTTTAGCTTGTTGCCCTATTAATTGCTTGAAACTATAGTACTCCAGAGTGGAAGCGATCCATTCAAGCATTCTTCATGACCCTACCTGCTATATGCTGCTTTAACAACGTACAACCCACATGAATCTCGTATGGGTAATTAGTTTCTTTTTTTCACACAACTATGATATAACATCAATCAAACTATTGATGAAATCTGTAACTTGTTACCCAATGAGTGTCTTAAGTTGATCCTAAATGTTCAAAAGATGCTCCAAGTGTTCTTAAGCTCGGAATTATTCTAAATCCTAAAGCCTATATCCTAAGAGCTTGCTTTAACCTTAACACGTACTAGAGATCGAAAGGCTCCGTCTTTTCCTTTAATCTTTGAAAAAGTGAGAGTTTCCATTTTAGGCCACACAGATTTAAATTAAGTGATAATGTTTTCACGCTAATCAAAAGGTGTTGCTTAAGTGGAAGTCCATTTGTATTAATGATCTATATATATAAAGCAAAGCCTTCCTGTATTTGCAAGACATTGGTATGTCGATCGGGTTAGCTGGCTTCTATACCTTGCTTGCTCGTCACCTCAAGCATCATCACAAAGTTCTTGCTTCATGAACACAAGTGAAGAGTAGTGATAATAAGCAAAAATGATGTAGTACAGCTACGACCTTGGCCTTTCACCCTTTTACCATCAGCTTGTAGCTAAGAATCATCATTAAATAGTTGAAGTTACCCTTTTATTCTAACCAACTCTAAGAATCTCTCATGATTCTCTAGAAAAGCCACCCAGTATATATTACAAAATAGGAACACAAACCGGCAGAGTACGTACATATTGTATATATAATCTATTGGCATTGGATATTGCTGACACTTGGGTCTACCAAGTCAACGAAGAAGGTGAAGTTCATTTCTTCGTACCTGTTCTTCTTGATCAAGCTCCTCACGAGGAAGACCTTGCCCCTTAACTTAGAGTACGATCTAAGCCCCGCAACCCCTGAAGTTATCTGACCAGGGACCTTCAAGTGGAGGGCTGTGAGGTTCGTCATCACCGTCACGGTCGTGTTCCTAGTTGCACTAGAAGAAGCTGTTGCCGCCGGCACCTTAACATCGCCGACTTGCAGGGTGCCCATATAACTAGTGAATGCAATGGAGCTATTTTCGAAAATTAGGTTTCTTATTGAGAAACACCTCGGCGTTGAACTTCATGCTAATAGCGGGAATAGCGCGCTGTGTCGACAGTATCGACGTGTTCGATCCTGAAGTTGCCAATACGGAACTTTGGGGACTTGACATGCAGGAAAGTGATGACCAAGACAAGTGTTGTTATGACTATTATCAGGAAAGCTGCAAAAACGGCGACGTATGCAACACATTTTATGCGTTTCTTTCCCTCAGCTGCCATATAGGTATATGCATATACCTATATGGCAGTATGCTCTGCTTAATTTCAAGAAATGCTCAAGTTAGTTAAGGCTGTATGTGGTGGCGTGAACTGTGAAGTGAAGATTCAAATGAACTATACGCTCTATATATCACATACGTCATGGTTAATTTGTACATTGCTGTTGGTCGATCATATTCATATTATATGTTATGTAACCATTTAGTTTAATATTTGCCCGATTAGCTACATTTTTTGTAACATAAATTAAATAACGTACATGTTCTTCCTTCATGAAATGATTCTGCGAGAACTGAATTATAGAACAAAAACTAGATAAAAATAAAGAGAAGGGACATGAAAGTCACTCCTCTAACAAAAAGAGAATGATTGACGCAGAGCTGAACAAGAATAAAAAAACATAGGAAAATCAACGAAGTTCTGAAAAGATGTCATCGTTCTATATAGTCAGTGGTTTGACTTTCTTTTGAATTCTAAAATGGTTATTGATGCAAACAAATAAGAGGTTTTTGTTTTAGCGAAACTGGAATTGAGAGAAATTCGCTGTGTATTCTCATTGATAATAGGGGCTTCTTTATATAGAGGATTACAATGCATAGAATCTGAATCATACAAGAAAAGTAATTCTACATTAAATATGATTCTAAATCCTTCTATTATAACCCTATTATCAGTAGGTCAAGTAACCTAGAGTTTGAGCCAGACACATGATCTGGATTTCCTTGAACACTCCCCCTTGTGTCCCCCAAACGTGGTGCTTCTCTCGTTGTCTCATTAAAAAACTTTGCCAAGTAACAAAAACCCAGTGGGACAAAAATAACCTCGGTCGAAGGGGGAAAAAGAGCACAACACACCCTTCACGTTTCGAGACCATACATGTAGACATCTCCCCCTGATATCTGCATCTCCCCCTGATGATTACGATCATGGGGATTCGGATAACTTCCGAAAACGATGCTACCAACATGTTTCTAGAAAGTGGAATTTAGGCAATGACTTAGTGAGCAAGCCTGCCGCACTGTCCTCAGATTGAACCTAGCTCACTTTGATCTTGAGGAGAGTTTGTTGTCGCTGATTATGCTTGGTGTTGTCGCTTTTCATGTAGCCTTGCCTCATTTATTCAAAACAAGCAGCATTATCCTAAATGCTTGTAGGCTCATTTGTGGTAGACTTCAAACCACAACTTTTTGAACATGCGTAATTATAGATCCAATCCATATACATTCACGAACCACTTCGTGAAGAGCAATAATCTCTGCATTGTTCGAAGATATAGTGACTAGGGTCTGTAGACCTCTAAGATATCACGATCTTTACCTATGGTGAACACTTAACCAGTTTGGGAATGACCTTTCTGTGGGTCAGAGAGATACCTAATATCAGCAAAACCTTCCAAAACACATGTTGTTTTGGGGTGGGGATAGGAAACGCAGGCCAGCGTTGGAGGCGTTTCTAGTGTGTGATGGGTCCGAATCCATCATCTCTCTGTAGAGATAGAATAAGCCAATATCGATCGTACATCTCAAGTATCAAAAGATATCTTTTACACCAATCCAATGGCGTCGCGTTGGCGCAGAGCTATATCTTAGCTAACAAGTTCACAACATATGAGATGTCCGGTCTTGTGCATTGAGCTAAGTACAATAATGCGCGTATTGCACTTAAGTGTAGCACTTTTGCCTCTAGCACTTCTTCGCCATCATCCTACGGACGAAGATGATCCTTTTCAGGATCAAGACTACATACGATTATGGGGGTGCTTGAAGGCTTGACCTTGTCAAAATGCCTAAGCATCCATCGACACGATGCTCAAGTTCCAAACCGAGACATAATCGTGCTCTTCCAAAATCTTTCATCTCAAACTCGGATTTCAAGTGTTCAATGGTTTCCCTTAACTCTTTAAGAGCTTCCAATGAAGGTCATGTCCAACATGAACCACGATAGAATCTGAAACTTGTTATGGAAACGCGTAGGAATATCCCTTCCCAATCAAGTAGTCACTTTAGTGAGCATTTCAACTTTATTGTAAACGCGCTCCGTGGTCTAGAGCCACTTGACTTGGGTAGATGAAGTTCACCATGAACCTTAATGTATATTCTGTATCTAGATCCCCGTATAGAAACCTAGTGACCACATTTGTAAGCTGCATGATCAGTTATTTGGAAACTACCAAACTGACAGGGTAGTGGAGTGCAATGACATCTATTATGAGAGAATATGTCTCATCGTAGTCGATTCCAGGGCGTTTTTGTGAAAAGCCTTGCGCCATAAGGCGAGATTACCATCTCTTTTTCTCAACACGCTTTCTAAAGAAGACCCATTAGTCAACAAGTTTTATGATAGGAGGTGTTGGCATCACTGGCTCAAAAACCTTCTTCTTCGTTAGAGAATCCAACTTAACTTGGATCACATCTTTCCATTTAGGCCAAATCTCTCTACGTTGGCATTCATTCATCAACGGAGCGTGGTTCGATATCACCGGACTCAACAAACTCATGCGCAACTACATCATCAATTATGATGGAGTTTCTATCCCACGTCTCATGTATACTAGTGTAATTTTCATAGAGCTCTATATTCTCAGGAATAGGTTCTGACGTTGAGACGTCCCCCAACGATAACCATAATCCAGAAGATACTCATGAGACGGATTTTGAGTCTTGATGATCCAAGGATTGGGTTGTGCCAAAGTATCATTCGAACCCACGGGCCTCTCACGCATCCTAGCTGGGGTCATGGCCTGTAACGCCAGAGTGCCACTCTCTTTGGCGTTGGCACCATGCCTACCTCCGTGTAGGATGGCGTTACGTCCTCTTGTAGGGACATACTTCCTTGCAGGCATATTTGCAGCAGATGTGTGATCTCGTCACTTTTAGTAGGGATCGAGATGAGACATAGTGGGGACAGACCACAACAATTCCTATCGTTCCTATTGAACATCCATGTTCTTATCTCCCCCTAATGACTGGAAGATTGTCTCAGCAGAGTGACAACCCGCAAATCTAGCGGTAAGGAGATCGCCTAGCAAGGGCATGAAGTGGCGGACGATTGTTGGAATCTCAAATCCAACATAGTTGCCCATTCGTCTGTGAGGACCTATCATAAAGCGTTGTGGTGGCGCAGTTGGCATATAACGGCACACTCAAATATGCATAAGTACGATACTTGTAACTAGTCACGAGCTGTAACACAAAGGTAGGTTAAGTGGCGGTGGGTCATAGACGAATTAACATAGCTACATGCGATATTGCATCATCCCAAGAGGATATAAAGAAATTAGTGAGCATTACTAATGTCAGAACTACCATCGTAGTTGTTTCCACGAGACCAATTGGGTGTGTTTATGGGAATATAATGTCCAACATTAGTCCCAATGCAATAACCATCGAAAGGTTTCGATGTAAACTCTCTAGCATCGTCAAGTCCAATTGACGGAATAGGATGATCCGGGGAGTGAGCCCGTTGTCATATGGTATTTGCTAGGAATGTAGCAGAAGCAGCATTTACAAGTGGACAATGGCACAACACTTGACCAGCGTGTTTGCGTGTCAACCAACATCATGAGATATTTAAAAGTCCGCAAGTTGGTTGAATCAGTCCATAAAATCCCCACGGATTCGATGTAAGAACATAATGAGTATTTTCATATCCTTTGCATAGAACGGTCTTATTCCTAATTTCCCGAAGGAACATGCTTTGAAAAATGAGTGAGAGACCTAGAAGCAAAATGTGTGACTACATCTCCCATCATGGCGTTGGAGCCATGAGAATTAGTATGTATGGCGTCATGGCCATTGGAAGGAACAACCATGGTGTCATGCTCATGGTTGGCACCATTTATGGTGTTGTCACATGGGACTTGGGCGGCCATATGGCGCCCCAAGACGGCTGCAGCGCCAAATACTGCAATTGTTACGATCTTGCTAAGTCCAGGAATCAATTTTCGATTCTTGCTTCTTCTCACTCTGAAGAATGGATGTCTGTGTAAAGTCTTTAGTAGACGGATCATCATATTATGACCAGGATGACCTATCCTGTTGTGACAAAGCCAATATGTGTCTAAATCCAAGAGATCTTCTCTCATAACTTTATTAGATTTAATAACTTGAATAGTGACATAGAGTCCACTAGAAAGACACATAAACTTCTCTAAGATGAGCATTTGTTAGCAATCATTAGAGGTATTGCAAAGGAACTCATTTTCGTTCTCTACATGCGTTTTTGCATGGTATCTGTTGGCTATTCATAGGTGCGATTTGCCCTAGGAGCGTAGAGAGTGACAGTAATCAAGGTGACATTTGGCAAAGTGAACTTGGGTTATTCCATGTCCTTGAGTTAATACTAATGGCCCAGCCATCATAGTCACAATGTAATATACTCAGAATCAAAATGGAGTCATAATGAAAAGAACTCGAAATTGTATTCATAAACCAACGGAGTTACATCATTGTCTATTTGACCAAGGAAAATCTAATCCAAAATGCTAGCTAATGCAAAACAATGGTAGCCATCTACCTTCTTTCGGTAATTTCAATGCAAATGTGACTAGGTGAGTAGAGAGATGTCGGTGGAGCAAGGCTCACTTAAGTACCACTTATCTCAAAACCTTCCTAGACATCACAGTTACTTTGGGTGAGCCTACTTTGAAGAAAGACGAAACCATAGGCATTTACTACAAAAATAATATGGCGATTGCCTATTACATCTCTTGGAAAAATAAAGACTTAAACAGAATTGGCGATCTATTGATCCCAGCCAGATTTGTAGTCTTTAACCCTTCACTCTAGATCATCATCTTGATCTTCTTGTTCCACATTGTGAGCTTCTCTTGCTTCACAATATGCTTTGTAGGCGGTGACAATTTCTTCAGGAGCTCTATAAATGTGTGTCCAATGACCGGATACTCCACATCGAGAACATACATCTCTGTGCTCAGACTCCATTGATTGAGGAGCTTTGAAAGCGTCATTAGGATGGCTCTTAGTGTTGGTGGAGCCACCAACATGGCCAGAGGCGTTGCCTCCCCCTCTCTCCAAGTTGACCTTTTCGGTTCCGTGTTCGTCTATTTTAGCGGTTACCTTCCTCATTAGAGCGATAATATAGACCAGAAAGTCCAGGATTGTCCTTAAATTTAGGGTTTCGCTCATGGCGCCCTGTCTTAGGGGCGCGACTATAATTGGATTCCGGAAAATACTCTGTTTCCACGGATCTCGAATTATAGTTCTTCACAAGGATGTTGTCATGCTTTTCAGCGACATTCATAGCTCCAATGAGCTCATGAGACCTTGTGATCATTCCTACAATAATATCGATTTGATAGTTCTTAGTAACCATCAATGCAGAGACGGGGAAGGTAGAAAGAGTCTTCTCAATCAACATCGCATCTGTGATCTCTTTATCATAGAATTTCATTAAGGATTTAATGCGAAGTGCTTCCGAGTTGTAGTCAAGAACTGACTTGAAATCACAGAAGCGGAGGCTATACCATCTCACTTCTAGGTCAGGAAGCAGGGAGTCACGGACGTTGCCAAATCTTTCTTTGAGTGAGACCCACAGCCTTATGGGGTCTTCTTCATTCATATACTCGTACTGGAGCAAATCATCCATATGACGAGTCATTAGGATGATGGCTTTCGCGTTATTTACCTCTAAGGCTACTCTATTTGCTTCCAAAGCTTGAGCTTGCTCAATAATTAGCACGTCCTGGCTAGGCTCGAGAATCGTCTCCAGGATTCCATCGGCCTTGAGATGCTGGCGGACATCACGAACCCACCTATGATATCTAGAGCCAGTTGTTCCCAACGAAGCAAAGTCCAAGTTGTTCAGGTTACTCATCCTGAAAGAGAACAATAAATTAGGGTTAGTTTCGGAGCGTAAAAGGCTACCACGAAAACAATAAGAATTTATGAGCATAGTTGCTTCTAAGAAATTAGGGATTTCTGAGCGTAGTCGCTTCCAAGAATATCCGATTCCAAGAGAGGTTTTGGATTAGATCGAAACAATGATGTATGTGGTCGATCGTTTTTCTTCTCAACAAACTCTAAGTTTGGAGGACTCTACAAGCTCCAAGCTTGTAGTGAACACGAACCCCCACAGTTTGGCTTTTGGTCTCCTCGATGAAAAGAAAAGGGGGTAGAAGAAGGGATGTTGGAAGTCCCCGAGAAAAGAAGAAGAAATTGAAAAACTTCAAAAACGGGAAATTTTAGAAAAGTTTACCTCGAAAAGATGCCAGAAATCTTGGTTGGAAAAGTTGTTGGCTTGGCAGTGTAGGGATACTGCAGGGTCGCTGCAAGGATGCCGCGCGGCAGCGAGGACGTTGCAGAGATGCCGCTGCGGGGATGCGACTGCTACGGGGATGTCGCGAGGCCACGAGGATGCTGCAAGGGCTGTGGAGATTTAGGGTTTTAGTTTTTAGGGGTAGGGTTAGAGCTCATGCTGATAACGTGTTTTAGAAAAACTGGAATTGAGAGAAATTCGTTGTGTATTCTCATTGATAATAGGGGCTTCTTTATATAGAGGATTACAATGCATAGAATCTGAATCATACAAGGAAAGTAATTCTACATTAAATATAATTCTAAATCCTTCTATTATAACCCTATTAACACTAGATCAAGTAACCTAGAGTTTGGGTTAGACACATAATCTGGATTTCCTTGAACAGTTTTTATTTTTTCTATGACGTCGAACATCTTTAGCAATGCTAGCTATTTTTTAGTTAGATTTTAGTCAAAGTAGTTAAAAAGTCATTTTAGCTAGTCACTTTAGAAATATGTTTGCATCAGTGATTTCTATTTTAGCTAGTTTTGAATTTATATTTATTTTTTTAATGAAGATTAAATAGTTTAGATGTTTTATAAATTACATAAAATAGTTTAAAAGGATTGTTTTAAATTATAGAGAGTCTCATCCCGCCCTCTATATTTAGGAGCGAGATATCTAAAGTTATAATGGAGAGCCACTTATGGCATCTCCAATAGACTCGCTATTTCAACAAAAAGTTAAAAATTTGGCTAATTTGAGATAGTTTAGCACTCCAACAGAATAGCTATATGAAAGTCGAATTTGGCTTTTGCTAAAATCTCTAGCTAAATTTAGCTAGGGAGGAGAGAGAAAATAATAAAAAGCTAAACACTCCATGTTCAATTTTTTCAATTTAGGTAACACTGCTGGAGGAAAAATTAGAAATTTACTACCTAAATTTAACTTTTAGATAATTTAGCTAAAAAAATAGTTTTTACCGTTGGAGATGCTCTTAGGAGTCTGGTGCAGGTGTTAAAATATATAAAAATCTAAAAATATGCTCCAAAATAACTAAGGAGTCAAAATAGAGAGTCTGTTAAAGATGCTCTTAGTGCAATATATTGTGCAAAAGATATTACCATTGACTCTGGATGCTTTTTATTGTCTAATCGTGTCTTCTATCATATTCGAACCCAATTTTTTATTTCACAAATCACACAAATAAATGAACACAAAGATGTCTCAATATCTATCTAATGCATATGTGTGCGTGTGTGTCAAGTACTAGCATGCAAATGATATTCTAATTGCATTTGATATCATGGACTTGTTTACTTGTCAAATTAATGATCATGGTGCATTTCATCTCAGCTGACTTCTTCTTCTTGATCATGTTCATCAAGTACACCTTCCCGTTTATCTTCGAGTACGTGCTAAGCGTCACAGACCCTGAACTTATATCACTGGCCAAGTTCGAACTAACGGTAGTCACGATCCCGGACACGATCGTCTTCCTGGTCGCTTTAGTCCTAGCCGTTTCCTAAGGAACAACAACATCCCCAACCTTATAAATAAAGCTAATGTGTTGAACTCAAAACAAAGACTCAAGAACAAGGAAACTGGAGATTGTGATCCTGCATTCATTATTTGCAACTGACGGCTTAAGTAGCCTTACACAGAAACTGAGAAAAACAAAAACAACCCACGACATGCACGTCTCCTAAATCGTGGCACATGATTAGAAGAAACATTCAAACTCTAACTACTTGTCCCTACAAACTAGGGATTATTAACAACACAATATAAACGTTAAAAGCAAACCAACTCTAAGACAAACTCTAAGACCAACACATCCTCCCCGAAACCAAATGCCATAAGCAATTAGTTTAACGCGGGCACTTCACAGACACCAAGCAACTCCCTCAACTTCACGAACCCATCCAGCTTGAGTGCTGTAGACATAATGTCAGCCACCTGATCTTTGGAGCCACAATGAACTAACTTCACCTTCCCATTTCTAGTCAAGTCTCGAAGGCAATGAAACCTAACATCAATGTGTTTGCTTCAGCCATGAAGTACTGGATTTTGGACAACTTTATGGTGGAACTGTTGTCACACTTGATGATACCACTGCCCTGTGAATGCCCCAACTTCTCCAAGACCCTTTGCATCCAAATGCCTTGTGTTGCACAAGAAGCAGCTGCAACATACTCCGCCTCGGTGGTTGACAAGGTGACAATAGGCTGTTTCTTTGACATCCAAGACACTGCACCTCCACTTAACAGAAAAACATACCCCGACGTGCTCTTCCTATCATTCATATCTCCAGCATAGTCACTGTCGGTGTAGGCTTGCACCATTCCATCTCCTCTCCTCTTGTAAAAGATTCCCAGCTCCACAGTTCCTGCCACATATCTTAGCACCCTCTTAACAACCTGAAAATGAAGCTCTGTGGGATTTGCCATGAATCTACTGGCCAGACACACAACAAACATCAAGTTTGGTCTCGTTACGGTTAAATACATTAAGCTCCCCACCATCTGTTTATACGCAGTAGCATCCATTTTAACCTCACCTTCATTCTTTCCAATCTTCACACCAGGGACTATCGGATTGTGCACTGAATTGCATCCCTCCATTCCAAACCTTTCAAGCAGCTCCTTTGCAAACTTCTTTTGGCTAATGTAGATGCCTTCGGTGCATTGCAAAACTTCCACACCAAGGAAATACCTCATCTTGCCGAGGTCACTCATATCTTGCATCATAGACTCTTTAAACTTAACAAACATATCCTCACAATTGCCAGTAAAGATTAAATCGTCGACATATAAACTTACAATCAATAACGTACCTCCTGCACCAGCTTTGATGAATAGAGTATGCTCAAAGTTACATTTTTTCGAATCCTTCCTTCACAAAATAGTTTTCGATTCTGTTGTACCATGCTCTAGGGGCTTGTTTGAGCCCACAGAGTGCTTTCTTGAGCTTGTAGACCTTTCCTTCTTCCCCCACTGCCTCAAACCCTTGTGGTTGCTCGACATATACTGCCTCCGTAAGCTCTCCTTACAAGAAAGCACTTTTTACGTCCAACTGATAAATACTCCAGTTTTTCTGTGCAGCTAGTGCAATGATCATTCTTATAGTGTCCCATCTAGCCACCGGTGCATAAAATTCTGTGTAATCGATGCCAAACTATTAAGCGTACCCTTTTGCTACCAAGCAAGCTTTACATTTATCTACTTCACCTTCTCATTGAATTTTGTTTTAAACACCCACTTTACTCCAATTGTCTTCACTCGTGAAGGCCGCTCAACTTACTCTCAGTTTTAGGGCTTCAATATCTTTCTTCATTGCTAATCTCCATTTAGATTGAGTAACAGCTTCCTCAAAGTACATCAGATCATCATTATCAGAGAACACAACTAGGTTGTGTAGTTCTGCCTCTTCGTCACTCAAACCCAAGCCCTCACCACTCACATAATCACGCATCCAGTCTGGGGCTCTTCTTACTCTCTCTTCCTGCATATCTTGTGAACTTGCTTGAGATTTATTGCTCGGGGAAGAACCACCAGTAGCTTCATCTTCTTGAGCAGTCGACATGTCATTTTCTTCTTCACTATCGCTGCCATGGGGAAATTCTAGTGTAATGGTGGGTATCTCATACCCACATTTACAAAAGTGAGAACAAATTTTGTTGTCAAAGTTGTAATTTGAGTCTTACTTTGTGTAATCTTAGTTCTAATAATGGTTATTACACCTCTTACGATATTTTACAACTTTTTGAACAAATTTGTTGTCAATGTTGTAATTTTAGTTATAATAATGGTAATTACACATCTTACGACATTTTTACAAGCTTTTGAACAAATTGGTTGTCAATGTTGTAATTTTTGTTTAACTATATGTATATAGTGTAAATGAATATGGTAACTTTTTTTCTCAATGTTGTAATTTTGGTTCAAATACTTGTAAATTTTTGTTCAAATAGTTGTAAATGAGGGTATCTCATACCCACCAGTACACTAGCTTGTCTCCGCTGCCATGATCTCCCAAACTCTCATCACTGTCTCCCTAATCTAGTATATCAAGCTTTATCTCTTCATCACTCATTCCCCAATCCTAGCTTTCACTTTCTTCGAACACAACATCTCTACTCACAATAATCTTTTTCGTAGTAGGATTGTACAGCCTATAACCCTTAGTTTTTTCGCTCACTCCAAGTAAGACACATTTGCTGCTCTTGTCATCTAGTTTTGTCCTCTTGGCATCAGGAATATGAACGTAAGCGATGCAGCCAAATACTCTGAAGTACTCGACATTTGGTTTGACTCCGCTCCACACTTCTTCAGGAGTACAGTCTTGTATTGCTACCGTGGGACTTCGGTTGAGAACATGAGTAACCCAGTTTACGACATCTGGCCAAAAGTTCTTAGGAATTTTCTTCTCAGATAGAATGCTTTGTACCAAATTCATAATTGTCCGGTTCCTTCTGTCTGCCACCCTGTTCTGTTGAGGGGTGTAAGCTGCAGTGAGCTGACGTTTGATGCCATTAGATTGACAAAACTTGTTGAATTCATTGGACGTAAATTCTCCACCTCTGTCAGTCCTTAGGCAACAAATGGGAGAGCCAACTTCTTTCTCAACTAAACTTTGTATCTTTTGAACATGGTGAAAGCTTGGGACTTCTTGGTTAGAAAATAAACCCACATTCTCCTACTGAAATCATCAACAAAGCTCAAAACAGACCTCCTGTTATTGTTTGAAATAGGAGTTATAGGTCCGCAAATATCTGAGTGTACCAACTGTAATCTTCGTGAGGCTCTCCACTGGTAGGTTTTAGGAATAGAATCTCAACTTTGCTTTCCCACCAAGCAATCATGACAAACCCTAGCAGAAACTTTGATTTGAGGCAACCTTTTTACCACTTCCTATAGTGCAACGTTTTGAGTCCCTTGTAATTCAAGTGACCATAACGGCAGCGCCATAGGTATGCAAGGTCATCTGAGGAAGCTTGCATACATGTAGAGAAGTTTGTGAGCACAACATTAGCGAGAAGTACAAACATACGATTACCGATCACTGGAATTTGCATAATGAGTCCCCTCTTCGGATGATAAATCTTGCAAATTCCATGTTGTATCAAAATGGCTAAACCTTTCTCTTGCGACTGGCCTATACTGAGCAAGTTATTTCTTAACTCAGGAACAAAATAAACATCGCTGATTACCTGAGTTAAGCCATCCACTTCCAACCTGATGCTTCCCTTTCCCATTACTGGCATCCTTGCATTGTTGCCGAGTTTCATAGAGTGCCTGAACTCTTCATCAAGATTAGCGAACCACTTTTTGTTGTCGCACATATGATTGCTACATCCACTGTCTAGAAACCACACATCTTCACGTTTAGAGTTGTTCATCTCCACATGAGCCATTAATAAGAGTTCATCTTCCTCCTCAAGTTCTGCATAGTTCACTCGCTTCTCTCAACTAGGGTATTCATATTGAAAATGCCCTAGCTTGTGGCATTTGAAGCACTCAATCATTGCTTTATTAACACCCTGCCTCCCACGGCCTCGTCCTCTGCCTCTGTAGGCTCCACGTCCTCTTCCTCTACTATCAGCTCTATCCTCATGAGCAACCTGCAGTGCTTGCTCTTCGCCACCACTTTTCTAAAACTTCTGCTCATGAACAAGCAGAGAGCTCTGTAATTCGTCCACAGAAAGTCGGTCGTATCTTTCGACTCTTCAATGGAACACACAATGTAATTGAACTTTTCTGTGAGTGTCCGCAATATCTTCTCCACTATTTTCACATCCGGCATATCTTCTCCAATATTTCGCATATCATTTGCCACCATCATCAATCTAGAGAAATAATCAGTCACCACCTCACCAAGCTTCATCTCCAAGACTTCAAATTCTCTGCGAAGTGTTTGGAGTTGAGCTCGTTGAACCCTGATGTTCCCGTGGTATTCTCTCTTCATGGAATCCCACAGTTGCTTGGAGGTGTCTTTTTGGATAATAGTCTTCAGAATTGTCTTGTCAATCGACTGAAAGAGATAATTTTTCACCTTTAAATCTTTCAGTTTCAGTTCCTCCAAGGTTTTCTTCTGTTTTCCTGTCACCACTTCTCCAGCAGTCGGGTCGGTGTAACCAGTTTCGATGAGGCTCCAGTACTCCTTTGACCTCAGAAGATTCTCCATAAGCATACTCCAGTGATCATAATCTCAGGATACAGGGTTGAGCAAAATTGCTTGCTTCTGCTGCCATCTTCACACTCTCTCAAGCACTCTTTTACTTGTAGTGTTTTATCCACACACACTCACACTTGCTCACAATCAGGCCCCTTTCGGAGCTCTGATACCAGTTTTGTTGAACTCAAAACAAAAACTCAAGAACAAGGAAACTAGAGATTGTGATCCTGCATTCATTATTTGCAACTGACGGCTTAAGTAGACTTACACAGAAACTGAGAAAAACAAAAACAACCCACAACATGCACGTCTCCTAAATCGTGGCACATGATTAGAAGAAACATTCAAACTCTAACTACTTGTCCCTACAAACTAGGGATTATTAACAACACAAAATATAAACGTTAAAAGCAAACCAACTCTAAGACAAACTCTAAGACCAACATAATGGAGGGCTGATCACACTTGTATCGCCCGAAATTAGGGTTCTTGATAGAAACTTCAGCAATGAACCTCATAGTTAGCGAGGGATTGGCCGTGGTGTTGAGGTCCTCAACCGTGATGGCTTGGATATGGAACTTGGGGCTCTTGACACGCATGACAGTGAGTGCGAAAACAGTTATGATTATGATCTAAAACACAGCGAAAACCGCGATGTAGATTAGACATTTGATGCGCTTCTTTCTGCGTAGCTCATCATCGGAGTGATGAGCTCTCGAAGATTCTGCATCCGCTTCTGGCCATGGCTTGACCATTAGCGTATGGTGCGAAAGGGTAAGCCTCTTGATTCCTCTCTGCCATTTTTGCGTTGGCTTACAATCTTCAAAATTTTGAAATGATTGAGTGAGATTAGGGATATGAAGTGGAGATTCAGATGAGATATAGCCTATATATATATATATATATATATATATATATATATATATATATATATATATATATACAGTCCGGCTACACTAAGGAGGTCCTTAGTTTTTCTTAGATACGGATTTGGTGTTGTCACCCACTTTTCGATCACATTTTCACATCTTAACCGTTCAGTTTTTAGGTCCTAATGTATAGATCACCTCTGCAAATTTTCAGCCAATTTGGTGATCGTTAAGGCATCCAAAACTACAATTTACCATTATAAATACAAACGGTTCCGGTTCGACAGATTCGGTCCGTTCGTATAAATTGCAGTTTTGGATGCCTTAACGATCACCAAATTGGCTGAAATTTTGCAGGGGGATCTATACATTAGATCTAAAAACTGAACGGTTAAGATGTGAAAATGTGATCGGAAAGTGGGTAAAAACACCAAATCCGTACCTAAACCTTAGGTAAGGACATATTTACTTGAGAAAAATCATATATATATATATATAATGCACAGACTTTAGCCGGCAACATATATTAATGTTTCATAAGGTGGTCAAAACTCAAAAGTTAGACCTTCCATATTTAAAGATGTGTTAATTAAAGCTGCTTAAGCACTCCATATCAGACAATTTCAAACGCAGTAGAGGGAATTGGTTTTACAAATTGAAGCTTGGATCTCTAATAGAATGGGTAATCTCTTAGTGAGAAACGCAGGACTAGGTTTTGATGACATTATTTAACTGGACACAGAAGCAAAGCCATGATTTGGAATTTTAAGTCCAAATAGAATATGTCGCTGGACTTGTTCATTTGTTTCTTTTTCTATTGTTCCCATCTGTACTTAAGGATATACACTTCTTCCGGCTTCCCCTGTTTAATTGAATGTCTTCAGTAGGAGAAGACATGTTCATCAATTGTTTCTTTTTCTCATCACGCAGTTGGTGAATCTATTTTTATTTTGGCAAGTTTGAAAATACTAATTCTTAAGAAAATTCATTCCACTTCTTAAAAAAGAAAAAAGAAAAAAAAAGTGTTATTGCGTTGTAAATTTTAGGAACTTTCATGAATTCTATACACAGAGAACTATCTCAGTTTGAACAACTACAATACTACATCCAGTTTTGCAATGAAGGATCAAGAATTTTGAGAATAATTGCTAAAAAGTAAGAACAACTATGCTTGTGAAAATTCGTCGTAACCAGCCTTGAATAGCGGCGGCGGCGGCGATGCAAACTCCCTGCCTCTCGGCAGAGAGGTTTCTCATCTACGTGACGGCGCTGAATCTTGGATTTGGAAGGGCGGTGACGCCTCTCTTTCTCCTTCTCTCCTTGGTGGCGATGGTGATTGGCTTCGACGTCCCTTGAATTTATGCCTGGATCGGTCTTGTCTTCTTGATCGGTCGGAGCTTCTGATGGTGGTCGTCTTGGCTGCGATGGTGCAAGTTTCTTCGTCCTCAATCTTGTTGCTTGGGTTAGGTGATGTGGGATGGGGAATCGGTGATGGCTGTGTTGATGTCATCGGTAGTGAAAGGGTTTCCTCTTCGGCGGCAAAGACTGTAGCCAGGTACGATGGTGAAGAAGCCCTCTATCCCATGCCGGAATTGCATTTTCTCCTGTTGGGCCGAAGTCTCGGTGGCGGTGACAAAGACTTTTGCTGTGGTGATGGGAAAGGTTGAGGCGGAAGTGGTGACGGTGCATGGTTCTGCTGAGGGGGGCGGTTGCTTGGCAGCTACGGATGCTAGGGTTTGCTTTTGGGTTCCAAAATTTTTGGGCCTGGAGTGGACTTTGGATTATAGCTGGGGTCTTTGGGCTCAATTTTGGCTGGTGGGCTCCCTGTTGGCTGCTTGGGACTTTTGTTGGGATTGGGGCTCCACCTTGAGTCGTTCTGATGAATGAAGACAGAGTGGATGGTGACACGTTATCCTCTAC
The DNA here is from genome assembly GCA_025331145.1 of Rosa persica. Taxonomy (NCBI): domain Eukaryota; kingdom Viridiplantae; phylum Streptophyta; class Magnoliopsida; order Rosales; family Rosaceae; genus Rosa; species Rosa persica. The sequence continues at coordinate 42,919,236 of WFKR01000001.1, forward strand.
TCCAACTATTAATTGATTTTGATCTTGGACGTAAAGAGCAGTAGCTCTGAGAATTTTTTTTATTCTGCTTCGGAGTTCCTAGGTCTTTGTTTGAAATAATGGTGCTTGAACTTTCTAAAAGGTGGATGTATTAGGGTTATATTGGGTTCTTGTTTTTATTTTAGAATAGGATTGTCAGGATATTCTGAGAAACGATTCTTTCTATCAACCCTATAGGGGTGTTTCATTTTTATACTGCTTGCTGAATCTATATAATGGGATGACTTCATTTGATAAAAAAAAAAAAACTATATTGTGAATTATCATCTAATTATCTATTCAGTGAACTAGAGGTGGCAAACGGACCATTAAGCACAAGCACGGCACGGGCCCGACAAGCTTAAAAGTGGCTCGACACGGCCCAAGCCCATTAATGGCCCGGCACAACCCGAGTACGTTAGAATAACGGGTCGGGTTGGGCCTAGGAATATTGGCCCATTGGCCCAGCCCAGCCTGAGCACGATATATTGTGGGCCGGTCCGTTACAAACACAAAATTTCACTTTGTTTTTAAAAATATTAAAAAACTACAATGATGAGATTTAAATATTAGATATCTTTATTTAAAATCTATGACAATTCCACCAATGCTATTTCATTTATGTTGTCAAAATAGTGAATAAAACATTATATCCTTATTTTGACATAAGTATTTTTTCTAAATATTAAATATATGTTTATTAATAAAGACTAATCTCATAATAATACAACCATAGAATGAAGGAAAGAATAATATGATACTAAATCTTCATTATATTAAGAAAGATTAATTTCACAATAATATACTACAAAAAATATATTTTGAGTTATTTTTTTCTTTCTTATAGTGGCATTTAAAAAATTATTAGAAAACAAATTTTAAAAAGCTAGGATTAAGAAAAACGTTGTAGAACTTAATTTAAATAGTTAAATAAAATTATTTTTTATTTGTTTAAATTAAGATTTTAAAATCGTGTTTTATATTGGGTAGACACGAGCACAGCCCGTTTATTGACCCGACACAAGCATGGCCCGACATGATATGGGCTCGGGCCAGGGCCAGACCTGACTTAATGTTTAAGTAAATGGACTGGTACGAAAATAAATGTGCCGGCCGAAGCACGACACGATGCACTACTAGACCCACTTAAAATGGGCCGGCCCGTTTGCCACCTCTACAGTGAACTATTATTATCTAAATTAGAAATAGAATGAAAGTACCATTTCTAATTTTTCTCTAGAAAAAGTGAGTTCAAACATGCGACCTTGACCGAGATTTAATTAGAAAAAATTCTCCTAGCTAGACCAGAGCAGACCAGGCCAAAGTAGTTATCAAAAATGAAAGAAATAATAATAATAATAATAATAATGTTGAACTAGCTAACAAATTTGAAAGAAGTATAACCCAGATGCGACCCAACCTAGATTTTCTTGACGTGGCCAACACCAAATTTCCAAATTGAAGGTTGTTAAGGGTTATCATATGACTTGTACGTCCGTACAAATGGAGAATATGTTGTTCAATAAGGCAACGTACAGAACGTACATGAGCCACGTAGCTGCTTATCTTTTAAAACCCTCGATCTATCAAGTTTTTCCATCTACTTAAATGACCCATTCGTCAAATTTAGCTGCTTACCTTAGCTAATTGCATGCGATGCTTCCTTGAAGCAAACTTAAATTGTCAAATCGATAGACATTATCTATTTGGTATCAATACTAATTTACAGAAGGTTCCATTGTATCATTATAACCAAATATATGAGTTAGCTTAAAAGTCACCATGTCACCATCTTCATAGGCCACACAAGTCAATGTTCAACTCACAGCCACCTTCCCGCGTTTGGAATAAGTACCCAGCAGAGAAAAACTAGCTTAGGCTTGTTGAAATTGAAATACTTTTCAAAATAAGTGCATTGATCCCTATCTATATGTACTTGCTTGCTCCACCACCATTCCATTGATCACTCACAACACTTGAAAAGCCAAAAATTCAAAACACACTTCATTTGTTAAAGAAGCTAAAATGGCAGAGAATAAGGAAGCAACATCTCCCTATCCGTTGATGCCCTCCGCCCCGAGCTACATGCGGAGCGATCAGGAAGCCGCAGCATCCGCCCCGCTGAGCGCGGAGGAGCTTCGTCACAAGAAGCGCATGAGGTGCCTTCTCTACGTAGCTATCTTCGCCGTGTTCCAAGTCGTAGTGATAACAGTGTTTGCACTCACCGTGATGAAAATCAAGAGCCCCAAATTCCGGATCCGGACGGCGTCGATCACTGACTTTGAAGTCGGCAACGCCACGAGTCCGTCGTTTGATTTGGAAATGGACGTTCATTTTGGGGTGAAGAACACCAACTTTGGTCACTTCGAGTATGAAGATGGCATCGTTGTGTTTCGGTACAGAGATGTGAGAATTGGACAGACCAATGTGGAGGAGGCACGTGTCAGGGCAAGATCGACCAGGAAGGTGGACGTCTCATCGGTGGACTTGACTTCGAAAGGTTTGCCGGCAAACTCACAGTTGGGGAGTGATATTAGTACGGGGATTATTCCGATTACGACGTCCTCAAAGTTAGATGGGAAGATTCATCTGATGAAGGTGATCAAGAAGAAGAAGTCTGCTCAGATGAATTGCACCATGGAAGTTGTTCTTGCCACAAAGTCTGTTCAAAATGTCGTATGCAAGTGAAGTGATTCATCATTTTTTATATTTTTCTTTTTTGAATATTTGATTTTTAGATTTTTGGATTTTTTTATTTCTTTTGTGAGCTATATTTTACATAGGGAACATCTTGTTACAATTTACAGATGCTGTGTATGAGTGTTATATGTATATGACAGTTCCATTTTCCTCATTTCTTTGGAATATAAATAACAGTTTCATTTTCCTCATTTCTTTGGAATATAAATAACAGTTTCATTTTCCTCATTTCTTTGGAATATAAATAACAGTTTCATTTTCCTAATAATTTGGTCTTTGGGCCGGGCTTAGATATTTAATGGGCTAAGACTAAAAGATTTAATGTATTGTAGTCTTTGATAGATAGAGGCCCAAAAGTGATCACCATCAAGGTCCGGCGCTCTCTAATTTGGGCCTATAGTGAAGAAGACCCGTTACAATGCTAGGTGCTCTCCTAGAGTCATGGTCAGTTGGTCACTGTTACATCAAAACAAAACCAAAAGTCTAGGTGACCAAATAATTTTTGATCAATTACGATTGATTCTAAATTTAACGAAGAGATAAGTGTTAGACAACTCATGAACATTTAATTTTTATACTTTTTAGTTGTTATTCCCCACTAATATAATTGAACATTGACTACGGGGTTTTAGTCATAAAATGGATTACAAAATACAATCATTGCTTGTGTTAATTGTGACACTAAGGGTCGAAGTTAACTTATTCATTAAACATCCGCAAAACTTGGACGATGATTGGAACAGATCCAATGAACTGAACAAAGAGATTCAAATTCCAATTGTAATGTTTACTCTGAATGTTGTTTTCCCCATACAGAAAACTCAAAACTCACATTGGAAAATGACCTCACATGTAATGTACCAAAGACATGAATCATGATGCAATTGACATTACTTAGATCCTTATAGTTATTTTAATCACCAGCAGACACAGTATATAGCTTTCAGGAGAGGAAGGAAACAGAGCAAATCTATGGGTCCTTGGTTGAAAATAAGGTGTCGGGTGTTTGTTTGTTTAGTGTTTCCTGGTGGTGCATTGCATTCGTCTTAATTCAAATTCGTTACAATGATAAAGCTTTAGACCTTGTCTTCTTATTGTTTGATGAACTGGTGCAATGAACAGAAATCTTGGCTCAACTACTGTTCTCAATGTTGATTTGGGACTTGGGAGTAAGTATTGTACATCTTCAAAGAGCAGTTCATGAGTCATTCGAATGGCTTCATCCTAGTATCTTGGTTCGAAGAAAATGAACACCCTTCAGCTATCTGAAGAGTCAATGGCACGAGAATTGGAGGTTGGGTGTTCGTAGAGCATTTGTGTTGTGTTTGAGTCGGGGTGGTTTTTGAGTTTTTATTGACTGGTTATGGACCATGATTTAACCTGCTTACGTAATCACAACAATACTATACATTCATCGTAAATGTAGCCTAAAGTTAGATACATGTTTTTCGTCACTGCTCAAACATTTCTCCTTACTTAACTCAAAAAATGTACTTATTAAATTCTAACTTAATACACCAAAGATATTTATCGTAATATCGTCTGTAAGATTCGAACTTGAAATTTTATTTATTGCGAATAATTAAAACATCCCTTCAATCTATGCAAAAATTATATAACGATAAAAGTCAAGAATTTGTTAGGAATTATGTTTTGTAGTCTAAGACTATTAAATAATAATGTACACTGCACAACTAAGTAAACTAAAAACTTGAGTCACATTCTATGTTTGCTATCTTTTATCTTAATTTTCGTATGTTAATCACATCTTCATCAAATATGCGTAGAAGTTGGTTGACCTAGGTAATAGCTTCTCTAGCCTCTCGCCCTCTCCTCATATCCGGCTCTAAATCCTAAACCCTAAATTCTTCTCCATAGTTTCTTCCCGCATGTGCATGCATGTTAGTGAGTTTGGTACAAGAAAAATTTCAGTGGAAGGTCAGTTGAAACAACTCACCACAAACATTTTTGGTCTGAAACTGATGAGGTGAAAAAAGTAGGGGCTGCCGCTTACCGAACTGCTAAGAGACTTGAAAGCATTCTAAGTTCACAGGCTTCATAGTCCAGGCCAAACTTCACTTCTATTTCAAGCAATCACATTAGCCTTGTGTAGTTGTGTATATATTTATCCAAACAGTTCCTTGCATTGCGATGGTGTTCATTGCAAAGTTGAAAACTAAACCCCATTTCCAAATGTCTGAAATGTGATATTCATTTGTCTTTTTCCATATCTGTGATGTGGTTCACCGTGAAGCTTGCATTGGTGTCTGAAATCAGTGACAGGGGTCACAGTTGCTTGGCACTTCTTGTCGTCATAATGTAATCATGTATTGGAAACGCAGTGCGCTGCTGCAGTGCATGCCTTATGAATCCACTGTTGTTATATTCTGTGACGAAATAATCTTTCGATAATTCGATTAAAGTCGCAACTCGAATCAATTAGTGTCGTAATAGAAACTAACCATGTAACCATGTTTTAGTCCCAAGGTACGATGTCATTAAATCGTTCAAAACAGTTTACTTTCCTTGATTCCTTCGATCATCTTATGTTAGTAGCGGAGAAATGTCAAGCAAATCTGACATTGTTTAGCCGCATGATTATGATAGTAGTTAACCATTTAATGTTTTATTGTAAATATTATGTTCATCATTTGTTTGTAACTTGTTAGTTTTTGGAAAGGTTACCTTCATATTATTGGAAAAGTTAAAGAAGCATGTAATAAAAAAAAGTTATTCCCGAGTAAGATTCGAGACTTTTACCGATCAGGTAGACTCTGCTCTAATGAATAAAGATCGAGCTAAAGAAAATACAAAACTACTATGACTCCTACGCCTACCCACAAATTGTTTTGCTTATACATTTGGAAAAGATCAAGCTAATTATGAGCAATTCCTTAACACAAGAGAAATATATTGTAGAAAGAAACTATCAAATAACCGGTTTGAATATGAGTTAATCCACAAAATGTGCGCATACAGTCATCGTCACTGTTACATATGATACTGCTCTTTCTTCATGTACAAAATTTCATCTTGTGCAGAACTGCAGGTATTATTTTGTTTTCATGTATGACTCCTAGCAATGAATGACCTCCAGTTTCTGGGGTCTCATATAGGCAGTTGGGGTAAACATTAAACCGAGTTGCATGTAGTTAATAATGTGAAAAGTTATGGTTAGGTCAGAGTTGTTACAAATCCAGAACAGAGAAACAGAAAATTTGAATGACTTTATGGCAGTTTTCACAGCTGCGACAAGCAGTCAAAATTGAAATGAATCACTGCAGACCAAAGATGGGATGGGTTGGTAAGACCGTAAGAGCGCATCATCTGACTATTTGAATGCTTTTTCACTTTGGAACTAAAAATCCAGCATTTAACAAAAAAGTAATTAAAATGCTTCTTTTGCATTTCAAAAGCACTTTATAAAAGCATCAATTCTGCTGTCCAGAATCAAATAACCAATGGATGGAAATCAATCTTCAATGTTGTCCTCTTTCCTATTTTTCTCCTAGAAAAATTAAAATGCAAAACCCTGATGAGTCAAATCAATATCTCTGAACTGAATGCAGAGAAAATAATGTTACATTTTATCTCTGTGATTGATTTGAAAAGATTTGCTTCTCTCACATATTCATTCAAAAGCAACACAAAAGCAACACTCTGATTGATACACAAACTAGAATCAGAGTCTGTTGAAGATTTCATAATGACCCATCACTTTACAGACAACAACAAGTGAAGAACCCTAATGGTATTCACTGGTCATCATTTAGCTAAAAGCCTAAAACCCTAAAATCTCAAAAAACAACCCCTATGCTTGATTTCCTAAAACCCCAAAATTCCTTTATGTTCTTTGTTTTTACAGCAGAGCACAAAAGAAACAGAGTCACCAAGCTCTGTTTTTCCCGCGTTTGAATCCAAATAAACGAAGCTTGATCAAGTTTCAGAAGCATGCTAGCTCTTCCTCTATGGAGCTTCTCGCAGATCTCTCATGGGATTCGATCGCAAACCGTGACAACATAGAAGAATCTGCAAATGAATTCAAATGCATAAGAAACTTTTTCTTGCTATAATCACACAAATTTGTTTCAAGTTTGTAAACAAGGAGAGTGATTCTTACCACTAGAATATGAGTTCATGGACGAACTAGTCCAACTGGTTGATCTCGATAGGCAAGAAGAATCTGAAATCGGATTAAGAAACCCAAGTTAGTTCTTCAGCTCGATTAAGAAGTACCAAAAAAGAGCTTCAAAATTCGAAGTCCAAAAAAGAAATGAAATTTTCAGTACCTCTAGAATTGAATGATCTCTTGCAATGCAGAATGGCGCTCTGAATCCCATCTGCTTGAAGCAACAGCGAGTCGTCTCTCCGGTTCAACGGCGGCGCCACCGCCATCGCCGCCGTGGCCGACTTGCTCTTCCCAAGATGCTTACAAACAACTCGAATCCCAGCCGGAATATTCCCCTGCTTCTCCTTCCTCATGGAGTACATAGACACCGCCGGCGACGAAGTCGGCGATGCCATCGGCAAGTCGCCGGAAACCTTCACCTTGCCACCATACCTCTTGGAAACTTTCAGGTACAGAGGCTTGATTAGCTTCAGGTACTTGTTCATCACATCCTTGGAAAACCGCTCTGTTTTCGAATCATCAGAGCTCTGGTTCTGCAATCTGCTCCCGTTTTTCCTCGAACTGTTTTCTCTGGTCAGCTTAGAAGGGCTTGAAGCTTCATTGCATTTGGCTTCTGGCTTTTTCTGCTTCTGGGTCTCCATCAAAATACTGGACTCTGTTTCCCCTGTTTTCTCTGTTTTCTTAGCTGAAGCTGATTTGGGTTTTTTGAAAATCGAAACCCCAAACTTTGGAGCTGATTTCAGTAGAGCAATGGGGGACTGAGGCTTGGAAATGGGTTCAATTGGGAGGATTTTTCTTTTGGAAATTGGATCAGAAGGAGGAGGAACATAAAGGGTTGGTTCTGTTTTGGCTTCTTTTGAGTAAAGCTTGGAACTTTCTTCATGGGTTTTGGTGTTTGATTCTGTACTAATCTCCAAATCGAAGAACGAGTCTTCTTCTTCCTCCTCCTCCACCTCAAACTCATTGTCTGTTTCAACCAAAGGACTGGGAATTGCAATGGGAGAAGGATTGGGTTTCCAGAACTTAAGAAAGTACAGAGTCTCCATGGTTACAGAGAGAAACAGAGAGAAGGCTAAAGATTGGAGCTTTGTGTTTGGATGATGAAGGGTTTCTGTTGGGGCTTTTATACCAGAAAGACTGATTGGGGTAGCGTGAACAAATGAGTGATATAATAAATAAAAGAGACAAAGCCTTTAATTAAAAAAAAATAATTTACACTTCGTTTTATGTGTGGGAGACTCTGAGTCAGGAAACAGAGCTTTTCTTTTTGCTTTTTAGTGTGTTTCTTTCTCCTCTGTTTTTTTTGGGTTTAATTTGACTGGGTCTATTATTACGTGTGGTTTTGGCACTATAGGCATGTGAGGCCAATGGAAGAGAGTGAATTCGTTCAGAGATTCATAGACTTACGAATGCAAGATTTTTCAGAGACTTTTGGTCTCTTTGGTTTAAGCAAATTTCCGAGAGTTTGCTGAGGGCTTTCACTTCAATTCTTTGGCCCCCATGGCGGCCCCTTCTTGCCCTCCGTCACTACTTCAAAGGTTTCAAAGAGGAGGTTTGAATATGGGGTTAGTCCTCCATAGTTGAAAAACAACCAATGTGGCAATTTTCAATCCAGTCCCCTCGGTACAATACAGACATGACAAGAAGTTAGGGGGATTGGAATTTTGGATTAGACTTTTGAGTTTACTGCATTTTGTGTCTACTCCAAATTTGACCGGTTAAAATAATTGGTAGTTTTGGAACCTACTTATGGCTTGCTTATTGTCTTAAATTCTTAAGAATCAATTTCAGAACTTTATCTCAGAAAGAAAAAGAAATTTTGTTCCACGACGTGATTTTCATTCAAAAATGTGAACTGACACATGTTTTTTTCGTGGGTAAAATTGTATGTTCTTATTTTCTCTTGAAAATTCTACTACCATGAAACTATTATTTTATGCATTTTTAAAACCAACGAAACTCAAAGATCTAGACTAAACTTTTATTTATGATTTTTTATCATAAAAAAAATTCATAATTTATCATTAGTTGTTGTGTTTCGTGTCCATTTGAAGCATGACAGGTCATTGGTAAGGCCATTTTCGATTTATGAAACCGATGATGTTCATAACACAATCAAATTATTACACGTGTTATATTTGTGTTGAAATTTTAATATAACTAATTGATGTAATGGACATGACATGCGACACGATTTGTATAATAGAGCTGAATTTAACGGAACACCGCCACAACTGCCCACATGATATATCACCCCTAAATTGAAAAATTGTAGGTAAAGTGGCTGAACTAAAGTAGCTAGAGTGGATCTTTAACCTCATCTTCTTTCTTGTTAAAGTCTAAAATTTGCATGAAAGCAAAACATTTGTTTTCAAAGTTGATGCATTGACCGGCCAAAGTGAGAAACGAGCTTTATGTCTTTACAACACTCTGCATCCATGGCCATGAGACTATGAGAGGCTTGTTAGACCTTTTGGGAAGAGAGCGTGATAATGAACTAAGAAGTATGGGGTAGAAAAGAAAAAACCTACTAGGATGGTAAAGAGAAACTTCCAAAAAGAACAGAGGAAATGGAAAGAGTAAAAGGCCAAAAAGAAAAGCCTCTCTAGGGTTATGTTACACATGAGAGGAGAAAGAAAGAGAGAAGCTTTAACCTTTGGGAGAGAGCCTTTAAAAAGATCTGCAAAGTCAGAGAATTGGGTTCTTTTACAAGGCAAGCTAAGGGCATTGGTGCAGATGGGGCACGCTTCCTTCAGCTTAGGGACCCCTCTATTGTCCTTAAAGAGGTTCTAAGTCCTTTAATTTTTAGGTGCATAAGAACAAAGAATTGGGTTCTTTGCAATAAATCTTTGCTGGAAAAGTTTTGACTTGTAAACTCGGGTTTGTGTTTGTGTGGTCTTAGGCTCATTCTTTTAAATGAGCTAGCTAGCTGTATTTTGCAGAAGAATTCAAGAGAGAGAGCTCCTTCACTTCACTCACTTTAATTTTTCACCAAATTTGTCAAAAACCGTTAAAAGGGATGTAGATATTAAAACGATTCTCACATATTGGAGTTGCGTGATGTAGTTTATTGAAGAGTATTTGAAAAGGCTTAGTTTAAGAGTGAGCGATAAAAAAAAATTAAGATAAATTGTTCGACAAATTATCTCAAAGATACGTTAAAACAAAAATATAAAATTTTTATGTGGACTTTTCCATCTCGTTCATAAGATAAAAAGTTTTTAAATCTGACACTATTTACTAAAAGCTAAAACTATATTCCCTAAATGCTAATATGTTGTTTTTGTCAACCGATCAACTCAACTAGCCCTCATTGTTTAGTTTTCCAAAACAAAAAGAACACTAGTACTTCAGCCTTTAAACGTGTTCAAAACTTGATAATAGCAAGGATATTATTTAATCTCTGTTCAAGAAAAAGAAAAATATCAACTTCTCTACCTCATTCTATGCACGACACAGTTTTGAGACCTTGCCATCCTCAAGCTGACTTTTCCTTTGTTTTTTCTCTTCTTTTACTTTGTTTGGCTTGCTCTTTAACAAAAAGGCTTAAGCTGACTCTACCAGTCCATTATACTAATCATAGTATTATATACTATGATCAAATCAGAGCATATTTGTATATGGAATGGAATAATAGTCTTACATTCTCATACTGCAATACATTTGTCCTTAACCTGTAAGATTCTGCAACCCAAATTACCTTGATTACTTTTTATCTTTTACTGTTTTGGTGTTTGCTATTTTATTTCAAAGTAGGAATCAATGGTGACCTCTCCATGATCATCATGGTTTTTCATTTTCCTTGTTGTCATCTCTCGTAGAGGATCAAACCAGTCCCCATCTAAACTCCTTTTCCACCCAAGAGTCTACCATGACTTTTTTTTTTTTTTTTTTGTGTGCTTGTTTGTGGTTTTGGCCATTGAAATTTTTTCATAAATAGATGGCTGGTCAAATTAGTCCTGCAAGAAATTTTGTCACTGGTGGGATCTCCATGTTTCTTATGAAAATAATGCTGATCGACTTCTACGAAACTGCTTATCTAACTTCTGTTTGGTTTGTGAAATGCAGAAGTAGGATCTTAGACTTGGGCCTGTCTTTCTTCAAGCAAAGACAATTTTCGACCCAAAACAAGAAAATATATAGAAGATGATACCCTAGATCAAACGATTGAAGTTGAAGCTTTAACTCCTCATTCAATCTTTACCTTGGTTCACAAGAAATTTCATTGCTCTCACATCATTCAAGTTAGGGTTTGTCGAAAGATTTAATGTGTTTTGGGGATTACTTTTTATATCACTAGGGTTTTTCTTAGCAGGTTTAGGGGTTTGAAGTACTGGTTATTATTACTAGTACAAAAAAATCTAGCTGAACTTGACAAAATGATTTGCCTAGCATTTGAGCAATGGGTGGAGAAAGCTTATTCTTTTTTGAGGTTCTCTTATACCGGCCATGGATATTCCACATTTCTCCTGCTAGGCAAATGCTGGCACCGAAAACAAATCAAATTGACAGCAAACTCATCCTTGACTTTTCCTTTGGAAACCAAGAAGCCTTGCAGTGTGGCGAAACCAGTAAGTATTCAACCTTATTTTGATCCTTTCTGCCTCTTGATCTGTATAGGTCTTCAGTCATTGTAGCATCTTTCTGCATCTGGGTTTAAGATTGCTAGTTCCTATATGCTTCCTGTAAATATATAAATGAATGTTGCCATTAAAGATGAGCTGCATAATTTTCTTCTTGTTTTAACAGCACTTCCGAGTCATCTGGGCTGAGGATTCCTCAGTTGGGCCTTCGGCTTTGATTTATTGTGCTTTACACCTGATTTCCCATTCTAGCCCATTAGGTGGTCTTTGCTCGATCCCATTGGTTCTTCCAGGCCCAGTAGGAATTGTTATACTTGAGTTCATTCTAGCTTTGCCTCGTACGCTAGTCAGGCCCAAATAAGCTCCAAGACCCAATCCTTTCATGGCGCACAATCCATTCGTGCTCGTGTCGTGTCTCTTTTAGGCTCGTTCAGAATTTTGAGATTTTATTTTTGAGTCGAGCTCATTTTCGTTTCGTATTGCGCCTCAGCTATCGTTCAATAATCGCGCCTCACACGTACTATGCCCATTGCCACGACCTAATCTCCAAAGGCCGAAATCGCCACAATCCATAAGTTCGACTTGTTTAATACCTCTATTTATGTTTCTATGAAAATAATAATAATAAATTCCGTTTTCACTACTTAAGAAGAATTGCATGAATGCAAAGCAAGCCATTAATTATATAAACAGAAATTATAGAAAGATGAACAAGATCAAACATGTTTGCTTATTGTATGCCATATACTGTCAGTGCCAAACATTCATGTGCAACGTCCCATTCGCCTCGAGCAGCAGAACATTCTATTGTGACAGCTTGGTGCATGACAGGTTTTCATGTAATTACATTTTTAATATATACGCGCCATTTTAGGCAATATTGGTTTAGGGTTTAGGTTTTCATGTATTTCCACAATGCATGCATCAACGAACCCAGCCATCATACCAAGTACCCCAACGTAATAGGAAATATTTTTGATTTCTTTGCCTATTTTGGTAAATTAGTTGGCACATCTCACTTCATGATGTCTTTCTTGAAACTTACATGTGCTCAGCTCTTTATTTTTATAGCTCAGATTGTCTAATTTAGATACACTAAGAATAAAATTTAAGATGAGTCGGAATAAACAGTAGCCTTAAACCCATTTATGTTTATATAAATAAAAATATTTTGTCTCAAGTTTAAAATTTCAGATTCACAATGCATGAATCACATAAATTAAAATTAATTGAACGTATTAACATTTTAAATCTTAACACGAATCTTAAGAAACGAAAGTCTATTCTTATTTCAAAAAAGTGTTGTTGGGTTCAATTCGGTTAGATTTTCTTCAAAAGTTGTACATCCTTCTCAAATTCATTTCTTTTTTTGGTTACATTTCTCAATTTAATATCTACTTAAATTTGAAAAACGTATTAATAAAGGAGAGAAAATTCAAAAAAAGAATTAAAGGCAGAGACGATAGGTGAGAACCTCACAAAGGCGCCGTAACCCGAGACATTCCCGCTCCCCCGTACTCTCTTTTCTCGCGCCCTACCCTTGGTTTCTGTTACGAATTCGTTCCCACCCGAGCCTCAGCTTCGGACTCCGAACCTCCCGCTTTAAACGCCCCCCAAAATACAAACACCCCCAAACTCACTCTCTCTCTCTCTCTCTCTCTCTCTCTCTCTCTCTGTGAAACTGTTCGATCTTTAGCGCAGATGGCGGAGCCAGAAGAGATACCAGGGGCGTCGCTCATGGAGAAGATCTACTCCCACCAGCGCTTCTCGTCGTCTTCGTCGTCTTCAGACGACGACAAGCCGTCTAAGAAGGCCGATGCCGTCAAGCCCGATGACGTCAAGCACAAGGCTGAGGAACACGACATGGCGTCCGCTCACGATTCCGTCAAGTCCAACAAATTCAGGATCTTCGGCCGGGAAAAGCCTGTTCACAAGGTCCTCGGCGGTGGCAAACGTACTATATCTATATCTCTCTCACACTCTTGTTATCTTTCTTTCGCTGTGTTTTTGTATCTGCATTGTTGAATCGTTTTGCGGTGTTGTTGTTTGGTTGATCGGAAAAGATCGGAGATGAACGGAAAGCTAGAATCTGGAAGTTTTTGTTTTCGTGATCTAATTAGGAAAATATGCATGAGAATTTTGAGCATATTGTATCAGAAAGATCTCATATTGTTTTAATTTTGATGTATTCGCCTCGTTTCGATTATCTTGCTGGCGATTATAGTGAGCCTGTTAGGTTGTAGGTTCTCGGATAATTGTAGTGTATTGATCCTCATTGTTATGCAATCATGGGGAAGGATTGGATTAGAACATTGTAGCGTATTGAGATATACTTGCGAATTGATTGATGGATTTTCGAGGTTTCGTTGGCCAATGTAGGTTGGTTGCTTTGTTCCTGGCAGGTTGTTTTGTGCTGTGTGAATTGAATTTGAATGGAATAATATCTGTAGTTGTTGTCTTCTCTCGTTTCCTGCTTCGGTGACGTGTGGATTGTGTTCTCTGTTGTACGGTGGTTGTTTTGGTTGCGTGCATATGCCTGAGGTCTGTGTGGACAATGTACATACTTGATGTTCAAATTGAAATGTGGCGACTGATCTTCGAACTATACCTTAAAAAAAAGGATATTTTATGATCTAATGGTGACTGGAATTAAAAAGTTTGTGGAATTGTTTTCCATTTGTCCGTTTCTGAACTATGCCCGAGAAGAGGGACTTTGAAAGGAAATGCTTTCAATTATGATCTAAATCCGTCTTTTATTACAGCTGCTGATGTCCTCCTATGGAGGGACAAGAAAGTATCTGGAAGTGTTCTTGGTGGAGCCACTGTACTATGGATTTTCTTTGAGTTGCTTGAATACCATTTGATAACTCTGGTCTGCCATATGTTGATATTTTCTCTGGGCGTTTTCTTCCTGTGGTCCAATGCATCCTCCTTTATCAACAAGTAAGTTCATTGATCCTCTTGATACTTTGTGTGCTTGATCTTTGATGTAATATCATGTGGCCCTGACTTCACTATGTTGCTGGATCAGAGCTCCACCTGAAATCCCAAAAGTGCAAATTCCGGAGAAGTGTGTCCTTGATCTTGCCTCTGCACTGAGGATTGAACTCAATAAAGGGTTCCATGTTCTGCGGGAAATTGCATCTGGGAGAGATTTGAAGACATTCCTCATTGTAAGTTGATTGTTCCTTGATAGTTGGGTGGTATAAGTAGGCAATTGTTGGGATTACATAATCATTATGTGTTCTTCTGTTATCAGGTTATAGTGGTCTTGTGGATTGTGTCAGTGATTGGAAAATGGTTCAACTTCCTGACCTTATTCTACTTATGTAAGGATTGCTTTTTAGTCTTTTGTTCCTTCAGAAGTTCTTCTGCATTTAAATTTAACAAGCTTCCATTTCTGTTATTGACATCGTCTTGAAATTTGAATGACAGCCTTTGTCTTGCTGCACACGGTGCCAGTGATCTATGAGAAACATGATGTCCAGATTGATGCTTTTGCTGAGAAGGCATGGATTGAGATTAAGAAGCAGTATGCAGTGTTCGATGCCAATGTTTTGAGTAAGATACCCAAGGGTCCTGTGAAAGAGAAGAAGAAGGACTAGAGACACACCATGCTGGAGTTAATTCTGTTTTCTAGGCTTTACATTAAGTAACTGCGGTTTTAGTCCAGTCTTGATCTTCATTCGTTAGATTACCTCTTTCTGCATTTAATTTCAGAACTGGTCTAATGAGCGCACAGTTTAATGAATATAAGTGTTTTAGATCTATATATCTCTGGTTGCCTATTACATTGGGATCTATTGCTTTTTATTTAGAAAGTTGCACTTATCTTTTCCTTTCCTTTTGGCCAAGCAACTATAATTTTCATTTGAGAAGTCTTTTCAACTTTGCGAAGATTTGTTTACTGGAGTATATAGAAAAATTCATTAATACATAAAAATTGTTTGCTATTAGTCAAAACATATAAAAATTCTTATGAGGCCGCTGGAGCATGTTTATATTTCAAGTGTCGCTTCAATTAGAACACAAGGATAATGAAACATGCTGAATGTTAATACTATCTGTACATTCTTTAAGCTCTTTTTAGTTACATGGAGGGCCAATGCCCAGAAAGCAAACTAATTGACAACAGGCAATCTTTGTTAACGATCTAATGCCCGCAGAGCAGCTCTATACATAATACAGTAGCAATTGGTTTCAAGTGAAAGGTGAAGATGGCCGCAGAGCAGCTCTATATATAATACATCCAGCAATTGGTTTCAAGGGAAAGGCGTATCTTCAGTACTGGTCAAGGGTCTTCGATAGGCCCACAACCTGGAAAAGGACCCTGCTTCTGAATCACTGTCGCTATCGCTCTCTGAAGAAGATTCGACTGATATAGAATCTTCCAACAGAAAGGCAACCACCTGAAAATGATGAATGTGTCGTAGTAGATATAAGATGACAGGTTCAAGAATTCACAACGAAAGAACTAGAAATATGGACAATTTGATCCTTCAAATACTGGTCTAATTTTGGCGAATATAAGCTACCGCAACACAGAGAGGAACAAGCCCGGTTACCCATTATGTGATGCCAGAGAATGGATCAATTACATCATGTCATATGGGATGAATTTAATTTCATGGAACCATTATGTGCATAGAAGAGTAAGACAGCTGACATTCAAACAACCCCAATTAATAACTGTAATTCGAAAACCAGAATGAACAGAGTAAGATAAAAAATACCTGACTAGGTGATACAGGGTCAATTTTCTGAATTTCAGGATTTAGTCCAATATGGTCATTGAAACATTTCATGTTATCGAGCCAAACAATTGTCTTGCAGTATCTACAATATCCCCTACTGGATTTTAATTTCTTTGATGAATTATTCCCTGAAATCCAAGCAGATATACAATGGTAAGAATTGATGAGTTTGTATTTGAAAGCTGAAAGCAAGAGAACAAATTATCAAATCTATAGCTACTTGACCACAAAGATTAACGGATTATGAGAGGTACAGGGGAAAGATCCTCCTAAGCTGATTTTATATGAGGTAAAGTTGCAAATTAGATTCTCGAGTGACAAAATGCACTTTTAACAGACCCAGCAAGGCATACATCTAATGATTCACCTTTATATGCCCTTTTGAAGGCTTTTCTCCAAAACAGCGTATAACTTTCATCTTCAACCTGTCTACTGGTATGCTGTTCCTTGATATTCAAGTCATTGTAAGAGTCCCTAAAGAACGTAGCATATTGCCTCTGCCAAAGCCGGTTATCACTTGCTGCAAAATTCCATGGCCTTCCTTAAAACAATCAAAAAGCATTAGTATTCTCAACAAAAAAAAAAAAATCAAGAAGCATTAGAGTTGAATGCAGTTTACTTGGATCTTCATTATACCAAGAAACTACGAGTAAAAGGAATTACCAGCAGACTAGCCCAACAGAGACTAAAGATTGAAAATCGAGGAAACTGAATACGTGTACAAGAACATCTTGTGGAAGATGGGCAACTACTGGAGAGGAAAGAACAAGTTAAAAATCTAGCAAACTTCACATCATCTCTGACTACATTTCTGAACATGGAATAATAGTCGGGTACAGAGTAGAAAAATGTTACCATTCTCTTCTTGGCGAGCTTTGGTGCGCCTCTTGTGAGCAACCATTGCATTCTTATATTCTGTAACAGCCAAGTTCTTCTTTTGCTTCGGCAAAGTGGCCTCAACGCTCTGGAGGAGGAGATGAGCTGCCGAGACAGCACTGCGTGTCTTCATTCTGTCATTGCAATAGCAATCACAAAAATCATGTCAGTGAAACAATAAGCAGTCTATCAAGAAATTCTAGCATTGACAAATGTAATTCAAGCTATATGAACCATTTTATTCAACAAAATCTAACATTGATAAATTGTAAGCATTTTAATTCTAATAATTTGGGTTTGCCGACGATGAACTTCATTTAATTCAAACAAACAAGGCCTTACAATTTCATCGAAATTTGGGATGTGAAGATTCAACTTTGAATACAAAACATTGAAAATTAGAAACAACCCAGATATACAATCATGAAAATATAAAGTGGGGTCAATTATGAAACCAATAACAAGCAAAAGGTGAAGAACATACTCAGGAAGGAGACGAAAGGCGGTGAGGGTATCTTGGAAGATAAGAGACTGGAGATTCTTGGGCACTTTTCTGTAAGCGCCTCTGAGAATTAAGCTGAGCTCTTTGCAGACTAAAGGGTGTCTGTGAATTGATCCTAAAGATTCTTTCAGCGCAAGTTTTTGGTATCTCTCCAATGGTTTTGACATTTCTTTAGTTTCTTTCTGTGATTTCAATGGCCAAAGCGCAGAGGGAGAGGGAGAGAGAGAGAGAGAGAGAGAGAGAGAGAGAGAGAGAGAGAGGAAATTCTCCCTCATTTATGGCTGCTTTTAGTCCTTGTTGGGCCTGTATTATGAGCTGATTGGGCTACTTAAATGACCCATATCTGTTCTTACACCCGAAAAAATAAAAATAAGGCGGAGTAAAATACAAACTGAAGGATTGAACGATAAATCGGGTTCGTAAGTATTTTTAAAAGAAGGAAATCAATTTTAAGTTTCGTAGCAGATTTGAAATTGTACTTTAGGATTTAATGAGAAAAAAAAACTTGAATTTAGAAAACAAACTTGAATTTTAGAATATTATTATTAATGTTATTATTTTAACAATCAAATAGGCGAGTTACATGCTAAATACTAATTTTGAATTTCATAATTAAACTATTATAACAAATATATTTACTGTTGGGCTTTCACCGCAATAATTGCGAACTGTACATCGATCACTTTGATGATGCATGTGGTTCTACAGTTAGGGTTTCAAGATATCGGAATAAAGGGATTCAGAAAAATTAGGGTTTTGCATGGTCGTCATTATATTATTAGAATTTTCAGTGGGAAGTTTTGGTGTTTGGTTGTTCACATCGTGTTGAAGGAAAATATGCTTCGAGAGAATTGTGTATTATTATTGATAATAGAAGCCATTTATATAAGGATTTACAGAGACATACAAGGTAATAGAATCCGAATATAACTAAGAAATCTAGAACATTCTCTTATTGTAACTCCAAAACGAAACCCTAGTTTGAGGAGGAACACTTAATGTCAAATTCCTTCAACACTCGCCCTTGTGCCGCTCAAACTTGGTGATGACGCTTTGATCGTTGCCTCACTAAAAATCTTGCCAGGTAACAAAAACCATGTGGGACAAAAATAACCCTCGTCGAAGGACAAAAAGAATACAACACGTCATTCACTCTTCGAGATAGAACATGTAGACATCATTTCTCCCCCTGATGTCGACATCTCCCCCTGATGGCTACAATCATCGGATCGAGTTAGGATAATTTTCTCAATCTGAGGCTCTTCACATGTTTCTCAAATGTGGATTTAGGTAACGACTTAGTAAATAAGTCCACTATAATTAAATTCCCAAAATTTTTGAGGAAAGATTCCCTAGATTAATTAGGAAGAGGATCCCATATGTAATTAGGAGATCCCAATCTCTAATTAGTCAAAACAATGATTCTCTTGAGTATCAGTACCTTTGTGCGACGACTTTTAGAATTGCCGGTGAAGGGCAAGAAATGAACATCGATACTGTTCGGTCATCTATTTTTCGCATAGCAATCGAAGGGAATCATGAATTTGAAATTAAGTTTAGCTTTACGCGTGATTATAATGACATTAAACCGGAAGAAGAAGAGTATACCGCAACTAATGCACTGCCAGGAAGTAAAAGTGCTGCATGGACTTCGAAGGTGGAAGAAGACTTCTTTTCCTTTCCAACTGGTCCTAAACTCTTCCCAACAGGTCTTACACTGGAATTATTGGATTCATTCAGAACCAAAAAAGAAGACAGAAAATAATTACTGATCTCCACTACTTCACCTGAGACACTCTCCAAAAGTTCAAAAAAAGAAGAAGAAAAAAACACTGGTTTTGATGGTCGTCCGGTCACACCGGTGTACCATTGGAACTTTTGAGGGTCATTTGGGGTACCATCCTATTTCTGTATAAATACTATTTTTGTTTTTAGTACTCAGGTAGATTCAAGAGCGACTGAGCAGTGAGCACCTTATGTATTTTCATTTTTTTAAATATAATTAGGTTGTCATTCTCTCTACTTGTTGCATGTTTACATTTCAACCTGCATGCTAACTGATTGTTTCACTAATAGGTCTTTTAGAAATCGTCGACCTTATATTTTGTTCCTGGGAACAATTCAACATTTCGTGTTTGTGTTTCTCAACAGCTTTGGGCCTCCGGGTTTCTGAGGCTATGTTGTAACTTGTAAGGCATCACCAGAGGATTTGATTGACCCTTCGAGTACGAGATTTGGTAAAATTGCTTGGCCTCAAACTCATTCTACAATGCCATGGATATGACCGGCCCGTTCGGTGAAATCTGGTCGTTTCAGTCCACAAAACTTGGTTTAGGCAACGGAAAAGCATCAGTACCGGCGGGGATGGTCGGACTTTCTCCAGATTAGCGCCTAACAACGTACTCCAGGGTTTTTGGTTTATATGACAGGCAACTTTAAACTTAGGGGTATATGATAGCGGTCACTGTAATTTTGTTGTTTTTATTTGGGTCATTGGACTCAAATGCAATCATGAAAGTGACACTAATGAATCTATCTGCAGCAAATCTACCTAGTGATTAAACTTTAAATCACAGTACCGTACCATGAAGAATTACATAAGCTTGAAAAATGTACAAATGCTAACACATTCCTAGTAAGATTTTAGTAAAATACCAATGATGTCTTAGCAGATCTAAACTTGTATATATTTTAGGATTTAATTGAAAAAACGCTTGTATTCTAGGATATTACTATGATTTTTCCCTTTGGTTGGAATTGGATTGCTACCCTTGCAGATTTGAACTTGTATTTTAGGATTTAATCGAAAAAACAAAAAACCATGCCTAGTAAGATTCTAGTTAGCCTTTGTTGCCTATGTAAGGATGACTTATGCTTTTAGTCGAGTGTTCTCTCGAATATTGTTCTTGTGTTAGGGTTTGACATCGGTCTTTTATCATAACATTTACTACGTTATGCACCTGCCTTGCAACTCAAGCAACCAAAGTTCATAAGTACTATGGCCTCCAAACAATCAGTTCTGCTATCAATGTGGGAGGGTTGTCATTGAGCTTCCCTGTGTTTCACAGACATGGAGGAAAAGAAAACCCCTTGGACTGGATTGCAATATGCGAGCACTTCTTCAGGTACCTCAAAACTCCTGAGGAGGAGAAAGTACAGATTGCCTCCCTTCACTTACTCGGGGATGCAAGTCCATGGATGTGCTGGTACGTACGAGTCGTATCACAGGTTGCATTCATGGACACATTTTGTGAAGCTATTTTTGGAGCACTTTAGCCATGGTGATTCCCTTCATCTTAATCTTTGCCTACTTAAGCAGAAGGGTAGTTCAGTGAAGGAGTTCCAAACAGAGTTCCTAAGGTTAGCTGCACGAGTACCTGAGTTGCCTAATGAACAGTGGATTAAACTCTTTATCCGTGGACTAAATTTGAAATTGCGACGTATGTGGGATGCTCTGGCCACGAATCACTAGAATCTGCCATGAATCATGCCTGCTACTTAGAGATGGTCAGTTTAGAAGAAGCAGCAGAAAACCATTAGACTAAAAGTTTAGGGGTTTCGGTTGTGCTTGTTTGTCCCTTTTTTTTTTTTTTTTTCAGCAGCATATTTTAATTTCCAGTTTATATTTTTGGTGAGATAAATTTCCTCCAGACTGTTTTTTATTTCCATTAGGTCTGATTATAATGTATTCCAATATCAAGTTTTTTGCTAATCACTTCTCCAATTTAGCATTTAAGCGTACTTTGAGGGGAGGTAAATGTGCTAGCTGAATTTCACTAAACTAGGTCATAAACTTTCTAACCTTATATTTGATTCCAATTTTAGAGTTTAGAAACAAATATAAGTACTTATATTTGGATTTTTAATTAATCCTAACACGAAACAATCTGATAACACCATTCAAAATCTGCAATTCCGCACGATTGAAAAACGGTTCTTATGCATGTCACCTTCTCAAGACATATTTAATAAACGGTTCCTTTACATGTCAACCTGTCAACATGAAGTAACCGGAGTGAAGGGTCCGGTCAGGTCGTTTGTGATTAACATACCCCATCCATTAATTTTAAATATATTCAAGGATTTAATGTCTTACTGTCTTACATGGATCAAGGTAAAATTATGTACTTTTATTTTAAGATCTCATACATCTTTTTCAGCTTAAAGTCTTAAATGGATGTGACCGTGTATGTGGTTTAAATGAGTTATCAAATTCAACATAGCATGACTTATTTATTAAACAGATTAGGCGGGTTATCTCACGTCAATTGATTAATAAACAGATTGCGTTTGAGTTTGAAATTTTGACATAATCATTAAAATAAAATGAGTTTAAGCTTTATTTACTATGACACGTTTAATACCTTAATACAACGTGTACATGATAGCCGACTCATAGACAACCCGAAAATGATGGATTGCTTTCACTCTCTATGGGCTTAGCCTGGTCCATATAGAACTTTCCAGATGGTTTTTTAGAGTCCATTTTCCCTTTATTTTTAACCTGTATTTACCTATTGGCTAAATAGAACACAAGGCTCTACTACTGCGATCCACACTGACACTCGTTTCGTCTTCCTCAGAGAGCTTCAATTCCCAAATGAGCACCACCAAAATGGTTTCCCTAGGGTTTGAGCTAGAGCTCCACAACCACCAAACCAACCCTTCAATTCAAGACCTCCAGCGCTCCCTTGAATCCCTATCAACCAATCAAACCGAGCTCCACAAGACCCAGAATTCAATTCTGGAACAAATCCACAAACTCAAACCCTAGCTCAACCTCAACTTCCCAGTCTTCCATGGCGGGTTTATGGTCTAGGGTTAGGGTTTATGTGGCAGCTGGTGACTTTAAGCTTAGGGGTTTAGGGTTTATGGACAATGGTCAATGTAGTTCTGATGACTTCTAGCTTTTTGAATCTATCTGCATGTTTTTCACTTGAAAATTCATGAGTTTGGGCATTCTGTGTTGATATTTTCTGGTGTTTTTGCATATTGGTAAAATGCTCGACTTCATATGACAGAAAAAGCAAACTCTACACAACTAACACATATATTTTATATAACAATACTATAAGAATTACACAAGATTGAACAATGTATGAAATGCTAAATACTGCATATCAAATGCAAGTTCATCTACCCCAACATTTACTAAAATCCCACATCATCTCCAAATACCACAATCTAAATGAAATCCCAAGAAACTGGTGGTAATTTGTTTGTAAGACGGTTTAATAAATACCGAGAACCCTCGCTTACACTTGGTGTACTGATGCCAAACCGATACAGTTGTAAGCTACATTCTACACTCATTGTATACTTTCATTGGGTTGTAAGGTTTTCTTCATCTTAGGATCTGAGCTAGAGCGTCTACTTGATTGTCCCATTGCCTTGCGTGCCATCAAATGCACCTGTAACTTGAAGTGGACTTTCCAGCCTCCTAGAACTGATCACATTGTCTGATTCTGGAGAGAACGAAGCTGATGAGTGTCTTAATTCTTCTGTGGAACACAATCTTAAAGGAAATAAGTCAGTTGTTCCTTCTTCCTTGAGCCGCCTTCTCCATACAAGTCATTCCACTGTTTCAGCTCACTCATTACTGACCCCTCTGCAGCGAAACTTGCAGCAACCTGCATTACCCCATTACATATGTAAACATCCACGCAAAAGAATGAAAATAGTAATTTCTTTCGGAAAAAAGTAGTAAATGATTTGGAGTTACCTGATTCTTTGCTTGCCTCATATCTTCCATGCTTAATGACCTCAGAGTAATTACGCGCTCCTCTTTCTCTTCTTCTTCTTTCGAGTCTGAAGCATCTTCTGTGCTTTTGCCTTGTTCGGCTTTCTTCTTCTTTTCCTATAGTTCAAAGTTTTCAATAATCATCCAGCATTACTTACTATAAATTATAAAAAATGAAAAAAGGAAAATTAAAATTATGATACAAACAGGGGAAGAGAGTTACCTTATCCTTCAATCTTTCCTGTTGTATAAGCTCCCTTACAGGTCGATAAGCTGCTGTCACACATAAGTTCTGTTTTTCCGATAGTTTATTAGTTTCATAGCTCATAATACGGATTATGCATCAATAAATTAGTTCATTGTTAGAGGAACAAACCTTAAGATCACTTCCACTATATCCTTCTGTCATGGTTGCGAGCTCCTTAAAGTCTAAATCTTCGACCTTTTCTTTTGCAAGAAGAGTTTTCAAGATCATTTCCCTGTTCTCAACAGAGGGAAGGCCAACCATGACTCTGTTCAACACAATAAAAAGGTTCAAATTAGCACCATAAAGCTATTAGCTTCAAGCTCACCAACAAAAAGAATGACAAGAATTCGGAATTTAACATGAATATGCATGTATATCTACCTGCGCTCAAAACGCCTGATGATCGCTTCATCAAGATCAAATGGCCTGTTGGTTGCAGCAAGAACAAGTATACGCTCTCCGGACTTTGTCAAGAGTCCATCCCAGTGGGCCATAAACTCATTTTTAATCTTCCTCATCGCCTCATGCTCCCCAACTCTAGTTCTCTGCCCAAGCATGCTGTCAACCTCATCGACAAAGATAATAGTTGGCGAGACCTTGGCTGCTAGTGTGAAGAGAGCTCGAACATTCTTCTCGTCTTCTCCAAACCATTTTGAAGTGATAGTTGACATTGAGACGTTGATAAAACTTGCTCCCGCTTCACTTGCGATGGCCTTTGCCAGCATTGTTTTTCCAGTACCAGGAGGGCCAAAAAGCAATATGCCTCTACAAGGCTTAAGGAGCCCTCCTTTGAAAAGGTCTGGTCTTCGAAGAGGGAGCATGACTAACTCCTGAAGTGATTCTTTAATCTCATCCAGTGCACCAATATCTGCAAAGGACACTCCAATCTCATTTGCAGGGATAACCTCTGGCCTTATCCGCTTCTCAAATTCATTGTCTGGAGGAACTTCCTGCACCAACACCATGAAACTTCAATGAGACAAAGAAGATACAGAGGAAATATATATATATATATATTGTTAACCAGGTGGACTTTATTATAGTACTGAAGGATTTGAACTTACAACTTTTGGTGGAGATGGATTCTCGCCTTCCTTCTTCGCTGCAGAACCAGATTTCTCTGCTTCATTTTTGGTGTCAGATTTCTCCGCTGTTTCAGACTTCGATTCAGTCTTTGCACTGACAGCCTCTTCCCCCTCAGTTTCCTAAATTGAGAACAAATGATAAATCATTAAGACATTGATGGTTAATAGTACTTCAACTTTAGTCTAATTATTGAGATGCAAAATATCAAGAAGTGAAAACAAGATAAAATAAAGACCTTGTTGGACGTCTCCAGTTTCAGAGAATCTTTGTCGCCACATTTTCCCTCCTGGAATATACTCAGCCCATGGGACAAACTGTTTCACATGCCGACTAGTAATGAGATAGAGCTGTTCATTTGCAGCAAGACATAACCAAGAAAACTATATTATTGAGAAATCATGCACATAGAAAGTTGGTATGTACCTCGTTGATGATATAACAAGCTTTCCATTACGATACTCTGGATCTTTGTTTTGCATCAAATGATAAGATATCGCCGAAACCACGATTTCTTCTATGTAATTGCTGAGAACCATTGTGTCTGCATGGCAGATTGAACCAAGATCATCACATTCAAGATCATTTGCCGCAAGTACCTCAGCTATGTGGTTTTTATTATCTTGAAACTGGATCCTCTTCATGTCCTCTTCCAGTTGGGCTTTCCAGCTGACGAGATGAGTCTCATCATCAGGGGGAGTGATCTCAATATTGTATGTGAACAAAGCAGCAAGCCTCTCATCTACTTCTTTGCAATCATCTTCAGCATCTAACATTCGGGAACCAAGTATTAACACGGATCCTGATAGTTTCTTCAACATTTTACTGAACAAATTGTACAAGCGTCTTGATTGGAGAAAAAGCTTCTCCACATCCCTGAGGTATAAAATGATCGAGCCACTTTCTGATAGGGAAGATAAGACCTGCAAGGAAAATATATTCCTACATTTAGAACTATACCAGTACCATACTTAGATATTTGGAAGTTGTATATATCCAGTCTACATTGTATATTGACTTAAGTGGAAGAAAGAGGCTTTCCGCGAGGAAAGATTTTTTTATGGCGCTGTTCGTGGGGTATTCTTCCTACCTTTGAAAATTTTGTAGGTTTTCATTCACAAAGGAAACACTTGTATTCATAAATGAAGCACATCTGCCTAACATTCACAAAATGTGTTATGACATTACCTTGTAAAGTGATTGTAGAAAAAGTCTCTCGTCAAAACACCAGCTACTCATTCGCTTGAGAGGAGCTGGAAAAGCGAAATGCAAAGTAAGGATAATTTTTGAAGCACATACCTAAGTAGTTATTTTAGAAGAGGGAGAAACTTAATAGTACTGGACTGTATGAACCTGCATTTGTGGAAGCACTTTTGGAACTGATGCTACTGATATCAGATACAGAAGAGGCATTTCTTTTAAGTGTCCTACGATTAGTTGGTCCTTCAGAACTCCTGCAGTTATAAAGTAGTGATGCTTTAGAAACGATACGTTACATGGAGCCACTGTGGCACATTTACCTTAACAATCAAAAGAGTATATACCTTGACATGAGATCTGCAGCACTGCTTTGCCGTAATAAGGTGCCTGCAAGCAAATAAATTACAATAAGAACTGTAGAGTATAGTCATCACCAATTGTCACTAAACTGAGGATATGAATATGAGATGAGACTCGAGAATAGGAGCATTGCTTCCTTTCATACCTTTAGTCTCTCCACTTGAAGGGAGGATTGAGAAGGATCCAAACAATCCAGACATCCGTTCCAATGTCACCTCTGAGATGGACCTCTTAAACTACAAGAGGTAGCAAATGAATTAGGGAAAAATCCACCTGAGCTAATTGGTAAAATCTCCCATTCAACAGAATTGCAATACAATGTGACAGAGATAGATGAAGAGCAGAGAGTGCTTACTGATTCTTTTTTGGTACACCCATATTTACTCTGCATCTGTAAAATGAAAAAATTGGCATATAAATATAACTGTATGATGAGCCAAAAGTTTATTGGAGAGTAAAGCTGCAAATAGTTACCTTCATTGAAAAGTCAGTAACATCCAACAACAGCAACTTCGATTCAAAGAAATGAGCTAAAGCCTTGGTGAGCATTTGATGATAAAGTTCTGTAGGGATTAAACATGCAGTTAGATTGGCTCAAAGAAAAAAAAAATGAGGCAGAAGAATGTCAATGCAAAATAGAAACATCAGATGTCCAATAGCATACCTGCAGGTCCTGATAGCAAAATAGCTCTGCTTGCAGGTGAAAGGTTCCGGGTGTGTTTAGATAAGTCAGAGTGTTTCAGATGAACATATGCAGCACTTGTTAATAACATCCGAGTTCTTTCCCTGTCATTGCCATCATAAAACCAACAATTGTAAAAATAAGCAGAAAATATTGCATCAATACAAGCTCATGTTTCAGAATTATACAACTAGGAAGATATGGAAGTACTTTGGACTTTCAAAGATGGTCCATCTTGGACCTCCAAAGTCCACATGGACACATAACTTTCTTCAAGGGTGTATGCCATGAAAATCAGAAAAGATGGTTCCCATGAACTGAGGTTTTCACAGCAAAATGATATGCCTCCCACTTGCACAAAGGTTTAAGACGGTTTCACCAGAACTAGAACGCAGAAGAAGATGCAAAGAGTGAGACTCACAAGCTTCTATCATTTACTGTTGCTGTCATACATAGCAATGCCTTCTTTAAAGAATACATGTAAGGGGGCAAGTTTCAGGAGAAGATCAGACCACTTTGATATGCTTTACAGAAAAAGTACTCACGATGATACTCAGTGGAGAACTATATCCAACATGAAATCACAAAGCAAATAATCATATTGCAGATATGTTATTATTTGAATGAAGCTGAATGAATCCTAGACTTGAAACAGTCATAACTTTTATATTATGCCGGAATGTTATTTCCTACCAATCTCCGGTAATTGTTTAGAGGATGACAAAAGGGACAAACAGATCTATGTGCTTTTAGGCCTCAAATTTTGTTCTTCTATCAACTTGTTTGGATAATTTGAGAGATGTCCCTTGATAGGTTGATCAGAAAAACACGGCTTAAAACGCATTTAACATATTCAGAGCAGAAGGCTGAGCGTCCATACAGCCAAAACTTGGATTAAAAAAACGAAAGCAACAAATTCAAACCACGAAAACTACTAATAACAAAATCTATAAGATTAAAAGTATCTAATTAGTCAAAGATTCATGTCAACAAAATTTTTTTACCCAGAAAGTAAAGAAAGAGATGAAAACTTGAGCAGAGGATCTTATAGCATATACTTGATCATTTGCTTAATGATCATATTCTTACAAAATTGATCAAAACTACTGAACCTTAATGACATTCTACCTGCCACTTGGATAATTAGATACAAAACCAGAACAAAATTTCTGCAATTACCTTAGATAATAAGGAAACTCCTCAAATGTAACCTTACTGTCTCTCATATCCACAACCTGCCTCATCAACTCCTGCTCAATTTGCTCCGCCGTGACCTCATCCGACGAGCAGTTTCCGTTCACCCATTTACTCACTGCCTGGCCGGAACTCAACCCCAAACCCACTCCAACTCCAACCCCGACACTCAAAGCAGACAACAGAATGTGCTTCTGCTCCATCACCAATCTTGATGAAGAATCCAACAAGCCAATTCCAATCCCACCTTTGTCAACCAAGCTCTGTACTTTAGCCTCAAAACCAAACAAAGATCCGAACTCTGTTCTTGTTTCAGCCAAATGCGATCAGATTCATCAACTTTGAGAAGATGGGTTGGTGGGATTTGATGTTGCACAATGAGGAAAAGATGAGAACCTTAATTTTGGTTATTGAGTTTTGCTTAATGATGGTGGTGGTGTTGTACCTCTTCTTCATTCTCCTTGTCTGCTATTTATAGCATGCCATAATACTAATGGACGTTAAATGCTCCCCAAGAAAAGAAAACCACATGAAAACGACTCCCATGAATTCTTTTTCTCACCTCAATTTGACTCACCCGTGACACCTCAAATCTGGGGGCTTTGCAGCTTTGCCTTTTCCCTCTTCTTTTCTCTTTTGCTTTACAAAGAATAATTCACACTACAAATAATATCAAATATTCAGCCTTGTATACATGTCAGGCTACTTGATTCACAAGAAAAGTTCCTACAATTAAGGATTAAGTAAGGAATACAATTATGTCAATGAATTTGCTTTCTTTTTCAAACTACCATTTTTCTTGTGGATTCATTTTACTATTACTATAAATATGAGTTTATGAAGTTTAACCGCCTTTTTGTTCTTGCTCATTATTTTAGGTTCATCTATGAGATCTAAGGATCTGTTTGGGATCAATGGATTGAACTGAGAGCTCTATTTTGTCGTTGAGATAATAATTGAAGCCATGCATTGCTCTGAGTTGTATATTGGTTGGATCCAACAACCAAAATTAGAAGCATGTTCTTCCAAATTTTTCTTGGCCATGTACAACTATACCTACCATGGTGGGTTCGTACTCAATGTTTTAACTGTCATTGTCCATTTTAGCTACACATTAACTAGCATTGCTTATCCTTGTTTCCAACCAAAAATAGGAAAACTATGATTATGATGCTTAGCAAAAGTTTATTAATTGTGTTAATGAAACCGATTAAAGTTAGAATAGTGCATGCACCATAACAAGGAGATGTTAGGCCCAAGATTTATCCCATTTCTAAATCAATATGTTAAATGTAAGAATGTAAGAATCCAGAAGTGAATAATTAGTGTCGCAAATAATGATGACTTAGGGTTTAGGTATGGAAAAGTTGTATTTTTTATTTTATCAACTTTTGTTGCATGGATGAATATTATATTTGTTTACCTTTCGGTCCTCACTTTAGAAAGCACATGACTCAAAAGGTATTATGCACGTTTGTTGTTCTTTTGATGGAATTTTATTGCTTTCCACAAATAATAAGCTGCCACTAATGAAAAGGGCTAGAAGACTAAATAGAGGCGGCTGCACCGCAAATTTTTAACATTTCAACTTGTTAACTTAATGTCGGCACTTATATTGCACTACACGGATCTCTGTCACCGCCTAATTATACCGCAAGTATAGTGAACTACATTAGATGGAGAACTTGTATTATCTGTGGCACTAAAAGAGGCATTAAAAAGTTAATGTCGAGCGCTCTTAGCTTGATCTATACTGCTTGATCTTAACCACAACGAACAAATTGACTCTAGAGTACAATACGGAGGTCGGTTTTACTTGGATAATTGATCTCTCAACTAATATGAACAGCTTGAGTCATCTTTACATATGTATATATGGTTAATTGACCCCAACTAGTATGAACAAATTGACTCGGCGGTAGTAGTAGTTCATTTAGTCACTTGACATTATGAGTCTCTCAAAAATATCCACACAAAATAACTTTATGATCAAAATAAATTAGTACACTATCCAACAACCCCAGAATAGGTCAGTTTGTGCAATTCCTTATCTTGCACGCAAAGTCACACAATTTGACAAAATTTCACCAAGACCGACTTTTTTGGACAGGGTTTTGATTCAGTAAAATTGCATGAACAATATAATGAGAAAACAATTCCATACAAAAGATTTTCTCCCCTACTTTTCTTCTTGCACACTACACAACTTTACGTTCTTGTTTTCTTGTGTGATGGGTCGCCGGGGATCCAATTATGCATGCACTACTATTCGTGCATTATATATGTCACAGCTTGGAATGAAGGGTTTTGTGTGGTGTGAAAGACTCGAAGGCAGAGGCATATGCTGGCAGAGTCTAATAATAAAGTGGCGCATGGCTTTTTTACTCACAGTCGTCGTGGAAAAGAAGGTTGATGGTCGATCGAGGAAGAAAGCGAAGCATGTGAGCAGTTAGAGCTCTTATCAACTCAATTATCTAGTTCATAATAAGAGCATCTCATTCAATTCGATCTGGTCCCAGTTAATGGTTTCTAACGAAAGAAATGAAAATGGAGTCAGAGATTCCCAGCTATGAGAGCATCTTCCCCTGTCCTTTCTTGAGGTCTTTTACACCTCAGCAGCACATGCTAGGGTTCCTATATACACAAACCTATAGATATATAGAACACGAAATGTTTTGTATATATTTTGATTGGTGGATTACACGCCATTGCCACTTAATTGCAAGCTTTTCTTTTCGCGACTTAGCCACACCCCCACAGTCCACACTACACAAAAGTTTCTTTTAGCTTAATACTTTAGGTTAAGAATTAATTGGAGGGCTATGACTAAATATAATTCTTTGATCATACAGAGATCGAGAAAGTAGATATACAAAAACCATCATATATGGTGGTCCTGATCTAGGTCAACAAACATTCTTTCATTCATTTTACTCTATTCTATGGATTTTGCTTGATTATTTTTCTAATTCCTCCATGTTTCCTAGCTTCATTTTATGTAATTATCTATTCTTTCCACTCCCACAACTATAGAATTAGCTTTGCTGCAAAAATATCCTGTCCCTCTATGATTCTCTCCTAATCATTTTAATTGCAACTTGTTTGTATAGATCTTTTTAATAATTGACAAGTAAATCAATGCATGCCATATCCTGAGTCATGATTTTGTGTTGAAAATTTCAACCATATACTATATGAAACTAGCTACTATGTATGTGATCGATCTCTTATAAATGATATGGTTCTTATCCTCAATGAGGCAGCATCGGGCATTCCAAATCTTGCCGGTTCATATATACTAATTATTAAGCATGGCTAGCTGTGTACTAAAATGCTTTGGCCCAAGTGGAAAATTCCTCCCAATGGATTAACAAGTTTCATCAGTTCGCCATATATATATATATATATATATATATATACGTATTGGATTAGTGATACTTCTCATAAGAGCATACAACAGCTTACATTCTATTTCTTTCTTCTTCTTTTTTTGTTACAAGTCTCAAATTGCATTCGTGACAAAACTACCTTATTTGTAATCGTATCTATCACAACTTGATGAAAGGGTTAACTTCATTAAGAACTCTGCCAAAAGGCCCTAATGAACTTTCCCAATTTTCCAATGAATTTATATGTAGAAAATGTTATAATTCACAAATTAATCACCCTAACCACAAATTATCGATTTCTTGCTTTTGGTTATGCATAGTGGAGTCCTTTTCAGCTTTGTAATATAGTAATTATTAGAAGAGATCCACAATGTATTTCCCTTTTGACTAAAGCATTCCAAGTACTCTATCTCCCTCTTTTCTTCTCTCTTCATGTTTTGCTGGTTTTTGCTTATTGTCACCTCTACTAATTAACCACGTAAATATTCTTGTACCAAAAAAAAAAAACTACAACTTAATCAATTAATTAAAATTTTTCAGCACCTTGTGAAGGGGGACTTTTAGACTAAAATAATATATACTTTCCATTTACAGAAAAGTCTGAATAGATCTTTTCTAGTTGTGGACATGAACCGGATCTTTCACCAACATCAACCAGTGGGTTTGAGATCCATCTTTCACCAATTTCGATCTCGATCTACTATTCCATGCCAGTAAAACAAAAACTCTAGAAAACTAACAATAATATATACTTATATAGTAGTAAAGATGATAAGGACTAGATAGACCGTTTCTTGAGGTCGAAACTTGCCTTTGATTATGCAGGTCTTGATCAAACTCAAGCGCATGGTCGGTTTAATGCACAAGACAACAATTTTAGAGACACAATTGTGGAGATTTGACGTGTTCGATTAAGCTCGTATAATTCGGTTATAATCAACGAGTACATAGTTCGATATTACACGTACATGATGATTCTATTTAACTATTAATTAATCAATGTCACATTAAATAGTGATCATATCACAGGAATAAATTTTACCGGATATATATTATGTCTAGAGTAAGGCTATCGGACTCACATGTATGCTTGGGAATCAATTAGAGTACTAAGTAGCTTCTTTTAAAGACTGCTGCTTTCGAGTAATTCAAAATGTTTGAAAATAGCCTTAAAAAGACCTAGACAATTAGAAAACTATACAAAATCAACAAGTCGATGTAATATGAATTTGTTCACTTTCTTGAAGAAAGAAGAACTCAAAATAATTGATCTGTCACTATATAAAGAAGTAAGTTGAAAGAAATTGTCATTCTTAGTTAAGACATGTACAAGTAAACATTATTAGTGTTGTTATGCATGTGGGTGGAGAAGCCACAAACAAAACCAACCACGGGCTAGCTGTAAGACCTAATTAATCAATAATTACTTAACAAAGAAAATGCATGATACAGATGCAACCACACTATCGCTAGATGTATATATATCGATATTAGTTTGGCCAGGTTGGCCCAGCCAGGAATACCGAGAGGCTTTTCTTGTTGCTTTGTGGTGGTGGTGACACATCCATAGAAAGAAAGAAAGCAGCTGGGCTCACCCTAAGAGACCTAAGTAGGTCTCTAAAGGCAGAGGCAAACAAGAATATGACAACTGCCATCGATCTCACTTTTATAAATCAAAGCCAATGCTACGTCTCATTCGATCAACCAGCTAGTTCATGTATATATTGGCATTTCCTATTTCTTTAAAGGTGTATCTGCAAACCCCCGAGGTTGAAAACCCATTTCCGTGCCATGTTTCTTAAGAGCCATGATCAACCTGTCCTAGCTCGCGTGCCTTCTGTGCACGTTATATGCGCTCAAAAATTCAAAACCTAGACCCTACAACCATCACCATCCATGCTGCAGTTAATTTCCACGAAGAGTTGGAAGCTTTTGCTTATGAGTTTTTACTCTTTTCATGCCAAGTTGCAATGGTAGCTTTCAGCAAAGTGCAGAAGAAAGTGCTTTCTATAAACTTTCAACCCTAGTTAGCTTTCACACTGCTTAGATCTATCGTTTTCCATCCTGAGATTTTGTGCTTGCGTTTTTGTTTTTAAATATTTGTTTCCTTAGTCATAGTACTGTTTGGATATTAGAATTCACTAATGTATTAACCAGAGGTGAATTTAACAAGACCTGGCGAAGTGTATGATTGTAGACAACTCCCTCTCCCTCGAATATTACGAGAATAGTTTAGATGAACCAGTAATTCGATCGTACAGTATTTCGTTACTCTTTTCATCAAGAGTTCAAGGCAAACTGTTTCTTTAATGTATCTGAAACTTCAGCAAGGACTTACAGTTGATGAAGCAAAAAACGTGTAAAGAGTTTATGACAAATTGACAGAATTATCTCAATAAACAGTTGAGCGGAAAAAGCTAACAAATGTTAAGTGAGCAGTTCGCTCTCGATTGCTTGTCGTGCAACTTGCCTAGTCCAACACTCTTTAAATTAGGTCATGATAATTACATTAGTATTGGTGGTGGCCGGGTAACAAAAGATCGATGTGACAATCCCGCACCAAAAAGAAGTGTCGATGTGACAAAGAATATGGTGGTTGAAAACTTGAAATCAAGCTGATTATACTTTATAGTTTATAGTATATGCATGGCCCAGTGGCTTTACATATTGGCGTCTGAGAAATTTTGTCATACGTTCCATTGGTCTAGCTTCTAATATAGTACCAGTCCAAACTAGGGGAAAAGAAAGAGTATCTACTCCTTGGTGGGAAATAAATGATTTATTTGAGGAACTTGTGACTAACTTGTCCCAACTCCCACGTACAAGTCCGAAGATTGATAAGAAATTTCCGCTCTAGTAGCACGACCGATGTCCAGGAAATCCCAATTGCGAGTGCATTAACTCCCATTGTTTACATTAATTCTTTGGGCCAGGCTGGCCTGTACCAAATTTGATGATATGAGACGTGGATTGCGCTGTACGTGTTGGAGTTGGCCCATGGCGATGGTCGACTTTCACTGTGTTCGAAGGAAATAGAAGCTGGGATTCTTAATTATACAGCAAGTTTAAGCTGGTTAATTATAACTACGTACTGAGTAATAAACTTGAAGAAACAGTATGTGGCAGGTAATAAAGGAAGAAGTTCAAGGTTTGAAGGTCTAGGAAGAAGCTTTGGGATCTTGAGATTAGAGATTTGCAGCTATCTCCA
Source organism: Rosa persica (assembly GCA_025331145.1). Lineage (NCBI taxonomy): Eukaryota > Viridiplantae > Streptophyta > Magnoliopsida > Rosales > Rosaceae > Rosa > Rosa persica. The sequence continues at coordinate 42,953,901 of WFKR01000001.1, forward strand.
AGCTCTTGCTAAGCTTGTGACCAGTACCACATCCTTGAATATTTGTCCATCTATCCAATTTTTTTTTTTTGGTGGGGTGGGGGTTGGGTGGTTGGGGTGGCGGGTGTTGTGGGATTGATTCTCTTCTCTGCTTGAATTTTTGGTATTCAGAGGTACTTGTCCGTCAATCTTTTATGAATATATATGATTTTGATTCAATGGTTATGGTTAAACTCCAAGCCGACCAAAATTGAAGCAGTATAAAAGGCGCAACCTGTTGCTTAAAGCCTTAAATTATTATTCACAAAACTAAATTTTAACACTAACACTGTTGTTGTGCAATCATCCTTACACCAACAAACCCCAAAGCTATGTACTTCACAATATCGGAGTAAACACGGAAATTTGTAAATAAATGACAAACAGACACGTGTACAAAATAATAATTTTTATTAATATTGAAAGTGCAGGTTACAATCTTTGTAAGTAGATCATCATATTCTTCTCTGAACTTGTGTTTGATTCAAGGGTGTTGACCACTTGATCTTGAATCCGTTGATGTTCACAAGGGCTGCCACGTGGATTGGTGTTCCTCGATTTTGGTGGTGAATGAATCGGCTCTTTTGATAACTTGATGATTCTTTATGAATTTTAGTGACTTCTGAGCTTTCATGTTTAGTTTAATTTGCCCACCACCAACACTAGGTGGTGATACCACCGCTCAATAGGATTCTATCATATGTATGCATTATAACTAAGGAAGAATCCTCATATAATACCTGGATTATGGTTTAATGTACATTTTGGTACCTAAACTTTCAAAACTACCCTGATGGTACCTGAACTATTGCTCCGTTTCTCTATATAGTACTTCCATCCAATCTGCCGTTAACTTTGCCTACGTGGCTCATTCTTATAGGATGACATTCATCTCCAAAAAAAAGAAGTTAATAGGCAAAGTTAACGGTAGATTGGACGGAAGTACCATATAGAGAAACGGATCAATAGTTTAGGTACTACGGGGGTAGGTTTGAAAGTTTAAGTATTAAAATGTGCATTATAGCATAATTCATGTACCATTTGAGGATTTTCCCCTTATAACTATGGTTAACCATAATTAATTAATCAATTAAAAAATAAAAATAATTTAACAATTTTTTTATATTTTACTTACCTTTTTATCTCCATCACTCGTCATCTTCTTCTTCCTTAGCTCTGTCTTCTTCTATTTATGGGCAAATTACTGGTCACTCCCTGTACTTTTCTCTAAAAAACAGTTCAGTCTATTTTCTTTTAAATTAAACAGTTTAATCCTTATTCTCTCTAATTTTCACACAATAGGTCCAAAATGACTATTTTACCCTTATTTCTTTTTTTATCTCTTTTTTTAATTCCTCTCTCTCCCTCCCTCAATATTATATATATATGTATATATCTGTATGTGTATATATATGTGTGTGTGTGTGTCTATATATATATATATAAATTTATATATATTTACCCCACTTCATGATTGTATATATATTCTCTCACGAAACATCTCTGCCTTCTCTATCTTCTACCAAGTATCCAGCGCCAAGTATCTAATGAGAGTGTATATATATATATATATATATAGGATTTTTTTTCTCAGGTAAGGATGTCCTTACCTAAGCTTATGGAACAGATTTGGTGTTTTCACCAGCTTTCCGTTCACATTTTCACATCTTAACCGTTTAGTTTTTAGGTCCTAATGTATAGATCACCTCTGCAAAATTTCAGCCAATTTGGTGATCGTTAAAGAGTTCAAAACTGCAATTTACACGAACGAACCAAATCTGTCTAACCGAAACCGTTCGTTTAAATTGTTGTAATTTGCAGTTTTTGATGCCTTAATGATAACCAATTTGACTGAAATTTTACAGAGGTGATCTATACATTAGGACCTAAAAACTGAACGGTTAAGATGTGAATATGTGATCGGAAAGTGGCCGAAAACAGGAAATCTGTACCTAAGCTTAGATAAGGATATCCTTAGTGTAGCCGGACTGTGTGTGTGTGTGTATATATATATATATATATATATATATATATATATAAAACATGAAGAGGGGTAAAATAGTCATTTTTAGATCACATTGTGTGAAATTTGAATGTTTAAGGAGTAACTTGTTAAAATTAAGATAGTAAGAACTGAAATGTTGACGTCCTAAAAGTATAAGGAGTGACGAGTAATTTACCATTTATTTATTTATTTTATTTTTTTTAAATAAGAGATACGCAAGTGAGAGAACTCTATGGAGAGAGAGATGGCAATATGGCCAAAGTGAGCAAAATCTGTAGCAAGGATCTCAAAGCCTCAATCGTCTGACCAACGTTTCCGAACCCCAAATACCCCAAATCATTAAATTCAATCTCGTTGAAGTCACAGTTAGGTTCATCGAGTTCTTTGAGTTTGAAGCTGAAAAATGGGTTTGTTGGCAATTGCGCGGTTGATATAGTCAAGGATGGTCTCCTTAGAGTTTCGGCTTCCTTGTCCTATCAGTATGCTTATTATTGATTTGGTGAGGTTGGAGACTGAAGGTTTGGATATCGCCGGAGGCATCAAGGTAGTCGATGGCTGATTCCAAGAGCTATCCGCCGACAAGGATGGTGGTGAAGATCGATATGTGTTTGCGACAGTGGGGAATTTGGGCAGGGGTTGTGGTGTTTAAAAGATAAGGATAGATTTGGGGCTGTGAGCAGCCTTAGAGATGGTTGAAGAGAGTCAGGATTAGATTTGCCGATGCGACTGAGACGTGTTTCAAACCCTCTGCTTTTCTTTCTTCGATATTCTTTAATTCTTATAGTAAACCAGCAAAAAAAAACCCAGAAAAGATGTGAAAATGGGGAATGAATAGTAAGGGAGAACCAACAATTAATGATAACCATGGTTTTTTTTTTCTTTAAAGATAATGATAACCATTAGTTAGTTTCTATACGACGTGTCATATTTTAATAAGATGGTGATATCACCCCAAAACTAATTGTGGTGAGCAAGTTTGAATCCTATTTATAAGGTTTGTGAACAAATCACCCTATTTTGTAACTCCCGAGTATTCATTCGGGCCTTAATTTGGCTTTAATTGGATTAACAAACGTTTCCACGTGATTTAATCCTCATTGATTATGGAATAAATCTAATTAAGTTTTGCTTTATTGACTCAATCATAATTTAATTTAATTTGCTCCATAATCACGTTTAATTAACCCGTTTAACTGGTCTAATTTAATATTTAAATTAGAACCAATCACTGGTAATCAATGCTCTCTTTGTTGGACTTACGCCAAAGGTTTACATTTTCCGACGTTTGTCACTTTCGTGGACTACTCTAGTTCGACGACATAGAGTTCACGTGTAGTTTCCGGAATTTTCTAATTTTCTTGTGTTTACGGATGTCTCCGCTTCGAGATGTGTTGTAGGCATGGGCTTGTCACTTGCTGGAAGTGTGACTTGAAGTCCATTTTTCTTCCTCTTGCATTTTTTTTGCGTTTCCCGAGATTGAAACGGGAAGGTACATATTTTCCATGAAACTTTGATTTGATAATCAATAGTCTCCAGATTCATATGAGCATCGTAGAACCTCAAATGGGTAAGTATGTTTTCTTCAATTCATGCCTTTTAGTATTGGGCCTGAAAGTGTCACATAATGATTCTTCCTAAGACTTTTACGTTGACAAGAACAATCATAGAGCTTGAAACTAGTGATTATAGATATTCCCTTCAACTCATGCCTTTTAGATAGAGTTGAAAAACAGATTTTCCTTAAAACTTTGGTTGACAAGAAAAATAATGGAATCTCAAACCAGTAATCATGCATATTTCCCTCAATCATGCATGCCTTATAGGGATTACAGAGGTTGATTGATAATTTTCCCTTATAAAAAGAGAACAAATCACCAGACTCTTTACATAACTCTCCTTCTACTCTTCATGCCCTTTGCTAGTGCACCCAGTAACTAAATTCTCGTGTTTCCATGATCATCAAATTCGTTATACACAGTTGAGAGTAAGCTTCTTGTCGACCACCTCCTTCCTGTAGTCTATATTCTTTCAATCACTTTTTTTTTTTACTGAATACGATCAACAACACTCCTTTGCAGGTTAACCTAAGTTGTCATTGACGCCTACTTGATGGGAACGAATCTGCTGGCTATAACAAAGTGAGTTAACTCCTTGATGTATAACTTCATCTCCATGGGAATTTAAATTCCTTATTATTATTATTATTATTATTATTATTATTATTATTATTATTATTATTATTATTATTATTATTATTATTATTATTATTATTATTATTATTTTTAAACATTATGAAAGCATATCCCTTGATAGAGATGCCATGGTCTTACTGTCTTTTTGAGAATTTGGACTTTATCGTTACTTTCGTCGGTTGGCAAAAAACTCTGAAATCTTGTGACTTGTAGGGTTCAAGTGTTGCGCAGGGCTATCATTCTCATGTTTCTTGGGGATTCGGGCTTTACATGTAATTTCTATGATTTGGCGGAAAACCTCGAAATCTTGGGATTATAAGAACCTGGGCCTTGCCTTGCTTTCTATCTTGCAACTCTTGGGATTTCATACTTTACATGTCATCCTTACGATTTAACGGAAAAGTTCGAAATCTTGAGATTGACATTTTTTTTTCCTTTTATTATTATTATTATTATTATTATTATTATTATTATTATTATTATTATTATTATTGATTCGCTTCATGACCCACATAGGTTGCGTCACCATGGTTTTCGTCAAAAGCTGCAAATGACAATCCATAACTATCATTGAAGAAAATGAGGATTCTATGGAGCATGGGACCACTTTAACCATGTACGCACCACTGATAGGCCCTCGAGCTCGGAATGTTTTTGCTGAAGATCACTCATTACACGTGTCATGCTGGTCTCAAATAACTCCTCGCTTACTAGGCAGTTTCCAACCTTCACAAGCTACAAGTGAGAGACGTAAGAATGTCTTTCTATTGAAGTTTTCTCACCTTAACTCAACTATTCCTCCAAAGCAGTTTCTTTTTCTTAGTGAACAAGTTAAGCAAGGCCTATTTGAAAAAGGTTACTTTAGAGTTCAAAAATCAAAGGCCATCTAACATCAAATCCACCATTACTGATGTTTCATCTACTTGCTCAATTGATGCTAGCTGCCGTCATTCCCTACTTGCTTCTCTGACAAAGTTAAAACAATAAGAGCAGTACAATTGGAGATGCAAGAAACCCAACTCAATTTGGAGCTTTCAAATCATTATGCCAAGATCGCCAGCCTAGAGCAAGAGAAAGCCAAAGTGTCAGAGCTTCCCATTATGCCCCCTACTAATGTGAAGACATTAGTTGCCTTGGAGAACTCTCTTGAGTTTCAGCGTAACACCTTTAAGGGTCTCACCTGGAAATAGAGAATGTCATTTTTTTTGGCACTTGCTAGCATGTTCTCTTCATGTAATAATTCAACTTTTGATTGTTGAACCATATGAATAAAAGAAAGACATGCTCTCTTTATGTGATAGATTTAATGTTTGCAAACTTTATGCACTAACTCAAACTTGAACTTTAAGCCATGAAGACATATGGACGTCCTCCTCTTTCTTTTTGAAACCTTGAAAAGGGGGGACAGCCTGTTTGAGCCTAAAAGTACTTTTGGCTGGGTCCTAAGAATGGTTGGCAGTATGAGCTGACGCAGCGGCCCAGATAGGTAACAAGTGGCAGGCCCAGCGAGGGAATTTGGGAGGAATCCCCGCGGAGGCCCAGTGGAGTCCACGATCCAGAGACCACGTTAAGCAATCATTAGATTCCCTACCCACGTGGAGGTCAAAGAATGCAGTAGAGCTTAGCGCGCAGCATAAGAAAGAGGCTGAGCATGCTACGGGATCTGATCACTTTGCAGAAAAACAGGAATATAGCATCATGACTATATTAGTACGTCATTAATGCGATGCGCTCGTGAGGATAAGACTAAACAACTATATCCCAACTGCCCGCATCCAATGAGGAGTCAGCTTTGCTCCTATTTTAGCTATATCCAGATTAATTAACAATTGATTTGTGATATTCATTACGACTCCCAAGATAATGCTTCTGCAGATCAGATACCTTTGGTTGAGAATAAAATATTCTGCGCTTTTCTGAGGATTGGGAATTCACAGAATAGCCTATATCCGAGGCTAGCACGAGAAAACAGAGACAACCAATTCATCAACTAATCTCTATGATTACCCAAGCCTCTCTGGAGCAACCAATCCCTTCTCTTTTACCGGTGACCACACTCCAGTCCCAGTCTCCTTAGGTGCCGACTGCAAGTGCCACCCTTTATAAACGTACTTCGGTCCTAGTCTCCTCAGGAGCCGATGGTAGTGCCGCGACCACAACGGTTACAGAACCAGCCAAGCAAGGGTAACGCTCTCGTAACCCAGCGAAGCTAAAGTCACGTTTTAGCAAGATCTTAATTTTTCCCGGTGATTTTGCTCTGCTCAATTTACAACATTGAGTATCGATTGTGTGATAAGAAGAAACTACAGCAAAGTCCTCACCATGAGGTAGAAAGAATCCAGCGACGAGGTTAGTGCTCTCTTCGTCCCCAATCGCACGAAAGAAGTCAGGTCAAGGGACACCCCTGACGACCACACCCAAACGGTACTGGCACGCCCACACAAGAAAAGAGACTGTTGACCAGCTGCTACAAAACTGGAGCTAAACACAACCATTCTGGTTCTTTGATGTGACTGAACTTAGGATTATATCCCAAGCTGCCTACGTATCCTTCTGAAAGAAGGAATCAAGTCATTACATAGTTAAAGGGGTTTGGTTTGTTTGTTTTTTGTCCTAACTTTTGCTTGAGCTGCCCTTTCAGGTTTTCAACTTAAGGGACCTTGTTTTTTTTTTTTTTTTGTTTTTTTTTTTGTCCTAAATTTTGCTTAAGCCGCACTTCTGGGTTTTCAACTCAACGAACCTTTTTTTTTTTTTTTGTGCGCCATACACAGTTTAGGCTCGGGTGGGCTAGGTGCGTTTCACACTTCTTTTATACGTAGTAACACCTTAGGAACTTGGTATCAGAGTACTCTTGGCACTCTCCTCTTCTACTATGACATGGTAAACTGACTGCATAGCTTCGTCTTCTACTTCTTCCCTTTCATCGCAATGTTCTTCAAGTTGGTTGGTGAATATGATCGCACATTGCTTGACTTTCAATTCACCACTTGACTCCACCTATAATGTCACATGTCGCTTTATGCGTGATGGTATAAGACTACGAATCTCTTTGTTTTCTCTTGGTTTTTCACGTTATTTCCTCTTCACCTCTACCAGTTGCTTAGGAAGTTCAACTCTTTCTAGAGCTGACCTCCGTCGGACCAAGTTTAGTCTCTCATTCATTTCATTCAAATGGGTGAGCCTGCTAAACACATAAGTTCGAGACATTGTTGTATCAATCCTATTAAATATTGACGACAGTAACATTAACGTGCCCATACGGCTGAACATTAAAGCTCGAGGTCTTGATGAGTTTGTAGGCTCTTGTCACGCCCCAAATTTTAGAATAAACATTCAAAATCCGGAACGTGAAAATTACCACAATTAAAATAATCATCCTGAATTTTTTTTTTCTTAACAACCTCACCACACGAAATAAAATCAAAACCGAATTTAGTCTCGGTTAATTATTACAACTCAAATCCAAAATGAATTGTAAAGCTCTAAATGAGCATATACACCTCACAACTAAATGAAATAACAAAAACTGCTGTAACACCTAAGCAGCTCGGTCACCTCCCTGGTTATCCTGACCTGCATGAATATCCGCTACACCATTTGAATAGTGTACCGGGATTGCAACAATACAAAACCCGATAAGCTTATGAAAGCTCGTATGAGTAAAAGGAAAGATTGTTGTTTAATTTAATCATAATCAATTCTACTCAAATCAACACTCAACCATTTCCACAACCACGAAGTACAACACTCTCAATCAATTACCAAATCAATAAATGAAGACAACCCCAACTCACATCATTCTTCACAAAACCTCAACATCGTATTTATCAAATACGGTACATGACAGACTAGAGCTCTAACTGAATCGTAGCCGTCACCTGGCCTAGGTTATGGCATCCGACATATTTATCACTATCGTATTTCATCAATATGTATACTTATATACATATTTAGAACGTCCGATAATTTCACATACTCAACCAATCGTATCCCATTATCCACCCAGGATTAAAGCGTCCGATTACCTCACACTGGTCACTACGTTGACCTAAACCCATAAATGAGTACAACATGTAATATCACATACTGAAATCAACCCAACCAAGATACACAATATTATTATGAAATTACACAATTGAAATATAATCAATTCAACAATTCAACTCAAACATTTCATCAATCAACAATATATATTTTTCACGTAAATATATATATATATATATATACGTAATCATTCACTCAGGAATGACCACTAATACCATCTATAGTTCACACAAGAAAATCATGAAATTCATTTGTATAATTAAAAATTCATTTTACTTACCTATGGACCGTGGTGATTCAAGTTCATGAAATTTTAAAACAAATATTTAATCCGCAAATATTTTTCACACAATTACAAAAAATAAATAAATTTAAAACGCTCGGTTCGTAATATGAACCACGTGAGTTTTACTCACCTCGATACTCCCGCTGCGTCTTCAATACAAATATAATTAACGCCGAAATAGCCCACTCAAATACAATCCGTCAATCACCTAATCAAATGTGATTCTAATTTAGCCAATAATTCCAAAACATAATTGAACTGCCATTTAACGGCCGGATTCTAATTTATAATAAAATTCGACGAGCGGATTCTCACGAATCGCTCCCCTAATTACAGTTTTGCACATATACGAAGATCCAACGGTCGGATCTTCACCCATGACCACACAAAGCCACTGGGACAGTCATATGATCATCATATCAAATTTACAAGTTCATCGGACGGTCCTAATTTCACAGATCATAAATCTAACGATCGAAATCTATCGAAATCACAAAATTCATAACTAATTCATACGATATCCGAAAAATACATATAATACGCCAAAATGATTGTATTAAAACATAGAATCATAAAATGGACAGAAACGAAATTTTAGACCTCCAGAGATGGTCGGAAAGGGTCGCTGAAGTTAGGGACAGAGCCGCCGCCGACCACCACCAATGGTGTCGGGGCCAAAATTCTCCCCTTCGTTTCATCATTCTGAGCAATTTTCATAACTAGCACAAGACCAAAAAATGATGGGAAAGGATCAGAAATTACCAAATACAGTCGGCGGTCGGAATTTTTCCAGATTCCGGTGAGCTTGAAAACCGACATGAAAACTGCAACAACTCGCTTCGATTTCTTCTGGAAACTTGTTCAGAACTTCATTGCGAACTCACCAAGCTAAGAATCACAAGAAACGATCGTGCATAACTCGAGATATTTGGATCGATAGGTGGTTTTTCGATCCACAAGGGGTCGAGCTCCGACGAACGTGAAAACGATTGACCCAGCTCCGGTCCTTCTTAGTGCTTGTAGAGGAAGTTGAGACAAGTTCAATGACCTAAGAATCAAGTGAAATGGTGACCTATAGCTCGAGATATTGAGATCGAACCGAAATCGAGCCTTTTCGGTTCTGGCCGTGCTGCCACCGCTGCCGGCCGTGTCGCAAAGCAAGGCTGCCTCTGGCAGCTGCGCAAGGTCGAGGCGAAGCTCCTGGAGGTGGTTGCAACTTGATAGGTGGCCGGAGGAGAGGGTGGGAGCACGGTGAAGCCGTGCTCTGTTTTGCTTGCTTTCGGCCGAGAGAGAAAACGCGAGAGTGAGAGAGAGAATGAACAGTTCCTTTCCAAAAAAGGAAGGGTGGCCGGTGGAAAAAAAATAGGGTTTCCAAAAATTTCTAGGGTTTTTTCTATGTATATATAAGTTTCAGAAAATCTTCTAAATTCAATAACTAATTCAGAAAAAATCCGATCTTTGTGTTCCGCACGTGTACGGACTTGTATCGATGAGCTCTACAACTTTCGTGAAGGAAGTTTCTCCAAATTTTGCACGTAGAAAAAGTCGTTTTCTCAAACCGAGCATTTCGAGCTTTTCGTTAAAAATAATCGTTTCGAACCTTCGATAATTCAAAAAGTGAAATATTATCAAACAACATTCGTGAAATCGCACAATAATCATTCAATATAATTACTCGAATTTAAAATAAAAATTACGGGTATTACAGCTCTAGTGCCGGAGTCTCCATGGTTGGGCTGATACGGTCAAAGGCTGAACTACGAGGAGTATCTTGTGTCTCCTCACTCTCTTCTTCCAACTTAGTAGTATTGTGTTGGACATTTACATTCTTACCCTTCCTTTTGGCGGATATCTTGATTGGTTCATTTGGGACAAAGCCAAGGCCGACTCTCACCGGGTTAATTGCATAGCCTTGCTCTCTTAATTTCTTTTGAGTGTCATTGAGGTTGTGTTCTTTTTGCACAATGACATTTGTATTGGAGCTTTTGGATGAGGAACCAAACTCATACCCCGCCTTCAAAAGCAATTTGTACGCGTTAGGTCAAAACCTTCCTTAGTCCTGTTGTCAGGGAGAGATCCATGTTCTATACGACCCTGCAATGGATCCACTTAGTGGACGCTTTGTTGTTGTTGAGTCGCCCACCTTAGGAAGAGGTATAATTGATGTTTTCTTCAATAAGTCAAGATCTTCTTTTTCCAACTTTCGGAGCTTGCCTTGTCTATTTGCTTCAACAAAAGGAGTCTCCCTTTCCTTCCATTGAGGTTTAGGAATATAACAAAGGACTGGAGTACCAGCTTGGGTCCTTCTTTTGAGGTTGACGAAAGAGCTCTGGTCGACATATGTTGGGACTCTTTCTCATTATGCTTTCTTGCAATGTTGCACTCAGCTTGCTTGTCCGCCATTATTTCAGCCACTCCGTAGAAAAGACCTCAATTGGAAGTACTTTTGTCACCATTTCACCATCCATATAGAACTTGATGTACACGAAGTAAGACTCAGTTTCGATGAATGACTTAGTGTCGCCTTCTACTTCTTTCACTCCACCTCAATAGATTTTAAAGCATTGATGTAGGGTCAAAGGTACAACTCCATTTTCATGAACCCAAGGTTGTCCCAAAAGTAGATTGTACAAAGTTTTTGCATTAATCATATGAAACAATGTGTTTGATTTCAACTCTGATCGTCTTATCCACTCTGATCATGCCAACAACTCTTTGCCCTCCTTGGTTGAAGCCTTGAGTCATAAGACTACTTCGCACCAACTCCTCAACCTTTATTCCAAGTTGCTAGCTTCATTGTTGATTTGGGAATGATATTTACTACAGAACCTCCATCTATAAGCATGCGATTTAGTTTATGCGTATGCACATACCTGTTATAAAAAGAGGTTAATTATGAGGTTTAGAACCCAATTGAAGATCTTCATCTATGAAATGGATGGCATCACAACATGCAACACACATTGAGCACCATATTGGCTTCAATTCACCTATTTCTTTAATCTTCATAGCATACTTGCTAAAGTTGATTAAGACTTCAACCGGTGTACATCTAACTCGTTTTGGTAATTGCAGCAACTCATAGATGCTGAAGTGTAATAAAAGATTTTCTAATTGTCTTACCACCTTATCTTTCTCTACTTTTTTTATGTGTGTGAAGAGCGCTTATCTCACCTTTTGTGGAGTTATCGTTAACTTCGTAACCGGTATCATATGAGCGGTGCCCATTTTTTCTCGCCTCGTGGATTTCTTGGTGAATTTTCTCGAAGTGGACTTTGGTAACGAACCTGAGTGAGCGATTTTCGAGTGAAGATGTTAGTTTTCCCCTTAGGCACCTCTTTTGTTTGACTTTCTTTGGGATGTTGAAGACTCATTTTTTTTTGTCTTGTCTCCACTTGAGCGACTTGAGATCCTAGTGGTGCATTTTTCCGTGCCTTTCTTTGAGTGACAAGCGTCCATCTTTCATCCTCGACGATAGTCTCATTCTTTAGGGTGACAACTGGCCTTAATTTTATTTGTTCAACCAGCTTAGCCGCTTCCACTCTCACCTCCTCAAAGGGTGACCCTTATGATTGATATAGTCGCCTTATTGGTGATAAAGATTGTGAAGACCTGAATTTTCATATAATAAATCTATGTAATTCAATAATTGTTCAATAATTGTTCTATTATTTGAATTATAATTTTGGGATAAATTCGTATGTCGTGGTTTGAGAAAATTGGTTTCGAATGATTTTATTTTCGAAAACGAACGTTATTTAGGGGGTTGTGAAAATCGACTTATACGTTCATAATTTGGAAAAACTTTCTCCATGAAAGTAGTATAGCTCGTTGATACGAGTTCGTACATATATGGAACGTAATATTCGGAGTTCGTATGAATTTATTACGAATATTTGAAAATTGAGTTTTTCCTATAAATATGGGAATTTCTGGAATTTTTCAGAAAAACCCAAAAAAATTTTAGATTTCCATTTTCTTACCCCCCCCCTCTCTCTCTCTCTCTCTCTCGCTCCCTCCCTCCCTCTTGTGCGCAGCCCCCCATTCGACCTAGTCCCGACCTGCAGGGCCAGAACGCGCCGTTCCCGACCTCCGCCGTCGCCGGACCCGCCCCAGACCAGTGCGCCTCGCCTAGCCCAGTCTCCCCTGGCCCCGCCCAGCCCCGCCCCGCTGCTGCCTCCAAGTGAAGATCAAAGGCCGACCCGAGTGCAAAACGGATTAGGCCGGAAATTCTATTTTCCGACGTTTCCTCGATCAATTGTTGGCATTTTCATGATCTCCTGATCATCCTCATATGTGACATGTATCACGATTTTGAGTGTAGAGCGGTAGATCAAGGATTGAAGATTGATGGTTCTGGTTGGATCTGGAAACGTGATCAGAGGGCCGAGATTAATCCAACTTCAAACCTCGATCTAGGACGATCTAGACTAAATCACTCTTAGCTCTAGGTATAAAAATTACTCACCTCGTCATTTTGAAGAAGTTTGTAGTCGACAATTTTTGCATATGTGGTGGTTGACTGGCGTTGACCACCGGCTAACCTCCGCGTGTGGCGGCGCGTCGGACTATATTTCAAGTTTTCATTATCTAGGCGATGATCTATGCATGCATACGAGCGTTTTGATATATAACATGGTCATGTTAGAAAAAGTTGATAAATAGTCAATTTAGGTTTTTACGCTCCTATTTAACGTTTTGACGTTTTATCTTCAGTTTACGATCTGAGGAGATCAGACGATCGGTTTTGCTTTAAATTTTGATATGATGATCGTATGACTGTCCCGATGACTTTGTGTGGTCACGGGTGAAGATCCGACAATTGGATTTTTGTATAATTGTAAAACAGTGATTCTGGAGGCGATTCGTGAGAATCCGTCCGTCAGATTTTCATATAATTTTGTTAGGATGTTTCCAAGGGCGATCCGTGAGGATCTGACCGTTGGATCATCGTTTAAATTCGATCCGACCGTTGGATCGTCGTTATTTTAGAATCCGATCTTTGGATCGTCATTTAAGTTTATTTTGTGTTTCGTTTGCTAAGTAAAGACGGTAATTGAGTAGGTACTTAACTATTGGATTTGAAGAGAGATTGGATTATTGTGATTTTACCTTTTTAGAAAACGCATCTGGATATGTGGTGAGTAAATCTCACATAGTTCATATTACGAACCAAATGTCGTTAATTTCCTTTTTTATATTGTGATTAAAGTGAAAAAGGTTTTATGGAAATAAATATCTGTTTTGAAAAGTATTGTGTATCGTGTAACATTTTGGGTCAAGTGCGATTCATTTAAATATTTTGGTATTTATACCGTGAATCCAAAAACTTACGAGTTGGAGATCGTGGATCAAATATGATCGTGGGTAGAAAAATCGGAACTCCATGCCTTAGGCCGGGTTAGTGGATATGATCAGTTAGAGCTCTAGTTTGTCTGCCATAATATGACATGAAAGCAGCATGTTGGATTATTCGTGATCATGAATACAATATGACATGAAAGCAGCAAGTTGAATTACTCGTGATGAGAATACACGTTTGAAAATTGAAGTATGACATGAAAGCAGCGAGTTGAATTACTCGTGATCATGAATACACTTTTGAAAATTGACGTATGACATGAAAGCGGCGAGTTGAATTACTCGTGATCATGAATACATATTTATTATATAAGATGGGTCGAGTGGTGAGTGATGAGATCTATTGGAAAATGGTTTGGAAATGGAGGTGGAATGTTTTGCTTTGAGTTGTGATTGTTTTGAGTAAAAGTTGTTGATTACTGTTGTATTTCTATTTACTCATACGGGCTTTCCAAAGCTTACCGGATTTTGTGTTGTTGCAATCCCGGTACACTATTCAAACGGTGTAGCGGATAATCCTATAGGGCAGGAGAACCAGAGTGGTGATCGTGCAGTTTAGAGTGATAATATTGTTTTACAGCGTTGTATGGTGAGGTTTATTATGCTCATTGAGCTTTACTATTTTATTTGGTGAGAGTGTGCTGTAATAAGTAACTTGAGGATTTAGTTTATGTAATCTTGAGTGGTGTGAGGCGAATTGGTTTTTGAGAAAAAATTCAAAACGTTATTTGTATTTGTTATTATTCATGTTTCAGATTTAAATTTGTTATTCAAAATTCTGGGCGTGACAAGGATAGTGCGACGGGTTCGAACGTTCCGAACACAATGGAAGTACAATGGACTTCAACTACATCATCGATATCTAGTTGTATCGTACCTTGCTTGACGAGATTCATTGTAAAATCTTTGAGAGCGAAACATTTCTCAACTGGGTAACTAACAATACGGTGGTACTTGCAATACTTAGGATCATTGACCTGATGCATCTCCTTTGGAAGATTGCACTCTGGCAACTTAATTTTGTGAAGCAAATCTTCCAACATGCCCGCTACATCGGAATCTGGAAAATGATAGGTCTTCTCTTCCAACTTCTTCAACGAGCGCTTTCATCTCTCGTAGTTGCTAGCTGGCTCTACTTTCTTAAACTCCTTTTCCAAGTCTCGGGTCGATACTTTTATGGGAGATAAATTAACTACCATAGACACTTTCATAGGTTTTTTTATGACTTTGTCTGCTTTACTTCAGAAAACCTGGTCTCTACGCTGGTTAACAACGAGCTCTCTTTTCCCTTTGTGACTGGCTATGCTCAGTTCCATGTCATGCGTACGGGTAGCCAATTCTTTAAACGTACAAGGCCTAATATACTGAAAAATGTATAGTAGATTCCAGTGCATACCTTGGACACACATCCCCTACTACCGACACTTCTGACAATCGATCTTTACAGTCCAAACTAAGTGATTGCCATTTGTTGATATAGTCAACCGTTAGCTCATTCTTCCATTGTTTCATATTCATAAGTTCCATCATGCTTACTGTGCGTTTGGTACTATAGAAGTGATTCAGGAACTCTCGTTCCATTTGGTCCCAGATGTCAATTGACTCGGGAGCTAAGTCAGTGTACCATTCGAATGCATTCCTTTCTAAAGATCGAATAAATTGTTTGACCAACTGATTACCCTCTGTACTTGTATTGTTACAAGTCTTAACAGATTGTGCAATGTGTTGCTTTGGGTTGCCTTTTCCCTCAAATTGTTGAAACTTTGGTGGTTGGTACCCGACTAGCATTCTTAAGCTATCCACCTGTTTAGTGTATGGTTTAGAGTAAGTGAGAGTACCATGTGGATGGCCACCATACTGGGCTCTAATGGTGCTTGCGATCATATCTTGGAGCTATTGGATGGACATAAAGCCTAGCAAACCTTCACTAGCCTTTGACTTAGGATTCTCCCTCTTCTCCTTTCCTTTGCCATTTTCATATAGTCCATTGGTAGAGTCCTCTACATGTGGAACTTCTAACTTGCTCTGTAGCTCAGCAATCTGCACATCCTTCTCCTTGACAGTCTCGGTGAGTTTCTCGATTGCGGTAGCCATGTTAGCTTGCTGATCCTCAATCGATGTTGCTCTTGTCATTAGGACTTACATTGTCGCTTTGTGTGGTGCATCATTTGGCCACGACGAAGAGAAGTCATTTTCTTCATCATTAGGTGACTCATGAAATGACCCCATACTAGAGTCATTATCGGGAGCAGGTGAATTTGAATTCGACACTTGCCTTTCCTCACTCCGAGGGACATGATCTCTCGCCCCTAAACTCTCTTGAGTGATGATGATTGGTTGGCGAAGCTTAGAAGGCAGTGTCACGAATGCTGTAGGTTGAGTCTTCGCCACGCTTTGAGTGATGTGACCGGATGATTCGCTACCCGACTTTGATGTGGTCTCTAGCTTGGATTTATTCCCCGAAACGACTTGAGTTTTCTTGGAAGCCATTGCTCGGTCTGAATTTTGTTTGAACTTTCAAGAAAAAAGATTAGAGGCAAAGATGATCCCACCAGACATGCCAAATGTAAACACAAAAATTTGTAAACCAATGACAAACAAACATGTGTACAAACGATATTATTTTTTGCTGTTGGGTTGGCTCACCACACGGTCTTATTTGTAACTTTATACCAGAGACTTCCAACAAATGAGTTAATGAGCCAGTGATCCAAAAGGAACTGCTCTTTCTCTTTGTTGCAATACCTAGCTTAGCTTTAATTGCATGGGCAAGAATCCAAGGCTCCTTTGATTATGGCTCGCGGATTAGTTACTTCAGCTCCATGTTCCTTTATCTCTCATTGGCAAGTATACATAAGCTACACTATCTATGTTGCGTTACTTCATTTAGTACTAAGAGATCATATTGTTGGCGTGAGTCACTCTCCATAATTGTAGGAATTGTAGTATAATTAGGATTGTATAGTTAATGAGGATATTATATAGTTAAGGGGGAGAATATCACGGTGTAATTAGTTTCCTATTAGGAATGTGTATACTTTGTATATGTACTCCATCTTTGGAGAAGATCAATATCAGAAATTCTCAAAATTTCTCTTTGTCTTTGTTATGTTTGACTTGGTATCAAAGCAGAGATCCATCTGGACTCTGTTCGTTTGTTTCCGCTGTAAATTTGTCTTTGTACTCTTTAAGAGTTTGTCATTTGTCTTCATCCTCTGTTCCTTTTGCCCTAAAATCCCTAAAGTTTGAAATACCTTGTCATCAGCCTCTCCTTCCTTAGCCGTGTTAAATTTTGTGGTTTGTGTTGCTGCTTGAAGAAGAAGAAGAATGGTAGATTTGTCCCTTAGTTCGTTGTTCAACAGTTAGGTGACTTGCAACTATTGTAAGATTTTAGGCCACTACAAGAGTCAATGCCCCAAGTTGCTAAAACTCAACTCCAATAACTCTGGTCGGAAAAGAAGTAACAATGGTCAGAAAAGCAAGGCGGAAATCCAACTGGTGCAGGAGCAAGAACCTGATTTCTATGATGTGGAGGGTCAAGATCAAACTAAGGGTAATGCTTCCCTAATTCAGGAGAATCGAGGTAGAATTGGTGTCGCTTTAAATGTTTCTGGATAATTGATTTTGGAGCATCTGATCATATGACCTATGATAAATCTTTTTTCGTCACGTTTTCCTTTCCATCCATAACACATGTCTCTAATGCCAATGGTGAGTCTTTTTCGGTCTTAGGAATTAGGTCAGTCCAGGTTACACCATCCATTACTCTTTATAATGTCCTTTATGTACCCTCTTTATCTCGTCACCTTTTGTTTGTGTCTCAATTAAACACACAAAACAATGCTCTTTCAGCTTTTATCCTATGTATGTTATCTTTCAGGATCTACGTACTCGGGTGATAATTGGCAAGGGAGATCTGAGGGAGAGACTGTTTCACTTGGATTGCATGTACGAAGGACCAACACAAGCACCAGCAAGTCCACAAGGTTCTGTTGCCCTGACATTGAGTTCTGATCGGATGAATGAATTGTGGTTATGGCATCGCCGTTTGGGCCACCCATCCTTTGGTGTCATGAAGAAGTCCATGCCTTCCCTTTTTTCGGGAATAAGTGATTCTAGGATCTTTAGCCAAGAGTCATCGATCTAGTTATCCTTCTAGCTCTCAGTCTAGTACAATGCCTTTTGAATTAATTCATTCCGATTTATAGGGACCTTTCAAAAATTCAACTCTTTCAGGAATGCATTATTTTGTTTTATTCATTGATGACTTCACCAGATTAACTTGGGTTGTTTTGCTTAAGTCAAAAGATGCAGTTTTCTCTGCCTTTACGGCCTTCCATAATCTTATTCATACCCAATATGATGCTCGTATTAAGGTCTTTAGGTCTGATAATGGGGAGGAGTTTGTTAATCATTCATTTCGTGATTATTTCCAATCTCATGGAATTGTTTCACCAAACCACTTACCCACAAACACCAGAACAGAATGGGGTCTCTGAGCGGAAGAATAGTCATTTGTTAGACATGGGTCGCGCCCTTCTCCTTAGTGCCAATATGCCTAAATACCTTTGGGGAGAGGCAGTGTTGTGTGCCTCCCATCTTATTAATAGTCTCCCATCTTCCTCTCTTCAAGGTCGTATTCCATTCGAGGTATTGTCTAGTTATGTCTCTATCCCATCTCTTAATACTCTTCCTGCTCGTGTCTTTGGTTGTGTAACCTATGTCCATCTCTATAAGAACCAATGTTCTAAACTAGATGCAAGGGCTCTCAAGTGTGTCTTTGTAGGGTATGAGACTCAGCAGAAAGGATACAAGTGTTATCATTCTCCATCTCAATGATTTTATGCCACCATGGATGTGACATTCAGTGAGGATACATGTTATTTTCCACCTTCTACGACTTATAGGCAGGGGGAGCATGGTGTTTTTTATGAAGGACAGTGCGAAATGGGGCCAACGATCGATCGCTTTATCTCAAATGATCGATCAGTTAGTGAAGATGAAGTGTCCAATGTCCCAGAAACCAACGAAATTCCTGTAGAAATAGAAAAGGCAATTGCCGAACAGAGGGTTGCGAGTTCTGAAATAGAAAAGGAAATTGCTGAATCGTCTAGCCTTCGCAATGCAACTGCTGAACAGAGCATTACAAGTTTCAAAACAGAAAAGGCAATTACTGAATCATTTACTCTTCGCCATGCAACTGCCGAAGAGCACTGTGAATTCCGAAATAGAAAAGACAATTGTAGAATCGTCTACCTTTCAAGAAGAAGCTCATAATCATTCAGTCTCTCCCTCTCCATCAGTGGTCTCCCCTGTTCAATCTCCATCTGAGGTACGCAGTAGTTTTCCTTTGTCTTATAACCCACCTTTGTCTGATAATGTTGCTCCTTTAACTGATTATACACATGTCCCAACACGAGTCTTACCAGAACGGTCTAATCGTGGCCAGCCTGCTAAGAAATATGAACCAAGTTTGTGTGCTAAGACCAAATATCCTGTAGCTAATTATATGTCTACTCATAGGTTGTCTAAACCATATGTAGCTTTTGTGAATCAATTATCTTCTGTGTCACTTTCTAGTAAAGTGCAGGATGCAATGAAGGACGAAAAGTGGGCAAAAGCAATGGTTGTGGAGATGGATGCACTTGAAAAAAATCAAACGTGGGAGTTAGTATCACTACCTCCTGGAAAGAAAACAGTTGGGTGTCGATGGGTGTATACAGTGAAGCACAATTCAGATGGTTCGGTGAACAGATATAAGGCAAAGCTAGTAGCAAAGGGTTATACCTAGAAGTATGGTGTGGACTATGATGAAACTTTTGCACCAGTAGCAAAGATCAATACAATCCGGGTACTTCTGTCTCTAGCTGCTAATCTTGATTGGCCTCTGCAACAATTTGATGTTAAAAATGCCTTATTGCATGGTGATTTGAATGAAGAAGTATACATGGACTTGCCTCCGGGATATGGTACTTCCACTGGAGTCAAGGTGGTGTGTCGTCCTGTATGGCCTCAAACAATCTCCAAGAGCTTGGTTTGGTTGGTTCACGACATTCATGAGGAGGATTGGGTACAGGCAGAGCAATTCAGATCATACCCTATTCCTTAAGCATCAGAAAGGTAAAGTTACAGCTTTAATTATTTATGTGGATGACATGGTGGTGATAGGTAATGATCTTAAGGAGATTAAGAAGTTGCAGAGTGCATTGTCAGCAGAATTTGAAATGAAAGACTTGGGAAGTTTGAAATATTTCTTAGGAATTGAAGTTGCTAGAGGAAAAGATTGTATTATGTTGAGCCAGAGAAAGTATGTCTTTGACTTATTAGCAGAGACGGGTATGCTCGATTGCCAACCAGCTGACACACCCATTGAGCAAAACCATCGGTTAGTTGAGTATCCAAATCAAATACCCACGAATAAGGCAAGATATCAGAGGTTAGTTGGAAGATAAATTTATTTGTCACATACTAGACCAGACTTAGCATATGCAGTTAGTGTTGTGAGTCAGTTCATGCATAATCCTAGTAAGGCTCATATGAAAGCTGTAGTTCGGCTCTTGAGGTACTTGAAGTCTGCTCCTGGAAGGGGGTTGGTGTTTTCTAAGCATAGGCAGTTAGATGTTTTGGGATATACAAATGCAGACTGGGCATGTTGTATAACTGATCGACGATCCACTTCCAGATACTTTACATTTTTAGATGGGAATTTAGTTACTTGGAAGAGTAAGAAGCAGAAGGTGGTGGCTCGTTCTAGTGCTGAAGCAGAATATAGAGGAATGGCTCATGGAGTTTGTGAGATGTTGTGGTTAAGGCACTTATTGAGGGATTTGAGGTTCAAGCAGAAGAAAGCCATGCCCTTATTCTGTGATAACAAAGCTGCAGTTGAAATTGCGCATAATCCTATCCAACATGATCACACAAAACATGTGGAGGTTGATAGACACTTCATCAAAGAGAAGCTGGATCAACAAATCATCTCTTTTCCTTTCGTACCTACTGAGGAGCAGTTGGCGGACATTCTTACAAAGGCAGTTTCTAGCAAGGTATTTTGTGACTCACTTGACAAGTTAGGCATCCGTGATCTGTATGCTCCAACTTGAGGGGGAGTGTTGGGATGAGTCACTCTCCATAATTGTAAGAATTGTAGTATAATTAGGATTGTATAGTTAATGAGGATATTATGTAGTTAAGGGGGAGAATATCACGATGCAATTAGTTTCCTATTAGGAATGTGTATACTTTGTATATGTACTCCATCTTTGGAGAAGATTAATATCAGAAATTCCTAAACTTTTTCTTTGTCTTTGTTCTGTTTGACTCATATTGGGTTAACAAGCTTGCAACATATGATATATCTAACATGTGATGTTGGTAGTCGATAAAAGTTCTGAAACATGCCAGACTATCTGGCAAGATAAGATATTCCGGTGATATTGCTCATTCACTTTGTTAAGACCAGTATTCCTAACTTTCAATCTCTCTGCTTCTACAGGTAGTCCGAGTCAATTTTTTCTGAGGATTCAAGTAAGATATCATCAATTTCATTATTTCTGAAGTACTGAATATAATTTTCCGTAATTAGTTTGTACATCAAACTGGCTTCTAACATTGATTCAAATAGGTTCTCATTTGTACATCAAACCAGCTTCGAACACTGATCCAAATGTTCTCATTAGCATGGTGGGCATACACTTTCCCAATGACCGGTGCTGCCATTGCAACCATCAGGTACTCGAATTAAGTGACGAATGTAGCAACTCAAGCTTTGGCTGTCATACTCTCTATCATTGCCGCACTCACAGTCATGGCTCTCTTCGTAGTAACCCTATTGCATGCCTTTGTGCTCCGAGACCTTCCCCAATGACATTCTAATTGCCATTAGTGACAGAAACCCAAATAAACCACACAGAAAGCAGGAAAGCTCTTCGTATCCCAAAGATATTGAGAATTCCTTGAATATATATAAAGTGAGACAAGCTAATACAGCGTAAACATGATCGAGTGATAAACTGAATTGTGAAATTAAGATGGGCGTGCTGTTAATGACATATGCTGTTAGTTTTCCAGGAGTCCAAAATCTCTCTCTCATAAAAAAAAGAAAAAGGAATTCCATTTTATATAAACTGACCACCCAATCTTACATAACCGACTCATTTACTCAACTAACACTTGTAAAGACACGCAACTAATGTACAAGACATTAATAGTTTCAGTTTGATGTTTTTTTTTTTTTTTTACTAAAGATGATCAAATGATTTTACTCAACTAACACTTGTCAAGACATGCAACTAATGTACAAGACATTAATAGTTTCAGTTTGATGTTTTATTTATTTATTTTTTTCTTTTACTAAAGATGATCAAATGATTTTACTCCTACCTCCATAGTGACTCGAATTTATAACTTCATTATTAGGTAGTGGGTGCTTTAACTACTGAGCTAACACCACTTCGTCATCATTAGGAGCCTTAAAGTTCAGACTTCGATATTACGCCTTTGCTAACATCCAGAGTAGTAACATAGGCCCAAAAGGCCCAAGCCCGAGCACCTCTCCCTCCCTTGTCATCCGGTCCGCACCGCAATCAGCGCATATCTGTCGGAGCCCAAAACTTAGACTGGCTGACCTGCCTCCAAATAAGTTATCAGCCCAATACCCGCCTTCTACTTCGTCATGCCGATTGAGAACCCTAGCCAGTCAATATGAAGAAGCAAGTAAAGAGAAATATCCGAAAGAAAACAGCACACGTTTCCTCATCATCAGCAGAAACCGTAGCCAACATCGAAGAGCTCCTCTCACAGATCCTCTTGCGCGTGCCAGCCGGAACTCTAATCCTCTTCAAATCCGTTTCCAAGCATTGGCTCCCTCTCATCTCCATTCCCAGCTTCTGCAACTCCCACACCTTCAAAACCCTAACACCAAACTCTCTGCCACCTTCATCGTTCTTGAAAAGGAAAGTAAGGACTACTACCTCATCTCTCCCCTCAGTTTTCGCTCCGAAAAGCCTCTCAATCTCACTCGTGACAAGTTAGACCTAGGTGGACTCCACATTCTGGACTCCCGCAATGGCTCTCTTGTGCTACACTGAAACATACCCGGGAACTAGAACTAGTTGTTATGTTGTTGTGAATGCCACAACCAGTCAGTGCTTTAAAATCCGCATATATGATGTTGATGATGATGAGAATCCGTTAGTAGTCATCGGTGAATCTCTAGCGGTTGATCCTCGGAAACCACTTCACTACAAGGTGTTGTGTTGTGTATTAACATGTGAGGAACCAAAAAGGCTGTATATTCATGTATATTCTGAGACGAGAAATTGGAGAATGATCGAGTGCTCTTTTACCCCATTACAGACCCATGATGCTCTCCAATGCCGAATGCTGCGACAGTCGAATCCATTGGATAAACTGGAAATACGAAATCATACACTATGACTTGGATGATGGTAGTCTTGGAATGATACCTACACCTTCTCAGTGTTTCTTTCATGATGATGCTGATGATGATTATAAGGCAGAGGCATCAGATTTAGGGGAACCCGGTGGCCATTTGCATCTTATCATCATGGGCCGACCTTCTTTCACACAAGTTGATGTGCTGGAGTTGGACGAACTACTCTGGCTGGTTTGTTAAATACAAGATGAATATTGAGAACTTGGCGTGTTCGAGATCTGCCATTGCATTTCTTGCTAGAGAGGAAAAACAAAGTGCTGAGGATGATTCATGCATATTTCTGCGCATTTCTGATAAGCTGATCTTTTATAATATCAGAGACGGGACCTCTAAGACCGTCATGAACAAGATGGAAAGATATACTAAGGATGCTTATTGTTATACGAAGACTTTGGCCCTAGTCTAATCCGTATGTTATAGTATGTATACCAAGCTGATCGATCTCCTACAAAGTAACTCGGTAGTTGCAAATTTCAGTATGTGCTTATCTGATGAGGTTGTCATTATCATAGTTTATGTAATGGTGCATCAGATTCTTAAGTAGTCGGGCCTTGCCTTATTAGATTCAGGTTCTTCAGATTTTCATTTTTAGAAACATCAAGTTGTCAGAATCTTGTCATATGTTTTGCATTCCCAGTGATTTTGCTTTGTAACTTTTATTTGGATCGATATATGAACTGCAGTCATTCTATAAATCTGGATCTTTACCCTTAGGTTATCAGATTATTGGTTAATCCATTGGGGAATCTGGCGCCCACATATGCAAGTTATGGTCATGTTAAAGTCATGGTTTCATACATGTATCAGAGGTTGGTTAGGGAAAATTTGAACTCCTTACATTATGTACTTTGTGTAAAAGTTTTGCAGCCCCTTCAGCACAATCATAAAAGATATTCCTTACATGCCAAGAATTGACTTGACTGAAATCCAAGCCTAGTTACATAGCGAATCCTCTGATCAAACTCTCCCAGAATGGAGAATGACACAAGAACAGTAGTTGAGAGTGTAACTTCATTCTGTCATTCGGGCACTGACCGGAAGGGAACAATTCCAGTGCCTCATCATGACATCTGTATTTTAAATAATCAAAGAGCATCCCATTCCGAGATAAACGACACTACAGGCATGTAGCGTGCACATTCAACTTCTAAGCATTTCGCATAGAGTGACAACAAATTGTTTCTTAATGTATCTCTCCAAGTTTTAGATGACAATAGTTTATGATTTTCATTTGCAGCCGTTGATCGATTCTGATCAGCTATAGTTTTTGGGGTCATATATAAATTATAGACTCATAGTTCCCATATTATAGCATATATAGTTGACCTTGTACATGTGTATGATCCTTATTAATTTTTTTGCAGGACTTGCACTCCATGTATGACTATATATGCTGTCTCCTCACATTTTGTCATTTTGCTTTCTGAAAAATTGACGGTGTTTACTTAATGAAATTGAAGATCTCCAAGTCCAACGGGGTACGAACTTCTTAAATTAATTTCTTATGTTAAGTTATGCATTAATTTGCGGTAGATTACCAATATATCTGGGAGTCTGGGACTACATGGCCATTTTAATATATTTGAGTAGATTATCAATCCACGTTTCCATTCATGTAGTATTCAATTTGGGTTGAGAGGCACTGATATTAAAACCCGCATGTAGCATTCAAAGCACACTCATCTGTCTTGTTTTGATTAGAACAGAAATACCTAAACACGTAAATTAATTGTGCTTACCTATATATGTTTGACGAAATGCTTGAAAGAGATATTCATTAGTTAAGACAAAATTTAGGTATGGCTAGCTAGTTTCCTCCATTTGTTCATCATCATATCGTCAGACTCCGGCAAAGTGCTCTTAGTTAGTTTTAGTTTCTGAATAATTCTTGCATCGGAGCTTTGTCTTGATTCTGTGTTTAATTCTATAGCTACTGCCTACTTGCTAGCTAGCTGAAGGGTAGCCCTTGTAATTGCCTATGTGGTCCAACCTAAAGATTGTGATCAAAGATACTCATGCCAGTTCATTTCAAGCCTGTCTTTGATCGCAACGTACAGCCAATATAATGGTTGTCTTATGCAAAAAGAGTGTATTGCTTCTTAAGTAATTTAAGCAGCCGACAGATGAAGTACAGCTGATAATGACTGCAAGTAGCTAGTAGCCTATTTTAGACTACAGATGCTACCGGCTTTATTAGCTGAAAGACGCGTGCTACTTGTTCTCTGAAGAAAATGTCTATAAATATGATTTTTATTCTGCATTTTTCTTTGATACTCATCTGCTCGAGAAAGAAGCACACACACTCAATACACTAACTAGTTGAACCTGGTTTATCTGCTTGAGCGACTATTCTAGTAGCATGACTGATGTCCAGGAAATATCAAATTGCGAGTGCATTAAATCCCTTTGTTTACATTAATTCTTTAGGCTAAGCTGGCCGGCCTATACCAAATTTGATGATTTATGAGATGTGGATTGCGCTGTATGTGTTGGAGTTGGCCCGGTGGTGATGACTTTCACTGTCTTAGCTGGGATTCTTAATTTATAGGGCAAGTTTAAGCTGGTTAATTACAAGTACGTACTAACAATAGTAAAGTTTAAGAAGCAGCTGGGTGGGTGTAAACCTATTTCACCTTTTGTGGCATGTAGCAAAGGAAGGAGTTCAAGGTTTGAACTTTGAAGGTTTCCTTTTCTTGAAGAAGCTCTGGGATCTTGAGATGAGAGATTTGCAACTAACTCCAAGCTCTTGCTAAGATTGTGAGTTGTGACCAATATCACATCCTTGAATATTTGTTCATCTATTCAAATTGGTGGGGAGATTGATTCTCTGCTTGAATTTTTGGTATTCGGAGGTTACTTGTCCATCAATCCTCTGAATATATTGTTGAGGGTATAAATCCCACATGGGAAAAATGAGACCTTGCCTATAAGTTTATAAGAGTTTGGATCACTCCTTCTATTGCCAATTGGTTTTGGATGTGAATCTCAGATTACTTTATCATGATATATATCAGAGCGGGTTATCCCACGTGTGCATGTCTTGCAGCCACACATGCTCCACGTGTTTCGGAGCAACATTATCTTGAATTTTTTCGGGGATGTAATGAAGGACTACCATGTCAAGATGAGGACGACGATGACGATAACACAAGATGGATTTCAAGGTGGTTCCTTTTTTACTTCTTCATCATATGTTTTCTGGGAATTAGCAATTTTTATTGCTGTACGTGTTGGTAAGTATTCAACTCGATCTAGCGCCTGTTTGTCCTAGTTTGTAAAAAATGCAACTCAAAAATCCATCAATTATGCTTTTCAGAAAGTTGAAGTACATTTTGTTATATGACAATGATAAGGGACGACAGCATATTTTGTTGGTAGGTCTGGGTTTTTATTCAGCTTAGGACTGACCTATTGTTATTCTATTAGGAAGCTAGTTATTGTCCTGCAGCTATCTTAGCACTAACACTCACGGCAGAATGTTAATGCTCCTTTTTATCTTTATCTGTAAGGTGGCTGAGGCTTTGACAGTCATTAGTCTGTTGTAATCATGGGTCTTTTATAAAATGATGCGAGGGCCTTTACTTGATATAGATTTTTGCTTCTCTTTTTACACCATTTAATCCTTTATTTCTGTATACAACAGCAAATCCATACAGTTGTTATGTCACTCGGGTATTCTGGAGTTGAAATCAAGACAGCGCATCTTTGGAATCTTGGAATAGAGGAGTTCTTGTGATGGTTTCTGGCTCTGTGCATTTGAAAAATTTTGCGGGGAGGAGGAACTTTGTTCAGACTTTTTTCCTTGCACCTCAGGAGAAAGGTTATTTTGTACTTAATGAGATTTCACTTCGTTGATGAGGATCAAGTTCATCAGCATCCAGCAGTCTTATTAGCCCATAGCACTCTTGACTCCAAACTGAGTGCCCCTACTACAATTCCTGAGCCAGGTTTGTTTACTTATTACGCTTTACATTGATTTTTACAATTCCTTTGGCAGCCGGGACTACAGTTTTTGGTTTTATTTTTGTGAGAGGTAAAGGTCATGGTTGTTTACTAAACAACTCTCAGGGAATTTTTGAGTATATTTACTGCATTTTGTAAGGGATCATACTTTTGTATCTCTTTACATTAGTCATAATGAGATCAATTCCATAATCAGCAACGGAAGGTCTTCTGCTTCTTGGTTTCTACTTTGTGTTCAGTAATTAAGTAGTGGTAGCAACTTGACTTAAAATCATGTTCATACTGCATTATGATCTCATAAGAAAATGCCCTCAATGCCTTTTTCTTTCTTTTGGTCTCTTTGGAGCTATTTTTTGGTTAAAATGCCATTGTTTTTTCTTTTCCCGAGTTCTTAGCAACTTCATTTGTGATGAGTAGATGAGCTTTCATTGTAACATATGTGAAATCTAGTGTTTTCCATTTACTGATCATTTTATGAAACTCATGGTTTTGCAGTGGCTAATTATATGATAAGTGGAGAAACTCATACCAGAGACCATGTGGTGCCTGATGTTAAGGGAAATGGTCCAGTTGACAACTATGGCTATGCCGAGCAACGGTTACAGCAGGTTGTCGAATCTGAGAATATCATGGAGGATCCTGCTGCAGAATTGTCTAACGGTTCATTCCAAAGTGCAGTGAATGTTGTACAAGAACAGCTGCCTGCATCTGTTGAGGAACCTATTGGAGAGCCCCAGAAGCAGACCTATGCCTCCATAGTATGTACTGAACCTGTTCAACCAGAATTTGTCTTTCAAATATCATATTTTTTGTATTTGACCCAATTTGCCTGTGTGATGGGACTATACCTACCTTTTCTTGGACATCATCACTCATCAGAAGAGTTAATCTGCCTTGCTGAAAAGTTATCCACAGTAAGCAATTCCAAAGAATTCGAACATAGACAGATTATAGATTCCATTTCTAAGCTTGGACTAAACGAAGAGATCGTTGTTATCCAAGAAATAGTGTCTCCATGCACTGTCCGACCAAGTGTCCATACATTTCTTGATATCTTCCAATCCTTTTCAGTAGAAGCCCACTTAATTGACATATCTTACAAAGTTACAAGATAAGACATATGAACTGCTTTTGTTTTACCTAAAGAACACTAACACGCACCACCTCATACATATAAATGATGAATGGACTGAGGACGAGATATCATTATTGTTGACTTTATGTCCAAGAAATAGTGTCTCCACCATATATCCGTACATCTAAATATCTTGCGAGCCTTCTCGGTGCAAGCACACTGGGGCATTTCTTAAAAGCCAAGAAATTGAGTGGACTCAAATCCAAGCTTTATCATAAGAATGCGACTCATCTCATCAAATTGTCTCAGAGAGGAGCCAAACCTTAAAAATCTTGAGTGTGAACTCAAGTAATTGTAAATGTTCTAGCTGCATAATTGATTAATATATATATATATATATATATATATATATAGAGTTAGCATAAGTTTGAGCAATCAATTATGGTTAGCATAATTGATCTTATTGCTGCATTATATTCATGCGTATGAACCCTGATTTTTGCATAATTTTCATCCCATATTTGACTTATATATACTGTCTCCTCACAATGTGTCATCTTAATCGCTTCCGGTTGAAGTTTGAGGGTGTGTGTTTACTCAATGAAATTGATAATGCTCAAGTTATATGACATATGGTGTTCGATGAAATGCATTAAGTTAATATGAATGTGTAGTTTCATTTTCTTGTTATCATGTTCTCGTAGTGACAAATTTCTAACTCAGCCACAATTCTCCTCCGTATTTTTTTTTTATCTAGGATGGTAGCTTTATTTTGTTTAATTTCTGTGTCCAATCCCACTTGCTAGCTGAAGGATAGCTCTTGTAATTGTTCATCTTGTCTAACCCAAGGTTGTGAACAAAGATATGACTAACGGTGAACTGTTTGAGGATAAGCATAAATTAATAGAGAAATGGAGAGAGTAATGTGTGTTTATTCTTCTCTCAATGGAGGGTTTATATAGGAGTACAAAACTAGTGTGAATGCTCTAAGAGAAAACCAATTTGGTAACTATGATCATTATCAAAACAACTGCACTTGGTTATCTTCAATGATGATAATTGCCATGCTTGTTGTCTCTTGACATAAAGCATGTTATACAAGTCTTTATACCTATATTATACACTCAAGTACCTATTACATAATATAGATATTTTACACATAATACATTTATACTACAACACTCCCTCTTGGATATTTCATGTCAATAGTATTGTTTAGGTCGTGTGCTTCTAGATTGCCTCGTTAAAAACATTGCCAAGTAATAAAAACCATGTGGGAAAAGCAATCTTGGTTGAAGGAGAAAAAGAGCACAACGCGCGTTGAGTGTGGAGTATGTTTCTGGATACTCCCCCTAATTTTGACTTCCCCTTGTGTTGCCTAAACGTGGTGCTTCTCTTGTTGCCTCATTAAAAACATTGCCGAGTAACAAAAACCCAGTGGGACAAAAATAACCTCGGTCGAAAGAAAAAAAAGAGCACAACACACCTTTCACGTTTCGAGACCATATATGTAGACATCTCCCCCTAATTTTGATCTTTTGAGGAGAGTCTTTGTTATTGCTGATTTATGTTTGGTGTTGTCGCTTTTGATGTAGCCTTGCTTCATTTGTTCAAAACAAGCAGCATTATCCTAAATGCTTGTAGGCTCATCTGTGGTAGACTTCAACCCACAACTGTTGGAACATGCGTAACTATGGATCCAATCCATATACCTTCACGAACTACTTCGTGAAGAGCAATAATCTCTGCATTTGTTAGAAGATATAGCGACTAAGGTCTATTCTGTAGACTTCCAAGATATCGCGGTCTTTACCCATGGTGAACACTTAACCAGTCTGGGAAGACCTTTGTATGGGTCAAAGAGATACCCAACATCAGCAAAAATCTTTTCAAAAAACACTTATGTCGTTTTGGGGTGGGGATAGAAAAAGAAGGCCAGCGTTGGCGGCGTTTCTAGTGTGTAATGGGTCCAAATCCATCATCTCTATGTAGGGATAGAAGAAGCTCATATCGATCGTACATCTCAAATATCGAAAGATATCTTTTACACCAATCTAATGGTGTTGCGTTGGCGCAGAGCTATACCTTAGCTAACAAGTTTATGGTAAAATGAGATGTCCAGTTTTGTGTATTTGAGCTAAGTACAATAATGCGCCTATTGTTCTTGAGTAAGATACTTCTGCCTTTAGCACATCTTCGTCATCATCCTTCAGACAAAGAGGATCCTTTTTAGGATTAAGACTATTCTTCATCTCAATCTCGGGTTTCAAGTATTCAGCGGTTTACCTTAATCTTTTAAGGGCTTCTAATGAAAATCATGTCCAATATGAACCGCGATAGAATCCAAAACTTTGTTATGGAAACGCGTGAGCATATCTCTTCCCAATCAATTAGTCACTTTAGTGAGCGTTTTCAACTTTATTGGAAACGCGCTCCGTGGTCTAGAGCCACTTAACTTGGGTAAATAAAGTTCACCGTGAACTTTCATGTATATTCCTTATTTAGATCTCATAGAGATACGTAATGACTACATTTATAAGCTGCATATTCAGTTATTCTGAAACTACCAAACTGACAGGGTAGTGGAATGCAATAACATCCATTACGAGAGAATATGTCTCATCATAGTCAATTCCAGGGCGTTTTTGTGAGAAGCCTTGCGCCATAAGGCGAGATTACAATCTCTTTTTCTCAACACGCTTTCTAACGAAGACCCATTAGTCAATAGGTTTTATGTAAGGATGTATTTGCATCACTGGCTCAAAAACCTTTCTTTTCGTTAGAGAATCCAACTTAACCTGGATTGCTTCTTTCCATTTAGGCCAAATTTCTCTACGTTGGTATTCATTCTTCAACTGAGCATGGTTCGATATCATCGGACTCAACAAACTCATACACAACAAAATGCGCAACTACATCATCAATTATGATGGAGTTTCTATCCCATGTCTCATGTATACTAGTGTAATTTTCATAGAGCTCTATATTCTCAGGAATAGGTTCTGACGTTGAGGCGTCCCCCAATGATAACCATAATCTAGAAGATACTCATGAGACAGATTTTGAGTGTCGATGATCCAAGGATTGGTTTGTGCCAAAGTATCATTCGAATCCACGAGCTTCCCACGCATCCTAGCTGGGGCCATGACCTAACGCCAAAGTGCCACTTTCTATGGCATTGACGCCCTGCCTACCTCCGTGTAGGGTGGCGCTTCGTCCCTTTGTAGGGACATCCTTCCTTGCAGGCTTATTTTTAGCAAATGTGTGTGATCTCGTCAATAGTGATCGAGATGAGACATAGTGGGGATAGACCACGACAATTCCTGTCGTTTCTGTTGAACATTCGTGTTCTTATTTCCTCCTAACGTCGGGAAGACTGTCTCATCAAAGTGACATCCATATATCTAACGGTAAGGAGATCGCCTTGCAAGGGTTTTTAAGTGGCGGATGATTGTTGGAGTTTCAAATCAAACTGAGTTGCTCACTCGTTTATAAGGACTTATCATAGTGCGCTGTGGCGGCGTAATTGTCACATAAATGGCTCACTTAAGTGTGCGTAAGTACAAATACTTGTACCCAGTCACTAACTGTAATGCAGAGATACATTGAGTGGTGGTAGGTCGTAGATGAATTAGCATAGTTATATGCGATATTGCATCACCCAAGCGGATATAAGGAGATTGGTGCACATCATCAATCTCAGAGCTACCATCATAGTCATTTTCGCGAGACCATTTGGGTGTGTATATAGGAATGTGATGTCTAACATCAGTTCCATTGCAATAACCATCAAAAGTCTTCGATGTAAACTCTCTAGCATAGTCAAACCCAATTGACTAAATATGATGACCGGGGAGTGAGCTCGTTGTCATATGATATGTGTTAGGAGTATAACATAAGTAGCATTTTACAGATGGACAATGGCACAACACATGACCAGTGTGTTTGTGTGTCAACCAACATTATGAGATATTTAAACGTCCGCAAGTTGGTTGAATAGGTCTACAAATATCACATTGGATTCTTTGCAAGAATGATATATTTTCTTTAGTATCTTTTGCATAGGATGGTCTCGATACTACATTTGCTAAAGAGCAGGCTTTGGAAAACGAATGATAGGTTTTAGAAGTAACTCCTTGGACCAATCTTTGGTTTGTACTTCTTTTCGTTTTTGAAAAATGGATGTCCGTGTGAAGTCTTTAATATACGGATTACCATATCACAACCTAGATGTCTCAAACAGTCATGTCAAAGCCTATATGTGTCAGAGTCCCATAAATCATCTTTCATAACATGATTGGATTAAATGACTCTAATAGTGGTTGCATACAATTCACTAGAGTGACACATAAGTTTCTCTAATACTCATTTAGTTGTCATTAGAGGTGATGCAAAGAAACTTTTTTCCATTCTCACAATGTGTTTCCACATGAAAACCATTGACTCTTATATTTTTAAAATTCAATAGGGTTCTTCCAGCCCTTGGAATGAAGTTCGGATTTTAACACATGTCCATGACATTGAATAATAATGCGACACTTTATTAATAAGGAAAATAGCCAATGATTACATCAAAGTTTTTTTAGATTCTATTCCAGAATAAAATCAAACTTAGACAAATTGTAGTTTACTCAATCTGTTTGGTAACTCCAATGAAATATGACCAGGAAAGTAGAGAGAGATGTTGGTGGAACGAGGCTCGCTTAAATACCACGATCTCAATTACTTTCCTAGACATCATACTTCATTCGATGTGCCACATGAGAAAGAGTTTAATACAATTGTTATTTATTGACTGAGGCACATTTGCCATTCTTGGAAAATAGAAAAGGACTATTCTAATCAAAGTCTGCGGCATCCTCGTGTACTTCAGTTTCAGCTTTGAAGTCCTCTACGGTGAGATTGACATCTTCACCATATTCTTCTTCTGTAAGGTTGGCTTCTTACTCCCTTACTTCTCTGTACTCCTTATAGCGTGCAGCTAGTTTGGTACTTGCATGGCATTACTTAAACCAATGCTTGATTGATCCACTTCGATGACACATGTCATTGTGGTTACCTCCCTTCATTTGAGGTGCAGGTGGTGCATATTGTGGATATTCCCAGGGTTGCTACTACCACCACGGCGCATAGTGCGACCTCCACGGCCAGTGTTGCCATATCTACCTCTCCAACGTATGGAGTTGCCATCACGTGTGCCCGCTCTAAATTTGCGGTGTCCTTCCTCATTGGATCGGTTATATGGATCCATTCGTCCTTCATGTCCCCTGTTATTAGGGTACCGCTCCTTGCGTTCTTTTTGGATGCATTATAATTCGCCTCATGAACGCTCTTGGTTCCAATGGGCCTTGACTTATAATTTTTTACGAGGATGTTGTCGTATTTTTCAGTTACCGACAAAACATTGATGAGCTCATTGAACCTTGTAATTCGTCCAGCATTGACTTCAGTGTAATATTGCTTTGATAGTAAAAGTGCTGCGACGGGGAAGGTGGAGAGAGTCTTCTCAATTAGCTCTTCTTCTGAGAAAGGTTTTTCACAGAACCTCAACATGGCTTTTGGGCAAAGAGCTTCTGAATTGTATTCAGCAACAGACTTGAAGTCGGAGAAGCGTATATTGTTCCACTGAACCTTCAAATCAGGGAGGAGGGAATCTTGGATATAGTTAAAGCTCTCTTCTAGTGCTCCCCATATGTCCCTTACATCTTTGATTGACATATACTCTAATCTGAGTGCTTTGTCCATATGGCGTCGCATCAAAATAATTGCTTGTGCATGCTTTATGGGTGTTCGTTAGAACACAAGGCCTGCGTTTGATACCTGAATTATGGGCAATATCCCTTTCGATGTGAGATGGTTCTCAACGTCGGTTTTCCAGCTATGATAATCCAAACCTGTTGAGTCAAGGATTTGAAAGTCGAGTCTAGGTTCATTCGACATCCTAAAGATAAGAAGAAACGATATATTAGTTTCAGAGTTTAAACTTCCACGAAAACTAAAATAATAAGATTTCCGAGCTATGCTACCAAAAAATCAATTTCCAAGAATATTTAGATTAGACCGAAACAATGATGTTTAATAGGTTCATAAATTGATGCATGCGGACGCTCTTAGTCCGAATATTATGAACACTCTTAGTTCATTGATTACAAACGCTCTTAGTTCGTTTAGCGTGAATTTCTATAATTCCGCTTTTTGATTACAAGTTACCGAGAAAAAGAAAAGAGGAGAAAAATGAATTAAAACTCAAAAAACGGGAACTTTTAGTAAAAAATACATCGAAATAGTGTTGCCGGAAAATTTAGACGGAAAAAGTTGTTGGAGGTGACCGGAAGGATCACTGGAAAAAGTCGAGAAAATCGTCCGAAAAGTGGCCGGAAAAATGTCGGAAAAGTCGCCAGAAAATTCGTCGGAAACTTGCCTTGCAAATCTGTCGGCAGCTGCTAGCAGCTTCTGCGCAGGTACTCGGCAGGGGCTCGACAGATCCTCTCGGCCGGTGTCGGCAGCTTCTCAGAAGCTCTCGGCAGGTGCTGTCGGCAAGTGTCGACATGTCCTCTCAGCAAGTCTCGGCAGCTCTCGGCAAATCCGCTCGGCAGCTCCTCGACTGCGGTTCAAACCTTCTGCCAGCTGGTTCAGGCTGTTTCCGATCGGTTCTAGCGGTTCTGAGGCCGGTTCTGGGCTTCTGGGATCAAGGGTTTTGATATGTGCTAGGGTTTGGAGGTTTTTTGTAGGTTTGGAAAAATGACTTCGATTGGATGATGAATTTCCTTTCTCTTGTCAATTTTCGATTCTAATTCTAGAGCAATTTCGTGTTGATAACGTGTTTGAGGACAAACATAAATTAACAGAGAAAGGGAGAGAGTAATGTGTGTTTATTATTCTCTCAATGGAGGGTTTATATAAGTGTACAAAATTAGTGTGAATGCTCTAAGAGAAAACCAATTTGATAACTATGATCATCATCAAAACAACTCCACTTGGTTATCTTCAATGATGATAATTGTCATGCTTATTGCATCTGACATAAACCATGTTATACAAGTCTTTATACCTACATTATACACTCAAGTACCTATTACATGATATAAACATTTTATACATAATACATTTATACTACAACAATGAACAAAAACAAAGATATGACTAAGTTCATTCCAAGCCAATTATTGATTGCAACAGCCAATAGCCCAATTGCATGTGCTGGCGTCTTTTGCAAAAGAGTACTAATTACCAGAATACCTAAAGCAGCCATGTCCGTTCTACACCTTTAAATGACTGCAAATAAATGGATGAAACACTTCTGCTGCTCTTTGTTCTTCTTCCCCCACTCTGTCTATATATATGGTCTTTATTCTGTACTTTCTTCGATACTCATCTGCTCAAAAAGAATCAGACACTCATACACACATACAGTACACACTACCTAGTTGATCGAGCCTGGTTTTCTGGATTTGCCTGAGAAGGCAGTGCCCAAATTTTCTTCTGGTACTGTTCATCTTCTTTCGAGGTTAGTATTCTTTGCTCTTTTCATGCACTATTTATCATTGATTAGTGATACAAAAGATATGGCTACCATCTGATTTTGGTGTAGATTATATAGGCACTACATCAATATCTTTAGTACGTTGTGATGCAGGGCCTATGTTGCAGTGACATTCTTATACAATATATATCTTGATAAATGTAAAATCTCTTGGCGTAGGGAGTGCAGTTTTAAACCGAAAAGAACTGAATTTATTCAAATCTATGCAATACGATCCTCAATTAGCTAGAATGCTACCAAGTTTAATTTATTGCTGTACAATACAGGCCTATAATTAGAAATTTGAGTGGTTTACCATCTATCGTTAAAGTCTTCTGAATGGTTGAACTGTCTTCAACACTTTTCAGCTGCAAGCTTTTAGTGATCGAAAACAGGAAAACTATGGGGTCTGAAGAACATGTTTGCCTTCAAATTCCATCTCCTATCAAATATATATCATCAAATGAGGTGGTTCGGTTTGATAACGTTGAGGAGCATACCGTTTTCAATGATAAGCATCAGCTAACTGACCCATCAGCTAAGGTAATTTTGTCTTAAAGAGTAAATGTCTATTAAATGTTTTATCGTGTGCTATATATGTTTGCTTTGTGGTTTATACCAAAAGATCAATTAGAAGCAAAAGCAAAGTTCACAATGGTTATGCATCAAGTGACTTCTCTGTTATGATATTTATAACAGAAATATGAGATAGCTGCTATGAGATCTCTTAGCATGCCACCATCACCAATGGAAATTCAGTTACAGAACACAAAAGAAGTCCCCTTCAGTCCTGAAACAAATTTCAAAAATGGAATTCCAGATTCTAATCTTGCTGCAACTAAGGGTGCTAGTAGCAGCCAACTACCGGAAGAAGCAGAATTTCACTCTCAGCCCCAGTCAAAATGCTCTGCATTTGAAGATCAGGCAATTCAAATAGGACATTTTCCTTATCAACCAAGTACTGAAAACTTGAAAGATAAGAGGTTTGATAATTTCAAGACATGGTCTGGGAAACTTGAAAGGCAGATATCACTAGCTTCACTACTACGGAGAAGGCCACCGCGAAAAAGTGATCAACCAGAGAATGCTTCTATGCAAAGTACAGATCAAGTTGATTCTTTACCTGCAGACAGATACTTTGATGCATTGGAAGGGCCTGAGTTGGACACCCTTAGGGTAATTCATCGTATCTAGTTTCTACAAATGCTTGATAATCTTACAGGTGATAAAATGGTTTGTGATTGAACAGGCTTCAGAGGAAATTCTGCTTCCAGAAGATAAGAAGTGGCCATTTCTTCTCCGGTATCCCATTTCTTCATTTAGCATCTGTCTTGGTGTTAGCAGCCAAGCTATTTTGTGGAAAACCCTGCCTATCTCTGCCTCCACAAAATTTCTCCACTTGAGCTTGACACCAAATTTGGTTCTATGGTTCATTTCTCTTGCTCTATTAGTTATTGTTGCTTGCATCTACATTCTTAAAATCATCTTCTACTTTGAAGCAGTTCGTCGTGAGTATTACCATCCAATTCGAATCAACTTCTTCTTTTCCCCATTTATAGCTCTCTTGTTCACAGCTCTTGGAGTCCCACCTTCAATTTCTAATAACCTCCATCCAGCTCTTTGGTACATCCTCATGGCACCAATTCTATGTCTTGAGCTGAAAATCTATGGGCAGTGGATGTCAGGAGGCGAACGCCGGCTCTCAAAGGTGGCGAATCCTGTCAACCATCTCTCCATTGTTGGCAACTTTGTTGGGGCATTGCTAGGAGCATCAATGGGACTAAAAGAAGGACCAATATTCTTTTTTGCTGTTGGGTTGGCTCACTACACGGTCTTATTTGTAACTTTGTACCAGAGACTTCCAACAAATGAGTCAGTAATCCCAAAGGAACTCCATCCTGTGTTCTTTCTGTTTGTTGCAGCACCTAGCGTAGCTTCAATGGCATGGGCAAGAATCCAAGGCTCCTTTGATTATGGCTCGCGGATAAGTTACTTCATAGCCATGTTCCTTTATCTCTCATTGGCAAGTATACATAAGTTGCACTATTTATGTTGCAGTACTTCATTTAGTACCAAGAGATCATATTAGGTTAACAGGCCTGCAACATATGATATATCTGACATGTGATGTTGGTAGTCGATGAAAAGTTCTGAAACATACCAGACTATCTGGCAAGATAAGATATTTCCGATGATATTGCTCATTCACTTTGTTAAGACCAGTATTCCTAACTTTCGATCTCTCTGCTTCTACAGGTAGTCCGAGTCAATTTTTTCCGAGGATTCAAGTAAGATATCATCATTTCTTCATTTCTAGAGTACTGAAAGTAATTTTCCAGCATTAGTTTGTACATCAAACTAGCCTTCTAACATCGATTCAAATAGGTTCTCATTGGCATGGTGGGCATACACTTTCCCAATGACCGGTGCTGCCATCGCAACCATCAGGTACTCGAATGAAGTGACGAATGTAGCAACTCAAGCTTTGGCTGTCATACTCTCTATCATTGCCGCACTCACAGTCATGGCTCTCTTCGTAGTAACCCTATTGCATGCCTTTGTGCTCCGAGACCTCTTCCCCAATGACATTCCAATTGCCATTAGTGACAGAAACCCAAATAAACCACACAAAAAGTGGTTCCATTTAAAGCAGGAAAGCTCTTCGTATCCCAAAGATATTGAGAATTCCTTGAAGTCAACAACAGGCTCAGAGAAAAAGGATTTGGAAATTTGAAGATTCGATCAAAACCACCAAGCTCTAGCTTTCTAGCTAGCTGGTCGTACATGGGACAATGGGAGGACCATAATAACCAAGTTTTTCCTAGTTCCAGTGAACATCTGTACATGCTGAAATGTCAAATCTAGCATATTTATAAAGTGAGACTAGCTAATACAGCATAAACATGATCGAGTGATAAACTGAATTGTGAAATTAAGATGGGTGTGCTGTTAATGACAGTATATGCTATTAGTTTTCCAGAAGTCCAAAACCTCTCTTGAAAAAAAAAAATTCCATTATAAACTGACCATCAAATCCTATATCTCCGACTCATTTACTTAAATAACACTTGTCAAGACACGCAATTTAGCGTACAAGACATTAATAGTTTGATGTAGTTTGCCAAAGAAGTTGACGTCATTAAGAACCTTAAAGTTCAGACTTCAGTTTGCTAAAATTCAGAGTAGTAACATAGGCCCAAAAGGCCCAAGCCCGAACACCTCTCCCTCCCTTGTCATCCGGTCCGCACCGCACTCAGCTTATATCTGACGGAGCCCAAAATTTAGACTGGCTGACCTGCCTCCAAATAAGTTATCAGCCCAATATAACCCCGTCTTCCACTTCGTCATGCCGATTGAGAACCCTAGCCAGTCAATATGAAGAAGCAAGTAAAGAGAAATATCCGAAAGAAAACAGCACAAGTTTCCTCATCATCAGCAGAAACCGTAGCCAACATCGAAGAGCTCCTCACACAGATCCTCTTGCGCGTGCCAGCCGGAACCCTAATCCTCTTCAAATGCTTCTCCAAGCATTGGCTCTCTCTCATCTCCATTCCCAGCTTCTGCAACTCCCACACCTTCAAAACCCTAGCACCAAACTCTCTGCCGCCTTCATCATTCTTGAAAAGGAAAGTAAGGACTACTACCTCATCTCTCCTCTCAGTTTTCGCTCCGAAAAGCCTCTCAATCTCACTCGTGACAAGTTAGACCTAGGTGGACTCCACATTCTGGACTCCCGCAATGGCTTTCTCTTGTGCTACACTGAAACATACCCGGGAACTAGAACTAGTTGTTATGTTGTTGTGTATACCACAGCCAGTCAGTGCTTTAAAATCCGCATTTATTTTGTTGATGATGATGAGAATCCGTTAGTGGTCATCGGTGAATCTCTAGCCGTTGATCCTCGGAAACCACTTCACCACAAGGTGTTGTGTTGTGTATTAACATGTGAGGAACCAAGAAGGCTGTATATTCATATATATTCTTCTGAGACGAGAAATTGGAGAATGATCGAGTGCTCTTTTACAGACCCATGATGCACTCCAATGCCGAATGCTGCAACAGTCGAATCCATTGGATAAACTGGAAATACGAAATCATACACTATGACTTGGATGATGGTAGTCTTGGAGTGATACCTACACCTTCTTAGTGTTGCTTTCATGATGATGCTGATGATGATTATAGGGTAGAGGCATCACATTTAGGGGAATCCAGTGGCCATTGCATCTTATCATCATGGGCCGGCCTTCTTTCACACAATTTGATATGCTGGAGTTGGTGAGTAACTATTCTGGCTGGTTTGTTAAGTACAAGGTGAATCATGAGAACTTGGCGTGTTCGAGATTTGCCATTGCAGTTCTTGCTAGAGTGGAAAACTAAACTGCCGAGGATGATTCATGCAAGTTTCTGCGCATTTCTGATAAGCTGATCTTTTATAATATCATAGATGGGACCTCTAAGACTGTCATGAACAAGATGGATAGATATACTAAGACTAGTTATTATACGAAGACTTTGGCCCTAGTCTAATCCGTATGTTATGGGTACCAAGCTGATCTCCTATTAAGCAATTCGGTAGTATGTGCTTATCTGAAGAGGTTGACATTATCATAGTTTATGTAATGGCGCATCAAATTCTTAAGTAGTAGGGCCTTGCCTTATTAGATTTAGGTTCTTCATATTTTCATTTTTAGATGCATTAAGTGGTCAGAATCTTGTCATGTGATTTATATTCCCAGTGATTTTGCTTTGTAACTTTTTTTGGATCGATACATGAACTACAGTCATCCTCTAAATCTGGATCATTAATCATGCTTAGGTTATAATAATCTGCTTAGAACACAGATTGGTTAATCCATTGGGGAATCTGGCACCCACATATGCAAGTTATGGTCATATTAAAGTCATGGTCTGGTATATATGTATCAGAGATTGGTTAGGGAAAATTTGAACTCCTTACATTATGTACTGTGGGTAAACATCTTGCAAGCCTCTTCAGTACAGTTATAAAAGATATTCCTTACATGCCAAGAAGTTGACTTGACTCAAATCCAAGCCTAGCTATTTACATAGCGAGTCCTCTGATCAAACTCTCCCAGAATGGAGCATGACACAAGAACAGTAACT
This sequence comes from Rosa persica, assembly GCA_025331145.1. Lineage (NCBI taxonomy): Eukaryota > Viridiplantae > Streptophyta > Magnoliopsida > Rosales > Rosaceae > Rosa > Rosa persica. The sequence goes on from WFKR01000001.1 coordinate 42,994,948, forward strand.
TCATTCTGCCATTCGGGCACTGCCCGGAAAGAAACAATTCAAGTACCTCTTCATGGCGTTTATACATGAAATAATCAAAGAGTCCCTGACACTACAGGCATGTAGCATGCACATTCAACTTCTAAGCATTTAGCATAGAGTGACAACAAATTGTTTCTTAATGCATCTCTCCAAGTTTTAGATGACAATTGTTTATGATTTTCATTTGCAACCATTGACCGATTCTGATCATCTATAGATTATGGGGTTTTACGTAAATTATAGACTCAATAGTTCCCAAATTATAGCATATATAGTTGACCTTGTAGCAGTAGCAGCATATCCATGTGTATGATCCTTATTTTTTGCAGACCTTTACACTCCATGTATGACTTGTATATGCTGTCTCCTCACATTTTGTCATTTTTCTTTCAGTTGAAAAAGTGACGGTGTTTACTCAATGAAATTGAAGATCTCCGGGTCCAATGTGGTACGAACTTCTTAAATTAATTTCTTTATGTTAAATTATGCATAATTTGTGGTAGATTACCAATATACCTGGGAGTCTTGGACTCCATGGCCATTTTAATATATTTGAGTAGATTATCAATCCACGTTTCCATTCATGTAGTTTTCAATCCACGTTTCCATTCACCTAATCTGTCATGTATCGATTAGAATACTATCTATACATGTAAAATATTAATACTTATCTTAAGACGTAAGGTGTTCAACGAAATACCTCAAAAAAATATTTCATGAGTTAAGAGAAAATCTAGGCATGGCTAGTTTCTTTTATTAATGCATCATATTCTCATAGCGTGACGCAGTCGGAATAAGCAAGGTTTAAAAGCTATAAACCTTGAAACGAATAAAGGTGGAATTCACCACAGAATATGAGAAAACTCTCAATTTAATTGATAAAATATTATAGATGGATGTCTGCAACCGTTTAAAGTTGCTTATATAGTAGAAAATAAACCATAGGGCGACTGACAAGTAAGAACCAATCCTAAAAAATAAATCCAAAACGAACTAGAAAACTTAAATTGCTGGAGAATTAGTAAAATGCAGATTTGAGGTCCGAAACAACCTCAAAAGTCCGAAAAAGTCCAAACGTCATGGCAAAGTGACAAGTTTGATTCCCGACGCTATTCCTTTGTCAGAAGGGTTAATAATCAGTATTCTAACATGGTTTGCAGAATTGCAGCATTCCAAATTTTCCATTTTCACAATCAAGTTGCTCTCAATCCAAACTGCCATCCGTTCTACATCAGAGCAACAAATTTTGACAAAGTGCTGTGTCCTTAGTTTTAGTTTCGGAAGAGTTATTGTCCCGTAGCTTTGTCTTGTTTCCGTGTTTAATGTTACTTTCTAGCTAGCTGAAGGGTAGATCTTGCAATTGCCTATGTGGTCAAACCTAAAGTTTACGATCAAAGCATTACAGTTCATTTCAAGCCTGTCTCTGATTGCAACTGCCAATATATGGTTGTCTTATGCAAAAAGAGTATTAATTCTCAAGTAATTTAAGTAGCCGTGTCGCTATCAAAGATGAAGTACAGCTGATAATGACTGCGAGTAGTTAGTAGCCTGCATTAGACTACAGATGCCATCGGCTTCATGCATGTAGCTGAAAGACGTGTGCTACTTGTGCTCTTTGGTTGTCTTCAATATCTATAAATATGGTCTTTATTCTGCATTTTCTTTGATACTCATCTGCTCGAGAACGAAGCTAACAGACTAATACACTAATTAGTTGAACCTGGTTAGGCTTGTCTGCATGAGAGGTGATTGCCTAGATTAATTTGCTTCCAGTATTGTCCATCGGTTAGTCTTCTTTTTTTCTTTTGATTCAACATTATCTATCTGTTTATATATCGAGAGTTCTGCATACATAGATTTTTATGTAATTGATATGTGTTGTTTTTGTTTAATATATATGCATTACTTATCAGTGATCAATAATTCTTAAATATAGTAGTACCTTGGATCTGATCCTGCGGTAGATTATAGGCATCACTTACATATTATCTTTAGTTGTGAACTTGTGAGGCAGGTCTTTACTTGTGAGCTTGCGAGGGAGGGCCTGTATATGTGTACCAGTGACATCCCAAATGATCAAATATATATTGAAGTTCTTAAGAAATGTAAAATCTCTTGATACTAGTGCCAGTAGCTTTAAACGAAAAAGAACAAAAAATATATAACTCTGTGTAATCAGCTTCATCAGTTTAGCTAGAAAATTACAAAGTCAGATTTCTTGCTGGATCATACGAGACGGTTAGTTTAAAGTCGGAAAGTTTTCTTATAAACTCCCGTGATTCACCATCTATCATAAAAGTCATTTATTTGATTGGTTGAACTGTCCCTTATCACTTGTCAGCTGCAAACTCTTTGGGACTGAAATCAGAGGAAAACTATGGATTCTGAAGAACAGGTTTCCATTCAAATTCCATCTCTCATCAAATACATATCCTCTAATGAAGTGGTTGGTTTCGACAATGTTGAGGAGCATACCATTCTCAATGATAAGCCTCAACCATCAGCTAAGGTAAGTTTTTCTTAAAGATTGAGGTCTACAGAAAGGAATATTGTATCATATTTGTATTGTCATTGATAGGAATTCAGTGAGAAGCAAAAGAAAAGTTCCTATGGTTGTGCATATAGTAACTTCTGTTTTCAATGTTATAATAGGAAATTGAGATAGCCGCTTTAGAAAGCACAGTTGATGCATATGAACCACCAATTCATCAAAGGATGCACTCTGTTTCTATTAGTATGCCGCCATCACCCGTGGAAGTTCATTTAGAGAAAATAAAAGGAATTCTCTTCGGTCCTGAAACTATTTTCAACGGTGGAATTCCAGATTCTTCTTCTGCTGCAATTAAGAGTGCTAGTAGCAGCAAACTTCCGGAAGCAGCAAAGTGTCACTCTCAACCCTTGCCAAAAGGCTCTGCATTTGAAGATCAGGCAATGCACGCTGGACATTTCCCCTATCATCCAAGTATTAAAACGCTGAGAGATAACAGGTTTGATAATTTCAAGACATGGTCCGGGAAATTTGAAAGGCATATAACACTACTACGGGGAAAGACACCGCGAAAAAGTGATCAACCAGAGAATGCTTTTGCTCAAAGTACAGATCAAGTTGACCGTTTATCTGCAGACCGTTACTTTGATGCATTGGAAGGGCCTGAGTTGGACACTCTTAGGGTAATTCATGCTCTCTTTATTCAGTATTCTCAGTTGTTTGTATATTTTCTAAGAAATGATAAGATGATTTGGTATTAAACTAAACAGGCTTCAGAGGAAATAATGCTTCCAGAGGACAAGCAGTGGCCATTTCTTCTCCGGTATCCCATTTCTTCATTTAGCATCTGCCTTGGTGTCAGCAGCCAAGCTATTTTGTGGAAAATCCTACCTACCTCGGCCTCCACGAAATTTCTCCACTTGAACCTTAAAACAAATTTGGTTCTCTGGTGCATTGCCGTTGCTACATTAGTTGGTGTTGCTTGCATCTACCTTCTTAAAATCATCTTTTACTTTGAAGCAGTTCGTCGGGAGTATTTCCACCCAATTCGAATCAACTTCTTCTTTTCCCCATTTATAGCCATCTTATTCTTAGCTCTAGGAGTGCCACCTTCCATTTCTAGCAACCTCCATCCAGCTCTCTGGTACATCTTCATGACCCCACTTTTATGTCTTGAGCTTAAAATCTATGGACAGTGGATGTCAGGAGGGCAACGCCGGCTTTCAAAAGTAGCCAATCCTGTTAACCATCTCTCCATTGTTGGCAACTTTGTGGGGGCTCTGCTAGGTGCTTCAATGGGACTAAGAGAAGGACCAATATTCTTTTTCGCAGTTGGGATGGCTCACTATATGGTCTTATTTGTAACTCTTTACCAGAGACTTCCAACAAATGAGACAGTAATCCCAAAGGAGCTCCATCCTGTGTTCTTTCTGTTTGTTGCTGCACCTAGTGTAGCTTCCATGGCTTGGGCAAGAATCCAAGGCTCCTTTGATTATGGCTCGCGGATTGCTTACTTCATCGCCATGTTCCTTTATCTCTCACTGGCAAGTACATATAACCTTCATCAATTAAGTTGCACCTATCAATGTCATCAAACATGCCTGACTGTGGCATGATAAAATTTTCATAGAAATTTCATCCTTTACTTTGTTAAGTCTCGTGACTAGTATTGCAGTACTGACTTTCTTTTCTATCCTTTTTCTCTGATTGTACAGGCAGTCCGAATCAATTTCTTCCGAGGATTCAAGTAAGATATCATCAATTTCATTATTTCTAGAGTACTGAAAGAAATTTTCCATCATTAGTTTGTACATCAAATTAGCTTCTAACATCAATTCAAATAGGTTCTCATTGGCATGGTGGGCATACACTTTCCCAATGACTGGTGCTGCTATTGCAACCATCAGGTACTCGAATGAAGTAACGACTGTAGCTACTCAAGCTTTGGCTGTCATACTCTCCATCATTGCCACGCTCACGGTCACTGCTCTCTTCATAACAACCTTCTTGCATGCCTTTGTGCTCCAAGATCTCTTCCCCAATGACATTGCAATTGCCATCAGCGACAGAAGCCCTAATAAACCACGCAAAAAGTGGTTCCATCTAAAAAATGGAACCTCTTCGGATTCAAAAGACATTGAGAATTTCTTGAAGTCAGCAACAAGCTCAGAAAAAAAAGGATTTGGAAATTAAAACGTTACTTGAAACTGCCAAGCTCTAGCTAGCTGCTTGAACATGAGAGGAACTTAAGTTACCGAGTTTCCTAGTTCCAGTGAACATGTCAAATCTAGCATATGTAAACACTAAAGAGTAGCTAATATACGCATTTTTGGTGCTGTAAGTTTTGTGTATGATGTATGCTAGTTTAGCTTTCAGAACCGCTCTGAAAAAAGAATAAAGTGATTGATGATATTTGCTTAATTAATTGTCTTGCTCAATACGCAAATAATAACATGCTAAACCAACTACGTGAACCCAGCTGATTGGTAAGGATATAGTTATAGTGTGTTCCATTCCTAAGAAGTTGGAATGCTTGGAGGAGTGGAGGATTAAAGACCTCCTCAAGAAGTTATCTATTTTTGTCACTCATCGATCCTATGATTCCTATCTACCTCAGGACTTAGAAGACAACTGAAAAAAGCATCAACATCAGACATCAGTGATGATGAACCTAGTACTATTGCCTGCTGTGTAAATATGGGCTTAGTTGTCAGATCTCAATGGGTTTGATTTTGAGTTAGATTATCTTGTGATAGAGTATTCAGGCCCAACATTCATGGAATAAATGGTGCATGTGTAAGAAATTTTGGTTCAAGTTTATTGTACCCTGGTTTGTGTCGAGTTTATGTTCATTATGATCGATCATCAAGTATCCAAAACAGGTACAGTACTGCCTAACTAATTTTCAAATAATTACTCCTACTATCTAGCGCTACTAGTTGAGTACTACTCACGTGATACAACATGAAATGAAATAATTCAAGTTTTGATGACTACTGCCATTGCTAGCTTGTCCCTAACTAAGACCCAACCCTTTGATCTCTAAATAAGTTTTGTTTTTCTATGTTAACACATATATCCTTGATTTACATATTTTGACTAATTTACACCATTTGTTTTGGGTGAGATAATGATTGTCTAACATATAGTAAAAATCTTGTCGGTAGGAAGTCCAGGGAAGAGTGGGTTCAAGAGTCACGAGCGTACGTAAGTGCTTCTACGCGAATCTATAGTACGTAAGTCATGAAACTGTTTCACATTTTATATGTTTTGTAAAGTTATGAGGATAAAGTGTTTAAAGAAATGTCTCAATAGATTACAATAGGAAAGAGTAGAGAAGTTCTACAACTATACGAGAATGCACCTCTTAATCATAGTCTTTCGGGTTGTGGATAAATAGTCATGAATCCGCAATTGGTCAAAGTGGATTATTCCGTCCATAATTTTCTATCCCTATATATATGTCTGCGTGTCTACATATAGGATGTAGTTGCAATTGACGAAGCGAGGGTGTTAGCTTGTGACCAACATTAGCCGTTCTTTGTTTATATGATAGTATATATGAAGGAACACATGTTAATGATAAGCTAGGTTGCGTGGTTAATTACGACTTGGCTTGATTAGCCAGCACTCAATTGCTTCCTCTAGCTACCTAGGCGCTAAAGAGCAATTGCAGCAGAGGGACAAGTAGCATGTCTGAGAGTCGCTGGTCCCCCACAGCTTAATCTGATATACATAGCTATTAGTAGTCCGTTAAAGCTACTCCACGACTCTACGTTGCTGTGCTTCCTTGGCCACGAAACAGAAAATCCAAAGCCGAAGACAAAAGGAGAAGTAGAAAGAAACACACATCATATCCAGCTTTGGCATTTCATGGTAGCACAGTTTGTCCATGTCTCCCTATCCTCCTCAGCTTCACATGTCAGACGGGTACGTAGTGACCGATATTAGTCCACCCACATCGAAGAAATGGAGCTGGCTTTGTTTTCAATCTCAAGCTTCACAAAATCGAGCTAGACAGGTAGTTATAGCTTCATGATCATCAAAAGACTGAAAGAAATGGGCATACATGCATCTGCATGTGCTTTGCCTAAAACTAGCTCGTTTCGTTTTGGGGACCAGCTAGAAGGAAAAGTTTGCTGTACTATAGCTAACTCAGTGAACCCGAAACCCTAAACCCTATGACAAACTCATCACTCTTTTCCATCACTAATGCGATTTTTCTGGGACAAATTTGTAGCAAATAATTCACCAGCAAATTAAGCAGTGAATCTGGGAAACTAGAGTCCTACAGAAGTGTGTGCAAGACAAGATTTTGAATGCTTTGAGATCGTGCCTATAAAATATCCTTTCGGGTTCATAGGTAGATAGGTAAATAGTATTTCTCTGTAACTAAGGTATAAATGACGATCTCCAATGTGAGACAATAATATGTAATCAATCGAACTAAAGCATGAAAGTGGGCGGTTTGGTCTGTTTAAGAGCCTACATGAACATATCATGCACTATAATATATGAGCAGAATACCCAAATGTAAGCTACAATTTTGCTACAAACGGAGCCCATAGAAATGATTGTGTTTCAGTTTTACAACGTAGCATGTATGCATGTATATCCTTTGGGGTTTGGTGTGAACACGAGAAGCTAGCTAGGGGTCTACCATGCAATCTATTCCATTCATGACCCGAAATGAAGCCAAACCTAACATTCCATATATACAAATCGATCAATGTGATATGTCTCTTGATAGACTGTATGTTACCCTCCATCTCTTTCTGCCTATAACTCTTTGCAACTGCTACCCGGTTCTCAGTTACTATCTATAGTTTACCGTAGCTCAATTCCACCAAATAACAGAGGAAGATCGAGAAAGATGATGGCTTTGATGTTTGGTATGTCTTCAAAGCTTACATACGTACCCTCGGGAATGGATATTGAACGTTGTTAGATAAATACAACCACATTGTCTTTAAAACTTAAATAATTAAAAAAATGAATAACCAACGTATATAAGTTCATTATAACATCGTTGAGATCATGTGTTAGAATTAATCTTTCATCCATTCTCCCTGTATATGTGATATATGTGCATCTCCACCTGCAAGAGATATGATGTTTGGCATATAATGCACGCTCATTGCTTAACAACTCAAGTTTTTAGGGCACATCGGTGTTCTATCTAAGAATTTGGTGTACAACATCTCTATTCTATTTTATAATCACTATCAGTATATATTTATAACGCGCAATGGTAATGTTTCATATGAAACTGTTGGTACAAGTAATATAGATTGCAATTTTTTTCTGTTTTCCTTTCTTCCTCTTATTTCTCTGTTCTTCTTGTTTATTTATCTGTTATATCTAACAAGATCGATATGAAAGCATATGATCTATATCGATCCCCCACTCACCCCGAACCTATATGTATTATGCAAGGGTTTCTAATAGAAAATCATTAGCTTTTTCCAACCGATAGATATACTTCTTTATATTTTCAGTGGAAATTAATCAATTTTATCATGATGATAAATCTAAATATGATCATATATCTGTAGGGGACCACTTGTCATAGCTAGCCAATCAATTATTCTCACATCAAACTCTCTTGCTATAGTATCATACAATTGACAGGCTTGTTGTTAAAGATAATATTCTGCAGATTGTTGGGTTTAGATTAATCCAAAAAATATGTGAACTGTAGCACGTGGAGAGATGAAGAACAAAAACTGACTAGGCACTGAAAGAGCGACACCAACACTCGGAAATTTAAAACCATATAATCGAAATGAGGTAGATGGATTTGCCATACCAGATTGTATATTAGCTACACCCTTTTTTTTTTATAGTTCCAAAGCTTTAATTTGAACATACAATACAGATGAGGAACTGTGCTTTCCATGAACAAAATAATCCCGATTTAGTTTAATATTACAGGAATTTAAGCAAGGAAGAGAAGGGGGATTCTCCCTCCCACACAGAGAAAAAGACGAGGAAAAACTTAAGTATGTTTCTAGTTTCTCCTCCCTACAAGGTCAGCAATTAATTTTCATGAAGACCATCCACACAAGTTCTGAGAATCTGAGATATCATCCAAGAATTATATAGACAGAGCTATATAAGAAAATGACAAATTTGAGAACAAGTGGCTGATGATCTTCCCATGTGTATTCCTTTATTCTTTCCCTTTCTTCTCGATCTGTCTCTTTCTTCCTCTATTTTCAGTTTTTCACTGTTTAATTTTTGCCACTTGGTCCTCAATTCACTTAGTTTCCTGAAATCAACAAATTTTCAACAAACATTAGATGAGACTCAAGTAACTATAATCAATGATCAATGATCATACAAGTGTTAAATAACATACTATGGATCTTTTGCAATGAAGAACTGCCTCATATATTGAGCTCTCGGAATCACAGGACCTTCGCCAATCATCGGGGGCAGAATAGGCTACGCTTATTCGCGGCGATGCAGTTTCTGATGAATACACCCTGCTGTTCTTTGATGAATGGAACCTTTTATCAACATGATTCCCAGCTACTTTAGGATTTGCTTTATGACCTCCTCTAATCCTTTTGTACAATGGTCTGAGAAAATCCAAGTACTTCTCAAATATTCTTTTTGATAATCTTCTGCACCTTCTCAAGGAATTAGAGCAATCTGAAGAAGAATTTTCTGTTGGAGCAGCTTCTTTTGATGAAGAGACTGGAAGGTTTGCAGTACTGGAATTCGAGGCTTGATCATAATAATCATCATATGACTCCATATTCTTCAATGGGTCATCAACCGAAAGTGGCAAAAGATAACCATTGGAAATGAGCTCATCAGCATGAACAAGAGTAGAGAGAGGAGATTGTGAGTCAAATTTGAAATCCTGCTGGGAATTCCTAAAGAATCTCTGAGAGGGTGGCATTGTTGGGTCCATCTCGATGAAGGAGGCTTCATCGGATGCATCTAGCGAAGTCCTAAGGGAGTTGTCAAGGCTTTCAAAAGAAGGAGGTTTGAGATTCACTAACCAACTGTATGAAAAGCTTTCAATGGAGAGAGGTTGCTGTGATATTTCCATGGCTTCCACCTTGTTATGAATTAGTGTTTAGACAACAAAGGAAACTGAGAAAGGAATACAATTATACAAAGTGTGGAAATTGCTATTGGTAATTAACTGCTAGCAGAAGAGGCCCTCTTGCATGTGGAACATGTCTCTACTACATATAAATACCTTAATATCTTCTCAGTCTCTCTCTCCAACAATTGGGTATGTGGTTGTCTGGCAAGAGACACTGAATTTTGATAATTGGAAAAGAGAAAAGCAGAAAAGAAACAGAGAAATGTGAGCCCCCACAAGCATCCATGATGTACTGTTGCATCACTAGCTAACCCCACATTTCGTTTTAATCATTTTTCTTCTTAAAGTTCACAAATAAGGTTGGTTTCTTTTTACATAAGCAATTTCTGTTAAATATTAACAAACAGAGAATATAAACAAGTTCATGCATGTTCCATTAGTTTAATTGCAAGCCAGGCTTTAGAAACTTGATTAAAATGCGGATAAAAGAAGAGTCATATGCATTTGAACTTCTTAAGAACATTCCATAAATAGAAGGTAACATTTAGAAATTGGTTCTATGAAAAGCAGATTCATGCATTCTCCATTGTTTATCCAACAAACTCACCCAAAAGTAACAGGGGCAAGTGTAGTCCTAACACTTCAGGATATTCCCTCACAAGTCATAACCTTTATTACATACTTCTGAAAAAGGAGTTGATATTGCTTGGCTTGGCTACTCTGTCATTGTCTTTCGATGTTATTTTGTATTTATCAAAAAATTTAGGAGAGGTTAGACCAGAGGATGATTTCACCATGTGATGGTCACTTCCTAACAACCTTAGCACAATGCTCAACCTAAATGACATATTATATTCTCAAAAAAAAAAACGACATATTATATTCTTCTACTATGTCACAATCATCATATGCTGTATGCAATTAGCGGTGTTCTAATTACAAAAATAGTATTTCTGCACTATAATTAATAATGAATGTTGCAAATTAAGCTGCAAGTTCTAGAGGTTCAACCAGTAATTAGGAATGGTGGATGTCATTATGCTTTAAAGTCACTTGGGCTTTAAGCTGGCATTACCCTCTTTCAGAAAAACCAGTATCAAACTATGAATGTAACTAAACAATTACCTAGTTGCTATATGAATCATAAATCAGCAGAAATAAGGAAAAAAGTTACAGAGCTATTGCAGGCCTTAAAATGGCTTTAGACTATTAGCTAGTGTATTGGATTATTACTAACATGTTAAAGACTCATAGTCCTGCAAACCTAAGAATAGATAGGAACCTTGGACCGTGAGCATGGAGAAAGAGAAACCATAACTTGGTGTGTTTCCTTTGTTAGGTTCAACATCCCACACCGAGCTAGTAAAAAGGAAAAGTAAAGAACACAAAAGAAAAAGGAAATGAAAATTCAAACATCATCATTGCCTTGATACTTAACAATATGGTTTTGTTCTGTACAGATTCATACTTTTTACAACACCTTCTATATTCTATTGGTACTTTTAACTTGAGTGTTTAACCATTTGGATTTTATGCATGACACGTCAAAAACCAGATTACTCTAACCCTGCTGCAGAAGGAAACAGAAACTGAAGTTTCCTCCAGGCAATGATTCTCACGGTCCTCCAATACATTACAACATCAGAACAAACATAATAGGAGACAATGAACATAAATTCGAGCAGTTCAAAACCACAAATGGATAAATTCAAGTGTTGTTCATCGTCATAGGTAGCTCTATATCTGTCTGCGCATCGGTTAAAACTATCCAAATCCAGGAATAACAATAATATCCGAAAGTTTTCTTGGTAAGGAAATCTCAAGCTTTTCATCCACTATCTCTTCAATCTCAAGTTACATGTTAGAAAGAGTCACATCCTTTTCATTCAAAATTGAGCAAATTATAAACATAGTTAATTCGATAAAAAAAAACTATAAAAAAAAAACAGCAAAAAATAGCAGACATTGGTCCCGGAGATGTCGGAGAAAGAGGTTGACATGAACCGAGGTTTTAGTGACAAAGCCCAGAAAGGAGAGTGACTTGAAACCAATTGGTCCCCCCTAATGTCTCCTCTCTGAGACAATAAGCAAATGCAAAAAGATTCCAAACATTCATAATGTAGTTTAATTCCGTAAAGAATGTTTTTGATCAATCAAAAATTCATTATAAAATGCATTATCATTGAATTTGAGGACCCATAAGCAATAAACAAAATGGCTTTCTTCGATTTAACAAAAAAAAAAAAAAAAAGCAACTTGCCCCAATTCTATGAAGTAAGAAAGTCTACCTCTTTTGCTCATAGCAGAATACCCAAAACCAAATATTTCAGGTTTAGGGTTTCGAGTGACCAATTTCAGATTCAAATATATTCTCCATCTCTACAAAAAAAAAAAAAAAAAAAAAAAAATGAAGAAAAATAATTCAGGGTATTAATTATGTATATGTATTGTAATAGAAGATTGATTTTCTGGGGAGAGAGAGATGGCATGGAATCGATAATTGGGTGAAAGGAGGTTCCTTTTTGCTCCTTTGTCTGGGGATGAAAGAGGGTTCAGAAAACCCTAACTCCTGAAATTGGAGGAGGTGATTATTGAAGCGACGTCGTTCACGTCTTTAAATCGTTAGCGGAAAAGAGCGCCAAAATGGCAGAGGCCTGTTTTCTATGCGAATGCTCGATCTCCTGCTTGTGTTGAACGATCTCGGCTTTCGGCCCAAGTGTCCTTGCAAACTCATCTTGGACGGAGGCCAAGAGGCCCACTAATTTTTTTTTTTTTAAATATGAAAGAAAAATCGGGAGATATGCATTATTATTATTTTTTTGGATGCTACTGCATAATTATTTGTTGGTTAACTTGGTTTTTTTGTGTGACTATTGTTTGACTTTGGGTATGGGGCAGTTAGACACTCTAATAGGTGGATTTTTCTGCAATAATATGTCAAAATCTGGAGTTAATAAACCCTTATCTTAAATGTACGAGACTACGAGGTTCCCCCCAAAAATCATAATTCCTCAAATAATTTCAACAGGAGAATTACTTCCTGGTCCATGAAACATGAATATAATGTCCAAATAATTGCAGCTCGATCACAAAGAGGATAGGATGTTGAAATGGGAGATCAGTTGCACTTTAGACTTCAATGTCAAATTTGTGATGCCTTTCCCATCGGACTTTTAGCACCGCTTTAACGGATTTCATTCGGATGCCAAATACATGTGACTTGAGCATTCAGAATTGATATTGTATGAACAAGCTAAGCACTGACTTATGGACGGATCCGAGAGAGAGTGCTAATGTAGGTAACCACCTTCCCTCCAATATCTTTATGTGTTTATTACAATAAGTAGTGATTTATATGTTTTATTAAGTGATACTGAAATTATTGAAATAGATTTAGACATTACAAAATATATAGCACATTATAAAGTGTTCGAATTACTTAAAAAAAATTAATATAAGAGAAACTAAATAAGTAAACTGGATGTAGACTCCATCATCTCGAAGGAATGTAAGTCGTTTTTTTTTTTCTTTTACCAAATCAACTTACAACTCATGGATATTCAGAAATCACCATCAAATCCTCATTATGCTGAAACCAGATGATCACTACCCACAATGTGAAAGCCAGAACTCTCATGCAAATAATTGCAACTACGTGTCCATAATCTTATGCCTTTCGGTTGGTCACGAACTCACAGTCCAAATCCAAGACCACAGTGCAATAAACACGTTGCCCAATATCCAACTGGGACCTCTCAGCCTACCCATTTGATGCAACTTTTTGTCAAAATTTAGCTCACCAACCGCCCCATACACCTGTCCCTATATTCTTTCAATTTTGTGCTCCTTTATTTTTTTTAAATAAGGTACATCTAGCCAACTTTTTCTTTCGCTGGCTTAGCTCTTTAGCAAAACTACTACTACACTGGCTAGCAATTAATAGCTCCAAACAATGGCCTCTAGTAGTTACTTGGTGTTGTTCTTCTTCTTGGTTCTAGCTGGGTTTGGTGCCTGCATGGCTAGCCAGATTAGTTCGGGTTCGAGGTTGATGGCTAAAGAGAACCAGACAGTGGTTTCTGATAATGGTACATTTGCTCTTGGGTTCAGTCCAATGGATGAAGATGACAGATATCAACTGGCAATTTGGTTTGCAGAGCTTCCTGGAGACAGAACCATAGTATGGTCTGCTAACAGGTAATTCTACAAAACTATATCGTTTAGTTACTCTGTTTATGTAGTTGAGTATCACAGTCTTGCATATTTGATTATACACAGTGTGCTTTGTTAGTTGATCAGAACAGTACTGTTGGATTGTTACTGGTTTTTGTGTCTTTTAGCTTAAGATCACAAACCAACTCCCAATCTCTAGTATTTAGTATTTACAAAGCTAGCTTTTTGAAGTTAATGTGATCAACATCACTATTTACTACTTAAGCTAACAGATTTCAGTTTCTCTTGGTATATCTAAATTTGGGTAATTTCTAAAAATGTATCACCTAGTGGATGGGGCAAATGATTAGAGTGACTGTAAGTTTATCATGTACGTTCGTATGTACGAGTTCTATATATAGATACTTTTAGTGCAAAACATTGGTAAGTACCTTTAGTTCCAAGCTTTAGCACGTTTAGTGCAAACTATTCGCATCTAAATAAGAAAATCATTGGTAACTTAATTAGTAGTTTGCTTACAGAATTGATTATCAGACGACTCTTGCATAAATCAGATTTATTTTCGGTCTTTATGAAAGTTGATTATGCATATATAGTTTGTTTTACATAGTTGATTAGCAAACTCTTGGATGGTTACTGGGTTTTGAGTCTTTTAAAGTCAAAGAAAAGATCACAACCAATTCTCCATCTCTAGTCTTTACAACACCTCTTGCAGGTCAAATATGATCATCATCACTTAAGCCAACAAATTTCATTTTTTAGAAATTCTGCTGTCACCAACAATGCAATCCTGGAGCTAGAGACCACCGGAAACCTTGTTCTCATGGATGGTGATGCTACCATTTGGACCTCCAACACTTCAGGCACCGGTGTTGAATTTGCATCCCTATTAGAATCTGGAAACTTCATCTTATACAATGAAGCCAACCGCCCTATGTGGCAGAGTTTCTCACATCCATCTGATACTCTCCTCCCAAACCAGCCTCTTTCGGTCTCTTTAGAGCTCACAACAGCTAAGTCACCCTCTCATGGTGGCTATTATGCTCTCAAAATGCTTCAACAGCGCACTTCGTTAAGCCTTGCATTGACTTATAATATGCCAGAAAGTACTTACAATACCTCACCAGAATCTTACTATAACAACTCTTACTGGACTGGACCGGAGATATCAAATGTGACAGGAGATGTCATAGCGGTTTTGGATGAAGCAGGAAGCTTTGGAATTGTGTACGGTGAGTCTTCAGATGGAGCTGTATATGTGTACAAGAATGATGGTGATGATAGAGGACTATCAGCAGCCTCAAACAAATCAAACAGATTGTCAGTTCTTCGGAGATTGACACTCGAAACTAATGGAAATTTGCGTTTGTATCGTTGGGATGATGATGTCAATGGGTCAAGGCAGTGGGTGCCAGAGTGGGCTGCAGTTTCAACACCATGTGACATTTCTGGAATTTGTGGTAATGGGATTTGTACTTTAGATAGGACGAAGACCAATGCTTCTTGCTCATGTCTGCCAGGGACTTACAAGGTGAATAGTGAAGGTCAGTGTTCAGAGAACTCATCACTGATTGGAAAATGTGATTCGAAGCAGGATTATCAACCTTCGCAGTTTAGAATGTCCACGGTGCAGCAAACCAATTACTATTTGCCAGAATTTTCAGTCATTTCAAATTATAGTGACATTGAAAATGTATCGAAATGTGGAGATGTTTGCTTAGCTGATTGTGAATGTGTTGCATCAGTTTACGGGCTTGATGATGAAAATGCTTACTGTTGGGTTTTGAGGAGCATGGAGTTTGGTGGATTTCAGGACCCTGGCTCAACCTTGTTTGTCAAAATTAGGTCCAATGGCTCGGTGTCACCAGAGGGAGATACAAGAGGATCCGGGGATTCATCAGATGGGTCTAGTAGTAACAGAGAAAAGGTTTTGGTTATACCTATTGTTCTGAGCATGACTGTTCTTATAGCCCTCCTATGTCTTTTACTATATTACAATGTGCATAAGAGGAGATCCTTCAAGAGATCCATGGAGAAGTCTTTAATCTTGTCTGGTGCTCCAATGAATTTTAGTTACCGTGATTTACAAGTTCGTACCGGGAATTTTTCACAGCTGCTTGGAACTGGTAAGTATGGACTACAATGCTAATTCAATTTTTGTGTATTCTTATTTTTGTTGTATATAGTATATAGTAAGATGTATATATGCTACTTTTTCAGGGGGCTTTGGGAGTGTGTACAAGGGAAGCCTTGCAGATGGTACTTTGGTTGCAGTTAAAAAACTTGAAAGGGTTTTGCCCCATGGGGAGAAGGAGTTTATAACTGAAGTCAACACCATTGGCTCTATGCATCACATGAACTTGGTTCGGCTATGTGGCTACTGCTCCGAAGCTTCACAACGGTAAGCAGTAATTCTTGGATTTCATTTTTATGCTCTCATTTATAACTACATTAAGAATTGCATAATGTATAGCATCATTAGAATCTCATGAGCATAATTTCTTGTGCTGGCATGGCAGGCTTTTGGTTTATGAATTCATGAAAAATGGGTCATTGGACAAATGGATATTTCCCTCAAAATATTCTAGACATAGGTTGCTGGACTGGGAAACTCGCTTTAACATAGCAGTGGGAACTGCACAAGGAATTGCATATTTTCATGAGCAGTGTCGAGATCGAATAATACACTGTGACATCAAGCCAGAAAATATTCTTATAGATGAAAATTTCTGTCCTAAAGTGTCTGACTTTGGACTAGCTAAGTTGATGGGAAGAGAGCACTCACAGGTTGTTACCATGGTCAGAGGAACTAGAGGCTATTTGGCTCCAGAGTGGGTGAGTAACCGGCCTATAACTGTCAAGGCTGATGTTTATAGCTATGGCATGCTTCTCCTAGAGATCGTTGGTGGTCGAAGAAACCTTGACATGTCTTTTGATGTTGATGACTTCTTCTATCCTGGATGGGCTTTTAAGGTAACAGAGAAATTACTTCTATTTACTTTCAAATGATCTTATGAAAACTCTGAGAGTTATGTCTAATGAATTTGATCATGCTTGTAGGAGATGACAAGTGGAGAACCACTGAAAGTTGCAGATAGGAGACTAGAAGGAGCAGTGGAAGAAGAAGAACTCATAAGAGCCTTGCAAACCGCATTTTGGTGCATACAAGATGAGGTTTTCATGAGACCTACAATGGGGGAAGTGGTGAGGATGCTGGAAGGATCGGTCGAAATCAACATGCCGCCAATGCCCCAGACAGTTTTGGAGTTAATTGATGAAGGCTTAGATCATGTGTACAGAGCCATGAAGAGAGAGTTCAACAACCACTTCAGCTCATTCACCATCAACACCCACCATTCATCTCAAGCTACATGCAGTTATTCCACAATGTCCCCTAGATAGTCAAAACAGATGTACATCTTCCACAAATAGAGCTCATCGAAGTTCATTCTTTATATATAACATTCATATACTGCATATAGGATTTTTAATTACATACACAAGGATCCTTTTCAATTTACATTCTAGACATGATTCTTGATGGAGGAGCTGTATCCATCAAGATCATCATAATACTTGGACCAAAGCATGACACCACCATATTTAGCTGAATTTTTGATACCCGGAAGGACTTTTGAAGTGAGAGCAGCAGCAGGAATGAATCCGCTACCAGCAGCTTGAGGTTCAGCAGGGAGTCCTAAAAAGATCTTTTGTGCAGGAATGGCTGAAGTCCATTGCTTCCAAGCGTTTTCGAGATTGGTGACATCACCAGAAGTGTACTGACAAGGAGGGTTGTTGTAAAATTGAACCCAAACATAGTCAAATAGGCCTGTCTTAAGTGCATTTCCAACATAAGCATCAGGAAAGGGACACTGTGGAGCAGCAGTCAAGTAAACTTTCTTGCCGCCCTTCTTCCTCTGTGCCGAAAGGTACCTAGCAAGGTCATCATAGTACTCGTCATTCCCTCCTTCAATGTCGAAGTCAACTCCATCCAAAACAGCATCTCCCAACGGCCTTGAAGAGGAGTGTCCTCCCAAGAAGTTGTTCCACAAGTAAGCACCAACTTTGGATGAAGCTAGAGAGTAGCCTCCAGCACCACCTCCAATAGATAGTATGACCTTGATGCCTTTGGCTTGGCACGACTTTATTTGCGAGCTGAACTTGGTGCATCCATTGCTGTACGGGTCACAGTGACCCGCAAGGTTTATTGTAGGGGTTCGGCCATTGCCAAATGATGAAAGGAAAGCTAAGTTTACAAACTTGCAGTTGCCTGAGGCACATGTTTGTGCTAATGTGCCTTCATTTCCATTTTGCCCCCCGTAAATCGCGATTCCGCCTGCATTAGAATCAATCTGAAACTCTCTCAATTTTGACTAAAGTCGCATGTTCTTAATTTTCTTTATTTGATGAGAAAATAAGAATATGTGATTTTAGTCAGGAAATCATTTGCTATAATATTTTTTTTAATATAGAAATCATGGTTTTAAAAAACAAAAAAAAATTGAGAGAGTTCTGGGATCGGTTCCCACATGGTTAGGATAACATACTACATTTGGTGTGCTTACCCTTATATAAACACCGTGAGCCTCACCTTTATAATTAGCTTATCCGTGCAGCACAATGAACTCCACCGGATCTCACCGGATGCCCAAAACCGGTATTCAGTATACGGATACAGGTATTACCTGTGAAGGATTCAGAAATTTTTTACAGGTTGGGCAAGACAAAAACTACGAGACTTACTGAAAAATTTAAACATATTTTTGGGCTAACAGTCTGAATGAAAGAAAAATTTAAACAGACTTTTTCTTTTATGATATATTTTCATCATAATTAAGCTAATCAAGTAATACTAGAAATAGCAGGCCGCGCCTTGCTGCGGGTTTTATAGTAATGCATTGACATTATCAGACAGACCAGTGAGATTATAAGAATAGTGTATTCTTATTGAAAATCACTCTTGGAACAAATACAAATGGTTACTAAAAACCTTTTACATATTAACAGTTCCTTTTTTCATAAGTCATTGGTGCCATGCTCTAAAATATTTAAAACATAAACCCTTTTTCTGTTCTGCGACATGAGAAGAAATCACGCTGAGCAAATCAAATTTGGTCGCCAAAATGTTAGTAGCTTGGATGACTTGTCAGTAAATAAGGGCTTCAATTTTGCTTATCTCACTACTTTAGCTTCCAATTCAGCCACTTTCATTTCATTATTCGTCTACATGGCATAACCAAACAAAATGTCAAATAATTAGCAAATGATTTAGCAAGAAGTGTATTTCACAGGACTCAAAAGGAATAACATGACCAAATGGATAAATATGCAACTCTTTATAACTGAAACAGCTTGGTGAATTTGTTAAACAAACACAAATTGTAATTCACAAAATCATATGATACTTATACACAGAACCAGTCCTAGTTTCCTCAACAATTCAACGTATTACTATGCGAAGTTCAGTAATTACTTTTATAGGGTGTGGCTATACATTATTGCTGCTGTAAGGGATTTTACAGCCTTTGCATCACTCACCAACGACATAAGTCTTTGCCGTTACATTATCTGAATGATACAACTCCAGCCATTCAAACATAAAAACAACCTTTTCTCAATCCTGAAATATGCAAAAGAGGAGACAGATACTCACTTTAACCATATTTCATGGAAAATCATTTACCCAAAGTCGGAGGAAAAAACAGGTAAAAGGTTATGCATTTAGTGTAAATAAGAATCTGACTAAATTGAAATTCACAACAATGAAAACAACAATGAAATTCACACACAAACCATAAAAGTAAATGCAGAGATATAACTAAATTGACAACAAAACTAAATACAAAGGAAAAACATGATTTCCAGAGTTTAATAATCTGCGAACTGTAAAAGAAACCAATGTAATAGTGGTTGGACCCTAAATAGATTGCATGATATCTAAAAATAGAAAAGTTAGGCTTAGAGTTTCAGTTCCTGTATAATGACCCTAAATCCTAAGTCTCAAATTCGTTCCTAAATTAAAGTTTCTCATTATTGTACATTGTACAAAAACATGCAAAGTATTGAGAGAGATTCAATTGAGAAAACCAGTAAAGAAGTGAATGCTCTATAACCCAGGCTATAAAAAGGATCCATGTAATGACTGTTCATTCAATAGCTACAATATATCTTTCAATACATTACTACCCTATAATATGTATGAGTGAAAAAAAAAATTAACATACACACAAAACAGAATGAGGAGAAAAAAAGGGTAATGAGTGAATATATGTAGACAGAAAAAAATCATATCATAAATGAAAAGCAGGACAAAAAAAAGAGAGCAGTGAATGAGTATATACACTGAGAAAAGAATGAAGCTCGAAAGGAATAAACTAAATTAATCAACTCAAGAACATCAGATTGTTCAGTAGAATGTAGCAGACAAATAGCATTGCAAAATATAAAAACATAGCTTATGATTACAGCCTAATACTCAAGAACATCAGATTGTTCAGTAGAATATAGCAGACAAATAGCATTGCAAAATATAAAAACATAGCTTATGATTACAGCCTAATAGATTTTCAACTCAAGAACATCAGACTGTTCAGTAGAATGTGGCAAACAAATAGCACTGAGACAAATGGCAGCTAACAATAATCAAAATAAATTTGTCTTGTCTTGCCCTGTCCCTTTAATTCCCAGACCACCAAACATCTTATCTATAAAACAAATCCCAGCTACAGACACTGATTTGATTTATTCACTTTTTTGGTAGATAGAGAGAATTAGAGAGATTCATTTGATTTGGTATTAAGACTCAATACAGTTTGGTTTAGGCACTTTCACTATCATTAGTTTTTATATTCAATTTTAATGCATACTTGTTTCCTCAGTAATGGCTTACAGCAGAATCTAATCTCTTCTAGTCATATAGATACTAACGGAAGATGGTAATCCTGTGAAATTATAGACATGCTTACTTTACTTGACACTTGAATATCAGATAGTGAGCAACTTGTTCCACCTTAAATCTGGTCTGTACCACAGCCTAAAGATAAGCAGAACATTATTGTGTGAGAAAATACATCTAATAACATAATTCCACGGATAAGTTACATAATAATATGTGTGCAGGAAGAAGCACACATCAAAAATTAATCTTTATCAACCAGATAAAAATCCAACAATCTAATCCTTATCCTCTGTTACTTCATTCAGTAAATACTAAATATTTGTTGAAGTAAGAGGTTCTATCCCAAAGCAATCAGTCTAGTTTCTCAATTTAGGATTATCAATCAATGTGTGGAAACATAGATTCTCTAGCTGCTGCTTTATCAATTGCATGCTCAACATCATGATGCAGTTACATGTTCCTTTTTTGATTAGTGAGCATACAAAGTATTTAGTATTTATAATTTGGTGGAGAAAGATTTTTGACGTCAAGTAATATATTTGATCAGTGCTGTACTAAGTTTCCACGTATTTGTTACAAAACAATGAAAAGCATTTTCTCTGACAACATAGCTTTACTCTCATTGATATATATATATATATATATTCAATTCTACTTAAATCAATAGCCGAACACAGAGTATTTACCACTAAAGCAATTACTCCTTGATCACAATCGGCCACCAATTAATATTCACAATCAAAAACTAAACATGGGTCTGTGACTTTCTGCAAGAAATTACAAACCTTTACATCAATATCAATGAAAAAGTGCAAGCCACAGAAACCCAATTTGAGATCAACCCATTTTCAAAGAGAGAATAAGTAAATTTGGTCAAAAGGGAACAAAGAGTCACAATTTGAAGGCATTATAACAGCAATAAATACCCAAAAATTACTGGGATGAAAAAAGCGAAGATGATTCAGAACCCACTTACAGTCACAGTCTGTCTTCTACTCCTACGTATCCTGAGTCGCTTAGAGCTGTTTCTTCCTCCGTCAGAATTGAGACTGTCAATGTTTATTTCTCTGGTTGGAATTGATATTAATCAGAAATTTAGAACCAGAAATGAAGTCAAGAAATAGGGTCTAGGGTCTTTGGTGAAAAGCAGAAAGAACTAACAGCTCAAAAATTAAAAGACAAATAGGCTCAGAATCAAGGTCTTCTTCAAGATAAATAACCTTCAAAATACTGCAAATGCAGCCAAACCCATTTAAATTCCAACTCTTAAGTCGTAGATCATTATCTTCAGAGTGATAAATTAAAGAACCCATAAAATAGAAGACACCCAACATCACTCACCGCGCCTTGGCGTTACTCTTCAAGAGTGCTATACACTGATTTTGAAGAAATCAAGCCAATACCTTTGATAATGAAGAAGACCGTGATGTCCAAAAAGGAGGGCTTCAGGTTTCTCTTTCTGTATTTCTCTCTGTTTTTGCTTTTGGATTGTTGTTCTTTTGAGGATTGGCGAGTGGAGAACTGGAGAAGAAGCTAAAATCATTCACACAGCAATGGCCGACTGTAGAAGAGTAGATCGACGCACAGCAGAACTAAAAGAAAATATCAAAGGAGGGCAAAACAGCTAATTTACTGTCCTATAAACAGTAACCGAGTGAACAGCCTACAGGAAAAAGGAGACCAGAACTGTCACTTTATTGTCCTATGAACAGTACCCACATGAACAATGAACTCATCTTTGGTGTAAATTAGGAAGTGTATGCCCGCGCGATGCCGCAGGTTTTTTTTCTTGTCAAAATTTTGTATTCATAGTTTATGGAATATTCTACAGTAATCTTACAAAAATGGAAATACAAAATAGAATATGGTATCTTAATCTGGCTACGAAATTGATTTAACCAAAGCTGTTTCGCTATACGAAACTGGTTAGTGTCAATAAAAATAGCTACATAGGTCCTTTAAGGTGATTCTTCTGCAGCTAATGTTGGTTGTGACGGGCTGTTACTGTAAATCATAAGATTTTAATATAAATCAATAGAGTTTCTAAGTGTAAATTCCGACATACATAAGAGAATATTTCAATATTTGAATTTAAGATGCAGATAATGGCAACATATAAAACTTAAGTGTAAAGTATCTAGGCAAAATACTTAAAATTTTATTTTAATTGTTGTTAGGTTCTATTGGTTTGGATAAGATACTTGATGCTTGTTCATATTATGTAAAAAATGGACGTTTACTTACCACGACTTCATCGCTTAGGAAAGCCAGGAATGCCTTTACAGAGACGCAGCTTGATATCCTTCTGGAATTTCAGGATTTAAAAAGTAGAAATTGTTTCCTGTACAATATCAAAGTTGTTGTAGTTAGTTCATAGGAAATTAAATGAAATTATATTTTTCCTATGAGATATAGGGATGAAATTAGGGGACATACTTTGGTTATGTTTGACGTTGAGACTGTTTCACTTCATATAAAGGAGGTTTTCTTTGCTGAATCTATTGTTGTACGAAAGAAAATCATGCATAAAAATAATAATAATAATAATAATAATAATAATAATAATAATAATAATAATAATAATAATAAAAAACTGAACAATCGTCCGTAAAAATGTAGAATTTACTTAATTTGCCCACCTAATTACCTTGCTGATGACCAATCTAAGAAGTGATTATGATCCTTAAACCAGAATCCACATGATTTTCATATTCTTTGAATTCAATGCACAATTTTTTGGAACTGACAGAATGAAGTGTCAGGGTTATTCGACTTTCTGTTACATGAGAACATCACAAACTACTCTCCTTTGGCCATTAGTTGTGGTATGAACTAATCTCATTAAGTTAAGAGATAACATAAGAATTTAAACCAAAACCATTGAAATCTATAAACAAAAGATAATAAAGACTAAGCAAAAACAGAACCATATAGAAAACAAAACCTTATTTTTTCCTTTCTTCTTTTCTCTTGGTTTGAACTCAGACTTTATAAATAAGTTGAAAAACTTGGATGAGTTTCATATTAAAACAAAGCCTTTTTTGGTTTCAATCAAAGTTGATTTTATTATAAAACATTTTGGCATCTCTATTTACAGAAAAGAAAAATAAGAAAATATAATGAACAAAATAAATAGATTGGATAATTGTTTGACTCATATATATCTAAATATTACAATTCATTTTCATTATATAAAACAATGAAGTCTTACTTAGACTCAAACTCAAATGAGATTATGATGGACAGAAGACAGGATAGAGAAACAGTAAACCGAACTTTATGAATGAACAGTTCCGAGCAACAGTAAACAACTACTGTATGTACAGTGCCGAGCAACACTAAACAATTTTACGAATGAATAGTGCGAGCAACAGTAAACACTATTATATGTACAGTACATATGAACAGTAAATGTACAGTGTCGAGCAACAATAAACCGGCTTTTAGATGTATGTATAATATGATTATAACATTTATGGGTCATTAAATGTATCATTTATTAACTTTTTTTCTTTTTCATGGGTCAAATTAGGGGTCACCTAGCCCGGCCCTACCCTAAATTTTAGAGCTTAGGGTCGGGTCTGGCCGGGCCTAGTTAAAGTCAACAAAATTTAGGGTTCGGGTAGGATCGGGTCGGAGCTTAAATATGTTAACCCTTACCCGCCCGAAAGGCCCAAGCCACTAGGGCCGAAAGGGTCGGCCTTCCGAATAGAGCCAAATAGGGTTGAAATTGGCCTAAAAGGGCCTTAATTTGTTTAACAAAAAAAATATATTATTTTTATTTTTTATCTCAAAATGTGGCTCAATGGTTATATAAATAATACAAGACTCATTGTTTTTTGTTTATCATATTAAATATAAATATATATATAGACACTTTATTAATAAGGAAAATAGCCAATGATTACATCAAAGTTTCCAGAGTCTATTCCAGAATAAAATCAAACTTAGACAAATTGTAGTTTACTCAATCCGTTTGGTAACTCTAATGAAATATGACCAGGAAAGTAGAGAGAGATGTTGGTGGAGCGAGGCTCGCTTAAATACCCCTATCTCAATTACTTTCCTATACATCATACTTCATTCGATGAGCCACATGAGAAAAAGTTAATACAATTGTTATTTATTGACTAAGGCATATTTGCCTTTCTTGGAAAATAGAAAGGACTATTCTAATCAAAATCTACGGCATCCTCGTGCACTTCATTTTCAGCTTTGAAGTCCTCTATGGTGAGATTGACACCTTCATCTCTTCATCTTTAGCAAGGGTGACTTCTTGCTCCTTTGCTTCCCTGTACTCCTTGTAGCGTGCCGCTAGTTGGGTACTTACATGACATTATTTAAACCAATGCTCGATTGATCCACACCGATGACACATGTCGTTGTGGTTACTTCCCTTTATTTGAGGTGCAGGTGGTGCATTTTCTGGATATTCCCTAGGAGGGTTGCTGCTACTACCACGGTGCATGGTGCGACCTCCACCGCTCATGGTGCTACTTCCACGGCCGGTGTTGCCATATCCACCTCTCCCACATGTGGAGTTGCCATTAGGTGTGCCCGCTCTAAAGTTGTGGTTTCCTTCCTTATTGGGACTGTTATATTGACTTATTCGCCCTTCATGTCCCCTATTGTTAGGATACTGCTCTTTGCGCCCTCTTTTGGGTGCATTATAATTTGCCTCACGAACGCTCTTGGTTCCAACGGGTCTTGAATTATAATTCTTTACGAGAATGTTGTCGTGCTTTTCAGCTACTGACAAAACATTGATGAGCTCATTGAACCTCGTAATTCGTCCAACATTGACTTCAATGCGATATTGCTTTGATAACAAAAGTGCTGCGACGGGGAAGATGGAGAGAGTCTTCTCAATTAGCTCTTCTTCAGAGAGGGGTTTTTCACAGAACCTCAATATGGCTTTGAGGCAAAGAGCTTCTGAATTGTATTCAGCAACAGACTTGAAGTCGGAGAAGTGTATATTGTTCCACTGAACCTTCAAGTCAGGGAGGAGGGAATCCTGGATATTATCAAAGTGCTCCTCTAGCGCTACCCATCGGTCCCTTGCATCTTTGATGAACATGTACTCTAATATGAGTGCTTTGTCCATATGGCATCGCATCAAAATAATTGCTTGTGCATGCTTTATGGGTGTTGGTTGGAATACAAGGCCCGTGTTTGGTGCCTGGATGATGGGCAATATCCCTTTCGATGTGAGATGGTTCTCAACGTCGGCTTTTCAGGTATGGTAATCCGAACCTGTTGAGTCAAGGATTTGAAAGTCGAGTCTAGGTTCATTAGACATCCTGAAGATAAGAAGAAAAGATATATTAGTTTCGGAGTTTTAAACTTCCACGAAAAACTAAAATAATAAGATTTCCTAGCTATGCTACCAAGAAATCAATTTCCTAGCTATGCTACCAAAAAATCAATTTCCAAGAATATTTAGATTAGACCGAAACAATGATGTTTAATAGGTTCATAAATTGATGTCTGCGGACGCTCTTAGTCCGAATATTATGAACACTCTTAGTTCATTGATTACGAACGCTCTTAGTTCGTTTAGCGTGAATTTCTATAATTCCGCTTTTTGATTTCATGATCTCGAGAAAAAAGAAAAGAAGAGAAAAATGAATAAAAACTCAAAAACGGGACTTTTAATAAAAAATACCTCAAAATAGTGTTGCCGGAAAAAGTTGTCGGAGGTAACCGGAAGGATCGCTGGAAAAAGTCGAGAAAATCATCCGAAAAGTCGCCGGAAAAGTCGTCAGAAACTTACCCTGCAGATCTGTCGGTAGTAGCTCGGCAGGGGCTTGGCAGCTTTTGCGTAGCTGCTCGGTAGGTGCTCGACAGGGGCTCGGCAGATCCGCTCGGCAGCTTTTGCGCAGCTGCTCGGCAGGTCTCGGCAGCGGTTGAAGTCTTCCGGCAGCCGGTTCAGGCTGTTTCCGGCCGGTTCTGGCTGTTTTGAGACCGGTTCTGGGCTTCTAGGATTAATGGCTTTGATATGTGCTAGGGTTTGGAGGTTTTTTGTAAGTTTGGAAAAATGACTTCGATTGGATGATGAACTTCATTTCTCTTGTCAATTTTCGATTCTAATTCTAAAGTAATATCATGCTGATAACATGTTTGAGGACAAACATAAATTAACAGAGAAAGGGAGAGAGTAATGTGTGTTTATTCTTCTCTCAATGGAGGGTTTATATAGGAGTACAAAGCTAGTGTGAATGCTCTAAGAGAAAATCAATTTGATAACTATAATCATCATCAAAACAACTCCACTTGGTTATCTTCAATGATGATAATTGTCATGCTTGTTGTCTCTTGGCATAAAGCATGTTACACAAGTCTTTATACCTACATTATACACTCAAGTACCTATTACATGATATAGACATATTATACATAATACATTTATACTACAACAAATAATTCATTATAGATGATCCATGGTAGTTTGTTTTTGAAAAAAAAAATCTATCAATCAACCGGATGGGATTAAACCATTGAACTGTGCTTATGAAGGATCCAACTCACATTCTCTCTCACACACCAACAACAACATGAATTTATTACATGAATGAAATCATCTTATTACGGTTTCAAATTTTGCACCAGCGAGTAGGCATCCACAGAGACAATGTCAGATATATATGACATGACTAGTCATAATATATTAAAGTCGGAGGATCCGATGGATCGAGCAACATAGCAATAATCCATACCTACTAATAGCTTCATGCATCCCAAAGAAGTTCAGTAAACTTCACCTAAAGACGAAACACCGCAATTCATCCCTACTTGTTCTCTTGTCGTCAACTCTGAGATCAATTTGACAACAGACCGAGTTACTTCAACAGCCATGTAGTAATCACGACACCAACTATTATGTACTTAAACATCTTAGTCTTTGTCGCTTCAATGCGGCCACAAAGTTTACCGTAATTCTGCAGAAATTGCTCAAAATAATTTAAAGGGAAACAATCAATGCAAGCCATGCACAAAACAGTAAATAGCAGGTCAAGTATTAGCAGTTTACTTGATCAACTCTGTTGACCTCATCTTTTTTCCAGTCCGCAAGATTATCATGGATAGCACTGGCATAAGCAAAAGCAATTGTATTAACTAAATGACTGGGTCATCAAGTAAAATAGTGAGAAAAGAGAAAGGTTGCTTACAGTTTTTCAGCCCTGATATCCAACTTTGCCTCTGTTGCAAGTTTTTTGATTTCATCCTTATTTCAAGAAACAAAATACATAACAAACTATTGAACAACTCCGCAGATAGTAGAACACATGCACAAGAGATACCTCATTTCCACATTGAAATTGGTTAGCTCCTTCTTAAGTTCATCCCTTACAAGTTCCATGGAAGAATAGTACTCTTTCTACGTACATGCAACAAAGGACAGATCTTTGGTCCCATATTAAAGGGCTACTGAGAACAAAATCCTTAAACAATGACATGCAGTTATGCACAGATAAACTAAAACCAAATTTTGCAACTTACACATAGTTGAACATTATTCTAAAATAAAAACCATATAGAACATTTTAAACTAGTACTACACAAAGAAGAATACTACAGCACTAGCCTAACCAACAAAAAAAGTTGGAGCAAAAAGTAAAAGCATGGTTCTCTACTAATTCAAGTGTGCAGGTGAAATGAACAGCATAAAGAATCAAAAATGGAAATGTCGGAAGCATCTTGTTATCCAAATTGTTCTGCAAATGACAAACAAAAATAATCAAATTTAAACACCAAAATTGGTGAAGCAGATTGTCATGTTTTTACCTTCTGAAATTCTTTATCCTTTGGTACTGAATCCTTAGCATTCCGAACCTCAGCATGCTAGGTCGCCACGCTGCCTTTCTTTAATTTGCTCACCACGTCTACAGGTGGTTTCGCTTCATCTGAGAGCGACCAAGAAAGGCCTCGGCGGACAAGAAACGCAGAATCAGTGGCCACTTTGAGCACGCGAGCCATCAGTGACTTTTTTCTTTTGCCAAAAGACATAAAAACACAAATGTATTAAAGCCACACTTTGCTAGATTAAAATCATGTAGAATCTTAGCTATATCTAGTTCAGATATCCGATTGGGTTCCCATTATCCTCAGAATTCATATGAAAGTTACGTTATATAAAATGTCTGGCTGTGCCATGGTTTGAAAAAAAAAATGTTCAGCAATGACTTCTGTGTGAACGAAGCTGAGTAGAAAGGCACAAAGCCGCGTAGACCTAGTTGATAATTTCCTGGTAATTACCATGAACCTGAATCGAAAGGCACAAAATCAAAATATAAACTGTCTGGTTCTATATATTGAAAAACTTCAAACTTAATCTTGCCATTAAGTGTCGGTCTAGTTTGCTTCTTGCTTCCTAAGCTGGTGATCACTATAGCAATAGTGCTCCTGAGAGCAGCTCATCATGAACTTAGAAGAGCTCGAGGAAAGCTTCAAGGAACTGAGAATCATCAACGAAAAGCAAGGAAAACGCGTATGGTACGACGAGACAAGAGCTCAGAACGTAACAGTCGCTTATGTTCTGCTGCAAGGCTTGTTTTTCATGGGGATTGTACAATCACAGGGCTCATCCTCCTCGTCACCACCGCCTAGTACTCCCAGAAATCAATGGTGGGTTCCCTTCTCCATGATACTAGTTTCATCTGTATCTTCTTCATGGCTTTCCTAGATGCTGTGACTGTTTTATAGGACCCAGTACCATCTAGATATGAACTATATGGAGCAGGACCTCATATTCAAGAAGATACATGAAGCCAAACACCCACCTGCAGCTAGTTATAAGCTCAGTCATTCCATCAAACAAGAAGTGCTTACAGAGCATGAAATTAAGACCTGATGTCTTTCGGCTCTTCAAACGCAAGGTTTATATTTACCTTACAGCGCTGGGTTTGTTCGCTTTCACTGTAATTCAGTTATACGCTTGCCGCTTGTTCTATGCACAACAGATTTGAAACAAATATATTTATCATATTCGTATCTGCAAAAGGTGTAGACCACACTTTACATGAGCAGAGGCATGTATGTAACAAAAAGAGGACTTTGGAAAGCTCTAAATATCTTGTCTACCATAGATATGTGGATCTTGGTCAATCTAAAGTCAAGATCATCAAGTGTTTGAGGAACTAAGCTTCTTGCAAGAACAAATGAACTAGGTAGCAAAGAAGGAAGGAAAGACCGATAAGCATCTATAAACAGTAAGAAAATTTAAGGAAAAACCATCATGATAGTTACATAAAGAACCAGGCCTGTACATAAAACATTCCAAAATTCTCTGTCCCGAAATGCTAAGCGAAATTACAACCAAACTACCACCAATTCATAAGCCTTCAGCATCTTTGGGGACAGTTGCTCTGAACATGACCTGGCTCATTGCAATAGTAACACTTGATGTGTTTCTTCTTCGCTTGTTGTGGTGGTTGAAAATCGGAGACATAAGTGCTGCTATCACGTTTCCTCCATCTTTTCTTCTTAGCTTGTTGTTTAACTGGCTTGGCGTCAAGACATGCAGCTTCCCGATCCACTATCAGGCTCTCCAGCTTCTGAAGTTGCAATTCAATGTCCTTGGATGGGTATTCAGACTCTAGGTTGTAATCTTTGATGCATCCAATCACATCTTTCAGGTCCTTTACTGCTTTTGAGCCATTCCTTATTGCACCCTCTGCACATTCTTTTAAGAGTGGCACAGGGGGAAACATGTCAGTTAACTTGAGGGTGCAACTAAATACAACGGCCTGAAGCAGTTGCTTGTTTGCAATAAGATCCTGAACCACACCTGCTGCAAGCACTTTACCTGCTAAACCAACTAGTGACTGACAGGAACCATCTGTAACAGCTGGAATCATCAAAGGATTCCCAGTACTCAAATGCTCATTTGGTAACACCTGCGAGTTCGTTAAATCTGTATTTGTGGTGGTAGTCCGTTGAATATTGGCCAGTGGAGAATCTGCAGGTTTCTCAATTTTATTATCAGGAGAACAATTGACGCTGCTCGGATTTCTTTTCAAAGTGCTCTGATTCGCTGTGTCCTGATCAGGTGCCTTATCTCCAATACCAAGAGCCGGGCATAATTCAGCTGTCTCATAGTTGTGCTGAGCAACTATACCAACAAGATTTTCGAGCTCCTTGACATCATAAGTAGAGCTCAAATCATATGCAGCAAGAAGCAGCAAAAGACCCAATACCTCCAACCAGTTGTCAGTATTCATCTTAGCTTTCCACTCAGCTGCTAACTTCATAGCTTCTCCTCTCAACTGAGGAGTAATCTTTGGAGAGACTCTCTTTAACTCCCTCAACAAAAAATTACAACTCCTCCTAATAACTGTCAAGTCAAACTTGTTGTTTTCCACAGCCGAATATGAAGGGTAAAAACCATGCATTGCGTCCAACACCAGTTTCGCTGGATTTGATGACCTTTGAAGAGTATCGTCGATTTCTTTAAGCATTAAATCATTCCTCCTCAAATGCTGATTCATTAACAATTGCAAGCCCCTGCCATCCCGATTCCCATTGTTAGCAGCAGGAGTAGCATCTTCCGATTCCTCAACTTTCCATTGATGAGAATTCTCCTTCAATTTCAAATTCTGGCTGTGCACTTTCGTGGATTTTCGAACCACATCCGAATCAACTTGTTCTTGCTTGATTTCAAGCTCCCTCTCTTTCTTTTGAAGTCCACACGATTGTAGACGTAGTGACTTTTCAAGGGAATACAATTTCTGTTCTTTCAACTGAACCTCTTTGAGGCATTCATGGACCCTCTTATCAATCAAATTCACTTCATCAATCTTAGAGCCAACCTCTCTCTCTTGTCCTTCAAGCTTCTCAACCCATCTCCGAAGTTCCATCTCCTTCACCTCAAGTCTACTGGCCCACTCCTCCATCGACTTCTCAAGAAAACCGAAATCCTTCTCTTTCCTCTCCATTGCCCGAATCTTCTCCTCTTTCAAATCATACTCCTTCCATTGCTTTTCAACCAACCCCTGAACATACTTCAACTGCATCCCCTTCACCCGAATCTGCTCTTCCACCGAACCAAACTTCCTTTGCCCCTCTTCAATACATTTCCGAACCAACTTACAATCCACCTCCTTCTCCCTAACCAACTCCTCCACCTCCGAAAACCGCTTCTCCATCCCCTCAATCTCCTTCTGCTTCTCCTCAATCATCCTCTGAATCCTATGCAAATCTTTCGCCTTTGAGTCCCTCTCTGCCTTAAACTTCACCTCTTCCTCCTCCATCTCCTTCTCCTTCACCCCAATCTCCCTCTCCCGGTTCCGAATCTCCTCGAATCGGGCCTTAAACAACCCCTTAGTATACTCAATGTGCTCCTCAAGCTCCTTCCATTGCAGCGTGAACCGCAAAATCGACGAAGCTTGAGCATTAGCACTCTCATAAGCATT
Organism: Rosa persica; assembly: GCA_025331145.1. Taxonomy (NCBI): domain Eukaryota; kingdom Viridiplantae; phylum Streptophyta; class Magnoliopsida; order Rosales; family Rosaceae; genus Rosa; species Rosa persica. Next base: position 43,026,999 of record WFKR01000001.1, read on the forward strand.
GCGCAGCCTACTCTCCCTAGCCTCAATTCCTTCCAAATCCGAATCCATCTACAAAAACCCTAAACTGCAGCAAAACCCTAATTTGAGAATGAACACAAATTGGTATACAATTTCCAAAACCCTGATGCGAATTGAACTCCTATCACCAAATCTGTTGGCTTTAATATAGAACGATCAATCTAAGAGTCCTATTACTATAGGGATTGGGAAATTGAGGCTTTTCCTGTTCTTCGTGGGCTCTAGAGTCTCAAATTCACAATGCTCAAGAAAAAAAGGAACAATCTTTCCTACAGGGAAAAGGAAGGAATCACATCCCCAAATCCCAATTTGAAGAGATGAACAGAGGGAGAGGGGACCTGACCTGAGAACCGTTCTGAGGGGGGATCCAAACGGAGGCGAGACGACGTCGTGTTGGGTGGTGTAGGTTCGCTTTCCGCTAGAGATTCTGCAGTAGTGGGAATGTCCTCCAATTGCAAAAAGAGGGGGTGTAAATCTAGAAGTGTCAGCAAGAGTGGACCTTTATTTCCATTTCTGGATGGGCGGCTGTGGCTGTGGCTTGGTCTAAATGAGGGAAAGGAATAATGAGTGCCTTGGGCTGGTTTGTCTTGGGTTGTGTATTTTTCTTCTTTTCAGGTGCAGGGCTGGGTGTCAATCAAGTCTTTTGTCTTTTTAGGGGTTGCTTTAGGAGAGTTCATGAGGCAACGAAGATTTGTAATAAGGGAAAACAGTGATGACAATTGACAAGTGGGTTTGGGTTTCTCATTTGATCGGTTTGAATTGGTAACGAGATTCGCGAAAACTAAAGTAGAAAGCTTACTATTTTTTACTGCCGTGACTTTTGAAGTATTTTTCAATTTTTCTGACCATTGGCGGTTGAAGTTTTTTTAATATATCTTTTTTTCTTCTAACTTTGACGTCTAATCATTTCATCGTTCTTCGGTTTATTATTGTTAATATTCTCTTTGTGATCGTGTATTTATTAGTAGTTAAACGTTCATACGAGTATATACATCATCAATGATTATAAATGAATGATCGCGAAGCGTATGATAACATCAAATAAACTATTTTCAATTCTAAATGGTTTTATTCAAAAAAAAAGTTGGGGGTAACAATAACATGACTACATAACTCATTATTCAAAAAAAAGATAAGGAAAAAAAATCACATAAGTATTAACTCTGGACTCAATGATATATAACGCGTCCTTAGTCATTACTAGGAATATGTTATCAAAAACTCCCTCCATCTTCTACTACTGTTGATATCTGGTCATCATTGCCTTAAAGAGAGAAAATGTTATTGACTAGGTCACTTAAAAAACTCAACGCCGTACACGTGAAAAAACAAAGACCGTAATTGACAATCCAAACCGCGATCTTTAACTTAACAAAAGATAAAGACCTACACCCAACAACACTAATTGGTTAAATATCCTTATAGAACCATTTTAAAAAAAAAAAAGATTCACATATGTATTATTTTTTTCGTCAATAACTGAGTAGGTGAACATTTCTCATTTTCTCATTAAAAAAAAAAAGAAGGAATAATTGGTGGGTAAGTCCGGTAAAAGAATACCTACCGAAGTAAAAATTTAAGCGCCAAGCCAATTTTTACTTTGTAACTCTCACCCAGACTCACTCCACAAAGACAAACCAAACCCAGTTTCCATTGTAAAAATTAGACCTTTAGGTAAGTTCTCAATTTCCCATACCCAGAACAACAAAGTCCACAGTTCGCTGTAATCCCAAATAACCCATCTGCAATTCCACAAGGTACGATTCTCTATCTCCCCCAATTCCTCAAAATCTCTATCACTGTAAACCCTAGATCTCTTTAAACCCTTAAAGCTTGGAGCTTTGTATTGTATTGTCTTCAAGATCAATGCTTTATTGAGCCTCGCAACTAATCATACTTGTTTGTTTCTAAATGTGAGCTAAAACTAAAGCAATTTGAATTTTCTGCAATTTTTGTCTTCAATTATGTCACAGAGCGCTTGGTTATCAATTTTGTGATTTAGTAATATAGTGATGAAATTCAGGATTTTAGTGTAGAATTGAAGAAGGTGAACATTTGGGTTTTGATGGTGTAGTAGGGCAAGATGGAGAATATGCAGTATGCTGAGGAGCTTGTGAGGGAGTTTCTAGTGTTTAGGGGGTTCACTAGCACTTTGAAAGCTTTTGATTCCGAGTTGTCGACGGATATTGGCAACGGGTTTCAAGTGGAGAAGATAATGGAGTTGATATTCTCAGTGTATGTACCGAAGTTTCAGGCAGAGAAGTTAGTTGGGTTGTTGAGTTTCTTCAAGCAGTGTCTGTCTTCATCGTCGGAGACTGTGCTTTTGGCTACTTTGTCGAAGATGGAGGTCTCTATTTTGCGGTACTATGTTGTAAATGCCGTAAATGCAGGGAGGAGGGATAAGGTTTTGGAGTTCTTTGGTATGAAGGGGAATGATTTGTTGCAAAGGAGCCAGGATTGGACTCCATGGTTTGGTAGGTTTGTCTATCATTTGTTTGTTTCAGTTTAGTGAACTACTTTTGTCATAGAGATATATTCTTGTCTGTGTGGTGCAGCCATTCCATATGTAAAGAAACCAAGCGCTGATCCTGAGTTTCGTATATATTTCTCAAAGGAATGGTATGATGCATTGCGTTTATCTGTGAGGAATTTTTTTAGTGAGATCTTCAATGGTACTCATATCCTTCAATATAGTATTTCTGTTATATATATATATATATTTCTTGTCATCTGAGAGCAGGCTACTTATGTTTCTGTGTTCATATGTCGACAAATTCCATATATGTTAAATATTATCAGAACTTCTCAACTCCCATATCAAAACCAGTATTGTTTAGATGAATTGTTGTTGGTCAGTTTTTCATTGGTTCATCGCTTTTTATGGCGCATTGTGACTAAGGTATGTAGAAAATGCCCTTAACTAAACCACGTATGCCAGCCTTGTTGAAAATTAGCTCAGAGAAGACTACTGTCAACCGTTTAAAAAGAGACATCAAGCAACTGAATCTCAAGTTGTCAGAACTTCAAGCTTTGTTGGAGGAAAAAGATGGTCAGATATACCAGTTAAGAAGGTAATAGTTTTCATAGTTATATTCTCTTGAGACTCCTTGTTTCAGTAATTTGTATAGATTTGGTGCAGGCTTATTCATTTTTCTGATGTTTTTTTTGGAACTCAGTAATGCTTCATCAGTAGTGGATGAAAGCATCGAACGAACCAAGAGCTCATCAAGTGAAGTGCCCGAGGAAAATCGTCTTACATCTAAAGATGCTCAGGAAACTAGCCCTCCTGCTACTTTTCAAACCGGGGAAGCAGAGGTTGGTCGAGATCAGGGTGCTGGATCCATTGGAATTCAACCAGAATTAAAAATATCCAAGTCCAATAATGATTTAAATTATTCATCGAGTCTTCGTGTGGGAGTTGGTGGAACTGGTGATACCATTCAACTGTTCCAGGATGGTTCCTATAATGGTAGTTAACTTCTATACCTGACTTCTTTCTCCTTTGTGCATATAGACACTGCAGTAGCTGTTTTGTAGATTATCGTTTGTATAACAATTGAATGTGATGTGGCAGAAAATGGCATGGAAAGCCGTGTAGAAGATTTCCCTGAAGTTGAAGTTGACTTTCAGGTAAATTTCTTAAAGCATGACTGGTTCCTGATAATCATAACTGATTTTCCATTACTTTCACTAGTTTATCTTTTATTGGAGACTCTATAACTTTCAGATGACCATGGTTTCCAGGAGACATTTTTGGGCCACACAAGTCCGATCAGTTGCTGCCGGTTCTCTGCATCTGGAAACAATATAGCCAGTGCATCTGACGATGGTACAGTGAGGTATGTCTGGGTACAGTAGTTAAAGTTTGTAAACATAAACTTTATAGCGTGGGGGTGTCCAAGTTTTTTAGTTTGTGTTTCATATATATCACTATATCATATGTCCATTTACTGGTGACCTATTGACTGTTGTCACTCATTTCCTACATCTGGCTGCTGCCTAGGTATCACATTCCTTTGGTTACTCATATGTCCATATACGCATCATGTATGCTACTATATTGTTCAACTTCAACTTCTCAACTTTTAGCTGATTTAAATTTACAATCTGTATTTACTTTTTCATTAATACTTAATGACTTAATGTAGGATATGGACATATGACTCATCAACTCCAGCATCCAGAAATGCAACCATTTATTGTGGAGCCAAAATTTTGTCACTTGACTGGGAATGTAAATCTGACCGATTGGTATGCAGATTAGATTTATATGAGTCATTCATTTATTGCTTGTCATTGGAATCATAATCTGATTATTTGAGATTGAATATATGGACTTTTAAGTTTTTTGTTCTTTTGACAAAAGCTTCTCATAGGCACTGCTGATAGAGGCATTAAAGCATGGAATGTCGATGCAAAGAGAGTTGTCTGTGATCTTCAGACTAGTGAAGAATTTCCAAGGTTCTTCCTATCACCACTGTTACAAGCCTATACTTCTTGGTGCTGCTGTTTACCTTTTCTTTCCCTCTTAGCAGTGTGTTGGATATAAAATGCAGCCCTGTAGAGCCAATTTTTGTTTCTGCTGCAGCATCCAAGGGGTATGCTCTTTTCCTGATCTTATCTTACCACTGTTTTGACTGAAGTGCTCTATTCAACTTAGTAAAATATGAGCACGTGGTGTTGAAATGGGATACTTTGGTCACCGGAAAGATTCTACTTACAATTCATGTCCGTTTATAGTTGTGTTTATGTTCATCTTTGGGTGATCTATATCCTTATGAATATCTGAATCAGGACTTTATTGTCTTCGTAGGTATGGAACGAGTTATGTTGATAGTCTGGGTTTTGCTTCGTTAACTGTGTGGAACATGAGGACATGGAAGGCTATGGTATGTTCTTGATTGTACCAAAACCTCATATATGCTTGCAACTTCCCCTATATTTATAGGCCTTGTTAACCTTATGGGTTTCATGAAGACAGTCCTTCCTCTTGGTAAAGATCCACCTGCAATTACATCTCTTAGTTTCAATCACAATGGGAAGATCTTAGCAGCCGCTGCAACTGATGGAATGATTTACATGTTTGGTATCCTCACACTTATGTTAGGGGTTTATTTAAATCATCTGAAATTAGGTTGTTATTTTCACATGAATATGAAATCCCTGTTTTAGACAGCTTTGCATTACTGGATTTCCATTTACTTTTCCAAGATGATTGAAGCACCCTCTGCAAGGGCATTAAGCTGACAATGCTTTTTGTCTTAGTAAGTGGCGCTCTAATTTTTGCACAGCTGAGGTTGCCTGCACCACTACATGAGTGTAGAACTGTGGATGTATGATAATAATGAACTCCTTAACAAGCCACAGATATGTCTGCGGGTCAACAAATAACTGGGTGGCCTGCACATGACTCTGCTATAAGCTCCATTCTTTTTGGGCCTGATGAGACTAGCATTTTCAGTTTGGGAGTAGATGGGAAGGCAAGAACTTTAAAAGTCATTTTGGGCATGAAGTTTAACCAGTGCATTTGAAGTGTTGTTCCTTTATTATTTGAACTCACTTATTGGTTTTGTACCGTCAGATTTTTGAATGGAGCTTGCAAAACCAAGGTCAAGTCCTTTGGTCAAGGAACTGTAGCAGGTACTTTATTCTTTGCCACAACTATATTAATAGTTGAATACTTGAATATTGGCGACACACCAGTCTTATGATCCCATCAACAAAATATATGCTTACACCAGGATACACTAACATTACTTTTTTCCATATTGTAGGTTCTGTGGCCCTGAGAGCTCAAAAGATCGCAGACATGAAATGGCTTTGGATGCTAATGGGAGGAGACTGTTGGTAACTTCTGCTTCAGTAAGAGCACCCATTTATCAGGTTGTTCTCTCCCCCACCTTCTTTTATTATAGTAGCTTTTCTTGTATGATGGACTCAACTAGTGTCTGCTAAACATTTTGAACCTTGCAATCCAATATGGATCACACACGTTTATGGTTTGGAAGTCGAATTGGTCTTGGATTTACCTGATTACCATATTTTGAGGATGTAGGTGATGCTTATATTTTAATTCAAGTCTTTGTTTTCTTAACTTGGCTCAGGTTAGAGGTCATGCTACAAATGGGTTGAGAACTCTCCCACACAGTGCTGCCATAACTACTGTAGATTGGCACCCAACTTTGCCCATTTTCTTAACAGGATCCGCTGATAACTCTGTCCGAGTAACATCTATATTATAAAGCTTCTGATTACATCTTTTTGTTCTTCATGTTCTTGAGGCTGAATGAAGGTCATTACAGGTTCAGATCATTGTATTATTATGTGGGTGTAAATTATTGAACAGTTTATTTTATAGAGGATACCGATTCTTTGACGTAGTGGTTGATGCATTTGTGGCAGTGTGAGCTGAATGTCGTTGAAAGTATGGGTATTTCCATGTATGAATAAAAATCAGTTATAGTTTGACAGGAATCCAATAACCTCGTCAGTCCACAAAGTATAAAATTATACTTCTTCGCATTTTATTGGCTGCGGAAATTCATTTTCTGGAATTTTATGATCGTTGTTATTTTTCAATGACATTTTTGTGTGCTTGCCTTTCTGCATTATTTATCTCAGAGAAAAAAGATTTCAGAATAAGCTGAGGAGCATCATGATTCTGCCGGATAAGAGTTGTTCTTTCTTTTCTTTTTCTTGTTCTTTTTTGCGGGTGCAATGAAACTCCATTTTGAAAAAGTTCATATGTCTGAAAGTTCCATAAGATCAACTTGGGATATTTAAAAACATGTTGACTATTGTCTCACCAGATTTGGGAGACATACAAATTGAAAGAAATAACTCTTTGATCAGCTAATATATTCTTGTGACTTGGCCAAATTTTCTAACAGGATGACTCCGTCCGAGTAACAGAATCAAAGTCTGTCTCTTTGTTCTTGGTGTGCTTGAGGTTGAACGCGGTTCCTTACCGGTTCGTCTGAACAGGTTCAATTTTAGTCATCTTGTATTCTTATGCTTGTTTAAATAACTGAATAAAGCGTAGCCATTCTTTGATTTGGTGATTATTGCCTTTGCCTTTATGATAGTCTGAGCTGTTGGAATGTTTGTTGAGTCTAGAAAATTATATAATGTTGTTCAACCACGGTAGAATCAAATTAAAATAAACATGTTTTTCATTAGATTATTAGTAGCATGGAATATTTGAGGACCTGCAAAGGTGTCATTATCATTGATCTTGATTCTTGACACATAGATAACCAAAATAGGCCTCCATTATACAGAACCACAGACAACAAACAAGCCTCATAAACCCTGAATTCAAAAAACTCAAACCTCCCACATTAGAGCCTGCTCGAACTTCAAGCTCTTGAGTAATCTCCTTTCCCCACACTCTAGCAGCTTCTAATATTATGTCAAAACAAGACATAATCTACCACTCATAACTACGAACTGCACGAATATAAGTATGGTCTTGACCCTAAGAAAGCTGAGATGCCAATGACTCTCAACTTTGAAGAGCTAGTTATATATCATTTCCACATCCATGTTTAATTACATCTGAAATTTGAGTATTGATCTGCAGTTTATTATATATGTTGATCCAAGTTTGACGTGTGTAAGGCATTATGCATGATAAATATACTAAATAATCTTACATAAATCTGTTTTTTCTTGTTTGGTGTCTCCTGAATGTCTTATGTTAGAGCTTTGAATAAATTAGTCTTAATACTTTTGCTATCCGCCCCCGTAAGCCAATAATCCATTGAGTTTTGGCTTATGGGAAAAGAATATTCTACCAATATATCAACTTTTAGTTTTTTCCTTCTCACCGTAAGCCATATCTCGTAAGTTAGAAACGTTCTATAAATATTATGTCTCATATGCAAGTAATACTATTTGATATTAATTGTCTCATAGGCTCATAGCTGCCATGTATTTTAAAACAAGAAGAAGAAAAAAAAAAAAAAAACGCTCTATAAAGATTATGTCTCATATGCAACATATTTGATATTAGGCTCTTATTAAAGATCTCATTAAAATATTTTGTAATGGTATAAGTTTTCTGTAGAGGCTAGAATTTAGCCTGATCCGTATTTCTGCATTTAAATTTAGGCATTTTGTAATTCAGATTCGTCATAAATTGCTCACTTCCTCTACTGAGTTTCTGAACAGGTTCGACTAATTAGATATATTCTTATGTAGGTTTACATGCATCATTGAACAGTTGTTTAATAGTGATTAATGCCTTGGTCAGTTGGTCCTTGTTGCAATCTGAGCTGATGGAATGCATTGTTGAAACTCAAAGCTCATAAAATGCATTTTTTTTTTTAAAATTTTGAAATGAGCTAGTGCAGATGCCTTTAAGTCTTGATTAATGAAACCATATAATACAATAGGAAAAAATATGCATGAACCCCAAATTAAAAAGCACTCAGAGAACCTCCTAAAATAAAATGCTAGTTAAACCTTAATAGTAGATAGTAAAAATACATATCAAAGAACATGTACGTCTTTCATTACATACTTGGACTAAGAGTATTCACTTATAGCCCCGGACAGTTCTCCATTATTCAGAATAGTAATACAAACCTAGAAGCATCTGAGACCTTGACTTGCTGAAAGAGAAAGCAAAGACACCTTGGATCTGAAACCACCCACATCAGAGGCCCGAATAATCAAACTTCCAAGTTCTCGAGTAAGCTCATTTCCACACATGACAGCAGCTTGACAGCTTCTATCATTATGTCAAAACAAAGTAAGTAATATTATCCAGCAAGCAAGATATTCTTGAGCTACTTTATTATTTTGAAAACCTTCAAAAATATAAGTGCAAGGAATCAACAACACAAATAATGAAGAGCTTACCGTTTATCTTCAATTGAACTCCCCTCCTTATCTTTTCCTTAAACACTTCTGTATGTATCTCCAAGAAGTCTCAGGCGGTAAAGTAAGGCAGACTCCCACAAATCCTGTTGAAGAATCCAATCCCTGTGCCAGCATAAAACCTTGGTGTTATGAAACCATCACCATCTTTTTCAATCTCACCACTTCAGTGCCACCAATGACTTTTGGATCTTCACTCGGTCTATCTCCCGGGCATTTTGTTGTTAGCTGCGGCCCGCAAAGTCCAACATTTCCAATGAACGAAGATTCACTAAAAGTCATGAGTTGGGTGCTCGATGGAATTCTTCCTGACAAGTTGTTGACTGATAAGTTCAAGAAAGCTATAGCATGCAAGTTCCTAAAACTATCAGGAATACTACCAGATAGGTGATTTCTTGACAAATCAAGAACTTCCAGCACCTCCAACTGACCAAACTTTCCAGGAATCACCCCAGTCAAATTGTTTCTTGAAAGGTTAAGAGAACGCAACCCAAGCATATATGTTATGTTTCCCGGAATCACCCCAGTTAATTTATTGCTTGAAATGTCAATGCTCCTCAAATACCTAAAGTTTTTCCCATACTCCGTCTCTGCTCCTTTCCAAATAAGTTGTATAACAATATCAGAAGGAACTGACAAATCATCTACCTCCCGAGAAACCGAAGAGAAGGCTGTCAAATTGTTGAGGCAATGTGGCAATACTCCAGATATATTGTTTTGCGAGAGGTCCAAAACACGAATGAGAGGCAGACTGCATATACTTGAGGGAATGCTTCCAGAGAAGTGGTTTGATCTTAATTGTAGAACCAACAACTCTTTAAGGCTGCTGCCTATCCATGCTTGTATCTTTCCAGATAAGTTATTGAATCCGAGGTCAACAAAAGCTAACTGCGTACAGTTCTCCAGAAAAGGCAGTTCACCTGAAACATTGTTACGTTGTAATTGTAATTGATAAAGAGACTTTAAAGAACCAAATGAGCTTGGTATTTTCCCAGAGAAACTATTGTTCGCCAAATTCAAGACCATCAGTCCTTGAAATTGAACCCAACAATTAGGGAGTTACCCTGATAGCAGATTATCAGAAAGGTCGAGTATAAGCAAATATGGAGCCTGAGTTGAACATATGGAAGATAGTTCTCCAGTAAACTTGTTTTTGGAGAGCAACACTGCCCTTACACTTTGAAATGGTGGGATTGCACCAGATAACTGATTAGAACTCAAGTCAATAATGGGAATGGTGCAGTTTCTTGATGATAGATTCGAAAACCTTCCATGGATGTGGTTGGTAGAGAGATCTAATCGTTGTAAGCTGCAAGCTACATCCCAAAACTCGTAAGGTATTGAATCTGATATCCAAGCATTAGACAAATCTAGTGTAGAAAGTTCTCTGTGTATGTATCCATCTAGGGAAAGCAGGGCCGACCTTGCAAGATGCCATCTTTAAATGTATAAGCTGAAAAGGGGGATTCCAACTTGAGCTCACATCGAAAGAAAAAGCTGGATTATAAGAAACATCCACAAAATCTAGTTTAGACAGGTTCAAGAAGTGGGCTTCAGTTAAGACAACATTCAGAGAATTTCGAGAAAGAACGATTTCTGTAAGGTTGGAAAGTTGACCTAAACTGTCATGTAGAGAGCCATTCAGTTGATTATGGGAAAGATCTATCCTTGATAACAATGAAAGACCTGTAACATCTGGGAATGAGCCACTTAACCGGTTATGGCCTAGACTCAAGGTTCTTAGCTGGGAAAGTTGCCGAAAACTCATTGGGAGCGAGCCGCTCATATTGGCATAGTCAATGTTCAATTCTTCCAAGGATACAAACCTTGTAAGATCATCAGGAAATGACCCCCACCACAGATTATCACCCAAGTAGAGTGACTTAAGGGTATTCTGTGCACAAGACAAGTTGCCTATAGATTGTTCAAGTCTGTCAGAAAAATTGTTTGACAATAACATCAATGTTTCCAATCTGCATAGGCTTCGAAAGGATTTTGGTATGCCACCTTCAAGCTGATTTTCAGAGAGGTCAAGAAATAACAGAGAATCCATGTTTGCGAAAGCATCTGGGATAGGACCTTTAATCCTGTTATGAGATAGGTCAATGGAAACAAGGTTCTTGCTGACATTACCTATCCAATAAAATATTGAACTGATGAGGAAATTAGAAGAGAGATCAAATACTTGGAGAGAGGTCGAAGAATTAATAAAGGAAAGTGATGCCATATCAACATCAGGAAGATCACATGAACCTAACTGAAGCTCTATCAGTGAAGGGAGCTGGCTTATAGATTGGGGCCAATCTACAGCACGAGAGAAATTAAGACCTGACATGTTCAAGTATCTCAAGGAAGAAAGCTGAGATACCCACTCGAGAGTATCAGAAGTAACATAGTTCCATGAAAGATCAAGGGTATGCAAATTGGATAGATTGCCAAGTTGGGGAGGAATGGTTCCGCTAAAACTGTTGGATCCAAGTTTGAGTACTTTCAACCGACTCAAAGAACCAAAGAACTTGGGAATCGTTCCATTAAAAGAATTAGAACCGAGGTCCAAGTAATATAGATATGGCAATTCAAGTAGTGAGGGACCAATCTCACCACTTAAAGAAGTATCATTGTTAACATCAAATGAATCAAAGTAGAGATCTAGCATGATGACATGAACTGTTTGGTTGTCGCACGCAATTCTTCTCCACTGGCAACAGTCTTCCTTGTTTTTCCAGGAGGCAAGAGCATTGTAGTCATCCACCAACCCTTGTTTGAACTGAAGAAGAGCATGTTTTTCCCTCTCCATACACCGAACACTAACATCGTTCGAAGTACTGATATTCTCAAAGCACTGGAACAACAACAACAACAGGTGGCAGCAGACAAAACGATGACCAGCCATAGAAGCCGAGCCAACACAGAACCAGAATGTATGGATGATCTACCACTCATAACTACGAATGGCACGAATATAAGTATGGTCTTGAAACTAAGCAAGAGATGGCAATGACTTAAAAACTTTGAAGGGGTAGCTAGCGATATATCATTTTGATCTGTGTTTACATCTGAAAGTTGAGTACCGAGTAATTACAGTTTGCAGTTTGTTGGGAAAAGTAATAGAATGGAAATAACAACTCCAACTACAAAAAGGATGAATATGTAAGGAAATAAAATGAGTAAAAGAAAGTGAACACCAGATATAACGTGGTTCGGCAAAATGTCTACGTCCACAAGACAGCAACAACAAGAACTTCCACTATGATAATATGGGTACAAGAGATACACAACTTCAAAAACACTACTTGAAGGAAACTCTCTCTCTCACTTATTTTGCTACCTAACCACAACTACACTCTCAACATGTAGTAAAACACTCTTCACTCTCTACTTGGATGAAGATGTTTTTCTCACACCGTTTGTAGTTTGGGCTCTCTGCCTCTTTTGTTTCTGCACTCTCTCCCTCTTTCCGCTTCTGCTCTCACTCTTTTCTCTGCCGATATGGGAATATATATCCCCCTCTCTCACAGCTCTTTCTTCAATGCCGGCATGCTTTCTACCTTTTGTTATCTTTTTCTTTTGCATGTTTTCATTTCCTTGTCTTCTGCTACTTTTACTTTCTTTGTCTCCTGCTTTCTTTCTTTGTCTCCTCCAATTAAGGAGGGACTGACCCACCAATCTCCCCCTCCCGACTTAGATGAAGGGATGCGTCAATCCTAACGCGCTTCTGCAAAACTCAAATTTTTGCTGTGGAACAACTTTAGTCAACATATCCGAAATGTTTTTGTTGGTGTGGATTTTCCTCAGCTGGAAAAATTTCTTTGACACTGCATCTTGGATCCAATAATAACGGCGATCAATATGCTTAGTGCGAGGGTGATACATTGAATTTTTGCTCAAGTGAATAGCACTCTGACTATCACAATGTACCACATAATTTCCTTGCTTCACACCCAACCCTTGAACAAATCTTTGCAGCCATATCATTTCCTTGCCAACTTCATTTGCTGCTATGAACTCTGATTCTGTGGTGGTTAATGCAATACACTTCTGTAACTTAGACTGCCATGACACAGCTACCCCAAAAAATGTAAATAAGTATGTAGAAGTGGATTTTCGATTATCAAGGTCTCCTGCCAAATCTGCATCTGTAAAACCTTCCAAGATTGGTTCTGATCCACCAAAACATAAACACAACTTTGAGGTGCCCCTCAAATATTTGAGTATCCACTTGACAGCTTCCCAATGCTCTCTGCCAGGATTAGAAAGATATCTACTAACAACACCAACTGCATGTGCAATATCAGGGCGAGTGCATACCATGACATACATAAGACTACCAATAGCTGACGAGTAAGGGATACCTGCCATCTTGTCTTTCTCCACTTGTTTAGTTGGACATAGTAATCTGCTTAACTTGAAATGATTGCCTAAAGGTGAGCTTACTGGCTTAGCTTCTTTCATGTTGAACCTTTCAAGCACCCATTCAACATACCTCTCTTGTGACAACCATAATTTCTTCGCTTTCCTGTCACAAGCAATCTCCATGCCCAAAATCTGTTTAGCATGCCCTAAATCTGCTTTCAACTTGTGAATCATAGAAACGTCTTTGCCCACTATCAACATATCATCAACATAGAGCAACAAAATAATGAAGTTACCTCCAATAAACCGCTGGAGATGCACACATAGATCTGCATCAGTCCTCTTGTATCCATGACCCACCATGAATGAGTCAAATTTCTTGTACGACTGCCTTGGTGCTTACTTAAGCCCGTATAGACTTTTCTTCAACTTGCAAACCATGTGCTCCTTTCCCTCGACCTCGAAACCTTCTGGTTGCTCCATGTATGTTTCTTATTCCAAATCACCATGAAGAAATGCTGTTTTCACATCTAATGGCTCCACCTCAAGATCCATGCTAGCTGCCATGTCCAAAATGACTCTGATAGAAGTCATCTTGACAACTGGTGAGAAGATCTCATCAAAATCTATTCTTTCCTTCTGCCCAAAACCTTTCACTACCAAGCGAGCTTTGAACTTTGTCAACTGTTCATTCTCGTCTCTCTTCAACTTGAACACCCATTTATTTTTGAGTGCTTTTCTGCTTTTAGGAAGCTTCACTAATTCATAGGTGTCATTCTTCAATAAGGACTCCATTTCAGACTTCATTGCCAACATCCACTTATCACAGTCTGCATGAGTCTTTGTCTCCTCAAATCATTCAGGTTCTCCATCATTGATCAACATAATGTATCTGGAATATGGATCATCTCCATCACTGGTAACCAAAATATATTGTGAAGAATGATACTTGGTATTTGGCTTTGACTCTCTGTTGGATCTTCGAACTGGTACTTGGGCATTTTCTGGCTGCTCCCCCTGATTTGGCTCCCCCTGATCATTATCTTCAGGTTCCGCCATATCAGGAACATCTTCATTTACCATATCTTGAACTTTGTCACTAGGTTCTCCTTGAAGCGGTGATGAATATGTGAGCTGGTCTGCATGTTCTACTTCATTTTTGTCAAACTCCGCAATGGTTTGACCTTCATGGACAACCACATCTCTGCTTCTAAATAATTTCTTGGTCTTTGGATTCCACAACCGGTAGCCCATCTCTTCATTATATCCGAGAAAGATACACGGCATGGCTTTGTCATCCAGCTTTGATCTTTGCTCCTTTGGCACATGTGCAAATGCTTTGCACCCAAACACCCTCAAGTGGGAATATGAAGCGCTTCTACCGGTCCATACTCCTTCAGGAGTCTCCAAACCTAACGGTACACATGGTGTTCGGTTAATAAGGTAACATGCGGTTGTCACTGCTTCGCCCCAAAACTTCTTTGCTAGGTTGGCCGTCTTCAGCATGCTTCTCACTTTTTCTAGAATGGTGCGGTTCATCCTCTCTGCTACACCATTATGTTGTGAGGTGCCAGGAATTGTCTTCACGTGTTTGATGCCATGCTTCGAACAATAATCTCTGAACTCGTTCGAAGTGTATTCTCCGCCATTGTCACTACGGATACATTTGAGGGTTCTTCCTGTCTCCCTCTCCACCATGGCATGAAACTCCTTAAAGGTTTGAAACACCTAGTCTTTTGATTTCAACAAATAAACCCAAACCTTTCGTGAAACATCATCAATATAAGTGACAAAATATTTATTATGACCTAGTGATTCATCTTCCATAGGGTCACATACATCTGAGTGTACTAGGTCTATTACATTTTCTTTCCTTGTAAATGTTCTTGTGAAACTAACTTTATGTTGTTTATCAAATAAACAATAATCACAAGAGTCAAGTGAGGTACCTTTGGCAAAAGGAATTAAAGACTTCTTTACCAAAACTTGCAATCCCTTCTCATTCATATGACCTAGTCGCTTGTGCCATAAACTTGGAGAAGAGTCGTCTGCAACATTCAACTCTCCTTTGCATATTTTGGCATATGTCTTATAGAGGGTGCAACACATTTTCCTTCTAGCAACCACCAATGATCCCTTGGTAAACCTCCACTTTTGATCACCTCCATGATGATGAAACCCTTGTCGGTCAAGCACACCGGTTGACATCAAATTGAGACGTAGACCCGGAACATGTCTAACATCTTTTAACATAAGCTTGTTGCCCAAATCGGTCTCAAAAAAGATATCTCCAATTCCTGAAATTTTGGAGTAACTATCGTTTCCATCTTCACAGTCCCAAAGTCACCGCCTTGGTATGTATTGAAGTACTCCAAGTGTGGAGTAGCATGGAAAGAGGCTCCAGAATCAACGACCCATGCAACACCAGGACAATCATCAACATGTAAGCATTCACCTTCAAGACAAAGGAACTTGCATTTATCATGAGACACGGAAGTTGCAGTGTTTCTCGTGTCATCGTTCGGTTGATGAGTATTGCCATCTCGACCCTCCTTCGGATCATTCTTCAACTTGTTGCAATTCTTCTTCATGTGGCCAAAAATACCACAATGATGGCATTTTCCATTAAATCTTGTTCTGGATCTGCTCACACTCCTTCTATGGCCTTTAGGTCCTCTGCTTTTGCTCCTTCCTCTATCCTCCGCCACAAAAACTTGGCTATTGTCCGAGCTTAAAGCTTTTCTTCTAGTTTCTTCATTCAACGTGTTATTTTTAACATTATCCATAGACAATACACCATCTGGAGCCGAATTACTTACAGTTACAACAAAGGTCTCCCAATTGTCCGGCAATGATCCCAATAACAACAAGGCTTGCAACTCGTCATCAATCTTCATGTCCATCGTGGCCAATTGATTGATTGTACTTTGGAAGTTGTTAAGGTGCTCGGTCACTCTAACACCATCTTTGTACTTCATGTTTACAAGCTCCTTGATTAGAAATGCTTTCTTGGTAGCAGTCTTCTTCTCGAATAAGGACTTCAACTTCAGCCATAATTCATGTGCATTGGTTTCATTAGACACATGGTGGAATACACTGTCACCCACCCATTCGTGGATATGACTGATGGCTATGCGGTTCATCTTCGTCCAAGTCGGAACTGAAACTCCTTCCGGCTTGGCCTCCTCTCCTTCGATTGGCTCATGCAAATCTTTGCAATAGAGAGTATCCTCCATTCTCGGCTCCATGTAATCCAATTAGAGTGGTTGAGTCGGATCATGGTACTCCTTGAACCTTCCATTCTAACACCACACGAACCAAGAGCTCTGATACCACTGTTGGGAAAAGTAATAGAATGGAAATAACAACTCCAACCACAAAAAAGATGAATATGCAAGGAAATAAAATGAGTAAAAGAAAGTGAACACCAGATATAACGTGTTTCGGCAAAATGCCTACGTCCACGAGGCAGCAACAACAAGAACTTCCACTATGATAATATGGGTACAAGTGATACACAACTTCAAGAACACTACTTGAAGGAAACTCTCTCTCTCTCACTTGCTTTGCTACCTAACCACAACTACACTCTCAACATGTAGTAAAATACTCTTCACTCTCTACTTGGATGAAGATGTTTTTCTCACACCGTTTGTAGTTTGGGCTCTCTGCCTCTTTTGTTTCTGCACTCTCTCCCTCTTTCTGCTTCTGCTCTCTCTTTTCTCTGCCGATATGGGAATATATATCCCCATCTCTCACAGCTCTTTCTTCAATGCCGGCATGCTTTCTACTTTTTTTTCGTTTTCTTTTGCATGTTTTCATTTCCTTTTCTTCTGCTACTATTACTTTCTTTGTCTCCTGCTTTCTTTCTTTGTCTCCGCCAATTAAGGAGGGACTGGCCCACCACAGTTTATTTTATTTGTTGATCCAAGTTTGACGAGTGTGAATGAACCTGTGAACTTAGTCACCGACCATTAATTCTTCAAAATTTTGTAGTGTGTGAACAGAGGGAATAAAGCTGCAATGCCTAGCTTGTGCATGGATAATTAATCTAATTAATCTTTACCTTATATCTGTTAATTCTTGTCTGGTGTCTCTCGTCTTACGTTAGAGCTTCGAAAAATTACTCTTAATGGCTTTGCTAATGGAACATCGTACCAATCTTCTTTATAAACTTTGCGGTGCAGACAGGGAGTCAAGATTACTTCACGACTCGAGAACAAAAGGAAAGGAATCTAAACTTTGCGGCAGAAGTAGACGTTGTTCATTATATATACTTTTGCCAAGGAAAATTCGTCGAAAATAGTCAGTTTGACAACGAAAATTCCTCGGCAATAGCATGCAAATGCTCGACCTTAGCTCCCTCTTGAGACGTTTGGATTTTGTGTTAGGGTATGACCCCTAACAGTACGAAATTGCAGAAGGAAGAAGAAAGAAATAACAACTTGTATTCAACGATAAGGATAGGATTACAAAGCGGAGGTACAGCGCAACTGATAGGGACACGTGTCCACCATGTAGCGGCCAGAATTAACCAAACCCTAATGCATGTAATTAACGTTTAAACCTAATTACTGATAACTAATGGACTCACGTGCACAGCACACGCTTCGCTTACAGGCTTCTCCTAATCCGAACCGGAAAACATGATTCAGGGTAATTTCATAACATTTTTGTTTTCGAGATAAATCCCAAGAAGCTGTACTACGTTCAACATTGGTTTCCAATTCCTAATGCGGAACTGATAATCATCAATCCATCACATATAAAGATCAAACTTCTTTGGTTTTCTTGAGGCTTAAGCACACCAGCAGTCTCAGCACATTTGGATAAAATACTTTAAATAAACTGTTGATGTTCATATAAGTGACGTTATGAGTATATATTTCATCTGGGGACAATTATCCAAACCTATACAATCTTACTGATGAGTACCCTTACACAATAATCTCACAATTGCAGTTTCAAGAAATATGAATTGCTTTCTTCCTTCAGCACTTGAAGACAAGGAGAGATGCAACGATATATCACGCTATACATACAAAAACTCCAGCAGAGACCAAACCATCCTTTCCATACCCTTCAGCACAGCGAACCCTGACCTCAGTCATCATCTTCATCTTCGAGCACCATCATCCTCATCTTCCTTCTACTCACACCACCCTGTATTAATGCACTATGAGTTGCTTCATCCCCTGAATCTTCCAAGTCAATGCCGATTTTCTGATGTTGCAAATCCTCTACATTTTTCACAGGTGTAGCATCTAATAGATTACCACTACCGGTGCTTGACTTCAGCTTGTGCAGTGCCATTGGGACTCGCATGATTGAAAGTATCTACATCGTGAATTTCGGCATGTCCCAACCCAGAGGATTGCTCGTTAACATCCCTGAGAAGAAATGCACATTGAGTTAAAAAAGACTAAACAAGAGATGAAAGGAAGGTTATTGAAGCTCTGCTAAGCATAATCAGAATCATTCTTTATACAGTTATTAGTGGGTGAAATAAAAGGAACCAAGCACCAACTGTATATTAAGGCTTATTACTGCAACTATTTCGTTAATGTATATAAGCTTTTTGCACTTAGATTACGCGATTGGGTACCACCCTCCTTTCCCGGTAGTTCATTTTTCAGCACATGAGAAAGGCCAGACTTAAGACTTCCCAGACTTGGGTATGGATATTCAGCATAAAACTTAAAGAAAGTTGAATGAAGCTCAATTACCTGCCAGAAGATACAACAGCTTCTTCAACTTTATTTTCTAAAGCATTTCCTCTCGCTGTTCCCTGAATCGAGATGGCTGTGAGGTTTTGATCCTTTAATTTCAAAACGGATCCCTTAGCTTTCCTGCATCCAAAAGGCAAATTAATAAAAAGACATAGTTGTCTTAACAATAAGAATCGTATACTTAATGGAAAAAGAGATTTACTTGAGAACGGAGCTTAGCATTTCATCATCAGACTCCTCTTCTGACACTTCTCTTCTGGTAATCTGTTCTGGTACCTCACTAATTCTGATATTATCCTTTTTGCCCCTAAAAGTTCAAAAAGTATTGTCATACTCGGTAGGTTTCTATGCATCTATACATTGTAAGTGCAGAAAGCAACAATGAATCAGAGAAGAGAAAGAAGTTAGTACCATATGTGAAGTATTTAGTAATACTAGGAGAAAATATTCATGGGTGGGGCATATACACAACCCTATCTCACAAGAACCACATCACATGCACAGCATTGATGAGCAGCTGTGAGAGGGAGCATTCATATGAGCGCTCAAAACTTTTTATAACAATAGTCCAAGGGGAGATCATCCAAAGTTCAAAATAAACGTCCACAAAAATGAGTGGGGATGATTCCTAAAAATTGCAACAGTTTAAAGAATCTCTCGTTGATTAATCACAAGAAAAAATGATATAATAATATGTAAACAGTTTTGTAATGCAAAGTAAAGATTGCCTATATTATAAGAGAAAAGAGAGAATAATAGTTGACTTCAATTAGACGATTGTCTGCAATGAATGGTTGAAAAGGCTAATCTGAGTTGATCTAAAGACCAAACCGATCGAATGAGTTTTCCTTATGTTGAAAAATTATCTTAGAAGGACAGTAATTATAGTTTGACATGTGCTGGTGCTGTCCAAGCGCCCCAACAATGACAACATAAGCTAGAGAAACTAGTAGCAGTGAAATAAAATCTAATAGTTGACAACAATATTGGCATACAGACAGGAACAAAAATAACCTGTTCATTAATGATAACAATGTTTCATCATCAGAGGCATTGGCATCGTTTGTGTCAGAATCATTTAGGTCCTGATCCCTCATCGGCATGTCAGCTCCAGACCTCTTCTTCCGAGGAATACATAACCCAAGCTGCTTAAGTTTACGAGAAACTTGAGGAGCTGTCAATTTATCATCCCCATCCATTGCATTGGCAATCATGTGGTTGCAACTTTTATGGTCTTTAAACCTGGGTAGATCAAAGAATAATTCTTTTCTTTAGAACTATAAACTAGTACATAATGGACTACAGCATTGGTTCTTTTTTGTTTTTGTTTTTTTCAAAACACCTGTCAAGTGAATGGGGATCATGTTAAAAAAAATGTCTAGCAAGCAACCAAGTAACACTCACTGATCATAGAGAGATCTAATTCGAGCTTCCTGTTCTTCGCTTAAGCCACGGACTCTTTTTCTTGTGTGCCTATAAAAATTTGAAGTTAAAATTAACCAACAGTAAGAGCAGTGCAGCAACGACACAGGACAGAAAGCATGAAGACTTGTTCCCAAATGAAAGAGTAAATGAATAACAAAATTTACACTAAAAGATGGCGCCAGTGAGTTCACTACTGCTTCTAAAACTTTAGAGTATAGTAAAAAGTAATCAAACTGTAATACTCAGAAATTAAAATGTACTTACAAAGGCCGAGCTTTTGATTCATGATGAGTAATAACTGTTTCCTGTACTTCTCCATCTCCATCAGTTTGGCTAGGCTCAGCAGAAACAGATTCCTGTGCATGGCGCAATCTTCTCCTTCGTGCAACTATGAGTCCAAGCTGTTTAAGCTTGTTGGAAATTTGAGTTGATGAAATTTTCCCATCAGGATCAAGAGCTTCGGCAATTCGGTGACTACAATTGTGGTTCTCCTTGAATCTAAATTGGCCATATTTTAAAGGAAATTCAGTAAGTTGGATGATAAATTAAGTAGGGCTACACTGCTATTGAACTGTATAAGCACAACTCAAAATTCTGGTAAAACACTCATCATAGCCACTACATATGTTTAAGGCTCAAGAAAGAAAAAGAAAAAGAAATATAAAAAGGTTTTTCATAATAAAAGAGTTGGATCAGAGCAACATACTTCTCATACAGATCCTTAATTTTCATCTCCTGTTCCTCTCCAATAACTAGTCTTTTCTTTTTTAGAGGACCCCTTCCAGTTTCAGTTTTCATGGACTGGTCCCCGCTGCAATAGCCAAATGCACCAAGGTTTCAATACAATAAAATCTAACTATCTAAGTACAATATTCTTTTAGTAATAGCATAATACTGCTCATTAGGAGTTGTAAGTATGAGGAAGGTACTTGTCATGATTTACCTTTCATCAATCTCATTATCTGAAGTAGATGCAGCATCGCCTTTGACTTTTCCAAGATTTTCTTCATTGCTGCAGAGAAAAAAAAGGAAAAGAAATGAGCATATCTTTATTTACTTCTTATTTTTGGCAACAGGGTAAACCAGTAAAGTAAGATATGAATAAGAAAAATAAACCCTCCACCACTTTCCAGCAAGGCCAGACATTATAACTCATTAACTTGCTTAATCATTTTTACACCGACCAATATTTCCAATTTAGTAGAAAACTGGTAGCATCAAAACATAATGATGACAAAGTGAATATTCTGGTTTTAGAAGCATCTCTTACTTGTTATGTCCAAAGTCGAGCACAACATCAGCTTCATCTTCACCAAGTGCATCTGCTAGACTTCTACCTGTCCATCCCTTGTCCATTGATCGACCCATATCTCCATCCTCTAAAGTATCTCCCCAGTTTCTACTTTCATTCCTCAATTGGCCAAGCTCATGCAATAAATATTCAGCATTAATGTAATGACACTCTTTGCGAGTCTTCCAGAAGAGAATTTCCACAAAAAGTAAGGGTTGATGTTTCATTTTTTTTAGCATTTTCCTGACCAAACTTTTCAAGAAACCAACAATGTTTTCATATTCGTTGCAAGGAGATGAATTCTGCTCAGCTAGGATATCATAGAATATAGTGAGGAGTGATAACTGCAAAAAAAAAAAAAAAAAAAAAAAAGAATGAGACGGGGAAAGAACTGTAAATGGCTACCAAAATTTGTCTAAAAATGAGTATGTTCAAGTTTGACCTGATACAGCATTGGAGAGAGCTCCAGGTCTTCACTGATCCTTCTCAACATGCATACTATGTAGTGGTTTGTTCTGGTCAAGTTACTCTTATAGAACTTAAGCAACCAACACAATTTCTGGATGATGCTGTTGTTTGAAAAGGCAGAAACCAAACTTGACACCTTAAAATCGACTTCAGTAGTTGCAGCTACTTGCTCATCACCAGAAGAGTCACCTGTACTATAACAATGATCACCATTTGCATCACCAGAATTTTTGTGATCTAACTGTGCCTGACTGCCCGAGAAGTTTTCTGTCTCCAACAAAGAGTTTTTGCCTTCATCAGGTTGGCCAGGGATACTGATGTCTTGTTTCTCATTAGAACTTGTGTCTAGGCTTCTTTTCTCGGTTACACTCATATCTGTTAATTGTTCACCATTGGAGATGTCAGTCTCTTTCTGAACCGTATCATGCTCTCCTGAGAACTTATTTTCTGTTTCCTTTTCACTCAGTTTTCTCCTCTTCCTCCCCTTCCTTGACTTCTTAGAAACCTTAACCACGAAAGAAATATAGCTTCAGTAAGGAACTAAGGATACAATAAAAGTTCATACCATATCCTTAAATTGAGTATCAATAATACATAAACCATAAATCATTAAAAAAATTCAGATGATAGAAAAAAGAAAAGTTCAAATGCAGAATATTTAGTAATTTTCAGACAAATTACAGAGGACAGATATGATAGTTGGATTACTAAAGACAAAGCATATACATATGCTTTTACAAATATCCAATTTGAAAGACTGTGGCAGACTTTCTGGCTCCAATCAAGGAAATATGAACAGAACATATCTCTATAATAATTATATCTAACCTCACACTTCAAAAATGACATTCAAGTAATATAAACACAAAAATGACATTCAATGTGACATACCCTCAATGTTCCAGATGCTTGAAGGTTTTCCATGAGCCGTAAAACTTTATAAACCATCTCTACCAGATCTGCAAGATCACTGATAAGGAACACTTGTGAAGATGGCAACAACATTTAGGTCAGAAACTGAAATTAGTTTTAGAAGAAGTTCTCAATCAAGAGCAAAATGGATCTTAAATCTTTTCACTAGTCTGTATTTCAACTTTAGTACATTAATGTTAAAGCGAGTATTGCTTTGATCTTGATGATCAGATCAGACTGATCAGTCAACATGATGCTCAACAGAAAGCCGAATCATCTCCCCTTTTAAAACTGGAATTCCTAAACTAATGCCAAACAAGCAACAACCATGAAAAAAAAGTGTTGTAGTTGATGTGAAAGGAAAATCACCTCCTTGGTTGTTTGTGAGTGTCAAACGATTTCAGCAACCCTAAGAGAAAATGGGTCATCCCCTCCTCGGTCTGATCATAAAATAACTTGTACAGAAGTATGCGAGCTGTTTGAGGCTCCTTGGAGTCTTCTGGCAATAACTTAAGCACCAAATCTAGCATGCGAATCTGCAAGCAAGAAAAGTTGGTTAAGAAGGATATTTCAGGGCATAATTATAGAACAGTTGTAGGCCCGCCTGATTTCATGTGTCAATTAATTCCATAGAAGTGTCAATTAATTCCATAGAAGCTTTAGAGTGGCAATTTAAAATTTGTCATTCAAATGGACCTCAAACTGCAATTTTTCCTTTTTAAGTTCAATTTGTTTCTCCATCATGTACACCAATATCCCTTTAGTAATTGGTACAAGGTAGCAACAGCAGTTTGAAACAAAGGGTCAATTTACTACATCAATGACAAAAAGTTTGCATGCAAAGAGTGTTAAACTATGCTTCCCATATGTTTGGCTTTATGTTATTTCAAGACATTGAGGAAACAAATGTAAGATATTGAAGTTGTTAATCAGGTGAAATGTAATGTAAATTAACAAACATGACTAATTCAATGTGCAGGCACATATAACTTAGGCAACCATAAGTGTTACTGATTGGTGAATTTTAAATATCAAAGCATTCATTTATTAAGCTGACCAAAGAATATGCCTATAACATCAAAGCTAGTGAAAGAGTGTGCCCACCATCTCTTTCATAAGAGAACCAGCTGCAGACAGAAACTTGTAGTCATGTGTTTCCTTCAACCCATCGAATGCATAACGCCACTTTGAAATGACTAGTTGGAACATCGACTCATTCATTGAGGTTGCAATGGGTCCACATATATCACCTCTAAAGAATGTTCTATCAGCCTCTTTACCAGCGGGAACTTCAATTGTGTCTGCTTCAGCTCTCAGGCTTGGCTGTTACAGCATAGAAGATACAGGTGAAAAATTAAAATGGCTGTCACATCATCATCTTTATTATGCTACATGTTCTTTCGAAAATTAAACTACAAGCATTTATAAATAGATAAGAACCTTGGGAGTATCCCCATAAAATGGAAGGAGTTTGAAAATCCTTTTGTTGGTTACAATAAACCCCATTTTCAGTCAAGACCATTGGAGAATATTGTGCACTCATGACAACCAATAAGGTAAAGACAGTGGCCATTTAGAAATAACCTAAAAAAATCATCTTAGATATCATATCTCACCTTAGAAATTGAATGCCTGTGATATTGAAAAGAAGTAACAAACTGAGCAACCTGAAAGAAGATAATGACATCACTCTTCTGGATTGAGTGGTGTTCCTTCTCAATAGCCTGACGAATTGACTGCATTAAAACTGATACACATGTGGATAAATTAGTCAAAATACAATAGCATGACAATAGATCTAGACTAAGTAACAAAAACATGTAATAGAACCCAAATTTAAGAAAGACGTACCATTGTAACCCCCTGATAAAAACTGGTTAACAAAATCATGAAGCAATTCCAAAATCTTATCCTCTGTTGAAGGTAATATCCCATGATCCCAAGCAATCTTTTTTATTGGACCTCGACGATTTTGTGATTTCTGTAGGGTATTACAAGAAGCAGAAGTAGGTCTTCCCTTGACAACTTCCTTAGAACCATCCTGCCAAGGCATTGCTGGCATTAAAGAAGAATATAATAAAAACTCTAGCTTAACATCAGCCCTTAGTGAAACTACCTACCATGGTAAGCCGAATAAATGTCCCACCAAAATTGGAATGACGACTAACTTTTAGTCTCTTTTTCTCTTTCTCTTCCTCCATAATAGACTTGAGACTATTTACAGAATCTATAGTATCTTCTTCCACCTAGTAAGACAGGTCATAACTAGAATATCAGAAAACAGCAATTACCTATTGCATAACTAGTTAGGAATATAAAGAAAGAAAAGGAAAAATGTTAATTCAATTTGCACTTGTCACACTATTTTCATTAACAAAGAAAAAAAAAACTTGGTTCTTGTGGCTCTATGTCACACATCAAACCTTTTTAAGAAAGAAAAATTAATCATATCACCTTTATTTACACTTTCGATGCTAGCTACCAGGAAATATACTTATAAGAAAGATATGAAAGGACACCAACCTTAGCACCTTTTGAATATGCATTTGCAATCAACTCTGGCTCTTGCCCTATAAATGTATAATGGAAAATTTCCAATAGAAGCAAGTTATCATGAGAGAGATAACTACGATGATCACCAATATGCTGTGTTATGGCTAAAACCAAGTCCATCACATTTTCACGAAACAAAAGTTCCAGAAAGCTATCTCTGCGTGATAGAAATTGACTGGCAGTACCCCCAGACTTCTGCTGCAATGAAATGTCTTGAATGGCTAAAATGTTTCGGAATAAAGTAAGTACCAGCTGCACCAATTTCCAGTCGTCCTCTGTGAACACATCACTGTGTAGCATAGTATTAGTCACCTTTCCAGTGAACCAATAATACCAAATAAGAAACACGTGTAATTTTTCCTCACCTTTCCAGATTTTCTAGTGGACTTTCCAGAAGTGAAACTATAACCGCAACAATGTCACTAGACGTAATTGAAGACTTCAACTCCCATAGAAATTCAATTTGTTGTAAAATGTCATTTGATGTAGGCTCAACTGGCATAGTTAAGAACACCAGAACCTTCACTGCAAATTTCAAAATAAATGAATAATTAAACAATGCCATTCGGAAGTAACTTGACTTTGGTAAACACATTACAAGAACTTGCCTGCATTTAAAACCAAGCTACGATCATCTTGGCAGTGCTCAATAATAGGTATCAAATCCTTAGATACAATGTTCCACTTGCATACTTCCTTGAAAACATCCCGGTTCTGGGGATCATCGCGCCTCAAGAACCTCAGCAAATCCTTCAAATTATCTGTCAACATAACAGAAATCGAAACTTCAGTATTCACTCAACCCAGTCCATTTCCTCGTCAATTTGAGCCAAAATGCAAACCAAGCCAAATTACTATCAATCAATCACAGAAACGTAGTTTTAACTATACATAGAGCAACAGATTAACTCCGTAGCGATAACTAGAACATCAATAGGCACAATCGATCACAGTAAAACTGAAGATCAAATTTCATTTCAGAAAAACAACCCCTAATAATCTGATGCAATCGGCACTTTAATCTAAGAGAACTCTATAGTATTGATAATCAGAGAGTAATCGGGGAGTAATCGGAGAGATCGGTAACGTACCTAAGCAGTACTTGTGCTTCCTGTAGCCGATCCGGTTTCCGTCGTCGTCGTCCACGGAGATTCCGAGGCCGTTGCAGATAACCGATAAGCCTTGCAAATCCATATTTTGTTGGAAATTAGAGTTTAGGGATTTGG
The DNA here is from genome assembly GCA_025331145.1 of Rosa persica. Classification (NCBI taxonomy): domain Eukaryota; kingdom Viridiplantae; phylum Streptophyta; class Magnoliopsida; order Rosales; family Rosaceae; genus Rosa; species Rosa persica. Next base: position 43,053,857 of record WFKR01000001.1, read on the forward strand.
GAATAGAGTGAGAGGGATAAGGGATTTAGGGGGAGGCGATTAGATCTGTGAGAGAGAGAGAGAAGGGTTTGGTGTTTAGGGAGCTGTGTGGTGGCGCCAATATAGATATGAATTTCCCGCGCTCTTCTGGTGGTTTAGGATCTGCTACTGCTAGAGTAGCTTAAGTATTTTGCATTTTCCTTTCTTCTTCTTTTTTTCATTTATTAATAAAATCTAAATATTGAAGAAAATGAAATTTTCATGAAAAAATCGTGTGTCTTAACATGTGTCACACACAAATTTAGTCAAATTCTAAGTACATTTGACAAACATAATTTTTGACTAAAAATAAAGTTTTTACTTCTTTAAAAATGTATAATTTAAATTTGAGAAAATCATTTTTACTCATGAATACTTATAGTCATTTACATTTACTACAATAAGTATGGCATAAGTTAGCAACAGCTCCAAATTAAACACACCATCTTGGTAATACCACAAACTCGAATCATTGCAACACTTTATCGATACTTTACTCGTTCACACGACAAACACATTTTAAAAAATAAGAACAGTGTTAAGACCCTTTTAAAATTGTAACTCTAAACACCCTAGAGTAGATAGTTAGTTTACCAACATAACTAACTCTCATTCCTATTTTTTCTATTGCACTGCCGGCGTAAGTAATCCAACACATAATATGCGATCTTAACCCGAGTACAAAAAGAAAAGAAGAAGAAAAAGAGGTTATCTGGCGATCTTTTTCTGTCGGTACAAATCTACGTCGATGCTACGTAACCATTCCGTGTTCAAATATTTCATTAGTTGCTATCGGTTAAACAGTTGATCCTCCCTTCAAAAATTAGGGTTAATTGCCAAAAATTGCCAAAGTAGCGGACAGCTTCTCCTTCTCGTCCCCCTCACGGGTCCCAAAGATCTCTTCTTTAGCGCTACATTTCCATTTCTTCGATACGACCAAAGCCCCCCAACCGCTCTCACTCTCCGCCCCCCTCAAAACCTCCGCCTAGTTTTCTCCGGCGACTTCTACAACACCACCACCCCTCGCTTTTTAACTCCACTCATTCTTTCCAAAACCTCCATACCTTTCACACCTCTCTCTTCCAAACCGAAAAAAAAATGGCTCAGGTGGTGGCTATGAGGGCGATTCAGAGCTCGATCCTCTGCCCCGGGTCCGGATCCGCCCAGGGACGGAGCTCCGATAAGCTCAAGCCGTCGAGCTTCGCTTCCAGAGTTCTGGCGAATGAGGAGAAGAAGAGCACCAGCCGGAAAGTGGTCGGCAGCAGAAGGATGAGGTGTGAGATCGCCGCCAAGCGGCCGTTACAGACCGAGGTCGTTCCGGTGTCGCCCGAGGACTTGCCCAAGGTTCGCCTGCTAGTCTTTTTAGCTCTCTAATTGAAACTTAGTTTCTTATTTATGGCGTTAAAACCGAAGAAAAGTGAATCTTTGTTTTTGAATGGTGAATTGATAGTAGATAAGCTGTAGATGTTAAGCTTGTTCGAGCCGAATGTGAATGCAATTTAAGATGTATAGCGTAGCCTTTTTAGCTTTCTAATTAGTGAAGGCTAGGGAATTAAAATTTAGTTTCTTATTATGGCGTTAAAACCGAGGAAAGGGTGAATTTTTGTTTTTGACTCATAAATTGATAGTGGATAAGCTGGTTTTTAGATGTTAAGCTTGTTCGAGCCGAATGTGAACGCGATATAGGATATATAGTTTACTAGATTTCTGTTATTTGGTCAGATAGAGGAGCAATTCCAGCAATTACAGACGATTCAGCAATATGGTGACACCTCAGTGGGTATGTGGTCAAAGCCAACAGTGAGACGTAAGACCAAGATTGTGTGCACAATTGGTCCTTCCACCAACACTCGCGAAATGATCTGGAAGTTGGCTGAGGCGGGGATGAATGTTGCGCGGATGAATATGTCCCACGGAGATCATGCGTCTCATCAGAAGGTTATCGACTTGGTTAAGGAATATAATGAGCAATCCAAGGACAATGTCATTGCAATCATGCTTGATACCAAGGTGAACTTTCACATATTGTTTTGTTATTAGGTTATACTGAACATATTAAGTGTTACTTTTTGAAATTATTGGAGCTGTTCCACTAAGAAATGTGTTGTTATATATCAGGGCCCTGAGGTTAGGAGTGGTGACCTGCCCCAGCCAATTAATTTGGCCCCTGGGCAGGAATTTACTTTTACAATTCAGAGAGGGGTCGGAACAGCAGACTGTGTTAGTGTGAACTATGATGATTTTGTTAATGATGTAGAAGTGGATGACATGCTTCTGGTTGATGGTATGTGAAATCTTAGTTTTCTGTTGAATATTTAAGTTCATGGTTGTTTATATGCATTCGAGTTCTGATTCATGACTTGTTCTACAGGTGGTATGATGTCATTTTTGGTGAAGTCCAAGACAGCAGACTCAGTGAAATGTGAAGTTGTCGATGGAGGAGAACTTAAGTCCAGGCGGCACTTGAATGTGCGAGGGAAAAGTGCAACATTGGCTTCTATCACTGGTTCGGTTCCTAACTCATTCCTTTATATTTCTATAATATGTTCATTTCCTTTTATTTATTAAGAGTTTGCAAGTTCAGGAGTTATCTATTTTGCTAACAGACTTCCTTTGTCTAAACTAATTTGTTGCAGAGAAAGATTGGGAAGATATCAAATTTGGAGTGGATAATAAAGTTGACTTCTATGCAGTTTCGTTTGTTAAAGATGCAGAAGTTGTTCATGAATTGAAGAATTATCTGCAAAGTAATTATTCCAACATTATTATCATACATTCAAAAAATACATTTGAATAGCGTAGTCTTTACTTAATTCTTACAAATAATTGTATGTTTCATTTAATGTTGCAGGCTGTAATGCGGATATACATGTTATTGTAAAAATTGAAAGTGCAGACTCGATCCCAAATTTGCATTCGATTATCACAGCATCTGATGGGGTATAAACTTCCTGCACAGAAAACTATTTGCAAGCTAGTTGTCCTGGATCCTGATTTATTAAGAACAACATTATAGACTTGGATCAATAAATTATCAACCTTGTCTCTTACATATAGAATATAATTTCAGCAAAACAATAAGTATAGTTAGCAAGTTAACTTATAGATCCCGGTTTTGACACTTTACTTACCTGATTTATCTAACATATGCTCGTCTTACTTTAGGCCATGGTTGCAAGAGGAGATCTTGGTGCAGAACTCCCTGTTGAAGAGGTCCCACTTCTGCAGGTAGTTAACGACAAACATATGGCAAACAAATATGGTTGATAATAGCAATAAGTTGATATAGAATGTTACATCCTTAACTCCACTTTTTTATCTCATAATGCAGGAAGAGATAATCAGGCTATGCCGTAGCATGGGGAAGGCTGTTATTGTTGCAACAAATATGCTTGAGAGCATGATTGTTCACCCAACCCCAACCAGAGCTGAGGTATCAGACATTGCCATTGCTGTCCGGGAGGGTGCTGATGCAGTTATGCTTTCGGGAGAAACTGCTAATGGAAAGTAAGTTGTCGTGGCTTGGGGAATTATGCTTAAGGGGGAAGGTTTGGATTACAGTGTAATTTTTAGAGTGTGGGATATTCAATACAGGTTTCATATCCATGCAGGTATCCGCTGAAAGCCGTGAAAGTTATGCACACTGTTGCTCTGCGGACAGAGGCAACCGTCGCAGGTGGCCAAATGCCAGCCAATCTTGGCAAAGCTTTTAAGGTTAGGTAACATATATGTCGTCATTCAGCTTTTTATCTGCAGTGTCCTCCATCTGAACTTCTTCTTCTTTGTTTATATTTATATATTTTTTCTCATTACTGTAGAATCATATGAGCGAGATGTTTGCTTACCATGCAACCATGATGTCCAATACTCTCGGAACCTCAATCGTCGTGTTCACTAGATCTGGTTTCATGGCTATTCTATTGAGCCATTTTCGTCCTTCTGGGACAATATTTGCTTTTACAAACGAGTGAGTTTCATGTTATTCGTCAAAAAGGCATTGTTTGTGATATTGTCATATACGTTACTGTAGTTAGGAATATGAATTTGATATTTGACTGAATCACAATACCTGTACTTTGATGACCATGCAGTAAGAGGATACAACAGAGACTGGCTCTGTATGAAGGTGTATGTCCCATATACATGGAGTTTGCAGATGATGCTGAAAAGAGCTTCACTAATGCCTTGGGCGTGCTGCAGGTAAGGTTTAGATGGAACATTGATTAGATATACGTTTGCCATAAACTATAACTTGGTATTTGTTAATAACTTCGTATAACATTTTGGGGTTTATCAAGTCGGCATGTTCATATTAGGGTCATTCTTGGTAGACACTTTTTACTTTTAGCCAAGGCCAATGCTGTAGTTTTGAACTAACCTAGCAATGTCAACCATCTAAAAGCCCTTACAAATGGATTACATGTCAACTGTTTGATTGATCCACACCAGATTATTCATTTTCTTTTTATGTTATATACAGAAGCAAGGAATGGTAAAGGCAGGAGAAGAGGTCGCACTCGTTCAGAGTGGCAGACAGCCCATTTGGCGGCTCCAGTCCACTCACAATATTCAAGTGCGCAAAGTCTAGATTCAACAGAGATAGGAGATGCCTACATAACTTTGTTATCTGCCCGTGCACCACGAAGATTATAGCATTTCCATTGGAATCCACGGATGATGTTCTTCGTGCTTTGGTTGTTTTCCTATGTGCTATATTTTTTTACTCCTATTGTTTCCCCTTTTAGTTTATTGTGATAATGTTTTAGCAGCACAATGAGTGAACGTTTGTTTGGAATTAAACGTTTAACACAGTAACACAATTACTTAATTGCCTATTTGCTTAATTGGTTTGTTTGAGCAACCCAATCTTAAAATTAGATCAAATCCGATGTCTTGAAAATCTAGGCTTTCTTATTGATAAACCAGAATATCTGATGACAAGTTCCATTGTCTTTGTTTTATTTGCACCAGAACAATCTGGCATTTGATTTCCTCAAAATCAGGAAATAAATTCATCACCCATTGCAGTCTTAACCAAGGAACAAAATATATGTAATTGCTGGAGCTCAAAAGAAACGGCATGATCAAACTAACCCAGATTGTTGACATTCCATTGAAGCCACAAAACTAAAGCCATTACCAAATTGCAAAAAGCGAAGATCGGACACATCAACAAAATCAAAAAGACTGATTGCTGCAAAAACTTTCAAGCTCATCGTCGTCGTCGTCATCATCATCATCCAACTCCCTCTCTTCAGCATCATCATCGTCCGAAGCTAGCATGTCAGCATCTTTATACGCCATTATTCCCAGCTTCAACATCCTGTGAATTCTTGAGGCAAAATGTTTTGGCTCATCAAGGCTGAAACCAGATGTCAACAGAGCTGTCTCAAACAGCAGCAGCACCAGGTCCTTGGTGGACTCGTCGTTTTTGTCAGCTTCAGCAAGCTTCCTCAACTCCTCCATGATCCCATTATCAGGGTTTATCTCCATGGTCTTCTTGCCTGCCTGATCCATCAACTCCTCTCCATATTCACCAGCCACCAAGCCACAAGGCGAATCCACAATTCTATCGGATACAACCACCTTCTCAACCCTGTCTCCCAAAATGTTCTTTATTGTGTTGCAAAGATTCTCATAAGACTTCTTTCTCTCCTCTTTCTTCTGCTTCTCTTCCTCGGTATTATCATCGAGCTTCAGACCTTCCTTTGTAGCAGACACAATCTTTTTCCCACCGTACTCGTCAATTGCATGATCCACCATGGAAAGATATTGATGCCCCTTCTTTTTTATGAGGAGCCAAGTTCTCCACTGCCTTATTGCTCTCACCTTCTGAACATCCTTCATTCGGGTTTCATATTCCTTCAAGCCTGTGAGCTCCTCACCGCTCTCTGTGGAGTGGTATTGGAGAAGGTCAGCCAATTTGGCTCTGTTTTGGTTGTCTTCATGAATCCCCAACTTCAAGTTCGTGGAAAATGCCTCGTAAAACTTGGTATAATCTTCTTTGTTCTCCGCAATCTCATTGAACATTTCAATGCACTTTTGCACAAGGTTCTCCCTGATCACCTGCAAAATCTTGTTCTGTTGAAGCATCTCACGAGAAATGTTGAGTGGCAAGCCATCAGAGTCGACTACACCCTTGACAAATCCAAGGTACTCAGGCATGAGCTCCTCACATTTATCCATAATGAATACCCTCCTGACATAAAGTTTAATGTTGTTCATCTTCTTCCTGGACTCAAAGACGTCGAATGGAGCCCTTTTTGGAACAAACAGGATGGCTTTGAATTCTAGCTGGCCTTCAACAGAGAAATGCTTCACTGCAAGCTAGTCCTCCCAATCATTCGTCAAGCTCTTGTAGAATAAAGCATACTCATCCTTGGTAATCTCCTCCGGCTTGCGCAGCCAGATGGGTTTCTGCTTGTTGATGAGTTCCCATTCGTGAGAAACTTCCGTAATCTTCTTGTTATTCTTCTTTGATTCTTTCTCCTTATCCTCATCAACTTCCCCACTAGCTCCTTCCTCTTCCTTCTTGGCTTCCTCGACCTCAATCCACAAGTAGATGGGATAGCTGATGAATTCGGAATGCTTCTTCACAAGGTCTTTGATCCTCATCTCTTCCAAGTATTCCAACTGCTTCACATCATAACAAAGAATCAATCAGTAAACCATTCAATCATATGGAACCATCGTTCACAAACTAATTGGTTTAGATATTCACCTGGTCCTCCTTGAGAAAGAGGGTAATCTTGTTTCCCCTTCCAAGCTGCTCACCATTGACATCCCTTGTCACGGTGAAGGAACCACCAGCATGGATTCCCAAATGTATTGTTCATCGTCATTGTGCTTTGTAGTCACAATGACCTTCTCCGCAACAAGATATGCCTAAGTAAAAGCCAACACCAAACTTTCCAATCATGCTCACATCAGACGCTCCGGATGCCAATGCCTCCATAAACTCCTTGGTCCCCGACCTTGTAACGAAGTTGTTCACCAAATCTACATATACATGAGTATATTTGAATTAGGTCGAACCCCCAAACAGTATACTTAGATTTTCTTAGTAAAACATAGAACAGCAGGACTAATCAACTACACCGCAGACGAACCCAAATGGTCCCTCAAATCTGCTGACCACGGGATGGAGCTGGGATTCGAACGCTAGACCTGGGGGTTTCTAGACTAGGTCATTCTACCAAAACACCACACCACGTGGTTTCTCAGGATTCTTTGCTCACTTTTATTTTGTAGTGATATCACTACCCTATTAAAACCTACCACGTCATATAGAATTGATTGAATATTTAAATTATATTTTTTTAATAAAACATCATGATTAATTATAATTACGTTTTATAACACATGACAAAATTTATATTGAGTATTTCTAAAAAAAAAAAAACTTTTATATTAAGTAGTGGTATCACCACCAAAATAATGGTGGTGAGCAAATTTAAATCCCTTTTCTCAACTTTGTATTTGGTTCTTTACCCCGTTAGTGGGATTCGGAAACGACGCCATAATAAGAGTGATGAATTTCTTTGAGTCTGTGAAGACTGATCAAATGAGAATCATTTAGGGTGTGTACGGATAAAAGAAAAATATATATAATTGCAAATGAAGAATTACCTCGATTAGTATTCTCAATTTGGAAATTATAATAAGTTTTTCTGTAAAAAAAAATTAATGAAAAAATAGATTGCATGATTTCCTTATCTTAATATCTACAATAAGTGTCATTTCGAAATCTCTTGCTTTTTCTTATTTTATTTGTTTATTAGTTTCTAATACAACGTTTTTTTTATTTAAGTCTTTTTAATTTATTTTAAATTTTCTTAATTTATTCCAGTATCCAAATTTTATATAGATACAACTAATGGAAATCACAATCACAATTGAAAGTTTAATTTTCTTTTTCTTACCATATGTTTTCATTTGAGTTGAGTAGCATGGAGAATTCCCCTGTTGTGGAACTAACACACAAACATAGTCGGAAATCCCTCCACTAATTCCCCCGACAAACTCATTAGGAAATGGATTGAGGAGCTTTTGCTATACTCCTTGAGATAAGGTGAAAGGTAATCCCAATATTGATCGAATTCTTTGTGGTTGTGTTCCTATGTGCCTATTTTTTTAATTTGGTTTGTTTGAGCAATCTATATGACATACAAACAATATTATTGCCGTCTTAAAAATGTGGACTTTTTATTGTTTATGACAGTCAACCAGAAGCCCATGCTGACTGCTGGCAACCGCCTGGGTTAGAGAATGATTAAGATGTTGATCATCTCATCTAACACAAAAAGAAAAGGAAAAAAAAATCGACTTTGACAAAAAAGATTCATATTGGAAAGATAAGAGCGTCCAATTTATTTATTCATCCTCATTATTTAGGAACTAGTCATACACTTGAATCTAACAAAGTCATACACTTTTGATAATGGAGGAACTATAACCACTTTGATCGTCATAATACTTTGACCACAACATCACGCCACCATACTTCGACGACTTCTTTATCACCGGAATTATCTCAGAATTCAGCACCGTAGCCGGAATGAACCCGCTTCCAGCTGCCGCTGGAGCCGCCGGCAACCCCAAGAATATCTTCCCTGCTTGTATAGATGTAGTCCATTTATTCCACGAGTTCAAAATATTGCCAGTGTTTCCTGAGCTATACTGGCATGGAGCATTGTTGTAGAACTGAACCCAAACATAGTCGAAAAGCCCTGTACTAATCGCACCGCCGACGAACGCATCGGGAAATGGACACTGAGGAGCTGCAGCCAAGTACACAGCTCTTCTTGGTTTGCTATACTCCTTCAGATAACGTGCAAGGTCATCCCAATATGGACTTGCACCTTGCTCTATGTCGAAATCTATCCCATCCAAAACGGCGTCGCCGAAGGGACGTGTAGTAGTTGACTTGTCTCTGCCGTTTCCTTTTCCTCCGAGGAAACTGTTCCATAGATAATTGGCTACATCTTTTGCGTCAGAAGCAGAAGATAGAGAGTAGTTTCCGATTCCGCCGCCGAGGGAGAGGAACACCTTGACTCCTAGGCTCTGGCAGAATGTGACTTCGGGGCCGACGGCGGCGCAACCATTTGAGACTGGGTTGCAGTGGCCTGCTAGGTTGATTTGTGGGGTTTGGCCGCCGCCGAAGACGTTGAGGAAGGCAATGTTTACGTACTTGTATTTTCCGGTGGCGCACGTTTGGTTTAGGGTTCCTTCGTTCCCGTTTTGCCCCCAGTAGATGGCTATGCCACCACCGTGAGAGGGTTGGATTAGGACCAGAAATGAGATTAGGACAAGGAGTGAGAGAAGAGGAGATGTGGCCATTTTTGCTGCGGTTGATGATAGCGGTTGCTTCTTTTTTTATAAGGGTTTGGAGTTGCTCATAGGCTTGAAAAGTTGACCAGATGATCTGGCTTAAGGCCAAACCCATTAACCATATGTGGCTTTTATTAGTTGAATAGGGACGGTTGTTACTCTGTAGTGGCACATATGTGCTGTTTGCTGACCAAAAATATAGTTTAGCATCACAACAGTTACGCCCTCTGTGCCTAGTTCAACAGATGAAACGATTTGCTATCATATGGGGTTGACCTAAAGACGAGGAGTGCTGCTCCACTTTGTCCATATACATGATGCTATCATCATCGAGAAATGAGAGCCATAACCATCTGATATTATAGTGGATAATTTTCTTCCAAAGCATTGGTATTAAACTATTAATAGCCATAACCATCTCATATTATAAACGGGTCATTCCCTCTCGTTTTGGTAATCTCTTTACAAAGGAAGGAAGAAAATCCTGACATGATGAAATGAACTTTGATTCCATAAGTAGGACAATGTAATCAAAATGATAAACGTCAGCTTGACTCTAAATCAACCTTAAATTCTCAACACTCTGGCACATTTAAGTGACGGTTTGTTGAATACACCATATCAAGATTGTTAGTGTATCTGATCTATAATAAAATGTTTCTATAGAAAAGAGATGCCCACATAACTCTTGTCATCTTCCATTCCACCATGATGACTTCGTATGATTATAGCATATCCATTTGGAATCGAGGGATGAAGTTCTCTGTGCTTCGGTTGCTTTCCTACGTGCTTTCCTGAACAGGTCTTCTTGGGCTGCTATACGCCTTGAGATAAGGGGCAAGTCATCCCAGCATTGAGTTGTGCCATGCTCTATATGCCGTCCAAGAGGCCGTCCCGAAAGGGACGTGAAGCAAAGTTGCCTCTGCAATTTCCTGTGCCGCCTAGTAAACTGTTCCAAAGGTAGTCGGCTACATATCTTGCATCAGCAGCAGAAGCCAGAGTACCTTCCATATCCACCACCAATGGAGAGGAACACCTTAAGTCCTAGGCTTTGGCAGAATGTGATTTCGGGGCATTGGAGGCTGGGTTGCAGATGCCTAGGTTCAGTTGTGGGACTTGACTGCAGCCGAATACGTTGAGGAAAGCTGTTCACATAAGAGTATTTTCCGGTGGCGCAAGTTTGCCTTAAGAGTTCCTCCATACCTGGTTTTCCCAGAGAACCAGCGATGAGATTGGGACAAGGAGTGATACATGAAGAGAAGTGGCCATTTTTGTTCAAGGCTCATGATTCATGCAGCTGTTTGCTCCTTTTTTATAAGGGTTGGAGTTCCCCCCTGGCTTGCAGATTTGACCTTTCACATGGCGTTGATCTTGCTGGTCCACAATGTGACAAAACTTCTTCAACAAATGAGAGCATTTGTGGCTCTCTAGATCACCTTCTTCAAACGCAGTAGCTTTCAATAGCCATAATCATCTGATATTATAGGAGGGTCAATCCATCTCGTTTGGTAATCTAATTACATAAGAAGAAAGAAAATCATAACCAAATGGAAGTTGCTACGTACCATAAGATAATGTAATAAAACTGATAAATAATTTGCTAAATTCTAAACCAATTAACCATAAATTCTTAAAACTCGGCATATTCAAGTGACAATTTATCAGATATACAATATCAATATTGCTACTTGGTGTGTCCAATGACTCCAATCTATGATATGTTGAAAGTTTTTGACAGGGTAAGTATGGAATAAACAATGTTTTTTCTTGATATTTTGAAGATATATATACATTGAGTATAAGAAAACTGACAACGGGTTTAGAAGAATAACAACGAGGAGGATGATGAAAACAAAGCATAGCAGTAATATGGCAATCACCAGCATATAAAATAGATGAGCCATGAGCAAGCTAGGAGGATATGCTATGTAGTCTGAAAACTCTCATATACAATACGTTGAACTATGATGAGCACTCTCTGAGTTGACATTATTACACACACACAATCACATATTCATGTCTCGGCAGTCTGAAATCTCTGAGAATAACGATTTGCTGACACTTGAACACCATGCATTATAAAACCAAAATTTTCCTATTAACAAGCAGGAAAAAGGAGCAAGTAGTATCTTTTGCTCAATTTTTATTGCTCAGATTTCAGAAGTATATTATGTATGGACTGAGCAAATGAACAACAAGCTGAGAAATGCAACACTTGCATGTTAATATCACAATAAAGTAAAATTCAATTTGTATCATTTACAGCAAATTGGTAACACAATTAGAGTTGACAGAGAATTACGCTTTTCATGTTTTTTAGTTTTTCTTTATCAGACACTTGTAATGATTATGATTAGCCACCTTTGATTAAGCATCCTAATAGCTTCCAGAGATTGTTTGGCATATACCTGAGAAAAGCTCTAGTCATCCTGAAACAATGATTTAGAAACAGAACGGCTTCCATAGTCTTGGTAATCTTCATCATCGATGTGGATTCGTTTATTTTCTGTCATTGGGGTTTCTAATACTCTCTCATAATAGGAATCTGTATGGTCCTTCCTCTTAGCCTGCTTTGGAAGAGAATTTGATTTTGGCTTGAACGCCTTAGGCTGTTTTGGGGCCCAAACTCGCTGCAAATCAGCTACCCTACTTGTAAAAGAAGCAAATCTCCTAGCCCTCTCTCTACTCTCTTGAGCTTCAATCAACTTGCGAGCATGCTCCTCTTGTTTAACCACTTGAGCACTTGGTCTTCCAATGTAATGTTTTCCCAGATCAGGGGATTCATCTTCTGCTGATACTAATTCCTTGATTCTACTATTTTCACCCACCTCATTTTTCCCTTGTTTTTCTCTGTAGGATTGATTACTATCCTCGCTGTTGAATAGATTATTAGAAAGTTCTTCCTCATCATCAAACAGCAACAGATCCATTTTTGTGTAGATTTTATGAACCACATCTTCAAGAGTCTGACGGTACCTGAAAATTTCAGAATTCAAATCATTAAGCTACCTGCCTAATAATACTTCTTCAAACAAAAATGCAGTGTTTTCACATGAATTGGGGCAGATTTTAGTTGGTCAGAAAAATAAAGGAATTGACTATTGCAACAAACATACAGAAGACTGTTGCAAAAGTTGTATGTATACAGTGTCAGAAAAAAAAGAGGCTGCAAATCTAGATTAATTAGGAAAGTGGCTAAAGTCATCTGAAAATATAGAAATTCCCTTAAATTTCACAATGAAAAAGATGCGAATATAACATGATTTTTAAATGACTCATTTTATCCAGGAAGGTGGACCAATTGGCACCAGAATGTGTCTTTGTTGAGATGTAAACAGTAGATTGAATGAATTATTGTTTAGGCTTTTGGAGAAATTCATGAAGTCTCCGTAGAGAACTCATCCACTTAGAGGGAAAAATCTTAACAAACCATTCATGTAGGAATTAAAAGTAAAGATTATGGTTTCATGTACAAATATGAGATAATGAGAACCTGAAGCATACAAATGGAAAGCTTTATTTGGTTCTTTCCATCATACTGAACGATCAAGAACACAATGGTGGTCAAGCTTTATTCCCTGGCCTGATAATCGCCAGCAAAGCTTATGCCTTTGCCATCCTTTTATGCAAAGAGGTTTTTAGCTTTTTTTTGTCTGTAAACTCAGCCTAGGCCTGATGAGGAGTATTCAATTTTTGTACTTATAATAAGAAGATAAACATTTTGACTTCCGATACTTTTCCCTTCTTCTTAAAACCACTAAAGACCTTTGGGGAAGGCTTACAAATCAATCACTTAGAGCCAATAGACATTCACATAATTGTTTTACTACTACATGTTTCATCCAAATTACTGATAAAAATATCATTAACAGGCAAACCATAAATAGATATTGGACTTTCATAGTGAACAACTGAATATCTACCATTTCAATGCTCACTAATACTAATTTCATCAGAAAATAATACTTATGGGTAAATACATTTACACATGTTACCTGCTTTTTATAATCTTTCCAGCATAATTTTCTAGGGTCCAGTCACCAAAGAAGCCTCCCTCCAGATGACAACGAACACGAATGGTCTCCAAAAGCATGCAAATATGTTTCACAAACTTCTGTTTCACAGAATCTTTGATACTTGCTCCAACTTCTGATTGTAAAATCTCCATGCGGAAAAATATCTGTAATTCATATCTTTGTGCTAGTGAAGGAAAAGTGTAACAGTAACCAGAGACAAAGTGTCGTCGCATTAATATAAGAATTGATTATGCACAGTATAAAAGAAAAGAAAAAGATTAAGTGATAAATGCGAAAGGATACTCTCGAACTATTATTTCTGAAGTAAATCCTTCAGATCCTGGATCAGATGCTTGAAAAGATGGGTCATAGCTTTTGTGCCTTGCAACCATATCCTTGGGATCTCTGAGTAAAAGTTTTAACAGCTCAGCAGCAACCAAATCATCAATATTGTCAGATTTTACAATAGTTTGATTCTCTGAAGGGGTTGTTGTGCTATGCTTTTGATTCAACAAAGATATAGATTGACTCACAAGCCGATGTGCGAAAGCCCCCAAGTCTACTGCTTCAGATTCAAGCCCTTGTTGGATCTTATTGGAGAAATTACTGAAAAAAGCTTCCGAGGTTTCTAGTCTATATTCCTGAGCAGCTTCATCCTGTACTCCAAAACCCACTGTCAAAGAATTTACTCCAGCTGAACCAGATGATGACATTGGCTGTTTGCTCTCTTGGTGCAACACATCCAGCCTATTGCCCATCTCTTTTTGGTTTTCCTGGTGCGTCTTGGACTCCTCCATTATTGGATACTTCAATTTTTTTATCTGTTTCATCCAGCATTTCAGAAATTTCAATTTTTTTGAGATGCTGCGTTGCCTGGCAAAGTAAACCTCTTCCAAATGTAAGTCCGAATATTCGAATGCTGCCTTACAGAAAGCACTCCAGGTGAGGTCTTGAAGTGAATGTGACTTTCTGCTACTTTTCTTCTTTCCATCAATTTCTGCAGAATGCTTATTAGATCCAGTTTGCGACCCACACAAGTTGTTCAAATCAACGTCGGGTTTGCATATCTCACTGTTCATCTTTGGACGAGATTGACCCACATTCCCTGCACCAATGCCATTCCCTTTTTTGTGAGGGTGAAATCCATCATCCCAAATAAACAGAAGAGCTGAAGAAACTGTAAAAGGCTTAAGGATTCCAGAATGTAATACACCACTATCATTTGAAATGGACACCAATGCCCAGCAACCGTCCCTGTATAAAAAACTCAAAAGAATCTGCCAAACAGGCGTCAATTTCCTCAGTACAAACTCACCCAATTCCACTGATAGCATTTCCAGAACCTTATCTACAAAAAAACCACCAGAAACTTCTTTCCCATCTCTTCCAGAAACTTCATAGACAAGAATCGGATCTGATAACCGCCCCTTGAATTTCACAAACTCATTATCCTTTTGCAAAACCTTAACCTGTATCTTCGACACTGCATTGCCAACACTTCCCCAGAACAGCCTCTTCACCTCATGACCTCTTGTTTGCGATATCATGCTTTCCACGGAAAACAAACCATCATCAGCTCTACTTCTAGGCAACATTTTCAACTCAGCTAACTCAAGATCACAAAACTTGCACTCCAAAGGCATCCCCATTACATCTGATATTTCAAGACTCAATTGTGCTCTAACCTTCTTACTATGATCCCCAAAAATCTTCGATGAAACCCCAATCTCTGGATAAATCAAACCAAACGGAACAAGAGCCGAACCGAGCACAATTGAATCAGAGGAGCAAAAACCCCACCCTAAACTCCTAATCCCCCTCTCGAAAAAACCACATTTCAATCCAACCTCATTCTCACCACACTCCAATTCATACCTCACATCAACCCAACTCAATTGAATATCTCTACTACCAAATGCCTCATCCACATTCTCAAAAACCCCTCGAACTCTCTCACAAAACGCATTCAAATCTCCCAAACACTCATCACCCACTCCCACATTCAAGAACTCACTCACAAATTTCAAAGACCCACACACCGGCGACACCGGCGAGAACAGAACAACCAAATTAGACCTCAAAGCACCACAATTCGAAAACGTACCGGTCGCCGGATCGCAGATCGGCGCGTCCCAAGCGTAGTCGTGGACGAGTTGCCGCATCGCCACCGCGACGAACGAAGCCCGCGGCGAGCCGGATCCGGTCAAGCTAGGGTTCCGGTCAGAGCAGAGAGAGGTTAGGGTTTGAGAGAGCGAGAGGAAAGTAGAGTCCGGGGGGTTGAAGGAGAGGGAGAGAGAGGAAGCGGGGAGCTTGGAGGAGGAGAGGAGAGGGGAGAGAGACGAGAAGAAGGGTCGGAAGGCGAAGAGAGAGGAAGAGAGAGGAGGGAAGGAGGTTAGGGTTTTGATGGAGGAGAGGAGAGAGGTGAGAAATGGGGTTGGGTCTTGGAGATGGAGGAGTGGGTTTAGGTCGATTAGGACCACGATCCGCTGGGTGCGGCCGTAGTCGGAGATTGGATCGCCGGAATTTGAATCGGCCGCCATCGCAATTTGAAACACAAATCTCACTGAGCTATAGTGACTTGGGGATTGAAGAAGAAGAAGAAGTGGGAGTGAAGCAAAACGACGTCGTGGAGGTTTCGTTTTGGTGGGAAAATGAAAATTGGGAATGCGGCCTTTGGCGGGTTAACTTTGGTTTTCAAATCACCGCCTTACAATATGATCCAACGGCGGATATCAAAACCGCCTTTGGACAACGTGTTTTTTATTATTCTACTTATAAGGCTGTATATACGCTCGATATAGATCGAGTTTTATTTGTATTCAACTCGTTTTTAACTCGTTCGGCATGTATTCGTAACATATATAAGTCGAGTTTGAACTCAATAATTGTTTCATTATCTTTCTTTTTAATTCAAAAATAATATAGCTTATAACAAAAAAGGACAACAACACTCATGCAACAATTAAATTAGAGGTAGCAACAATTAAATCAGACTCTAACTTACTAATTCAGATTATTATTTGATTTAAAAGTACTTCTTCTTGTTTAACTTTATTAATTTAGAGTCAACTGAGTCAAGTTAAGTTGATCCTGATTCAATCACGAACTCGTTTGCTATTCAAGTCGAACAGAGCTGAGTTTGTGAAAATAAAATATTCGACTCAAGTCAAGCTTGTGTCTGTGCTTGAAAAAGATTATTCAATTTTTTTTGAATCAATTCACAAATAATTGTTATTACTATTTACTGTCAGAATGATTAT
Organism: Rosa persica; assembly: GCA_025331145.1. Taxonomy (NCBI): domain Eukaryota; kingdom Viridiplantae; phylum Streptophyta; class Magnoliopsida; order Rosales; family Rosaceae; genus Rosa; species Rosa persica. The sequence continues at coordinate 43,070,481 of WFKR01000001.1, forward strand.
ACCTCTCCGCTGTCATTAACGAGACAAATAAGAGGTTTTAGGACTATCACAGTGGTACATTAGTATAGAATATAGACCACTCAATAAATATTTATACTCACTTAATAAAAGCGGGTCTATAAGCTACAGTATCGAATAAACCAATTAAAAACTATACTTATTAGCGCTCATCAGAAGCTAACTACGTTCCTAGAACTCCACTCGAACTCAATTATTCAAGTTTAAACTCCACTCGAACTCGATAAATAGTAATTGAACCGAGTTTAATCACCTTTGTATTCGTTTCGGCTTGGCCGTATACATGATCCAACGGCTGATATTATATCTGGCTTTAGATAACGAGTTTGTTATTATCCTACTCAGCTCAAAGCTGAAAAGCTTTCTCTCTCTAAAAAATGTCGACCGTCTTCTTCTCCGTTTCGAATTTCATCTTCTTCTCAAATCCAAAATACTCTGTTCGCCATTCAATTTCTCCTAGAGCGACGCCGTTTCGGCTAGTTCGGTCTTCGAGAAGGCTCGCGACTCCGGTGTTCTCGAAGTCATCGGAGGCGGAGGAGGTCTCGGCGGCGCCGGAGGACGAGTGGCTGAAGAGGCTACCGGACAAGAAGAAGCCTCTGTACTCTCACAGTCTTCCTTGCATTGAGGCCTGGCTGAGAAGCTTGGGGTTTTCCCAGAGCAGAGAGGACCGGGCCGTTTGGCTGATCGAAAAGCCCGACTGGCATGCCCAGCTCTCTCTCGACGTCACCGATCTCTATGTCAGGTTAGGGTTTCTGCTCTCTCTCTCTCTCTCTCTAAGTTTGAGTTTTTGGAATTGCTGATAGTTGGTGGTTTAGGGATGTAGTGTACTAGTGTTCGTATTTGTTTGAATCTTTGAGAAAAGGTCCTGAATTGATGAGAAAAGGTCACGAACACAAGTGTGGTAATTCTGTACAGTAAGGTTTGTGTGGTAAATCATCAACAATTTGTACACATAGTGCCTCATAGTTTCTCCTCTTAGAATCACTATTCGTATTACTGCAAGTATGGTTGAGAAGTTATGTATCGATCTTAACATCGGAATTATACATATTCAGTAGATTAGGGATTTAAGCTCAAACCAAAGAGATAATCAGGATCTTTAAGAATCAAGATGTCCATAATTGATTCCATTCCTTGGGACTCTATATAGTATTTCTATTCCACATGACCTAGTAATAATTGCAGAAAAGAGAGAATTTGAGAATAAAGATGCTTCAGTCTCTTACTGCCTGAGGCAGCTCACACTTTCCTTTCTTGATGACTACTGTATCTTAATCATATAGCCTATAGAAAACGCTCCCCTGCTGTGTTTTCCTACCTGTGCTTTATATCATTGATTGAAATTGATGCTTTAGACTGTTCTACTATATTGAATGTTAGGAATGTTGAAGAGTGCACTTTGTGATGTAGGTATCTAAAGACCGGACCTGGAAATCTTGAAAAGGATATGGAGCGGAGGTTTAGCTATGCGCTGAGCAGAGAGGATATCGAAAATGCAGTGCTTGGAGGTCCCTGATAACAAGAAATAGTATTCTTGCTGGTATTTGTTTTGCTTCTGAAGGCACTAATTAACCTCATTGGTTATTCCGTTATTGTACTTGTGTGAAAGCTAGTTTCTAATCCTAGTGCTCATCAGCTTATTAATAATAGGATATGTTTTGGGGTGAAAAGGGTTACTTGAACATTGTCCTTTTAGAAGGCAGCTTTTTTAGGAATATGATCTTTCTTTCTGCCTGGTTCACTACTTGTGCTATTTATGATTTTGTTGTGTTGCTACTTGCTACTCGGTGATAGCAAAGAGGCTACATTTCCCCGAGAAATTCTTTCAATGTGATTCTGCATGTCATCTCAATCAGTATTCCTTGACGAGCTGCCCAAAATAGTGAGCCTTCTCTTTCATCAACCTCTCTTTCTCATCGTGCTCCACTATTTTGCCTGAAAACTAATTTGATCTTGCCGATTCTTGCGCTTAGGAGGCGTTTAAATATATAAAAAAAATGTCTCTCTGCAAACTCATCTCCATCTTCTTCCTAATTCGTTCCAATTATGGTGAATTGACGGATCCAAATTTGGAGAAGTACGTATAATCACGTCCAAATTGAGTTGTATTTCTTTAACCCTCATCTCAATCAAATTCGAAGCCATTAGAAGAAGAAGACGAAGAATAGGAAAAAAAAACTCTTTGTTTCATTACATTGATCATTCTTCCTGGTTCACTATTTTCATGGCCCATTGATCATGCTTCCTGGTTCACTATTTCCATGGCTACATAAGAAATATTGTTTCATTCAATGAGATTCTGCAGACTGGAGATGAGACCAGTACTCCTTGACAAGCTGCCCAAACAGCGAGCCTTCTCTCTTCATCAACCTCATTGGCTCATCATACTCCATTATCTTTCCTGCAAAACAATGGAAAACATTTGCTTCATTAACACTAATGGATGCAAAGATATGGATTTTCTTAGATGAACATTAAACCGAATTAACTCACCATCACTAATGGCAAGAACCATTGTGCAATCCATCACAGTTGGTATCCTGTGGGCTACTGTAATTACTGTACAAGATTCAAACTCAGTCCTTATAGTCTTCTGCAGGATCGTATCAGTTGCATTGTCGATGGATGCAGTTGCTTCATCAAGCACCAATACCCGACTTCTCCTTAGAAGAGCGCGCCCAAGGCAGAACAGTTGCCTTTGCCCCATGCTCCAGTTTGATCCATCATCCACAACTGAAAGAGAAGCTAATCATGATTTACAAAGAAAAGGTACACACACATACTAATACTAATAGAAGGTTATGACCTTACCTAACGAGTCTAAGCCTTTTTCTTTCTCCTCAACAGCCTCTCGAAGCTGACACTTCCCAAGAACCTTCAAAATGCACAAGATAATCTCGGCTTAGTCCAAATAAACAACCGAAAAGCTACATTACAGGAAAAAACAAGCATTACAGAACTTTATTCTCACCTCCCATATTTCCTGGTCTGAATGTTGAGATAAGGGGTCCAAATTGTATCTGACAGTGCCATTAAAGAGAGTAGGGTCTTGAGGTATTATTCCAAATCTTGACCTCAGATCATGAAGTCCGATAGTGCAGATGTCAATGCCATCGACTATGATCTTCCCTCCGGTTGGCTCGACCAGCCGAAATAGAGCACCGATGAGTGTAGACTTCCCACTGCCTGTCCGGCCAACAATACCAATCTTGTGTCCTCCTTCAAAAACACAACTAATCCCTCGAAGAACAAGCGGTGTGTCATCCCTATATCTTATCTGTTTTGACATCAAATAAGTCTCAGTAACTTTCTTCAACATAAACTATTGGTTTTGAATGCTAAAGATCACCAGTATTTACCTGCAAATTTTGTATCTCCACTTTTCCTACAACAGGCCAGTTGGCCGGTGGACGGTTTCCCTCTATTACTTCCGGGGCTTCACTCGGAATGTGCATGTATTGATTTAGTCTCTCAACAGAAATTATGTAATTTGCTATAGTGCACTGGTTCTGAATTGAGTTGATCAAGGACACATTTAATGATAGACCATAAGAAAGTGCCATCCCAATAAACCCTGCAGTAACATAGTCAATGACAAAACTCTCAAAAAACCAGTAGCTTAAACTCCAGGCACTTGCAGAAATATTTAGAGAAGCTTACCAGAGGTAAAGGTTCCATGAGGAAGCAAAACCATACAAAGTGCTGCAGAGGCAAGAACCGCTGCGCTGATTATCTCTAACCGTTGGATTAACCACTCATTTGCGGAAAAGCTGTGGAAAAAAGGACTAGCATTTGTGTCAATGAGGTGAAAGTTCTTTGCCGAGAAGCGCTCTTCTTCATTGAAAGCTCTAATGGTTATGGCTCCTGATACAGACTCCGCTAGATGGTTTGCTACAAAGGACTTAGTTGTTCCATTGATCCTCATCAACTCTTTTGCAGTGGAAAAGTAATATTTCTGAAAATAAGAAATGTCATGTTGAATCATATTCTATTCGGACAAAACAAATCGCTCTGGTCTTTTCAATTCAAATTCAAATTTAGATCACATATGAAAAGAATCTCACCTGTAGCTGAATTGCGACACAGACCATTGGTATGGAGACAAACAAGACTTGCCAGGTAACAACAGTCAGTACTCCAAGATTGCAATAGGCATTCATGGTAGCTCCACAAGCAAATACTATGCTGAATGGGATATCAAGATCTGTGATACTCAGATCAGATGAAACCTGAACATAAAACAATATCGTACATAGAGCTATTAGTATCTTTTATGCCTCATAGTCTATATACTTTATAAACCGAAGTTTCTATTTGAAGTACATACCCGACTAAGTATCCTTCCCAGAGGTGTTGAGTCATAGAATGACATGGGTGCACGAAAAAGGGAGTTTAGTAGCTGTGAGAACAAGGACTTTGATGTCTCAAGACCCCCAACAACTGCTGCAAGAGATCTAAACAGAAAAATAAATGTTGCGGAGAATCCAATCGATAAGTAAACCACAAGCAACCGCAATGTGCTAATACTTGGATTATCAACATTTGCAGCCATCCAAGAGTTCTGTGCAATCTGACTCATAATGAAAGTGAAGTGTAGACAAACGGCAATTGAGAAGTACAAGAACCCTTTGTTCTGTTTCAGATACAGTATGTATGGCTTAAAACCTGTGTCTCCTGTTTCTCTTTCTTCTAATTTAATCAATTGGTCACCTTTATTTTCTTTTAATGGCTTCTCAACATAACTCTTCTTAATCTCTCTAGATGATATTCCAGAATTTTGAGCAGAAGTGACATATGAATGCCTTTCGGAACCAGCAGTTTCTTTGTGTGCATTGACAAGGTCCTGGAATTCTTGGCTTAAAGCCAATAGATGCTGATAAGGAGCTGCTTGTAGGATCTCCCCATCCATCATCAACTGTTAACAAAATTCAATTTAAAAAAAGTGCATTCGCCAACAGCTCTGCTAATGATAACATGCATGAATAACACAGAGCATGCAGGACACGACTTGCCCTCAACAACTAATATATTGGTTTTGCATACAAAAGATTTAGAGTTAGAGAAGACTGACCAAAACGAAATCAAATGCAGGCAGGAAATCAACTTGATGGGTCACAAGTAGTACTGTCTTGCCTGAAAGTGCTTCCATTACATATTCCTGCCAATGTACAAGTTAGCTTTCAGTATAAGCAAGAAGTAAATCAAAGAAGGCACAGCCTAAGTTTGGAAAGTAAATTTACATTAAATAAGTTTGTGGCAGTATGTGCATCAACAGCACTGAATGGATCATCCAAGAGATATATATCAGCATCCTGATAGAGAGCGCGTGCAAGTTGGATCCGCTGCTTCTGACCTCCACTTAGATTCACCCCCCTCTCCCCTATTTCAGTAAGGTCACCATAGGGAAGTAGCTCAAGGTCCTTTACTAGTGAGCATCTCTCAAGCGTCTCTCGATATCTCTGACTATCCATACAAGAACCAAAGAGAATATTTTCTTGTATAGTTCCTGACTGGATCCATGCTGTTTGAGAAACATAGGCAATCTTCCCATAAACTTGAATCTGAAAGTCGATAAGAAAATGCTATGGTTATATTTATGTATATTTTTCTTTTTAAATAAATTGACAACTAGATTGACCCCAGTTAGAAAGATTAATATGCTAACAGAACAGGGAAAAGTAACAACTTACCTTTCCTTGCACATTTGGAATTTCTCCAAGAATTGCAGCTAGAAGACTTGATTTGCCTGAGCCGACTTCACCACATATAGCCACCTTTTCACCAGGTCTAACCTCTAAATTTATATTTCTCAGTATGGACTTCGATAAATTCTCTTCCCATGAAAAATTAGCTGACTTAATTTCAATGGAGTTAGCTACATTCTTCATGTTGCACTTCCGGACATTTGAAGTTTGCAGCTCAGATGCCTCAAGGAATTTCACAATACGACCAAATGCAACCTTGGCTTGAATGACAACCGCAAAAACATCAGGTATGGTTCGAATGGGGTCCTGAACAAGTCTCAAAGTTGAGATAAAAGTGAAAACGTTGTTCGCATGTAACGGAATTTTGAGAAAATAGCATGCTCCAAATGTTGCAGTAGAGACCAAAACAGGAGTTGACCAAAATAGATAAGTACTATATGCTCTTCTCAACAGCATTGCAGATAACCATTTGTGCTCCTCCTTCCTTAACTTTTCTATTGCCTTCTTGAAATGTGTTTCCCATGCATATAACTTTAAGACCTTCATGTTCACTAGAGCCTCAGAACTAGCCTTGAGCCTTTCATCTTGAGCCTTCATAAGCTTACTCTGGAACTTATGTTGTAGCTTAGCAACTGGAGCATTGCAAATCACACTCAAAAGTATCACCACCAAGGCTGCAAATGTAGCCAGGCCGACTGCACGAAAAGAATTACCAAAGAAAAACAGAGCTGGACGCTAGTAGTCCAAGTCTGATGGAACCAAAATGGAAACTCTCCAATCCTATAAGCATCCACAGTAACATAATTCATGATCTCACCACCTGAGTGTGTCAACTTAGCAGCATTCGATAATCTCAATTGCTTTTTGTAAATGGCTGCTGTCAGCAAGGACCTAACTTTCAAACCAATAAGCCTGCACCTGAAGTACCACTGCCTCTGTGACAAGGATTCAATGGTTTTCGAAACAAAAAGTGCTCCAGCTAACAGATAACCTTCGTGCTCAAAACTTTCATTCCCTCTGCAACCAAAATGAAGGCATTGAGAAGCAAAGGACCAGCACAGATAGTGAGTATCTTCAGCAAAGCAAAGAAACCAGACAGTAAAATCTCCTTCCAGTGGCATAGGATTATAGTCTTTAATACTGATGGCTGGGAAGATGGCTCAATTTGTTTCTGCTTGCTCAGTTGCTCCAAGAACATTGCATAGCAACTTTCTGCTCTATCTTCCTTGCGCAACTTCGGTATATCTTCATCCTCCAGAGTTTTCTCCCTACCTCTTTTCATCAATGAATTTAACCACCAAAATGACATTTTACTTAACAATCCAGCTTTGCTAAATGGGGTTGCATGATCATTACCTTTACTAATGCCGTTGGACTCACCATTGAGAGGGGCATAAAGGCCATTGTCACTGATCTCATCACCATCTTCATACTTATACCCCTTGAAAACACATAACAGCAACAATGCTGCTCCTGGGAAAGTCAGGATATCTAGTACTATCTTAACTGACATTTCATTTCTGAAAATGACAGCGAAGAGCGATAGAGCAAAGACAACTCCAGAGAACAAAAAAGCAAGAATGCACAACAGTCTTGAAGGTTGTCTTGGAAGTTGCTTCACCCTGATGCTTAGAGTTAAGCTCAAAGACAACCATGTGAAGCCTTGAAAAAGAGCAAGTAACCACCAATTCAAAGGCAAAGCTGTATGTGTATTCCTCAGCTTCTCTTCTAAATTCCAGGCTCCCAAGCACAAGTACATAAATCCAAGACCGCCATTGAAAATGGCCGAGACTATTTGCCAACTCGAAAAGCCTAGAAATCGTGCCGGAACATGAACTCTTTTTGATGACTTGATAAACATACTGAACAAGAGCACCACAAGAAGAACTATGTCTAGGAAAATTATCAAAGCGTGATTAATGCATGAAGATGGATGAACCAGAAACCGAAACCGAAAACTCAAACTCTCAGAACCTCCAGATTCCCCACAAAATCCACTCCATAAGTCCTCCATCATCCTTTTCAGTTACTCTAGACCTCTAGTGCTCTTCTTACTGCATAGTATGCAACACAAGAAAATATGCTAAGAAAATTTGCATGACAAACTCAAAACTACCAAAACAACCCAGAAAGCATAAAAGCTTGTTATCAAAACTAAAACCAAAGAGCATCAAAGACAGTATCGTTTTATCATAATGAGTAGAGAAATGTAAAGAGCATACTAAAGAGAACTGGCCCAAGAGAACAGAAGGTCATCTCTCTTAGGCCACACAAAGCAGCAGTAGCAGCAGAAAGTCAGAAACTATGATTCTATTACGCAACCCAATTTATCACTCAACAGCTCTACTGCTCAGAAATTCAACCATCCCCTACAAATGAGGAAGAAAACAGCAGTCCCCCAGATCAGCAACTTATTATAAAAAAAAGTTCCGCAATACACACGTGAAGATAAGTTAAGATCCAGTCGGCATTTAAATACAAGAAAAACAAATCTTGCTTTTGTTCTGTACCAATAATTACAGCAACACGAAGTTAAACAAGGAATATACAAGAAGGCAAGCACTCAAAACGAATCAAACAACTTGACAATATGGTAATATTCACAAGTAACACAACTAGTTAATAAGTGAGTGTCATTAATACCAGAAATGCCACCATGATGCCTCAGCTTGACAACCAAGTTTTCAGTAGTCAAAGAATTTACGTCTTGAAAAGCTACTAGTATTTTTGAATGAGAGAGAACAGATGCATCCCCCGGATTTATTAAAAAAGAAGAAAGAAAAAACGACTAACAAGTGAGGGGAGGACATGAAACCTAACTGAAAAAAAAATGACTTAGAAAGACTATTGGTAACTTTCTATGTGATTCAAAAAGAATTGTGTGCCGCAATAATTTCACCAAAACATGTGAGGGCCAATAAAATTGTTGAAGAAGATCTCAGTTTGTGGATCATGCAAAACATATAGTTGTCATTGGGTCCAGAGGCTGATGATGACACAAATTAGTAAATAGATTCTGGATTTATGGCCATGTGTTGGTGTTTTAGAGTCATCAAGTGCTTGTACTCTAGTGAGTCACCGATTTGGACAAAACTGGGAAAGCGACGATGATCAGGGTCGGAATCACAAATGGCGTCATGGCCTACGTATGTCTCGGCATTTATATGTCAGCATATTCTCTCTTCTCTTCAAATTATGTCTCGAAAATAATCGAATATATACAGTCTCAAATGATGTAAAAGATTGAGTGGTTCATGTTCGAGTAAGATAAATGGTGCAACTTCAGTTTTGATGGAATGGAGTCTCTAATCACTTGCTTAATATGTTAGCTCGGTTAACTTACGCATAATACTCGTATAATTTTCGACAAGGGGGCATGATACTCGTATTATATTTCTACGACTGTATTGTTTCAAAAGTACTTTCACATTTTGCGTTTCTCGTACAATACAATTCATCATGGATACACTATATACTGGAGATTACATTGTTTTTGGTGACTGATTATGAACTCAAGTGATTTGAGTTTCTAATTAGCAATGATCTCTGCTAAGTAGCCGATTTTTTGTCATCGCCTTGTAGGAATGAGGTAGTGACTACTCGCTACCTTCTTCAAACAACCCAGAATATGATCTCCTAATCCTCAGGTTGCTCGCCATTCCTCTCCCAGCCTCACTTTTTCAAGCAAGCAATTGCTGTTAAAGTTTACATTGATCCTGTTTTCTGATTCACCATAGCAGAAAGGCTGCATAAGATAGATTGTCGCGTTCAATGTGATTCTGCAGACTGGAGATGAGACCAGTATTCCTTGACAAGCTGCCCGAATAGTGAGCCTTCTCTTTTCATTAGGTTCATTGGCTCATCATACTCCACTATTTTCCCTGTAATATATCACAACATTTCCTTCATTATCAGTAAGACATACAGAAACATGGTTTTTCTTTGGCTGTGCATTAAACCAATGAACTCACCGTCACTGATGGCAAGGACCATTGTGCAATCCATCACAGTCGGTATCCTGTGAGCTACTGTAATAACCGTACAATCTGCAAATTCAGTCCGTATAGTCTTCTGTAAAATCATATCAGTTGCATTGTCGATGGAAGCTGTTGCTTCATCAAGCACCAATACCCGACTTCTCCTCAAAAGAGCACGGCCCAAACAGAACAACTGCCTTTGCCCCATGCTCCAGTTTGATCCATCTTCCACAACTGAAGGAGGCAAATAGGTCATCACTTAATGTTGCTGATCACAATTTCAAAAGCAAAACTGATACACCAAAACCCTACCTAAAGAGTCTAAGCCGCCTTCTTTTTCTTGAACAGCCTCCCGAAGCTGACACTTTCCAAGAACCTTCAAAATGAAAAGATAACTCTCTGATTAAAATAATCAATCAAGAAGGAATATTACAGAAAACAAGTAAAACAAATTTGAGTAATACCTCCCATATTTCATGGTCTGAATGTTGATATAAGGGATCCAAATTGTATCTCACAGTCCCATTAAAGAGAGTAGGGTCTTGAGGTATAATTCCAAATCTTGACCTCAGATCATGAAGTCCTATAGTAGAGATGTCAATGCCATCGACTACAATCTTCCCTCGGGCTGGCTCCACCAGACGAAATAGAGCACCGATTAGTGTAGACTTCCCACTGCCTGTCCGGCCAACAATACCAATCTTATGTCCTCCTTCAAAAACGCAACTAATCCCTTGAAGAACAAGTGGTGTGTCATCCCTATATCTTATCTGTTTTGACATCAAATAAGTCTCAGTAACCTTCTTCAACATAAACTATTGGTTTTCAATGCTAAAGACACCAGTATTTACCTGCAAATTATGTATCTCCACTTTTCCTACAACAGGCCAGTTGGGAGGTGGACGGTTTCCCTCGATAACTTCAGGGGCTTCGCTTGGTACATGTGTGTATTGGTTTAGTCTTTCAACAGAAATTATGTAATTTGCTATAGTGCACTGGTTTTGAATCGAATAGATCAATGACATGTTTAATGAAAGACCATAAGAAAGCGCCATTCCAATAAACCCTGCAGTTATGTAGCAATTTATATAAGAATCGATAACTATAAGTCGTCACTGGCTTCGAGAAAAATCTAGGAAAACTTACCAGAGCTAAAAGTTCCAGTTGGAAGCAAAACCATACAGAGTGCTGCAGAGGCGAGAACTGCTGCGCAGATTATTTCTAACCGTTGAATCAACCACTCATTTGCTGCAAAACTATGAAAAAATGGACTAGCATTTGTGTCAATGAGGTGAAAATTCTTTGCCAAGAAGCGGTCTTCTTCATTGAAAGCTCTTATTGTAATGGCGCCTGATACAGACTCTGCTAGATGGTTTGCTACAAAGGACTTGGTTGTTCCATTGATCCTCATCAACTCCTTTGCAGTGGAAAAGTAATATTTCTGAAAGGAAGCCATGCTGTGTCATATAAAGAAGTTTCCACGCAAAAGAACATGCTTTGCTCATTCAATTTCAAATTCCAACAAGATACAAAAGAAGCTAAAATAGCATACCTGTAGCTGAATTGCCAGAAAGACCATTGGTATGGAAACAAACAGGACTTGCCATGTAACAGCAGCTAGTACTCCAAGATTGGAGTAAGCATTTATGGTAGCTCCACAAGCAAAGACAAGGCTGAATGGAATATCAAGATCTACGATACTTAGATCAGATGAAACCTAAACAATCAAAATGCGTACAGAAAACAATTAGGTCCTTTTTAAGTCCTCAGTCTATAATTAAAGTTTCTAGTTAAAATGCATACCCGACTTAGTATCCTTCCCAGAGGCGTTGAGTCATAGAAAGACATGGGTGCACGAAATAGAGAGTTTAGTAGCTGAGAAAATAAAGACTTTGATGCCTCAAGACCCAAAACAACTGTTAACAGAGATCTGAACAGCAAAATAAATGTTGCAGAAAATCCAATCGACAGGTAGACCACGATCAATTGCAATGAGCTAACATTGGGATTATCAACATTAGCAGCCATCCAAGAGTTCTGTGCTATCTGACTAATAACAAATGTCAGGTGTAAAAGAACAGCGGCTGAGAAGTACAAGACCCCTTTGTTCTGTTTCAGATACTGTTTGTATGGCCTCAAACCAGTGTCTCCTATTTCTCTCTCTTCTATCTTAATCAACTGGTCACCTTTATTTCCTTTCAATTTCTTCTCTACATAAGCCTTCTTAATCTCTCTGGATGATGTTTCAGAATTTTGGACAGAAGGGACATCTGCAAGCCTTTCAGAACCAGCAGTTTCTTTATGTGCATTGACAAGGTCCTGAAACCCTTGGCTTGAGGCCAATAACTGATAATAAGGAGCTGCTTCAAGGATTTCCCCATCCAACATCAACTGTGAACAATATTTAACATGAAATTATTGTCTTGGACCAATAGCTTCTACTAATCCTAATCTTCAACAAAATAAAACATAGAACGAAAAATGACTAGCCTTTGACAATATATAAATTTGAATTAAATTGATTCAAGCACAAGAGTAATAGATTTTAGAGAAAGATAGCCTGGATTTGAAATTAGACTAACCAAGACTGAATCAAATGCAGGCAGGAAATCAACTTGATGGGTCACAAGTAAGACTGTCTTCCCTGAAAGCGCTTCCATAACATATTCCTGCCAATGTGAAAGTTAGCTTTCACCAAAAGCCAGAAGTATTTAATCGAAAGGGAATGTGACAAGGTGTAGTTACATTAAATAGGTTAGTAGCAGTATGTGCATCAACAGCACTAAATGGATCATCCAAGAGATATATGTCAGCATTCTGATAGAGAGCACGAGCAAGTTGAATCCGCTGCTTCTGACCACCACTTAGATTGACCCCTCTCTCCCCTATTTCAGTGAGATCACCATAGGGCAGTAACTCAAGGTCCTTTACAAGTGAACATCTCTCAAGCGTTTCTCGGTATCTTTCACTATCCATAGCAGAACCAAATAGAATATTCTCCTGTATTGTCCCTGTCTGGATCCATGCTGTTTGAGAAACATAGGCAATCTTCCCAAAAACTTGAATCTGAAAGTCAATAAAGAGTACTTTACAATGTTTATCTATTTTTCAAGAAAATAAAAGACTAGATTGACTGCATTCAGAGATGTCACTGTGATAATAGAATACAAGCCTGTGGGAATTGCAGATGGAAAGAAATATAGCAACTTACAGTTCCTTCAACATTTGGAATTTCTCCGAGAATTGCAGCTAGGAGGCTTGATTTTCCTGAGCCAACTTCTCCACATATAGCCACCTTCTGACCAGGGCTAACCTCTAAATTTATATTTCTCAGTGTGGCCTTTGATAAATTATCCCATGAAAACTTAGCTGACTTAATAACAATGGAATGTGCTACATTCTTCATGTTGCACTTCCTGACATTTGAAGAGTGCAGCTCTGGTGCCTCAAGGAATTTCACAATACGCTCAAATGCAACCTTGGCTTGAATGACAACCCCAATAACCTCAGGTATAGATCGAATGGGGTCCTGAACAAGGCGCAAAGTTGCGACGAAAGTGAAAACATTGTTTGCATGCAATGGAATTCCGAGAAAATAGCATGCCCCAAATGTTGCAGCAGAGACCAAAACAGGAGATGACCAAAAGAGATAGGTGTTGTATGCTTTCCTTAGCTGTACAGCAGATAACCATTTATGCTCCTCCTTCCTCAATTTCTCTATTGCATTCTTGAAATGGGTTTCCCATGCATACAGTTTTAGTACCTTCATGTTTATAAGAGCTTCTGAACATGCCTTTAGTCTTTCATCTTGTGCCACCATAAGCTTACTTTGAAACCTATGTTGTAACTTAGCAAGTGGAGCATTACAAACAACAGTCAAAACTATCACCACCAATGATGCAAATGTGGCTAGGCCGACTGCACGGAAAAGAATCACCAAAGCAAAACAAAGCTGGAGGCTAGTTGTCCAAGTCTGATGGAACCAAAATGGGAATTCTCCAATCCTATAAGCATCCACAGTAACATAATTCATGATTTCACCGCCAGAGTGTGTCAACTTAGCAGCATTAGATAATCTCAATTGCTTCTTGTAAATGGCAGCTGATAGCAAAGACCTAATTTTCAAACCAATAAGCCTGCATCTTAAGTACCATTGCCTTTGTGATAAAGATTCAATGGTCTTTGAAAAGAAAAGTGTTATGGCTAACACGTAACCTTCATATTTGAAACTTTCATTTCCCTCAGCAACCAAAATAAAGGCATTGAGAAGCAAAGGACCTGCAGAGAGAGTGACTATCTTAAGTAAAGCAAAGAAGCCAGATAGTAAAATCTCCTTCCAGTGGCATATGATTATCGTCTTCAACACTGATGGTTGGGAAGACGGATCAATTTCTTTCTGCTTGCTCAGTTGCTCCAAGAACAGCAGATAACAGCTTTCTGCTTGATCTTCCTCACGCAACTTTGGTATGTCTTCGTCCTCAAGAGTTTTCTCTCTACCCTTTTTCATCAATGAATTCAGCCACCAGAGTGACATTTTACTGAAAAATCCAGCTTTGGCAAATGGAGTAACATGATCTTCACCTTTACTAGTGACATTGGACTCACCATAAAGAGGAGTATAAAGGCCATTTCCATTGAGGCTCTCATCACCCTCGTCATGTATATAACCCCTATAAACACATAACAGCAACAATGCTGCTCCTGGAAAAGATAGGATATCTAGAACTATCTTCACAGATAATTCTTTTCCAAAAATGGCTGCGAAGAGTGATAGAGCACAGACAATTCCAGAAAACAGGAATGCAAGGATAGACAACAGTCTCGAAGGTTGCCTTGCAAGTAGTTTTCCCCTGATGCTCAGACTCAAACTCACCAACAGCCATGTTATCCCTTGAAACAAAGTAAGTAACCACCAATTCAAAGGCAAAACAGATCCTGAATCCCTCAGCTTCTGCACTAAAATCCAGGTTCCCAAGCACAAGTACACAAATCCAAGACAGCCATTGACAATGGCAGACACTATTTGCAAACTCGAAAAGCCTCGAAACCGGGCTGGAACGTGAGCTGATTTGGATGGTGATGACTTGTGAAACATAGTGAACAAGAGCATTACTAACAGAACTATGTCCAAGCAAATTATCAACAAGTGATTGGTGCATGAAGAAGGACGGCCCAGAAAGTCAAAACTGGAAGGAGCAGATTCCCCACAATACAGAACCCACAAATCCTCCATCATCCTTCTAATTCTGTAAGAAGACATACAATTAAAGAAGAAAAAAATAAGAAAACTTGCCTTAACAAACATATAATAACCAAAGAACCCCAGAAATAAGCTTTTTCCCTTTTGGGTGGGAATTGAAAAGCCAAACAAAAGCAATGAACTTTACAGATGAAGCATAAAACTAGATTCTTTATCATAGTTACAATCCAAAAAAAAAAAGCAGAAACACATCAGCTTCATATCAAAGTGAATTGAAAAATAATAAAGGGTATGTACCTGAATAAGAAGCTCAGCTAGTTCAATACTTCAAACAAAGCAACAGAAGCACAAACTATGATCCTACAAAGCAACCGAATTCATCACTCAGCAATGTTGAAGCTGAGAAATTCAACCATACTTGAATGTGAAAGAAAGAAACAGAGATGGGCAAGTTATAACCAGCCCCACACTAGACACGTGAAAGCTTAAATCAAAAATATCCCATACGGCATTTCTGTCGTTTAAAATAAGAGAAAGAAAAACGATCTCGCTTTTGTTTTGCACCAATAAACAACAACAATGAATAAAACAGAGGCCAGCATTCAAAGCAAACTTCACGAGCAATATAATAATATAGAAGAAGGAATTAGTAATAAAAAATTGGGTGTGGGACTAATCAGGAATCCCAGGAAACCCGAAGCCTTCACCAACCAAATCTTTCTTGGGAATCAGAGGAATGTAGAATATGTAATCTTTGTTCTTTCTTTCTCTTTTCTTTTCTGGGTTTGTTTTGATTTCTAAGAAGATGAAGGTTGATGATGGTGATGAAGTTTCATTCTCTTTTGTTGTTTGAACAAAACAGAGAGAGTTAGTGAGAGTATCTGAGCCGACTGAAACAGAGGACAAGGTTGTTAGCGAGGAAGATCGTAGTCGGAGTCAGATGGCGTCATGGCTCACGTCTCTCTCCTCTTCTATATTTTCAGCCCCGCAGGTTTTACCATGTGCCTTCGAATGGGGCAAATCAGGTAATCACTTTTTGTTTTTTGTATCGATGAAAAGAGGTCAGCTTATTATATAGATTCAGTAAGTAGTACAAAAACGAAACATCCCTAAGAGATCGATAGAAATAATTGTTTCTCAAAGTATCCTGAGACTCTTATTCTAAAACAAGAACAAGAACTCATTATATCCCCGGCACACCCACCTTTTAAACAGTTCACGGACTTTTAATTTTGTCTTTAATTTTGTTAGGTTGCAAAGATCATAATCTCTGAGGATTATTTTATCTTGTTTCAGAGGTGACCACTTGTCATAAGTGAAATAGTACAATTATTGAAAAATAAAACCGCTTTTTGTTTAATTATCTCCACTTTTCGAAAGTTTACTATTGTTTCGAGCGGGAACTAATTTAATAATTCACGACTCAAAAGTATTAATGATATAAAGTACTATAAAATAATAAGTAACATTTCTCATTTTAAATTCTAACGGCGATTGCTTTGAACTTTAGAAGTTGTCGGTTTAGTAAATGGAGACGAGTAATTTTTTACTCGAGAAGGAGAATTGGTGGATACGGTCGGAATGCCCTTCTGACCTCAATTGGGTTTCGAAGCCTTTCTCATGTTCCTCGAGTAGCTAATTGTGCGGCTCATGTCATTGCTGAATTTGTAGCTGGATTGGATGAGTGTCATGGTTAGAGATTGGGACCGGATTAATTCATGGATAACATCAATGATGATAAACTCGTTAGTTAATTGATAGCAGGGAGAAAACTGAGTACCTTTTTTATATTTTGTAATCGTTCAGTCTATTGAATTAAAGTTATTTCTCATTCTCAAAAAACAAAAAAGGTAGAATTGATCAATTGATGCTTTTAAACATAATATAGATTAGTAACTTCATCAAAATATCATCTATTGATTTCAATATCCCGAGAGCAAATTTTATACATGCCGTTTGCCCTTAGTTTTATAACTTTATATAATCAAAATACCAGATTTATAATTATATTTTCTTGAAAAATTATACCTTAGTCTGCATCTGGAAAGTGAGCGAACCATTTATCATATGTCACACCGTTATCATACTTATATTAGATTATTATCCTGCACAGCACAAGATATAAAGAAGATGTACGTACCATATGTCATCACCATATTATATAGCAAGGGCCCAGCCAACTGCACCCTCTCCCAAAAAACAAAATGCAGGTCACACATTGTCTTTTTAATTATTTTATGATGAAAACTCAATGAGCAAAGATGCATCTCTTTTTGTTTAAGCACGAGGGTCACTACTAGCAAACTGAGTAACGCATAAAATTTAGACATACGGATTTGTACACAAAACAGCCGTGTGGACTGAATGACTTGGTCGTATATAACAACATACTCACACTATTACTACTAAAATCAATGCGGCCAGATTTTCTCACAGATTTTCATATGTACCAAAAATTTAATTCTTAATATGTGTGAATTATTAATACATCTATCAATAGAAACAAAATGATAATTTACAAAAGAATTTTCATTCACACACTCATCTCTAACAAGATTTTTTACGTTGTCGTCCATGTAAATGTGACGATGACACTAATATTTCTATGAAATTATTTTTCATCAAAAAAAATGTGTCAACTTTTGATAGATAGATGGACGGGATGACAGAAAATAAACATTTTTGTATCTCACTTTTCAAATTTAATGAATGAAAAAAAAGGATTAGGGCAATCGAGGAGTAGTGAGATGCATCAACCTTAGTAGACCAACTGTAGCTTCTTCTTCTTCTTTGTAATTTTATTAGGAGAGAATATTTAGTGCACGTAGCACTTATTCTAATAGAAATTGACGACTAAAAATACACATATTCATCGATTTCTATTGAAAAAAGTGCAAGTTAGTACACTAAACATTCCCTTCAAGTAAAATTGGACACTGATTAGCGCTCAATGGTCGACAGAGTAGTGCTAAATGATATCCGCACGATTTAATTATTCTGCACAACCCACAAAATGCCAGCTTGAACATGATTTCTCCAGGCACCAGCCAGTCCAAAGTTAACAAGTAGCACACTACAAGAAGTAAAATCAAGACCATTATTTGGTGGAGAATTGATTCTGATCGATGGGGATTGAAAGGACGACAAATATTAATCATCCTGTCTTTGTCAGGTGATGCGATAGCTATCTACTCGTTTACGTTTCGATGGATCCGCATGCAATGTGACGAACTCCAAGTCTTCGGCCGGTGAGTCAATCCTTGTTGAAGAACAGCTACCACATGAACCAATCTGGGTTTAGATTAATTTGTGGTTGCTATTTGCTAATTGATCGGGGATGATGTTACATCTGTTGTCATTGATTTTTGGTTTCTTTACTTGTATATATGTGCTCGTTGATTTACTCAACTGCTGATATACTTTTATACTTACTGCGTGCGAAGGTAGATCACGCTATGGCCGAAAACAGCTGAGCCATCCCTCACTTCATCATTTGCACTATCAATTTGTCATCTATTCATGCTTTTACAGGCACTCCTATACTTAATATCACGTTGATAACTTTATAACTTCAGGTATCATATTGATAATTTTGATAAGTTTAGATATCATTCTGAAAGTTCTCTAAGTGTACAAACACCGTACGTTAGTGAATTCTTCCTTTATTTATTCACAAGGAATCGTGGTGTCAGACTGCCTTGAGTCTTAAGAAAGCTTCTATTATGTATGTTGGAACTAGGAAGTAAAGGAAACTGTTGGCTGCTACCTCCAACTCGAATTCTACATGTTTTTCCTTGTAGCTGAGGCTACATACATATTGGATTGGATCGGTTTTGACTACAAACCGTCTCTATGTCAGAGTAAACGGTTTAGACATTTTAGACAACTGATTATCGAAAAAAATAAGCTTAATCTGATCCAATCCAATCTATTTAAAGATGGTTTGGTTCGGTCGGTAAGACAGTTTTAATCTATATAGCATTAACGTTTTGTTTACGAAAAATTCATAGTAAAATAGTAAAACTCAATCTCAATAATCAAAATTTAATAATCAAAATCCAAAACTAATATTCAAAGAACAAAATCCAAAATAGTTTCAAAATAATTCACTTTTTTGGGTCTAGCATTCAATATGGTAGTATATCATTTTTAGAATCAAATTATAATTGGAGAATTAGAACTTACTTATAAAAGACTACCCACAAATAAATATATATATCATGTATGTAAATCTAAATTTTTTTCCTATTATATTTAATACATACCGGTTGGTTCGGGTTTCGCGGTTTAAGTAAAAGAAAAATCAAACCAAACCAATTCATCAATGGTTTGGTTCAGTATTTAATCGGCTTTCATATTTTAACGCTAAAAACCTTAACCAAACCATATTTACTAGTCGGTTTCGACCGGTTTTGCTAGTTTGTACCGTGTTTCACTGTTTTGCACACCCCTACTTGTAGCTATTGTAAGGTACATGTAGCTAGGCAGATTTTTTTGAGTGCATCTTGAATACATTCACACACAGACACATACATGTGCCAGTGAGCTGTTTCAGTTGTAGCTAGACAAAGCTTTAATGTTTTGTCTGACCTTTGGTTGTAACTAAGGGACCTCTATAAGGCCACCATATGTTGCATGTTTGAATCATCTCCATGTTAGAAATAAAATTAAAAGGAATGTCATTCTTCTTCTCATATTTGATAATGTAGGAATGATATCCTGCGTCAACAACAAAATCATACAATATTGGAAAATAAATTCATCTTTTTTTCTTTCCGAAGTTTATTATTGTTCTAAAAATTCAAAATATTAAAATTCCGAGCTTGAACTGTTATATTCTATAGTGTTTCTAATGTGACATATTCAGTAAACCAACTTAGCATCCATAGTTGTAGACAATAAAAAAAGAGTTCTTCGAAACTGTGCATCAAGGATAAGGTACTAGTTTCAATGGAGTCTGCATGAGAAATCCGAGCGGAGAATGTACGAGTCAGTGACAATGATAAACATAAGGTTTCTTTGGCAATGATTTAAGTATTGATACTCTAAAGTATTATAAAATATCCTATAATATTTCTCATTTTAAGTTTTGGTAAATAGACTTGGTGCTTGGGGCCAAAGGGCGATTGCTTAGAAGATGTCATGATAGTGAATGGAGTTGAAGAATGTTTTGCAACGAATGGGAGCTAGCGGATATGGTCGGAACACTTCTGAATCTAGCTGGGATTCAAGGCATTTCTCGTGTTCCTCAAGTAGCTAATCATGCGGCTCATGTCATTATTGATTTTATAGCCGATTGGATGAGTATCGTAGTTGGTTAGGAGCTGGACCTGATTGACTCATGAATGTCATCGATGGTCATATACCCATAGCCTTAATTAATAGTAAGGAAGAGAGTGGAGATTTTTTGTCCACCATTGATTTTTCTCATATTTTGAAATCGTTCATTCTGTTAAATAAGTCGTTTTTCATTCTAAAAAAATAAGAAAAAGAATTGATACTTTTAAACATAGGATAGATCAGTAACTTCATCAGAAATATCATATCGTTGATTTGAATATCTCGATAAGAAATTTTTGTACATGCCATTTGGTCTAAGAAAAGTGTTTTTAGTTTTTAACTCTATATAGAGAACCTTTGTATAGAATCACAATACCAAATTTATATTATTAAAAGTTTATTTTTATAGACCCAGACCAGTTTTATAAGCAGTGTTAAAAACTGTTTAACTTATAAGTTAAGTTGTGGTGAAACTTAAAAAAATTATTTCAAACTAAAAAATTATTTCAAAACTTACATCATTAAATTATTGTTACTACAATACTACATGAGCTGCTTTTAAAATAATCCAGCTCTCCCAAACTAAGCCAGAGTGTGCATGTGGAAGGTGAGCAAACCATATGTCACACCGTTACCATATTCATACCAAATTATTGTCCTACACTCCTGTCCAAGATAGAAAAGATGTACGTACCATGTCATCATCGTATTAAATAGTAAGGACCAGGACCCAGGTTCAACTGCTGCACCGCCCAAAACAGGATAAAACTTAAACATGCAGATCATACACTGTCGTTTTAACTATTTTATGATGGAAACTGGAGGGTGGAAGTTCACATAAAAAAATAAAATTAAATTAAATAAAACAAAAGTGACTTGGTGCAATCGAGGAGCGGTAGTCGGATATATCCCCCTCATAGGACCAACTATAACTTTCTTCTTGGTAATTTTCTGGATTTTGTTCTTCTATTCCAATGGGAAGAGCCATACCTGAGGCTTGAGCGAAGCTGGTCGTCGGATTTTTCTCAAAAAGATGGCTTGATCATTTGCTTTCAGCCATAGAATCTAGAATGATCGACCTTTCGCATATAATTAAGTACAGAAGTATCGAAAATTCGTATGTCATGATGTTATGCGTGACGTAGAAACTACTTACGTCTTACACGTTGTCAAATTTGTTGTGCACATCACACGTGTGTATAATATGTATATTAGAATTCTCTTATAGTATATTGGCAGACCGGCTGTTGAATAAAGAATCAATTGAACACAAAAAGACAAGTAAAAAAGAACCAAAAAACCAATGACAACAGATCGAACGTCATCCCGATCAATCTGCAAATAGCGATGACCACATATTATTGATCTTATTGGTTAGTGTGGTAGCTGTTCTTCAACATGTGATGACTCATTGGCTGGAGACTTGGAGTCCATCACATCCAACGTGAACGAGTTTGATGCCTATCGTATTCAATCTCGATAGATCAAATCCCATCGCACTATTATAACTTTTGGCCCGGCCAGGTCCCTTCTCAGATCGATCATGTTCAAGTTGGCCTTTTATGGCTCATGCAGGATAATCAAATCGTGTGGTACACCATTTAGCACTACTTTGTCGACCATTGACTCTAAAACCAAAGTCATAGGCAGTGCCGAATTTCTACCGCAGATGCACCGCCACCAAAAGATAACCAACATCGTTTTGGTTTTGTATACCTTTCATGATGTCTTCATATGTCGACGACTTTGTGCAGTAGAATTTCGCGCATCTAAGCATTTGGCCTGCCCGAGATAAAAGCGACCGAAGAGCGCAAAATGTTAGATCTCGCTATTTTCTAAGAACAAAATAAGGAAAGTAGGAATCAGCAGGAGGCTACTTCACTGGTTCTCCTTCTCCTATTTATGGGATATTATTTTGTTAGGAAATCTATAGTGCAGATGCGATCAATTCTGGACAATTTTTTCACGTTCGAACATAATATGGAGTGAAAAGTTCAAGAAAAAGCACTCCAATGATAAAAGTTGAATTTTTGATTCCCTGATTTTTGTCACCTTTCACTTGTACGTATCTATGAGTGGATACAACATCGTATCCTCATTTTGGATACAATATTACTGTATCTCTGCATCTATTTAAGTATCGAGTACTGAAATACCCGCACACTTACATGCATATATGTTATTGATCAATCATAATAGGTAAATAAATTCTAAATCTGCTAAAAATAAAAACAACAAAACTAGATCCCACTCAAACTCAAAAATCGCTCTTAACTGATTTGCTAGTAATAGCTAGTAGCTAGTGTCTAGTATAATCAAGTCTCAGGAGCAGATCATGCCGCACTGTTCCTTTTTCCAACTCTGGCAACAAAACCAGCTTCTATAGGAGCGACTGATCTTGAAGCACAACACCTCTCGCATCTAAGATAGTTGAGCCGATTTTCATTCGAAAGCCGAGTGTCTGGACGTTTGCATGCGAAGCAAATCACATATTGATTGGCATATTTCCGCATGATTGCTCCGAAATTCTTAGGCGAAAATCTTCCCTTCACAACTAACCTCATTTGTCCATCAAGCGATCCACTCGTCCCCAATTCAGCAAGCATGAAACTCATTATATGATCCGGCTGCCTGACCATAGTCCTACAGTACTCCATGAAATTGACAAGTACAGTTTTTTTGTATCCTTCACGAAGAACTTGAGGAGGACTCAGAACCAGACCACACTTTTCTCCATCCGTAAGCTTCGGATTGTCGTCAAGAAGCTTCATCAGCAACATATCAAGAAGTTCTTCATATTTGTAGTCAGCCTCGCCACATTTTGTCTTCTCCAAAGTCGAGCTGTTCATGGAGGAATCATCAGTACTAGTACTCGATTCCTCAATTGCAATTGCCTTCTTCTTTTTCTTCTTTTTTGTAGGAACGAAGGTGGCTGCAGCCTGAGCGGCTGAGCCACCTTATCCTTCTTATCATTCAGATTGTTTTCCCCCATGTTTGATCTGAAACAAAGCTCTCTCAGATTGTGGTTGTCTTCCATGTTTGATCTTGAACAGAACTCTCTCAATGCTGCCATCTCTGTGCTCTTTGCCTCCCTGCATGTTTCTGCCTCTGCTTTGCCGCATATTGCTGCTTCTAATTTGTTTTCATCATTGTTTTGTTATGTGCTTCAGTTTTGCTTTGCTAATTTGCTCTGTTTATTTTATTGCCTATTTATAGGCACTCCTATACTTGACGCAGAAGTAATTAATTAATTCTTTTTTCACAAGGAATCGTAGTGCCTTCACTGCTTAGCTTGAGTCTTAAGAAAGCTTCTATTATGTATGTTGGAAGTAAAGGAAAACAGTGGTCAATGTTGGCTGCTGCCTACATACTTTTCTGAGTGCATCTTTAACACACGCATAAACACACACACACACACACACACACACCAGTTTTACCATTTACCTTAACGCTGGTATTAAAAACTACCAAATGAAGCTCCTGACTAATCCTCAATGCAGAAACAAGCTGCAAGCGAATAGCATCTGTAAGAACATTCTCTGAACTCTCAAGCAATGGTATAGTATTATGTTGACCATGGTATTGTGGAAACCAATAAGTCAATAACAGTATCACGAACAATACACAGGATTTTGCAGGCTCAAAATTTTTTCCCAACTGTACTTTGATCTCTGTAAATTATCAGCATCATCCCAATAGGCCATCCCACCACAACTGCTAAGTTCCCACTCAAATGAAGAGATGATGAGTTTGGAAAAGCTTCTCCATTACTACTAATGCCAACTGCAGCTAATCTAATGGTGCGCTTATTTGCCACAGTAATGGGAATGACACGATTTATCCCTGAACTACGGTCAGCCTGAATTGGTGCCCTTATAACTTCAAGTTTATTAATTTACAGGTTCATAAGCTATCAAAGCAATTGAGGTAGGAATGCTACATATAAGAGACAACGACACTTCAGCCACTGCAGGCATAGGATGGTCATCCCCAACAAGATTACCATGAACAATACTATAGTTTCCAAGCATCTCACATGCAACTCTGTACAGACTTCTATAGGTCTCAGATAACCGTTGCACAGAAGCACCATCATCAATGTGACCATGTTCTTTATTTAAGATCTCCACAGTTTCCACAAACTCAACACCATTTTGCCACTGTTTTAGGCCACCAAGAAGCATGACATCCAGATGCGTTCCAGGGACAAGGTACATCGTATCCAACTTTACCAATGGATTATCTGTTTCTAGTTGTTAGAGTCAAATCAAAAAAGTAACCACCATAACGATTTCTATCACCAGCCTGACGAACATTAAGTGGTGGATATGCAGCAATAAGTGAAGATGCTTTTAAGACAATAGGTCCATGAAAAGAAGTGGTATTCATTAGGCAATGTAGCATGAAAAGTAGCTCCACCAGAAAATCTGCCCATGAACATGGAGAACCATAACTTGATGTATGGAACTCAGCATTCATTAACATGTGTAAATCAGATGCCTCCCCTTTGACAATGATGACAGAGGCCCACTCTGCTTTCCACTTTATGAAGGAACTGAATGCATCACATCTATAAAAGTAGGCACCATTTCATTGTTACAGCAGCTTCATTGACCCTTGTATCTTCAACTGTGGCATTTGTTACCCCTAGGCTCAATGAGTTTGTCAAGCCCTTCATAGAGTCAACATCAGCAACTGAAGAGTTTGATGAAGACCATTGATGATGTGGAGACGGCAGAGTTAGCACTTGAGCCTTGTTCCCACGAATAACTATCAGATTATAACGAACAGCAGCTCCAACGAGAACAAGTACTACAGGTGAGGGAGGATCAAGTGACATGGCTTCTGCTACAGTCAGGACAATCTTATCAGCCATGTGCTTGTATTGTGGCTCAAGCAAATGCACAGAAACAATCTCATGCCCAATTTCGATTCCTTTTACAACATACATGTCAGAGAATACACCACTATCTTCAAGTTTTATTTGGACATCTAGGTCTCCACACAATCCACCACAGTCACTCAGGGAAAGGTCCTTAAGAGGAACATGAACAAGGTGATAGAGTGGTTCAATGGTTTCTAGCTGCCACATGAATTGCAATCCCACCAGTGACGAAAACACATTTTCTTCATTATCAAAGGCACGGACTTGAAGAGTGGCAAGCCCATCTAAGTCGAGTTCAACAGAACTATGAAATATCTGGATTCTGGAAAGTTTGTCAATAAAAACTTTGCACCGAATTACAACTCACAGTATTTACGTCGGTAGCATAAACAGCAGTCTCCTTCCTACCACTATAAGAAGCAACTGAACTCGAGCGTGCACTCGTTGAGTAGTGACTAGTTGAATTATATTCAGGCAGAACAGAGAGAATATCATGATGATCCCATGACCATTTGAAACAAAAATTCAGCTTATGTGCTAATATAATTTCTCAAAATTTATTCAAGAATAAAAACAAGAAATACAAAGAGGGTGACCAAACCAAAGAGGTTTGAAAAAGCAACATATACCGAGAGCCTAAAAATTAGAAAGATACTCGCACACTGGCATGTTATTGATCAATAACAATAGGTAAACAAATGATTAATCTACTAAAACTTAAACATCAAAACTAGATCCTCACTCAAACTCGAACTTCGCTCTTAACTGATTTAAGAGCAATAGCCATTAGTTAGTATAATCAAGTCTCAGAACATATCATGCCGCACTGTTCCTTTTTCCAACTTTGGCAACAAAACCAGCTTTAATAGGAGTAACTGATTGTGAAGCACAACACCACTCGCATATAAGATGGTACTTTGGCCGATTTTCTTTTGAAAGTCGAGTGTCTGTACGTTTGCATGCGAAGCAAATCACATATTGATTGACATATTTCCGCAAGATTGCTCCCAACTTCTTAGGCAAAAATCTTCCCTTCACAACTAACCCCAGCTGTTCATCAAGCGATCCACTCGTGTCCAATTCTGCAAGCATGAAACTCATTACATGATCCGGCTCCCTAACCATAGCCCTACAGTACTCCATGAAATTGACAAGAACAGTTTTTTTTCTTGGACCCTTCAAGAACTTGAGGAGGAGTCAGAACTAGACCACTCTTTTCTCCATCGTCAAGCTTCGTTGAATTTTCGCTACAGTAGTCCTGTTGTTGCAGAGCAATTGCCAATTGCAGATCGGAATTTATATCGAAGCCTGCTGAAGCTGCACTATCAATGCTGGCAAGGAAGTCGGCAGTGGTCCAATTTTCATTTGATTGGTTTTCAACTTTAAATTCCTTGAAATTTCCAGTCATGAACAATGTATCTCCATTCACCTCATTAAGCTTTTCCCACACCAAATCATGCTGATTCAGGTAGCCCTGATCAGTTGCCAAAAGATAAAGTTCTCCATTGATCTTAAACATGGTACTGAAGTGGTTATTTCGAAAGAAAACACAGAGCTCCTGCTCTTTAAGGCCATCTTGTAAGCAGAAAAGGCCATAGTAAGTCAATTGACTAGCATTGTTCTTCAAAAAAGTCCTGATCAATTCCCCTTGTTGTACAGACAGTTCTGACTGATGAGAATTACTGCATTCAGGATCACCCACTGAAGTTGAAAGCTCACCCATAGACATTTGTAAGGCCATTAACAACGCTGCTTCTTCTTCACGGTCTCCTGCTTTAATTACCTTTGGTTCATCAGAAGAAGCTGAGTGTGGAGCCTCATCAAAAGATCTAGTTTTAGAAAGGCTTGGGGAAGGTACACCGAGTGTTGCAGTCATATTTTGTGTTTCCAGTGCAACAAGCTCCCCCATAAGAGTATTATAGGACTTGGACCCCATTGCATTAGCAGTATCCTTTAGCACGGGATCAACTATCCAGCCATGATATAGTGGGATGTCTAGAAGATCAAATATTGCACGTTCTTGAGTATACTCAAAATCACTTATTCTTGTGGATTTTATGTTGACGTCGATTCCGGTTGAAAGGCGAGGGAGTAGATCGATAGGATCGTCAATGTTCTGCTGATGGTTTTCTACATAGCTAGCATCTTTACTATCAATAGGATCAATTAATCTTTCAGCAACGAGTGAGAGTAATTTTTCTTGAGAGACTTTTGTAGTGTCTGCACTCAAATTCAGGTTGTTTCTCAGGAAAGAAGTGATGCCTTAATACAAGGCCAATAGATAATTTGTTATCTCAGGATCTAACTTTTCCCACCTCTCCTGTGATTTGCAGAATAGCAACAAATAAACAAAAGAAGACACAATATTTAACAAGGTTCGGCAAATGTGCCTACGTTCTCAGGACAGTAGTAATACTCTATTCCATTATATAAATAATGGGATTAAAAGGAAATCTCACTTTGGTGACTAAACTTCACCAAAGTGGTAACACATACTCTATCTTTCAAGAGAAATTTTTTTCTCACTAATCTCTCAAGTGAAGATCTCACTACTATCTTAAACTCTATTAGTTTGGATGACTCTTGCCTTGGTTGTTTTTGCTACAACCTTTCATGCCTATTTATAAGCAATTGGGTTCATGGATATGGTATGCAATTGGAAGCAAAGTCAAGTTTTCTTCCAAGTTTGACATGCCTAACTTCAAAAATGGCTTGCTACCTACCTTCCAAGATGACTTGCTATCTATTTGAATATTCTAACCCATGCTTTCTTCATGTGGTAAATCATCACATAGATTTCCTCCTCCATTAAGGAGGGACTGCCCATCAATCTCCCCCTCCCGACTTAGATGGAGGGATGCACCAATCCTGACGCGCTTCTGCAAAATTCAAACTTGTCCTTTAGTAAGGACTTCGTCATCATATCTGAACTATTATCATTGTGTGAATCTTCTCAAGCTGTAGTTGCTTGGCTTCCAGCACATCACGTATCCACTGATACCTCACATCAATGTGCTTTGACTTCGAGTGAAAACTCGAATTCTTACTCAGATGAATTGCGCTTTGATTATCACAATGTAGAACATACTTTTGTTGCTTATGGCCCAATTCATGTAGGAATTTCTTCATCCACAAAATTTCTTTGCAGGCTTCCATAGCTGCTATGAACTCCGCTTCTGTAGTTGATAAAGCAATACATTTTTGTAGCTTTGATTTTCATGAGACAGCTCCCCCCTGAAAATGTAATCAGGTATCCTGATGTAGACTTTCTTGAGTCAACATCTCCGGCCATATCTGCATCTGTATAACCTATTAGTTCAGCTTCCTACTTCCAAAGCATAAACCCATTTTGGAATTACCTTTGAGATATTTAAGAATCCACTTCACAGCATTCCAATGTTCTTTGCCTGGATTAGACAGAAATCTGCTAACAACACTAACCGCGTGTGTTATGTCTGGTCTTGTACACACCATTGCATACATCAGGCTTCCTACCGCTAAGGCATATGACACCTTCGCCATTTCTTCCTCCTCTTTCTCACTTGTAGGACTCTGCTTCGAGCTGAGCTTAAAGTGACTAGCAAGTCACTATCTTGACAGGCATGCATAGACCGTTTGAAAGAAGAATTGAAACACCAATTCAATCAAAGCAGACAAATAGATGTTGATATCAACACGGATGAGTAGATGAATTCTTTAACCTGGTGTGATTAAATTAAATTGACTAATCCTTTAGAACATATCCCAAGTATAGCAAAGAAATAACAGTCATATTAACAGCAATAGACTAGGTTTGAAAGAAGGCAAGAACTGCTCCGATTTATTCAAAGCATATAATTAGATGATTAAGTCAAAGCAGATGAGTAGATGAATTTTTTTTACCTGCGTACTATGATTAAACTGACATTATAGAGCATGTTTGTTTTTTTCAATCCTAACCTCATCTACTGCAGTAGTAGGCACACTCAACACCAACAGGGTCTATGCCCATATATCTAACAATAAAAACCACAGATAACTTCAAGCCTCATAATGTTGAATAGCAGCTCAAAAAGCTCAACTATAGTTAGCTAACACACTAGCCCTAAAGCTAGATTACGCATGCAAAATGAGATAATGAAGAGGATGGTGTATTATAGTTGATGGGTATGATTGATATGCTGTTTGAAATTGATGACTCAATCAGTGTCCATTTAACTCAAGTTTAAGACCATGGACGACAATAGGAATTAAAAACTGTATGCATAGATTGACATTGTTACACTCTAGAGTCTAGATACTTACATATCAAGCACAGAGAAACACGTGTGTGCATATGTATATACCTATCCAGCTATCCTAGGTGATGTAAAAGCTTGATTAAAAGAAATCTACATACCTTGAAACAAAATTAGTACTAGAAATCTTGAAATACGGAATGCTTAAGTAAATAAAAGGGCTTACCGAGAGATGGAGTTACAGCACAAAGCAACCACCCAAAAAGATAGAACGAAGTTCCTCATTCGAGTAGTACTCGAACAGGCGATGACCCAGGGCTTTGACAGAGAATATTCCAGAAATCGAATAGGAAAATACGAAGGTGAACACGAGAAGAGTTAGCAAATGCACGAATGAAAAGCATACTCTTCGACCTCCAAGATGAGCACAGCTGTATGAAGTTGCTAAAAAATCATCCATGTTCTTAAACTCATCAGGCAAATCTATCTCATCTAGCGGTTGAATACACTTAGGTTCACCTTCATTGGACAGCTTCATGTGGAGACTCGTATTTGGCAATATTCAAAATCATAAGTAAACAGTAGCTTCTCACAGTCGTCGTCATCCTCCAAGTCTAAAACTAAAACCTCGTTGTAAAAGTCGGGGAAAACACTATGAAACTGCCACCAGGGTGGTTCTTCAAGTGTAGTCCATGATCTCTCAGGGTGAGCCACGTCGAAGCAGAGTATCTTGACTACTCCCACCCTAGACTTTAACGGAAGTGTGATCAAGATCTTGGTGCCCACAACGGCACACGAGGATAAAGAAAGCCCGTCAATCCCAATTGGAAGCGATGGGAGAGGAGCCCATACATGGTCGGTTCTGGGGTCAAAAAGCCGCATATCCTATGCGATCGCCAGAGAGAGCGTATAGCTTACCGTCGATCTCCCGCATCCAGGGACGAGGTTTTTCCGGTTCCAATTCCGGAATCATATAGGGGGGTTTAGGATTAGGAGTACCTCTGGTGCTGATGAACCTGGGGTTGGGTTCCACACTCTGATCAGTCTCCAAAACATATGTTGGTTTAGGTTTGTGTCTCATCCGCATATTGAGAAACCGGCCGCCGGCCAGAACAATTCGAGAGCCCAAGACACCAAAACCCATATGGCCGGGAACATATTCGCCGTCTAAAAAAGCAAATTGTTGTAGCACCTCGGTGGAGTTAGATTTGGGGCTTGAGATTTGGGGCAAAATATAGTGATGGGAGTATCGGAAGGAATGAACAAGTCGCTCAATCTGATAACCTGGACACGGTATCCGGCTAAACCTCCACGGTAGATCTCGAAAGTGCATAGATACAGCAATGGTTCAGCCTCGTCGGGTTTCTTCCTTTCCCGAGCCTCGTAGGCTTTCCTACTCTCCTCCGCCCTCTTCTTGGCCCTCGCCCGAAACCATGCTGCTCCACCCATCCGTACGTCTATCCTTCGAAACCCTAACCCTAGATTTATCTTCTGATTTCTGCTCAGTATTTATAGCTCCTAGGCGGGCTTAATCGGGCCACCTTTAGAAATTTTCTTGTTACCAAACAGGTTACCACTGCATTTTCGGCTTCACACTATTTATTTATTTCAGTGTCTTCAATCCTACCCGTCTACCTAAGTAATCTTGTACCTACGTACTCTGCAACTCCTTTGTTTGTGCTCGACATCAGTGGCGGATCTACTAACAACAGCCCAACCCATACTTTTAAAATATAATATGTACCATATGGTAAATCTTTGGCTAAGGAGCATAAGCTGTAGTTCGTAACTTGATACGTACTTCCCACACATTACTCCAATATTTCCCTTTACCAAATATTGGTCTTAGACTCTTAGCAACTGAGTTCTTTACTATCAGAAATTTGCTCTAGATTTTGCTCTTATCGTTGAGTTTGATTGTATACAAGCTGTATCTCTAGTAAACAAAAATGAGTGTGTGTGTGTGTATATATATATATATATAGATCTTATCTAGAGCAAGGTTAGAGTTAGGGTCTTTCTTCGGTCTCATATCCACATCTCAACGTTTCAGTTTTTAGGTATTAATGTATAGATCATCTCTGCAAATTTCAGCCAAATTGATGATCTTTAAGGTATCTAACTCTCTTAAACCAATAGATGACTGAATCTGTCAACCTGAACGATACTAGCTTTAAGGCAGTTATCAATGCCTTAACGACCATCAATTTAGCTGAAATTTTACAGAGATGATCTATACATTAGTACCTAAAAACTGAACGGCTGAGATGTGGATATGCCACCGAAAAATGACCCTAAATCCTAACCTCGCTCTGGATAGGATAGAATATATATATATATATATATATATATATATATATATATATATATATATATATATATATCATTTCCAAAGTGGAGCTCCGCTTTGAAATTAACGTGTGAAGGTCGAGTTTTGAGTCCCTTTTCGGTTGTACATCCACATCTTGACCGTTCAGTTTTTAGGTACTAGTGTATAGATCATCTCTGTAAATTTTGAGCCAAAATAATGATCGTTAAGGCATTTATAACTGCCTAAAACCTAGTACGGTTCAGGTTGACAAATTCAATCGATTCATTGGTTTAAGCGAATTAAATATCTTAATTATAATCAATTTGGTTGAAAATTTACAAAGATGATCTATACACTAGTACCTAAAAACTGAACGGTCGAGATGTGGATATGCGACCGAAAAGTGACAAAAAACTCGAACTTCACACGTTAATTTCAAAGTGGAACTCTGCGCTGGATAAAATCTATAAATATATATATATACATATATATATATGGCAAAATAAAAAATGAACCATTAAGGTAAATGTGATATCTCCGATTAAGTTGTTAAAAACCACCGGAAAACAAATCAGTAAAAATTAGGCCGGGAAAATGACACCGATAACCAAACCCAAACGCCAACAAGTACACACAACTTTTAAAAGTTAGTTAAAAAAAATTCAAAAAGAAAAAAAAAATAGTCACCGACTCATCATCAAGTACCTAACTTTAACGACTTCAAACAGAAGCAACGTTCCTCAGTCTCAGTCGTCTTTCCGACGTGAAATCCCAAATTCCAGTCAAAACCCTAGATCTGTTTCCGACTTGGTCCAATACCCACCATTATTCACTACTCCACCATTTCAAAGTTTTGATCTTTAGGCGACCCAGATCGGAATCAGATTGATTACATTCAAGTTTCAGAGAGAAAATGCCGAGCAAGGCTCCTCCACGTGTCTCCGGCAAGGTTTTCCGATCCCGGATTCCGACTCTGCTGGTCTCAATGTTCGCCACCTTCGCCTCAATCTACGTCGCCGGACGGTTGGTTTCTGTTTGGTGTCTCAATTTTTTCAGAGACTCTGATTTATTCCCAAATTGAAAAACTGGGTTTTGAATTTTGGGGTTGGATGCAGATTATGGCAGGACTCGGAGAACAGGGTTTATTTGATTAAAGAGCTTGATAGGATTACTGGGAAGGTGGGCATTTCTTGGTTTTGTATTTGGGATTCGATTTTTTGATTTTAAGCTGTTGTGTGCAATGAAAAAAATGAAAGCTTTTCTCACATTTGGGTTGTTTCTGTAATGTAATTAGTGGGTTAGTTCAGAATGTGGTTGCTGCCCAGCTTAAAGTTGATGGTGGGTTTTGGATACAGAAGTATTATTGTTGATGTTTAAACTCTGATGTATAATTGCATAGATAAGTGAATTAGTTGGGATCAATGAAGTTGAGCAATGAGAAGTGATTCTTGTTTCTTGTTGTTTTAGGGGGGATCTGTCATATCGGTGGATGATACGTTGAAAATCATAGCTTGCAGGTAAAACTGTAGTCATTTGTTCTCTGGTGTGATTCAAGATTTGTGTTTATGACTCTATAGTTAGGTATAAATCTATGGTTCTGATAAGGAAAGGTTCTTTGTTAGGGAACAGCATAAGAAGTTATCAGCAGTTGAGATGGAGTTGGCTGCAGCCAAACAAGAGGGTTTTAGTCTAAAGCGTTCAACACTGGGAAATGGAACCAGGCCACTGGTGGTGATTGGAATTTTCACAAAGTTTGGTCGTAAGAACAATAGAGATGCAATTCGTAAGGCGTGGATGGGAGCTGGTAATGTACTAATGTTGAAATTCTTGAATGATCTTTTCCAAACGTGGTAGTTATGATAGTAAGCAGACTGAAAGTTATGACTTCTGGAGGTCCTTAAAGTTTGCATGTTCATTTCTGTAGGTTCTGCTTTGAAAAATATGGAGAATCAGAAGGGAGTAATTGCAAGATTTGTTATCGGAAGAAGGTTTGCATTTCATTGTATTCCCTTTACTCTCTCATGCTCCATGCCAAATCCATTATGATTTAGAGCTCTTGTCTGTTGATATGTTGTCCTGCAGTGCAAATCGCGGGGATAGTTTGGACATAGCCATTGACAATGAAAACAGGCAGACCAAAGACTTCCTTATTCTTGTACGTTTTAGGGGTCATTGTATCAAGCAAAACTTACTTTCTGTAATTTGGAGGTGTGCGGCAATTATATGGTATACTATTGTCAGTATTCTGATTAATTTCACCCCACTGTTGGCAGGATACCCATCTGGAGGCACCTGAAGAGTTCTCGAAGAAGGCTAAACTGTTCTTCGCTCATGTTACTGATAAATGGGATGCTGAGTTTTATGCCAAAGTCAATGATGATGTTTATGTAAATATTGGTAAGTATTACATGGACTCATTTTTCAAAAGGCATTTTCATGATACTTCATATCCAACTGGAAAATCCAATTTGTTTCTGTACCAGCTCTGCTTCCTCACAATTGCTAACCCCTCCCTTTGTTTTAGCTAATATTCTATTATTTGATGTGTTTATTATGTTCTTTTGGTATGATTTCTATAAAAGTAGATTGGAAAACACCATTCTTTGTCAATAGAGAAGATTGTGTCTAATAGTTCTCAATGAAAAATTGCTTTTACCAATGATGAATATTAGAGATCTTTCTCATTGGCACATATTTAAACTGCACATGGCTCCGTATGATTTATTGATTTATCTTCTTCTTCTTCTTCTTTTTTGTTCTGCACAGATGTTCTGGGAGCTACACTTGCAACTCATTTAGACAAGCCTCGTGTTTATATTGGGTGCATGAAGTCAGGCGAAGTCTTCTCTGAGCCGTGAGTATAGTCTAGAACTTCAGCTGTCCATCAAGCGATCCATTCGTGTTTATGATTGTTAACACTTGTTGCTGAAGTTTCATATTACTCACGGCTGAGGTTTATGTCTCATATTACTGCTTGCTGGTGTTTGACAGGAGTCAAAAGTGGTATGAACCTGAATGGTGGAAGTTTGGTGATAAAAAAACGTAAGTTGTACTTCAACTTATTTCATCATATAATAATGAACCTGCCAACTACATATAATAATCACATCTTGACATGAGTTTGGTATGAGTCACTGATGTACAGCCATGCATTTAATGCCTAATCTTGAAGATTTCATACTGAAAATTATGTTTCTGCATCCAACAGATATTTTCGCCATGCTTCAGCTGAGATGTATGTCATATCTCAAGCTCTGGCCAAATTTGTTTCAATAAATAGGTGAGTCTTCCTTCTGCTAAACATTTTTTGGTCTGAATTCTTTCCGATAAACTGGTTCCTTGACCACTAACTTGAATTCTGGTGAGTTGTTCTGCAGAGATATTCTCCGTACCTATGCCCATGATGATGTCAGTGTCGGATCTTGGTTTATTGGGCTTGATGTAAAACATCTTAATGACGCCAAGTTTTGCTGTTCCTCTTGGACGGGAGGTCTGTCTCTCTGTCTCAAATACACACAAGTTACTATATAAAATTTGGTGCCAGCCCATGCCGATTCAGTTGATTTACTTCTTAAGGTGCTTTTTATTGTCACAGGAGCCATTTGTGCTGGTGTATGATTTGGTTTGCTTTGAGGTCGTGGATAAAAGTAAAACCAGATACGGGGAGATGGTTTGAAGACATTGAATGCGAAATGTGAGATGTTTGCAGCCTGTACGATGTAAAGTATGAACCTTGAGGAGAAATCTTAGCAGTGATTGAGAATTTATTCCAAGTGTCTTGCCCGTATATGAAGTAGCTCTCTTCCCATTACAGTACTGCATATAGGAAAGATGGGATTTCAACAGACTATGCCTAGAGAATGCAGTCGGTATAGCTTTACAGGTTTAGTTACACACATTTCAGTGTAATAGAGGGTGTTCTTATTGCCACATAATCACACATTTCTGTTGTAGCATGCTAACTCTCCTTGTGTTATTCTTCATTCAAAGCAATAAATAATTTTGATTCCGTTGAAAACATGTACTCACCTCTTAGGAATGATGGTCAAGTTTGGCACATACTTGTATTGGTATTCCTCTTTCTGGCCCAAGTTCCTCTTCATTTGAGGAGTATTAAGGATAGAATCCTGTGCGCTGCTGGTTATACCTAAAGTAATTACCTTAATGGACCTTTTCAATCCCAAGAACCCTAGCTACTTTTTCTGGTTCCTTTGTACAGTAATGTCAAAAAAATGGTGGATATCATCTTAATTGTTCACCAAGTTAAATAAATCTCATGAGACAGGGAAACATTAACACAGATTTCTCCATCTTCCTCCTCAGAGTAGACCATAAGACCAATGCAAAAGAGAAACTACAAGAAGAAACACCACAGCTCGACATTCCCCAAGATAAACAAAAGCACACATCTAGAGCTAGTACATTCAAACATTGATATGTTTATCTGAAACATTAAAAATTATCATTTTAACTACTTCCGCAAATCACATATGTTTGTACGATTGCATGCGAAGCAAATCACATGTTGATTGACATATTTCCGCAAGATTGCTCCGATCTTCATAGGCTAAAATCTTCCCTTCACAACAAACCTCAGCTGTCCATCAAGCGATCCATTCGTGTCCAATTCCGCAAGCATGTAACTCATTACATGATCCGGCTGCTTACAGTACTCCATGAAATGGACAAGAACAGTTTTTTTGGACCCTTCAAGAACTTGAGGAGGACTCAGAACCAGACCACAGTTTTCTCCATCCACAAGCTTCGTTTAAAAGACATTGGATTCACATCCATGAGATGCTTGCAGCCTACACGATGAGAATCATAGCTGTGATTAAGAATTTATTTCAAGTGTCTTGCCCATAGATGAAGTTGCTTTGTTCCCATTACAGTACACCGCAGATAGGAAAGATGGGATTTCAACAAACTATGCCTAGAAAAGGCAGTCGGAATAGCTTTATGGGTTTAGTAACACAATTTTTACAGTGTAATAGAGGGCGTTCTTATTGCAACATAATCACACCTTTTAAATTCTCCTAGGGTTATTCTTTATTCAGAGCAATAAAAAATTTCGATTCCTTTGAAAATATGTACTCACCTCTGGAATGATGGCCAAGATTGTTACATTCTTGTATTGGTATTCCTCTTTATGTCCCAAGTTCCTCTTCATTTTGAGGAATCTCTTGGCCAATTAAGGATAGCATCCTGTACATTGATACTGGGATACCTAAACTAATTACTTTAATAGAACTTTTCTGGAACCCCAAGAACCCTAGCTGATATTACAATATCAAAACTCTCAATTGTTTGCCAAGTTAATTATGATTTCACGAGACAGAGAAACAAAAACACGGATTTCTCAATCTTCCTCACAGAGTACAGACCATAAGGCCAAGGCAAATGAGAAACAAGAAGAAACACCAGCGCTTAGCATTCCCCAAGATAAACAAGCGCACAGATCTAGGGCTTGTAAATTAAAACATTGTTATGTTCATCAGAAATATAAGAATTATCATTTTAACTTAGTATAGTTGTAGCACCATCCAATTGTCGATATTTAACTCAGAATATACATCACAGGAGTGCGCACCACAACATCAAACCTAGAATTGAGACAGAACTATGGCGACTATCATATGTGAAGCCCAAGAGCAATTCTTTACAATCAGAGTAAAACAACAATAACACAACTAGAATAGAATAGAAATTCTGCATGACAACACCTCATGACGAACTGTTGATTAGATAGGCAAGTGCCTTCTCCTTGTCATTATCATACATGAGAAGGGCATCGGCAACACTGTCTGAAGGAAACCCCATCTCATGTAAAGCGTTGAACCCATGGACAAATTCCCGAACCTGGAGAGTGGAAAGAAAAGCATTCATTCAGTTACATAGCTAAGTAATCACGACAACTACCAGCACCACCCCAGTACTTGGTGGTGACAATCAAAGCTTATTACACAGGCAAAGAGCTCAAGAAAAAAACCTTCTCAGGATTGTCACCATAAGTTGCAACTGCACGAGGTACTACTTCTTGGCTGAGCCCTGAAGCGACATACTTCCTCACGACGGGGTTACCAATAGAACCCTGCAAAAGCAATAACATCCACTCAATTTAATTTCCAAATGCATATCCACCCAGTGACATCCTCTTCAACTGAAATGATAAAGCAATTGAAAACACTACTATAACAATGGCTTTCTAGATCACTAACAAATGTCTTACCGAGGAGGAGGAAGCAGAAGACGGCGGCTCCACAGCCTTAGGTGGTGGAAGATTTTCCAACCCCAGCTTGCCCCAATTCGGGGTTTCCTTCTGCGCTTCAGCCAAAACTTTCCTCTCGAAATCAAAGTCAAATTGGAAATTGCTTCGGGGTATGTCTCCGACTTGTGTCAACAATTGAGGCTAAAACAACACCAACCAAACCAAAACCCAATCATATCAGACACCAAAAGTTACCCCAACTCAACAAAATAATTGCATATACAAAATATGATCTTCAAGAACACCCTACATTTATTGAAATACCAACTCTACTCAATCATAAACACAAAAGAGTATTATGCAAACCATTCTCTACAACAAAATTGAAAATTTTCAACACTAATTTGCCACAATCGAAACTCCAAAGCTTACCGGAGGAGTGATCCGATACTCTGGCTTTATCGCAACTCGTATGCCCAATCCCGCTGCAATTTCAGCAACACAAAATCTCAATCGGAAACCTTAAATCAAACATTGAACTTAAATCAATTCGGAATAAACAAAACAAGATTCAAACTTACAGGAAGAAGGAGCTGAGGTGGTTGCGGTCTGGTGGTGAGGAACAGGACGGTGACCTCCGCCGCCGTGAGACGGTGTAGGAACCGGAGTTTGACCGTGTTGTTGACCGACCCTGGGGTACAACGACGACGACGGCTGTGGCGGTCCGTACATCGGCTGTGATGACGAGGCGGGGCGGTAGGGCGGGATCTGCGCGCCGTAGGATGAGGTTTTCCGGTAATCGTAGTCCATTGATCGGAGATCGGAGACGGAATCACAGAGACGACGGAGAGGGTTTTTCGATTTCGACGAGAGAGTGATTTGATTAAGAAAAGTGAAATCTTTAGAGAAGAAGAAGGCGGGGATGCGGGAGCGCGTTTTATTAAGCGGGGTCTAGCAACGACACTTTGCTTCTACAACGACATGCCGTTGAATAACGTTCGATCGCCTTTGGGGTTTTTTCGGTGCAGTAGTTTATCAATACATTAATATAGATCAATTTCATTTGTATCATTTGTATAAACTAATTTATAACTGCATAAGAGTTATTGACAATGTGGGTAAAATTTGTGTGTTGTGGAACAATTATTTGCATCATATTTCAATGTTGCATTTTCACTCCTCATATATATCGGGAAGAAAATTTAGTAGCCGATGTTCTTGCAAGTTTTGACACCTTATCTTTTGATATTTGATGAGATACGCCTCTGGATTTTGTTCGTTCTCCTTATAATAGAGATAGTTTGGGCTTCCTGATTTTTGATTTCAATAGTGTTGGTTGCTTATTTTGTATGAGAGATTTCGTGCAAATTGAGAAAATAAGTCTAAAAATCCCTCCTTCGGTAAAACTGTCATGAACCAACTACAAGAAGTAAGAGGCTATTGCCTAAAAATTTGATGTTCAAGAGGACCACTCACCCTGAAACCCTAAACCCATGGTCACTTAGAAAGCAACACATGCACATTACACAAGAGGATGCTTATACACAGAGAGCTAGAGAATAACTACATTTACAAGCAAATATTGGACAACAATTGCTGAAATGATTTTCAAAATCATAAACCAAATAGTTGGTCATTTGAACCAAACATGGCAGCGTTAAACTGTCTTGTATTCAAGTCATTCCCATCCAGAGCAGAACCAAATCGATCAAGCCATTGAGTCGGGCTTGGGCTATCACTCTCCTCCACCCACTCGGAAGTCATGTCAATATCATCAAACTGAATAGGATCAGCATCCAAACTCTTGTTTCTCGTCTGCCTTGATAACTTGAGGTTGTAGTTTATGTAGACAAGGTCATTCAGTGTCTCTCTATCGATCTTATTGCGCTTCTCAGAGTGAATCTGCTGGAATGCACTCCAATGCTTCTCGAAGGTGAAAGTACTGCAAACTTGACTCAGTATTCTGATGGCAACTCGTTGTAACACTGGTGCAGAATCGCCATATTGTTCCCACCAAAGCCCTACAATGAAACAAATAGGTCAAACACACATAAGCACAACAGTGGCAACATTTTCTTGTATAAATATTCCTATACTCACCAGGTGAAACTACATCTCTTGCTTCCATTGCTAGGCTGCAACCAAACATCCCAGTTGCCTTTGTAAATGTAAATATTTGATTAGTGATGTCGCGTCTCATTTCAGGCGAAGGCAGTAGCTTCTCCAGAACCTTAAAGAAGTCCTCCTTTATAGATGTGAGGAACTTAATTTCCGGATTGTATTGAATGCTGGGGTTCAAAAACGCTGCTGCTGCATGTAGAGGAGAATGGAGCTGATCCCGCCACTTCCGATCAACTATATCTAAAAATACCTTGCACTTGTTCTCATCCATAATGTAGTATGTCCTTATTGATTCCTTGGCCCGCGTCATTAGCTCATATATAGAACCCACAGCAGGTTTCCCTCCAGATACTTCCCTCAAAACTTTGAGAAATGGCTCGGAGATGGCCACACACTCTTCTGCTGCCCTCCAGAAATCATTGTCCTCAATAATGGAGATACATGAAATGCCCTGTGTTTTATTTGCATAAGAGGAGTTGGTACAGAACTCGGGGCTATTGAACATGTGCTTCAGCCTTGATCTTTGCTTCAAAATGGTTTGCAATGAGAGGAAGCTGGACACAGACTTTGTGATGCCAGTTCTAATGAGGTCCTGTCCTCCAGTGAACCTTTTCATCAGATCGAGCATTGAGGCATTGTTGTATATGAACTTTGAGATGGTTTGTGCTTGTAGGAAGCATCTGTTCACCCAATCGACCTTGGAGAATTCCTCTAAAATAAGATTTAAACACTGAGAGGCACAAGGAGACACAAAAATGGTTGTATAATTCTGAAGGATATGGTTTGCAACCCCCGTATAGTTGAAACTACTATCCATGATTATCTGCACGACATTTTCTGTGCCAAAATCTTGTATCACCGAATCAAATAACTCAGCAAGGCATTTTGTGTTCTTGAAATATGCAGATGCATCCACAGACTTGTGAAAAAAGGTCCGCGAGGGTGATGAAACCAAGAAGTTGATCAAAGCTCTCGACTTATTGTCAGTCCATGTGTCAGCAATGATAGTGCAACCTGTAGTAGTCCACTCTTTCTCAATATCTTTAGATTGTAGGCTCATTTCGGACTTGACCCTTTCCAGCCATGTTGTCTTCAGAGTTTCTGCAGATGGACCTGTAAATCCAGGACCGCACTTTGCTATGGCATCAATCATTAGCTGATAGGATGAAGTACGGGCTATGCTGAAGTCAATCTTGTTCTCAAAAAAGAACAAAGCAATACTTCTCTCTGCATTCTCCTGGTTATTCAAGGAGGAAGGGGCCATTGGAGTGACAGTAGGAAAAACCTTCTGAATTGTAGACGGTGTCTCCACAGACATAAGAGCTTTAACCGGAGAGATACTTATAGGAGGAGACTTAACTTCGACAAACTTTTGCTTTTTACTACTACTAGAAGTTTCCTTCACCTCTTCCTTCGATGCTATGATGGTCCTCACCTTATCAGTAACATCATCTCTTACTTTGCTACACGGATTTACACCCTTACTTGGAAGCCGAGATAGATGATGCTTCAATCTACTAATGCCGCCATTCAGAACTCTCTGGCAGAACTTGCATTTCACCTTGTTCCCGTCTAATTTCTCAGCATATTCCCAACATGTATCTTTCTCTCGAACCACTGCCACATGCACAAAACCAGCCCGTTTATATGGTAACACTTTCTAGATGACCTCATATCAAAACACTAACATGTAAGGTTGATAATAGTAAAACCAACATCTTTCTTTCAATCCAAAATGGAGCTAACTGCAACGAAAATTATCTTAAAAAAAAAGTTAACAAATTGAACTTACTTCTTCAGCACTGGACACCAACCTACAGGAGGAAGCAAAATTCAACAGTAAGTAGCTGATCATTCTGTCTGTGTTGAGTTATATATGTGCTCAAAGCTTAAATTACATGCATTACAGAAGAGCCAGAAAACTCAAGTAGTGATTCTGATGAAACAGATGGGTCTTTAGATATGAGCAAAATACAGCTTAGAAGCAAATGCTGATTAAAAATCACAATGCTTCTGGATGACTTGCACATAAATGCTATAACTTTTAGCTTCAATTATTCCTCATTCTGATTTCTAAAATCCAAATTTCTAATCTTTAATACCCAAATCCTCATTACCATCCAAACCCATATCTTTAATCCACCAAATTAGTTGGAAGTTCCAAATTTATAATCTTTAGTAAGTTTCCTTCAACAATTTTCACAAAAAGACAAAAACTGGAAGAACCCAAATTCATATTTTTCTGGGGAAGGTGATTAAACAAACCCAGAATTCAAGTACTCAAATATTCAATGAGCTCAAGACAAAGTTGTAAAGGAAAATTGGGATCTGAGAATTAAAGAAGAAAATGAAAAAAGAGAGACGAGAAATTTGAGTGACTTACAGGGAAGAAGAGACGGAGGCGGCAAAGCCGAGCAGATTTTTCAGGGGATTTTAATTTTATCGCGAGATTTTGAATCTGTACTTTAGGGTTTCGTGGAGGAAGGTAAAGCAAAGCTCTCTGTTTTCTTTTTATCCTTCTCTCTTCTCGTCTCCTTCTTTGTCGATTTTTCAATTTCGTTTTCTTTTTTCTTTTTATTTTTAATATTCTGTTTGCGTTTTTTGGCGATATATCGCGGACTGGGGAGAGGGACTTAACGCAGTCATTTGCTGACACGCGTCCCCTTGTGATTAAAATTTAAAATTTCTTTTATCAATGGTAATTATAATCTAGCCTTTAGCCCATGCTTTTGTCAGGAGAAATAGAAACAATTTTGAAGTTGTTAAAAGTTGAGAATTGAACTGCCTGCAACAATTTTTTGTTTGAAATTGTGTTTCTCATCCACTTTTTTTTTATATTCTAATTTCATTTCATTTGATTTTGGTAGTTTATCATAATAATATTTTAAGATGATTTTATATAAATTAAATTTTTTATATTCAAAGGGGATTTATGAAATTCAAATTTAGTGAAGCCTTTGACACTAAACTTTGGAGTCCATTATAATAGTAGGAATGGGTGAAAAATTTTGTTATGAAAAAATTAACTAGCATTTAATGGCATGAATAAGTTATTAGGCTAAAATAAAATGTCACTCTGTGTGTGTTATGTACGCTATAGTTTGATCAACAAGTTGTTGAACTAATTATGTCAATCAATTTTGAATTTGGTTGTTGTTGGACCCATTTGGACTCATTTAGTACTAATTTTGCTAGACAATAACAAAATGGTAAAATCTTTATATGAGTGTCTGAACTATTACGAAATGCACTTTTTTATACCTATAAATTTTTATGAAGTCTAATGGTATCTGTATTATTCATCCGTTAGCCATTTTAGTATTTCTGTTAATTATTCCATTAAAGTATGAGTAAAATCGTAAAAACACCTATTTTTCATATTTCTTTTACAAATTTTGATTAAACTAAATTAAAAAAAATTAGACTAGATTAAAAGAAAGACCTAGAATTGAATTTAGTGAATATTTAGATTTACCTACCATCTCTATTGATTAATCCTATTAATTGTTCTAGAAAAAAGTTATCTTTAAATTAATATATATATATATATATTAAATTTTCATAAAATAAAGTACTTAAATTAATTAACCCAAGTATCCTAATAACAGTGAAGAATAAATTTGGTATTATTATTATTATTATTATTTTATATGTCAAAATGTTTTTTAACTATAGATATTTAATATATTAAATTTTATAATTCTAAATATGAATGAAAAAACTATTTTACCATTGTTGTTTTACTCATATGAGTGTCACATGACCACCACGTAAGCATTTTTAACGGAATAATGGACGGAGGTACTATAAGGGCTAATGAAGGGATACTACAGGTACCACGGGACTCCCTGAAAATTTGTAGGTACCAAAAAGTGCATTTCGTGATAATTCGGATACTATATGAGAATTTTACCCATAACAAAAACTAAAAAAAGAAAAAGAGAGGCTTTCAAGTTATGCATGTCAATCAAAAATGATATGACGCAGTCTTTTTGCTGTTGATACGAGGTATTACTGGAACATTTGGGATCATTTGATCAAAGTAGCCTTGAATAGGAGTGTATTGTGGTTATAATTTGGGCTTATTGGCCTGATGGTACTTATAACCGTGTTTTCTTAGGGTTTCAGTTTATGTACCCCTCCCTCTTCTAATTGATTGAATGAAACTTCTATCTTTCGTTAAAAAAATAAAAAATAAAAAAACGATCTACTTATTTAGTATGTCAATTCATTTATTCATTTTGAACAGTATCATCATTACGAATTCAGAGTATCTAACTTCTGGTAGCATTCACGAATGCTGTCAAAAATTGTCACTTTTAAATTAGATTAAACAATAATCAAGATGTCAAGCTTACGTACACCTGATCGATTGCATTACTAGTATATGTAAATTCAAATTTACCTTCACCAATAGAATA
Source organism: Rosa persica (assembly GCA_025331145.1). Lineage (NCBI taxonomy): Eukaryota > Viridiplantae > Streptophyta > Magnoliopsida > Rosales > Rosaceae > Rosa > Rosa persica. Next base: position 43,114,824 of record WFKR01000001.1, read on the forward strand.
TAAAGATCCATTTAACAAAGTTTAAGATTTCATTGTCCTACTTGATCAAAAAAAAAAAAAAAAAGATTTCATTGTCCTATTTAATAACATGTGTTAGGAATCTATACCTTCATTAATTATATCCCCGTTGACAATTACCAACTTTGTTTAATAAATACTTTGAGATTCATCTCCTCGACCTATAAATTTGCAGGGAAATATTAAATCGAAGATAATGACTGCCATCTTAGTTCAATAATGATGATTAATAAAATTGTGACCGCTGGATGCCATTTTTGAACAGTTGTACTATTGGGAAACACAAACGTGTGGCTCTGATTTACCGGGCCCGCACGTGGCATCTTCACCTGGAGTGTCACATCGCCTATCACCGTCGATTGGTACTTGAGGGTCAAATTTTGGCGCCACTTTCGGCTGGTGTCCTATTTTCATGGGTGATGGGTAGGTGACCTTTGAATTGAGGGGTCATAACAATTTCAATTTTTGATGATTTAGGTATTGGATATATCAATAAGTTAGGAAGAAGAAAAAGTGAATCCATAGATGATATGATAATGGTGGATATAATAATGGGAAATGCAGCGGTTTATCAATGTATTAACCTTAAATGTTCGTAGATGAGTTGAATTTTTTTGTAATGACATACTAACTCTAACTAATCTATATCTATATTAAATTGTCTACTATTGTAAATGGTTTTAGTCAAATGTAATCATTGCACAAGTGAAATCCTCCATAATATGATGTCGTTAATGGAGTCCATCAACCACCGTGGAGATAATTAAAGATAATTCAAGATATCAAAACCATTGCTTCAAATTTTTCTTGTATTACCAGCAAACATGTATTTAGGGAAGTGAATTTCGTAGAGGATATTTTCGAAAATCTAGGTCATTAATGTTTTGAGAGTACCACTTGGGTCGATAGGTTCCCAGTTGAAGCTTCTAGAGCTCTCTTGTTTGACTCTGTAAATTGTGGTTGTCCTCGTGGCTTCTATTTATCTTAATATAGTATTTTCGTATTAAAAAAAACAAATCTATTTCTATATTAAATCGTCTACTATTGTATAAGGTTTTAGTCAATCTTAATCATCGAACAAGTGAAATCCTTGATAATAAGAACTTTGCATGACAATCCATCGAAACGTGACATTCTTTAGTTTTCCTTCAAGTACCCTTACTTAGCTTCTAGCCTTCATAAATTTATTCAAACATTGGTTACCATCATGCGTAATAACATGCTATCTAGCACGCAATTGGTGAACAACTTTGGTGCATATATCACTGGCCTAGATTTATTTTAGCTTCTAAATAACTTTATAATCTATCATCTAATTGTTTTAATCTAATGATAACGAAACACGTATGATCAAAGTTATTTGATGTCGAAAAATCTATGAGGATTTCTATAATTCATATTCCATAATACACCATCACCACCCACGATCGATAACAGAAACATGTTCAAAGTACATAAACAACAATAAGAAAACAAATCTTCTTTCGGTACGTAATTAGCGAATATGATAAGATAGAAAACTACAAGAAGCTAGCATCATAGTTTCAAACTAACACCCAATTGCTAAAGACAAAAAACGCTGCACATCATTCTTTAATATAAAATGGCATAATGCAGTAGCTTCTGCTTTGGATTTCCTTAATGTCTCAGTCGCTCTCTGACCCTGATCTCTTGGTCTCCTCCTCTAATTGTCCACATGCAGCTTCCTGTTCCTGCGCTATAAAATAAATGCTAGCAAGCACAGAGCAGTAGCTAGCTTCTTCTTCTATATTGGCCTTTCTCCCACATCAATCATGAATAATTATAATCTAATTCTAATGGCTTCTTCCTACCTTCTTTGCATGTGGCCATGCTGCTTCCACAAGCAAGCAAATCCCAGCTCATAGTCATTATCATCACCTCTCCACCATCATTCTCCACTTGTTTCTTCTCTCTCTCTCTCTCTCTCTCTCTCTCTCTGAAACTACAAGCAATGTGTTTCTAAATAAACCCACTACTAAAAGGTTGAGCAAAGAGAGCTATGGTGTGATCTGAGACCAGAAAGCAAGTAAGGTTTTTTTTTTTGGCTATTGTTTTTAATGATTTTATGGGGTTGATGAGTTTGAGCTGGAAGTTATTTATTTGATCTCGATGTGAAAGTGAAAGTGAAAGCATATAAAATAAAATTAGTGGGGGTTTTTCTTAGCTAAGTACCTAACAAAGTTGGTAAAAGAAGAAAAGTATATGCTTTTCTTCTCCTAATTCAAACTTAGCTATAACTGCTTTTTTTGACTGATCTCCAAATTCTAGTCAACTATATTTGGAATACTTCTGGAACTTCGCTGTTTTGCATAGTTTTCTGATGTAAATTTCCATTTGTTCATATTCATGTAGTTGGGATCAAGATTGAGGTTTTGGCTGAGAAAATGGGCAAGAGAGTAGAGGCTTTGTTCATTTTCTTCATCATTGGGACAATCTTTCATATTGTGAATGGTGATCCAGTTGAAGATAAGCAAGCTTTGCTTGATTTCCTTCACAATGTTTCCCACACACGCCCTCTAAATTGGAGTGAAAACTCATCTGTATGCGGAAACTGGACTGCTGTGATCTGCAACAAAGATAAGTCCAGAATCATAGAGCTTCATTTGCCTGGAGTTGGCTTAAATGGTCCAATCCCACCCAACACTCTCAGCCGTCTGTCTTCGCTTTCGGTTCTGAGTCTCAGATTAAATAGCTTCACAGGTCCATTCCCTTCTGATTTTGCTAAACTTGGAAAGTTAACCTCCCTTTATCTTCAATCCAACAAGTTCTCAGGGCCATTGCCTTTGGATTTTTCGGTTTGGAAGAATCTCACTGTCCTGAATCTCTCAAACAATGCATTTAGTGGAAGCATCCCTTCTTCGATTTCCAACTTGACTCACATGACATATCTGAGTCTTGCTAACAACTCGCTTTCGGGTGAAATTCCTGACCTCAATGTTCCTAGTTTGCAGCGGCTTGATCTAGCCAACAACAATCTCACAGGCAATGTGCCCAAGTCTCTTGAAAGATTCCCAAGTTCGGCCTTTTCGGGTAACAATCTTTCTTCACTAGCCCTTCCCCCAGCTATTCCAGTTCAAGCACCTAGTTCTTCTCAACCAAGTAGTCACAATAAGTTGGGTGAGCCTGCAATATTGGGAATTGCGATTGGCGGGTGTGTTCTGGGGTTTGTAGTGATTTCCTTTTTCATGATCATTTGCTGCTCCAAGAAATCAGATGGTGATGATAATGGAGGGGCTGCAAAAGCACAGAAGAAACAAGGGGTTTCGAAGAAGGGAGTTTCGGGGAACCTAGACAAGGATAACAGGCTTTCCTTCTTTGAGGGTTCCAATTTTGCATTTGATTTAGAGGACTTGCTGAGTGCATCTGCTGAGGTTCTTGGTAAGGGAACCTTTGGGACAACGTATAAGGCGGCTTTGGAAGATGCAAATACTGTTGTGGTGAAGAGGTTGAAAGAAGTAAGTGTCGGAAAGAAGGAATTTGAGCAGCAGATGCAGATTGTGGGAAGCATCACCCATGAGAATGTCACGCCGCTGAGGGCGTATTACTACTCCAAGGATGAGAAGCTTGTTGTGTATGATTACTTCGAGCAGGGAAGCACCTCAGCAATGTTACATGGTATGAATTGAAGCACAGAAATTGTTGCCTACTTAGTTTTGAGCTTTAGTGATGATTGCTTATGTTTGATTTTGCAGTTAAAAGAGGACAGGGCAGGACTCCACTCGACTGGGACACCCGACTCAAAATAGCAGTTGGAGCAGCGAGAGGCATTGCTCATATCCACACACACAATGGTGGGAAGCTTGTCCATGGAAACATAAAGGCCTCAAACGTTTTCCTCAACCCTCATGGATATGGTTGTGTGTCTGATGTCGGCTTACCAACTCTGATGAGTCCAATGCCTCCACCAGCAGTGCGCAATGGAGGATATCGAGCCCCGGAAGTGGGAGACACTCGGAAGTCTACCCCTGCATCTGATGTTTATAGTTTCGGGGTGCTGTTGCTCGAGCTGCTCACTGGAAAAAGCCCAATACATACAACAGGTGGCGAAGAGGTTGTTCACTTGGTGAGGTGGGTGAACTCGGTGGTCAGAGAGGAATGGACAGCAGAAGTGTTTGATGTGGAGCTACTGAGGTACCAAAACATCGAGGAGGAGATGGTCGAGATGTTACAGATAGGAATGTCTTGCGTGGCCAGAATGCCCGATCAGCGACCAAAAATGCCGGATGTCGTGAAGAAGGTGGAGGAAATTCGTCAAGTAAATACTGCGACTCCAGTTAATCAACCATCTCCACCAGAAATATCTACTCCAGCCATAATACCTTCTGTAGCTGGTACAGGGCTCATAGCATCAACCTCTCAAGCACCAGTACAAGCACAAGGACAAGGACAAACACAAGCACAAGCACAAGCACAAGCACAAGCACAAGGACAAGCACAAGGACAAGTACAAGGACAAGCACAGGCACAAGAACAAGCACAGGCACAAGTACAGGCACAAGCACAGGCACAAGTACAGGCACAAGCACAAGCACAAGTACAAGAACAAGCACAAGCACAAGCAGTTATCATAGCATCAACCTCTCAACAAGCAGCACAAGTACAAGCACAAGCCACAAGCCCAAGCCCAAGCCCAAGCACAAGCACAACCAAAGTGAAATTCTTTCTTCATAGTCAGCAATTATGATCCTATGATTTTTTATCTTTCAATTGAAATTCCATCAGAATTGGGCAAAATGGTTTTCTCCTTGTAGTAGTATGTGAAACTTATATTTCTATCAAAGCTGTTGCTGAAGTTAGTTTTACAGCTGCAGTCATTGTTTATTATGTCCTTATTCAGTGTACGGTGATTTCAAGGTTCTTTTGCTAATCAATAAAACAGATCTCTGACTCTGAGAGATAGAGTGAAGAAAGGCAGAATTTATAGCACTGTAATGCTACATCGCGGGACACTCGGAAAGAAGAAAATTGAAAGAAAAAGGGAAATGTGCAATACAGGCAATGTCTGCAATTGCAAACAGTCTTTGCTCAATTCTGAATAATATTTATGTTTAGTGACATATTAATGATTTCATACATCCAGATCAAACTGGCTAAAAGTCTGAAACAATTACATGTACCTTTCTTGGTATAAGAATCACACACAAATGAGAAGAAAAGACAAAAGTTCCTGTGAGGTTGGACTTGATGCTGAGCAGAACCTTGGCATGCAATAGATAAAGAATGATTTCATCTTTACAAGGCTCAGAACTGATCCCCAGCAGAGTCTAAAAACCTACAACCCTTGCTGGCCCTGCAATCACTTCCTCAGGATTCTTGTTTTAACACCTCCTGAAATTCAGATAAATTGAAACAATTCAAGATTATGTAACTCAGTATACCAAATCACAGGAGTAGCTGGGAAACTAAATTAGAAGCTAAAAGATCCTGAAACAAAAAGGAGCCCCACCTTCAACTTCTTCAAACTGAACCTCCTTCACTAACTCTGCATCTGCATTATACTCAAAACTGCAAAAAAGGAAACAGACGGCATCCATTCAGTTATAAGATCCTTAAGAACAATTGCGAAGGTAACTCAAAGGTCAAAAAGTTTTGTAATTTCAAAATATTTCAGCATAAGAAAAATGCTGATGAAGTCAGCAATATCTTAATAAAAGTGTTATGGGGTATTGTCCTAGGAAAAGTAAAGAACTAAAAAGAAACTAGGCTCTCCCAAGAAGGATTCTTTCAAACATTACACTAAAGGTATTGTCTATATCATGAAGATTTTGATTATATTGAAGGTACAGCATTGCCTTATATCGTGAAGATTATATGGCCAAAGCAGCCACCCAACCAAGCCACCTTTCTCCTTTAATTTTCCCAGAATAAAGATAACTCACATAAGAACCAGAGAACTCATATCCTAAATATCCCCTTCTCTAAAAGTAAAGCTTATCTTCCCATCTCACAGCATCTAAGAAGTGAGTGGGACAAACGGAGTTATATGCTGCACTAAGAAATGAATCTCTTGACCCACTCCCATTGTCCCTAATTGTGACAGATATCATGAAGGATTGTCAAGTAGAAAACAAAAAGGTAGACTGTGTGTCTAGAAACTTGTCCAAGATGCCTCATGCTACCTATAAGCTAGAAATGAACACGGCCGAGAGTTACTAATGAACCATATCAATCTGCGCTTTCTACTTCCTTGAATGAACCAAGTAACAGTCGAAAACAAAACACAGGCTATGCATGTAACAAAAACTCATAATACGAACCATACAGGTGCATTACCTGTTACCGAAACAAACTTCAAGCTCGTAATCAGAAGCACTCTTAGTAGCCTCAACCAAGACGGTAACGATTTCCGTCTTGCGAGTACTAGCCATGAGCAAATCATACTCCGTGGGAATAATCACTGCGAAAAAATTATCACTCAACTCACTCAAGCACATTTTCTCCACAGCCGCAAGAGCTATCCTCCGCTTCAGCGCATCGGCCTCAGGATCAACAATGTAGATAGCAAAGTCAGTGATCATCAAAATCCGCCGCTTCATTTTTCCAGTACTAGTAAATTTCAACACTTTATCAGCAAACAAAACTTCCTTGTCACCTAGAAAACGCATTACAACACAATCTAATCAAATTTCATCCACAAATTCTAGCATTTCTACCAGTATTTCTGAACCTAAACTTCCAAAATCGACGAAATTGATGACGAAATTACGAGAAGTTGATCGAATAGGTGAGATTAGGTACCTTGTTTCTGCAAGATCTTCATCAAGTATGGATTGGAGCGGACGTCGATGTAGTCGCCGTTGAACTGACGGTGAAACGAGGCTTTCCGGCGGACCTTGACTCCCATGAATGGCTCCTGATCCTCGGTGACGTTGCTCTCCGACGGCCGCATCCTGGTGCCTTGTGCGTCGTCGTTTTGGGACTCGTACTTGGATTCGTTCATCTTGACCCGCCTCTGGAGATTGAACCTGTCCATCTTTGCGGGCCGGACCGGGTTATATCGAACGGTCAGCGATGCGCGGCGAGTGGCGTGCGGCGGTTAGATTGCTCCGGCCGTGCGCTGCGCACCATGTGCAATAAGCTTGGATTCTGAGAGATTCGAGATTAATCGTTCAAGCTACGAAACGGCGCACGTTAGCCACGTTTGGGTCCGTTGAGGGGGCGGGGGAGGGGTTGTGTACGCGTGGTCGAGTGTAGGGGATGTGTGTGATCTGAGCCGTTGGATTACGCGGCGAAGTGGCCGACATGCGAGTCCGCCGTGGGATCTGGATGATGGCCAGAGTTTTTGTTATATTGTAATCACCGCCAATTGTCTTGCTGGTGGATCAGAGGTGCAGTGTGTAGGACAACTGTCATGGGCGATGATGCAATTTGTATAGTAAAGGTTTTTGTTTTTGTTTTTTTTTTTTGTGAAATAGTAAAAGCTTAATAGTGTTTGGTTAATTTTTTTTGAGTCATAAAATTTTATTAAATCAACCACTAGTTTTTTTCCTAATTAATGAGTTGTGGTAATTTGGAAACTAGCTTCAAGTTTTCATTTAATTATTACATCAAAACTAATTTTATGTGAGTTGAGTGAAAAGAAAGTGGGATCCACATTAGATTTCACTTGAATCGCCTCATCTATCCTCCAGATGAGAGGTTTGGTTTCAATCGTCGGTTCGAACAGGAGAAGGAACTTTCCACATCTTAGGGTCAGGCCTAATGAACACATTGAACTATCCATGTGGCTGAGAACCCTCACAACAAAGATGTAATTATCAAGTGTGTGCTCTATCGTTGAGCTAATAGCCCTCCATGCGCGACCCCCCACTACAAATGAGAGGCTCATGTCACTAGATCAAATAGTTATAAACACTGTCCATCAAATTTTTAAGATAAAATATTTTAGTCTAACAATTTAGATAAGTCATAAGTGTGATAAAAAATTACAGAAACAACGGACCACCACAGTTATAAAAATAATAAATATATATTCAGGTCATTATGCTGATCTAATTTCAACTTTTAATATTACCAGAATTTCTCTAGTCATATGGTGAGTTGGTGACAAGGTGGACGAGACTCACTTAAGGTAACAAATTATATAGTTAAAAAAATAATTTGTAAAAAGAAAATAAGAAAAAGGTCGATGGATTCGAAGTTTGACGGTGACGGACTCTTGTGGACCCACTCAGCACCACCGTGTGGTTGACCGCCAATTGTATTACATCTTCTCCCAATGGCGGCAACGACCAAGTCCCTTCCAAGTTGTTTCAAACAACGCGCCTACGCGCTTTTTACCGGGAGGAGACCCCCGGAAACGACGCCGTTGCCCTTCCCTTTCCGCCTTTCTCCCAAAGAATCACACAAAGAACCTTTATTCTTTGGCCACTTTCGGCGCCAAAAAACAAAAAAAAGAAAACCCAAAAAATTACAAAAATAATAAAACGCCAGGTGAGGGTCCCACGCGAGAAGAGGGAATAGAATTTAACCCCAATGAGAGAACAGAAAACCAGGTCGATCAGAGAAGCATTATATATAAAAGTCGCTTCTTCCTTTCTCCTCCATCATCATCTTCTTCTTCTTCTTCTTCTTCACGTAGAACGATCTCTCTTTCTCTTTCTCGATCTCTGCATCAGGTACGTGTAATCTGTTCGGTGAGAAGTTTGAGTTACTTCGCTGTAGGCGTTTTTGGTTTTGGAATTTTGAATTTTGATGATGATTTTTTTGGATCTGGTGAGTCAGGGTTTCGCAGATGGCGTCGAAGCGGATCCTGAAGGAGCTTAAGGATTTGCAGAAGGATCCTCCTACGTCATGCAGCGCAGGTATCTCTAATTTCATTTTCGAATTTTTCAGCTGCTTTTTTTTTGGTTGATTGCTGTGGTTACTGTTGGAAATTGAAGCTTTTGTTGTTAGTTTTGGGAATTGAAATTGTGCCGATTATGATTAGTTCGTGCTGTTGATATTTAGCGGATGATGATCTGTGATCATTGCAAATCTGTTTGAATTTAGGTTGAAACATGATTTGATAAACATTAGAAAAGGTCTCTAGGCTTACAAAGGCTCTATAGCTATCGGTTCTTCGGAATCGATATTATTTTTAGTGTTACTTTGCGTAAGAGACGTGGAATTGGTGCAAAATTGATGTTATGGTTCGGAATTGTGGTGTGCCGACATGTCATTACTGGTGCGGATCATGTGTATTGATGTGTCAGCTGTGCTCAGATGTGCGAGTATGGCTATATCACTAGGGAATGTAGGTTTGTGTACATGGTGGGTGCAGATGAATGATGAAGGAATAATAAAAAAAAGGTGTTGTCATTGTAAAATTGCGTTACTGTTAGGATGTGTTGTGTGGGGTGCCATGAAACTTGATAGATGTTTAGGGTAGACTGTAGACGCAAATTGATCTGTTTTATATGGACTGCCAACTTTTTGCATTTGGTCAATGTTCTCACGATTCTTTAGTATTCATATACATGGTGTTGGCATTTCCATGTGGGAGATAAAGTGAGAGTTAGCTTAACTAGTTAGATTGATTCTACTTAATATCTGATATTTAGTACATCGTTGATGCAGATTTTCATTTTTTTTTAAATGAAATGATTCTATTAGTCCAGCTTATCTACCTGGTTAGATGTTCCTGTTGTAAAGTTTCATCTGCATGACTTGGATCATTCAAAATTGTTTCTTTTTCTTACACAGCATTGAGAATCGATTTTCATATGCAATTTATTTTTTATTGTCATAGTTGATACTCTGGTGTGCTTGTTACACCCTCCTTAGACAGATAATGTTACTTCAAGAGCTTTCTTCCGTTGTTCGAACTAAGACCTTTTTGAGCTATCTGTTATTGTTCCTTTTATCTTTCAATACATATTACTTTTGTTGATATGCCTTCTCATCTCTGGGATTGTTGCAGGTCCTGTTGCTGAAGACATGTTTCATTGGCAAGCAACAATTATGGGTCCCCCAGATAGTCCATATGCTGGTGGTGTTTTTCTAGTTACTATTCATTTTCCGCCAGATTATCCATTTAAGCCACCAAAGGTAATTATCATCCACTTTTAAGAACAAATTTTGTTCTCTTATAACTTCAAATTGTCCACATGTTTTATGTCCGTTCTTAATTGCTGGGAACATTCACTATTCTTTTGGGTGGTGTTATGAAGGGTTTCTGGGTTTGAACTGTAGTGAACTTTCATTTTGGAATGATATGAAAGCTCTCTGAGCCATCTTCTTTCTACCCTCTTAGAGCAACCTCTTGAAAAAAAAAATGCTACTATTTGATGTTTGGACAAATAGAGAGGCCACTTTTGTTTTAATTTTTTTGTATTATACCAAGTAAAGTTTGTTCTTCTACTCACCACCTCCACCACCTCTTGTTTTAAATCCACCCCTCACATTAGCAGCTATTGTACTGAGTACAATTGATACATTGACGCCGACTTTTCCAGAAAAGGGAAAATAGAGGTTCTATGGCAAAATAATTGCATTCAGCAAGGTATTCCACCCAATATTTATCGTTCCTTCCTTATGATAAGGGAGGTCTAGTTTCTCTTTCTTTATTTCTGTCTCTGATAAGTTGATGGTCAATTGTAGGTGGCATTTAGAACAAAGGTATTCCACCCAAACATTAACAGCAATGGGAGCATTTGCCTCGACATCTTGAAGGAGCAATGGAGTCCTGCTCTAACCATTTCCAAGGTGCAATCTCTAACATAAAAAATGAGAAAATCTTTGTTCTTGAAGTCAGAAAAGTGATTATTTTGTTGTTCACATTGCTATATTGGTGTTTACTCTAGACAGGTGTTAATTCAGAAATCCTGTTCTGATTGAGAATTGTTTTGTTGATTAGGTGTTGCTTTCAATCTGTTCACTGTTGACGGATCCAAATCCCGATGATCCATTGGTGCCAGAGATTGCTCACATGTACAAGACAGACAGGAACAAGTATGAGACAACAGCAAGAAGCTGGACCCAAAAATATGCCATGGGCTAAAATGAGCTGCTACTATGTGGCATACGAGGGTGTCCTTATCTTTTCACTGTTTCAGCTGTGTAATCTCTGGAATCCCAAAAATGGACTACAGAAGTGTTCCATAACAAGTCCTCGATTCAAAAAAGAAATGTCCACACATGTTGCGTTTCTTTTTGTTTGTATGAATTAAATGGTGATCTTTGGAATATTCAATTATGTCCCCTGTTTGATCATTGTCTTTCTTTTTTGCTCATCGCACGCCCTATCCAATTCATCTGATCTTGTTTCCTATCTTCTTGCTTGTATCATATTTGACACTATTTCCACTTCCTTCCTGCAAAATTTTGAAGAACTGAAAATTCGTCTGAGTACAACCTTCACAATTCTTCTTCATGATTCTGATTTCTTACCGTTTTCTACAATCAGAAAATCTCCTGTTTGGGCCAGACTGGACCCGTCTTACAGTATGAGGCAGAACTGGGCTCAATTTCTTGTATTTATGGCCTGTAATCGGACTCTGAAGTTCGGCATCGGCCATGTTACAGGTTTTTTCGTGGGCCGGGCTCTTTTCACGTTTCGAGCGATCGGCTAATGGAGTCTACTAGTCCTTGGTGCACGATTACAAGTTGTGGGCCAAAATATGGGCCGAGCATTGTCGGGTTAATGATGGGCTGGGCATTGTGCTTGAAGGTTGAACTTTCTATCTGCTTGGCCCAAAAAGGTTGGGCTAGAGGAAAATATTTCAGAAGGTTTGTTATCGCGATGCAGTTTGACCTTATGAATGAACTTCTTTTATTATGTTAGGGGAGATCGAATAGCTGATTTAGTCTAATGACTCGAATCATAACTAACTAGTCTCTCTCTCTCAAGATTTGAACCAACTCGAGAACTTTCTTCTGAATTAACTATATCGTTAAACAAAGACAGGAGCTGAGCTATATAATGAACTCTCCCATTTCTATAACCAAGTGAGATGGGAGTTTCATCATACACTGGTGCACATAACGAAACTGTAATTGAAAAAACAAAGAAAGAACCAACTTCCCCTACCAGTATAAAACTAGCTATGTATCTGGTAAAAGTCAGATTTATCGGCACAGCATTAATCACATCTAGCATTTGTCCAATGAACTTCTCAAAGGTCACAGTCTCAGAAGTTTAGAAGATGGTAGGATCATATCAATCCGATCTGCGAAGTGTAAATCTTAGCGTTAATTAAAAACAAAATCAACTGACTTTGCATTAAATCTTGGATTTTTTTAATTAGATAAAAGAGTGTCACTGTTAGTTTCATACTATAATCCCATGTCAACTGACTTTATAAATATGACCATCAGTATCTCAAAAATTAAACTGAATTATTAATAAACTATTAATACCAGAATTTAATATTGCACCTGGTTTTAGTTTCATGGTTCTTAGCCATACCGTGGGATCTTAAGTTAGAAACTAAAAAAGAATCGTTGCTAATATCTTGCCCGAATCAAGGAAGAAGAGCCCAGAAAGTCACAAATGAAATGAAGTACAATACCTGGGAATGCCAAAATCCATTTAATATGTACTTCCAAGTTCAAGTTCCCCATAAAAAAAATAGGTATGCCCATTGAACTTTAGGTACTGCCCTAAAACAAAACTCCAAAACCAAAAGGGACATGGTGACCCATGTCCTCCTATATCCGTAGTATGTTAAATACATTAGTATAATAATGAATTTACACACGTCGAATCTTCATCTGTGCACAAATCTGAGTTGCTTATCTTCTGAGATTAATTAAACACAGGTAAACTGGTCGTGGGCACGAGTGGGGTGGTAAGTGAGTGAAGCATGGTCCCTGAAAATCTGGTTCATTAATCAGATTTAAAGCCAGAAACATTATTACCTAATCTCAGTTTATTCATGTACTTGCTTTGGTCTTTGTCTCGGTACTGCAAGAAGACTCGAAGACAAGCCCTAGCTCAGAAACAAAGTATGACTTAGAGATCCACTCTAGACTTCTTGGTGGAGTTATAGGTGTCTAAACCAGTAGTACTGTTTGCCGCATCAAAACCAGTACTTTCTAAGCAGAACATGTCAAACAATAATCCATATTAGTTTAATTATATATGGTACTCTTAATAATTGGTTAATCATGGTTCAGGTCATTACTCATTCACTAACTATTGTCTAATTCACTAATTGTAGTCTAATATATATTAACGCAGAAGAGTAAAGGACTAATTAAGGGCCTCTCATGCAGACCACCGAGTTTCCGCATAGCTAGATTAATTAATAGAATGGGTTAATTAAGTTCAATCCCTGAAATATATGCTTGTTTATGAATATATGAGGATGCTTCTAAGAGGATAGTACTCTTTGCAACTTTTTTACATGCTATTCTATGGCCATTTGCAATGATTAATAGTCGGAATAATTGTTTGTACTTTGGAAAGATCATCTTTCTTTGATCATACAAGCTATGAACACATGCTTTCAAATAAAAGTGAAATCAAGTTCATAAAATGAAAAACATGGGCATATGAATTAATCGTGAAGAAAAATACATTACAATTATTTAGTCGCAACTCTAATGAAATGAGCATTTTCTTAATTTACCATGTCATTTTCCTTTTCCCCAATCAATGTTAAAATCCATAAAAAATGGTGTGGTCTATTACAGTTGTACGAATTATATAACTTAGCGAGCCTTGGTTACGTTGTATATGTGTTAGGGGGTAAATGCAGTTTTAGCTACAGCTAACAAATCCCTCAAACATTTGCCCCATTTTTAGGTCTTTTGGGAATGAATATCAAATTCTATATACTCTATTTTTCACCAAACCCATAAACTACGTAATTCTAAATAAAGTCTTGCAAGGACGAACGCATGAAACAAGCCCCTCTACCAAATCCCCCTACCTACAAAAACAAAACAAATATTGCCTTGCCTTGCATTCTACAAAGTTCGGGTTCCTCATTTTCCTCAAAACTGTCAGAACTCAGAACATAGCCAGCATTATATAGATTCCAACCCCAATTAGCAAAAAGGTCCAATCGTACAGTGTTGAATTATTTTCATCTTTTTCTTTTGGTCCAAGTATAAATTTAGTTGGTCACCCACACACACAAATACAAAATCTCTTTAATAAGGTTTTGTAATTGTACGGGGCATATTTTAGTGGCTAGTCCGACTGATGTCCACATCAGCCCACATGGGAGTCTCACACGTGACCTCCCCCCACACGGTCACCGTCAAGGCCGCGAACGCCGCTGGTCACCGGACTGAAGCGGGATCAGTGTGGTGGGCCTATTGCAAAGCCATCAGCCCTTCACCAACTGTCGTCGAGTCTCCAGACAGATCTCCATTTATATAAACACTGCTGGAGCTAAAGGGCAATTGTATGTATATATCTGTAGGGCTTCCCAAAACCTTTTCAAACCTGCAGGAGATAATATAATAGATTCTACACAATGCATAAAGAATTAGACAACGGAATGGTTTACACAATCATAGAAGATATTTTAGGGTTTTGTTACTCTGCCCTTTGAGGAGTGTTTCGTGTAAGATCTAAAAAGAGGTCATTAACAGCAAGTTCATCCGTTTGGTCACAATGTCACCCATTATTCACTATTTTTTAGTGTTACTCTCTCTATGGATCACGGACATAATGTATTTCGTTCCCTGAGTCACCCGGAATCACTTTTTGGGTCACCATCGTGACCTGCAAAGTGACCTGATGACCCATGTCACTATGAAAACTGTGTCCGTGACCCATAGAATAGAAATTAACACTAAAAAGCAGTAAATAGTGAATGACCTAGTAACCCAACGGGTGAACTTGCTCTAATCTATTTGTAAACGTTAATTTCAGCAACTAGGTAGGATAAATAAGAGTCTAGGTGTTTTTCTTAGGAGAAAAAAGAAAACCAGGTATTCTTCTCCGAACATTTAACTTTGCACACCATGCCGGCACGTTTCTAGAGTCAGCAATTTAACGCATTTTCAAGTTTTTTTTCATCTTTTTCTGTTTGTGTGTAAAAGATCGATCCAGAAATGCATGCGACTGCTCTTCACCACAGCAGGTTTGTATATATTAGACTACATGCTAGGAAACTTAATGCCTCTGCATCAGAACAAGGATCCAAAGAGAGACTCGAACAAAATAGATTGATATCTATATGCAAAGCTATATGAATACGTAGAACATGTTTGACATTACACTGAAAAGATTCAGTAATCGGATAGTTTAGCTATTTTAGGTTTTTTTATTCCTTCTCGATATTGAATTATATTTCTCCCGAGACACCCCTTTTACGTGTAATCACATATCGAGCCATCCATGCAAGCACTCCTGACATTGAAAATATGTCATGGTTTTATACACGCACATGTCATATATAGATACCCACATCACGCTAAGATCTCTAGAAAAAAAAAAATTATGGTTATAGTTAGGTAGTTTACTGGATATATATAACAATATATATAACAAAGAAAGTGAAAGGAAAGACCCATATAAACTCTAGAATTCTGCTCATTATTGTGAAAATCAAGACATATATACTACTTAACACCAATTAAAACTTAGCGCAAACGTTAAGATTCTATACATTGCTTTGTAAATCTTAACTTTTCAGACGTGAGATTAGTTTTTTCTCAACAAATAGAGTTAACTCTTACACTTTAAAAGAAGAAATATTATAGGTACATTTAAACGTTTCATAGTCTATTAAATTAAATACATTATACACCGAACACGGAAGATTCCATGTATATAGTAGTCTTGACTGAAAATATGATGACATACACTGTTTTGCATGAAATGAAGTATACGAAAGTAAATTAATTTCACTACATTGATTAACTAGACCAAGAAGAGAGTAGCCTGCTGTGAAACATGTATTAAAATATTACTTCATCCTGCTGTACTGAAAATATAAATGGAAGCTATGATTCTCCATATATTTCACAAAAACTATCATTGCAAAGGTGAAACCGTGAAAATAACCACTATGGGATTAATGTTCTAGTTTCTTTATTACTTCGAAATGTCTGGTGTGTGCTTGTTGTGGAAGATACAAAAGAGAGACCAACATCTCTTCCTTCAAAGAGAAGCTTGTGACTTGCTTCAATGAAAGATTATATTAATTCGGTTTGGTTTAGTTTTTTACTAGTTGTAACTGAGCCGCTAGCTCTTTTAAATTTGAAGCCCTCCATGAAAGTCTGAGCAAAGTTGTTTGATGCAGCAGAAACACACGCACATTAAGACCGACACAATAATAAAGGTACACACACACCTCCTTCTTCGAAGTCGTGTATGGAGTCTGGAGGTGGAGGTGGCCCTTCTTTTCACAATAGATCTTGTTCCAGCTTATATACTATACTATTTTATACTACAAGTTCAGAGGAAGTAGTAGTAATAAATACGTACCCAAACACCTAATTATTTAACCCCTACTCTTATCATCATCCTTTCATCCTTCTTAATAAATTTTGAACCAACTTCGATTCATTCTTCGGTACAATAATTTGTTCGCTTTTTATCCCTTTTAATTAATGCATTCCATTGTGGGTTCTTGGAGTTACTCACCAATAATGTATTTCTATTTTCTATTGCCATTTGCAAGATTGTAATTTTTCCTATTATAGCGCCGATCCCCTCGGTGATTTTGTAATTTTTTTCTTTCCAATGTAGCAACTAATTCTAATCTTTGTTCGTATCAGTATTTTCATTTCGATGATGAATGTAGTGAAGGCAAATTAAGATAATACCACAATTGTTGTTTTCAGGTAGTATTAGAGTATATTTATGTAAAACATAGCAGATTCATTTACTTATCACCATGCAAAACAAATGGATGAATAAGATCCCGATATGCAGAAATTCGTCGTTTATAAAAATTATTCTATGTACCAACGGTGTAAGTGACCTAACACTTATAAGATAATCTCGATTCTTTATATTTATATTCTTTTTTTTTAATAACCAAAAAGTGTATGATGTAATTCATCTATCTATTTATGTTGGTGTAAGTGTACGTCGGTACTCTGAATCCTCCCCTTATATTTTACGTGTTGGTCCTTAGGATATTTTATCGTATATAATGCTCCAAAAAGTTCTTGGTCATATAAACTTAGATCTCGAAGAAAAAATAACTTCACTTATGATCGTTTGTTAATCTTGTTTGCTCTGTATTGTAACCACGTACGTGTATTATAACTAGTGCAAGAAGCACTTCTAACAAAACTAAAAACAATACATATTGTTCTATTTAGCTAGCTATCACTTGAAAAACGCTTTGAAAATCTTCTTAATTGAAGTGAAGATTTAAGTGAATGCGTAACATGTCTTTATAATAAAAGTTCCAAATAGTAAACGTGCTTAAAAATATCTTTCAAGCTTTATTATAAAATGTAAACAAGCTTTCTTATCTTCCTTTTTTCTTGTGGACAAAGTAAGTTTAAAATGAACAAGTAGTTGAAAACATGAGGAGGATGATAAGCCGGTAACACATAAACCAAAGGGTCTAGGGCATTACGAGGACGATTAACATAATATTTAGGAGTGAGGATACATTGCTAATGAGCAAAAAGAATCAAACAAGAATCTTGGACTTGATGCTTAGTTTAATTAACCAGATATTTATCTCAAATTGTGAAGTCATGAATATATATATCTCAAAGACTCAAACATTACCACTCTTTGGTTTTTTTTTCTTTCTTTTTTTTAATTTAAGGCAATGCAAAGCAAACCACCACCAATAATTCCAAATATGTAATAACAAAAAAACAAGAATACCACTGGTAGAAAGAGCTAGAGCAAACAAACACCAACGTTAATATTATACAAATACAAGTATTTGTATAAGACGCAAGCCTCCCGGTGATTTGTCGAACTTGATGTTCTTCCCTTAGCTGTCCTTTTGATAATGCTTCACTTGGCTCAATGGCCCCGGGCCAAACTCCAAGACCCATCTCCGCTACTACTTTGATTTTGTCTAATTTCCCCAATCCATATTTATCTAATCATAATTATATTTAATCTCCCAACCAAGCATGGGACCGATAGAAATGTGTTCATAGAGATGTGTCAATGAAATTGCTTCATTGCACATGGAGTGGTCCAAATCTTTATAAACTCATAAGTAAAATTATATTTTCCTGCTCTGATATCATGATAAAATAATATGAGGTTCACATCTAAAACAATTGACAATTGATGGAGTGATCTAAACCCTTATAAACTCATAAGAAAAGTTATATTTTTCAAATGTGGGAGTTATATTTTATCACATTCTCAACAAAAATAAGAAAATGTGGGTTTGCAACTATATAAGATACGTTTTTAAGTCTTGATCTTGTCCCGCTTTTTATACAACATTGCTTGCTTAAATGCAGAAAGGGCGACGAGAGGCAGATTATGGACCTATAAACTTTTGCTAAAATGCCGCAAGTTTAATTCGTTCAAATAAGCTGTTATACGTCGAACAATACTCAAAATTTCAACAGTTCACAGGTCTACTTAAGAACCGATTCCTATACATGTATATATTCCTTCTCTCGTCGTTCTGAAGCCTGATAATAATGTAAAAGTACGGTTAGGCTGTTTTGGGGGATCGACTTCATAATCCCAATATTGCATAACAACAAAACAACAATCAAGTGGAGAGTATTATACCAAATCATTGCTTAATTACAAATTAGGATATTTGTTGACGTCTGTGCTTAAGTGCTATACAAACTGAGAGCAAACGCGACAATGCGGGGAGTTGGGGAAGCCATAAAATATAGATTGATACTTAACGGAAAAACAGTTCTTGAACTAGAAGTCGGTTATATATCCCAATATACTATTCACTGGTTTCCCAAAATAGCAGTGGCATTCTATCTCTTTCTGTTGTTTTTGGTTGTGAATTCTGTCTCTTCCCCAAACAAGAATATTGATTAGCTTTGTCGTACAATGGGACTTAATTCAGAGGACCACAGTCAAACGTAATTCTATGCTTGTTTTCTTCTTTTTCGTAAAATGGGAGCAAGTGTTTGAGACTTTGATAATTATCTTTAAATTTTAAAATCTAATCATTAAAATTATACAGATAATACATTTACGTACAACAGTGGCCTCCGGAAACCTTCATAATCAGACGGCTTTCTACTATTCACGATTTCAAATACATAGACTCGCAATTGTAATATTTCCTTGCATGCATATATGAATATATACTTTTATATGATGAAATAGTTGTCTTAATTATAGAGATATACTTTAGTTTGCTTAGTGAAAGTAACTAATTTCCCTTGGAACATTTAATTTCACTACAACTTTGTATGTTGTGGATTCATTCTTAAACGTCAAAATAAGATGTTTAACGAATTGCCTTGTAGAAAAATTAAAATGAAAGTAATTAGTTGAACAAAACAAGTTATTGTGCTATATTCAACTTTCATTTAAAAAAAAAAGTTCGAAGTATTCTAAAAGTCTTAATATTTCAAATTTTAGTATTTGACTAAAAGAAGAATAAGAGTCTCTTAATATGATGCACCGAAGCTGAAGCATGGAAAATGACTTTTCATCAAACCACAATAACACCGATAGCGAGCAACACTCGATTCTCACATGTACACATGATCAAAGTAAGCTTATTAGCTCGAGTTCCCCACACCAACACCAGAATGTCCTAGAAATGTGTTCCAAACCTTCCCAAGGATATAAATTCATGTGAAGAAAATATTAATTCATGGTACCAAAACAATCAAACTTGTAAGAGCAAGTAGCACACTTCGTCATCTCCTTCATCATCACCGCCACCATTTTCATTATTAGCTCCATATACTGAAACAGATGCATCATATACTACTACTATACTCTTTCTCATTAGTCTCTCACATTTTTACAAGTGGTGCTCTCTATTGGACCGTTCTTGCTCAATTTGAGCAGATTGCTTAGTTATATTTATGCTTCGAAACCATGTATTTTCAAACGAATACAGATGTTATGTAAACCAAAAACGACATTTTCCCAGATCGGCAAAACCCTACCTAGCTAAGCTACTTGCCTGTGGACTCCGTGAGGCGTCTGTGACTGTGAGGGCCTAACCACCTATCATTTGCTGCCACATAGTGACACAGTGCATGGCTGGAACCATGAATACGCCTGGTCACCGGTAACATGAACTCTATGTGTGATCTTTTAGTATTTGATTTTTTGAGTTCAAGGCCAAAACAAAGTCAGTCGGCCTTTTTTGTTTGTAGCACCGTTTGGAGCCAATGTCTTATATCATTGTTTATCGTTCAAACCTTTGCATGCAACTACACATATATACAATCCTTCTGAACAGAATTGTTTCGGTATAAATCAATGCAAATTAAGCCTTACTATTAAATAGTAGCTCTGCTAGGATTGTTGTATACTATCCGGTAGATTAGAGTTCTCATTCTCATTATAAGACAGAAGGATAATTCATCAAATATTTTATTTTAAATTCATCAATATCAAACTTTACAGAACTAGGTTTCGATTTGAAATTTCACACAATAAGTAATTAGTATGTACGCCTTGGCAGCTCTAACGGTGGAGCATCTAATCCTCAACCAAGACAAGAGATTAACCCCCTTTTTTTCCTAACAAAGAAACTAATTAAACTCTAATTATTCTCAGCTCATCTTATGCTTCTTTGGAAAGAGAAAGGAAAGTGGCAATGGTCAAAGCAGTGTTGAATCAAAGCCATCTCTGTCTACATTGTTGTAGCCAAGAAAATATCGTGAAATGTGTATTTTAGCTACTCGCCTGTTTCTGATCGAGTTCCTTAGTCATTGGAGCCTTTGTTACGGCCTGAGATTTGACGGCCGGTGACAATTTTGATGTTACTACTACGACAAAACACATCCCCAATCCTAAAACATCCTTAACAACTACCATGCTAGTTAGCAAGTGTTGTATTATAATTACTAATTAGATAATTATCTTTTGTTTACATGTTAATGGCGTGGACGACTCTATATACATGGAAGAGAGTTCTTTTGTTCAAGTTTAATTTGTTGTAGTGAAGAAGAGAGTCAAGCTTGCCGTATATGATCTTTTATAGAGGACTTTTATCTCAAATCTAACTAGTTTAATATATTCATAAAATTTGCCTTTTGGTGTAAGAATGGTACCGGATAACCGTTGTTTTACATACTCAGGAAACTGATAAGTCTTCTAGAGTTTTGATACATTGTCATTGGAAACTTTGAGTACTCCAGTTCTTGGGGAATAAGTTTGGGGTTTATCTTTTTATGGCATTTCTTGGGGACTAATCTGTGGGGTAATAAACTGTAATTCTTTTAAAGGTGCAATATTTATTATAATTATACACTGTACGATGTGATTAAAAGAAAATCTGGTTATATAAAAGGAATTAAATGCGGAGCTGTAATTGAAACCGATATGTATGATCATTTTGACTATATCACTCTAATGGTTTTTTGTTGGTGGGAACCGAATTTGTGATATTTGACTCTGATCCTTTCGATTATTGACTTGTAAACTTGTAACTTATTAATTTGTGATTAAAAAAAAAAAACTTGTAACTGTTGAGCTTTAGACTAGTGTTGATCACAAACAAGCTAGTTGTGTTTTTGACTAGACATTAGACGCTTCAGAATTTGAGATAGCAGATGTTGATGATTGAAACCTTTTTCAGTTTTGTTGGTAAATACAAACAAATATATTATGACTATTATTCAATACTAATATTTAATGTCATTATTGTTTTTTTTTGGACAGAGTTATACACTCTCTTTTAATGTTTTTTGAATTATTGGCGTGTGTGTATACAAAACCGACAACAAATTATGAGATGCATGTCAGAACAATCTCGGTTGTCAAATTTGAACTTGAAAGGAATAATGATTTCGATATGCCAGCCACAAATATGAATCGTCACCGTAACATATTCATAGTAAAAATCGATACCGTATTTAGATATGTCGCACCATCTGTACTCATCGAAGTAAACTAAATGTCCAGTTGATAATGCATTTCAGAATAATCTTAGTTGTCAAATTTGATCAAAGTCATTATTATGCTAACCACGAATACGAATTGTCATCCTAACATATTCATGGAAAAAACTGATACATTATCAAGATATTATCCGGCCATATGTAATCATCGAAACTAAACTGAATGTCTCGTTGAGGATGTGTCGGACGGTATCTAGTGACCAGAACTATTGACCGGCTTGTGATTTGACTCCCCCCTTGGTCATTTTTCTCATTTTTGTCCATATTTATAAAAATATTCAAAAACAAAAAAGGTATTAATTATGAATAGAATGTAAAAGCAAATAAATAAATAAATATGAAAGGGCCTTTGTATTCGGGTCTTTTACTAATTTAGGCTGTCCGGATCCTATAAACTAGCGATTTTCGATCAGTGTTTTGGTCTTCAACTCTTTGCTACTAGTCTTCACCAACACACTCTCCTCTCCTCTCCTCTCTTCTCAACCTACAAACACTCTCTCTCTCTTTCTCCCGCTACATACTTGATATTTTCAGAATCTACCAGATTTTCCGATTTCCATTCCTCCAGAATCGTCACTGAATCTGGCCTTCTCTATTTTCCTTTTCTACTCTGTTCACCATACCTTTGATTCTTCCCATATAAGGCCCTCTGTGATATTTTCCTCTGTTCAAAACGCAGGGGCTTCCTCTATTAGAGTCCATTCTCCAAGAGGTATCTATCCGTGTGCGACTTTTTATGTCTTTTTGGCAGATTTTTGGAACACTCTGCTTTGGCCTTCGTTTATCTCCAAGTTCTTGAGTCTTCTTCCTCACGGTTTTACTTTGTTCTGGTTTCTTCAATCTCTTTATTCTTTCTTTCTAACCCCCCTTTTGGTTTCTCCTCCTCCTTTTTCTTTCGATGCCAAAATAGAACTCATTCAAACAACCAACCCAAAAGAAAAGAAACATGGAAATGGAGTCTAGCAGTTTCCTTTGCCCCATCAAATACACCCAACACAAAAACACCACCAAGAAATTAACAAAACCTTCCCGGAAAATAGAGCCCGGCACATCCATCGCCCCAAAAATCATTCGGATATCGATGACCGATCACGACGCCACTGACTCATCCAGCGATGAAGAAGAGAGCGAGTACTACTTTGGTCGCCGGAGAGTGAAGCAATATATCAACGAAATCAGCATAGAAACCGACTTGAGAACTAGTCCGGTGATCTCCAACAATGGCCGGAAAAGGCCTGCTTTAGAGACACGGCCGGCTACTAGGCGGCCAGCACAGAAGACCCCTTGTCCACCGGCCAATGGCGGCGGCAACCGGAAGTTCAGAGGCGTACGACAACGGCCTTGGGGTAAATGGGCGGCCGAGATTAGAGATCCCGGCAAACGTGTAAGACTGTGGTTGGGAACCTTCGACACAGCTGAGGAAGCCGCTATGGTGTACGATAATGCCGCCATTAAACTCCGAGGTCCTGATGCTCAAACAAACTTCTCACCACCGCAAATGGTTGAGACCGTTGCGGACTCGGTTGATGATCAGAATATTGTTAATGAAGTCGAGATTGAACCGGAAACAACACCAAACGTGACTGTCTCGGTTTCTGGCTATGATTCCGGTGAGGAAACTCATCATCTCTCCTCCCCTACCTCTGTCCTACAGTTCAGAACTCATCCAATCGAAGAGGCCGAGCCACTACAGAAGCCAGCACTATCACAATCAACCGAGAAAGTAAATCATGTTCGAGAGTGTGGAGTGGAACAACAAAACATGGGGAAGCAAATTCCAATGGAGTTGCGGTACATGGAAGAAGAAGCGTTCAAGTTCCCAACACCAGAGTCCCCCTTCTTCGAGTCACCGCTTTTCTTCGAGTCACCCTTCTTCGACGACACCGCCGTGGCCGGACCGCTCCTGTTTGATGACTTCGGCGACTTGTACACGTTCGCCGACTCGTCTTTTTCTGCTCAGACGACGTCGTCGATGATGTGTCAAGGAGATGACTGTTTTCAAGACATTTTTGGTTCAGACCCTCTAGTGGTCCTCTGAAGAATACTGAGACTGTTTGAGAGAGAGAGAGAGAGAGGTGGCAGTTGGCAGTAGGCAGTGGCCGACTGACATCTCTTTTTCGCCACAGTGTTTTTGGCCGCCGGTGAGTTTTCACTGCAGATTTTGTTTCAGGCCGTCAAAACCGGCTTTCCTTTTTGTTATCGCAATATTAGTTAATTAAGTGTCTCCGTAAAAACTAATGGAGAATTGAGTGCCCAGTTTTGCTCAGACTGTTTATTTAGAGTGTATCTATGTATAATTATTAATTTTGGAAAAATCTTAATGGAGATTTTCATTTCAGTTAAGTTTATATATTTTTTTGAAATTTTTACATGTATGTCAGCACATATAAATCTAACGTTTAATGATAAAAAATGGATGCAACTAATAATTTACCGTCAAATTTTATGTGTATCTCATGCATGCATGTATGTATAATGAAAATTATATGTATAGTAAAAATTCTCATACTTATTTTGGAACATAATTTTAAATTGCATTGTCAATTCATGAACTAAACGTGGCATTCCTTTTGCCAAATGAGTTGGCGTGATTAGCGGTCCGTGGCCGGTAAGAGATTGAGTCCAACTAGGTCTGAATCCTCAGCCTCCAATATTTTCCTTTTTTACTTTACACTTTTTATTTTCCAGCATAAATTCAAATTATATTGTAATATATGTTACACGTTCACATAAATCAAAGTCTTGGATACTATTGAGATGTCGTATACACACGAGGGAGCCTCAAATGGGAACAAAATAAATGTGGTTTTTTGCGGTGAATAGACCATGTTAAAGCACTTTAGAGACTTGCCATATGAATTGTCATGGACTAAAAAAGGGATTAATCAGAGATTGGCTACAAAAAATTTGGTGCGAAGAATCTGGCGTTCAAAAATCATGGGAAACCTTTGTTTGACATAATTTCCTGTTTCGTGAGGTTGGCATTAATCGGCTTGATGAGAAACAAGCATATGTTTTCTACCAAATCAATTATTGTGAATTTCCACGCTTACATTCTAAGATTTATGGCAAGTTTGTTAAATTGGAATGAATACCGAGCTCCTCCGTTATGTGCCGCGCTCTTTATTAACTTATGACATTAGTGTATCAGAATGGAATCAAGTTTACAACATAGTTAAATTGCGTAAAACAAAATTTATAGTCATTTGATCGTGTTATTTACGACATTTAGGACTGTTCATTTCTTTAAAATAATTTTCTTTATACTAAAATAATTCTCACACATTTTTGTCAAATGATTTTTGGAAATAGTATGCTTTGATTATTCCTTATCTAGGTTTGGATAGCATGCATGTGCCCATTTATCATTGGCATCAAATCAATCAAAAAATTACATAGTATTACAACTACTCGAGTGCTTGACTTGAACGATGGGCAAGTAACACCCCATCTTTGAGGCTCATCTGTTTTCGTACTTATTTATGGTCATGTATGAGGATTCCACGGCAGTCCTGTTTTCCATCATATTTCCAAGTTTATACGATTTAATTATTAAATTTTGAATACTTGATACATTGGTGAGAAATAATTAACTAATTAAGGGGCCCTTAGAAAGATATTATTGTTTCTCATTGGATTGTGTTTAATTAAGAGAGCATACCCTCCCTGCCTGCATTGCTTGCGTATTACTCAAAGCAAAATAGGAACCCCCAATGATTATGTCTCAATGAAACCAGTTGATATCATATTTCCGCCCATCTTTAAAACTAATTAACAGATTGTTAAAATTCAGAACAGTAAAAAAGTACTAAACTAACTTATCACCATAACTATTTCTTAAATTGATTATAGTATTTGTGGTTTGTACGCCGTAAAAACCAGCTGGTTCATCAGTTCATGCAGCTGATATAATTTGTAACACTGCTGGATTTACCTTTCCACATGAATGGGATATGATAATCGATTTTGCTTTCGATTTAGAGGTTAAGAACTTAAGCTAAGTTTGATTTGAGTTTGGGTTTGACCACTAGTATTATTGATTTTATTCTAAGGGCTCCATATTTGTAAGATGATCGAGCACTACAAAGGGAGGAAAAGGCTGGGGGGGATGGGGGGAGTCCTTTTCTTTGCTGGTTGCCGGTTGGTAAAAAATGATCAGTTGGGGTCCTTTTCTATAAATTATCGGGCGACCCAGAAATTGCTAAAAGGTACCTGCATCGTGCTCTTCTTTTCACAAAGTGGGGACTAATAGAGACTGTCTAAGTGTCTAGTGTCGATTATGGAGAACTGGTGATATATTGCTGGAACACAATGGGGACTTCTGCACGACTGCACATTACATGCACCATTTGCTTTGCAGTGAGTCAGTGACAATGAGAATACCACGCAAAAGTTAAACAAGTTACTGGTTTCTCTGAAAATTGGCGTTTAAGAACCTTTTCCTAATGAACTTTCAAGTTTCAACGGTCAAAACTCTAGCTGTCAAAAGTGATACACCCCAGGCTAGCTAACTCATAAACTGTAAACCGGATCGTTAATTATCGTTTTACACTTATAGATCTGGAAAAGACTTTTGCCAGCTAGCTCGAAAAGAAAACGAGGGATATGTGTCAATATTTATCAAATTAGTGTAGTTTTTAGGGTGATTTTTGTTCGGTTTAGTTTTGTATTATTTAGATTGTCACTTTTGTTTTAATTATTTACTAATCGTCTTTGAAGTAATATTGTAGTTTTGCTGATTGATTTGATAAACTAAGTAAATAAATAAATAAAACGAAAAGATGAGATGTTTATCAACATATCATATTTACGTTATTTGAATGTTTATTACGTGTAGAGATAGAACTTAAAGGTATGTATATCACATGAAAATTTTTATTTATAACGACACATGGTAAATATTTTTCTTGATAGATAGGTATATCCATATAAAACATATAATAATTAAGAACTCTAGGCTTCCTAGAGTTGTAGGTGATTCGTGGAAAGGTGGTTGATGCAGAAGATGGATGAATCTTCTCTATTGATAGAAATTGATATACTGCCGACGATAGGACTGATTTTCTGGCAAGTTTGTGGATTAGGTATTTATTATGCATCATCCTTCCTTCAATTACCACAAATATTTATTGAAGCTAATAATAAGCATGCATTGTGAAAAGCACAACATACACTTCAACAATGTGTTAAATTGTCGACGGCTTTTATTCGCCGTTTCACTACACACCCAAATCTCCCCACCTATAATCACGTACCAATCACTTATTACAAAAGGTGATGAGAAACAACTTCATAGAGGAAGATGGGATACGTTAATTACATTATGATCAGCTATTAAAACAGTAATTACATGTTATAAAAAGGATGTCTATCTGTCATCAAATGGTGTACGGGAGACTTAAGATGAACATCGATGGCGCTTGGTACTTCATAAAGGAGTACAGATGGTGTTAAGAGTTGTGCTGCGGAATAGTATACGGGACATTGCCGTGGTTAATAAAAGTTCTTTTTTTTTTTCTTTTTTCTTTTTTCTTTTTAACGCCTTCTCATCTATGAGATAAATTGAGGATTTTGATAACCTGACATGGGAATTAATTGCATCGATGATTGTATATGCAGCTGGCAGCTCTATGCGAAAATGAGAATAGTTTGACTCATGTCATGCTTACAATCGTTCACATTCATGACATGTTCATTGTGTTAAGCGACTGTAATATTGTTGTGCCCTAATTAATTTCTCATGTTAATTATAAATGTGTATTCACGCTATTTATATTGTCTATCCTCTTAAGGTATTATTAATTTAGAGCAACTCCAACAGATTCCCTATATCTTTATTTTTCTCTATTTTAGAAAAAAATTTAGTTGTTTTGCTCCAACAGATTTCCTATAATTATCCTTAAAATATAGATAGTGATGAGAGAAAAAACAAAATTCTCTATATTTACAGCAATCTGTAAAATTTTAGGGATGAATTTAGGAAATAATTATGAAATATGTAAAATAGAAAATCTGCTAGAGTTGGAGCATAATTTTTTTTGGTTTAATTTTTACTTTCCTGTAATAGAGAAATTATATGGAAGTTGTTGGAGATTGTCTTAGTTAATCCAATATGTCTATGCAAACCATGCAAGGTAATTTGAATAACGTCATTGTTAAGTGGTAGTTGACATGAATGCATGGTTACATTAAAAGCTTGCATTCTCAAGAATCAATCATCACAGAATGATTGCAAATTAATTAAACTAGGGTTTAGAAAAATAAACAACGTTATCTCTGTGCTTAAGAGTGTTATTTCGCTTCGCAAGCTTCTGTATCTGTTTCATGATGTTTTCTCTTTCACGTGAGAACCTGTTGAATCCAGGTTCTTAAATCACTTTAATTTGACTGCTGCAAATGTATATAGTCTGTTTGAAGCAAGTTGGTGATGGTAATAATCCTTAGCAGCTTCACTGCTGACAACTTTTACCAAAAACTTAAACACAATCTGACACTTGTTGGTAACCAATTCAATTTGTTGCAACAACTTTTCTTTTAACTACCATTGATCAATTAATAGAATTGATCTAGGGTGGTTGCCAACGCATTATTATCTCTCTCTCTTTTGCTTGTCTTGCTACATATAAATGGAATGGACTCATCATTATTTCAACTTTGTTTGTTCCTCTTCCTCAGTACATGTAACTAGGGTTTGTAAATACATATATACACATGCAGTTATTCTGTTACCTATAGCTAGTACTTTGTTCAGTGAATCGTATTACGTATTTCTATGGGGTTGTTCACTCTGGTATGCCCATAAATGATGAGTGTGTAATTTAACCACTGTTCGAATAGTATTATGACTAAAGACTCCTCTCATAATCCACTTTTCGCGAGCTAGCGCCTAACTATATCTAGTTGTCTACTTCCATAGAAGTATATAAACTAGCAGATAAGTCTGCAACTTGCAACAAGTTTAGGGCATCATTATCATCATGGTTTATATCACACACACACACACACAGATATATATATATATATATATATATATATATTTGGGTTTTTGATTTTCAAAATGGCTTTCATTTTTATTTTTTTATTTTTTATTTTTATAGGGGTAAGAGCTTGAATTCAAGGTTCAACAGTAGGTGTTGATGAGCTTAACAAGTTTCTTTCAAGTTCAAGTTCATAGCAACGAAGCATCACATCTTCATCCATATATATTAAGCGTGTTGATGATTGATTTTTGGGAAAGACCAATTAAGTTCATTCATCCATATGTACATGTGATGGTTTACTTAATTATCTCGAAAAAGGATGCTAATATTTGAAAGTTAACGTGATTTATACATATAGAGTAGTTAGTTGATCTAAGAAGCTTGAAAATCAATTCAAATTCTTAACCCAGCTCGCCGCTACGTTTTGTTATGCAAACCCCATAAAACAAAGGAATGAAACAAAAATGAAAATCCAAACGCAAGAGGAGGAAGAGGAGGAGGGGATCCAAAAACATAGCTAGCAAGTTTTGTAAAATCA
Source organism: Rosa persica (assembly GCA_025331145.1). Classification (NCBI taxonomy): domain Eukaryota; kingdom Viridiplantae; phylum Streptophyta; class Magnoliopsida; order Rosales; family Rosaceae; genus Rosa; species Rosa persica. The sequence goes on from WFKR01000001.1 coordinate 43,144,323, forward strand.
ACATCATAATTTACAGTCAGCCAAGTCAACCTTAATTGATTCTAATAGAGAAGCCAACTGTGGCCAGTTTGAAATATTTTAATCTTCTGTCACGCATCGGCTAGGCAACGTTCATATACTTGGTCCTGTAAAAGCTGAAAATTAATTTAATGATTTTGGGCAGATGCGCGGATTACCAGTATTTAAGTACTTAAGAAAAATCCAGTAAGCGTACACACAATATATATAACTATAAGAGTTTCTTGAATTTTATGTTTGTTTTGTTCTATTCTGGGGACACTGTTCAATGTGGAAGTATTTATATATACTGTATAGTTGCAACATGCATGACCTGAGGCACACAGTTCCTTGCGACCCTTACCTATTCAAAAGGTCATCCTATCACTGCAATGGCGTGATACTACTTCACCGCTAAGTGTTCAACATCAAACACAAATGTTTCTTCCCTTTATCAATTATAATTGGATAATTGAAGAAAATATGCAAGCCAAGCCATGGACAATCCATGCTTGATTAGGTTAGTTATTAAAGATTGCGCAGAGCTACAAATCTATAAATTTGGTGTTTGAAATAATTTGTCAACCACTTTTTTTTTTTGTTTCTTCGTCTTTGTACATGTTTCATACCAACAAATAACATATTTTCACCCACTTAAAATTGAAAGTAGATTAATAATAGATTTAGTTTGTAATACGATATACAAATACACATATACACACACGATCTCAAAGACAATGTGTAACGGTGATCAATTGAAAATGTATTCCATACGCTATCAACTACTGTGGCTATGGTATATCTACTTAACAGCAGATATATAAGGGTACGAATTCGGATACGGATCCTATATATGTATGACTAGTACGAGACCAGATACAGTTTTGGTCCTTAGCCACTCCTATATATATATATATATATATATATATCTACGAATGCTTGCTTAGCAGATTAAGCACTAAACGACTGAACTGTGTTAAGTTAGAGCTGAGTCATATATCAGAACGGTAAAAGTAGCAGGCTGTAGAAGGAGGCTCGATGCTATGATTGTGCGTATATATGATGTCAGAAACAAGTTGCCATTTGCCATGCATGCATGATGTAGTGCCTACTTTGCTAGCTGATCAAGTATAGTGGTTTGCTCGCGTACTGTTTCTTATTCCAAGTGTTGTAACAAGTAAATAACAAATTCAAATTAATGAACAGTGACAACATATATCTCTCTTTGATGAGCCCCCTTTGTAATATTATGTTTTGGTTTCTCCTTCTCATTTGCTTTCCTTCTTGCCTTCCCTAGGTTTGGTCCCCTCACTTCCTTGCATCGGAATACCTATGTTGAGGTTTCAAAACAAAGTTCCAACTCATTACGTGTTAGAGGGTTTTGTTTTCCAAAATTATTCTTAAGACGTTTGTGTAATATGTTTTTTATCGTAATTAGATGTGATTAGATGGTCGGAGTCGGACAAACTCACAAACATGAGGTGAAGCAGACTAGACTGAAGGAGACATTCTTACGGTCCCGTCCAGTCCACCAAATCATGCTTAATGAAAGCCAATTATGACTTTTATCCGATCAAAGGTTCACTAATGATATCACGGTCGGTCGGACTTCTGCTCACCACCCCACGTTCTCGATGTACGGCGAGCCGTGTCCACTAAAATTTTCTCCACCCTAAAAATGAAGTGGGCCAGGCCGGCCCAAGAAGACAAATGGGGCGGGGCCAACACGTGAAATATGTATGGGGGCCTCTGCAGCCAATTGCCGCTATCGACTCTGGTGCTGCTCGCGTGGCGCTCCTGTGAAGAGTCAGCACAGCTTATAAGTAGACACGCGTAAATGGGTCCCACCAAATAGAGCATCCAACTGTCCTCCATTTCTATTTCACCTGCCATACCAACAGCGATGCTTATGAACGTTATGGGAGTGAATGTGTGACTGAGATTCCTTAATTTAATTTTGTTCATGGAAATTCTTTTCCTCTATATAATTATATATATACTTGGTATATTGATTTGGGGCATGGTCCATGTATGGTCGTTTTGATTGAGAAGATTTGATTCGGACAGTGTGTGTACTCATGAAGCTTGGAACCAAAGCAATGTCTAGCTTCTTCCCTTTATTTTTGTGTATTTAATGTAACATCTAAATCTCGTGTAATCAATGTGTCATATATTAGTGTTACAGTGTTATTATATTTGAATTTTAATAGATTACAATAATTGAAGTATATGAACGTAAGAAATTGTTAACAGTTTCAAAAGTTGTGCTACGATTTGTTTTTAAGGTTTTCGTGAGAAATATATTATTCAATATCTAGCATTGAGAGATGGTTAAGGGTCTTGCTTCCAAACTCGCGTTGAGTGACTCTACAGTTGTGGATCTTAAGATTTTGAGTCTTGCTTCCAATCCCGCGTTACTCTATAATTGTGGATCTTACAACTTTAGGGTAGTGTATTGCTACTGATAATTGTGCGTACATGTTTTGTCGTTTCCTCTCTCATAGAACGTTTAAGATTGAGGTTTTCAAAGAATGTTTGGAAAGATCTAAACTTCCCGTGTTCAAATCCTTGAAGTTGATTCCCAACGATCTAAATTTTTAGTTTCAATACCTTCATCATTTGCACAATCGACTACTTTATTTAACATTCTACATCACTAAAATTATGCTACGATTCAGACATTCATTTACACTTAAACTTTCATAAATTCAACTCATTATTTTTCCAGTTGACCTAGTACCTATTGCCTCGTTTGGTTGACATTCTCCACGAAGGACACAAAATCTTGGTGGTCAATTTTGAGTTACAAAAGGATCGACAAAGGAAGAAAAGTTGGACAAAATGGAAGTAATGTTTTTCACCTTGTCCTTGAAAGGGAAATTTCTTTTCTCTCTGCGCTTCCTTATTACGTAGGCCCTTTAGTTATGCATCCAATAGCAAGTCAAAGAAAGTGTTTTTACACGCAGCTGCAAATTATGAGGCTAATTATGTGTTCAAACCCTTTAAACCTTTTCATTCTTCTGCGACCAAAAAACAAATTAAAGTCACAATCCCACCTCATAAAGCCTAAACATTACACAGCTTTCCGACATTCCTTTTGCAATCAGGTATTATCCTCCCATTATATGCAACAACTCCCATTTTTTACTTCTAATTAATCTTGACATTAGTGGCTAAAGTTGGCCAAACAAACTTGTACTCAAATATATACATTATTTGTGTTCAAATTGGGCTGACCAAGATGAGATTCAAGCCTTTATTGTGTGCCTGTACCTCACATGTTAGGGGCTTCAAAGTCTCAGAGGGCAGACCCCACTTGGTTACTATATATGTGGAAGTTTTGACAATCTTGTTCCTCTATTGTCATATCTGCTAGAAATTGGGTTACAGAGTTATGAGCCTTCTCTGACTTGCATCCATAATCTGCAGTGCCATTTCTGCTCCTGAGATTAGGGTATTTAACTATTTATGGAGCTTCCACTAGTTTGGTACATTTTAGAACAGAAACCAGCAGGTTTTAGTGGCTAAGGTACATATGCGGTACAAATGGGGTCGTAGTTTTAGGGGGTAGCTCCGATTGTTACATTCCTAGCCTTAGGAACGAGTGAAAGGGAGGAAGAAAGTAAACAGTAAGGATGCATTATCAGCAGAGAGGCTGTTATGTGCACTCAATATCAAACGAAACACGTCAATATTAGCGAATATCAGAACTTGTAATATGCACAACCGATTTCAGATGACTACAGAAAAGAGGGGAACAACCTCAAATATCTTGTGAGACAGTTCGTGTCAACTAAAATTTGAATAGGAACAGCCTACTAGATTACACATTACCACAACTCTCGACAAATTCATCAAACCCGATGGAACTATGAAATTAGGCCACACATCATTCAACTCCCTACTACAAAAATTTTCAGATGTCTGCCTTAGCCCCTGGCTAATAGCACATCCAAGGTGCTGAGACGACCAGTAGATGAAGCCCCCTCCATCCGGGAAGTTTTTCTAGAACTCCTGTTCACATAGATTTTATCTTCCAGCATCTGCGGATGCTCCTTAACCGCTACCTGTTGCATATGCACCAATGCGATCAAGCTGACTGCTACCAAAGCAGCATTTCCCAGTAGTCCACCCATGTTATCCAACTTAAGGGTCTTCTTGGCAAAATTTACACTTGAAACAAGAACTTTCATTAAAATGTTAGACTTCCCTTCAGAGTTCGCCAAGTTGTCAGCAGGAGTGACTGGAGGACCATAGAGATTTTCAGGAGAAACAAAGCCATTTGCATCACAGACATCACCAACAAAGGCGAGGGCTTCTTCAATAACCTTGTATTTCTTACCATGGTGTTCAGACAATCTCAGTGCTAGAACAATGCGGCTTTGCTCCAAGCGTGCAATTGCAGCATCTCTCTCAGCCCGCTGCTGAACCTGCACAGTCTTTAAGAGAAAACAAATTGACATAAATAGCTGAGCTTGGAATGTCTTAAAATACCAAGTGCTCATTAGAATACACACAGAGTCTCAAACCCATACAACAATAACAGAACAGAGGACTTTTTCCCCCCTTTTAAAAGCAATACTACTGCACCTATATGCAAAGTCACAGTACAACATTCAATCATGAATTCCAAAAGCAGACCTGATCAACTAATCCGACCTCAGTTAACCAGAACCTAGCCACCTGGCCATTCCAGTTGAACTTCAAATCACCCCCAAAAGAATCATTCAAGACTAACTGAACAGCCCAATTCATTAACAATCTATGAAGGTTGAACCGTTGAAACACATCCCTATTGACAAAAATAAAGCTATTTGCACTGAACCATAGATCATAAGCTTTCATCTCTGCCAAAGTATAACAATAACATCCTCTCCCTGTCCCATGACAGGTCTGCCCCCAAAACAAAGCTTATACTAATGGACATACAAATCTTTAGCTTTCATTATACCTCCAGAACCTACGCTCCAATTCTTCCCTAAAAGTTGCTGTTCTTACTGAATCCAGCTCAAGTGAATTTCACGCGCTTACCTCACCTAAACAAGTACAGATAATTCCAGAAGCGATTAACTAATGGCATGTCATGGTTAACCCGCGGTCAGCAATCCTCACAACTATTTGTTTCTCATCCCTCACCACTTTTTCTCCATGGAAATCACACACAATCCTAATTCCCAACCGTCTAACATACTCTCTTCATGTTAAGAACTTCATTTTCCTCTGCTCGAAACACTATTCTTCGGCATTTTAAACTTCATATAGCAAATCATATCTAAAAGCAACGCAAGCAGAACAGACTCGAAAACTCATAAGCATATACCTATCTACTACAGCATTGCAGAAATTTAAACAGCATAAACCATATCTCAACTCAGTTCAATTTTCTTCACAGAAACTAAACCAACAAACACTATCAATCTTTAACCAATTTCCAAATCCGGACCAGCCTTCAATTAAATCAAACATTTAAATCTTCAAATTAACCAAAACGAAACCCTAGAAAAGCTATAAAGCTCACTCACATGGAAAAACTCGAGCTGGTCCTCCAGGTTCTCGAGCGCGGTCCTTATAGCATTGAGGCTCTTCGCCTCCCTTAACTCATCGTCCTGCTCGACTCGGAAGTCCTTCACAAACACGAACCCGGCTCCTTTCTCCTCCGCCGCCGCGACGGCGTCGTTTCCGTAGACGTGGTGGAGGCCGCTCTTCTTCTTCTCCGACGAGTTGCGCAGCGCCTTGACGGAGTGGAGGAAGTGAGCGCGGGAAATGGAGTGGATGGCGTCGCTGAGCTTATCGTGGAGGTCCCAAATCTTCTCCAGCACGGCCTCGATTTCCTCGATTTCCATGTCCCATTTCATGGAGGGAGGAAGTTTGGGGGAGAAGAAGAAGAAGAAGGTGCGGTCTGCAAATTTCTAGGGTTTCGAATCTGCAGGTGGCTTTGTTAGAGCCGGACACGTTGATATTAACATTTCAAACCTTTTTGCAACGCTGGAAAATCATTATGATGTATTTATTTTTGGTATAATGATTCAAATTGGGTTGTTTTGGGCCATCATCTCATGGAGACTCTGGGCCACTAGGTATAATATGTGGTGCTAGTGATATTAGTGAAGAACAAACAACATTCACTAGTCCCAAGCTAGCTGCTCAAGCCTTCAAGCGGAAAAAAAGAACTACTATTTCTCTTCTCCACGGATAATGCAAGTAATTCAACACTTAATATGTGATCTCAGGTCTTCATTATTATAGTGCTGATGAGAAAAAAGACTATAGTATCCAAAACTCGCGGAGAAATTGAATTAGTGAATGAAAAACTCCTAAAAAGGTGTAAAAGAACTACTTGTATCTCTAATATATATAACACGCAATTATAAATATAATGGGTGAATGAGGCCTGAATTATGACCAAAATAGTCGTCATTTTTTTCTTTGAAGTTATAAAGGCTTTTCTAATAGAATATTTATTTTTTTAAAAAAAAAAAATTAAAATTTAACTAATTTTAGACTAAGTTTGATCTCTAGCATACTAGAAAGCTAAATTTAATTCTAGCTAAAAAAACTTATCTATATTTAGTTAGAAGGAAAGAAAATTTAACTAAAACTTAAATTTAATTTGGGATTTAGGTATTCTGCTGGAGCATAACTCAACAAGTAACTAGTTATATTCTAGTTTTAACTACTTTTAACTAAGCAAATAGCTATCACTATTGGAGATGCTCTAAGAACATCTTTAGCAATGCTAGCCATTTTTTAGTAAAATTTTAGCTAAAATAGCTAAAGTCATTTTGGTTAGTCACTTTATAAATACATCTGCATCAGTGCTCTCTATTTTAGCTAGTTTTAAATTTATATTTTTTTTACATGGAGCTAGTTTTAAATTTATATTTTTTTTACATGGAGGTTAAATAGTTTAAACGTATTTATAAATTGCATCAATAACACAAAAGAAATATTTTAAATTATAGAGAGCCTCATCTCACTCTTTATATTTATGAGTGAGATAGCTAAAAGTTATAATGGAAAGTCACTTAGGAGTCTGGTGCAGCTGCTAAAATAGATAAAAAAAAAAAAACTAAATATGCTCTCCAAAATAACTAAGGAGTTAAAGTAGAGGGTCTACTAAATATACTCTAAGTATTATAATCTGAGAGTTACTTATTGAAAAGTGAAATTAGGGTTAGGATTTTTGTAGTTTTCGGTAAGCAAAATATTGTCTTAGTCTCAAGTCTGTAATCACAAAGCAAATGAGTTACTACTTAATTAGTGTGGTGATATCAGACTACCTCACTATCAGTCTTCAATATATTGATGAGAGGTTCTGAATTCGTCTTATATAGAAAATCAAATGTTGCATAAAAGGATAAAACTAAAATAAACTCTGCAATTACTGGAAAATAAGTATATAGAATAAGATTCAATCTTCATTTTGTAGCAAACATACACACACATCTTCACTGTAAAAATTAAAACCTAAAAAGGAACATTGTTGAAAGAAAAGATACATTGATGCCTTCCACTTCATCTTAAACAATCACTAGTACTTCAAACTGGTTCACAACCTTATGGCTCTTATTGCTACTACTGTAAATATAACACCTTTCTAGCAAATAAGATATTGCTCATTTATTTGTCTACCGAATCAAAAAGAAAATATTTACGCTACTTAGACACCGGTGCATCCACACTTATTCCATTTTCGCCGCCGTTGCCACCATCTTCGCCGGAGATCTCCTCCAAGGACCGCCCTTTGGTCTCGGTGACCATGAACGTGAAACAAAACCCTAACATGTTGGTAAACGCCAAAATCATCATAGCCTTTTGAACTGACTTGGCTTTTCCATCCAAAGTTATGTCTTGTATACCAAATGCACCGATCATCGCCCCAGCCTTCCCGGACGCTGCACTTATCGCATGGCACGTGGACCTCACCCTCGTAGGAAACAGCTCGGCCGGAAGCACGAAAGTTGTGCTGTTCGGACCAAAGTTGGCGAAGAAAAATGTCAGACCATAGAGAGTTGCAAATATTGCTGGGTGATCTTTTAGCCACGCGTATTTGAACCCAATGATGAGCATGAACACAGACATCATGAAGAACCCGATGAGTTGGATCTTGAATCGTCCGAGCTTTTCGATGAAAGCCACGGTGAACCAGTAACCAGGGAATGTCCCTAGTAACGCAACCACAAACATGGCCCTAGAGGTTTGGAAGACTTCCATAAGAGCGTTGACCCTTTTAGCTGGGTCAGTCAAACCCATCGCCGGGAAAATGTCCTTTTGAGTCAAGTTTTGGCTGTAAAACGCAATGTCCAACAAGAACCAAGTCGTCATCGTTCCGATGAGATGTTTCCCGTGCCGCCTGAAGAACTCTCCGGAAAGCAAAGTGTACTCGTTTGCTGCTTTGAACTGCCCCACCTTGTCCTGCTCGGCTTTGATTTCGATCTCCATAACATTGCGCATATCGCTCGCGGCTTGCGTGGCGTTTCCTTCGATCAACGCCGTGTAGCGCGCCGTTTCGGGCATTTTCATGCGCCAGTAGAACGTGACAATGGCTGGCAGAGCCCCGATCATGAGGACAATCCTCCACAAGAAGTCCGCCTCCGGTTGCGTGGATAAGACGTCAGAATAGTCTTTAGGGTTTGCATCGAATGCTGGTGCTGGGTGACGACTAAGGAAGATTGCCGAGAGTGTCATGGAAACCAAACCGGCAAAGATAATCCCCACACCTTGCATGGCAAACACCGCCGCTATGAAAGAGCCGCGTGTTGATTTGTTGGCATATTCGGACATGATTGTGGCGGAGAGGGGATAATCTCCGCCAATGCCGAATCCAAGCCAAAACCTAAAGAAACAAAGGGTTGTCATTACGGCGCTTGGTGTGGACCCGAAGGAGAGGCCGGAGCAGATGGCGCAGACGACCATCACGATGAGGGTGATGCCGTACACTCTCTTGCGGCCAAGCTTGTCCCCAAGGTAGCCGAAGAATAGTTGGCCCGATAGGGTGCCGACTAGGGCAACTCCGGTCACCAAGTTGTTGATGTTTTGGGGAAGCTTACCGGGGGCTCCTGTTTTGGGGTCGTAGTAGTAAAGCCGGCCGAGGAGCTTAGAAACGGTGGAGATACAGAAGAGGTCATAGGCGTCGGTAAAGAAGCCCATTCCGGCTATGACAATGGCTGTCATGTGGTACCATTGCGTTCGAGCATTGTCCAGAGCATCCAGTACGGCTATGGCCATCTTGCTTTGCTTTGCTTGCTTGCTGCCTTAGACGCTAATTTGTTCTGTACTGGTTTCCTGTCTAGCTTAATTAGCTCATGATTTCATATAAGGTACATCGTTAAGAAATGACCAGTGGGTCATATATAGAGCTAATACAACAAGGGACGTTTATACCTAAGTTTTGTGGGAATACTACAAGAAAATCACATAGGGCAGAAGGGTAGACCTAGCTAGCTATCAAGCATATCCTGCATACATATACTTTGTTCTTATGGCCTAATAAGTTGATAAATAATTAACTTTTAGCTAGCTATCTACAAAATACGTACATACATAATTACGTATATATAAGCTTTATTTGTTTTTACAACTTCTTTTACAAATTGCAAAGGGTAAGATAATTGGTTACCGGTAGGTCTATCAAATTATTGGTGCATGGTTGAGCCATACAAGGAGCTCGGTTTCATTTCTATCATCAAGACAAACACATCAGTTTCTGGGTTTTGTCTGCATGCTTTGGCTGTTAATATTTGTCCACTGATCTACTAATGAAGCTGGAAGTTTTGGTTTTAGAGGGTTACTGTCATGGTATGGTAATCAACTACAATGAAGTTCTAATTGGGTACGTATAATCAACCTTATAGCTAGCTCTGACCCTCTCAGTGATATTTTCACTCATGGAAGATCTTGGGTTTTGACAACCTGTAGGTACAATGTCTCGATTGGTATTTCGGTCGAATATGCTGTAATTTACGTCGGTCATTTAAACCTAGGTTCCAGAAGATCCAACCAAGTTTATAATCATGTGTCCTTTGATGGTTTCAAGAGACGGGAATAGCTTCATTTGATTTGAACTGATTATGTTCGACCTATTCAGAATGTCACGTACAGAAGATCAAGGCCATAAAATCAATATGGATTGTCACATAAGATCGAGATCAAGGTCATAAAATCTGAGACCATGCATATTAAAACAATAAAACCTCACTCCATTTTCCAATAGAAAGTATGCGTACTTCGTCATGTCAGAAATTTCAATGAGATATAATTGCTCATTTTCTGATATCGCCTAACTCATTTAATAAATAGAACAGACAAAATGAACATTTGCAATTGCCAATTGGACTAGATTGTTTTGGGAGAGTGGATGTATGCATTATTCTAAGTTGTGGCAGTTGGTTTACTTGGTCTCTATGGTTATTTGCTGGTTTATAATATAAAAAATTAAGAAATGGTAATGACACTCCGAAAAAGTAACTTGCACTCCTTTGCTGGTGTTTAGAAAAACCAGAGCTCAAGACATTTCACTTTGTACGTACATTGTCCCCAAAAGAAAAAATCATTAACTTTAATTTTGAAAATTTACTTTTTGATACTTTTGAAACTATTTCAATGTCGTTCAAAATTAAAACCTCCATCTAATTTTTGTTAAGTGTTAATGTGGAAAACTCGTTACAAAAACTTTAGTTTTATATACACATCCCTATTTATTGGATACACACTCCTAATTTTTATTGTCCATATCCTTCTTTAAACTTCCTCTTCTACCCTTTTTTTATTAGGAAAAATTTATTTGCATATATCTAATTACTTGATACTGAAAACCTGATACTATTATATGACCTTCCATGTACGGCCATCACTCACTGCATTTTCTTATGGTTTCAAAGAAGGTGAGAACGCAAAGATTCTGGAATGTGGCTAAATGAGCAAATATACAATTGACCTTCACAACTATAATAAAATTATCATACAAACACAATTAATAGAGGCGAGGAATTGAGGAGGTACTTGTTGTTGTCAGCATTTGTTTAATAATCTATCAAACATATTAATCCAATTGTTGTATTATTCTCTGTTTATGTGTGGATCAAAATCAACTCAGGAGATGTATATATGCAGATCGAAACCTAAAGATGGACTCTATTCCATCCAATTTACATTAAACAATGTGAACAACTGGCAGCATCAAAGGTTGGTGGTATGGTAGAGGTGATGCAAGGATGTGGTGGACGGTGGTTGATTTAATGAATTGATGTAGTGTTTCTAATTGTTTTAAAAGATGAAGTTTAAAAAGAAAAATAGATAAAAACATAAGTAAATAGATATGTGTAAGTAAAAGTTTCCTAATAAGAAAGAAGGGCATAAGAGGAAGTTTAAGGAAGCTGATGGGAAAAAAAAATTATGGGTGTGTATCTAGTAAACAGGGATGTGTATACAGAACTTCTCAATAAACATTGACTTTTGATTGCATAATGGCATAAGAAAAAAAAACGTAATAACAACTTCCTAGCTAGTTCCTATTAAGAAAGCCCGTGGGGGTGGTTCTGATACAGAAGTATATGTATCAGAGAAAATAAGATATACTGGCAGTTCGGGATAAGTAATAATTTACACTCATTACAGTTCAAGGACATAATTAATTAATGACATAGTCGATCAGCTCTTACGTGAGAACGATTGACATGCATGTATGGTAACATTCTGGAAATATTTATAAAACTCTGAGCTCTTATTGGTAGTTCCAGAGATACATATGTATATATTAGAGCAAAATAAGATATTGCTCACTTATTTGATTACCCTAATCAAATAGAAAATGCTAGCTAAAACCCTTTCCTACTAGCTAGTCACCGGTTTAGGGGTCATTTGTGTTTCATATTGGCTTCCGGTGATGCCATTGCTACCGTTGCCGCCATCCTCTCCAGAGATCTCCTCCAAGGACCTGCCTTTGGTCTCGGTGACCAAGAACGTGAAGAAAAACCCTAACATGTTGGTGAACGCCAGGAACAACATAGCCTTCTTAATTTTGTTCTGGTTTCCATCCAAAGTATAGGTTTGCACCCCAAATGCACCAACCATCGCACCTGCCTTCCCGCACGCCGCGCTTATCGCGTGACACGTGGACCTCACCCGGGTCGGGAACAGCTCGGCGGGAAGCACAAACGTGGTGCTGTTGGGGCCAAAGTTGGCGAAGAAAAATGTCAAACCGTATAGAATGGCAAACCAGTACTTGTGGTCCTTGAGTTCAACATATTTGATCCCTATGATGAACATGAACAAAGACATCATGAAAAACCCGACGAGTTGGATTTTGAACCGTCCGAGCTTCTCAATGAGGAGGACGGTGACCCAGTAACCCGGAAAGGTCCCGAACATTGCAACTATAAACATGGCTTTGGAGGTCTGGAAGACTTCCATAAGAGCATTGACATTTTCAGCTTTGTCAGTGAGACCCATAAGAGGGAAGATATCCTTCTGAGTGAGGTTTTGGCTGTAGAATGCAATATCCAACAAGAACCAAGTAGTCGTTGTTCCAATGAGATGCTTCCCATGCCGCCTGAAGAACTCTCCGGAGAGCAAAGTGTACTCGTTTGCTGCCTTGAACTGCGCTAACTTGTCCTGTTCGGCTTGGATTTCAACCTTCAGGACCTGACCCATGTCAGTGGCTGCTTGCTTGGCGTTGCCATCGATCAACGCCGTGTAACGCGCCGTTTCCGGCATTTTCATCCGCCAGTAAAACGTGACAATAGCCGGCAAAGCCCCTATCATGAGGACAATCCTCCACATGTAGTCGGCCTCCGGCTGCGTGGAGAACACGTCAGAATACTCTACAGGGGGTTTTGTTTTGAATGCAGGAGCGTCGCAGTAGTGGAGGAAGAGTGCTGAGAGTGTCATGGAAACCAAACCCGCAAAGATAATCCCTACTCCTTGCATGGCAAACACGGCCGCTATAAAAGCACCACGTGTTGATTTGTTGGCATATTCCGACATGATGGTGGCGGAGAGGGGATAATCTCCTCCGATGCCAAAACCAAGCCAAAACCTAAAGAAACAAAGGGTTGTCATCACGGAACCCGCTGTAGACCCGAAGGATAGGCCGGAGCAAATGGCACAGACGACCATCATGATGAGGGTGATGCCGTACACTTTCTTGCGGCCAAGCTTGTCTCCAAGGTAGCCAAAGAATAGTTGGCCCGATAGGGTTCCGACTAGGGCAACTCCGGTCACCAAGTTGTTGACTCTTACGGGGAGATTTCCGGGCTTTCCCGTGCTGGGGTCATAGTAGTAAAGGCGGCCGAGGAGTTTCGAAATGGTGGATATGCAGAAGAGGTCATAGGCATCGGTGAAGAAGCCCATTCCGGCAATGACAATGGCCGTCATGTGGTACCATTGTGTTCGAGCTGTATCCAAAGCATTCAACACGGCAATCGCCATCTTGCTATAGGTTGGTGCCTTGGATTCTAGTCTGTTTTGTGTTTATTATTTCATTGGGTTAGCTCCTGACTCTATATATATTGTAGGAAGTGATTATGGATAATTACCAGCTAACACAACGAAGGACGTTTATACCTATGCTTCGGGGGAACTACAAGAAAATCTCAAAGGGTATCCCATCAAGGATATGCTGTGTATATACTTTGTGGGTGATTAGGAGCCTTATATTATGGTCTAATAAGTTAGTAACACCATCTTGTTCCCTCAAATACAAATATACAGTATATTAGCTGACAGCTAGCTATTTTACTATAGCTACGAATTGACGATAACATTTCTCTGTTGACAAGGGTAGTGAAATAAAAGGTTACTAATTGGTCGATCAATTAAATTAATTGGATGGTGGTGACATACTAGGAGATGGAGTTTTATCTCGTTCCTATTAGACAAACATATCGATCAGTTTCTGGGTCTTGTTTGTATGCTAGCAGTTAATATTAATTGGGAATAACTTTAGGGTTTAGAAGCTAGCTTTCCTTTAGTTAAAATCATTTTTTGTTTCCTCCTAGTTTTGGCATGGCGTAACTAGCTTGACATCACAGGGTAAGGTTTAATCGACCTTAATATGTCAATGTGAGTTTCATTTCGGAGATTCTTGTTGTGACAGGGTTTTGTCTTGTAGGTACTTTGCTCTTAATATTTTGGTCGAATATGCTTAATATATTTGCATATATCATTTAAACCTAGGTCTCATCCCCAAGGAACAAAGGTCATATTCCTTCATACTGATATAGGGTTCTAATTTGAGCACTACGGACCTTTCACACTTCGTTGTCGTATGAAGTAAGGTCAACTAAATAAATAAGTGATTTTGATGCCTAATTCGGCTTTGAAAATTGTCAGGGCATTATCAATTTCTAGGGATGGTTGCCAACATAGATTGGTTTCAGTCTGTAAGGTTGGAGCTAATAGATGGTGACACCCTACTAGTTTTCAAGTCCCGTTACCAGCAATCTTGTGTTGTGTTTGGTGAGTAATCTGTAAAATTTTCTGTAAATCCATACAAGTGACTGCGAGGTTTGACGATATTTATATATGTTATTTTTGATAAAGATTTTGGGTTTGTTTTGAGCCTCTTTCTAAACTTCATGTAATTATAACCAAATATTCAGATTATGGGTTCGAGTCACTATAGGGATAATTATTTAGGCCTGAGGCTGACACTTTTGCCTTGCTTTGGGCTTTAATTAAATGACATCCCTAAATAGCCCAAATGGAATGTAGTGTCAATGTCCGACATATAGAAACCAAAGGATGAGTGAGACTAGGCTGAAGGTCCATAATGTAGTACCATAATGACATAACATGTATAGAAACTGAAGCCCAGAACCAAAGGGCGAGTTAGACTAGGCCGAAGGTCCACACTGTAGAACTGTAATGCCATAAAAACGGACATACGCTGAAGATTTCGATCTCAACTATTGATATTAAATCGAAGAATACAAACAACTACTTTCTCAGTCACCTAGTTATCTGCTAAGAATCATCCCTAATATAGAAACACACACACATATAACAACCTTATAATTTAGGTGAATGTACACGGTGAATCATGACTAGACCAACTCCATGTAAGCATAGAATTAATCCTATTTGCTTGACTATTTAGTCGACAGCGAGGGTCATGCCACCTATCACACACAATTGAAATCTCTAGAAAAAGGCCACTCTCCGCTGATGTAGGATTTTCTCATACCAAAACACGGCTACGTTTGCATCCACTAATTCAGGAACTCCATCTTTACGAGGTTTTGCATCAATCAAAATCTCAACTAGACCTTTCAAACTTGACCCCTTGCTTCTGACCAATTTTTTTCTGAAAAAAAAAAACCAAAAAATTAAAAACTCAACCCAGACCTTTCTAAAATAATAATAATAACAAAAACCCACATTAGACTTCTTTAAGATAATAATAAAATACTATCTGGTGTGGTGAGGTTAGTCAAGCGGCTTAGCAGTTTCATGCTGTCCAGCATGAGTCCTAACTTCCATCATTTTGTAGCCAGCAACGGGGGATTATTCTGATTTTGCTAGGATATCTTCGTAGATCTCGGTCTGAATATTGTCCGGGTGAGTGTGTTACTAACTGGCTAACATCATTGTAGTGACTTGCTACCTCATCTCTGATAAAAAATTACCTTCGAGTATCTTGAGTTCAAATACTAAGTGGGTGTATGTTATTACTCTGCTGACATAACCGAAATAACTTGCTACCTCACCCAATCAGAAATAATAATAATAATTAAAAAAATCGTTAATGGGGAAAATATATATTCCGTAGGTTTTAGGCGAAATAGTCTCTTCCAGAAGCGCGAACAAACGTGGCCCTCAGAATCACACACAGAAGCTCTCTGATTGGCCTTTCCCTCTCCGTCGCTCTGTTTCAGGTAAACCCTAACCTCTCTTTCTCTCTCACCTTCTCCTCCACCAATCGCCGAGTAATTCTTTTTTTTTTTTTTTTTTTTTGCTTTCCAAAAATAACCGGTTTATTTTTAGGTCGGCGTGATCGGAATATTCTAGAGCCGAACGAACATGGTGGAGTTGGAGAGGGCGCAGAATCCTTGGGTGAGTAGTAGTGACGAGCAGCAAATCGACCGAGTTGAAATCGACGGTAGAGATTTGTCCATCATGCCGGAGCTGTCGGTTTTGGACAGAGGCGACGCCGGATTCGCTAAGCGGCCGGACGGCGAGAGGTGTAAAACGACGTCGGATTGGAAGCTAGGAGTTGCGGAGAGAGCTTTCTCGGCCGCCGGCGCGGCGTTTTTGTCCGCCATTATTGTTAATCCACTTGATGTGGCCAAGGTGTGTGTGTGTATGTATGTGCTTTCGCTTTGGTTTTGGTGTTGCTAGGTTTGGGTTTCATTTCCGAGCAAACGAAGCCGTTGATAGTGTTCTAGGGTTTATGCAGTAGCAATTTGGAATTTTAGATACTGTGGAGTTTGTTAATATGATACAATTTTTGTTGTGTATAGAAGAATGGTTAGGCTATTGGATTTTGTGTTAGTTGATGTAATAGTGATGCATTTTCGCCGATTTTGTGAATACAATTTGAATGTGATGATCGAATTCGGGGTACTTTTGTTAAATGTGCTCTTAATGTTTAGCTTCTGGCTACTTACTGGTGGATTTCCAAGTCTTAGCTTTGCAGTTAACAGTGTTGTTACTCTTATGTTATTGCACAGACGAGGTTGCAAGCTCAGGCAGCTGGTGTGCCTTACTCACATCCGCTAAGTAATATCACGAGTCGCATGGCATTTTTCGGCCCTACCATGGTATGAACTCAATGCTTCTGTGTCATGGTTTACGTAGGCAATGAGAGATTTGGAAAAACTTTAATGTGGTTGCTTATATTGTTGTATACTATGCAGGCCTACACGTGGTTGCTTTCTTTGCTTACTGTTTAGATGGTTATGTCTGGGGTTGTTATGTGAGTGGAAATGGAATGGTGTTATACAGAGGTTGTGAACCTGTTTTTGGTAGACCATGCTGTTCGATCATGAGACAGTGTGGTATACCTCCATAGATTATCATACTATTCATGATTAGACATAAATAACTGAAGTTGTGGTTACTTGAAGTAGCTAATAATTTCGACTTTAGTGGGACTAGAATTTAGGATAGTGGGGAGTTACAGATATGCATTGTGCCCAACATATGTAAGGCGTCTATTTCATTGTGTGTGGTTATTTTTTCTTCTTTCTTCATCGTGGTTTGGTTTGCTAATACGTATTAATGATACAGACTTATTTATTATATGCTCTATAAATTTCTCCTTCTGTCATGGCATGTTGGGGCTTTGATGTTTAACATATTCCTGTTCTCTGTCCAAATTGAGGCAATTCATTTTGTTTTTCTTTATCTATACTCAGCTATTTGCGGATCTAAGGTGTTCACCATCGTGCACACGTGCTGGAATTCATGGTACTGTAGCAATATGCCCACCAGATTGTTTTCAGTACAAAGGCACACTGGATGTTTTCTACAAAATCATTCGACAGGTTGGTGGGTTTGTGTCGAGATTTACTTCTCATTGTGCAACTGTTCATTTAATTTCTGGTTATGTTGCTTTGTTAGTCGCCTGCTCTACATTCTGTTCTCTAGTAATGCAAAAGATCTGAAGTAGGGTTTTGTGTGCTGTTAAGATGCCAAGGTTATCTACTGCTTGTCTATCATTTGATTAAGAATTTGATATTGCAGGAAGGGTTTGCAAGGTTATGGAGAGGCACAAATGCAGGATTAGCACTGGCTATTCCAACAGTGGGTTTCTGAATCCATTCAGTTCTTAGTTCAGTTTCCACTTTGGCATTCCATTGATATTTCATTTATGTGACTCACCTTTTTGTTCATCAGGTGGGAATCTATCTACCATGCTATGACATATTTCGCAACTGGTTAGAAGAATTCACTGCCCGTAATGCTCCCAGCACGAGTATATATGTTCCTTTAGTTGCTGGCTCTTTGGCACGTTCATTAGCTTGTGCAACTTGCTATCCTATTGAACTTGCTAGAACTCGCATGCAGGTAGTTTGGAGGCTTATACTTCATTCTATGTGTGATTTTGTTCTGGTTTCATGAATTAATTTGTTTTGTTGCCTTAGAAGTTGTTTCCTATTTGTTTGTTAGAATATGCTAAGAGCAGAGTGATGGTGGTTATTCATTCTTTTATTTATTATTGTTTAATGAATATTATTAGGCATTTAAAGTTATACAAAATGGTGCAAAGCCTCCTGGTGTTTTGAAAACTCTATTGGATGTTGTCTCTCATGTCAAGACCACAAGTAGTGCTGAAAGCAACTGTAAGTCCATTGTTTCTGATGATGATTCGAGTTTGGCATGATTTTCTTTTTGAATGGATAGCACCTTAGTACTCCTTTTCTTATTGTCTTCTGTATTACTCTAGAATAATATGTCTGTGCAAGTTAAATGACTTTAATCTTCTGTTCGTTTTAACAGTAAGAGGCTATCGTGTCCTCTGGACTGGTATGGGAGCACAACTTGCTCGTGATGTTCCCTACTCTGCAATCTGTTGGTCGACTCTTGAGCCAGTAAGGATTGACTCTTCTGATTGTTTTGACTGCATGGGTGTTACTTGAATCTAACATATATTTTTATCCTGAACAGATCAGGAGAAGACTTCTTAATCTTGTGGGTGATGAAGCAAATGCAGTCAGTGTCTTTGGGGCAAATTTTTCTGCTGGTTTTGTTGCAGGAACCATTGCTGCTGCAGCTACATGTCCATTGGATGTTGCAAAGACCCGAAGACAGATAGAGGTATTTTCTTCTTTCTGTTTTGAATTTTTATATTTTTTTTAACATATATTATCATGTCCTGCTTCTGAAAGTTTGAAAACCAAGAATGGTAAGAACACAAAATAAAGGATTTCAATCCTTTTCTTAATTTTTTTTTAAATAAGCAGTATCAGAGTGATGTCATTTGTTGATGAGTAGCGTTCCTACCAAAAATTCTTGTTTAGTGATGCTGTGCTTATTTGAATATGTTTACTCTATGCATGTTCCTTTTGTTTTGGAAAAAACAACTTCAGAATGATCCAGTCAGGCAAATGAAAATGACGACAAGGCAAACACTAATGGAGGTTTGGAGGTATACATCTCATCTTAAAATTTAGTGGTATGCATTATCGTCATTTAGATCTTTCCTACTAACACACCTTATTATTTACTTGGTGCAGGGGTGGAGGACTAAAGGGACTATTCACGGGGGTCGGTCCTCGTGTTGGTCGTGCAGGCCCTTCAGTAGGGATTGTTGTTTCCTTCTATGAAGTCGTGAAGTATGCTCTACATCAACGGTATGCAACTTCATGACAGGGGGGGATTCCATGGTTTTTTTCTCCTGTTTTTGATCCTTCGAAGGTGTCGTACGATGCGGTGTCTGGTGACTTAGGAAGGCCACCTACAAGTTTTGTAGATACGGTAGATTGAAGATAAAAAATTTTCATCCTTTTTAGGCTGCAAGTGCAGGATTTAACCTTCTTTCCTACAGTTTTAGCTGTTCTTTACGTTGTTGCTCAATGACGAGCAAAGTTTTGTCCGTTTACATTGTTTCTTTGGGCCAACTTTATTCTGAGACTTGATCTCAGTTAATAAATTATGTCTGAAGGGACTAGATGAATCTTCAATTCTAATTTAATGACAATTTACGCTGTTCTTTTCTTTAACTCCTAAAGATCAGCTGAGTTTACATGATAATGTCTGACCGGGCCGAAGCATTTGCTTTGTTGCTAATGAATCATTCTTCAAATGTGGTTTTACCTTGGCATATTAAGTCGACATTCGTTGTTGTTTGTATTGTGAGAATCTGATTCTTTTATTGTGATTAATTCATTTTGTTTCCAAGTCACTGGCAATTATAGACCAAAGCTCCAAGTCGGAACCCTTTCTTCTCTGGTTGCCAAAAATCTAGTCTGCAGAAGACAAGCTAGCCTGACCAGGAATAGTGTTGATGATCAATTCAAGTGAAGAAAAAGAAGCAAGAAAGGACTTGATGTAGTAATAATGAGATTATGAATGGAGAATCAATTCAATGCTTGATTTATTCAATCTGAAACTTCTGCCCAAAAGGAATTTCTCTGTAGCATACACCAATCCAAAATGCTAATCCAAACGAATTTACAACCCCATTACATCACACCCACCCTAAGAACCCAGTTATATGCATGTTCTTGCTTTAGTATATAACTTGGTCATCGATCAGATGGACGGTTCAGTGGATCAGGTATGTGAGAACCAACGCCAGCAGCATTAGAATGTATGCTATCCCTTGGTCTATTGCCGTGCCTGCATTCACATAGCAAAAATTTCCGGCAAGTTATGTTCAACAGCGAAATCGAAAATTTCGACCAAAACACAGAAGCCTAAACATGATTTCACTCGTAATGAAATGGGAAACATCTAACACTAACACCTCAGACGTTTCTATTATCAAAAATGACACTTTACATGTGAAATATCTAGAATTTCTTCTAGTTAAAGAATCAAGCTCCAAAAAGTTCTTAACGACTCGTGCGATACATTATGATTCAGTATATGAACGTTTGCAGGGTATGAAATGTGCACATTTCATACGTTAAAAGTTGCGTTCTATCAACAATTTCGACAAGAACAGAACTATTTCTGGAACGTCCCTAACGAAAACATGATATAGAAACATTTTTTTTTTTGTCCAAGGAAAGCAAAGAAAGCTTACCATCGCTTGTGGTTGTCGGAGCCGGAGCTGAAGCCGGAGCCAGGCCGGCTGCATGAATCATGGGCAAAACGACGGCGAAAATGAGAGCAACGACGGCAACCACTACGTTAAATGATGCAGCATTTACAACCATTTTTGTCCCTTCCTCTCTCCTTGTTACGTTAGAAGCTCTCTTCTTGAAAACAAGAAGAGCACGCAACGTAGAGAGAGAGAGGAAGAAGTTTAACAATTCAGAGACGAATGGCTTTTGATTTTTAGAGGTCGAAACTCGAAAGGATGAGGGGGTTGAGGATGAAAACCTCAAAGCTTTTATAGGACCAGAAATGGTGGTTAACCATGTAGGGTAAACCCGCATGTTTAGGGACTCATAAATCCATGTAACCCTTCAATTTTTATTTTAAAAATTTTTATTTTTCAGTTTATTACAAAAATGGGTTTTCATGTTCCGTCTTTTAGGTCAGTGCTTGATTGCCAGTTATTGCCAGCATGGATTCTCTTATTGTGTTTCTGGAAGATGATGATTCTTCTAAATTATTGAGTTAAAGAGCGGGCAGTGTTTTGTTCTTGTTCACAAACCACCTCTCTTTTTAAGAGCAAATGCAAGGTGTTTATTTATAGCAGCAACAATAATCAAAGCATGACAGAGTTGATATATGGGGTCCTGAAATCCCCAATAATATCAGCATATCACTTATAGATAAGGTCATCTTTTAGTGAGCATGTAGGAGGCCAAAGAAAAGCTCCCATGGCAGCTAGAAGGCGGTCCATCCCGATGACTTTTATCTAAGCAAACTCATCATTTCGTATATCAAATCTTGTGAGATTGGACTCTTGGAGATCAATAAGATCTAGTTTTACTGTATAACTACGGGAGGAAACCCATCAGGGGATATACCTGTAGCATGACTGAAGCATATATATACACATTAGACATTCATAGGAGTGATGGCACTATATAATACAAGTGGCCTAATTTTTCTGATGTTACTACTTGCATGTTTTATATACAAACTGAAACCAAGAAGAGACACATGGCAACCAAAATGGAAACCCTTCTCTCATCTCTGATAGGACTTTCCGGCTGAAGTTGTGGTCATATATGCATATCATTACGTTGGCAAGTTGCTTGCACCGTCAAGATGGCAGAAAGAGAGGATCCTCTTTGTTTCTGTAGATCTCAAATAGTTGCTTAGAGTAACGAGTCGCAAATGTTCTACATGTTTCAACGGCCTTGGGGTCACGCTCCTCCAACACCTCTACCGTTTTATTCAGATCACCAGATGGATCTCCATCAGTGAGAAACTCAGCCAATTCAGAGCCCCTGTCAGAAGGGAGAGAATCAAATTAGTAAAGAGAGAGGCATAGAATGCTTCAATGCTATTATATAGTCCAAATATTTACTGATTCACATTTCAACAACAAACACGTAAAATGTTCCCTAAAGTACGCGATTCATCGTACCTGCGGGCATCAAACTTGCTAAAGCCTCGAGAATTGGAGCACAGAGTCCCCCTACTGTTGTAGTATAAATTGTATATATACCGTATATGTCTATATCATGTAACAAAATACGTAAAAGTATTTAGATAGGTACTTGAGTGTATAATCATAGGTACTTGAGTGTATGAAGACTTATGTAAACATGCTTTACCAAAGGGCAACAAGCATGGCAGAAAATCATCATCAAGATGGTTATCATCTTGAGTTTCTCTTTGAGCTTTCACACTTCAATGTAATCCTATAAATACCCCCTTTGTATGAGATGAATAAACACATTGAAATCCCCATTCTCTCTGAAATTTTACTCTCCTTTTCTGTTTATCAATTCCCCTTTGTTCTTAAACACGTTATCAGCACGAAGTTGCTCTAGAATTAGAATCGAAAAATTGACGAAAGAAGAGTTCTTCATCGATCGAAGTCATTTTTCAAAACCTACAAAAAATCCCCAAACCCTAGCTCAGATTAAAGCCCTTGATTCCAGGAGCCCGGAACCGGTCTCAGAATCACCGGAACCGGCCGGAAACGGCCTGAACCGGCCGCCGGAAGTCGAAAAACCAAACCGGACCGCTGCCGGACCGCTGCCGAGAGCTGCCGAGACCTGCCGAGAGCCCTGCGCAGCAGCTGCCGAGACGCTGCCGAGGCCCCTGCGCAGCAGCTGCCGAGCAGCTGTCGACATATCTGTCGACAGATTTGCGCGGCGACTTTCCGGCGACTTTTTTGACACTTTTCCGGCGACTTTTCCGGCGACTTTTCGGACGATTTTTCTCGACTTTTTCCAACGATCCTTCCGGTCACCTCCGATATTTTTTCCGGTCAAAAATTTCCGGCAACACTATTCCAAGGTATTCTTTACTAAAAGTTCCCGTTTTTGAGTTTTTATTTATTTTCTCTCCTTTTTCCTTTTTCTCGGGAACTTACAATCAAAAGCGGAATTATAGCAATTCACGCCAAACGAACTAAGAGCGTTCGTAATCAATGAACTAAGAGTGTTCACAATGATTCTTGGAAATTGATTTCTTGGTAGCATAGCTCGGAAATCTTATTATTTTTCGTGGAAGTTTTAACTCCGAAACTAATATTTTCTTCTTATCTTCAAGGATGTCGAATGAACCTAGACTCGATTTTCAAATCCTTGACTCAACAGGTTCGGAGTACCATAGCTGGAAAACCGACGTTGAGAACCATCTCACATCCAAGGGGATATTGCCCATCATCCATGAACCAAACCCGGCTCTTGTGTTCCCTCGATCACCCAAGAAGCATGCAGAAGCAATCATCTTGATGCGACGTCATATGGACAAAGCACTCAGGCTAGAGTACATGTCCATCAAAGATGCAAAAGATTTATGGGAAGCACTACAAGAGCGCTTTAACAATATCCAAGATTCTCTCCTCCTTGACTTGAAGGTTCAGTGGAACGATGTACGCTTCTCAGACTTCAAGACTATTGCTGAGTACAATTCAGAAGCTCTTCGTCTCAAATCCATGTTGAGGTTCTGTCAAAGACCCCTCACAGAAGAAGAGCTAATTGAGAAAACTCTCTCCACCTTCCCTGTTGCAGCAATTTTGCTATCAAAGCAGTATCGCACTGAAGTAAATGCTGGACGAATTACGAGGTTCAATGAACTCATAAATATTTTGTCGGTAGCCGAAAAGCACGACAACATTCTCGTAAAGAATTATAATTCAAGACCCATTGGAACCAAGAGCGTTCGTGAGGCAAATTATAATGCACCCAAGAGATGGCACAGGGAGCGGTACCCCAGCAATAGGGGACATGTGTACCCTAATAATAGGGGACATGAAGGACGAACAGGTCCATATAACCGCCCCAACAGGGAAGGAAACCGCAACTTTAGAGCGGGCACACGTGATGGTAACTCCACACGTGGAAGAGGGAGATATGGCAACACCGGCCGTGGAAATAGCACCATGAACCGTGGAGGTCGCACCATGCGCCGTGGTAGTAGCAGCAACCCTCCTAGGGGATATCCACAACGTGCACAACCTGCACAACCTGTACAAACTGTACAACCTGCACAACCTATACCTCAAATGAAGGGAGGAAACCACAATGACATGTGTCATAGATGTGGATCAATCGAGCATTGGTTTAAACAATGTCATGCAAGTACCCAATTAGCTGCACGCTACAAGGAGTACAGGGAAGCAAGAGAGCAAGAAGCTAACCTTGCCGAAGATGAAAATAGTGAAGATGTCAATCTCACTGTTGAGGACTTCAAAGCTGTAGATGAAGAGCACGAGAATGCCACAGACTTTGATTAGAATAATCCTCTTTCTATTTTCCAAGAATGGCAAATGTGCCTTAGTCAATAAATAACAATTGTATTAAACTCCTTCTTATGTGGCGTACCCAATGAAGTATGATGTCTAGGAAAACAATTGAGATCGGGGTATTTAAGCGAGCCTCTCTCCACCAACATCTCTCTACTTTCCTGGTCATATTCCATTGGAATTACCAAACGGATTGAGTGATAGCAATTTGTCTAAAGTTTGATATTTGGAATAGACTTATGAATAACTTTGATGTAATCATTGGCTATTTTCCCCATTAATAAAGTATCGCATTCAATGTCATGGACATGTGTTAATATTCCGAACTTTATTCCTTTCAGTATGTTTTCCGGAGAATTGGAATGCCTTCTTGATAGTGGCACCACACATACGATATTGCGACATAGGCAATTATTTTTATGGATGACACCCAGTCGATCCTCAGTAACTACGATGGCAGGACCATCACAATTGATTCATGGTCGAGGACCAGCTCAATTTTTGTTACCAAATGGCACAAATATTAATGTCGCCGAAGCTCTATATGCTCCAAGGGCCGGAAGGACCCTATTAAGCTTTAAAGACATAAGAGCCAATGATTTTCATGTGGAAACACATTGTGAGAATGGACAAGAGTTCCTTTGCATCACCTCTAAAAACTACGGAAATACACGAGTTTTAGAGAAACTTATGTGTCGCTCTAGTGGATTGTATGCAACCACTATTAGAGTCATTGAATCCAACCATGTCATGAATGACAAATTATGGGATCCTGACACATACAAGCTTTGGCACGATCGTTTGGGACATCCAGGTCGTGACATGATGCTCCGTATATTAAAAACTTCACACGGACATCCATTCTTCAAAACGAAAAGAAGTACGAACCAAACATTGGTCCAAAGAGTTACTTCTAAAGTGTATCATTCGTTTTGCAAAGCTTGCTCTTTAGCAAAGGTAGGATCGAGACCATCCTATGCAAAGGACACTAAAGAAAATATACCATTCTTACAAAGAATACAAGGTGATATTTGTGGACCTATCCAACCAACTTGCGGACCATTTAGATATTTTATGGTGTTGGTTGATGCATCGACACGTTGGTCACATGTCATGCTCTTATCCACAAGAAATGCTGCATTTGCTAAACTCCTAGCACAAATCATTAAATTAAGGGCTCACCACCCCGATCATCCTATTAAGTCAATTCGTCTTGACAATGCTGGAGAATTTACATCAAGAACCTTTGATGATTATTGCATGTCCATTGGGATTGAGGTAGAACATCCTGTCCCTCATGTACACACCCAAAATGGACTCGCAGAAGCTGCCATTAAAAGACTTCAAATGGTTGCCAGGGCATTGGTTATGCGCACCAATCTCCCTATTTCTGCTTGGGGCTATGCAATATTACATGCAGCTGTGCTCATTCGTCTGAGACCCACTGCCACCCAACCCTTTTCTGCGTCCCAACTGGTGACTGGGTATGAGCCTAATGTCTCACACTTACGCAAATTTGGGTGTGCAGTCTATGTGCCAATTGCGCCGCCACAGAGCACCAAAATGGATCCTCAAAGACGCTTAGACCTTTATGTTGGATATGATACTCCAAGCATTATCCGCTACATAGAACCCTTGACAGGTGATCTATTTACCGCTAGATTTGCGGATTGTCACTTTGATGAGACATTCTTCCCGTCATTAGGGGGAGACAAGAACATTAATGTTCAACAGAAAAGACAGGAATTGTCGTGGTCTGTCCCCACTTTGTCTCATCTTGATCCCCGAACCACACAGTCTGAAATAGAGGTGCGGAGGATTCTCGATCTTCAGAACGTAGCAGAATCAATGCCTGATGCGTTTTTTGATATCGCTAAAGTGACAAGATCACACATACCTGCTGCAAACGTACCTGCAAGGATTGATGTTCCTAAAAATAAAGGACATGACATCCCCTCTATGGGTGATGCAGTGGCTAGACCCATGGCTCCTGCTAGAAAGCGCGGGAGGCCTATAGGTTCGATGGATTCTCGCCCAAGAAAGAAAGCGAGCTTGACACAAAATAATCCATTAATCATCGATATAAATAATCCATCTCATGAAAAAATTCCGGATTATGGTTATGTCCAAGAGACATCATTGGAGGACGCTCCAATAATAGAACCAATTCCAGAGAATAGAGAGATCTCCATGAATTACACTAGTATACATGTAATTATGGACAGAAATTCTATGGCTATTGATGATGCGTTTGCATATCATATTGTAAAAGGAATTATAGAATACGATGATATCGAACCTCGCTCCGTTGAAGAATGCCAACGTAGAGCAGATTGGTCAAAATGGAAAAATGCGATCCAGACTGAATTGGATTCACTAACAAAAAGACAGGTATTTGGGTCTATAACACTGACACCACCAAATATAAAACCTGTTGGCCATAAATGGGTCTTTGTTAGAAAGCGTAATGAGAAAAATGAGGTTGTTAGATACAAAGCCCGCCTTGTGGCGCAAGGTTTCTCACAACGTCCTGGAATCGACTACGAGGAGACATATTCTCCCGTAATGGACGTTATAACGTTCCGCTACCTTGTCAGTTTGGTAGTTTCCGAAAAACTTGACATGCAGCTCATGGATGTGGTAACAGCATATCTCTATGGGGATCTAGATTCAGAGATATATATGAAGGTTCCAGATGGACTTCAATTACCCAAATCAAGTGG
This sequence comes from Rosa persica, assembly GCA_025331145.1. Classification (NCBI taxonomy): domain Eukaryota; kingdom Viridiplantae; phylum Streptophyta; class Magnoliopsida; order Rosales; family Rosaceae; genus Rosa; species Rosa persica. The sequence goes on from WFKR01000001.1 coordinate 43,171,530, forward strand.
CTCTAAACCACGGAGCGCGTTTTCAATAAAATTAAGACGCTCACTATATGGATTGAAACAATCCGGACGGATGTGGTATAACCGTCTAAGTGACTACTTGATTGGGAAGGGATATGTTAACAATGAAATATGCCCTTGCGTGTTCATTAAGAGAACAAGATCCGGATTTGCAATTGTAGCAGTTTATGTTGATGACATGAACTTAATTGGAACTCTAGATGAGTTAAAAGAAACTGCTATATATTTGAAATCTGAATTTGAGATGAAAGATCTCGGGAAAACACGGTTTTGTCTCGGAATAGAACTCGAGCACCGTAATGATGGGATTATGATCCATCAATCAGCATATACTCAAAAGTTACTAAGGCGCTTTAATGAAGATAAAGCAAAGCCTGTGAGTACTCCCATGATCAACCGTAGTCTTGAGCCCATGAAAGATCCGTTTCGTCCAAGGGATGAGGACGAAGATTTATTAGAAGCTGAAATACCATACCTAAGTGCGATAGGCGCATTATTGTATTTAGCTCAATGCACAAGACCGGATATCTCATTTGCAGTAAACTTGTTAGCTCGACACAGTTCTGCGCCAACACGCCGCCATTGGATTGGTATAAAGACAATCCTTCGATACCTAAAAGGTACGATCGATATGGGCTTGTTCTATCCCTACAGAGAGAAGAAATGTGAGCGCCGGCAACACTATCCATAGTGACCGACGTTCTCCTCCTCCCCTCCATCAAAATGATGTTTTGACGGGTTTTGCTGATGCAGGGTATCTCTCTGACCCTCATAAAGGTCGCTCCCAAACAGGTTATGTCTTTACCATGGGAAACACCGCGATATCTTGGAGATCTACAAAACAGACTCTTGTTGCTACTTCCTCAAATCATGCAGAGATAATTGCACTACATGAAGCCGTGCGTGAGTGCATATGGCTAAGGTCTATAAATAGACACATTCGAGGAACTTGTGGTTTGAAATTCACCACAAATGAACCTACATGCATTTACGAGGACAATGCAGCTTGTATTGAGCAAATGAAATTAGGTTTCATCAAAGGCGACAATACCAAGCATATATCGCCGAAATTCTTCTACAATCAGCAACAACAAACACTTCTAAATATTGAAGTAAATCAAATCCGATCAGAAGATAATGTAGCTGACTTATTTACTAAGTCACTACCAAAATCCCCTTTCGAGAAACATGTAAGGAGCATCGGATTGAGGAGGATATCCGAACTCCCACAATCTTCAAGAGGAGTCTAAATCAGGGGGAGTATCCAGAAACATACTTCACACGCAACGCACGTTGTGCTCTTTTTCCCTTTCGACCAAGGTTGTTTTTTCCCACAGGGTTTTATTACTTGGCAAGGTTTTTAACGAGGCAACTTCGATGCGCACCATCTACACAATACTATTGAACATGAAATATCCAAGGGGGAGTGTTGTAGTATAAATTGTATATATACCGTATATGTCTATATCATGTAGCAAAATACGTAAAAGTATTTAGATAGGTACTTGAGTGTATAATCATAGGTACTTGAGTGTATGAAGACTTATGTAAACATGCTTTACCAAAGGGCAACAAGCATGGCAGAAAATCATCATCAAGATGGTTATCATCTTGAGTTTCTCTTTGAGCTTTCACACTTCAATGTAATCCTATAAATACCCCCTTTGTATGAGATGAATAAACACATTGAAATCTCCATTCTCTCTGAAATTTTACTCTCCTTTTCTGTTTATCAATTCCCCTTTGTTCTTAAACACCTACTAATTTTTTCCCCAGAAGTTTGCTGTCTATAAAGAGCACATACAGCTTTCATGCACAGCTCTGGATCCTTACCGAATGCAGCGAGCATGTCTGCCTCAAACTCCCATTTTGTGTTGTGATCTTTGTTCCTTTGAAATGTTGATAGAACCTCCTCAAAGTTCACATCATCATCTGACAAATTCTTTGACACACTAGAAGCATCATCACTTTCTGAAACAACAGAGCTATTCACAATAAACCCACCCAAGCTTTCACCTTCACTTTCTGACCCAACCTCTTCAGGTTCATCTTCTTCGACATCCTTGTTTGATCCTTGGACATTTTTAGTTTCATTTGTCCGACTTGAATTCCTTTGTACCCGACCTCTTCGCCCACATTTTCTCAAGCTAACTAGATGCCGCTTTGGAGAGGAAACACTAACATCAACTACAGAAGCAGCAGCAGTCTCTAAGCTGCCATTCACATCAGATCCTACTTCATCATTTATTCTTTCCTGAAGATGAATTCTCTTCACTATACTGATAGGAAGATTATCATCACTACTCTCAGAGTCACTGGTCACAACATTAGAAGCTCGTTTTCTTTTGGGTGTTGAGAAAGCCAGTAATTCCTCATTGTAATTGTCGACATCTTCCTGATCATTACTGTCAGTATGTGCCTGCTTTAAAAAGCTTTTGGTAGCCAAACCTCCTATTACAGAATCCGTTGATATGCAAATCTTTCTGCTTCCCTGATTCTCAGTAGGCAAAACTTTTTGGCTATCGACAATAGTAACTTCATCATCGCTGTCACTAATATCAATGACACTGAGAGAGAAAGGTCTGCAACCACCTGGCGTCGGTGGAGCCATCTTCTTGCAAGGACTCCTATCTTCCTTGAATTCCAGCTGTTTTCTTGCTTGACTAGCGTTACCATATTCATTACCGGATCTCTTTTCTTCCTCATACCATTGCGATGCTCATGAAATGTAACATTAGGTGGCGTTCCTGCCAAAACCAAGATAATCGAAACAACTTTTAAGGACCAAGCATTTTTTGAGCACATATATAGTCATATAATATGAGATACCTTCCAAGATAATGATGCTTTGCGTTAAGATCATGCATCAATTAAGAACTAATGATTAAACAAAGAGCATATTCTCCCTTCAAGGACACCAAAGATGCTAACACAAGAGATGCCAGGCACCACATACTCAAAGACCTAACAGTTATACGAGTCAAACCTAACCAATATCTACACTTGCTGCAGCTAATGCCCATGTTCATCTAGACGTTTGTCCAAAATTTGGTAAAAATGCAAACACTAAGATATTTCCTCAAACCAATTTGTTCAAGACACGAGGGGAAAAGACAACAGATAAACATAGATTAGAGTACCCTAGTACAGAAATAACTTATAGCTGCTGCTTGCAGACGGCAGATTCCTTTACCAGGGGAGTGATATGTAGAGCTAAGATCAATAACATTCACAGCAATTGCTTTGCTCCTTGAACTTTCCATGCCAACTCCAACCTTCAAACCCTCCTCAAGTTCGATCCTTGCACTTGCTTGTGTTCTGCTGCTCGCTTCAACAGAATCCCCAGTTAACTGCAAAGGAAACTCCCCACCTTTCAAGACTTTATCCTTGTCCAACTTCAAGACCCACATTTCCAAATCTTTGAACTTTTTCTTCCAAGCCTCATCCTCAGTTTCAGCATTCTTCTTCTCACACTCCAACTTCAATACCCATGATTCGAGTTCTTTGAACTTTTGCTTCCAAGCCTCAACCTCGGCTTCAGCATTCTTCTTCTCACACTCCAACTTCAATACCCATGATTCGAGTTCTTTGAACTTTTGCTTCCAAGCCTCAACCTCAGTTTCAGCATTCTTCTTCTCACACTCCAAGTTCAATACCCATGATTCCAATTCTTTGAGCTTTTGCTTCCAAGCCTCAACCTCAGTTTCAGCATTCTTCTTCTCACACTCTGACTTCATTTTCCAAGCCTCAACCTCAGTTTCAGCATTCTTCTTCTCACACTCCAAGTTCAATACCCATGATTCGAGTTCTTTGGACTTCTGCTCCCAAGCCTCAACCTTAGTTTCAGCATTCTTCTTCTCACACTCCAACCTCAATACCCATGATTCCAATTCTTTGAACTTTTGCTCCCAAGCCTCAACCTCAGCTTCAGCATTCTTCTTCTCACACTCCGACTTCAATACCCATGATTCCAGTTCTTTGAACTTCTGCTTCCAAGCCTCAACCTCAACGGAATCTCCAGTTAACTTCCACGGAAACTCCCCACCTTTCAAGACAAAATCGTTGTCCAACTTCAAGACCCACGTCTTCAATTCTTTGAACTTCTGCTTCCAAGCCTCAACCTCAGTTTCAGCAGTCTTCTTCTCAAACTCCAACACCTTGTTCTCAAGCAAAAGCTGAAAGACCGTATCTTCCTCCTCCAAGTTATCCTCATTAACTTGCTCCATAGTTTCATCACTTCCTCTCTTCAGTTGCCCAATCTCTTCTTCCATCGCAAGGTTTTCGCCTTCCAAATCCTTAAACTTTACCTCAAGAGCTTCATACGCACTCTTTCTCTTCACAATCTCCAACTCTAACTCCTCACACCTCTCTTCAGCTCTCCTCCTCCTATTTTCTACTTCACTAGTCCCACAATCTTCCACCACCTCCATTTCACCCTAACCCAATTCAAAAAACCCTGCTCTCTAACATCTAAGCATTTCTAAAACCCTTGCATTCCCCACTTCAAAATCACCTGGAAAAATTCACATTTTATCAACTACAACAAAAAAAAAAAAAAAAAAAGAGAGAGAGTCAATCATAGTAATAAAAGCATCAATCTTGAATGTACTAAAAAGAGTAAAAGCATCGATCTTTGAAGTTAAAAAGAGAATAATTATGTTCTTTCTTTTCCGGGAAACAAATCGGAGAAGCAGTAACTTACAGCAGAAGAGTCCACCGTCGCTTCAAAACGTCGCCGTTTCAGTCGTTTAGAGTTTACTGAATCAGTGTTTGAGAGACACACGCTGCCGTATTTCGTTTTGGGGGACGAAAATATAACTGTCGCGTGTCAGTTGCAAACGCTCAAAACGCAGCGTTTAAATGCAAATTGAAACGGTGCGTTTCGTTTTAGGCTATGACTTAGCACTGTGACTATCGTCTCCTTCAGTTTTCACAGATTGAAAATTCTCAAGCTTTTCCGGCAATTCTCCGTCGTTACGAATCGGACGGGTCTAGTGTCATCAATTCGGGTCGGGTATTGGGTAATGCGGAGCCCAAATGAGGGTTCTGCACGAGCTCAGACGATTCGGAGCTGAAGGACTTGATGGAGTACATGGACTCACTCAAGAACTACTAGAAATCGGTGGTTCCAGTCGGGGCGGGTACGGATTCGGGCGACGGGTTCGATCTGGGTCGGATGCGGACGTTGATGCAGCTTCTGGGTCGTCCTCATTTCAAGTTCAAGGTTCGAACTTTAACTCTAATTTCATTGCTTGACGGGTTTAGGGTTTATGTTATAAAGTTATAGTCTTTTGTGTTTCGATGGTTCAAATTGCTTTACTTGTTTAAGACCCAAGAAAGGAATTCATGGATGGTATGATAATGCCTAGAAAAAGGCCCTTTTTTTTGGGTTATGTTTCTGGGTTTTATATTGTGTAATTAACTAGAATGACAGCAATTATAGGCGGTTCACATTGCCGGAACGAAAGGAAAAGGATCCACAGCTGCATTTCTGTGCAACATTTTGAGGGCAGAAGGGTATTCAGTTGGTTATTATACTAGGTGTGGTTTCATTCCTTTATGGATGTGTTGTTATTACTGATTTTGTTTCTTGATATTCTGAGAAGAGATTTGTGTATATGCAGCCTACATATTCGAACTATTAGGGAGCTAGTAACTTTGGGGAGGTCTGGTGAGCCGGTGTCGGCAAAGGCCTTGAATTCTCTGTTTCAAGAGAATAAGGAGACTCTGGATCGTGCAATGAAAGTTGAAAATGGATATATTAGTCACTTTGAGGTATGCCCTGTGTGCAATGTGTTAAAACGTATTGATATGGTTGAGAAACTTTGTGTATCTCCAAAGTTATGTTCTGATATTATCAATGAGAATTCAACGTTCAGTATTTGCTGATCAGTATATTAGGTTCTTACTGCTCTGGCATTCACACTATTTGCTAAAGAGAAGGTTGATATTGCAGTGATTGAGGTTATTCACTTTCCCTTCTGAGATATTTTTCTATCTATTTCCTTGTCATATACAAATTGGTAGAAGGATATACTAAAGAATTAAAACAAGGTTATGATCGTATTAAGTTTATATACCTGAAATTCTGAAATGAACAGGCTGGGTGGGGGTGGGGTTCACGGGATGCAACCAATGTCATTCCTAGCTCTGGACTTGCCACATCAGTCATTACTACAATAGGAGAGGAACATTTGGCTGCACTTGGAGGTTCTTTGGAAAGCATTGCAATGGCGAAGTCTGGAATCATGAAACATTGCCGCCCAGTTAGGTGGTTCTGCCTCGGAGATTCTTGTGGAAGTTGATGCCATGCACAAATAAGCTAATAGTGTTCCTGCATTGTGCTCCATTTAACATGCTCTCATCTCCTATTTCGTGTCACAAATATCATAATTCCCTTGGTAGGTCATATTGAATGATAGTAATCCCAAAAAAAAAGAAAAAAAAGGCATGTGTATACACAAGACATTCATAGAGTGATAGGACTATAATACAAGGGACCTAATTTCTGATGTTCCTACTTGCATGTTCTATATACAAACTGAAACCAAGAAGGGACACACTTGGCAACCAAAATAGAAACCCTTCTCTCATCTCTGATAGGACTTTCCGGCAGAGGCTGTGGGTTATATACGTATATCATTACGTTGGCAAGTTGCTTGCACCATCAAGATGGCAGAAAGAGAGGATCCTCCTTGTTTTTGTAGATCTCAAATAGTTGCTTAGAGTAACGAGTCGCAAATGTTCTACATGTTTCAACGGCCTTGGGGTCACGCTCCTCCAACGCCTCTACCGTTTTATTCAGATCACCAGATGGATCTCCATCAGTGAGAAACTCAGCCAATTCAGAGCCCCTGACAGAAGGGAGAGAATCAAATTAGTAAGAGTATAGGCTGAGAAAGGCATAGAATGCTATTATATAGTCCAAATATTTACTGATTCACATTTCAACAACAAACATGTAAAATGTTCCCTAAAGTACGGGATTCATCGTACCTGCGGGCATCAAACTTGCTAAAGCCTCGAGAATTGGAGCACAGAGTCCCCCTACTAATTTTTTCCCCAGAAGTCTGCTGTCTATAAAGAGCACATACAGCTTTCATGCACAGCTCTGGATCCTTACCGAATGCAGCGAGCATGTCTGCCTCAAACTCCCACTTTGTGTTGTGATCTTTGTTCCTTTGAAATGTTGATAGAACCTCCTCAAAGTTCACATCATCATCTGACACATTCTTTGACACACTAGAAGCATCATCACTTTCTGAAACACCAGAGCTATTCACAATAAACCCACCCAAGCTTTCACCTTCACTTTCTGACCCAACCTCTTCGGGTTCATCTTCTTCGACATCCTTGTTTGGTCCTTGGTCATTTTTAGTTTCACTTGTCTGACTTGCATTCCTTTGTGCTCGACCTCTTCCCCCACATTTTCTCAACCTAACTAGACGCCGCTTTGGAGAGGTAACACTAACATCATCAACCACAGAAGCAGTAGCAGTCTCTAAGCTGCCATTTACATCAGATCCTACTTGATCATGTATTCTTTCCTGAAGATGCACTCTCTTGACTAAACTGATAGGAATATTATCATCACTACTCTCTGAGTCACTGGTCACAACATTAAAAGCTCGTTTTCTTTTGGGTGTTGAGAAAGCCAGTAACTCCTCATTGTAATTATCGACATCTTCAGATCATTATTGTCAGTATGTGCCTGCTTTAAAAAGCTTTTGGTAGCCAAACCTCCTATTACAGAATCCGATGATATGCAAGTCTTTCTGCTTCCCTGATTCTCAGTAGGCAAAACTTTTTGGTTATCGACAATAGTAAGTTCATCATCGCTGTCACTAATATCAATGACACTGAGAGAGAAAGGTCTGCCACCACCAGGTGTAGGAGGAGCCATCTTCTTGCAAGGACTCCTATCTTCCTTGAATTCCAGCTGTTTTCTTGCTCGACTAACGTTACCATATTCCATACCAGATCTCTTTTCTTCCTTATTACCATTGTGATGCTCATGAAGTGTATCATTAGGAGGTGTACCTGCCAAAACCAAGGTAAGCGAAACAACTTTTTAAGGGACTAAGCATTTTTTGAGCACAAATAGTCATATAGTATGAGATATCTTCCAAGATCATGATGCTTTGCGTTAACATCATGCATCAATTAAGAACTAATGATCAAACAGAAAGCCTCCCTTCAAGAACACCAAAGATGGTAACATAGGAGATGTCAGGCGCCGCATACTCAAAAACCTAACAGTTATACGAGTCAAACCTAACCACTATCTACATTCGCTGCAGCTAATAACCATATTCATCCAGACTTTTGTCCAAAATTTGGTAATAACGCAAACACTAAGATATTTCCTCAAACCAATTTGTTCAGGACATCAGGGGACAAGACAACAGATTAATATAGATATTAGAGTACCCTAGTACATAAGTAACTTATACCTGCTTCTTGCAGATGGCAGATCCCTTTACCAGGGGAGTGATACGTAGAGCTAAGATCAATAACATTCACAGCCATTTCTTTGCTCCTTGAACTTTCCATGCCAACTCCAACCTTCAAACCCTCCTCAAGTTCGATCCTTGCACTTGCTTGTGTTCTGCTGCTCGCTTCAACAGAATCCCCAGTTAACTTCAAAGGAAACTCACCACCTTTCAAGACTTTATCCTTGTCCAACTTCAAGACCCACATTTCCAAATCATTGAACTTTTTCTTCCAAGCCTCAACCTCAGTTTCAGCATTCTTCTTCTCATACTCCAACTTCAATACCCACGATTCCAATTCTTTGAACTTTTGCTTCCAAGCCTCAACCTCACTTTCCGCAGTCTTCTTCTCACACTCCAACGCTTTGTTCTCAAGCATAAGCTGAAAGACCGTATCTTCCTCCTCCAAGTTATCCTCATTCAAATCAACTATAATCTCCGTCGCATTCTCCTTCTCTTCAGCTCTCCTCCTCCTATTTTCTACTTCACTAGTCCCACAATCTTCCACCACCTCCATTTTACCCTAAACCCAATTCAAAAAAACCCTACTCTCTAACATCAAGCATTTCCCACTTCAAAATCACCTGGAAAAATTCATAATTTATCAACCAAAAAAAAAAAAAAAAAACAAAATCAAGCATATCAGTAAAAGCATCAATCTTTGAAGCTAAAAAGAGAAGAGTTATGTTCTTTCTTTTCTGGGAAACAAACCGGAGAAGCAGCAACTTACAGCAGAAAAGTCCACCGTCGCCTCAAAACGTCGCCGTTTCAGTCGTTTCTAGGGTTTTCTTAATCAGAGTTTGAGAGACAAAAGCCGCGGTATTTCGGTTTTGGGGACGAAATAATACTGCCGCCTGTTACCCGCCAAAAACCGCCACGTGTCAGTTATGTGCCTCCAAATGCCCAAAACGCTGCGTTTTAATCCTGACTTGGCACTGTGACTATCGTCTCCTTCGGTCTTCCAGAGTGACTCACAGAGAATGAAAATTCGCAAGCTTTTCCGGCAATGCTCCGTCTTTACTAATCGGACGGGTCTAGTTTCATCAATTCGGGTCGGGTTATTGGGTAATGCGGAGCCCAAAAGAGGGTTTTGCACGAACTCAGAGGATTCGGAGCTGAAGGACTTGATGGAGTACATGGACTCACTCAAGAACTACGAGAAATCGGGGGTTCCAGTTGGAGCGGGTACGGATTCTGACGACGGGTTCGATCTGGGTCGGATGCGGACGTTGATGGAGCTTCTGGGTCGTCCTCATTTCAAGTTCAAGGTTCGAACTTTAACTCTAATTTCAATGCTTGAAGGGTTTAGGGTTTATGTCATAAAGTTATAGTCTTTTGTGTTTTGATTGCTCAAATTGCTTTACTTGCTTAAGACCCAATAACGAAATTCAAGGATGGTATGAATTAGTTAGAAAAGCTTGATTTTTTTTTTTTTTTTTTTGGGTTATGTTTCTGTGTTTTATATTGTGTAATTAACTAGAATGACAGCAATTATAGGCGGTTCACATCGCCGGAACGAAAGGAAAAGGATCAACAGCTGCATTTCTGTGCAACATTTTGAGGGCAGAAGGGTATTCAGTTGGTTGTTATACTAGGTGTGGTTTCATTCCTTTATGGCTGTGTTGATGTTACTGTTTTTGTTTGTTGCTATTCTGAGAAGAGACTTTGTTTTGTGTGTATGCAGCCCACATATTCGAACTATCAGGGAGCGAATAACTTTGGGAAGGTCTGGTGAGCCGGTGTCGGCAAAGGCTTTGAATTCTCTTTTTCAAGAGAATAAGGAGACTCTGGATCGTGCAATGGAAGTTGAAAATGGATATATTAGTCACTTTGAGGTATACCGTGTGTACAGTATGTTTAAAAGTATTGATATGGTTGAGAAACTCTGTATATCTCGAAAGTTATGTTCTGATATTATCAATGAGAATTCAACGTTCAGTATTTGCTGATGTGTTGTATATTAGGTTCTTACTGCTCTGGCATTCACACTATTTGCTAAAGAGAAGGTTGATATTGCAGTGATTGAGGTTTTTCACTTTCCCTTCTGAGATATTTTTCTATCTATTTCCTTGTCATATGCAAATTGGTAGAAGGATATACTAAAGAATTAAAAAAAGGTTATGATCGTACTAAGTTTATATACCTGAAATGAACAGGCTGGGTTGGGGGGTGCACGGGATGCAACCAATGTCATTCCTAGCTCTGGACTTGCCACATCAGTCATTACTACAATAGGAGAGGAACATTTGGCTGCACTTGGAGGTTCTTTGGAAAGCATTGCCATGGCGAAGTCTGGAATCATGAAACATGGCCGCCCAGTTAGGTGGTTCTGCCTTGGATATTCTTGTAGAAGTTGATGCCATGCACAAAAAAACTAATAGTGTTCCATTTAACGTACTCTTATCTCCTATTTCGTGTCACAAATATCATAATTCTCTTGGTAGGTCATATTGAATTATAGTAATCATATAATCCGTTCTCCTTGTCATCATTTTCATTATTTCACGTTCATATTGCTGCTTATTTGTCATCAGACTGCTGTTGCCGACTGTAGGATATATACTTCACTTTTTTATCATGTTAAATTTTTTGACTTTTTTGAGTGGTATATATTTCAGGTGGTTTTGGGCGGTCCATTTCTTCCACATATTGAGTGCATTCTTCGTGATAAAGCTCTGTTGATGAGTTCTCCTGTAGTATTAGCGTCTGATACTAGAAATAGAAGCAAGATAAATGGTTTTAGCATGCACGATGGTAGACCCTTCCAATCTTGTGATATAGTGCTACAACTTGAGAGTGACTTAAAGCTGGTATGCATTTGAGCCATTATTTTAGGATATATCAAATCTTTCATTTCATATCGGACTGTATTCTAAATGGTCATTATTTCAGTTGTTCAGAGTTTTGTGATAACTTCTAGTTGTGGTATTTCTTGCAGTCAATTGAATTATTGGATTTGAAACTATACATGCTTGGAAGTCACCAACTGCTGAATGCTGCAACTGCTACTTGTGCAGCACTATGTCTCCGAAACTTAGGTTAGTGATTAACTTTTTTACTCTGCTCCTTCAAGCTTTAACGTAGTAATAGTGGAAACCTACAGGTTTTATCTTATTAGTCAAAGAGCTTTCTTTTGCTTTAAGTCTAGTAATTTGCTTCAACATAGCATTCTGTTTACCAGTAAATAGGATAGATTGCTTGTTACATACCTGTAGTTTTGCTGATTCGCTCAAGTAGGATCATAAATTCTACAAAGTCTCTTTACTTAGATTGAGTACTCGTTAATGTAGTCATCTTTGAGTCAGCTTGCTCCATTTTGTCCATGTTACCTGAGTTCAGAGTCACTTCACTGTTATTGTACATGGTATAATTACCCGGCTTGTTTTATTTGGTCATGTTCTTTGAGTTTAATCTCTATTGCTTCGATGGTTACTTCAGGATGGAGAATTTCAGATGCATCCATTAGAACTGGTTTACAGCAGACACATCTTCTTGGAAGAAGTCAATTTCTAACATCGAAGGAAGCTCAGGCATTGGGATTGTCTGGAGCAACAATATTGCTTGATGGAGGTCTGTTTTCATTGAATGTTATTGTACATTCCTATTCGCATCTATGAATTATTTACTGTATGTACCAACAGAAAAAAGGGTATATATTAAGGGTATTGCCGAAGGAATTTCAACATAAATGGTTATTTTGATTTTTTTATTTTGGATCTATTCTTTATGTACCAACATATAACAGCATCGCTAATACTTTCCGAAATACTCTTCAGCCCACACCAAAGAATCTGCTAAAGCGCTCATGGACACTATAAAGATGACTTTCCCAGAGTCGCGATTGACTCTTGTGGTTGCGATGGCAAACGACAAAGATCATCTAGGTTTCGCAAGAGAGTTTCTTTCAGGTCCAGTTACTACTCGGTTACTTTTTTCAGTACTCCCCTTATGTCATAATGTTCAACGCGGACGAGTCAGAAAGATTATACCTTCATATATAGATTTTAGGATAGCATACACTATCTAACACACTTGGCCGCTTCTCTTCAGGTGGGCATCTAGAGGGTCTCCTCTGTACAGAAGCTAACATTGCTGGGGGGAAATCTCGGACAACTGCAGCATCAGTGTTAAGAAATTGCTGGATCCAAGCTTCCAAAGAATTGGGCCTAGTTGTTGTTCATGATCAAATGACAGAATGTCAAAACTTTTCAACGGACCAATTAGTTGGCTTAAGCACGTCGGAAAAGAGACCATTATTGGCTGCTGTGCCTTCATTTCCGGATTCCATCAAGATTGCAAGTCAGATTTCCAGAGGAAGAACTAGGGATCAATCTCATATTACTGTAATCACTGGCTCTCTACATATAGTTTCATTGACATTAGCTACCCTCAATGGTTAATGCCTTTTCTTTTCTCACTATGAACTAGCACAGTAAGATTTGAATTCTATTGCTTTCAATCCTTCTTTTACATTACGTACTCATTAAAAGCTTCTAGATTGCGGTTACGTGCATGTATGCAAAATAATTGCCACAGGAGGACCACATTTTGTTCAAATCAAGTGCACCATGCTATCTTGTTAATAATTTTCTGTTCAAATCATATGCTCTCTCTTTGTCGAAAACCCCTTTGCAGAGCCCAGAAAATAACTATTCTGCAGAAAAGCATGAGGATTTTCATTGGGTCATCATCCTGAAAAATTAAATTTTGCATTATACATGTTAATGGCAAGCACAATTATAGCCTCTGGGAGGAGGACCACGTATTCAGATTGTTCAAAGGTCATGACACATGTTGGTTAATTTTCTCTTCCATAAGTTGAGTCCCTTCTGCATGCCGCAATATAAATAGTTCTGCAGGGAAGGATGAAACTGTTCATTCGGCTCATATGTTTGATTTTGTCTTTAATGGAATGGGCCGGTTATGTCTGATCCATCAGTCAGCAGTGTCAAAACTTTTAATTTCAGCAACTTTATGTACTTCCAGTAAGTTCTGCTTTGATGGATCGAAAAAGTGAGTTCTCAGATTTTAATGCCCACACATATCAACGAGTTTAAAATATGACTATTACCAAATTCAATCTCCCAATATTCATGGTGAACTCATGAATTAGACTGGCACTCATTAATTCTATTTTTTGGATTCCACTGGAGGAATCCAGAGAATCTAGGACAACAGAAACGTTACTGTACCACGATCTAAGCGTATCAAAGTTGAAAGCCAAGATAGCTCTCCATGGTTATATTTTCTCTACAGCCTATACTTCCACACACATTTTAGCTCGCCCAACTCGAGCTATATTCTCCCACACTTACCTTGTATTAATCACGAGACCCTTCAAGTCTCCAACCTGGAAAACTAATTAATCTAAGATTAACGTTAAATAACTTAGCAACAAGGACACTCGAACTGGATCATTTTGCTGGAAAGTTGGAGGCTGCTGTTGTTACAGAGTAGAACAGTTTGGAGCCAAGCGCCAAAAGTCGGCATCAAGTGACCTACAACCTGCATATCTCTCCTCAGTCGTCGCCATCACAGAAACCACATAGAAAGCTCATGATTCGAATTTTTGTTTTATGTATAGAAAGAAAAGAGGCAGCAACCCAACAATGGCATTCAAGGCTCATCTTCCTTTTGAGGGTTGATTGGATGTTTTAACACCAATGGAGGAATCCCCACATGCCCTCAATATCATTTTGAATCTCATGTCAGACCCAACTTTGTTAGCCATACGAACGTCCGAGAGGTAGATCACATTCATTTTTCTTAATTTAATTTTCATATTTCATCTTAAGTATTTTGTAGAAAACCTTATCAAGAGCCTCAAATTAAAGGAGGAGGAGTGGAGACAAATCAGACAATAATATCTCGATCGTGGATTCAAATATGTTTTGCAAGCAAAATGACAGAATATATGTTTCTTCAAATAATAGCTAGCTAGCTAGCCATTGCAGCATCTTGGCCTGAAAAGTTGTGCTGGGTCCTAGACCAACCCTACCTCTACTGAGAATTTTGTTGCCCTAGCTAATAACTATTATTGTGTACTGGCCAGGAACGAGTTGGTTGCGTTGCAGCTCGTTATAAATTAGTTTGTCTCAAAATCATCAATACAGTTCGTCCAATATAAAAACAGTATTCATTCTTAAGTGTCTCCATGTATGCAGCAATAAGAGAGATAGAATGATGAGGATGGTTTCTCCACATGTTCTTCAGAGACTTGAATCAATATTGCTGAGAATTTCATAATTATATTCAAAACTAAGAATGATATGGCATCTCATCAATTTCAAGATATAAAGTTTTTTATTATATCATTTTTCCGTTTGGTTGCATCATTTCAATACCCTCGAGTACGGTCCATTTTCTAAAAGAATTGCGTGCTAATGATGAAGATGCTAAATTGAGACATATAATTTGCTATATACATGATTAAATTTGAAAGCCCTAGTAAATTGAATTAAGAGAGTAGCATGGGAATGGGGAGCTGCACCAAATTTTGGCACCCAACGGCTATGGGTCAGAGATGGGGACATGACCTCCCAAACATATAAGGGAATGGGGCACCAAATCTAATGCCATATATATTTGCATTGTATTGCAATATTGCATTTCACTCTATAGAATCCAAGATCAATATAAGGTCCCACTTTTTACGTCTGAATTCTGACATATCCATCGGATGGTGACCCACAACAAATCCATCCCAACAGGTTTGTACTACACCTCCCGGAGATCTCGACCTTCTTACTTACATATGCAAAGCTCTTTCCGGTGTAGCAGTAGATGGGAAAATGGGGGGATATGGGGGTGTTGTGGTTATAACTTCATCATGAGCGATGACGACGACGACGAGGAGTTCATTCATCAAACAGGATCACACAGAAAACCAAAGAAAGGAAAAGAAATTAAGTTAATAAGGCTCATCATGATGACGACGACGACGAGGAGGAGCTCATGGATCAACAGGCCGGATCACACAGAAAACGAAAGAAAGGAAATGAAAATTAATAAGGTTGGAGCTGTAATAAAGTCTGTCTCAGACATTTCGTGGGTGGTATTGAATGAGGATTCAGATTTGGAAGTGAATCAAGTTTGAGAAGAAGAGCTAGGTCCCATGGTATTTACTCTTAGCTATAGCTAGCAAAATTCATTAACTTTGTCTTAAAATTTTGTCCCACATTCTCATTCATTGATCTGTAAGGAGAGTGAAGGACAGCTATAAATGATAAACAGTCGTAATAGTTCCGATCGCATTCATTCATTTACCAAAACCAAAACTGCGCGCTTAGTTTTTTGTGTATCTAGATCTGGCTAAATCTATATGATACCTAGCCAGAAAGCCACGCTTTTGTTTCTCTGGGAATTGAGCACAGAGATATGAAAGAGTAGTACTGGGTCTAAGGGATCTATGCCTGTATGTGTGTTACTCTTAAGGTGGTTATGCGATAAATGCCAACCCGAAGTAATTTAAAGCAATAGGGTTTTTGTTGCGAATATTAAGGCTAGAAGAAACATGTGGTTGAATTATTGTAAATAGCTAGGCAGCTAGTAATATATCCGAATTTGTGGACTTCTACGGTTGTATAGGCTGCAGTCTGGTGTAGATTCTAGAGAGAAGCTAGCCTAGAAGCAGTGGCCGAGTACTATCATGCATATATATAGGAATTGCAGTCTTTTATAGACCATTATTGGAGGAGTAGACTGAATATATGTAGTGGAATAGTGGATGAAAGTAAATTAGGTAGGCCAAGTAATACAATCAGTGCTCATAGTTTGGTTCTAGAATATATGTTACTTTAGTACTTCAATTCTTCTTTCAAACCTTAATGACGCAAGGTTGTTTTGGTGTATAATTTACAGATCTTTAAATATTTTTTATGCATAAGCCATTTAAATTAATAATCAAAAGATCACAAGCCTTAACCACATTGCTAGAGAGAACACGAGTTACCGGCCCCTTATATGTTCAATGCTTAATCACATAGTCGCAATACGCCGGTTGCCACTCTAGGAAAGTGACTAAACGGCTCTAAAAGCAACAAATTATGAAAATATTTTTATAGTACCAATATTAGCGATTGCTTATGATCCAACTAATTTTGAAACTAAGAGCATACATATAAACCATATCAAGATATATTCATATTCAAAATTACGAAAAAATTTTAATTTTGATAATATAATTGATGACAGAGAGAGGGAGGTTGTTGAGTGTGGTAAATATGAAAATTGATGTGTGATAACCTAGAATTGGACTGATATGGAGGGAAGTAAATGTGACAAAAACAAGTATAGATTATATGGTACACAAACACAGCCTTCACTTTAAATGAAACGCGTAGACTCCCATGCTTTTGCTAGCCAAACCAAAACTACGAGACACAATTTGCAATTACTCCCCTTCGGTTTTGTCACTCAACTGCACCAGTACTCCTCTTTGCTTGCTTTGCTAAAACGAACCACCATGAAAATATTGCAATTTGCAGCAGTAGCTCTAGTAATTCACACTGATCGAAGAGAGAAGGGGAGAGAGAAAGGGAGGGATCCTCTAGTCTCTATCTAATAACTTGAAATTGATTTCATCGTAGGCACGGAGATGCCGTGGACCTGCAAATTGAAAGCATACCTTTCATAATTTTCATATATTTTAAGCATGAAAGTCGTAAATATATAATAAATATCGGGAAACAAGTTGCAGAATCTGAGTAAGTAGTACCGTACCGGCCATCGTCATCATCTTCATCTGAAACTCTATGGACCCCTGCCTCCACATTCATTGTTCATTCATTCATGTCTACTGATCCTTTCTTGCTTAAACACATGTATTTCTGGAATTTGTCCCATATACAGATACTTCATACACTTAAAAGCCGTAGTTAAGCACCATCTGAAATATACTTTTCATACATTGAAACCATAAATGGTGGGATGGGGGTGCTTTTTGTGTGTGCTTGGTCGATCTCCTCCCACTTGTTTTCGACTGGGAGAGGATAGCACACTCATCCTTTCAATCGCTTAATCCTCTTTTTGCTTTAAAAAGAAATTATTTATATTTTGGTATTTGGACCTTTTATGCCTAGAGATATGTTGGTAACGTTGGTTCCTAATTTGCACCCGTAATCAATGGCTCATCCACTTTGTTACTCAACCAAAACAGGCAGAGAGTATCAAGTAGCTTTCTAATGTTGCTGGTAGCTAGGTTTTCGTCCGGCTAATCCTTGTTGGACGTACAATGAGTTTTAAGAATCTGTCCCATCAACAATAGTGCAAAATAATTATTCAATTTAAGTTTCAGTGCTAGTCTCGATCTCCTAGATGATCCATGATGGTGATCATGCATGATCGACAAACATATACAGAAAGGGATAAAGGAGAAAGGTAATATCTACATGGTTTTGCTCCGTTTACAAAGCAATAGCGATTGATGATCAGCTAGCTAGATCTGACTAAGAGTACTGTTGGTTTTGGTACGGAGCAAAGAGGAAGATTCCCCAGTAGTAGTCATGGCACTGCTAGCTAGCTCTTCCTTTCCCCTCTTTTTTTTTTTTTTTTTTTTTTTTAGAGGCATTGCTAGCTCTTCTGTATTAACTATCAACTAGTAGAGAGGTCATCCATGGCATTCATGAATGCGTAATTGCGTCTTCACTTTCCCCGGCCCCTATAGTAAGTAGAACTGTAGAAGCCCTTAATTTATTCCTCCTCACTTTTTAGAATTTTCCCACTGTCATCTCTGATTCTGATGATCTTCAATATACAAACCTCAAACTTTTCAACTGCATGCATTATGCATCTAGCAGTGAAAATCATGAGAAAATTCAGAGCACCGACGTTCACTTATACCAACATAAATAGACGGCTGGATAATATCAAATACACTTTATAGTTATTAAAAAATTACTATAAATATCAATGGCTGAAATACCTAATAAGTATTGGGTCACTTGTACCGCTGGTTCATAAATAAATTTTCATTGAAAACCTAAAAAATTAATGTATTCAAGACAAACCTAATAATGAACTAGGAAATGAAAGGAAATTTTACTAAATATACGCCTACCTGTGGTGTTGAAAATACTACTATTTTATGTCGATTTGATCCCTCATTACATATGACATGAGTGTTGAACAAAATAGTAATCAACTCAAATTTGTAAATTATTGTTCACCATTTATAAAATTAAATAATATAATTATTTTTTTGGAGAACTTTTATCATATATCTCGCGGTATTGAATACTTCAAATTTTTTATCAAGTAATTTTTATTTTCCTTTCCCAAATACAAAATGGTGAAAACACAACAAGTGTGCATTAGATTACATTTTTGTAATTTTATACGTCAAGAGATATTTTGTACATTTTTAAGGTATTAATTTACCCTCTAATAATAAATTTTTTTGCCCTTGAAAATAGTATATCAAGGGATCGGATTGAGATTGCACCTGTTTTTAAAAAAACCACACCCTCTTTTATGAGTAATTTTGCAATCGACGTATGCATGGAGGGGGGTGTGGTTTGAACAAAAGTGGGTGCCAATTTCACCCATATATTAAATGCCAAATAGAGTGTCCACTTCCAATTTTGTCTCGGTAAAAATTCAAGCCGCGTTAAATCTACATTCTCACATCTCTGTAGTTCTCTCTTTGTATATATATTTCTTCGAAGTCTTAATGTTCACTCTCTGTATCACACACAAACAGCTCCCCTCTTTTGTTTTTGTATTTTCTTGGGAATGTGTGCTCCACTGCCCTCTCTGATTCCTGATTTCTCTACAAGAAAGATCCCGGAGACAATTATAATCCAACGGCTAAATTAAAAACCAACAAACAGAGTTCATCAAAAATAGGTGATGGTGATGGTCTAGTCCCCTTCACCAGAGTCCCTCTTATTTACTCCTTCTCGCATCCATCTCAATACACACTTTTCTTGATCTCGACAACGTCATATCTCCCTAACTTTTCGAGCTCCTTTCAATCCTTTTCCTTTCTAAGCTTTGGCCACTATGGATGATCATCTTTTGTCAGAATTTTTCGACGAACACGATCACTGCTGCGGCGGCGGCGATGCTAGCCGCTTGGCTCCCGGTGATGATCTTTTTAGCATATTGGAGAGCTTAGATGCAGGAGCACTCATGGATAGTTTTACTCCGCCAACACCGTGCGATGAACTCGTGTTTAGCTCATCAAAAGAAGGAGGGATAGAAGTGTCACCGGAGCTCGAAACTTCACCAGAATCATCCAAGAGAGTGAAACTTTCAAAAGAGGCTTCCCCCGGCGGGACAGGTTCTAATTCTGACGATGGACAGCAAAGGATGTCTCATATAACGGTGGAGCGCAACCGGAGGAAGCAAATGAACGAGCACTTGACAGTCTTGCGCTCTCTCATGCCTTGTTTCTATGTCAAAAGAGTCCGTACTCACTACTTTTTCAGTTACAATACGTTCATTTACGTCGTGATTTTTAAAATTTCATAATTAAGAAGCGAAAAAGGGTCTATTTTCGGGTAGGCTTCCACAATAGCCTCACATATGTGGATGGACATGTTTGAGTCATCCATCCTCTCTTTTTACCTTTTGAGCTTCGTTTTCCTTTCCTTCCCACTTTAATTATTTTCTTTGTTTTTAATATGTATTGACTGCAATTATATTTGATAAAACAGGGGGATCAAGCATCAATTATTGGAGGGGTGGTTGACTACATCAATGAATTGCAGCAAGTTCTTCAATCACTAGAAGCCAAGAAGCAACGAAAGGCATACAGTGAAGTGTTAAGCCCTAGGCTATCAGTTTCAAGTAGTCCCAGATTACCTTCTTCACCACTAGTCCTTAGCCCTAGAAAGCCCCCATTAAGTCCTTTAGCTAGTCCCAGAATCAGCTGCAGCAGCTTGCCTATTAGTCCAAGAACCCCACAGCCAACCAGCCCTTACAAGCCTCCCAGGACGACGTCGTTACAACAGTTGCAACAACCGGTTTACCTCTCTAGTCCAACCATAACTGCAGCTAGCTCATCACTTGAACCATCTCCTTCAAATTCGTCGACTACTAATTTTTCCTCCTCCGTTAATCATGTTATTGACAATCTCAATGAGCTTTTTGCCAATTCTATGTCCGCCATTGCCCATGTGGAAGTGAAGTTTTCAGGTGCAAATGTTCTTTTAAACACGGTGTCTCCTCGGATACCAGGACAAGCTCTCAAAATCATTTCGGCTCTCGAAGATCTTTCCCTCGAGATTCTCCACGTCGAAATAAAGACGGAAGATGAAAAGATGCTTAATTCCTTCACCATCAAGGTACTTATGTTAACCAATCGTTTTTATCACATACTTTCTTTAGAAAACAGATTTCTGATGCTGAGAGAAAATTATAGAAAACTACTTCATCTTTAACCACTTGACATGCAGTACCTAAAATGAACATATTTGTGATTCAATTTTTTTGTAATTATTTATCGATCATAGTGGCTCGATATACAGTGCATGTTTTAAAACTCTGTATAATGCATCACAAACTGGTACACAGTTTTGTTTGTGTCAGACACTCAGTACCTTCAACATATCTAGAAAAGAGTTCATCGTTTAATATACTGGTAATCAATAGTGAAAATGATAAATACATGACACTCAGTACCTTCAACATATCTAGAAAAGAGTCCATCGTTTAATTTATTGGTAGTCAATAGTGAAAATGATAAATACATGCATAGTGGGGACTCATCGTGAACTTCTAGTTTCTCTTCGTTGGTTAGTTGGGAGGTAAAGTATTAACTGTTTCCTTTTGGGGGTAATAAATGATCTATTACAATCTCTGTTTGCAGTAACTTCATTCCTCCCAGTTGTAAATAAAAGTTGAGTTCTAGACATGCACTATTCTGATAAGGACCGTTGATTTTAAATGCTAGGGTCATTATGAAGTGCTGAAATCTAGGGTATCTATGTCTGCAGGCATTGATAGCTACTACAGATGAACTGTGATTAATAATAGTAGATTAATTGAAATGAGTTTGTTCTTTGCTAATGATTGGTAAATCTGCTTTTCTTTTTCTTGCTAGATTGGAATTGAATGCCAACTTAGTGCTGAGGAACTCGCTCACCAAATTCAGCAAACATTCCGCTAAGTACATTAGGGTTGAGGATATATAACCCTAACAACTACGTACGTACTTCAATCTCAATCTCTGAAGTACTGGTGCTGCTAATAAAAGAGAATGTGGGAATTAGGCACATGCTTTAGTTTCTCACCATATTCTTATTAGTTTACGTACAACTGTAATTGTAGATCAGTCATAAGTCATAATTAGCTAGCTAGTGTAACCCTTGTAATTTAGCATTCCTAATATCTAGTTTGATGTATGCATGCATATATATGCATTTCAAATTTCAATTCACAACATCTCCTCGGATCTGACCGGCCATTAATTTTTGTAACAACGGAGTGTAACAATTTCTCTTTCAGAAATTAATTTGAATAAGAGACAAGAACATGCAAGAAATATCTCTTCGTATTTTACATATGTATTATATACTTCTTGAAAAACAGTTCATTTTTGTATTATTACTATTGGAGAAAAAGGTTTGTCGACCTTAATTAAACTTTTTTCCATGGATTACTCTAGTATACATTGGAAACCATTTAACCTATTTAGTGGACGGGGATTTCTTGTTATTAATCAATTAAAAGAAAAGTCTTCCTATTTTATTGTACCTTTTGTAAATTCAACCATCCGTAATACTTCATTCATTCGGAATTTCCGATGCATGAGTAGTGATGTTGCATGTGATGATGTGAATGTATAGCGAGCAATCGATAGAAAACCATTTTTCTTTACTATCTCCAAAATCACTAATTAATTTGATATGAGCAATGACTGCTCGATCGAAATGATCATTAGGACTTGCAAATCAAATAGTTGATAGTTCTAACTCATAGCTAGTAGTAGCCAGGACCAAAACATATATAATAGCTAGGGATAGTAGTTAGGCAGTTGACTGAGAGCATTGTTGTCGTTCTTGGGACCAATAATATTGGGTGCATGTCCTACAATTATTGGGTATAGGGGGTAGTACTAAATTAAATGCCATAAATGATGGCAAACCTTCATGTAATATCCCTGCTAACCTAGCATGGCGAATATAGTCGTAGCTAGCTCATGATCACCTACAATTCTTAGCTAGACCAAACTCTAAGAATAGACGTCATATACAGGAGACAGATCTAGCTGAGAGGGAGAGTGGGGAGCCAAATTGCTTTTGTTACAAAATTCGTCGGTATATTTTGGACTCTTAGTATATCAATTAAGCGACATGTTTGACCCTATGAAACATAGATCGATGGACCACGGTAGCCCTCAACCAAATTCCTCTTTCTAACCAACTGGCTAAATTTGACTAAAAAAAAAAAAAACCAACTAGATAAATTTCTTTTCTCATCTTTGCCTCTCAAATGTTGGATCATCTTGTAAATATCTAAAAAAAAACTGTGAGAACCACGGTGATAATCAAAAATAGGATTAAAGTTGATTATTGCTATGGACATGCCAAATCAAATAAAAATTGCTTTCATAGCAAATAGTCGGTTCTATTATTTTTTTTCTTTAATGAAACATTACATTTTGCAAATGTCTTCCTAAGAGATTATGAATGGTTTCATTGGTTTGGTATGTAGATGATATATTAAATAATGTCATTTTATACATTATAAAATTTTCTAGGATTTATTTAGAAGGATTCTCAAAAAGTGAGGCCTCCGTGGAATACGGAGCGACCTCGAGAAACGAAACCTAGGTTTCGTGTGTGGCGGCACTGAGTTTGCGCTCCCCAGACCAGGCAAAGGTGAGACCATGACGGCGTGGGCTTGAAGAGGCGGTGCATCTGCAAGTGTCTCAAGCGACGGCGCTGTGTTCTCGTTTCAGGTGTCCAAAGGCTCTGATCGTGGCGGTTATTGGCTGCGGCGATTGAGGGTGTGGTTCTAGCTTGCACGGTTCAGCGGATCGGGTCGGGCTCTACAACGTTGGGTGAGACTTTGCCGGAGTTTGTAGCTTTTGAGAAGGACGGCGGTCTGTGCCTTGAGGGCGGCAGTCTGATCGTGATCGTTTGTCCGACATTTGATCTTTCTCTGTAGATCCAGGTCGAGGCCAGGTCTCCTCCCTTGAGGCGATAGCAGAGCCTCGCGGCCAGCCACCGGAAGAATGGACGGAGCGCTGCCCTCGGGCTCTGATCGGATCATCTTGAAGGTAGATGGGAAGGAGGGGGGTGGTGGGCCGTGGGCCCTGTCGGGTTGGGTTGCTGCCTAGTTGGGCTCAGCCTTTCCTCTTTCCCTTCTCTTTTGGGCCTGATTTGGTTTGGGCTGATGGTGTGGCAGGTTCTGTTGGTTTTGCATTTGGTTATAAGACCAATCGTTTCGGATCAGGACTGCTACGGGAGTTGGTACTTATTTGGAATAAGATTGGTGTTCATTTTCAAGCGGCTTATGGATAAGGAATTGCTCCTATTTGTTTGCTAGGAAGTGGCTTCTCTGTTGGTACCGCAATTGCGCGATTGACTAATGGGGATGCTAGTCAATGATTTTGTCCTAGAAGACATGAGGTTGTTCTTTGTCTATGAGTTCGCTTACATAGCGAGCTCAAAATTAACTTGTAATGAGCTTACATTGCTTAGATAGGAGCGTGGTTGTTATCCCACCATTTTTCTGTCTTTAAGTGTATGTTTAGACTCTGGTTTGTTGGCTGGTCATCTAATGATATTGACCCTTTATTTTCAAAAAAAAAATTATAAAATTTTCTAGATTCGTCAACGTGATAGGAACACGAATAACACAACAAGTCAACAAGTATTCAATTTAAGGCTTGTGTATACACGGGAAAGGCCTGTTAATAAGCATTGATTGACTAAAAGTTTTATAAATTTGTACGTAATATGACAGCTCATTTGGAACATACCAATTTCAGTAAGATTGTATCATTTAGAGAATAGCTTGTCCTTTGATTTAGAACATAATTTTTTTGTCCTTTGTTTTTTCTTTCTTGCCAATCTCGACCAAACAAGGATAATTTTGTGTGTGTCTTGATTCAAAGAGAAGAACGATAAGGGTTTGGGTATGAACAATTAGAAAATTAGGGATGAATATCGATAATATTTTTGGTCTCAACAACCATACAATGAGGGACGAATATCTAAAATATGTTGAGATCTAACAAAAAGGTTATAAATATTAACAAAAAGTAAGAGCCCATGAATAATGTATTTCCTCAATATTAAGGAATGTTGATGGGTAGCTTGTGAAATTTTTTGTCGCTTAATAAATTAATATTTATCATTCTACACTCATCAAATTAACGTACGGCCCGTTATTATACAATTAGGTTTTTATGTATCAAAAATAAACTTCACATAATACGAACACAAAATGTCACTTTGCAAAATCTTATTAGATAATTAAAATAATCTTGAATGTAACCTAGATACAACGTCATTTCATTTCATAGTTCATGACAAGAATATTTGGGGGCCAATAGACAACGTTAATTTCGCCTTGAGCCGCAGGAGGGAAATTTTATTTGAAAATAGAAATGTATGGAAAGTCACCACATGAAGAGCATGCGTGGAAAGTCTCCACAATCCATATATATATATATATATATATATATATATATAGATAAGGAAAACCGCGGTGAATTTAATTATGATTTCCTATAAATTATTTTTCTTTTTGGTAAGAAACGAAAATCCTTGAATGATGAAAAAAAATAATTAAATGAGATTCAATTTCACCACTAGAGAAACAGAGTAGGAATATCCAAATTGGAATCTGCTAAAATGAATTTAATTTCTATTTATGATGAAGGTTTTCCGCATTCCTTATTAATCCTTTGACGTGGAATGGAAGGCATATCTCACTCTTATCTAATTATATGCCTCCTTTTTTCTTCTATAAAAGGACTCACATTCCGCCCTACTTCAAGTACTCCTGACTTTCTCATTTTCTTCTTCTACCTGAATTTCTGTTCTTTTCCGCCTTGGTGATTATGGAGGAGTTGGGTTCTATATGGACTACTACATATCAAGAGGTGAGCCAGTTAGTTTTTGTTATATATGTGATGGTTTTGTTGTTACATCTCAATTCAATTTTTGTTCTTGGATTTTCTTCACTGTTCTTTCAATTTGTGTTTCAGTTCTTTAATATGAATGTAAGATTTTGTCATTGATAGATCTTCCCAATCTAACCGATTCACCACCATTAAGCTTTGTTGGTTTTAACATTCGATTTCTCCCTTATCAGTTTTAATACTACTAAGATTATCAAATTTATGATTATATATCTGCTAAGGTTTTCTTTTTTCAGCAAAGGCCTATGGGCTTCCATAATTTTGTAAGCATTAACAAGTCCTGGCCTTCATCTCATTTAGAGTTAGGGTTTTGTGAATGTAAATATTGTTTTCAAATTCTGACCAAATTGATATGTTTTCTGGAAGTGTCTTAGGCCAATATCTTTAACTATCATCAATTAATTGAATCTTTGAGTAACACGTTCATATGAATTGGTATATATTGATCAAAACTTGTGATATGCCATGGCAACAATAAATTTAGTTTTATGGCCGATTGCTGATTTAGCAGTAGATTTTAATGTTGATTCGTTCTTGTTTTGACCATTAATGGTGAATCTTTAATTTAATCTTTTTGCCCTCTTTATCTTTTATTCAAATAAGTTTTTATTTTTTATTTTTTTATTTAGGAATTTAATTCATTAACTTACTAGGTGTTTAAGATTCTTCAGAATCATTTGTTCTATTCAATTTCTTTTTCTTTCAATTTTATGATCAAGTACTCGATGGAAAGTACACTTTTATTATATTTGACTAATTACTTGTTTGGAATTGACATTCAGAGCACTGATGAGTTAAAGAACGAGCTTATGTACTCCAGTCTTGAACTAGAATCAGTAAAATGCAAAGTTACGGAGAGTCAAGAAAATGTGACCAACTTGCTCAATCTGTTAGAGGTTGCATACAAAGAAAGAGATGAAGCCAGAGACCAGTTGAAGAAAATCTTTGAGAAGATGAACCCCAACTGTACTCCAATTGATCAACTGTCAAATCATGTAGTCCAGCCTGTTAGCCCCCAAATTTTGATGCCGACAACTACAAAAGAAAACTTAAGCTTAACTGAATCCAACAGTCCCTCTTCTGTTGATTCCTTATTCGATCATGCAGTTTCTTCACCAGAGTTTCCAAGCATCATTATGCCTGATTCAAGCACCATGGGTTTTGTTCATGTGAAGCAGCCTAATGCGGTTCAACAATTTAATTTGGGCACTATCAATGTTACCACGAGTGCCCAAACTGATATAGCTTCTGAAATAGTTAACGATTTTGCTAAAGGAAAGACTTTACCTCAGAAAGGGAAACTCATGCAAGCTGTGAAGGAAGCCGGTCCATTGCTTCGGACGCTTCTTATTGCTGGTCCCCCATTGCCCCGATGGCGAAACCCCCCTCCTCCTTTGCAGCAGCCTTTCAAAATTCCACCCGTTGCTCCGATCAACGGTTGTACTACAGCTTCTCCTCTAAGCTTTAATCAGAAATCATTTGCCATTTCAAATCCTACAACTAGCTATTTCAATGTGGCTCATACATCTTCAGCTGCCAATGCCATGTTGAGTTTCAATACTGTCCTTCCTTCTGCTGGTGTTTCATGCTTCAATAACTCAAGAATGATGGAGGCTTCAAACTCTGGTTTCGACCACCAAATCCCATTTGCCAAGCGGCGAAGGCTTCAATGAAATTGTTACTGAACAGCTTTCTTGGGGTTTAGGTTTTAGCTACTACTTTCAATTGGGCCAATTGGGCCTTTTTTCAAATGGTGTGTAGAACAATTCAAGGTGTAATAAAAGGGCCTTTCTTTCTTGGGGTGTGCCCCAAATTCACTTGTTGTAAAGGGCCTTTCTTTCTTGGAATGAATAAATATAGAAATTTGCTATTCAATTGGAAAAAGATTACACACATTTTAGTACTCTTTGCCTCTTTGGCACAACATATCCGCAACTACAAGCTAAAGCCTACGGTAGGGAATTAGAAAGTGCTTCCTTAATTAAGCACATTTGGAAGTCTTAATTTTGCTGCTTCTTCATTTTACAGCAAAAAAATACTTCCAAAATGCGACCTAGCTACCTCAAATGCTTTCACAAGCTAATTTGCTTTGATTTCTATGTTACTTTGGGGAAGCTATGTGTAGGAGATTAGGGAAAAAATCCAGGATCATCAAAAGTGAAGTTGGGGTACAATATCTGATGATCAGCTTCAGCAAATGGAAAATCCAGACCAACTGTCGGAGAGTTGGAAGATGAAGTAGCAGCTGAGATTATATCTTGAGACTCGGCCGCAGCGCTGATCTGCAGATTTTGGTTACCACCAAAGTCCTGCTGAGACTGTACAGATAAATAGTTTGTCCCAGAAGTTGAAGCAGTAGGCATAGTTAATGAAGGAGAAAAGTTCCCCACATAATTGTTGTTGTTGTTGAATGAGGGAAATAACAATTCGCCACGATGATCATGACCAGAGTCTAGGCCTTCGGTTATGACCCTGAGGCCTTCAGGGAGGCTTAAGAGCATATTATGTTGAGGCTGCTGATTGATCTGTGGTGGTTCTGGTGTTTGATCAGGCAATGGTGACACTGGTTTTGGAGGAGGACTAGCTGCGGAGGTGGAGGCTGCTTGAGTACAAGTGTGCCTTCCTCGGTAAGTAATTTCGAGGATCATTGGGTCCTCATCGGAGCGTTGCACTTGTTTTGTGGCCAAACAACCTTGAACATTGCGATGAGTGCATCTGTAATACCCTCTGCAACCCAACAGAAACACTAACTAATGTTAAGGGAAGAAACATAGATTAGTTTCGTATGAAGAACATGTCCTAAATATAGGTACCTCGGATATTTGGCTCCGAGAATGTCCTTCTGGCCATACTTCCTCCAGCTAAAGCCATCATCAAGAGGCCCTTCAAGCCCCATACCTGACGTTACTCTTACTTGTTTTGTCCACCTTGCTAGACCTTTCCTGCATCCATTTAGCAATTTAACATCGATCAGATTTACACAGCTATAATATGTCTTGATGTGCCATGTTGACTAGGATTGTACAAAGCACATTTTTGTCCTTCGATCAAAAAAATTGAAATGAGGGACTAACCTTTTTCTAGAAGGATCTTTGTGGTCATCGGAGTCTTCACTCCGAGGACTCCCATTTAGCGAAGGTGGGGAGTCAGCCATTCGAATCGTAACAACACCTGTGGATGCAGCTACTGTAAATGTAGGTTGTTGTTGGTGTAGTTGCTCTACTGCTACTGCCATTGGGGCTGAGCTGCTAGAATTGAGCATCGAAAGCGCCTTTTCGTAGGAAGATATGATCTTTTGGATCAGCATCTCGCGAGTTAACGCTGTTTGAGAGCTCGTGGCAGGATTCAAAGTTGATGTAGCATTGAGATGGATCTGGAGCTGCCTAGCAAGCTCCCTGCCATGTGTTAGCTCATTTACAATACCACTCTTTTGCTCCCAATTCACTCCCATGTCCATATCTATATTATTAATTAGCAAGCTAGAGCATGGATTGTGCAACTTTGACCTCAGCTAACATAAACAAGTAGCAAACTAAGATCTGAATCTAGCTAAATCACAAAGGATTGGATGCTAAAATATGCATCCTAACCATGATTTTGTGACGAAAGGGTCCAAAGGCAATAAGGAAAAGACTTAAAAGAACGGGAATTTTAGACAAAATTGGACCTGGGTTTTCAGAAATTTCTACCTTTAAGGACTTGGAAGCAATGTAATTTATTCAAAGTTGGAAAATTTCAAGTTTTCAAGAATGCCCAAATCAGAGACAAAACTGAGTAACCCAATAAGGAAGAAAAACAGGACAGATTACTGAGAATGGTGTTTTCTGTTTTGGGATGTTTTTGAAGCATTTGAATTGGTAAAGGTTAAGACTTGAGGAAGGAGGAGAGGTGGTTGAGGGGATTTAAGGGAAGGCTTTAGCTTGTATTTGAATGTTTAGAAAGTGAGGGAATGTAATCAAGAGAGAGATGAAGTTTGACCGAGAGAAAATCAAATCAAATTCCTAGTGGAGTTGATTTTCTTCATGAAGACCAGTCTTTGGTCATAGGAATTGGAAGGGGAGATTTCATTCAGTAGTAAGAGGTCCAATTGCTGACCAATTCAGCCCCCCTCTCTCTCTCTTAAGAGGTAGAGCTTCTCCAATCAAAGCTACGTACACGCTACACATATGCAAAGATCAACAGCATTTCTATATCTCGCTTTTTTATTTTAAGCAAGCAAAAGAAGAAAGTCAGCGATATCCTATTGGAACGAAGTTAGAGAGGAGGAGGCTCAGAATCTTCAAACTCAGTTCCGCGTTGCTACTACTCGGTACTATCCTCTACCAAATTTTATAGGGAGAAAGTGATGGCGTCACCCTCAAACCTTTGCTTACGTTCACGGCAGAAACTACTTGGGTTGGCTCTCCTATGTTTTGAAGAGACAGAACTTACCTCTGTCCAAAACCCAATAATGAAAAACATGATCATTGGTAATAGAAAGAGTATTCAGTAGTATTTCATGTTCTAACGCGTAGAGACTCGAGCTTGGCTAAGGCGTGTTGAAACTTGAAAGTGGAAACATGTCGATACATGCATGCATGGTGCTTCGTTTATGATTTGAACATGCTTGAACTCTTATGGTCTCATTGCCAAAAAAAAAAAAAAAAACTCTTATGGTCTCAGTTCTAAATAATAACGTTCACAACAAACAAACCCACTCAGTTTTCCCAAAGTTAAAGCATATTTGGGAACTAATTGGGGCAGCTAGAACCTAGATTCATGGGATATAATTAACAAAGACCAAGTAGATTCTATCAATTAGTATATGTACGTTTTCTATGTGGGATCTTATCAGTCTTTGGTCTGATACATGCATAAGCTTCTCTCTGACGACATTATTTTAGGATTTTGGAACCTTCAGCCGCAGTCCAAGTCCTCCGAAATGAATTAACTATTTCCAACTATGACTGAAACCCAAGAAGCTAGCTATTGGTAACGGGTAGAAAGAAACCCTGAAATATAAGCCCCCCGCGGCCCTTTCTTTTGTTAAAATGGCAAGAAACTATGTATCGTGCGTATGGCCCCGTTAGCCCTGCTTACATGGGCGTTAATACTGCTAAAGACATAATTAGCCTCTCTTACATCGACATGATATCATTATGGATTAAATTATGCTTACTACCATGTACTTTTATGGGTTCGTCAGTTCAGTCCATGTACTTCTAATTACAAAAGTCTTTGCACTCTCCAATTCGATCAAATTGATCTAATTCGCCACCATTCCGTCAATTTTTGCTATTAAAATATTGACGTGGGACATTCTTACAGGAAAAATTCTCAAACTACCTATCTCTAGGCAACTCGCCAACACGTCAATGTTGTGAATACAGATAGGTAGTTTGAGAATTTTCAGCAAAAATTGACGGAGTGGTGACAGATTGGATCGATTTGATGAAATTAGAGTGCAAAGACTTTTTTGATTAAATTAGAAGTGCAAGAACTGAACTGATGAACCCTTGAAAATACACGTTAGTAAGTAGAATTTTTTCCTATCATTATCCTCGCTTTAATGGTCATTGACTTGTACATCGTTAACCTAGTTCTTATGGGTGAGAGCAAGCATGTCAATGTAAGCATCATTAGTTTTGCTTCCCTGAACATGGGCTAACTTTTTACACAGTTAAAAATCCAGCTGAGTATTATTTTGACATGATGATATAATTTGAGGGTGACAATCTAGTTAAATAAACAGAAAACATAAGACCTTAAACAATTGTTTATCTCGGTATATAATCCAATTAGGGTCTAGATTTTTCCTCCGTTGATAGGGACAAAGATCAAAACTACCCTATGGTCCTGATCGGTCTTAATAAACTCTGTTATATATTCACATATATTTGACCATACTTAACTACGAACAGAAAACTCGGTCTTAATAAACCTTGTTGATTTGGACCAGTTCAAACTAAGTTCAATAATTGGGATGAAAGTGCATGGTCAGCTAAGCACTCGTTAACTTTTTATGTGGAAAGTGAATTAGCAAACTGGGATGCCCAGAAAATGGAAAGAATTTTCAAGGTAATGTAACAGCTGCAACATACTATATTAATACATACATGACCTTCTAGATGATATTGATATATTGTTCTTGTCCATTATACGTAGCCCCATTGGTTGACCAGCCGCGTGGAATTGAAACAAATAGCACGTACCACTGGTCACGACTCACAACAATGATCATTCTCCTTTCCTCCGACCAAATCAAAGAAAGGATTTCTTTTCTAATTTGGAGACAAGAACATTAATTGTTGATTTGAGGGATTAATCAGAAGTCATTTCCACTAACACGTTTACATGATATATTGAAGTTTGTTCTCGTCAAAGTACTTCCTGGTTATGTGTCTAAACTTGAGATCTTGAGACCCATATGTATTACAACAAATTAAGGCATAAAAGAGAGAGAGTACGAGTGTTTTCAAACGTTGATTGTAATAAAAGACAACACTGCAGTCGTAATCACCCTCATATCTCATCTACTTAATTACAATCAACTGCACTTATACCTTACTTTGACTTGATAATTCGATCTGTTTTAAAATCGAAAATTGCTCAGTCTTCCTCATGCCTAATTCTAATCTTGCTATTAAAGATGCAAATGAGAAGTAACTTTCTACCAAAATGACCTTGTATACAAAATAAGCTCTATCTACACAGAAGAATGGGCATTTTGGTATGATTCTAATATAGAATTCACTTCATTCTCATTCTATATCTCCATATACACAATGTAATGTAAATTTAATAGCTGCTTATATCAGCCGGATCTTTAGTTGTAGTTTTTATTTTGATATTAAAAAGGAAGTGTTAGTAAACATAGAAGACTATAAGAAATTATTCTCATCCGAAGTAAATCACTTGATCCAACTAAAGACATCTATTTTTTTTTTCCAATAATATGAGATGTCTCTCGATCTTGGCAATCTCGGCCACCGCCAGGCCTTGCAAGTGTTGGACTCTCAACAGGCTAGGTGATACAACCAAAATCAAGCCCAATTCTTACTTGGGTCTGTCATACCAGTCAAGTTTGGGCCATTTCCATATTCTATCAGTTGGCCCATACAAAAACCTAACTTTGAAAATATTAAAAGTAGCACCCAAATGAACCAAAAACAAAAAAAACAAAGAAACAAGGTGACAAACATGCTGAAAATTTTACTCATGAGGTTTGGTCCAGTTGGTAGCAGGCTGGTCCTGCATGTTGGGCTAACGCTACGGTGATACTTCTGGTAGTAAGGAGGTCACTGGTTCGATCATCCGCATATGAAAAACATCCTATGGGGAGGGGTCTTACCTATGTGCTCTAGGTCCCGAAGTGGTAGTCTGACCCGACCACCATTTTTAACAACCGGAAACATGCTGAAAATTTTTCAGTTTCAACCGCCCCAGTAATTAGATTATAAAAAAAAATTATAAGGACTAATTACCTCAAAAAAGAAGAAGGGAAAAATGGAAATGAAGAAGAAAAAGAAGACAACGTAATATTTTCTTTTTCAAACTTAATGGCTATTATTGAGCAACGTAACCGCCACACTCAGGTAGGTCCCAATGACACAAATGGCAAGTGTCAAAGACATAGTCCACTCGTTTACCAAATATCCTCCCGTCCACTAAGAAACCTCCACGCCGCACCTCCACACAGACCCTTTTCTGTTCCAGCACCACCCACGTCACCCTCTCTTACTCCAAAACCAGTCCTCTACAGTCTACGTGGGCAACTTCTCGCCGTCGGATCAACATACCAACAGTACGGACCGTCCGTATTTCGGAGTTTATTGTGGTCACCGTAATTCCCATATTTACGTGCCTTGTATTAAAGTCCCAAACCTTTGTGTACCAAAACAAAAAAGGAATCGAACTTTCTTTTTACTAGTCCCAGATTCTTCGAGATTTTCTTGGCTTCTGATTGAGCAGTGGGACATTGGTTAAGGTATGATTCTCTGCAACTGAGCTCTTGTTTGACATGAGAAAGTTAGTTACGTTCTTGAACTTGTTCTTGATGAATGAATCAATGATCAGTAATGTTCTGAATGTTTGGTTTCTGTTACTGTAAGATTGTTATATATTGTGTAGTTTGAATTATGAAGGATCTAAATCTGACATGCTAAAGGGTTTTGAGGGTTTATGGTGGGGAAGACAATGAGAGCTTGGTTAACTGTGAGGTTTTGTATTGATCTGAACTTATATGAGTTGTGATTTAGAGTGGTCAGAAATGGAAATTGAGTTTTTGATGATCAGATAAAAAAAAAAATGAAGATTCAATTTCTAAGTTGTGTGTTTTTGAAGTAGCTATAGTGTTGTTAGAGAAGGGTTGAGCTTAAATGGGTGCATTTGTTTATGTTTTGCTGCAGAGTTTGTGTATAAATAAAGCTCTTGTTTAGTAATTAGAACTTTGCTGTGGGAATTGGCATGGGAGCTGTGACAGTTTCTAGCTCAGTTGCTAGGACTCCGTTAGGATTGAGCACAAAATTGGCATCAAGTCAGAGATCAACGTTGAGAAAGCCGTTGATTGTTGCCTTTAGAACAGATAAATCCAATAAGAACGCGTTGGCTGTGCCTCAGGAGAAAGTACCTTTGCCTATAGAAACACGAAAGAAGGTCCAAAAACTAGGGAAGGCTCAAAAGCTTCCCAAAAGTGTAAAAGCTGCATTGATAGAGGAGGCTCCTACTTGTAATTTGGAACTGGATTACAATGAAGCTGCTGCCAAGCTGGAAAACCTGTACAAGCGCAGCCCCGAGACTGAAGCTTCGGATGTGGAAAATGTAGATGGATTGATGACCAAGAGAAGTCGCAAAAGGAGGAAGAAGATCAGTGAAGTTGATGACAAAGAAGAGAAGAGAAAAAGGGATGACATTGTGGTTACGAGCAGGACAAAGAAGGCTAAAAGGTTGAGTCTTGATAAAAGGGTTGCGTTGAAATGGAATAAGGACGAGAAAGTGGCTGCTTCAGTAGTTCGAAAGAGAAAAGATAGAAAGAGTGAGAATCAGGTGATTGAGGAGCTTGTAAGGGAGTATTCGGCTTCAACTGATCTCGTCAGTTTAGACTGGAAAAAGATGAGGATTCCTCCTGTTCTTACTTCTTCTGAGCATACTTGGTTGTTCAAGCTAATGCAACCTATGAAGGTGAGCCTTCTCAATTGTCTAATTTGTGGCGGCTGTGATTCTGAAAATTGGCTAGGCCATGAGTTTGTGTGTGTGGTATTTTGTTGCTGAATTATGTTATGTTGTCTTGATTCAGGGTCTTCTTCAAGTGAAGGAGGCTTTGCAGAAAGATTTGGGGAGAGAACCAAATAAGGGTGAACTAGCTGAGGCGACAAGTATGAGTGTGGGCCAAGTGAAAAAACACTTGGAGATTGGTCGAGCTGCAAGAAACAAACTCATCAAGGTATGTAATACTTAATTTCCTTACGTATTGCTAGTTGGCTTCAAATGTGAAAAACAGAAACTAACTGGTGATTGTTATTTCACCTATTGCAGCATAATCTCCGACTTGTGTTATTTGTCATTAACAAATACTTTCTAGACTTTGCAAATGGTTCAAAATTTCAAGACCTTTGTCAGGCAGGAGTGAAGGGACTTATCACAGCAATTGATCGCTTTGAACCACAAAGAAGATTCCGGCTTTCCACATATGGTCTTTTCTGGATCAGGCATGCCATCATACGTTCCATGACACTATCAAGCTTTACTCGTGTCTCCTTTGGCCTTGAGTCGGTATGATCTCTTGCTCCCTAAGTCCCTAAGCTAGGTTACTGACATTTTTGTTCAGAGTAGCATAGTCGTTGAATGAGTCCCTAGATAGTAATTGTAATGAGAAATATGTAGCACAATGCACCTGGTTTTTTATGCAGGTTAGGGCAGAAATCCAGAAAGCCAAGCTTGAAATGTTGGTTCAGCTTAAAAGAATGCCAACAGAGGACGAGATAATTGAAAAGGTTGGAATTTCCCCTGAGAGGTATCATGAAGTAATGAGGGCCTCAAAACCTGTCTTTTCTCTTCATTCAAGGCATTCAGTCACACAAGAGGAATTTATAAACGCTATTACTGATGTTGACGGCGTTGAAGGTGATAACCGGCGGAAACCTGCTCTTCTCAGGCTTGCTATTGATGATGTGGTAATTACTTTTTCCTCTTTGATCATTGTGCTCAAGTATTATTGCACTGCTTGCTCTGTTCAAACCATTTAGTTCACTTGTTTTTAGCATTTATACACTTATAGAATTTTCAAAGTTCAAAGGTACTCATGAGTATTGATTGTGAACTGAGTCTAGATTTCAAAAGAGGCCTAGTTCCATTGTAGGGTAGGACTGTAGGAGAGGCTTAATAGCGTTAAAAACTTTCGATTTTCCTTCGCTGTTTGCCATATTATACTTTCCTTCATCATAGTCAATACTCAATAAAATCCCATTCATGTGCTAACTAATACTTTCGCTGGAAATTGTCTCCCAGCTTGATTCCCTGAAGCCAAAAGAAAGCTTGGTGATCAGGCAGAGATATGGCCTTGATGGCAAGGGTGACAGAACATTAGGGGAGATAGCTGGAAACTTAAATATTTCAAGAGAGATGGTCCGAAAGCATGAAGTTAAGGCCCTCATGAAGCTCAAGCATCCAGCTCGAGTAGATTATCTTCGCAGATACATTGTCTAAAGTAACCGGCACAGTACAAAACGCTCACTCGCGGTTCTCCTCTAAAGTTTTCCAACTTTGGTTTTATCTCTAATCGCCATCTCAATGATCCTGTATACTAGTCATTTGTACCATAGTCTTAAGTGATCGACAGAGTCGACATAGAAATCTCATACCCTCCAATTCTTACGGAATGGATGGTATGAGACATGAGATTCCCCATATATACCCATGTATATAATACATGAAATGTAATACTTATGGTCCATCTGTATGACTATATTCCACACTTGTAGAAAAGCGCATTCAGTACACTTAAAAAAGTATGAGACTTATGAGAGTTGTGAGTTTAGGCTTGGTTCACCACAATGATCGTGAACATTACCTTTGCCATTTAATTTTACAAGCTTTTTACGAAACAATTGCTAAGAACTGCATTGAGAAACAAATCAATCACTGCACAAGAACAGAAGCCATAGAAATCATGGAAAGGGAACCATCTATCCAAATCCACTGAAAGTTCGACGCGGAACAATTTTTGAGTTTTCTTTCTTATGCTTCCTTCGTTTCTCAGCAAACACCTCACAATGTGTCATTATCCAAAACCTCTCCAATTCTACTGCCGTTCGACCCGGAATCCGACCAGCTATTAAATCCCACCTGAAACCAAGAAAACGATAACTCACATCATCTAAAATGATTACTTCATATAGTTTCAGTCTTTCAGACATGATTACTTCATATGGTTTCAGACATTTTAAGCAACTAGTCATGTCTGATAGTTTCATATGACTTTAAAAGCCCCAGATGTACTTCAGGTTCTGGTCTGTAATAACTTCAGGGGAAGTTGGTTGATATACAAATCAATTATTGAAGATCAACTCTGATGTTGACCAAAGAACCAGGATCTTGAGTGCACATATGCAACCGTAACAATTCAGGAATTTCAAAGACAGACTCTACAACTTTTGGCAGAAAGAAAGACACTCATTAAATAACAAAGTGATCGAATTCTACAGGATTAAATCTATGATATAGGTGAAAAATAAATACACAAAAAGTGAAATATAAATTCTGGGTAAAGTGAAACACGTGAAAAATGGATTTGAATACTTCCATTTCATCCAGGAAAAGAAGGGAATGAAGTAACATTTTACACCAAATTAAAGGAAAAGGTGTATAGTAGTATCATGATTGTTTACCATCAAAAGAATATCCTTTTCTCACTCCTTACTACCTTTCAATGTACGTGTCAAATCATCGATATAACCATGCATATTAGCAAACGTTGAATCAAACTAGTTATGTCTTCCTCCATTTCTAGATGTTTAAGCTCTAAAACAGTGACATTTTAGTGCTTAGAGAGCCTAAATACAAGATATCAAAACTAAGTACAGCAATAGCTAGCTTTAGAGATTCACCTTTCTCCGACAAGTCTATACATTCTATAGATGAGATCTTCTTCTTGCTCACTCATATGAATGAACTCCCATTCACTGCTAACAACCTCTGCAGGACAAACAAGGAAGTGAAAGTGTAAGCTTCCAAAAATCAGTGGACCAAAAGTTGAGTGGAGAAATCCAACTTATATGGAAATGGAGAAACTAATACCAACCTTCAGACTGATCAGAAGTAGTGATTTTGGGTCGCTTCCGATGACATCGGTCCATTTTTTGCATCGAACTTAGCGGTCATAAAGAAAGGGAAAAGGATTATGAGAAACCAGATATATACAGCAGAAATGGGGTTAGGACAGGTTGGGGAGGACTGGAGGTGACAAGAGATGTGATAGAGATATAGTATTATACATATAGGTGTGCCATAGCTGAATCCAGCAGATGAATTATTAAAAGGGAATAATCCTTGAAGCAGATGCACAACCACAGAGTTTACAGATAGTATCAGACTACAAACACTGCCCAACAAACTAGAAAGTGTGACCGTTTGTGTGTTTGTTGACTCCTGCTTGCCTTTGTAGACTTGTAGTTTTTTTTCGATTTGAGTTGTAGACTTGTAGTTGAAAACACAGATATCAGAGGAAGCAAGAAAGAAAAAACAGATGGACAATGGCAACAAATAATAAACATACATAAGCAAAAAAGAATAATTTCCTGCAGCCTTATACCAAAAGGATAGTCTACCTCTTAACCTTTGTCAGCATATACGAGCAATGTGAATAAGAAACAGTACTTTATCTTCTTTTACGGTTTAAAATGAGTCAATCATCTGGCTTGTACCATCATAAAAGGTGAGAATGCATTTTTCAAAAGACAAATAAGTTAAGAGCGGGCCGGGTAGTTATTTTTTATTCACGCTTGTATGTAATTATGTGACTATTACTCATAAATTAGTATTAACATGTCGCAAGAGAAACAAACTTATAATCGAATAATATTGTAATAGGTTACGGAAGAAAAAAACCCACTAACTTATAGAGATCTTTATGATCATGAAGGGGTTCTTTTATCCATGCTAGATGGGGAAGGGAAAAATCTGCTAACTTATCGAGATCCTTACCATGATGGGATATCGGTTCTTTATTCATAGTAATATGTAACAATGTATTGTGAAAGAAGTAAACATTTAATTGTTGATCGAGTTCCCACTGTTCTTCCTCCAAGTAATCTATGGTTTGGAAAGAGCCACTTCAACCAATATTATTTTGGGTATTTCCGTCTTAGTGGTGATTATTTTCCTTTCTCAATCAACTACGTACGTTCTGGACAGAGAGGGAAGATGAATATACATGATGAAACTGTACGTCCATAAACTTCTTTCAGGTAATGATGACCTAGTAAGAGAAAGGGAACCAAGGTGCCTTGCTGTACAGCCATTTTCCAAGATATATTGCAATCAAAATCGCAGTCATCATTATATGAGCAAAAGGACGGTCCTAGGCTCTAGCTCTTCAAAACTTATCTTTCTGGACAAATAAAACATCAGGCACAGTTGACCATCAACTGCCCTCTTAATGATTGCCTGATATAGTTTTAGGGATAAAAACAAGATCATCTTGCAATTCAAATCTGGAATATTTTTCATGATAGAAATGGAGGAAAAAATCAAAAAAGAAACGACGAGAGGAGACAGAGTCTTCTTATTCGTTCTTCATCGTGTATAGATTGTGTCCCTCCGAATATGCCGAGTACATATATTTTTTCCCTCTGAGTGTAAAGTGTGTCCTTTGAAATTTTGGAATGAGTACAGGCAGATAGTACCTACTTAATTACTCTCCCTCTGGAGTTTCAATCAATAGCTGTCGCCTAATGCAATAAAACGTGAACAACTGCTTGGTAGCTCACTTTCAGATATTTTAAGCTCCAACCACTGAGAAGTTCAGTGCTAAAAGAGCCTAAATAGTAGACATTAAGATTTGGAAACAAACTACAGCAGCTAGCTAGCTTTAGAGATCAACCTTTCTCCAACGAGCCTATACACTATAAATGCATGAGATCTTCTTGCTCACTGATCATATGTATGATCTCCCATTCATTGCAAGTAATAACCTCTGAACAAACATGAAACGGAGATCGAAAGTACTACTAACCTTCAGACTGATCAGAAGTAGTGACTTCGGGTTGCTTCTAACCAGATTGGTCCATGTTTTGCATTAACCTAGCTTGGCAATAAAGATTGGAGGAGAAGGAATATGAGAAACCAGATATGTGATGGAGGAGGGGTGATGAGACAAATGATAAGAGGGATAGAGAGGTGGTGCGCTATAGCTGAATCGTTGGTATATATATCACACCACTACTGACGAGGATAGTTCATTTGCATGTAATGTGATGAAAAGCAATAGTAAATAGTGAATAAAGAACAATATTCCACCTAGATCTAGACTCATATTAATTAGTAAATTGATACATGCAAAAAACATGATGAATGCTCTGATAGTTAACACTGTCATGATGATAGTTCAGATCATCCATCCGTAATTTTTAACTGTAAATTGATATATAGTTTGTACTGTCATCTTCTCAAATTTTTCATGATGAATGCTTTGAATCAAACAAAAAACAAGTCGATTTGAGGGAAAGAAAGGAAAAAAAAAAACACACACACAAAATTTGGACCAATAAATCAATAATGTATGAACGATATTTTCAAATTGAAAACTGTCCGAAATGTAAACCTGCGAAGATCAAATGAGTTGCGTGTCTTTAAAATAGTTTGTTGTTCCATAGACATGATTGCCTTACAACTTTTAAATGAGATGCTGACATTTTCATGGGTCAAGCTAAACCACCATGAATCCTTGCTTAATAGTATTACCACCAAAAAGGACAAAAAGAAAGAAAAAACAAAATATTGGTGTCAGAGGCCAACTCAGACAAGGGTGGGCCTAGAAGCAAAGGGAATTATGCAACAAATTTGGGCCCTACAATAGGTAAATTCGCAAAAGTTAGATGAGAAAATAAATGTTTTTTAAAATTTTTGACACTAAAAGGAAATAAGAGAAACTACATAGAGATAGCAAAATGGCAGCTCACAGGTTCGCAAAACATGCTTTGATTGAATGAGAGGATAGATTCTGAAAGGAGGCAGGGGCACCATGGCTTACTGTAATTATGTCAGCGGATTGTACGAATTGATGTAATGAGACTTTTTTACTTGCTTAGATCAAGCAAGGTTTTTAATAAATTTATCTCGAAAGTTGTATTAATCATTATGCTATCAATAAACGTTTACCTTTGATAAAAATAAAAATAAAAATTCCCGAGTATTAGTTTATACATTTGAGTATTAGTGGGTAGATGAAACTCTGCCTATTATTCGTTATAGTTGAATGTAATTTGGAATTTAGGTGTTATATCTTCTTGCAACGAAATTGTACATCAATAAATAATAATATAGATGTGAGGATGAACCTCCTGGCTTGATTGGATTCCAAATCCTTTTACTAAATGAAAAAAAAATCAAAAAATCAAAAACCCTCATTCTGCAGCCTAAGCTAAAGAAAGCAACTATATAACACGTAACAAAGAAGAAAAGAAAATAGCACATATCAAACAATAACAAATATCAGGGATTACCAGCGCACAAGAAGTAAACAACTAAACGTCAACATAATCGATCATAAATCTAAGCGATTAATAAGCTTTCGCCTTCCGTAATAGGTGTATCATTTCTGGAGGAAAAGTTTTGGCTCTTGAGCTAAGTTAGAAGACAAAAATGTGCATATTTTGTCATTTCAGATGCATAAGTAGGTGTGATTACCCCTGCAGCAATCAAAAGGGAAAACAAAATATAGAGATTCCCCCTAATCATTCTTTTTTTTGAAACTTGGTTGCGCCCTACAGACTTGACAGTATATATATAAAGAAGAAATGAAGGTTTCTTTGTACATAAAAATACAAACAAAGGATCTTCTCAGCTAGACAGCTAGACTATTAGTCTACAGTGTACTCAGTAAGCAACTAAGAACTAGGGAATAACCAAGTATAACAAGTTTATTAGTTTTTCTCTCGTATTATTTTCCTTGGATGAAATGAAGGTTAGATTCAATTATTTCGAAATAATAGCATAACTTTGTCTCTTCATGCCAACTTGATTGATTGATTCACACTTTCTTTGGTTGGAATGCATCCTTTCTGTGTGGATAAGCTTCAGGGAGTGACATACTCATTTCCACTGCTAATGCCAACATAATTGATTTAATTAAAGCTTAATTTTGGAGAAGCACAGCGAAGCCACATGTTTGTTTTAGGCTTTTAGCAAAAAGTTTATGATTAAGATGATCATAAGCAGCTAGCTAGCAATAGCATCACCTCTGATTGTTGCTTTGCATCTTTCACATATCTTTTCAGTTTTGATACCCAACCCCTTAATCTTGGACACCAACATTTATTCATCACCCCTGGAAAGCAGAGCAGAGAACCTAAAGATTATTATCCAAAATGCCAAATTCTAATGCTTAAGAAGGCATTACTAGGACATGAATGTAGAAACCAGTTACTAAATGCTAATTACTGAGAAAAAGACATGATATACCAAAAGGGCTCCCTGCACTTTCTGAAAAACCTTCTGGTTCAATGGTTCATGATAAACACTGGGTTACGGTTGAGATTCTCATGTTTCAGAATTGACTATTCATATTGTTGCTAGAATGTATGTTTTATGAAAGCTGATCCGCTTTTTTAATTCATATCCACATATATCATGAATGAACAGGATATATCAATACGTGCTTGACACCACCAAAAGACTGCATTTGATCATATGTTTCTTCTCAGTAGAGAATATATTCTGAATTCTCAACTGATAATAGATTCATCATTTGCTGGAAACCACAAATTTTACAACTAAAACCACCAATCAATCGAGCATGAGAATCCAACTTTGGTTAGAGATCATGGAACTTGCATTTGATAGATTACAGCAACCCAGTGACCACCCACTTCGTTCATCAATCAGCATTAATCAGCAAGCGGGTGTTCAAACCATGCATTTGCCAACAGTTTTCACTATTCTCGTATATATTATTCAGAGCTATACATTCATATGACACGTCACAACTGAAACCCAAACCCAGTTTTGGATTTAGGAAATATTCTAATTACTATTAGAGCAAAAACAAATATGTGAATGGGGGACACTCAAAAGCATGATTAGCTTACCCAATAATCCTCTAAACCAATCAATCCAGCTCCACCAAAACAATAGTAGCAAATGATTTCTTTCATCATTACGAAAAAAAGAAAAAACAATTTAAAGGGAGACAAAAGGATGCCTCCACTTTGAGCTTTGGATATAAGAATCATATATTTGACTCTGAAGGAATTAATTTCTCCAAAATTAAAATCCCTCCCCCATCGTTTTTATGTAATTCAGAACCATGAGAAACCCACTT
Organism: Rosa persica; assembly: GCA_025331145.1. Classification (NCBI taxonomy): domain Eukaryota; kingdom Viridiplantae; phylum Streptophyta; class Magnoliopsida; order Rosales; family Rosaceae; genus Rosa; species Rosa persica. Next base: position 43,214,653 of record WFKR01000001.1, read on the forward strand.
AACATTTAATTTGGAATAAAGATTATAGTCTTTTCACGAAAGCAATCAATTCAAACATTTTAGTTGGAATAGTTTGGATTCCATAAGAAAAATTCTTCTTCACCTGCTTGTTCTAGTTAGAACCATTGGTGATATATGATTCTGTGAATGGAATAATTAATGACTAGCTTATCATTTATTCATTTATCAACCATTATGCAGGAACACTTTCATTGGAATTCAACAAGATAATAGTCAATTTCTGATTTTTTTTTTCAAGGAATAGTAGTCATTACTTTTTAAGAAAGTCAAGTGCAAGCATTATTTTTACTAAAGCAGAGGATCCAATGACCAGCTCCTGTACTCAATTACCAATAGTTAGGTTCTGATTAGTTCCTAGTTACAGATAATGGAAGCCATATCATCAAAGAAAACAGTAAGCAGCACTTCTAGTTATGTATGGTTTAATTACTACTACGAGCACATCTATTGACAAAATAGGTGCATGTTTTAGAACGGAAAAAAGCAGAAGCCACTTAACTTAGATTTTACTTTATATTGCATATGACATGAATTACTAAATCACTCCAAAAAAGTTGATGAAATCTGGTAACATATTCTGCCAGTCACTAGAGAAACCTCAAAAAATTAGCAATCCAGCTCATGTGTTGTTCTCCAATTAATCTCAATGTCAAAAACTAGGACACAAGTCTACAAGGATCAACGTCTGCTTTAAATAATTATATTGAAGAAACGAAAAAGCTCTAAACTTGATAGTGCCAGTTATTTTCATCCACAAGTTCATAAAGACACATGCAGCATTTCTAGGACGTACTACCAGTCCTTGCAATTTTCTATATTCTCTTCTTATCTGCCTATATATACTTATCTCTCAGTCTTAATTGTTTGTGTTCTATTTTTGTGTTGATATTAACCATTTTCTCAGGACGGAAAACATGGGAGAGAGGCTGCGATTGGCAACTGGGGTGATGGGTACTCATTAGTCATTCCTATGTTTAATTATTTCATTACAGATAGATTTCTAAGTGACTAGATGTAGCGCGCAATAGGCTACGAGTTAATATACCATGTTAATTTGCCTGTTGTTCCCTTTCATGCAGGAAATGCTGCTTCTTTGTTGCTTTACTCGACTCCCATGTAATTTTGTCTACACACTGCTAATTTGATTTGATTTAATCCAGAGAAAATTTCATGATTAGTAATAATTACTTTATGAGGTGCTTTGCAGATTGACTATGTCAAGGATCACAAGGAAGAAAAATACAGAGGAGTTTTCATGTGTACCTTACATCACTGCATTGCTCAACTGTCTCCTTTATACTTGGTATGGATTGCCTGTTGTAAGCTGTGGCTGGGAAAACTTTCCAGTGGTTACCATCAATGGTCTAGGAATTCTTCTTGAGTTCTCATTCATTCTCATATACTTCTGGTGTGCTTCACCTACAAGAAAGGCAAGTTTAATGTTTCAGTGTATTGAACTTTCTGGTCAAGTATGTACGGTGCATGAAATCACTAATCAAATATGTATGCATATGTAATGTTATATGATCAGATCGTAGAATTCATTGATTGCAGATGAAGGTAATTGCAAATCTGATACCTGTTATGGTCATGTTCTGCATCACCGTTAGCATCTCAACCTTTGTTTTCCATGACCACCGTCATCGAAAGGAATTTGTTGGAAGTCTAGGGCTGGTGGCCTCTGTAACAATGTATGCTTCTCCACTGGTAGCTGTGGTAAGCTATTCTTGAACTCGATCACAGATAGATTTAACAAATTATGAGTAATCGGTTTGTTTTGAAATTCATTTTTGTCAAAATCCTGCCTCAATCATGTTACTTTGAAAAATTGCAGAAGCAAGTGATTGTAACAAAGAGTGTAGAATTCATGCCATTCTACTTGTCTTTCTTCTCATTCCTCTCTAGTTCACTTTGGATGGCATACGGACTACTGGGCCGTGATCTCTTTCTTGCGGTTTGTATAATATCAATCTAAACCAGCTTTCCTTATGGTAACAAATCGAAGTATGAAAAGGAACTAACACAATATGGTATCAACTTGGCAGTCGCCTAATCTGGTTGGAAGCCCATTAGGCATATTTCAACTACTGCTCTACTGCAAGTACAGGAAAAGGGAAATGAAAACTGTGGAATCACCAAACAACTGGGATGTTGAAGAGAATGATGAAAAATCTAAACAGCTGCAGATTGTGATTAGTGAAAGTGCAAATGGCAAAAGTTGAAGAAAGTGTACTAAGGTTCAAATAGATTAATCCTCCATCTCTTTTTGTGCGTGTTTTGTCAACAATTTAGGTCTCTAAGAATAATAGTTATATCTGAACCATTAACTACATAATAGCGGAGGACTAAAATACTAGTCTGTCACCTCACCGGTATCAATAACTATCAGAGGAAACAGTGAGCAGCTAAAATGTATCTAAAGAGCTCTTTGTTGTAAAATAAATTTCTTATATATAGTGTGGCAATCGTGCAGTATCTTCAAAATTTAGTGAGAGAAATTTATTTTCTTGTCTATCCCCCAAACAATCAAAATTACCTTTTTAAAAAAGAGTTGACGTTACCTCAAAAATTGATGAATGCCAAAGCAAAACCAGAAGAGCAGTCTCTATAGCAGCATCAGCATAAAGAGTTATAGAAGTCAAGAAGAATACCTCAAATCACTTCTCCTGTGCATAAAGAGTTAACTTCGCTGAATATGTCCTGTGAACCTATTCAGCGTTTACATATTCATCAGCAGGTTAGGTTCATGTATATCACAAACTCTTCATGAATATGTCCTATGCAGGTTAGCTCATGTACACTAGCCAAGTAATGAGAACCATGGAACTTAAATAATCAAACGAATTCTATGCTCAGGTAGAAACTAAACAATCAGTAAAGAAACTTATGAATCAAAAACCATGTATATCACAAAGGAATATATAGAATAAACAGCTGTTGTGAATGTGGTCATTCAATATATGTTGCATAGATAGAATTTACTGTTGGCATATAAACAGAACCAAATTCAACAATAGAGTTCATATTTGCTGTCAGATGCTGCAAAGTTTCGTAAATCACGGTACAATGAGGATGGTTAGCATCTTGTACAGCGAATTGATGAACTTGGAAATTCAGCCGAATCCAACTGCATCCAGGATCCTTTTTTGCTTTCAATTTTCTCAATCTGTTTCTAGCGTTGATCTTGTCCTCAAACTTCCCCTGTACAGCATATATGTTGGATAAAATTACATTAGCAGATACAGGCTTGGGATCCAAACTACACATTTTCTCAGCTACCTGCTCAGCGAGTTCTGTGTCCATCCACAACCAACACGCATTGAGCATTGCTCCCCAGATAACCCCATCTGGTTCAATGGTCATTTCTTCAATAAAAGCCATAGCTTCTTGTAGACGGCCAGACCGACCAAGCAAATCTACCATGCATGCACAGTGTTCCAAACTTGGGTTTATGCCATAACTTTTGTCCATTAAGTCATATATTCTCCTCCCTTCATTGACTAGGCCAGAATGATTGCAGGCAGACAGAACCCCAAAAACAGTAGCAGCATTAGGGATGAATCCTTGCTTTAACACTCTCTCAAACAACAAAACTGCCTCAGAGCCAAGCCCATGTTGTGCACACCCATTAATGAGAGCTGTCCAAGCTGCCACATTGGGTGAAGTAATGCTATTAAAGGATGTTTCTGCATCAGTGATGCACCCACATTTCGAATACATATCAATTAGAGAAGTTCCAACATACACATTCGATTCAAATGGTGTCTTGATCAACTGGGCATGGAGCACTTGTCCCAACTCAAGAGAACCAAGGCATGAACAGGCATGAAATAGAGCAGCGAATGTTGATCTTGTACGGTCTATTGATAATCTGCACATTGTCACATATAGTTCCAGAGCCTTCTCATGTTGCTGATTATGAATATAACCCGACATCATGGCACTCCATGTCACATGGTCTCGTTCCCCTTTCGTTTCTTCAAAAAGCTGTAAAGCCTTACCAATCTCACCATTCCTGGAGTACACAGAAATCATTGTATTGGAAGAAACTACAGTTCTGTGCTTCATACTCTCAAATAACCTCTTTGCCTCATCGACTTGATCCCTCATCGCATAACCTTTAATCATCAAATTGTACGAAACTGAATCCTTCTCTTTCACTCCATCAAAAACTCTCTCCGCATCTTCAATCCTACCCATCGATACAAGCCCACCTATATATGCATCGGAAGCATTTAAACTTGGGTTCTCCATTCCTTCATAAACTCTCTTGGCAGAGTCCACAGCTTGGCAATCACTATAAAACTCTATCAACCCAACACTAACAAATATATCAAAATCAACACCACATTTCATTGCAAGGCCATGGATAACCATCCCTACCCACAACACTCCCAGTTTCCCACAAGCCCTTACAACAGAGTCGAAAGTAAACTCATTCGGCACCACCTCACCACTCTCCCTCATCAACCCAAACAACTCCAACGCCCTCTCACACCCATCTTCCCTCTTCACATACCCCGAAATCAAACTACTCCACGCCGCAACATCCTTCTTCGGCATCCTCTCAAACAACTCCACAGCACTCTCCATCAAGTTACATTGCACATAACCAACCAGCATCACCCCCCACAACAACTCATTCCCCCCACGCAACTCCTCGAAAACCCGCTCAGCATCCCCAATTTTCACACAGCTAGCGTAAAAACACAACAACGAACTCCCCAGAATCTCAAACCTCTCCAAACCGGATTTCACCACCAAGCAATGCACCTCCATTCCCTCCCTCAAACACCCGGCACGCGCGCACGCTCCAAGCACTGATGTTACGGTGGAATCATTTGGTCCTACATTACCACCACGATGCATAGCTGAAACCAAAAACAGCGCATCCCCGAATCTGCCCCACTTCGAGTACCCGGAAATCATGGTGTTCCATGAGACGACGGTTCGGTGGGGCATTTCGTCGAATAGTTTGCGAGCAATGTCGAGTTGGCCGGTTTTGCAGTGCTTGGTTATGGAAATGTTGGTGGAAATTATGGCGGGGAGGTCAGTTTTTGGTGGTTTGTAAAGGGTCGAGAAGTGTTTGAGGTTTTGTTTCCATTGGGTTTGCTTCAGTGTTTTGAGTATCAGCATTTTCAGAGAGGCGGGAACGATGCTCCGCGCTCAAAGGCGGGGTTGTTACATGTTTGCCGCTTAACGCTGCGTTTCATTTCTCCCTCTTGCTTTTGCAATTTGTATATAAAAATTAGAAGGAAAGCAAAATTACTCCTCCTCCTCCTCTTTTTTTTTTTTTTTGAGGTAGGGTCAAACCGGCTCTTAAGTCATAATCATTGATGAAAGCAAAATTACTTCTCCCTCTTTTTTATCAAAAGCAAAATTATGAAGCCTCTCGGGTTAGTCCAAGTGGTAAGGGAGTTAGAAATTGGATTAGGATTAGACCAGATCAGGAATTCAGTTTTCCTTTCTAAGTATTAAAGAAAGAAGTAAAATTTTATTTTCCTACCTTTACATATTTTCTATGTAGGTTCCATATATCAATTTCTTAACCCATTTCCTTTCATTTCGATATTGGCCAAAGATTTTTAAATTGTTCCAATGTAACTCATGAGAGATTCCCACAAAAGGTTCCGATAATAAATTTTAGGTCAAGAATAAAAAAGTCTAGTTTAAGTGCATGCATATGGTACAAGAAGGAAATTAAATTTTGATAAGATGAATCGTTGTTCTGATTTTAAGTTGATTTAGTTGGACCATCAAAAGTTAAGTTTAAAATCTCTAAGTCTGACCATCTGAGCTTATTATGGCGAAGCTTGCTATCAAATATTATTGATTATTTAAAGTTGCATAACAAAGTGGAGGTGTTTACTATAATTTTAAGAGTTTGAGATTAGTCTAAACGGTGAGAGAATGTCGCGGCTGATTAAATCTAACCCTAATAGGGTCAGACCAAGGGGCAATTAATATCATTCATCACAAGCCAGAATAGGCAGTTACATATCCTTCCGCTGCCATTTAAGGACATAGGCAGACAAGAAGATAGTGGTAGTACCCACAGTGATACATACAATAGACCTACTCATTAGACATCAAATACGTAGAGGTAGCGGAGGTCCTTCGTTGGTACTACGCCTGAGGCGTTAAAAATCTAGGTTCTTAATACAAGGAAATTATTATAATTAGATAATAAAGCTAAAAACATAGAGTTGGACCAAAGGCCAAAGCCCTATCTCATAATTTAACAGAAAATGAAAAAAAAACACATTATAATTTTAATGTGACCAAAAATTGAGGACCAAATGTAACCAAAAAAAAAAATTGAGGACCAAAATGCATTAGAAAAATAGAACTTAGGAACTGAGCTTCGATATGCCACGCGTCCAGCAGTCTATTATTAAAACCCCCCCTACAAGCGCCCTTCATGCACGAAGCCACGTACCCTTTCAGATTTGCACGTACAGTTTTGTTCTTGACTGGTTCTAGTAAGAAAATCAAACAGGAAACAACAAGAAATTGGTACCAGACTTTCTTTACATTTCTGTTCAAACTGAGATCCAAGTTTCTCAGTCACTGAAAAACACACAGCTAAAATGGTGAAGCTGGCATCGGCGCGAGAGGCCCGAATGTACGGGCCACGGCTGAGCCGGAACCGCGCCGAGTACATGAACGCCGGGCTCTATGTCTTCGCCACGGTGGTGCTGCTCGGCGGGTTTGTGGCTGAGCTGTCGAAGGAGCCAACGTCGGGTCTTGTTCTTTTGCTCATAGGGTTTGCGCTGGTATTCATAGTGAATTTGCACGATCTGTTGGCCCATCTGGCCGGGTTTGATTACCGGGTGAGGTTGATGGAGCTGGACTTGCAGCTTGCGCTCGTCGAGTTTGCTGTTCCGGTGGTGCAGGCCTTGGGGTCGCTTCTCTGGTTCTTGGCCATTCTTTTCCTCTTCATTCAGGTATGAACATGTTCATCTAGCTAATAATATGTTTTGTGTGTTACACACAAGGAATTAAGTTCCATTAAGGCATGCATTGAGCTAGTTTCTATTTAGTGTTGTACTCCCCTAAACTGATGGGTTAGTATCAATTTAGTTTATAGATCACTATGAAATGCTAATTACACAAGAGTCTTAAAGATATTGTAATGAAATACACATATATAAAGGATGGATTGAGAAACTTAGATAGAGTTCAATGCGTTTGAAAAGAAAAATAAAAAAAATTCAGACTTTTAGTGGGAGATGAAGCTTCTAAGTGCACTTATTTGCAACAAGATAAAATTCAAATCTCTGCTCTGCTCCTCTTTCTTCATCTTTGTACCAAAACAAAGAACATTGTGAGTTTTCTTCAATATTGATCATATTCTTAATGTTTGTACTTCGTATATATAAGTACATGGTCATTTTCGTTTTAGAAAGTTTGATCTCTCTCGATCAGTTATATATCTTTGTTTCTGATCAAGTACCAATAATGTCCGATCTTGTGGTCGGTTAAACTAGAAGATGACAGTTTGATGCTAATTGGACTCCCGTAAACTGCAATAGTTTTCTCATCGGTGGTGATTTTTGATATAGTTATAGTGTGCACAATTAATTGCAGGCTGAGAAAGGATATGGCTACTACAAGCTTGAGAAACATGCCATGAATATGCTTATTGCTGGCCCTGTTTTATGGTTGCTTGGTTCAATCCACAACTCGTGTCAAATTTATGAGAGATCAGATGGACACGTCCAGATCTTGCAACAGAATGTACAGATTCCATTTCTCATTGCTAGTGTATTGTTCACAATAGGCGCGGTTTCTAATATCCTTGAACAAGGAGGAGTAGTATATCATGGCCTGGAGCTACTGGTAAGTTAATTGCCACAAGTAATAAGTTCTTATTACTTATTAGGGTCCGTTTGGTCATGTGTTCTTCTGGGGTTGCTACAAGCAACACTCGAAAGCACTTTTGGTAGCATTTGATAGAATTAACTAAAAGTGTTTTATGGGTTAGAGAATAGCACATTTTAGTACTTTCAATGTGCATTTCGATCCACTATCACTTGGTTTTTTGCACCAAAACATGTGTGCCTATGGTAAAAGTACTCCCTGGCTACATGAGCACTGTTGAATGGACCCTTGGCTACTCTGGTTTTATGATTTGCAGGGTGGGACTTGGATATGGATGGGCATATTCGGCAGCATATTGATCCTGGTCGGAGGTTTGGCAAATGTGGTGAAGGTGTTCAAGATGCAACAGATGGATGACGGTGCCATCCTAAGGCTCGAGAAATTGAGGGGAGGGGCACAGGAGCGACTTGTTCATGAAAGAGATGGGCAGGTTCCTCTTATTCTAGAAGATCAAAGGAGGAGAAAAAGGCAACTAGCCCAGCAGCAGCAGGAACCAAGTATCCATATTGCAGCACCACAGCCCACTCCTTATAAAGATGTTCTTGTTGGTCAAAGTTAATTGATTAGTAGTTAATGGTACATTACTCTTATGAATTATGATCCAAAAGATCTCAGTTTCAAACATGTCATTCAGTACATGCTGGTATTGATTAGCAACTGTTTTAGTCTTCAAGAAGATCGATATTGCAATACAGTACTCCTTATAGAAAGAAAGCCTTTGTTTTGAGGAGCAGTGTGTCGATCGAACGTCTTAAATCCAAAATTTTAAACTCTGAATGAAAGATTAGTCGGTGTAATCTAAGTTAATGTGGTGTGTTATTTCACTTGAATTTTGCCGGCCATAAAGTCTGCTATGAGGATAGACGCATAGAGCTAAGAAAAGCTCCAATGAACAATCTTTGATATTTGTGAAACTGAAGTCAAGTAACACTCGCATTATAAAATTCAAAGCCATTTGATCATGATCATAAAAAATTATTGGATGAAATTTCATAACTTATGATGTAATGCAAAAGAAGAGACTTGTAGCTCTCAAAAATTCTATACTACTTTTAGGTATTAAGATTCTGGAAGACTGATTATTTTTTGTGGTGTGCTCGATATATTGAATTGATCTAATCGCTTAATCTCATAAGTTTTAATATTTTGATGCACTCGTTGGCGGACCTAGCTATTTTTGGTCCAATTGAAAATTTGATATGGAAATTATTTACATGTTAGCGGTGAAGTTTTCATATTAATGAGAGAATCGATCATATTAAACAAAAGCCGATTGACGACTTTAGCATAAGATCCACCATTTGCAATTTGTTCTGTTCGCTCGATCTAAAGGTTTGTTTTCATTTCTTCAAGCAGATTCAATTCAACTACTATGAACATGTAATTTCATTTGTATATCATTGGAACACTCATTACATGCTGATTAAGACTTAATCCTCGAGAAGAATATGTTCATTTTTTTTTCATTTCCGTCTCTTGATTTGATTTCATTTAAGTTTAAGTTCATTTCAATGATTGAAATTCATATACGTTCAAAGCTCAATTTAAGCTTTCTTTAAATCCAGGTTATACAGAGGAAGAGAAGATTACCGAGATGAGATGAATTAACCTTTTGTTATTTTATTCTTTCTTTTCGAGTATTCATTATGTGCTAATGGTATTAACTGTTGTTAAGTAGTCTGATACGTGTCAAACTTTAATTCGTGGGACATGGTTGGGACATAGAATTCGGGTTAAACCAGTTTTGTCTGACCCGACCCGCAAAAAAAACCCATCCCTACTAGTACCCAGTCACACCTCCCACTCTCTTCGTCCCTTTTCTCTCGAAGCTTTACCCTAATTCTTGTGCTCGGTCTCAGCCTCTACGCCCCCGAACGGCAACGTTTTGGTTCGAAGAAGGAATCGCAACACTCCAGAGCTCATCTCCTTCGGATTTCTAAGGTACCTAATTCTTCCCTAACCTTCAATCGCTTCCGATTGCGCATTCAGTTTTCTCCGAATTTCACTTTAATCTTCAACATGCATGCTTCTGTTGCCTTTTGGATCTCGATATGAAATAGCTTTTGGTATTTAGCTTAGGAAATAGTTAGGGTTTAGGTTGAGAATTCGGATGAGTATTTGCCCTAGTTTTATTTGAATACAGCAATATATGTGTGTGTAGAAGCATATAGAAGAGTATGAATGATTGAATGGTTAAAACGCCAGGGAGGGATTTTCCAGAAGAAAAAGAAGAGAGGAGGGGAAAATTCGGTGTCGTAGAAATGGGTTGTGCAACATTGAACCTGGTTGGAGGTGCTTCGGTGCTGAAACTCAATGGAAAAACCCGAGGAATTAGCTCCCCGAAGCCGTTCCTATCCTTTGTGCAACCCGTCCGTCCTGGCCGTATCAACGGGCTAGGCACTGCCCCTCTCACCTGTGGTGCGTACAAATTGCAGCCGTGCATTTCCCTTTGTGCCCGAACTAGTGCTGGTGCTTGTGAAGAGGAGAGGGTGACTGTTTTGGTCGTTGGTGGAGGGGGAAGGGAGCACGCTCTTTGCTATGCGTTGAAGCGTTCCCCTAGTTGTGATGTGGTTTTTTGTGCTCCTGGCAATGTTGGAATTTCCAACTCCGGGGTTGCCACTTGTATTTCGGACCTTGATATCTTTGATAGCTCGGCTGTGATTTCCTTCTGCCGCAAATGGGGTGTGGGGCTTGTTGTTGTTGGACCCGAGGCCCCTCTTGTTGCAGGTCTTGTGAATGATCTGCTTAAGGCTGGAATCCATGCTTTTGGCCCATCATCTGAGGCTGCTGCTTTGGAAGGATCCAAGAACTTTATGAAAACTTTGTGTGACAAGCATGGAATACCTACTGCTAAGTATCGAACATTCACAGACCCATCTGCTGCAAAGGAATACATAAAAGAGCAAGGGGTACCAATTGTTGTTAAAGCAGATGGATTGGCTGCTGGGAAAGGAGTCATTGTTGCAATGACTTTGGATGAGGCTCTTGAAGCTGTTGATTCAATGCTTGTAAACGATGCTTTTGGTTCTGCAGGTTGTCGTGTAGTTATTGAGGAATATTTGGAGGGGGAAGAAGTGTCCTTCTTTGCGCTAGTCGATGGGGAGAATGCTATACCTCTGGAATCAGCTCAGGACCATAAACGGGTTGGGGATGGTGATACAGGACCTAATACTGGTGGAATGGGTGCATACTCACCTGCCCCCATCCTAACAAAAGAACTTCAAGATTTAGTCATGAAATCCATCATTTTCCCCACAGTGAAAGGAATGTCTGCAGAAGGCTGCAAGTTTGTTGGGGTTTTGTATGCTGGGCTCATGATTGAGAAGAAATCTGGCTTACCTAAGCTAATTGAGTACAACGTGCGCTTTGGTGATCCAGAGTGTCAGGTATTGATGGTTCGGTTGGAGTCTGATCTGGCACGAGTTCTACTTGCTGCTTGTAAAGGACAGCTAAGTGAAGTGTCTTTGAAGTGGTCAGCTGGGTCAGCGATGGTGGTTGTAATGGCGAGTAAAGGTTATCCGGGGCCATACGAGAAAGGAAGCGTGATTGCAAACCTTGATGAAGCAGAGAATGTTGCTCCATCTGTTGTTGTATTTCATGCTGGAACTGCATTAGATTCAAATGGAAACTTCATTGCTGCTGGGGGGCGCGTTCTTGGGGTGACTGCAAAGGGAAAAGATCTTAAAGAGGCACAGGAAAGGGCTTATCAAGGTGTTGAACAGATTAATTGGCCAGGAGGGTTTTACCGCCGTGATATTGGCTGGAGAGCCCTCGCTCTTCTGAAAAAAAATTTTGTAACTAGTGGCTAGACTAAGTGAAAGTTTGTACTAGTGCCCATTAGAAGAGAAAATGAGAATTTCCATGTTCCTTATCAAATTTCGGATGTTTTGACATTTAGCTTTTCTTCATAAGTAGTAACCTTGCTGTTTTAACTGTTGTCTCATCACTTAAAATACCTACCCAATTCTAGTTGTGTGGTGACGATACAATATTTACGCTTTAAAAAAGGAAAAAAAAAATTATTAAAATTATTTACCTGTGCATATGTAGTCGAACAGATGTATACCATATATGTCAATATGTGTATGTATGTTTGTATTGTTTGTAGAGGAGGAGATGAAAACTGGTAATCTGTATGTGCACTTATGTGTAGTTTTATGCAGTATAAGCCTTACAGGGGTTTATGTAACTTATGCTTAGGTTGTTTGGCTGGTGTATGTAATTAAGATGAAGCTGTATTCATTTTATGCTCTACTACAGAATCTTGTTTTGAAATGAATGTGATGGTCTGGGGGACTGAGTAATTATCAGCTGTTGTTTTGTAGGTAAAGATTGGTTTACGTAATGGCTTCCGTGTCCAGTCAGCCCCAGTTCCGCTACACTCAGCCACCATCCAAGGTGCTTCATTTGAGGAACTTGCCGTGGGAGTGTACAGAGGAGGAATTGATTGAGCTGGGAAAGCCATTTGGTCAAGTTGTGAACACAAAGTGCAACGTCGGAGCAAACCGCAATCAGGCTTTTATTGAATTTGTGAGTGTAATAACTGTTTTTTTTGCAAATTTTGCCTTCTAATCATATGCAATTTTTTTGGTTCTCATTTTCCTTAATATATCTTCAATGTTTGTAGGCAGAATTAAATCAAGCTATTACGATGATATCGTATTATGCCTCATCATCAGAACCTGCTCAAGTAAGGGGGAAAACTGTCTACCTACAGTACTCTAATAGGCAAGAAATAGTGAACAACAAAACTGCTGCAGATGTTGCCGGAAATGTACTCTTGGTAACAATTGAAGGTGCAGATGCACGGCTTGTCAGTATAGATGTTTTACACCTGGTAAGCAATTTGTTGGATTTGTGTTTAGTTAAGGAGGTAAACTTATCAGTATATTAATGTTGGGATTAAGCTACTGCGTTAGGGTTGTAATTTGTCTGGTTCTGGGATGCTTTTGTTTGACATGAATGTGAATGGATCAGCAGGCCGATTTCAAGGAAAAATGTTCAATGGCAGCTTAGTGCATCGGGAGAAAGAGCGCATGTGTGTTTGTCTCCTTTCTCCTTCTCTTACCACTGCCTCTTTCTTCCCTACTCTTCCTCCTCATAATCCTAATCCTACGAGTCTTAATACTTTGGAATGTTTTCATTTCTTCTCTTTTGCACCTTCCTCATCCCGTTTTTTATTGCTGCTTAGCTATTTGCTAGCATTTTTCCTGTCATTTTGTTACATCAGGCATACTTGTCTGACACTTTTGGGTTATACTATAATGTATCTCAAGTCTTCTTTAGTCTCAAGTGTAAATATGATCAACATAAATAACTGGACTTTTTATGAAAAACTAGAATATATGCCTTAATGATATCAAATAAAGATTAATGACATTTTTTTATTTTCCCGACTCAACAGTAAAAGCTGCTTTTAAAGATAATACGACCTGTTTCTGCTATATGATTTCACTGTACCTGGAAAATTAATATTTAGGTCTATAATAAGTTTCCATTATGATTTGTATAGGAATTACGTCTAAAGTTTGTGAGATATACAGTTTCTGCTTATCCTTCTGAAAGTTGGTCCAGTGATGCAGGTATTTTCAGCTTTTGGATTTGTGCACAAGATAACTACTTTTGAGAAGACAGCGGGATTCCAGGTCCCTATCCGTTATTTACTTCTAAAAGTTATTAACTAGCTTCCATGGGCCTTTGAAGACAATCTCATTCTGGATTTCTCTTTTCAGGCACTGGTCCAATTTTCAGATGCACAAATTGCCACTGATGCAAAAAATTCACTTGATGGAAGAAACATCCCTAGGTGAGTTATATTCATCTTTTCATCATGGTATAATCTATGATTGTAATAGTCGTTCATAGCATCACGTATATAAGCTAGTCACCAGTAGGCTATTAGATAACCTATAGGTTACAAATGTTTTGTCAGAATTTACCCTGTAGGCTATAAATACAGCAACAGTGTTGACTATATTGATTAGGTAGTACTGCAGTAGTCTTAAGTTTGGCCATTAGGTGGTCACACATTTTCTGGAGTTGTATTCTTTCTTAATTGGGGCAGATGTGCCTTGTAATGGTTTGCTGACTTATGTTGCATATGGTGTAGCTATCTGCTCCCTGATCATCTGGGACCTTGTAGTCTCAGGATAACATATTCTGGACACACAGATTTGAGTGTGAAATTTCAGAGTCACCGAAGCAGGTAATTACATGTTTGTGTCACTTTGAAGTTTCTTTGGGAATAATACCTTTGTCCCTTTTATTTTATAATAGCTTTACCAAAAATAAAGAAAGCTATTTTTTGTTATTTTTATTTTTTAATGCCTTCCTCTCTGTTGACCACTGTTCTCACTTGAATCAATACCTTTTATTGTTTCAGGGATTACACTAATCCATATCTTCCGGTTGCTCCATCAGCCATAGATGGAAATGGTCAGGTAATGCAGTACTATCGAAATATAAAGAAAATAATTTTATTCTCCTATGTATGCCAATTTTTTTTCTTTAGTTTGCCTGTAAAATTTCATTTAATATAAGTTCTCCACACATAGACAACATAGAGTAGCCACTTCCGGTCACTGGCATGATAGGTGTTTGTATTAGTTGGTTTGGTACTTATGGAGGAGTAAAAAAGAATCTGGTGCTTTTTCTAGGAAATAGTCGAGACTAGTGCATTTTCTAGGAATTCCTTGAGCAGATCATTCTGTCTTCTAATTTCATAATTTATACTTGCAGATAACTGTGGGCTTGGATGGTAAAAAGCAAGAACCTGAGAGTAACGTGCTTCTTGCATCCATCGAGAACATGCAGTATGCCGTCACCTTGGACGTTCTGCACATGGTATAGCTTATCATATTTAGCAATGGGCTCTTTTCTTAATTGACTAGACTTACTTGCTGGGAACTCATCTTTGATTTTCTATTCCTGCTGCTAGGTCTTCTCTGCTTTTGGGCCTGTCCAAAAGATCGCCATGTTTGATAAGAACGGGGGAGTTCAGGCTTTGATTCAGTATCCCGGTACCTTCCTATTTGACTTATTTTATTTGACTTTTTTCATGGTTTTCAAAAATCAGAGACCTAGTTCATCAAGGGCTGATGAATATACAACTGGATGTAAATAGTGTGATTGGTAGGTATTTATACTGTTATTGCCTGCAGATGTTCAGACAGCTGTTGTTGCGAAGGAAGCCTTGGAGGGGCATTGCATTTATGATGGAGGGTTTTGCAAGCTCCACATCTCATATTCACGTCATACTGATCTCAGCATAAAGGTTAACACATTTTTAGTTTGAAGATCTCTGTTTTCTGGGAACTCCATTAGTCACTTGCACTTGCAATAAAGGAGATTAGATGCCCCACTTCTCTTTATTTTTCGCTCATCATTTTTCCCATAATGTAGTTCTCCCTGTCTAATGTTCTCTGGTTAATATGCTAATTTCAGGTCAATAACGATAGGAGCAGAGACTATACAATCCCTAACGTTCCAATGGTGAACTCACAACCCTCGATTCTGGGGCAACAGCCAGTTAACATGATGAGTCCGGCTGCTCCTCAATACAGTGGTGCTCAATTTGCTCCTACAGGTCAGGGGATGATGCCTCAACCTTCAGCAGGGTGGGGACCTACAGTTCCAGCAGTTCCTCAGTCCATGCCAATGCAGATGCCTAATCAACCTTACATGCCATCTGGAACAGTACCCTCCCAAATGGGTCCTGGCATGATGCCGGGTGGTGCGCAGCAGCCAAATTTGCCCCCATATCACAATGGTCATGTGCAATAGCGTATCCTGTCGTTAATTTTACTGTCAAAGTTATCAGGTTGGTGAGCAATGGAACAAGCCTCTGCATATATACAAGGAGCATCTGAAAGGAGGGAAGCGTCCATCTGCAGAAGCAACCTACTCGGAAAATGTCAGTCCCCATTTTCTCTAGAAATTTTGATAGTGAGATTAGTGACTCGAGTACTTAGTAGTCCCCTTCCTGTGTTTGCCTAACCGTGGATATTCAATGCACTTTCAATTATTATCATTTGGTACATTTGATTTTGCGGCCACAGAATTCGTTGTTGATAAATTGAATGCAGAAATCAATGCCGATATCGATGGAATGGGAAAGAATTGTCACGTATTCAGTCTTTAAGTAAACCCAGCTTCCTTTTCATAAAAAAGTACTATGCAATTAGAACTAAATATATAAACACTCTCTCAGCAGTCAGGTATATCCGTATATACAACCAAAAATCAGTTGGAACAAAACCCAGGAATACAAGAGAATAGAACCAGAGACCCTTTTTCTCTCTATTTTTTCATGCACGAAGAGTTACAGAAACCTTTATGACAACTATGGTCCTTAAACTTCAACGGGAGTTTTGACATATCATCTTGAACAGAAAGCAAAGCAAACAAAAATCAGACATGAACGCGGTGTTGCATGTATGTGAAATGGAAGCATACTACTGCCAGTCTGTCTCCAAAACCTCCGAGATACACGAAAGCTCAGAAGCTTCATCCATGGCAGCTCCCTGCCTCCATCATATGTTCTCAGCTTCAATTTTCAGAGCCGATCTATTGGTTCAGTGTGGTCCTGCACCGCAAGTCTCTCTGAGACATCACAAAGTGATTTGAGATTGCACTGAATCAAAGCTTCTACGAAGTAGCAGGTTTCATCCTTGGTGTTCCCCTCGGGCACATCAACTACAAATGACTCGATCACCAGAGTCCCTGGTCTTCCATCAATGATCTCTGGATGGAGGGAAATGGTTGAAGAGTAGTTCTGGGGAAAAAGAAATAATAATAATGAAAACTTGAAAGCTGAGTTAAGTAGATTAACAATGCAATTTAACAGCTAGAAGCAAGCTCTAACTGTAGCTCTTCTAACTAAGCGCAGCACCCTCATTGCTTAGTGCTTGGTGCACGGAGAATGAGGGTGCATAGCTAGCCCTGATGCTCAGGAGTCAGGACTATTAAGTAAATTATTTAAAATCAGAACAGCAATCCAAGAAACTCTTTTGATAAACTTCTCCAGTCAACTTTTGGGACGAGGGGGAATTCCTGAGCAGGCTTAAAAAACTTCACATTTTTTCTTTTTTTGATCGAATAAAGAACTTCACATTAAAACGAGGAAACTCCAGTGAACAATGAAACTTCATTTTAAGATTTTGAGGAGATGATCTATTAACTTAATCATATAAAATGAAGGAAAAGGGAAGTAATGGCGCTAGATCATTACAAGGAAGAGTCCCCATACCCTAAGTCTGTGATCTCCTCCAATTATTTTAATGCTAAGAAGATGCTCATCATCATCAAGAAGTTCCAACCTCTCAGTACTAGTGGTGGCAGGAAGCCCAGACCTAACATCAACTTCTCTGAGACTTCCAATCTCAAGATTTCCCTGCACAACACACCTGCTCACGAATGGCTTGTACTTTTGGGGTTGATCAAACCGTCTTACCAATGACCAAACCTGAAAGAAACAGAATGTTCACATTAGCAAAAAGACATAACCAAACCACACAAAAGTAATAGTAATACCAGTAACTTTACTTGCCAAATCTCAACAAATGTAGGATTTGCATCCAATATTTACCAGTATTACATCTATCAAATACTCATTCTAAGTGAAGATCTCTCTCTCAAAACACCCTAATCCCCCATTTTGCTCGGAAACAGAATTTTCAGAAAGCTAGTAATACCTTAATCTCTCTCTCTCTCTCCCTCCCCTATTAAACCAAAACTCAGGTTAATGAATCATCCAATTAAATTAAAGTAGAAAACTTTTCGCAAGTGGGATCACATAAAACAATCAAACTTCCCTTCTCGTCCTATTTTCAACTCAATTCTCCTCAGCAACCACCGATTGCCATGCTTTCCATTTCACACCCTGAATCTCTTTACCGATAAAAACCAATACATAAACACAAGCACACACACAACTACCTATCAATATGTTACATATTCAATATATCGCCGAAACACCAATCTCAGATCAGAACAAACACAATTACACACACCACCTAGCTTCTCAATTCCAAACAAATCGCCGATAAATATTCAAATACAAAACGAGATGTAAATCGCCAATAAACATTCAAATGTATATGCATAGAAATAACCAGTCTGTAAAAGTAAGTACAAGATGAACAGGCGCTTTGATGTGCCTGACGAGCGTAGAGCTACACTGATGATCCTTCAGCTCGTGCCTATGGTGCCTCCTAATGTACTCATTCGCACCTCCCCCTCCTCCTCCATTCTTACTACTCCCATTCATCTTCTCCTTCTTCTTTCTTCACTTCCTCTCTACACAACAACAGCAACAACACGTTAAAAACCAACAAAACTGAATCAAACTGCCAACCAGAAGTGAATGAGACCAATCTCCAAACTAAAGCAGAGACCTTTAGCCAATCTCCAAACTAAAGCTTGTACCTTTAGCTTCAGCTCTGTTCCTGCGCTCTGGGATCACACTGCAACAAAGAACGAAAGTGGGTCAACTCAGTTCGAGTTGGTCAGAACTCGTGAGAGAGAGAGAGAGAGACCGCCATAGAAGAAGCACCTCAGGCCTCCCTATCATCCTCATCACCTATCTCACCTTTAATACATTAATAAACACGACTCTTTATTAATCTGCAACTTGCAATATTTTATGTCTCTAATCTCAAATAAAATAAATCGATTCTGATTTTCCTGCTTAAATGCCCTTTTTATTCTGCCGTAACTACGACCATGCCATCGCTTGTCTTTTTCTTACTCATTTGTCTTTTTGTCTATGTTTTATTATTTACGCGATCTAATGGATTTATTGATCTTTTAGGTTTATTCGAGTGGAATTTATGTCACACGATTAGTTTTGGTGTGAAGTACTGGCGATGATCATCATGACAATGATCTTATGGCTTTCAATTGGTATTTCTACTAATGTTTTCAGATTTCGTAATTGTCTTTCTGGTAACTATTGCAAACGCAATAAAATGAAATGAGCATTCAACTTTCGTAATTGTCTTTCTAGTGACTATTGCACGCACAATCAAATTATATGAGCAATAAGCATGAAAAGGAACTGCCACAAAAATGAAACTAAATAGAACTTGAAGCACTCGCTTTTACTTCTATCATGTTATGGAGCAGTGGTCAGAATGTTCACTATGGAGACAGACGGTCTATGATAGAACCGATTAGATCTATAACTGAGATAAAGTCGTCCCGAGAACCCAAAATCTTGAAGGATTAATAAACATAACACTTTTTGAGATTTTATGTGAATTAATTATTACGAAAATGTAATTTTTGTTAATTTATTAAACGAAATGCATTTTCGTGCAAGTGGTCAGGGGCAAATCTGTCTGTTGACATTGGAAGTCTCAATAATCAAATGACCTCCCCCCTTTCCCCATTCAATTAATCTTGGATTGCTTAACTGTTCAGCTGGAGGAGTGATTTAATGGTCATGGACTTTGCCTTTATTTTTTTCAGTGGCCAATGGTGCCTAAAGAGTTGGGGTCACATGGGGGCTGCAATGAATAATTGACAACAGGTACATAAATATTATAGAATGCTTACCATTTTAGTGAAGTCTTTTATAATAAAAGTAAAACAAATATTTGTGGTTTCATTTTTGTTCATGTTTGTGAGTTTGCCTGTCTTTATTTAAACAGAACAAAAACAAAATCTTTGACAAAAGCATGGCCTTAAGTACAATTTTAACAAGGAAAAATTAGTATGGATCATTAAAAAAGTTCATTAGAGATTTTGGTATTTTGTTAATTAGAACATATATTAAATCTCATGTTTCGCCAATAATGAGATTAAACATGATAAATTGAATAGAAATTGGGCTTTGCATGGTTTGGCATGTTTGAAGGTGATGTAGAAGCACATGTAGAATGTAATGGGAGAAATTAAAAAATTGAGTCTTAATTTTGTGTTCCGTCGGTTTAAGAAGTGTTTAAAGATTATTATTGGAAGGTGAGAAATTAAGAACATGCGATTTTGAAAAAAAAAAATCGAGTGTTATAACCTCATAGTTTTGAGTAGAAATAATGGTTTTTTTTTTTTTTTTGAGAAAGTTACGATTACAATTTTTACAGAATCGAGACATGAACATAGTACCAAACCTGTGCTTATGGTAATTATATTACGTTATAATCGAGTTACATATCGAATTATCTTTCGATTATGTCACCGCTATATCAAATCAAATAGAGTAGTAGTAGTGCACTCTTTGCTGTTGGTGCCCAGTTGAATACTTTTTTTTTTGTAGAGCCTCCTGATATCATTTCAAGGTCTTCTCTAGATGCTTATTGTAGTATGGGGTTTAGGTTCATTCTCCCTTGTATTAAACGGTTTCATCAATCAAGGATTGAGGGCAGCCGCACCAGCCCTTTATTAAAAAAAAAATATCGAGACATGAACTGTTATAGTTTAGTTTATAGTTTTTAATTTTGTTTGTTTCACTTTGAGAATAAATAAACTATTGTATCTAATATTATAAATTACTAATTAGAGCCTAAGTAACATTAAAAAAAGATGATTTGTTGCCTCAATGAGGCCTAAGATTTATGGCTTCAATATTAGGTGTCATGTCATGTCACCTACACACATCATCTTTTTTTTTTTTTGAATAAATGGTAATTCCATTGATAATAACGCATGCCAAGAAGGCCATTACATACCCATCTGCTGACACATAACTATGGCCAGACAAGACTTCGTGGAGGAGTCACCGTGGTACATAGGATAGACCGACTATATTAGAACTTATCGCTCGCATAACAGCGAGCCTATTAGCTATGAAAAAGCCATAGCGAATAGACAAGCCAAAATAAACACTCGTTTTGGTTCATAATACAAGAAACTTATTGTAATTAGACAAAAAGTTAATAACATAGATTTGGGCCAAGAGCCTAAACCCTAGCCCAAATTAGAAGCTATTGGACTAGGGTAGAAACCTGAGCCCAACAACCAGAAGCCCAATAGGGTAGTCAGCCAAGAAGATCCACATGGCCCAGCAACCTGGCTTGGGCCCAGTCCACCATCTGCTCCCAACCCTCGTCGTGCGTCACTTTCCAGCCGAGTTTGGTCTGATCCCTGCTGCCAACCCTCCTTGTCACGATTACACCACCATGGCAGCGATCCAACCGTCTCGAGTACATCGTCGACATGCATCACCACCAAACAAACACAGTCCCCGATCCGGTTTCCCACAACCCCGCACCGCCACCGATCGAAAAAACCCAACACGGCGCCGTCGGTCCACGAAAATCTCCACGGGGATTGACAACCAGACCGTAACAACACAACCCACCACCTCCGCCTCTAACCCAGCCAAAAACCGAGAAACAACCTTCTCCGACAGAGTTCCCAAGGGCAGTAGCTATCGATCTCCTGTCCGGCAGCACTCTCCAAGAAGGCGGTGAAGCCAAAGGCCACCCCCGACGCCCAGGCGCCGCCGGACGAGACCAATTTTGCACATGACGGCCACCCCCTACACACATCACCTACGTATTTTCCAAATTCAATTTATTAATGCTATTTTTTTGGATGAAATTAATCAATACTTAGAAAGAAAAGTTATTGCCTATTTCTTGACACCTAATTCAATATATTAATGCTATTTGGAAAGAAAAATTATAGGAAAGAATTTAAATAAATGAAGAAAAATATTGGTCAAAGAATTTGTAGACATATCTCTTAAATTAATACATAATTACTAGCTGATTTTTTTTTCACCTAATTAAGTTCATTAATGTAATTGATTCACCCCTAACATCTAAAATGAAATATAAAAGGGTAAAGTTGGTGTTGCAACAGTATGATGTGGCAAGATATATTATGTGAAATTGAAAATAAAATTTAAATTTACTTACATGGCATGACACATAGAATTTGAGGCCACAAATCTTAGGCCTCATTGAGGCCCTATATCATTGGCCAAAAAAAAAATCGAAGTCCCAAGATGATACCAATAACTAAAATGATGTTATGTAACATGAAATATTAATACGTACATCTAGTGCCTTGTCGAATTTTTCTTCTGCCACTACAGAAAATTAATGTGCACATACATTAACGTATCATAAATAAACTGAAAGTTATTGTTACCCTCCTCTTGCATAGATTTTGAATTTTTACATCAAATTATCACCTCAACATAAATGACCAAACTGTCAAATCGGAAGAGGGTAAAGTGCATAAAGGAGCATATTTTATTAAACAAAGGAGTAAAAACCACACGCTACAAAGAAGAATGTGGCAAAATTTCTTCTAATGCTTTGTTATTTATACATCTAAAGCGAAAAATGAGTTAGATGATCCTCACTTGTGAATTGTTATATTTAATTAACAAGTACTATAATCGCTTAACGGTTGAATTCAGATGAAGGAACATCAATACTCTAGACACTAAAACATCCCGCAATTGGTAGAAAGAAAAGCTAATGAACTTTTATTCCTATATTGTTTGGCCTGCTTGTGTTGGCTGCTGATAAACTTGGCTTTATGTACTTCGATGTCGGTAGAAACTAGAATCTAAAGCAACTTCTTTTGACATCCTGCAACTGATTGCATCGTTAATCTTAATCAATCAGTATTTTACATGAAAATGATACAAACCATGAAGTATCATTGTTCACCTATATGTTATATCCAGGGAAAAAGAAAAAAAAGGTTCAATAGTTCTTAATTAGTTCATACTGTTCACAGTTCAGATCGATCGTCTTGTTTCATAATCGCAAATATACTATTATTGAGAGAACATGCATGAAATGTTAGATTCTTTAATTTTGAATTTTCTTCTAGCTCCATAGCAGCTGCTACACTATATTTAGGATAAAGTAGATAACTAATTAAACGATTCTAGGAGAAATTAGCTGCAGCAGTTTAGGGCCTTTAGGCCAATCCATGCATGCAGTGTGCAGAGGCTTCGTGCGTAACTGACACTTGTCATGTTTCAAATTCCATGGAGTAATAGCTAGCTAGTTCTTGTACTGGCAGAGAATCCATTTTTGCAAAAGTAGCTTGATGGAGACCATTTCATTTTTGCATTATCGAGTAATACAAGCGAGGAATAATCTGTTAATAGTGGAGATTTTTTCTTTTCCTTACATCAAAAGGTGGAAAATTCCATTGTAAGCAAAGTCAGTTAGCTTTGGTGTCAAGTGATTCACTATAAATATATTCACTAAGTTTGGTCTGCTTAATAGGATGGAATTTTAATGGAAGAAGACATGACGAGCAAAAAACGTCATCGGATTATCATTACATCAAATATTACAAATTTACAGCATCATTATTTATTAGTTTCTTTACTTTTGCTTATTATTACAAGTAGTGATAAAATTTCTGGTAGTCTCAAAATATAAATGTCAAAACTAATATATATAAAAGACAGGAATCTCGGAAATGAGAGATGATTAAAATGTATATCTATATCGTTCTTTTATGCTCAATTTTAAAAACCATCAAACTTTAGTGACAATGCATGTGGAATAAAACTATGTTAGGTAAATCCAGCAATATCTATGTTTACTTAATTCGATTAGAGCACGCGATTGTACCTACAGCTAATGAAGATGGAGATTTACGCATATTCATGTTCTTGTTTTCTTCGATCATATATTTAAAATACTGTTCAGTTTTTTAACCAAAAATTGAAAGGAAAAAAATATCTGAAAAGGCTACACAGAAAGCAGACTACTGTGTGCAATCCTGGATTCTAGGAATTATATATAAACTAAACGACACCAGTGGCTGAATGTGATCCGTACTCTCACAAAGTTTTAGAGTATCAGTTCTATTATTTATTCGAATTATTACTAATGAGGAATTATTGGTATGAATATGAATTATTTTAAGAAAAATTCAGCCTATAAGAACCTCAGCTTCAGTGGTTATCAGTAGTGCACGAAGGCTCCACTGAAAGCTGCATTAAACCATAAAATATGCAGATCATCTGGTTATTGGTGCAAAGTGCATAGCTAGGTTTTGTTTCTTTAATATGCACTTCTGATGGATTGGTGGAGGTTTAATTTGCCTCTGTACGATTTGTATCAATCTTTATATCTAATCAGCTTTACAATAAAAGTTTCAAATGCACTTTATTAATTTATTTGATGAATGTTATTATATTGAAGATATTTTCAGTTGAATAAGTTCAGTGTGACCTGTCAAACATTAAGGATATCGACTAAGAATATCGACCGATTCTACCGACAAGCATGGCAACGATCCACCATACAAATTGTCAAAAGAGCTCAAATCATAACATTGTACAAAGGAGTTGAACATCGAATTATCTCACGTGCTTTCAGTACTAAGCTACGTACGTACTAAATCTGTTTTACTTCGTTTAGTGTGCTTTATTAATCTACTTCTTGTTTTTGAAAACACATGATAGATTCATAAGTTGTCCTGAGTTAAACATTTTTTTTTTATAAGAAAAACAGCTTTCATGGAACACACAAACGAACCGGAAAAAAATCATTTCTTTTGGATCAATCAATTATTTTCATATAAATCACAATTAACTCGTTATTATTTTGAAAGATCATACAGAATGTCAAAAAACAATCTTGTTAATTTATAGAAACCTATTGCCAACAAAAAATTGAAATTACTTATTATTGGAGTTTGTATGTCCCGAGAGGTAGGGTTAAAGTTAAACAAGTGCGATTCATCATAAAAAGGGCTTTACTCAGTACTTAGCACCCAAATTGGAAAAAGTCAAGCAACCAAAAGAGGAAGTAAAACAAAACTGAATCAACATATGCACGGCACTCGAGTCTCTTCCTCAGTTAAACATTTTTTTTAAGAAAAATAGCTTTCATGGAACACACAAACGAACCCAAAAAAAAATCATTTCTTTTAGATCGATCAATTATTTTCGTATGAGTCACAATTAACTCGCTATTATTTTGAAAGATTATACAGAACATCAAAAAACAATCTTGTTAATTTATAGAAACGTATTGCCAGCAATTGCTGGCACAAAATTGAAATTACTTATTATTGGAGTTTGTATGTCCCGAGAGGTAGGGTTAATGTTAAACAAGTGCGATTCATCATAAGGAAAATGATTTGTGGCCTCAATGAGGCCTAAGATTTGTGGCATCAATGTTAGGTATCATGCTATGTCACCTATACACATCACCAATTTGTCAAATCATCACATGTAATTCTTGAGAAGAAGACTATCTTATCCTTTTAAAATATAATGAATCAAGGATAGAAAAAAATTATTGGTTTATAAACAACAATTATTGGTTTATTTTTTGTTTTGTTTCATTTTCATTACACTCATGGTTAGATTTAAACAACAATTTTTTTCTTCAATCAAGGATAGAAAAAAATTTCATGTAATTCACCCAATAGATTTGCATACATGTGTATATGAATTCAACATTTGTTGGGTTCCTGTAATTTTGAAAATATAATGTGCAAAATACATATTCATATGATTATATATATTATTTTGTTCATTTTTCTCTCTCTTTATGTGGTTAGGGTTTACACGTTATATTTGAGTTTATTATTTTTTGTTTGTTTTTTTTTCCTTATTTAGAGTTGTAGATGATAATTAATGGCTGGAATTTTTTTTTACATCTTAATTTAGACATACGTATTTTCCAAATTCAATGTATTAATGCTATTTTTTTGGATGAAATTAATCAATATTTGAAAAAAAAAGTTAATGCCTATTTCTTCACTATATTGATGCTATTTGGAAAGAAAAATTATAGGAAATAAAATGAAGAAAAATATTTGTCAAAAATTTGTACACATATCTCTTAAATTAATACATAATTAATAGCTTATCTTTTTTTTCGTCACCTAATTTAATTCATTAATATAATTGATTCATCCCCTACATCTAAAAAAAAATATAAAAGATAAAATTGGTGTTGCAATAGTATGATGTGGCAAGATTTATTATGTGAAATTGAAAATAAAATTTGTATTTGGTTGCATAGTATAACAGCTAAGATTTGAAGGCTTCATTGAGGCCCTATATCATTGCATTTTATCATAAAAAAGGCTTTACTTAGTACTTAGTACCCAAATTGGAAAAAGTAAAGCAACCAAAAGAGGAAGTAAAACAAAACTGAATCAACATATGCACGGCACTCGAGTCTCTTCAACATCATGCTTTGATTTTTGGGTCAGTGGTCTATGACATTATTCATCTTCAACATCGTGCTCGACCAAACTGGGACTAATCAATAGTTTTGACTTATCCCTTATCGATCATATATACTTGGAATGGAAGCTATTGTTCTTGGCTACCTGGCTAAGCCTCCACATCCGAATATCCGATGACGTGCTTTCACAAATAGCTTGATACCTTTACTACTCTAAAGTATCAATTCATTTAACAAAAGTCATCTTCCTAGCACCAGTGAAAAGAGCCTTTGAAGTTTTTCAAAATCTGTGCGCTACAACACACCTTATTTCATTGGTTTTTGATTTAATGCATCCACGTCCAATATGGTTCCTAAAGTTCATTTAGCAGCCTAAGAAGGATCTGGCAAGTTGTCGGGAATGCAATACAGTTTCTATTTTTCTATAATTTTAAAATGTATTGAAAAAGGAAAAATAGTTTTGCCGATAAAACCTGTTCGCCGGCCATGGTTGTTTTCTATTAAAGTTTCGTAAAGAAAAAGAGGATTACTTCTAGCGGCCGAGTATCGTTGGATTGGTCAACCCGCAACATTCTCCTTTGCACGAGTGGAAAGAGCCTCCAAAATTCCTCAAAATTTGTGTGCCACCTATTTCATCGAAAGCTAGTAGCACGTTAAACGTGGTGATCGATTCACTTTAACCATACAAAAACTCTTTAACACGTTGCTTCTATAGTTGGCAAGACCATTTTTATTGATCCTCATGTAAAATTTTCTCATAGTAATCCGGCCCAACCACTTCAAAGCCCAGACATAGATATAGTCCATCACATATTCACATTTCCCTCCCACTTTTTGTTATCACGGGCAATTTCAATTTCACTTTCCTTTCAATCTGAGTCGTTCTCTATCACCGGTTTTGTTAAGTTGGTAGTGGATCGTAGCAAAGGGAATGCTACTTTGCTCGAGCTGCCTAGTTTTTGTACAGAAGAAATGTTGAGATACGTCTCAGATGCTTGCCCTCTCCTTAGGGTTTTGGTTTTAAGGGATGATTTAGTGCTTTTCAAGCATTCTCAAATTCTCCTGGAAGTGACAGGAAAGTGGAAACTTTTGGAGTGGTTGGCTTTGGTGAGCAACTTGGAAACTATCAAGGGGCAGCGGAGACGAGGAAATGGCATGACTAAGCATTTTGAGGTGTTGTTGACATCCAAAAGTCCCGGCTTCTATAATGTTTTGGAGAGAACCCTGGAGTCACTGCAAGCATTTGAGTCTTTTTCTCATGTCGATCTCGGTGAAGTTGAGGCATCGGCAATCGTGAACCCGCTGCCAAACATTGAGTGCATATCGGCGACACGGTATTGTATAGAAATGGGGTAGCGTTTTTACAATCATGCGGGGCTGCAAAGAGCTTGAGCGTTTCAGTGCCACGGATTGCGAAGGTTTTGAAGAGGATGATGAAGAAATGTCCAAGCTTGCTTCTCACAGAGGTCATTTTGTTTGGGAGGGCAAGGATGCAATGACGAAAAACGTCATATAGTAGAAATTCCAGCCTCTTCCTCTGTTTCTGGCATAGCAAATTGTTAAGTTTATTTTGGAGACGAAGAGGCCCAAGGCGTTATCTATAGAATCATATTTTTATTCCATTGATACGGGCCTAGATGCTAGGCTTAAACAATGATCAGATCCCATTGTGCACAAACTAATCGGTCATAAAGAGTCACGAATTGTTTATTCAAAAAAAAAAAAAGAGTAACGAATTGTTTCTTTGTTTCAGTGTGGAATTTTAAAATGCTTACCAAGAAAGACAAGAAGCAGAATCAATTAAAAACTCAAAAACTTGTTGAATATATCTTACAATGCCAAAAGGTGAATTAACGAAGTACAAAACACTCATGTTCAAACCTCTTAATAACTAGTCTTATGCATCTATAAGCTGAAAGTCTGAAACCCACAAAACTAAAAGCATGCATGGGCGCACAGCAATTTCACTGACCACAAAAACAACAGTGAAACTGTTTGCCTTTTTCTTCTTTGCCTTCCTTCATCTATAACTCTACTTAACTATAAGGCTAGCTATAAAAAATAAACCAAGCTAGCCTCTTAATCTTCCTAATTCTTGAAATTTTATGTACCAAAACCTAGCAATTGGCCTTATGTGAATTCCCAGGACCCCAAATTTGAGCGAGTGACCTGCTCGAAGACGAGGCTTTTCTCCACCTTGCAAGGCGTAACAAGAAAGTCAACACTTCTGATGGATCGTGCAGAGAAAAAGCAGCTTTGGTTTCCTTTGGGATGGAAGACACGATTATTGGAAATCCCTGTCCTCTGGCTTCTATAACCTTGAAAGCATCTTCATCCGTTCGATCATCCCCGATGTACAATGGGAATACATCACCTGAATTACTGAATCCAAGAGTGTCAAGTAAATATTCAAGCGCATGACCTTTGTTCCATTCTATAGATGGTCGTATCTCCAGGACCTAAAATGATCACATGTAATTAATGTAAGAATGTAATATGTTTTCCTTACAAGGATGAAATAACTTATGGATTATTTATGCTACCTTTTTACCCCGAGTTAGGTGAAAATCAGGATAGTTTTCAATCACAGACCTCACCTTTTCTTCTAATATGCCATATTCCTGCAGAGGGATTTGAATATTAGCTAATTCTTATGTATAAGTGTGTAACTGAATATAAAGAGAACCGTGAGATGAGACATTAGGCTAAATATTTCTACCTCTTCCCGGACCTTCCGGTAATGCACAGAGATGCAGAATCTATTGTCCTCTACTCTTGCACCTTCTATCTTTCTTGCTATTTCCTCCAACACTATGCTTATCTGTCATGTCACAAACACTTGCATTAAGTTTGGTGGTTGTGTGAAGACTACTGCAATTGCAAGGAAATGATAGTTCCTTATATATGAAGTTAAGGCATATGTACTTAGTGAATCATCTTAAAATTTGTGGAGTATTTGACTTCAAGGCATATTTACCTCTTGGATTGCAGGCAGGAATCTTTTGGCAGGTTGAAAGAGCATGTCACCCTCCTGCAAGATTAAAATTATTGCTTATGTCATTGTTGGTAAACAAAAAAAACTAAAGGTTGTTTAGGAAGGAGGCCAAAGAAAATATTTAAACTCGGCATGTAGGGCACTGACCTTATCCAAGGCTGAGGCTGTGGCTGTGATGTGGTTCTTGGCATCACAGGGCTTTAGTGGCTTTGGAGGGACCATAATGTCCATCCCATGGCTGCCGGCATAATATACATTACTTAACTGTACAAATCCTTTTACCTGATCATGGCCAATTCAGAAAACGGTAATTTAGAGGGTGCTAAGTGAAAACCAAAACAGAGTCGACATCGTTTTCTAAGAGCTAGAGTATTGTCATGGACTCATTACCTTGTCTCTACTCCTCCCACTGATTACTGCTGTTGGAAAATATTTAGCAACTTCGCGTACTGCTGCACGCATCTGCCATGTAAATGGATAGTCAAATGGAGAAATCTGGGAGAGTACTAATCACTTTGTTAAGAAAATAATTAATACACATATCTACCTCATTGGACATGAAAGCACAATCCGGATCATCAACAATCGGTGAAAGGGTGCCGTCATAGTCTAAAAAGACTACAATCCTCTTCCCTTTTGCAGCTTTCATCATCCTATCAAATGAGCCTAGTGCAGAAGGGTGCTCCACCTAATTAAATTCATTTCCAGAAAAGGATAATTAAATACCAAGAATTAAAAAGGTTAGTATGGAATTATGGATAGAGAGAGAGAGCTTCGTCAAAATTAATGTGGGGCAATTTCTCAAACAAGATAGCTCAATTGATATCAACCAAGTAGAGTAACCAACTAAAGTAGTGCATATTTTTGTTTTTCATTTTATAAAGACAGGGAAGCAAGAAAATTGGACATACCACCCATGAACTATAAGCTATATCTGATGAGGGGATAGGTGTATTAACAATGGTAGAAATATCATGCAGGTTTGAGGCTATTGATGCCAAGGAAAGGTCACCACTGTTCTCGTCGTTCTTTACTACTTTTGTACTGATAGGTTGCACCTTTTGCTTGAACCCCATTGCCTGGTTCAGCTTAGCAAAGTTCGTCATGGTCGTCGATCTAGTATCACAAAAACCAAAACAACAAATATACGTGTAGTCAGTAACAAACAAATCAATAATATAGTGTCGATGATCAAGCAAAGATCTCAATGGATGTCGGCAGTACACCATTCTGCGTATAATTTTCTTTAAAATAAAAATCATCCTCGTCTGTATGGTTCAATAAGTTTACAAAATATAATAATTAATTTGAACCAAATCAAAATAATTTGTTAGTTCAACAAGTTCATGTGATTGACTAAACAATAAGAGATGTCTTTTCACTCAAGAAGCGACAAAGGTACTTTGGATCTAAACTGTATTCTTAATTGATTAGCTAGACTATATATTCAACCACAAAGAAAATAATAATGATAATTAGCCAGACTAAGACTACTTTGAGGAATTAATTATACAAAAAAAAATGTAACAGGTGTTGCAATATATTTCAGACTGATATCTCAAGATGATGAGGATATCACAAACACATAAAAAAGGTAAAGTCCTTTTCCAGATAGAACATCTTTTCACACGGGAGGGTTTGACACAAGAGCTAGCAATAACAAAACAAGAACAGCAACAAGGGGGACCAATTTGATTAGTGGCCCGGTTAGTTAATTGGATTCGGTGACTAGACATTACATGTAAAATCTAATAGCACTTTGTCTAGCAATGGATTCATCTATCAAAGCTGATTCAGAATGACAAAGACAGATAACATACAGGAAAACAAACCCTACATCAAACTCAATATACAATGTATATATGGTTGGCTCTTCTGGCTCTTCCTTAACTACTGTCTAGCCTCATTCCAACTGATCATCTACTACTTAAATAATTAACAATTTACCTAATCAAAAATCATAGTCTATCTCTCATTTAATAATTAAGACACTGATTAGTGCAGAACTAAAATATATACAAGAAGTCGCCACTGGGGTCTTATCATGAAAAATAACAGTGTGAATACCACATACGTACAGACATAGTCTACAATATCAATTATATATTCAATAGGGTAGCCATCATTCTGTTGAAAAATTAGGAAGATAATCAATTTTCTGGTGATTTAAACTAACCAATGATTCATGGTTTTCCACTATGACTGAAATAGTATATGTATCTATGTATATATTGCTGTCTTAATTAACCTATAAATCCACATGAAAGAACATGCATATGTGCATATGCATGCATGTATAATAGAATATGATGGGTGGCTAAATTATTAGGATGCTAAATGTGTGGCTCTCAATCTTGTGAATGAAAGAAATCTAATCAATGAATGAATTAGGATTATGGATATAGCATGAATATGTTAACACAGAAACAAGCTTCTTCATCACAAATCAAAACAGGACAAACTTTACACCTACAGATGTAACAGATCACTCGGTGACTAAGCAAAACACAGGTGCTTCTTACGCCAAAATTCTTTTTCACAGAAGCAACAGAGGTTATTGGATGATTGATTGAGCAGATGAAACCACTGACAGAGTGTCGATTAAATCAATGGGAAACTAGCTCACAGATCCCACTGATACATACACGTGTATCCTAAGAAGCCACTCATTGACCAGTCCTTTTTAAGACCAAAAAAAAAAATTGACTCCCTGACTTTTCTTATCCAGAAAGTTCAGCTGTGTTGAAAATTTAGTAAACAATGTAATGCAATCATATTTGGTCATAAGTAAACAATGGAATGATCTTTGGTCATAAGTAAACAATGAAATTAACGCACAAGGAATAACTAATAGGTTGATTTGATTAAAACTTGTACGAATAATATTGCAGTATGTAGACAAAGTACAAGAAGACAATTTAATGTCTCAGTTCCAGAAATGCTGGATCAATATGCAGCGGACACGTCTAGACATTTGGTTTTACGACGACTTTAGACCAAAAGGAAAAGGACACCTCAAAAAGTAGCAGACATGCTGGATAGGACAGAAATGTCAAATCCAACGAAAGTACAATGAAGTATAATCAAATAATGGCATATATACCCGATTCAACAGTATCACTATTGGGGTAACTTCGGTCTATAAAGTGAGTTTATCTTAAGAAGAAAGTGTGTCCAAACAATAAGCAATCAACGCATTCATAGCACTTTATTTTTTATGACTCATTCATAACACTTTTCAAGCTAGGGTGACACTACGACCCAATGAGAAAAAAAGCGCTATTATTAGTATATACAAACATATGACCTCCTGAAAATGGTAAACTACTAACTTAAAAAACAGTAAATTTTCATGCATGGAGTTGAACCGAACAATTCTATCACAACGTTATGTGTTTTGAAGCATACTAAAATTTTGTTGTTTTTTCTATATTTCAAAATTTAAACAAAAGCAGAAATTGAATAGATATATAAAGGATTTTTTTTTTTTGTTTTTCGATGAACAAATATAAAGGGAATTGAGATTATTGCATGCAAAAAAGTAAAGCATATGAACTGTGATCAACTGTTTTTCAGGTACCGGTCATTTTACACAAAAGACCGCAGATGGGCCCCACACTAACTGAACTGATGAGTCGGTGGACTTTAGAATCTCCACCGTCCACGTGGCACCAGGCACCGACATTCAAACTGGCAGTTGATGCCTAGATCTGCGTAACCGTGACCTAGTTTTCTACGTTTACGGGTCAAGGTGGGCCTCCGGGCCCAGTCAACAAGTAGGCCCATATATGGACACGTGTGGGTCTTGCTGAGGGGTCAAAGAGTACGTCAACCGCAGAGCGGTCCGAGGACTAGGGAAAGCCAGCCAAAGGCGGCGCGTGAGAGTCACGCCCACCGCCTACAGTGGCGATTCCGCCTCACCTGCCTCGTGGGTCGCGTCAGGTGAGTTAAAACGACCAACAACCGCTTTTTTGTTTCCCGACCACAGTTTTCCACTAATATTAAACATTGAAAATAACCAACTACCAAAACAAAAACAAAAATAATAATAATCACAAAATTCGTGAAAATAAAAATGAAAAAAAACTGATATGCCAGAATAAAATAAAAATTTCAGAAAAGAAAAACAAACATGCAGAGAAGCGGTGATAGTGATGATAATGATAATGAATTCATAGTTCTTTTTTGTTAAATTAAAACAAGAAAAGAAAAAAAAGACAATTATATTTCGTTTTGCACAATCAATCCTAGAGTGGAACTGTTTCTCTGTATAGAATTTGAGAAGAGAGAAGAGAATAAGTGGCGAAATCTCACCGAGTGATGAAAGGGTACGAAATCTGGGTTGCCCTAGAAAGCCAGAGGAGCTTCGATGGAGTGAGAGAGAGAGAGAGAGAGAGAGAGAGAGAGAGAGCTGAGAGAAAGCTTGTATATAATGTGAGGGGAGAGTTTCAGAAAGAAGGGGGAGAAGATGAAGGAGAAGAAAGGGGTTTTATTTATAGTGGGAAAGGGAAGAGGGTTTAGCCCGGAGGATACTTAGATTGTTGCCACTTGCCATACTTGGTTTAATTTTTACAGAAAAAAATTGCTTTGGAAATTAATAATTTCCATTTTTAAACGTCTTATTACGAAACTACCCCCCTGCGTAGTTTAGAACCTTGTGGGACTTGGTTAACTGCATGTACCAATTTAGGCCCCCAAGTTAGTTGGTAACATAATAGGATTCAGGATCTTTGAGAGTAGCGGTCTTGTCCGATCATCCAATCGTGTATTCTACATGTATAGTTTTAAAGGAATGTGAGGGCGTAATGTGATCCAATCTTGTGATATTACGTGTAAACTTTTAGAGCCATACAAAACATTCTGACTATTAATTTTAACGATTGAAGAGATTTGATCAACTTGATATCCTAGTAACGTAATGTGATTCCATGCCAATGTTGACATGTTTTTAATGGGAAACAACAGATCGTATGCTTTAAACGAATCATTCTTTAATCATCATAAACTCGTATAATCATCTGTTTTATTTTATTACGTGGTAATGATTATTAACTGACGTAATATATCGATTGCAATGCATATAAACCGAAAGAGAATCTTTAGTCGGACCGCCTGACCGACATGCCATACTGCCATTTGGATAAGTTTCGGGTGTTGGTAATTCAATACTTTCAAAAACATAACATGAGATATACCTAAATTTTGTTCTTTTATATTTTAAATGTCTAATTTCGTAATTCGACTACCAGATACAAGATTTTTCCTATAAAAATACATTTCATAAAAGGTAGTAAAGGTATTACGCGTAGTCATAATTACACACAAACCATAATGTACTCTTCTAAAAGAAAAAACCATAATTAATACAAACGGTTATGAAAAACAGAAAAAGGGAGAGAAAAAAGAACTTTGTGTTAACCTAGACGTTTACAAGAGTAATATACAAAATCCACTGTGATTAATGTCACGCAAGGAAAGTGCCACTAATTACTCACCATCCACAAAGTGCCTCTAATCCCATTTTCTACCTTAACCTAGCTCATCCGTGAATCCCCAGATTTATTAATAAAACCAAACCCAGAACCAAAAAACCAAAACCAATTTAGGTAGATCCTATTTTATATATACATACACACACACACACACCAAATATAGATTATTCAAAACCCAAAACAAGCACTGATCCAAATGCGGAATATGCAATATTTTTAACATGGTGGCTTAGTACGTGTCGACACCGAGCTTAACCCCGAAAAAAACACAGATTAATATACTAATATGACTAATATTCGGTGTGAAAATTACACAAACACCACCATGCAGATTCTATGTTTCTAGTTAAAGTGTTCTAGAAGGGAACTAAGTGGAACCATGTATATGAAAATGTGTGTGTTTGGTCCTGGAATTTACGTAGGAAACTTCCTTCGACTTTTTGGAGTTAATTATATTGCATGGTCTTCGAGACACATGACTTGAATTATAAACAAATTGGAGGACTTTGTTCCAAAAGATTCCCCGACGTCTCATGCAGGGAACTAAAGTGTGTGTTTTCCACGAACGATCAAGCTGGTAATTAGAATATTTGAATGTTTGGATTTTCCTTTTGGTCTCAAACCGTGTTTGGACGAAATGGAAAACGGGAGAGGGCACGGTGTAAATTTTGACCTCGCTTTATATTCTTAGAGCAGTTCCAACAGTTTTCCCGATTTTTTTTTACTTTAGGGAAAAATTAAGTAGAGAAAAATTAGCCTCTTTTGCTCCAACAGATTCCCTATAATTATCCATATTTTAGAGAAAGTGAGGAAAGAGAAAACCAAATTCCCTATATTTACAGTAATCTCTAAAATTTAAGAAAGAATATGAAGATTTTAGAGATTACTGTAAAATAGAGAATCTGTTGGAGTTGGAGAAAAAAATGATTCTAGAGCTTTAACTTTGCTTCCCTATTATACATAAACTATAGGAAAGCTGTTGGAGTTGCTTTTAGTCGAGATAAGAGAGTTTGTCGATCATAATAAAATCGTGTTCCAATGTTCTTTTCCATTTTGTTTTTGAATCGATCACCAGAAGTACCAATAAATTTTTTCATGTTTGGGGCAAGTGACAAAACAGACTCAAGCCCAAATCTAAGTTCATAGCATGGATCAAACAATTGGATGGTGCTGCAATATTCGAAACTGCAAGGTCTAGATCTGTACGCTTGCAGGGTTCCCTTTTGTAATGGTTGGTGATATGATTTACCTTCGCAATTGGTTGTAATTATACAAAGAAACAACAGATTGTGTTGAAGTAAAATTATAAACTCACATTCGTTAAGTCTTTGATAGATCTGTGACAAAATTCTTACGGCATCACAATTTTAATAACGCAGAGAACTGCCAAAGACAGTGAATCTTCATTTTCCAAGCCACATATTTACAAAAATGTTCATCTTCAGTTCTCAATTTCTCATACAAAAGTTGAGCATTCCCAAAACGCCAATGGTATAATCCACCTGCCAGCTAACTGCTAAACGATTGCGGCGCAAAAGAAGCAGCATGTACATTTGCAAAAGGATTGGCATAAGCATGAAGGCTTAACATACCAAAACACCAAAATGGTATAATCCACCTGCCAGATAACTGCAAAACTTACTGTTGTGCATGTATCATCAGTTTCCTTGGCCAACTAGGTATGCACTATTGCCTACCCCTATAGGTTGTCCTCCGCTTTCTGAAATCTCCCTTTCCTCCATTCCTGCATCTACTTCTCTAGTCGAGGCACTTTGAAACACCTCTTCCTTTGTTTTGCCAACATTCTTTGCCATTGCTGCCTGATTAGCTTCTGTTATCCCCTCGAGGAGGTGCAAAGGAATAGCTGCTGGATCCAATTCAAAGCAACCTTTTGGAGCATTATGAGCTTCTGCACCTGTAAGCAAGTGACTGGGGGCAATGTGCGAGAACCGAAACATCTCTTCTTTAGGAATCCTCCTGACTGCTTTAGGGTCCATGCACTTTTGGAACACTGTTCTGAAACCAGCAACCTTGATTAGTGGAAGAACAGACACACCGTGTTCCTCAGTAAAGTCTTCCAGCACTTCCACCATCTCATATTTGTTAATTACTTCATTGGGGGTATGCTGATTCCAATCAGGGGACCAATTTCTATATAGAGCCCAGACTTCCATCTTTCCAGGAAATATGCGAATCATTCCACGTGCAACTTTTTTCCAACTAACCTTCTTGCAGAAAGAATTTAAAGTTTTGGATGTTTGACGTTTGCCAGGCCTAAAATCCCCACAGGTTTTAGCGAAACCAGAACCTATCCAGTTCAATGAACCCAATTCAGAGTTGCTTCTTGAATTAAGCCAGCTGATGCACAATTTAAATGGCTTCCTGGAGATCACATTCTGAATACGAGCGTAATAACGAGGCATCCCATCACCATCATATGTGGCCCAGACTTGTTCTGCTCCAAACGAACTTTCAGTTCGATCCAAATCAAAATTATGAAAATCAGGATCAGGAACATTAGTTAAGATTGATGACCTGGCATCGTTGTCATAGTCACCGTTTTCCTCTGTCCCAGTATATACCACATTCTTCTGTTTCTTATCTACTTTCACCTCCTCTTGTTTCTTTGATTCAGTAGCTGAGCTCTGCTCCTTCAGCATCTTGGAAATATCAGTTCGTGCTTTCTTCATCAGCATATTTTGCATTTCACGATAGGATAACTCTCTCTTGCTGTTGGGCATATTATCTATGCTAGAGAAACCATAAATTCTTTTTGTTCCAACATTACCTGTACCTGATTCAGATACTCCTAAGTCAGCTCCAGCATTTCCTATGGCGATCTTATTAGCCATGTATCCTTCGCAACCATTAAGATGTCTATCTTCAATTCTTTTCTTTTTGAATGAAGAATTCCCCATTAACTTTTGATTCCTCTCCCATTCAGCGATTGACTGTCTCTCCTCTCGCTCTCTCTTCACTTTCTCATTTGCCTGCTGAGCCACACTCACAGCTGCAGCACAACCTGATGCAACAGTGCTACCGCGACTAGTCATTTTGGAGAAAGGGCCCTGTTGGAAGGTTGCCTTATTCACTGATTTAGAAGCCAAAGACCCCTTATTTCCCAAATTTCGAGCTACGGCATTGTTTCTTCCAGAATTAAAAGGTCTACCACTAGCAGCACTGTGGCGTCTTGTAGTGTGATGTTCCTGGCAAGAAGAACTACTAGATGACTCGGAAACACCGGGAGGTGCAGCTATTTCTGTAGCTCTAAACCCCTTCTGACATGTAGGGCACATGAGAATTTGATTTAGATACATCCTGAGATACTGGTAATACGTCCTGCACAGATTGCAAATCGTCCAGAAAGTAGGAGGTGTTCCATATGAGTGCATGGGACCATCCTGCGCTGTAGCATTTGAAGTTACACTATTTGTAACATTTTGAAAGGCATTTGTACCAGGTTGTTCTGAAAGACACCCAGAATGGGATGGAGCTCGCCGACGAGATTCTTCCAAGTTCCTATTGTAGTAATATGTTAGTCTCTCGTATGCTTCTCTCTTAGTCTTATCCGATAACAAGTTCCACGCCTCAGAAACCAACTTATATGCACCTTCTGCACCAGGAGACTTGTTTTTATCAGGATGAAGCCTGAGAGCCAACTTTATATACTGTTTCCTCATGAGTGCATACTTGGCATATGGAATCACACCAAGTATTCCATACCAATCCGCATCTCCAATAGTTCTGTTTTCTCCACAGATATAAATATCTATTATTGTCAACAGTTGAGAGAGACCCTCAAGTTCAGGATACAACTTTTGAGCCTTCAAAGCAATCTTCTTTGCACTAACATAATTTCTTTCTAGGAGCTTCCTCTCGGCAAGTTCCTTAGCCCTGAATGCCTCACTTTTATTGCAATCCATAAATTCCTGAGGAATCCAACTATTCTTTGGCACCAGTAAGCATATCAGATTCCACAAACTAAAGCAATCTCTATCACAGAAAGAGGTTGTACCTAGAGATGTTGAATACCTGATACAGCGAGAAAAAAGTCCAAATACATCACTTCGAATTACGCTACATTTCTGTTAAAAGACTTGCAACGGAATACAAAAATGTTAAACGCAACATCATTTGAAACTGAAATGTTAAACCCTTCCCCACAACTGAAAAACAAACTCAAGTCTCCGATATATAGATCTTAAAAGTCATTAACTCTCTGCTGCATTCCAGATTTCCATCACATTGATTAGAAACACGCATCACTTCACCAGGCACAATAAAAAATTGGAATATATCATCTTCAACTCCAGGCATGCATATTCATCAAGACACCTCAAACAACTCGAATCCTACTTCCGATTGTACACCCTAAGTCCAAGCATCTACTGCACTACTTAAAAAGTTTCCAATCCTTGTGACATGCAATACATAACTGCATTAAAACTTCATTACTAGAAAATGATGCATGTTTTCACCAGCTTCAATTACTGAAACTTTCTTATGGTATTGTGTTTGAAGTAAAATCCCAATTCAAAGATCCTATTTTTCTATTCCAGAACCACATGATCAGAATTCACCGACTGTAATTACACAAACTTTAGGACAATGGTTCACACTAAAATAAAGGGTCAAATTTCAGTAACACAGCCTAAAGTTATGAAATTGAGTACTGCAACAAAGAACCCTAGAGCTATGTAAGATTGAAATTGAACAAGGAAAACCAGATAAAGCATGAAACTTTGCAAAAAAGAATGGGAATTGAAGGTAAACAATAGTTACCCAAGGAGTCAGAAATGCGGTAGAACAAGTTGAATCTGAGAGGACCATCACAGTAAAACTATTTGGCAAATGCTTCCATGTGAATCGGAGCTTTGAAAAGTCCGACTCAGAATTTTACAATTTTTGGGGGAAAAAGTGAAAAATGGGTTCCGGTTACTGTGAATTTATAAGCAAAATTGACCAGGTGTCAATGAGTTTGGGCCAGTTGGGCCATTTTTTTACGGGCTGGATCAACTTATTTAGAAATGATTTTTCGAGGATTTGTGCTATGGGCAGACTGGCCCGACTAAAGCACAAGCGGCAGCCCAATTCACTTCTATAGCTTCGTTTGTTTGGACGTGAAAACACACATCAAGTGTTTTATTTTTATTTTTTTATTCAGTACAAAATGGATAGGATTGACATAAACGTTTGTAAACATGACTAAATCGGGAAATTCTGAGCTATTCATATAAAATTTCTATAGACTACTTTAAGGATTTGTGTAAATTCGACAATTTCAAAAGAGAACACTCGTTGTTATATGATTTTTTTTTTTAAAAAAATTAGGTTACGCTTAAAATGCATAGCATTCTATATCATAATGTAATACATTATAGTTAATGATATGCATTACTGATAATTATCCATGTAACAGGTCATCAGTTTTGAACCTTTAGATTATATTTATGGTTAATATCATGCCACACAATAGAGAGCAATCATATATCGAGTATATCATAGAATGATTCATTTTAAAATACCAACCTACCCCTGATTGAATGAATCATAAAACAAAGAATTTTTGTCTCAATCTTTTTAAACCGGTATTATTTTCACTTAGAAAGTTTAAAAACACCCACCCACTCATGTGTCATGCATTTTCCTCATCACCTAGGCCAAGAATCTCAAAAAAAAAAAAAAAAAAAAAAATTCTTACACCTCTAGGCAAAACCATCCGTCAAAAAACTGCTTCTGCCCCAAAATATACAGGCACCCAACCAAATCCCATCTCCAACTAGCATTACAGCGGAAAACCCTCACCCAAAGACTCTTCGTCTCCTCCTTCAGCCCTCGTTTTCATTCGTGGGAATATGAAGATAGTTTCAATGGTTCAGTCATAGCCCTCACCTGCCCGTACCCATCAAAAGAACCATGCCAAATAGCAATCACCTCCTGCAATGGTTTGGTACTTCTAGGCGACCCGCATTTAACTGATTTGGTACACTTGGCTATCTGGAACCCATCAACCGGATTTTTCCGCAAAATACCTAGTCCAAGGATAACTATTCCCAGGAATAAATACGGACACAAAGATTTCCTAGACTTTGCAATTACTGGGTTTGGTTATGTGTCGTCCACTGATGACTACAAGCTTGTTTTAGTAGTCCCGGGCGATAGGACACATTTTCATGTCTATATCTTCTCACTGAAGGCCAACTGTTGGAAAGTTATTAAGGCCCCTCACTTGTCATCACCGGACTTCAATCACCGCGTCTATGGGGCTTTTGATTTGGAAGAGGAGGAGTTCCGGGAAATGCCATTGCCTGTTTGGTTCCCAAATAATGACAGAGAGATGAGGGTTGTTTTAGGAGGATGCCTTTGTGTGTGGTTCAAGACGGATGCTGAGCGTGGTAGCGAAATTTGGGGAATGACAGAGTATGGGGTGCCTGAATCTTGGGTTAAACTCTTTGGGTTTAGAGAAGCCGATTTACCAGATGTGTTCCCTTCATTAGCTGATTGGGATCTGTGTTTTGTTACAGAAGATGGTAAAGTTGTGATCAAACTACTTGAGAGTAATGAGTTCTTCAGGATTGAATGCCGTAAAGAAGAGAAGCCGGTCTGCAGCGGCCGATATTTGCTTCAAGAGGTGCCCGGGTATACGTCTTTTGTTGAAAACAGATATTTATATGTTGAAACTCTAGTTTCGGTACCTGAATGATCATGGTGAGTCTTGGGGCACGAGGACTTGAGGCCTGGAAAAACTGCAAGGCAGAACAAAAATGCTGGGGACAGTCATTCAAATATTGCTGGTTCGTTTTTATGTTTTAACTATTCTGTAATTTGGATTAGTCCACCTTTAACTATTTCTATCAATTTGTTTTCCGTGTTTTTATTTGTACCTGAGCAGCCAAAACTGTGTTGCATAAGCACTATTGTTTTTGTCAGTGCTGCAGTGCTGCTGCATGAAGACATTGTCTTACGGTTGTTCTAGGGTCTTTCTAGCTTATTGCCCCATATTTTATCCCGAATGATTTAGGAAATTAGGCGCCAGAGTTCCAATTTGTAGATTAATTGATTCAGTAGGCAAGATTGAACGACTAGGAGCAAATGATGGGCTCGTTCTACTTTTGCAATGAGCGACCTGTTTCTTGCTACAGCTCTGAGTTCAATGCTTTCCATTCTCAAGCGCACACCATGAGGAGAACTCAAACCACGATTGAATTGTATGTTGTGGTTATATACAGTTGCAATAACCTCTCTCACAACATGCAGTATATACAGTCGCCATTACAAGAACGGAATACCGAAGATGAGCATGAATGACAAAACTACTCCCAAAGCTCAAAAGCCGCTGCAGAGCTAGACTTTGCTGCTTACAAGATTATTCGTTTTCCTCGACACTGATGCAAAGAATCTCAAAAATTTAGAAATACACAAAATCACTCATTTTCGAGCACAATTATCTGCACTTTTAG
Source organism: Rosa persica (assembly GCA_025331145.1). Taxonomy (NCBI): domain Eukaryota; kingdom Viridiplantae; phylum Streptophyta; class Magnoliopsida; order Rosales; family Rosaceae; genus Rosa; species Rosa persica. Next base: position 43,256,636 of record WFKR01000001.1, read on the forward strand.
GTAAAACCATTCCTCGGAAAATGTTTTTCCCAAGAAATCTCCCTGTTTTTTTTTTTTTTTGGAGAATGAAGAAATCTCCCTGTTGTGCTTGGCCGTATCCAGAATTCATGGCTCCCAGTTGCAGAATTTCAAATTTTGTCAATTTGGAGCTTAAAAAAAAAATATTTGAGGCGAGCTTTTGCTTTTTAATATCCATGCGTCTTCACAAAAGCCTAAATGATTTCTCCTTTTTAATATTCATCGATCACCAATTCGCAATCATGTTAGAAAAAGGGAGAAATCATTACTTTGTCTAACTTGGCAAATCATTACTTTGTCTAATAACACGTCATTGATTGTCCATACCTTGATCACGTAGAATAATATTATTGGAGCGTTCCACATACTGTGAATGATGATAAATGAAATTGAACTATTTTAATATGTCTGAATCGAAGAAGACTCGTTAGAAGTGTCTCTTAAAATTATACCATAACTTCTCTAAGTTTTGTACTGCTTAACATTAATTCTAAAATCCTCTCAACTTGTTCACCTAAAATTACATCAATGTTGTCCGGCGATTGGTGGTGGCCTGAAATGATAATGATGGAGCTGCAAGATTTGGGCCGCTGTTAGGGAAGGATTTCGGCAGAGGTGGTCTCCGGAACCAACCTCGCAAGTTTCGAACTTTTTGTGGTAGTTTCTGGAAAGCCAGAGTCGCCTTTGACGGATATGAAAACGGTTTGCAGCAGTCTTTTACTTTTCTTTATTAGGTTTTTGGTTTTTAGTTAGGTTAATAAGTCCCTCCTCAATTGAGTGAGGGTTTGGTTGTCTTGGATTCGTAGTTGTGTCATTGTTATGGTGTCTTTCCCGATGACGATATGGTTTAACTCTATTTTAGTTTTGTTGTCGATTTGCCGAAGAGCAATCTTTTACATGTAGTCTGTACTTTTTGGACACGGTGTTGGAGAGGATGACGTCTTCTTTGCTGTTGACTACGGGTTATTATTGGGACTTTGGGGATCACATGCTCAATGCAGCCTTTCCATGGTTAGAATTTGGGCCAATTGGCCCAATGGTATATGTAATTGCGGTTTCTTGGGGTATTATGTTTTCCAGTTGATTGAATGAAATATCTATCTCTTTATCATTAAGGAAAAAAAACAAAAGAAAATTACATCTATCTATGAAATAACTAAAATTGTGAGATTCTAAAGCTTATTTTAATCTCAAAAGGACTTGTGTACATTTAAAAGGGATGATGAAAGTGAATGCAAAGGCAATTTCAACAAAAGAAGATTTGTTCTAATCTAACCCTGTAAAGAAAGTTTGGTTTACGTTTCATCATAGACTTTTATCTTTTCTTTCTAATTTTATATCGTATTTTTGATCGCGTTTTAAATCACCATCATAACTTTTATAAAACATTATGAAAGTCTAAAGCTACGTAGCGTCTCAAATCTTCGTACACAACCTTAAGGATTTATGGATTTATGTACATTTGAAAATGAAGATGAAAACCATGCAGAGACAATTGTTTATTTATTAATTGGTGCAATTGCACGTCGGTGTACTAAATATCATATTTTTCAACAAACGAACACTCATTCTAATCTAAATCTTTAAAGAAAGTTTCGATTACGTATAATTGTGGAATTTTATATTTTCCTTTAAATTTTAGATTGTGTTATGGATCGAATTTGAAAACCCTACCATTCGTTTTATTGAATTTCATTGAATGAATCATAAAACAGAGAATTTTTGTCTCAATTTTTTTGTTCTGTTTCTTGAGTTTAAATTTTCACTTAAAAAGTTTGCTGTCGCAGAGCCTAAAACGCGAAGACTATAAATACCAGACAGCCAAGAAGCTATTTATTACAAATTTCTCCCCCGCTTGGTTTTGAATTCTCCTGGAGGACTTCTTCTTCCTCTTAAACCCTTACATCAACAACAACGTTTCTGTAAAACCTTACCCAGCTAGCTACTCTTGTCTGTACTCTCAATCGTACTATGCAAAGCAGAACTGACCGAGATTCAAGAAACCCTGTCAGAGCTTCAAAGTTCAAGTCTTTTTAACTTTATGGTAACACAAAAACCTTCCCTTTGTTTGTTTTCTTCTGATATTCTTTTTTCCTGTGTTGTTTTTATGCTGGTTTTGGCTTAAAGATTGTAACTTTGAGGGTTTTTTTTTTGCTGGTTTTGGCTTAAAGATTGTACCTTTGAGGGTTTTTATGCTCGTTTTGGCTTAAAGATCGTACCTTTTAGGCTTTTTGGTTGTCTTGATTGTTGATGAGGAAGGAATTGAGTTCAAGATTGGGTTTTTGGGTGTCAGATTGTATTTGGTTTTTTGGGTTTTGGGGTGTGTGATTATGAGATTTCTGTTCTGTTTAGGTGCCCAGAGTAACTTGGAAAGGAGTTCTGAGTTTTATCTGGGCCTAATGTAATGGCCTTGTTTGATCTTTTATCTGATTATATACTCTGTGGAATCCATGAATCATAGGGTGATATAGGCCTACATGTGTATATGGTAATTAAAGGTGGATTAAAGATTCTTATGAGATAAAGTGGAATTGGTTTCTTGTTATGATGAAAGCCCAGTGCTTGATCTACCTGTTTGTTTTCCCAAGTCTTTTTTGTTGGCATAAGGGGAAATCTTGTTCCACTTTTTGGGCTTTGGAGGAGCTAAATTCTGAGCACTTTCACAGGATCCACAGAATCCAGCAGAAAAGCGATTCTCACTGCGCAATGACAAACGATTATCACTGCACAATGACAAACAAAGTAACATTGCAAAGAACAAGAGCAGCAAAGTCACACTTCAAGATATTCAAGTTGTAAGATGGATTATTTTTCATAGTATATATGTTTGAGTCTCGCTTATTGAAAGGATGATACTTACTTGCATCTCTCTGTTTTGGTACAATAATGAACATTGTAGGTCCAAAATTTGATTGAAAGGTGTCTGCAGTTGTATATGAACAGAGATGAAGTTGTCAATACCCTCTTAGATCGTGCTAGGATTGAGCCTGAGTTTACGAAATTGGGTATGGCGCTGTACTACTCCGCATAATTTACTTTGTATGAGAATAAAGCCTAATCACTGCCTTTGGTTTAACATCTGTACTCCCATTTATAGTTCCAATGATGTAGTATCATCAGTTGATGGGTGGAAGAAGAGTTAGACTTCGCATGTTTGTCTTCGATGTCCCTTAGGTTACTCACTTAATGTGGCTTAAAAGCTAATAAGATGTAGTCGACAGGCATCAGAACTGAGTTTCCTTTATGTCAAAACTGTGATATCCTTATTTGATATGGGGATTTTGAATTTCTCCTTTTTTCTTCTCATGGACCATGAGCCATTTATTTGGCCTCTTAACAGCTAGATTTGTTTGAGAATCTTAAGTGTACTGATGCCTGCCGCAATGTCCACTTATCCAGATTTGTCGTCATGCAGATGTTTCATTTTTATCAATCCGGGGGTCATTTTCGGTACTCTTGTGTAGACTCTTTTCCAATCCATTCGCATAGATAAATGGCGTGTTCTCTACCATCCGGCTAATTACTAGGCAAATGCTGCAATGTAACTCCTGGGCATCAAAATCAAATATTTCTGGGAAAACCCCCCTATGTTATCTTCTTGAATGCATATCTATCGTGTGTTGCACAAGACTAGAAAAGCATATTGCATCAGAGATGTTTGACCAACACAATTTTTGAATTACGATCCTTTGCAGTTTGCTAAAACTTCATCCTTTTTTATTTTCGTTTACTATAGTATGGCAGAAACTGGAAGAAGAAAATGCAGAATTTTTCAAGGCCTACCACCTAAGGCTAAAGCTCAAAGATCAAATTCATATGTATAACCGGTTGCTTGAGCAGCAATACCATCTGATGAAACAGCAAGAGTGTGCAGAGTTTGAGATAACTCCTGTGCGGAATGGAATGCATCAGATGCCTGGTATGTTCTTCTCAGAGAACTTCTTGAACAATTAAAGAAGGGAAAAATCAATAAGCATGCGGTTTTGAATGAAGAAAAGAGTAGATATGCATGTCATTGCCTTCTCTTGCAATACAAACGACATCTATTGAGTTCCAACTTTTACTATAAAGAAAAGGTATAACAAAAAAACTAATTAAGGGGAATTCGCTCTGCACATACCATGTTTGGTTGGTTGATCAAGTATTTGATAGGTTACTCATTGTTTGATTTCTTGTTTTTCTGGTTCTCAGCTTTGATGATTTTCCTGGAGTATAGCTAGGTACACTGCTATGAACAAAACTAACTAAAATGGATATCTAACTTTGTCCACAATTCTCTAACCTGTTGTTTATTCATAAATGTCAACCCAAAAAGGACAATCATATATGAGAAGAAAAATTTTAAGAAGATATATTATTCTGTGCTTTTTAGTTTTTACTATAGTTGATTTGAAGTACTTCATAACAGATGATGTTTGGGCATATCTTGTCTATTTTTCCTTTTCTTTTTTTTTGTCGACAGCTTGGAACGTTTTTGTCTATTTCTAATTGAAGTCTGTGTCATAAATGTCATTTTAATTTGGTTCTTTTTGTCATTATGTATAGTCAACAATTTATCTACGGAATATCCCATCATGCAGCAGCATCGTATTCCATCTACAGGTTATCCCGAAATCAATTCCATGGGCACCATATCTGGTTGTCATGCAGTTAATGGAATACCTGCTCCAGGAAACTTCCACCGTATGCAACAAAAGTGTGCGAAAGAGTGCGTATTGCATCTCCTATCCAATATTTTCTTCTTACATTCTCATATCTTTTATCTTTCACGGTGATAGCTGCATTTTTCATAGTGAGAGTACAAAACAGAATATCTGGCTCAACAGATTCTCATGCAAAATCTTATTCTCCTATTCTTTTTGTATATGGGTAAAATTTTGGATATGTTGTTATTTCGATTACCTGAGTGATGAATTTTCATGTCCAATGGTAGCTGTTTTCCATATACTATAGAGATTAACATTCCGATTGATTTCAATTCCTTTTCTATGCTCCCATGATGAAGGTCCAGGTTACATACACATGATGAAAGTCCGATTGATTTCAATTCCTTTGCTATGCATGCTACCACACACTCGTCCATACACATGCACACATACCCGCGCGCACAGGGCACACCTCTCCTTATGATGTGTGCTTTCTATGGGCTTATGGTTTTGCTCTTGTTGATCATGATGTACAGAAGAAGTCCAGCTAATACAGTACCTTTCTTCCCCGCTGGTGATACGAAGTTAGATGGGGATTCCAGTCCTGTAGCAGTGGCATTGAATGGACAATTTTCCTTCACTCCTGAAACATCAGGGCTAAATCTGGACACACCAGTGCTTGACTCTGCATTTACATCTGATATAGCAAATCTAGAGAGGTTGCGTCTTGGAGCAGATGGTCAGAACACATGTCCTGAGGAGTCACTTCAATCATCGGATCAGATGACTTGGGATTTTGGCTTCTCCAATACTGCTGAATGGTCAAAATTTCAAGGTGGATTGCAGCTTTTATTGATGCACAATCTTAGTTAGAACATGGAATTCCAGAAAGGAGAAATGGTGGACTTACCCAAACATTGTTTTTATGGTTTGCATGTTCAGGAAACCTTTAATACCACATCATCCTTAAAGTTTGTCACTGCATTTTTTTCATAATGGATTCCTAATTCTTCTGGTATTTTTTGTTTTTGGGTTATCATTGGTATTCATCGATAGTTTTAGCTTAAAGGCTTAAAGCTCATGCTGTCTTCTTTTTTTATTGGGATTCTTCTCCTACTTATTGGAATATCTAACTCCTGACATTTTCTATCATCAACAGAGTTTGGACCAGCGGGGAACTATTCAGGCTCTGAGTTTCAACCTTCTCAGTTGGATATTAATCTTGATTCTGCAGAGCAAAATGACATGGGTAAGATACAGTTAACTCCTTTTACAATGCTTCCTTGCTCAATTTGTTAGATGGTTCTATTTGAGTGTTGCATCTGCTTGCATTCAAGAACCATTACATGTTCGTGTTAGAGATAGATATTTTCCAAACACACATCTACTATCAACAAATCACAAACTCTTAGTAAGATAGTGAAGTTGGTTCCATGGTTCGTCTGGTTTTCGGAAATGATTGTCATGATATTTGAGATTGCAAGATGCTAACTTCTTACATGTTATTGTCACAGTTGATGGGTTCCTTCTTGACGGTCCACCTGGTCAAGGCACTCAACCTGCAGAGGAAACTAAGCCAAAGTGAGGTCTTGTGTATTTGAGCGCCTCTAGTGTTCAGGGTCAGATAGGTTTACCATGTAGGTCAAAGTACTGCTTAGTCATGAATATCAAGAATTAGATGCTTCTTTTGAGCAAGATATGAACATCTGGTTGATGAATCCATGTACATTTCCAATCTATAGATTTTTGGTTAGTCATATGAAATGCATATCAGGGTTGTTTGTATTTTTTGTGACTTTGAGTTTTGTGACTGGAGCCACACACACACACACACACACACGCACACATGTATGCATCTGTTATTTTCAACTTACCAGGACTTACTGCAAGGTCGACACAGTCCAGAATATGGTCGCTATGTTTGTATGCAATACATAATCATCGATATTGCAATGACCACTTTAAACCAAGCAGATATTCACACAATACCAATGTATGGAACCAGAATGAAACAGATTATCAATAAGTCCCCAGTACAGAAGCAAATTTGCCTTGATTTCTATATGCACATTCAGCCATTTGCCCTGTAAATTTAATGATCAGATACTTAAAAGTGGTGAATATAAAGTTATAAACTATTTCTCTAATCTTTGAGAAAAACACGGGGTGAAAATAAGGTGGGCTCAATTGGAGGCTATAAATTTCAATCCTAAATAGATACATGTGAAATATATACCTATCAATAATGATATTGTTTAATCTCAGTGACTTGATAGGTATGAAAATCATAAATTCTATGCCAATGCAATATAACCTTTGTAGTACCTCACTTAAGTGGGTTGTGGGTGTAAACATGTTTTGGAGGGAGATTCAAAAATTGACCAAACCCAATTGAGTTTTGCCAAACACCATCTGCACAAAAGCCTTATGAAATTCAATATTCTCTGTTTCATTTCATTCACTTCTCTTCTTTAATTTCATTCAACAGAGAAATGATGATGAACACCAACCAAAATTCATTAAGGTTTATGAACCCCAACCACTTGTAGATGAGAGAGAGATGGCTTGGAGTAGTATATATACAGCCTTCCTCTCTTCTTCAGCTCTCAGCCCACTTCATATATTCCAACCCAGTTACCCAAACTTCATATATACAGATGTTACGTTTCACAGTCGGATTGATGGGACAGGTGAGTTGCTTAATCTCATTAACTTTTGGTAGGTCTGAAAATCAGAAATTCTATACCAGTACCATAAATCCATTGCAGTACTTAACTTGATCTTGGGAGAAGTGAATAAAGTGATGTTTTGGAAGGAAATTCAAATACTGCATTATGTATGGTTCTAATGTTGATTAACTAATTATAGAATCGATAGGTTAAGATTTTCCCCAAACCAATTAGCTTTCAGAATTCATATCATATATGGATATACCAATCAATCAAGGGTAATACAATTGTTTAGTTTCAAATCTGTCATTGATTGGCTCTGATTCATTTAGCCTTTGGACGTTAATTTGCAGACACACAGTCCCACTTGGAAGTTTCAGAGATGTTTTACGATTTAGCTTATGAGTACATCCATGTAGCCTAATGTATAGGTAAACAGAAGCATAAAACAGAAGAAAAGCAACACCCCTGTTTGTTTAAGTTGGTCCATTTGTTGATCAAGTTAACCGCTAATTATTTGAAGGCTCCTAGCTACCATTTCAATCTTGTTTCTAGCTAGTAATGAAGTTGAGATTAGGCCCTTAAAAAATGAAGATAAATTGAGCCATTGATTTCTCTGATTCTTTTGTGTGATTGAGTGGAATACTGACACTGATCAAGTACATAATTCCATGGTAAATAAGGCTTCTCCCAACTACACGCCAATGATACCGCACTATAAATCATATGGTATTCCCAGTGCGTTCTTACTTTGCTTGTGAAGATGAATATGTTACATACTTAAATAGCAGAGAGACTCAGAGAAACAAGACTCCTACTGAGCAACAAAGAGCATTATCTCTTCTGAGCAATGCATGTGACAAGATGATCTCATTAATGTTATGCATTTCTTATAAAGATATATGAAATTCAAAGATATAATTACTTTGTTAATGACATAAACCCTAATCTTATCTAACCCATCTTTCTCTCTATATACCTAGCCTACCACAACTCCCTGCAAAATTCCTCATGTTCAGGCTGTCATTTTCCTCTGTTTCCCATTCTTCAAAATTTTGTGAATTTTGGATTCCTTATACATCAAATGTGTCTTTTCTGGTCCTATACTCCTTTCCTCATTCCTCAATTCAGTCTCAGAAAATACATTATAGCCTTTTTAATGTTCAGGCTGTCATTTTCAGTTAATTGATTCTCAACACAGTGACCACTGCAACACCAAGCAGAAAGGCACTAAAGAACAATGTATATATATAACCAGAAGGAAACAGATCAATTAGTCATCCTCTCTTATAAAAGCAAGTAAGGAAACCAAACCAAATGAGTAAACAAATTACATTCATTATTCTATATGCACATTCAGCAATTTGCATTGCAAATTTAATTGATCGATTTTCTTAAAATGGTGGTGAATATACACATAAGATATAATTAAGTTTTTCTGATATTCCAGAAAAACACAGGGTGAAATTATGATGTGTGTTTGTAAGCTGGTCCTAAACTGGAGGGTATAATTTTCATTCCTACATTAATTCATGTGAAATTATATACTCATATACCTATCATCAATAAGACTGTTCTGGGACAGGTGATTTTCTCAATCTCAATGACTTTTGGTAGGTCTTAAAATCATAAATACTATTCCAATACCATAATTCCATTGCAGTACTTGACTTAATCTTGGGACAAGTGAATGAAGTGTGTGGTTCTAAACTTCTAATAATAATTATGGAATCAATAGGTTAAGATTTTCTCCAAAAGCTATTAGCTTTCAGAACTCATATCATATACCAATCAATCAAGGGTAATACAACTGTTTAGTTTCTGATCTGTCACACATTAATTCATGTACATACAAAGTGTTGTCTTGTAACCTGGACTGTTTCTCTGCACCACACTGAGGAATATTGATGAAGGCCAACTATTTCCTTACACATTAGGATAAGATCCAGTACCAAAATCAATTAGCTTTCAAAACTCAATTCATTTTGCCGACTACCATGTGCATTTTCTGGTCCTTGCCTGCTTCATAATGAAGAAACACCAACCAAACCAGTTCACTTTATGAGAGCTAGATATATTGCTTATAGTAGTAGTTGGACTAATACACACATACTTAGACCCTTCCTTTCTCTACAGCCACAAACAAGACTCTTTTTCTCTTCCCCAAAACTCAAACGCAGTCTTTCTCCTCTTCTTTAACATTTGAGCCACTTCATTCTAACCCAAAACCAAACTCCATTTCTGCATATAGATGATCATATGCAGTGTTCTGTTCACCATTCCTGGTTCATCAGTTGGATGGATGGGCTTGGTTTCTTTTGATGATGAGCTAGTACTTAGTATATCAGTCTAGGCTACTACCTCATCATCAAAAGAAAATAACAGGAACCACAAAAATCCGGTTCACCTCCTAGAATTATATTGGCAGGCCAGATTACAAGCTGGGTGATCTGCATTTCTGGAAGGCAATTCTATATATATATATATATATATATATTAAAAGGAGGGAGTGTGAGATTCACTGTTCATACTTCGGTACAGTAACAGTTGCGGCTTGAGCCGAGACCGTGATATCAAAGAAGATGGCTTTGTTATCCGCAACTCAGCAAGGGAAAATCTTTCTATTGACCTGGGGCTGGAGTTTAAGAAGGTAAATGTTTAAATACTGTGATCTCATGCTTGTTTGATGCTTGATGCTTGTTAATGACGGTGTTATTTCTTTCCTTATAGATTGCCAATTTCATCAGTCGGTTTAGGTCAATCCTCAGCTTCATTGAGCTTTGATAGCCTTAAGGTGTCTGCTGATGTGTGGTTCATTGCTGGCGTTGTTCTCATGGTATGCATGTCACTGGAGGTGCACAACTGGGTTCTGAACCCTCTTCGCATATATCAGTTGAGTCATTTCTGGGTATTTATTGGTGTTTCAAAGCATTCAAAGTTTCAAACCTTTGCCCAAATTTGCTTTTTCTGTCTTTGAAAGTAGGTTGATCTCAAATTGGGTTTTTGCGGCTTCCACTTTTTCATTGATATCGTTGTAAATGTTTGTGCTTTCTTGCAGAAAGTTACAGACCTATGTTTAGTTTGAATTTGCTATTGTGTTCTCAAACTGGGAGATGCTTGAGTCTGTGTGAAGAATGCCACAATACTGAACAAACAGATGCTCTTTGCACCTCACCACAGGGGGGAAGAGACATATTCAACTAAAGGAAGAAATTAAGACAGAAGCCCCATCTGAATCTTGGCTTTGTCTATTATATTTGCCTTTTCATATTGTTAGAGCTTCAAAAAGTGTCCCGAGCGTATTCGGTGCGTTTTTGAATACAATTGTTAGTAGGGACTCATGATATTATTTCAAGATTTACTCTAAGTGTCTATAGTAATCAGGGGTTTAAACTCAACGTCCTCCCTTATATTCAACGGTTTCATTAATCAAAACTTGAGGACAGTCGCGTCAACCCTTTATTAAAAAAAAAAAATAACTTTGAGTCTTTATATTTCGTTTTCAAAAAAAAAGAAAAGAAAAACAAGGAGAAAGAGTTGAGAATCAAGGTGCCTGGTGTCTGATGTGGGACTTGTTTTTGTTCTATAGGTTTTCTATTAACTGACAACACCAATTTCTCAAACAACTCTCGATTCTGAACACAGTGACCCTGTAAAGCAAGCGGAAACGATGGATACATCGGTTCTATTCTGTTGAAGCTGTCATTTTCAATCCATTATCAACAACCGATCCACTTAGAAAACTTGATATCAATCTTGATACTATTACCATTGAATAACGTCTACGCAATGGAAAATCATGGATATTACAATCACCACTATAAACCGAGCAGACAGGCAACGTCTCAGTGTATGGAACCAGAATGAAACAGATCAATAAGATATCTTCTCAGTACAAAAGCAAATTTGGAAACAAAACCAATGAATAAATTAATTGCCTTCATTTCTATATGCACATTCAGCCATTTGCACTGCATTGCAAATTTAATTTAATCAATTACTTCAAAATGGTAATGAATCCACACATGCGAAGTAGATTTCTCTAATCATGGTTAGCCCCAGCAGACTCTGCTTTGTCATGGTGGAACCTCACCACAATGGATGTTATATTGTCTGCACTACCACGGGCAAATGCTGTTCCCGTTAACTTCCGAGCTGCCGCCTCGGGTTCTTCTTCTGTTCGGGCAAGTGAAACAGCATCCTGAGACACAACGCAGAGATATATAAGCAGAGAGATCTAGTCTGAGAAAACACAGAAACTGGGATCTAAGAGAACAAGAGGTTGTCATTGCACTGTGCAATGACAAGGACCTGTTTGCCAACATATAAAGCCAATAAAGAGCTCTCTCATCTGTGTGAGAATAAAAGAGCAGATACATTCCAGTACCTGTGAGTGTGTATGTGATAATTAGAATTAGGGCAGGTCAGTTATACCTCATTTGGCACCACGTCCCACAGCCCATCACTGGCGAGCACCAGCAATTCAAATTCTTCATCTATCACTTGGTCCTGAGAGAGAGATGCAAATTTTCTCTTTAGCTTGCAATCTAATTATATGTATATCCCACAAAACCCTGACTACAAGTATAATCAACCCACTTTTTGCAGACACCCTCAATTAAAAAAGAAAGAAAAAAAAAACCTATACCCAGCACTTCTATTAATAAATGCTCAAAATATTACGGTCAGCGCAGTTGTACTTTCACAATCTAACAGATTCTTGAACAGTTAACAGAACACCTCCAACTTTCATGACACATCATATTAGAATTCAGTACTGAAATAAATAACCTAACTTTTTCATTGAATCATTTTTCTATTCACTTTAAAAGGCAACAAAATCAAATTCATGCACAAAAATGGTACTCCTGTAGAAGAACATATTGGGACGTTACAAATGCATTACCAACTTGCCTTATTCCCGTTTATGATTTTTGGTATCAATAAAGGACTCAACAGATGCAACAATTAATGACTAATAACTTACTGTTAATTGCCAGGATTCTACACTGAATTCACGCCATATGACTAGAAAGAAGGGTAAATTTAAAGATTCATCCTCAAAATAGATTAAATCCTAAGAAGACAAAGATTGAGATGAATTAACCCGGAATTCAAAAAACATCATAATTTACCTGGATTTCAGGTTCTGCAACAACAAATTGCTTCAACATGCGGTTTCCGAAAGCTCGAGACATAGCCAAAACACCTCCTACCCTCCAAGTTCCTGAGGACAGAACACAAAAATACGTGAACTAGTCCAACTGACACAGTAAAAGAACTACAGCTGTAGATATGATTTTGCGCACTTGTAATGAGAAACAAGCGATCGATCCCCATGCAACATATTGTGTGCAACTATGTATTTATCATAGCAGCCAACATGTATTTCAAATTTTCAATGCATCAATTAAGAGGCTTTGTTCAAGCCTTACCTGCCCACATTACAATGCCCCCAGCATTTTCAATTCTCTTTCTCTCATCAGTTCGATTTGGTTTATGATCCTCAGATAGAGGAATTGCTGTCAAAAAAGAGGGAAAAAAAATACAACTTTAGAAATCCAGACTACAACTCCATAACTTGTAATACTCATTCAATACCCATTACAAAGGAACTGATTGAGGAAAAAAAACCACAGCTGCAACAAATTCTAATTCTAATTGTTGAGGATAAAACCTAGCTAATTTTAGAAATCCAGGCTATTGGATTGTGGCTGTCAATACTCATTCAATTTCAAGATTTTTTGTATTATATTATTATTTAAGAAAAACAAAAGGCAAAGCACAACTGAAATGGACTTGATAATTACTAATTAGCAGGCATCAGGTCTCTACAATCTCATGGTAATAGATATGAAGATCCTTTACCGTTTTCAGCATTAAAGTTTGAATGAAGTTTAAGGTACTTCACCATTCATTCAATTGAGAACTATTTATATTTAACCACTTTTATATTACTCATAAGCAGTGAATAAGTTAATACTTAATACCTTTGCCTGCTTTTGATATTACTGTACGAGAATCTCCAACATTGGCAACGTATAGATGGTTACCCACTAAGACTGCTGTTGAAGCAGTAGAACCATCATCACGGTATGTATCCCTTTCAGAATCCAAAAAAGCTGCATCAGTTTGTTGATATGATTCACCTGCAAGCTTACCCAGGTTACCCAGCAGAAACAAAGAGACACAAGTCACAGGGTGGCAAAGTGTTTAATACAGGATCCCACACTTCATGATATGTCAGGGACAAAACAATTCTCTTTCCAACTGTCCTAGAAAGACATGAAATTAAATAAATAATTCGCGTGTGGGATCCTGCATCAGAACAAAGGATACGCTACAAGCATATCACCCACGTACTGAAAGTGCTTCATAAGATTGAGGCACAAATAAGTTGCACTCACTAATAGCCAACTTGGTGTCTGTGATAAAGTTTGGATGCTTCATGAGATTCTCAAATAGATGCTCCTTCAGATATTCAGCAGCACGAGAACCACCATGACCTGTAATACCACAGTAAAATATTTGCTCATGTTCCTAGACAAATCTTAGGAATAAGTTCAAATTTCTAGTGAAGTGCAATCTTCTCCATCATTAAAATGATAATAATAATAAGTATCCTTTCTATTGGACAACAATCACAAATTGCATTTAAAGTGGTAACGGTTATCACACTTTGGTCAACCTTTAGACACTACAGTTTCCTACGGATGAGCCACAAATTGGCAACTACCATGTTTAAAGACCCAAGTATTTTCACATGTTCAAACACTGAACCAGGAGAATCTAGTCATTTAGTCTGTCATACCAATCTGTGTCATTTAATTTGTTTTTTTTGTTACGATTTCACAGGCCTGATAAGGAATGTTAAGTGGCCTACATTTAAGTAATCAGAATTTCTATGTATAAGAAAAAAAGATAAAGCAATCTCACCATCAAAAATTCCAAAAAGGCAAACTGTTTGCCCATCAATCTTGGAAGTTTTTATATCATAAAAATCCTCCATGGTGGCTCTTTTTCCCCTGAAACTGGAATAGCCACAGCTAAGTTTTCCGCCTTCACTGTCAATCAGAAAACAAGGAGCATGAAGTTCAGAATGGTTCTAATTACAGCTCCAGAATCATGTTAATTTTACTATAAATTTCACAAACACAAAAACAAATAAGGAGTATCCAATATAAACCTTTTCCAGCCTCCACTGATATATCCACCATCTTCATCTTTCTGCGATAAGACATCAACAATAGAACCCTGTTTTTCGCTCGCACTAGAATCAACCATCATCCTTAAACTCGTTGTCTTAAATTCGTGGTTTCCCAAAGAGGTTTGCATGCAAACTCTCCCAATGTTGTTCAAATACGCCCCAGTTTTTGTGCACGCTACTATATTCCCAGCTTGAACAATCAGACTCCTTATCCCACTCTTGCATATCATTTAAATTGACCAGCCTGGCCTCCTCGATAACTGCCCAACAAAACAAGAAAAATCATTAATTGACAACCAAAATTGAAGTCCAGATTCACATAATTAACAATGCGACAGTGATCAGATCAATAACTCCATAGATTTCCTACTCCTACCCGAAAACACCACGCTTTCAACATTAAAAAAAAAAAAAAAAAATCTAACAAGAAAACACTACCGAATGAGCAAGTTGTTATTAGAAATCAAACATGTAAACCGAAAACTAGTCATTTCCTCCATTGAAATCCATCAAACTTCACATCCTTCCATTCATATAAGATCCATATACAGACAATCAATCATTCTTTTAGCCCTGGAAAAAACGTAATCTAGTATCATTGAGCTATGTTGATCTCAAAATCAATCCCGTTTTCAATCGACGACCATTCAAACACTCATCGACGACAATTCAAACCCTTACAGGCAATCAAAAACAGATCAAAAAAGCTGAAACTGGATCGAGATTTGATAGTAGGAAACTCACGCAAAAACGGCGAACGATTCTTCGAGTTTAGAGCTGCAACGGATCGATATGGATGGCCGTAAAGTATATACCGGCAACGGGAGGAGGATCGGAATCTAGAGCTGCATATGAATATACATGTATCTGAATACGTCACCTTTTCTTGTGGATTCAAAACCAGATAGATAAGATAGAAGAATCTGAAACCCTAGAGAGAGAGAGAGAGAGAGAGAGATTGAATCCTGAGGTGGATAAATTTAGTGAGAGAGAGAGAGAGTGAGGCAGGAAGAAGAGAGATGATGATTGATTATGGAGCACCGAGAAAAGAGAAGAGAGAGAGAGAGGGAATGAATAATAATAGAGAGAGAGGGGGGAGGTGGCCACGTGGCGGCTTCCATGCAGTCCCACTTTAGGGAAATGATCTGGTCCATCAGTTTTTGAGGGATTGGTCATCGCCGCCTGACGCGTGTCCCGCCACAGCCCAGCTTTTAGTGGCTTTCATTGGTCGTTTTGCCCCTCCTCCCATGCAATTTTGAATATCTTCATTCATCTCATTGGGCCTTTTTCTTTTTGGGTCGAGTGCTTGTAGTTTGTTGGGCTTTCTATGGGTCGGGCCCTGCAACCTTCAATGTGGTTTGTGTTCATGCTTTCTATATCATATACCACCAAATATAGGGAAAACATCACAAACAGTGTATGAAGTATGATCATTCGACACTTTGGTGTACCAACTTTCCATTAAATTTTGGTCATCTTTCATTTAGCTTTAGCTTTGTCTTTTTTTGTTGTTGTAAAGATAACAGAAAATTTAACGGCATACACGAAAATAAAAGATTAAAGCAAACTTGATATATCATTTTGATAGCTATAAAAGTTTGTACATTAAAGTGTCGAATGACTCATACTTCATACACTGTTTGTGAAAAATAATCCCCAAATATAAGCAGAACCTACACAACTTGGTGGGCCATACCTATGACATGTATTACCTAACACAATACCTGAGTTAACTCGTCATGAATCATAGTAGAAGTCAACGATATCTTGCTGGGAGACCACCCTCCCATGCTCTCTAAAACCCTTCAAGACTAGCAATTCTACTCTATATATCTCACATCGGAAACATATGATAGAGAGGAGGCTCTTTCACTTACTTATAAAATGAACTCCTCTTCCTCTTAGAAAAGAGGCCCACACTTGTATTACTACAATCAGTACAAATGACTACTTCGTCACTCTTATAGTGAAACATTTTAAGTCAATATAGCCTCCTCAAGACAATCGTTATACTTCTTGTATCCCTCTCTGTTTCTATCTTGCTTTGCTTCTCGTGTCCCTCTCTATTTCTTTTTTTTTCCTCTTACTTACTTCTTGTGTCGCTCTCTTATCTCTATCTTGCTTGCTTATTACTTACCCCAGCTTCATGTTATGACATAAACATATATTTAACGACATCTTTGAGAAAAGATACAAGAAGTCACGTTGCTGGCCAAGTACTCCTGGTCACCTTGCCATGACACGAGGGCACCCCTACTCATGATCTCTTGGTCGCGACCTCACGGCGACCCCCTAAACCGGCTGGACTTATAGGTAGATAGACACCATACTACGTGTTTCGCATTTAGTCCACCATAGGAAGAAATAACGTAGGTGCATGGAAAAGTGGGGGGCGATGGAGTCAAAGGTTAAAGTCCACCGTACCCGGAGGAGCATAGAAATTTGGCAGCCGTCAGTTTTCATAAAGTGGAGTGGGCCGGGTTTGTCCTTCCTAGTACAGTAGTACTCACGGGTCAGCCACCACTACGGTTTCATTCAATCCTCTACACTTTCCAAGTTTCCAATCATATATTGCCAGCTCAATTTGTTTACATATGGATCCTACGTTGCTACAATTCATTTTGGAATTTGCATTTTACATATTGATTGAAAACACCAATTATTGGAAAAGTAATGATGTCGACCTAACAATATCCATGTTTACGGTCACATGAGTGAGGTTAATGATGTTTTTGCTCACAACAATACGAGTGAGGCTAACGATATCCATGACAAGTGAAATTGATAATTTTCACCTTTACGCTTACGCAAATGAGGTTAACAATGTCCATGATAAGTGAGGCTCCCGACAAATATATCCATGCTCGTGCAAATGAGACTATCGAGATCCATTTAAGTAAGGGTAGGCACACTAAAATATGTTATATGTTTTTCCAAATTAGTGGGGGCCAAGTTTGGAACTTTCTCCCAATTTTTTTTTTCCGTCAAAAATCACAGTTTTGCTTTCAAACTATAGATTATAGCACACGATTTTTGGTCAAAATCACATGTTCTTATTTTTTCACCAAAATATCCAACATATGATTTTTAAGAAAATCTACAACTGAGGGAATAGTTTTTACAATTTACAAATTTACAAAAATTAAGAACAGTCAACCTGAATAGTAATCAAATCACCTATTCAATTATCTAAGAGAACTACATGATACCAACTTACCTAACTAGTAAACAAGTCGATGAATGAAACATATATTTCTGCTCTCTCTTCCCCTCTTTTTGAAAGGCTACATCACTCAATGTTGTATTATATTTGAGTCTTTCTACCCCAAATTTTTTTTTTGCAAACAACAATTCAAAACCAAATTATAATAAGAACCCTAAATTCCCTTAAAATAACCACAAATCCCTATCTCACTAAGCAAGTTGGGACTAGTAAATCATTTCTCCAAAAAAAAAAAAAAAAAAAAAAAAAATCCCGCCGAACCGATATTCCCCTATATCTCCGGGAAGTACGCGGGGGCACGAGTTTAACTGCTCTCGGGCATATCGGTCACTTCACCTCACCGGACCTGAAAGTAACCGCGGAGAGAGAAGGAGAAGCAGGACTATATAAAACTAGTACTGTATATATTTTATCCGAGTGGGGCCTAGACAAGGACGACTTTGTTATCGCACTCGGGTTGGACTATCCACCATTTTCTGTGCTGTCTTTGTATAAAACTAAAGCCAAATCACGAGAAAGAGAGAGGGGCTATATCTTCTTTGACGGCCCTGTACGCATTTTCCTCGAACTTTCTTCCTCTGTTTTTTCTCTCACTCTTTGATCTTCATATACAGAGGGGTCTTTGTTTGTTTGTTTGATTGGACTGTCAATACCCAAGTCAAGGCTTGGTTCGTTCTGTTCGTTTGTGGGTATGTTGTTCCATCTTTTACTTGATGAATGAGTTCTGGTTGTTGTGTTTTGAGTTGAAAGTTGTGGTTTTTGATCGGAAGTTTGTGCTTAGTTGGTCAAAGATTGAGTTTTTAAGTTCTTTGGGAATATGGTAATCTATTTTGTTTGCATCCCAAATCGTTTATGGGGCGAAGTTGGTTGATTTCTGTTTCAAAGATTGATTTTTTTGTCAGTTATTTCGATGTGGTTTTGTTGGTGTCAGGTTTGTTAGAAGACGGCAATCAGTTTTTTTCAGGGTGTATGTAGTCTCATCTATTAATTTATGGATGTTTCTGTAGTGGGATTTTACTTTTGAAGATATTCTAAGGTGTAGTGGGATGTCTGCTTTTTGGAATTGTGGCAAATGGCACTAAGCAGCCAAAGACTTTGGCTTTTTATTACATGGGCATGATGGAAAAGTTTCTGTTTTGAATTTATTTCATTGAAGTTTTTGTTCAGGGGCTGGAATTTGGGAGCTTGGTGGTACATGAAGAAGTTCTTTGGGTCAATCAAAGGTTCATCGGTTGATTTTTCGTTTGGAGAGTCTGTTCAGAGTTAGATACAATCATGAATTTTCAGCAAGACAAGATAGTCGGGTTAGTTCAATCAAACTGCTTACTTTGGATGATATTTACCAGAAGTTCATACTGTGCATTTAGATTTTTCTTACTTGAGCAAAAGGTTTTACTTCTTTCATCCAGTTTGCTGTATCTTAAGTAGAAAATGGGGTAGTAGTGGTTTGTTTAAATGTTAACATGCGTTCTTTATTGTTCTAGGTTTCAGGATTGGAATCCAGAGAAACCTATAGACCCACCATATTCTCCAAATGATGGAATGCAGCGAGGAACGTTCAGAACAACATTTAGCTCGGTTTCATCTAAATTTCAAAGACGCCTGGAATCTGGTTCTGAGAGGATTAAGAAGTCATGGAAGTCCTATTCGATTGATGGGGTTGTTGGTAAAAGCTTTTGTTCTAGAGTTCTTGATCCGCAAGGGCAATTCCTTCAAAAGTGGAATAAGATATTTGTATTGGCATGTGTAATTGCTGTCTCCCTGGATCCTTTGTTCTTTTACGTCCCCGTGATTGATGATGACAATAAGTGCCTTGCCAAGGACAGAAAGATGGAGATAACAGCTAGTGTTTTGCGCTCATTTACTGACATATTTTATGTAGTTCATATAATTTTTCAATTTCGCACTGGATTTATTGCTCCTCCTTCTCGAGTTTTTGGAAGAGGTGTTTTAGTTGAAGATGCTTGGGCTATTGCAAAGAGGTATCTATCCTCATACTTCCTAATTGACATTCTTGCTGTCCTTCCTCTCCCACAGGTACTCTATTGTCCTGAGTTGTAGTCTGTATCTCGTGTAGATTATAGGCCTATTTTTATTTTACTTTTGAAACCTAATACTAAAAAATATCTCCAGGTGGTCATTTTAATTGTTATTCCGAAATTGGGAGGCTCAGCATCATTGAATACAAAGAATTTGTTGAAGTTTGTTGTTTTGTTCCAATACGTGCCAAGAGTTATCGTATATATCCATTGTATAGAGAAGTAACAAGGGCTTCTGGCATACTTACGGAAACTGCATGGGCAGGCGCGGCATTTAATCTTTTCCTTTACATGCTTGCTAGTCATGTAAGTTCGATGATAATATTCATTTTGTGCTGTGCATTTCCTAGTATTATATTGTTTAAGTATGGTTAACATTTCACTAATTGCCTATCTTTCTGTTTAAATAGACGCGTAAGTGCATAACCATCCCCATTCACAGTACATCATTTGGACGTTTGAAATTACTTCAGTTGTAATTTATGTAGTACTCAAAATTTAATGGATGTTATGATCTATAGAGTTATTTAAAATGCATAACTCTTTTTGTAAGCATTCTTGAGCGAGCTTGCTGGTTATGTCTATGAGATAGCGCTCCTTCACACTGGTGTTGTTTTGAAAAGTTTCTGATGGAACTGTTAGGTATCCCTTATAAAAATTTGAAATAGAAAAGGAAACTTCTTCTTCTTCTTCGTGTGTGGTAAATTAATAGGAAAAATTCTGATTTTGTGAGCCTCTTTGACTTCTATGGCTTACTTTATCAAATCCACATACTTTACATAGCATGATGGATCTTTCTGCATGTTCGTTTTATGATGTTTAACAGTATAGTTGTTTGTCTATCTTAAATGTCCTGATCTTCAAGTGATGATAAGTTGCGCGTAGGTACTTGGAGCATTTTGGTATTTAATTTCTTTAGAACGAGAAACCACATGCTGGAAACAAGCTTGTGGAATGAATTCAACCATATGCTCCCGAAAGGATTTATACTGTGATACTGGGGGGAGGCATCCTAATAAGACAGCATTCTTAAATTCTTCATGCCCAATACTAGAAGAAGATAAAACAAAATTTGATTTTGGAATATTCCTTGATGGTCTTCAATCTGGTATCGTTCAGTCAGACACAGACTTTCCTCAAAAGTTCTTTTACTGCTTTTGGTGGGGATTACGGAATTTGAGGTGTGCTTATACAACTTTGCTTAGTGGGGTTGATTTTTGTAGTTAGTTTTTGATGACTTATGCTTGACTGTTCTTGTTCATTTTTCAGTTCGCTTGGTCAAAATCTTGAAACAAGTACGTATGTTTGGGAAATCTTGTTTGCGGTCTTCATTTCTATTGGGGGCTTGGTGCTATTTTCATTTCTTATTGGAAATATGCAGGTTGGTTTTTTCATGGAAACTTTTTAGTCATGTAATTATGCCTATGATGCATAATCGGTTTTCAATTTCTGGTTCATATCTTTACTTCATGAACTTGACTACTTATCTAGTGGGTACAGTGAACTGATGAGATAGTTTTTTAAAACAGACATATTTGCAGTCTACAACTACAAGATTGGAGGAGATGAGAGTAAAAAGGAGAGATGCAGAACAATGGATGTCCCACCGTTTGCTACCAGAGAATTTGAGAGAACGCATAAGGCGGTATGAACAATACAGATGGCAAGAAACCAGAGGTGTAGATGAAGAGAATTTGATCTGTAATCTTCCGAAGGACCTTAGAAGGGACATAAAGCGCCATCTCTGCTTGGCTCTACTAATGAGGGTGGGTTTGTCCGTGATTCTCTTGATTCTAATACATGCATATGACCATGATCAATGTTTGAGTGCCTTTACCTGCATGTGTTATTAATTTTTAAATTTCATCAAATGCATCTTAGGTGCCAATGTTTGAGAAAATGGATGACCAATTGTTGGATGCAATGTGTGACCGTCTCAAGCCAGTATTGTATACAGAAGACAGCTACATTGTTCGGGAGGGAGACCCAGTGGATGAGATGCTCTTCATAATGCGAGGCAAGCTATTGACTATGACCACAAATGGTGGAAGGACTGGGTTCTTCAATTCTGAATATCTCAAGGCCGGTGACTTCTGTGGTGAAGAGCTTCTCACATGGGCTCTTGATCCTCACACCTCTTCTAATCTTCCCATCTCAACTAGAACTGTCCAAGCCCTTAGTGAAGTCGAAGCCTTTGCTTTGAAAGCAGACGATTTGAAGTTTGTAGCCTCCCAGTTTCGACGGCTTCACAGCAAGCAGCTCCGCCACACATTCAGGTTGTACTCACAACAGTGGAGGACTTGGGCAGCTTGCTTTATACAGGCAGCATGGCGTCGTTATAGTAAGAAGAAGCTTGAAGAGTCTCTGCGGGAAGAGGAGAATAGGTTGCAAGATGCACTTGCAAAGGCCGAGACTAGCTCCCCCAGTCTTGGTGCCACCATTTATGCCTCACGATTCGCTGCTAATGTACTTCGCGCTGTACGGCTACGGCGCAGTGGCACACGCAAGGGAAGGGTGCCAGAGAGAATACCGCCCATGCTACTTCAGAAGCCAGCAGAGCCGGATTTTACTGCTGAAGAACAATAGGTATATATAGATAGGTTTTGATTGATTATAAGCTTGGTTTTGTTGTGCCAAAATGTAACATGAACTATTTAACTGAAAATCAAGAAAACTGTGACAGCACAATGGTAGAAAGCCACAATCAGTTCGTTGAGTGTATTTTAGGTCTGTAAAGTATATTGTTGTATATGGCAATGCCTGATTGTTTTTCTGGTTTCACGAAACATGCGAGAGATTTTGCATTTTTTATTTTTTGTGTATCGGAATTTTCTAAATAAGTGTATGATCTGAATCCGGTGGACTAGCAGAAACAAGTCCCCGGCACGCGTAGTTAATTGTCCACTAGATGGAAAAAGATTTAGACTAGACTATTGAATCTCGTAGACTCACCGGCGCTACCCAGCAGCCTATATCAGTTTAAAAAAATTTCGAATACTTGATGGTTTACATTTAAGAGGAGATTTCTGGTTCCATTAAAACATAGTTTTGTGAATCATGAGTATTGGAGAAGCACTGAACTCCTACTATGGAGTCTTGGGTTCCGAGAAGAAAGTTCTTGGTCCCCGGGAGCTTCGGAGATGGAATAACATGTTTCTGGTTTTGTGTGCTATTGCAGTGTCACTGGATCCTCTGTTCTGTTATATACTTGTTTCTGATGAGGAGAACAAGTGCCTCAGATTGGACGGAAAACCGGGAATCATAGCTGTTATTTTGCGATTCATAGTCGATTTCTTTTATATACTACATATCATTTGTCAGTTTCGTGCAAGTGTTGCTAGTCTTTCCTTCTCGAGTATCTGGAAAAGGTGAATTAGTTAGAGAGATTCGGTCATTAGCATGGAAATATTTTCTGTTCTACTCTACAGTTGAGTACTTGTTCTTCTTCTACTACCGGTATAAGAAGTTACTGTAATTACTTTAGCTATCATATTTTTTTTTTTTTGTGTTGTTTATGTATAAGGGTTCTTCGAATTTGCCCCTTGTTATGTAAGGTTGCAAGTATTTCTGGCATCCTCGCTGAAACTGCCTGGGCTAATCTCTTCCTTTATATGCTTGCTAGTCATGTAAGTTTTTCAGAACCATTTCTAATTAGTCACTAATTCTAGTCATGCCAGTCAATGCTATTAGACACACTGAGTTCCACCGGAGAGCTTCTGATGATTACTTATTGAATAAGTTCTCTTTATATATACCTATTTCTGTTGTTTTCTCATAATCTTTCTATTAATTCTCTCTGATTCTGACGAAGTGGTTTGCTGCCCCTGTAGGTTGGTGGTGCCTTTTGGTACTTGTTTTCTATAGAAAGGAAACCGGCTTGTTGGCAAGAATCATGTGTAAATCATGCTGGTGCTTACCCATGTTCTTTATATTGTGTTGTCACATTTGGAGCTAGCACAGTTCTGAATGACTCTTGCTCTGCAAAGACACCAAATGTCACACTTTTTGATTTTGGGATATACTTTGACGCTCTTGAATCTGGTGTCATCGACCCAGCAGATTTTGTACAAAGGATTTCTTACTGTTTTTGGTGGGGACTGCAAAATCTGGGGTCTGTAAGCATTAAACCCTTTGATATTTATAAGTTTAGATTTTTTTTATTAAATTAAACTCACGTCCTAATGTATAGAATTCTTTCCACAGCTCCCTTGGCCAAAGCCTGAAAACAAGTACCTATGTTTGGGAAATCTACTATGCTGTTTTCATTTCGGTTTCTGGTTTGGTACTATTTTCATCTCTTATTGGAAATATGCAGGTTGGTGCTGAATATAAATAACTTAATTCGCGATGGCTTGGTTATGTACTATGGCATCATACCTCCCTTCTAATTCTTTAGTCTTTCATCCAAAACAGACATATTTACAGTTGAGAACTGCAAGATCTGCAGAAATGAGAATGAAGGAACGAGAGAGAGAACATTGGATGGCCTTCTATACAGTTCCTCAGCATCTCAAAAAGCATATAAGGGAATACCCAAAAGACCAATGGCAAGAAAACATAGGTATAAACATGGACAACTTTTTGCTCAGTCTTCCCAGGGACATTAGGAGTGATACAGAGCGATATCTTTGTTCTGGGGCTATTCGTGGAGTGAGTTAAGCTGCGCTCTATTATTTATCTAATGAAATACAACCACTTACTAGATATTGGAATATTGGATTAATATTTGGATGCATTTGATTTTTAGGTGCCATTCTTTGAAAACTTGGATAAGCAAGTCCTGGATGCAATGTCTGTTAGTCTCAAGCCGGTACTCTATAAAGAAGAAAGTTACATTGTTCGGGAAGGAGAACCAATGGATGCGATGCTCTTCATAATGCGCGGCAGACTCTTGAGTGTGACTGCTAATGGTGGAAGGACTGATTGATTTCTTCTTCAACTCGGTAAATCTCAAGGCTGGTGACTTTTGTGGTGAGGAGCTCCTCACATGGTCTCTTGATCCACTCCCTTATTCTACTCTTCCAATCTCCACTAGAACTGTCCAAGCCCTTAGTGAAGTTGAAGCCTTTGCTCTGAAAGCAGATGACTTGAAGTCTGTAGCCTCTCAGTTCCCGCGGCTTCAGACATTCAGATTTTACTCAAATCCCTGGAGGACTTGGGCAGCTTGGCGCCGCCACTGTAAGAAGAAGCTAGAGAAGTCTTTGCGGAAAGAGGAGAATAGGTTGCAAGATGCACTAGTCAAGGCTGGTGGAAGCTCCCCAATTCTAGGTTCCACCATATACGCCTTGCTTTTTGCTGCTAATGCACCTCGTGCTATTAGGCACAACGATAGGCCATTGCTACTCCAGAAGCCAGCAGAGCCTGATATATCTGCTCAAAAGCAACATGTAGTAGTCTTTCGGGTTTGATTCAACATTTAGTTTTGCTGTGCAAAATATTGTAACATGAACTCATGAAGTAATGGGATACAACAGAAATGTATTAATCCGAGTCTATACAAAAGTATGTGTTTGAGGACAAGCATAAATTAACAGAGAAAGGGAGAGAGTAATGTGTGTTTATTCTTCTCTCGATGGAGGGTTTATATAGGAATACAAAGCTAGTGTGAATGCTCTAAGAGAAAACCAATTTGGTAACTATGATCATCATCAAAACAACTCCACTTGGTTATCTTCAATGATGATAATTGCCATGCTTGTTGTCTCTTGACATAAAGCATGTTACACACGTCTTTATACCTACATTATACACTCAAATACCTATTACATGATATAGACATATTATACATAATACATTTATATTACAACAGTATGTTACATTTGGTCATTGTACTAGTTGCAGAAGTATAAGCTTGAGCAAAATGAAGCACAGGCTTAAGTCAACTTTTAGATTGGTTGACTCGTCAGAATGGGAATCTCCAGGTCGTTTTAATCACTTTTCGGTTTGTTTAATTCATTTGTTTTTCGGAGTTGTGTGTGGATTGGATGCGTCCCAGACTCCCGGGTTATTACATAAGAGGTGTTGTAGTATAAAATGTATATATACCGTATATGTCTATATCATGTAACAAAATACGTAAAAGTATTTAGATAGGTACTTGAGTGTATAATCATAGGTACTTGAGTGTATGAAGACTTATGTAAACATGCTTTACCAAAGGGCAACAAGCATGGCAGAAAATCATCATCAAGATGGTTATCATTTTGATTTTCTCTTTAAGCTTTCACACTTCAAATGTATTCCTATAAATACCCCTTTGTATGAGATGAATAAACACATTGAAATCTCCATTCTCTCTGAAATATTACTCTCCCTTTCTGTTTATCAATTCCTCTTGTTCTTAAACACGTTATCAGCACAAAGTTGCTCTAGAATTAGAATCGAAAATTGACGAAAGAAGAGTTCATCATCGATCGAAGTCATTTTTCAAAACCTACAAAAAATCCCCAAACCCTAGCTCAGATTAAAGCCCTTGATTCTAGGAGCCCGGAACCGGTCTCAGAATCACCGGAACCGGCCGGAAACGGCCTGAACCGGCTACCGGAAGCGGAAAAACCAAACCGGACCGCTGTCGAGGTGCTGCCGAGACCTGCCGAGGCGCTGCGCAGCAGCTCCGAGCAGCTTCCGAGACGCTGTGCAGCAGCTGCCGAGCAGCTGTCGACACATCTGTCGACAGATTTGCGCGGCGACTTTTCCGACAACTTTTCCGGCGACTTTTTCTACACTTTTCCGGCGACTTTTCCGGTGACTTTTCGGACGATTTTTCTCGACTTTTTCCAACGATCATTCCGGTCACCTCCGATAATTTTTCCGGTCAAAAATTTCCGGCAACACTATTCCAAGGTATTCTTTACTAAAAATTCCCGTTTTTGAGTTTTTATTTATTTTCTCTCATTTTTCCTTTTTCTCGGGAACTTACAATCAAAAGCGGAATTATAGAAATTCACGCCAAACGAACTAAGAGCGTTCGTAATCAATGAACTAAGAGTGTTCACAATGATTCTTGGAAATTGATTTCTTGGTAGCATAGCTCGGAAATCTTATTATTTTTCGTGGAAGTTTTAACTCCGAAACTAATATTTTCTTCTTATCTTCAAGGATGTCGAATGAACCTAGACTCGATTTTCAAATCCTTGACTCAACAGGTTCGGATTACCATAGCTGGAAAACTGACGTTGAGAACCATCTCACATCAAAGGGGATATTGCCCATCATCCATGAACCAAACCCGGCCCTTGTGTTCCCTCGAACACCCAAGAAGCATGCACAAGCAATCATCTTGATGCGACGTCATATGGACAAAGCACTCAGGCTAGAGTACATGTCCATCAAAGATGCAAAGGATTTATGGGAGGCACTACAAGAGCGCTTTAACAATATCCAAGATTCTCTCCTCCCTGACTTGAAGGTTCAGTGGAACGATGTACGCTTCTCAGACTTCAAGTCTATTGCTGAGTACAATTTAGAAGCTCTTCGTCTCAAATCCATGTTGAGGTTCTGTCAAAGACCCCTCATAGAAGAAGAGCTAATTGAGAAAACTCTCTCCACCTTCCCCGTTGCAGCAATTTTGCTATCAAAGCAGTATCGCACTGAAGTAAATGCTGGACGAATTACGAGGTTCAATGAACTCATAAATATTTTGTCGATAGCCGAAAAGCACGACAACATTCTCGTAAAGAATTATAATTCAAGACCCATTGGAACCAAGAGCGTTCGCGAGGCAAATTATAATGCACCCAAGAGAGGGCACATGGAGCGGTACCCCAGCAATAGGGGACATGTGTACCCTAATAATAGGGGACATGAAGGACGAACATGTCCATATAACCGCCTCAATAGGGAAGGAAACCGCAACTTTAGAGCAGACACACGTGATGGCAACTCCACACGTGGAAGAGGGAGATATGGCAACACCGGCCGTGGAAATAGCACCATGAGCCGTGGAGGTCGCACCATGTGCCGTGGTAGTAGCAGCAACCCTCCTAGGGGATATCCATAACGTGCACAACCTGCACAACCTGCACAAACTGTACAACCTACACAACCTATACCTCAAATGAAGGGAGGGAACCACAATGACATGTGTCATAGATGTGGATCAATCGAGCATTGGTTTAAACAATGTCATGCAAGTACCCAATTAGCTGCACGCTACAAGGAGTACAGGGAAGCAAGAGAGCAAGAAGCTAACCTTGCCGAAGATGAAAATAGTGAAGATGTCAATCTCACTGTTGAGGACTTCAAAGCTGTAGATGAAGAGCACGAGGATGCCACAGACTTTGATTAGAATAATCCTCTTTCTATTTTCCAAGAATGGCAAATGTGTCTTAGTCAATAAATAACAATTGTATTAAACTCCTTCTTATGTGGCGTACCCAATGAAGTATGATGTCTAGGAAAGCAATTGAGATCGGGGTATTTAAGCGAGCCTCGCTCCACCAACATCTCTCTACTTTCCTGGTCATATTTCATTGGAATTACCAAACGGATTGAGTGATAGCAATTTGTCTAAAGTTTGATATTTGGAATAGACTTATGAATAACTTTGATGTAATCATTGGCTATTTTCCGTATTAATAAAGTATCGCATTCAATGTCATGGACATGTGTTAATATTCCGAACTTTATTCCTTTCAGTATGTTTTCCGGAGAATTGGAATGCCTTCTTGATAGTGGCACCACACATACGATATTGCGACATAGGCAATTATTTTTATGGATGACACCCAGTCGATCCTCAGTAACTACGATGGCAGGACCATCACAATTGATTCATGGTCGAGGACCAGCTCAATTTTTGTTACCAAATAGCACAAATATTAATGTCGCCGAAGCTCTATATGCTCCAAGGGCCGGAAGGACCCTATTAAGCTTTAAAGACATAAGAGCCAATGATTTTCATGTGGAAACACATTGTGAGAATGGACAAGAGTTCCTTTGCATCACCTCTAAAAACTACGGAAATACACGAGTTTTAGAGAAACTTATGTGTCGCTCTAGTGGATTGTATGCAACCACTATTAGAGTCATTGAATCCAACCATGTCATGAATGACAATTTATGGGATCCTGACACATACAAGCTTTGGCACGACCGTTTGGGACATCCAGGTCGTGACATGATGCTCCGTATATTAAAAACTTCACACAGACATCCATTCTTCAAAACGAAAAGAAGTACGAACCAAACATTGGTCCAAAGAGTTACTTCTAAAGTGTATCATTCGTTTTGCAAAGCTTGCTCTTTAGCAAAGGTAGGATCAAGACCATCCTATGCAAAGGACACTAAAGAAAATATACCATTCTTACAAAGAATACAAGGTGATATTTGTGGACCTATCCAACCAACTTGCGGACCATTTAGATATTTTATGGTGTTGGTTGATGCATCGACACGTTGGTCACATGTCATGCTCTTATCCACAAGAAATGCTGCATTTGCTAAACTCCTAGCACAAATCATTAAGTTAAGGGCTCACCACCCTGATCATCCTATTAAGTCAATTCGTCTTGACAATGCTGGAGAATTTACATCAAGAACCTTTGATGATTATTGCATGTCCATTGGGATTGAGGTCGAACATCCTGTCCCTCATGTACACACCCAAAATGGACTCGCAGAAGCTGCCATTAAAAGACTTCAAATGGTTTCCAGGGCATTAGTTATGCGCACCAATCTCCCTATTTCTGCTTGGAGCTATGCAATATTACATGCAGCTGTGCTTATTCGTCTGAGACCCACTGCCACCCAACCCTTTTCTGCGTCCCAACTGGTGACTGGGTATGAGCCTAATGTCTCACACTTACGCATATTTGGGTGTGCAGTCTATGTGCCAATTGCGCCGCCACAGCGCACCAAAATGGGTCCTCAAAGACGCTTAGGCCTTTATGTTGGATATGATACTCCAAGCATTATCCGCTACATAGAACCCTTGACAGGTGATCTATTTACCGCTAGATTTGCGGATTGTCACTTTGATGAGACAGTCTTCCAGTCATTAGGGGGAGACAAGAACATTAATGTTCAACAGAAAAGACAGGAATTGTCGTGGTCTGTCCCCACTTTGTCTCATCTTGATCCCCGAACCACACAGTCTGAAATAGAGGTGCGGAGGATTCTCGATCTTCAGAACGTAGCAGAATCAATGCCTGATGCGTTTTCTGATATCGCTAAAGTGACAAGATCACACATACCTGCTGCAAAAGTACCTGCAAGGATTGATGTTCCTAAAACTAAAGGACATGACATCCCCTCTATGGGTGATGCAGTGGCTAGACCCATGGCTCCTGCTAGAAAGCGCGGGAGGCCTATAGGTTCGATGGATTCTCGCCCAAGAAAGAAAGCGAGCTTGACACAAAATAATCCATTAATCATTGATATAAATAATCCATCTCATGAAAAAATTCCGGATTATGGTTATGTCCAAGAGACATCATTGGAGGACGCTCCAATAGTAGAACCAATTCCAGAGAATAGAGAGATCTCCATGAATTACACTAGTATACATGTAATTATGGACAGAAATTCTATAGCTATTGATGATGCGTTTGCATATCATATTGCAAAAGGAATTATAGAATACGATGATATCGAACCTCGCTCCGTTGAAGAATGCCAACGAAGAGCAGATTGGTCAAAATGGAAAAATGCGATCTAGGCTGAATTGGATTCACTAACAAAGAGATAGGTATTTGGGTCTATAACACTGACACCACCAAATATAAAACCTGTTGGCCATAAATGGGTCTTTGTTAGAAAGCGTAATGAGAAAAATGAGGTTGTTAGATACAAAGCCCGCCTTGTGGCGCAAGGTTTCTCACAACGTCCTGGAATCGACTACGAGGAGACATACTCTCCCGTAATGGACGTTATAACGTTCCGCTACCTTGTCAGTTTGGTAGTTTCTGAAAAACTTGACATGCAGCTCATGGATGTGGTTACAGCATATCTCTATGGGGATCTAGATTCAGAGATATATATGAAGGTTCCAGATGGACTTCAATTACCCAAATCAAGTGGCTCTAAACCACGGAGCGCGTTTTCAATAAAATTAAGACGCTCACTATATGGATTGAAACAATCCGGACGGATGTGGTATAACCGTCTAAGTGACTACTTGATTGGGAAAGGATATGTTAACAATGAAATATGCCCTTACGTGTTCATTAAGAGAACAAGATCCGGATTTGCAATTGTAGCAGTTTATGTTGATGACATAAACCTAATTGGAACTCTAGATGAGTTAAAAGAAACTGCTACATATTTGAAATCTGAATTTGAGATGAAAGATCTCAGGAAAACACGGTTTTGTCTCGGAATAGAACTCGAGCACCGTAATGATGGGATTATGATCCATCAATCAGCATATACTCAAAAGTTACTAAGGCGTTTTAATGAAGATAAAGCAAAGCCTGTGAGTACTCCTATGATCAACCGTAGTCTTGAGCCCATGAAAGATCCGTTTCGTCCAAGGGATGAGGACGAAGATTTATTAGAAGCTGAAATACCATACCTAAGTGCGATAGGCGCATTATTGTATTTAGCTCAATGCACAAGATTGGATATCTCATTTGCAGTAAACTTGTTAGCTCAACACAGTTCTGCGCCAACACGCCGCCATTGGATTGGTATAAAGACAATCCTTCGATACCTAAAAGGTACGATCGATATGGGCTTGTTCTATCCCTACAGAGAGAAAAGAAATGTAAGCGCCGCAACACTATCCATAGTGACCGACGTTCTCCTCCTCCCCTCCATCAAAATGATGTTTTGACGGGTTTTGCTGATGCAGGGTATCTCTCTGACCCTCACAAAGGCCGCTCCCAAACAGGTTATGTCTTTACCATGGGAAACACCGCGATATCTTGGAGATCTACAAAACAGACTCTTGTTGCTACTTCCTCAAATCATGCAGAGATAATTGCACTACATGAAGCCGTGCGTGAGTGCATATGGCTAAGGTCTATAAATAGACACATTCGAGG
Organism: Rosa persica; assembly: GCA_025331145.1. Taxonomy (NCBI): domain Eukaryota; kingdom Viridiplantae; phylum Streptophyta; class Magnoliopsida; order Rosales; family Rosaceae; genus Rosa; species Rosa persica. The sequence continues at coordinate 43,288,422 of WFKR01000001.1, forward strand.
AACTTGTGGTTTGAAATTCACCACAAATGAACCTACATGCATTTACGAGGACAATGCAGCTTGTATTGAGCAAATGAAATTAGGTTTCATCAAAGGCGACAATACCAAGCATATATCGCCAAAATTCTTCTACAATCAGCAACAACAAACACTTCTAAATATTGAAGTAAATCAAATCCGATCAGAAGATAATGTAGCTGACTTATTTACTAAGTCACTACCAAAATCCCCTTTCGAGAAACATGTAAGGAACATCGGATTGAGGAGGATATCCGAACTTCCACGATCTTCAAAAGAAGTCTAAATCAGGGGGAGTATCCAGAAACATACTTCACACTCAACGCGCGTTGTGCTCTTTTTCCCTTTCGACCAAGGTTGTTTTTTCCTACAGGGTTTTATTACTTGGCAATGTTTTTAACGAGGCAACTTCGATGCGCACCATCTACACAATACTATTGAAACATGAAATATCCAAGGGGGAGTGTTGTAGTATAAAATGTATATATACCGTATATGTCTATATCATGTAACAAAATACGTAAAAATATTTAGATAGGTACTTGAGTGTATGAAGACTTATGTAAACATGCTTTACTAAAGGGCAACAAGCATGGCAGAAAATCATCATCAAGATGGTTATCATTTTGATTTTCTCTTTGAGCTTTCACACTTCAAATGTATTCCTATAAATACCCCTTTGTATGAGATGAATAAACACATTGAAATCTCCATTCTCTCTGAAATATTACTCTCCCTTTCTGTTTATCAATTCCTCTTGTTCTTCAACAAGAGGAATATTAATAATATTGCAAAGACTTTGACCGTGGACTATAGTAGCCACCACGAGCTTAAAGACTCGAGTCTCTCGCTTACAAAATTTGCAGGTCAAGCAACTCTTTTGGTTTTTATGAAATCATTGCAACACTTTTTGCTTCTTAAAAGCCATATTTTCTTTCCTTGTCCCTGCAAATAAACTGCTAGCTAGATCAAGATTCGCAAGAATGGCGCTTCAAATGTCAAGGTAAAGTGAATATATTTCTTACCTCTTTTTTTCTTCCGCTTTTGGGTCGTACGGTTGTACTCTTGTCACTATCAGTGAGTATGATATGGGTATTTCATGATCATTACTGTTTATGAACTCCGTAAGCTTAACCAAGAACTGTTTTAGGCTATCCATTATCCATGGATGCTAAGCTAAATAGTTCGTTTTGCTCTGTGACTTTATATAGGATACAGAGTGGTGATATAGAAGAAAATGGTGAAGAACTAATTCAAAAAGCTAATGGTATTCATTCAAATGCAAGTTTAGCATCAGTGGACTCGGCTGTCGATAAGGTCTATAGAGCTATGGGGCCTGGTTTTGAAGGGCTAAAGAGCTTTAGGAAAACCATGAAAATCTATTATGGAGTTCTGTCTATAGGCTTGAGTTCCAATGATAAAATTCTTTGCCGCCGGGAATTAATCCAGCACAGGTGGAATAAGATGCTTCTTGTTCTGTGTGTCATCGCTCTCTCTCTGGATCCCTTGTTTTGTTATATTCTTGTGGTTAATGATGAGAAGAAGTGCCTTGGATTGGACAGAACATTAGGAGCTATAGCTAGTGTTCTGCGATTTGTCGTGGATTTCTTTTATGTGTTTTATATCATTTATCAATTTCGTGCTAGTGTTGTCACTCTTTGTTCTCAATCATCGAAAGAAGGTGAACTAGTTCCACATACTCGGGCAAGAGCATGGAGTTATTTGTTGTTGTACTTCATATTCGACATCCTTGTAATTCTTCCACTTCCACAGGTATGGCTTTGTACTTGAGGTACTTACAATATGCAACTAATTGTCTATTATGTTTCTTATAGCTAGTATTATGTATTTGCCAGATTTCACAAGTAGAAAGTGTAGAACCACTTCCAGTTTACATCTGTTTACAATTGGTAATGATGTGAAGTATTGATTACATCTCTGAACTCGTAACTTAGTTTGCTCCATTTTTTGGTCTAGGTGATAGTTTATGCTATCATTCCAAGATTGAATAACTCGAGACTTTTCCATGCAACACAGTCATTGTACTTCATAGTTATCTTTCAATACGTGCTAAGGGTTCTTCGAATCTGCTCATTGTTAAAAGAAGCCACAAGTTCTTCGGGCATCCTCGCTGAGACTGCATGGGCTAAAGCTGCCTTTAATCTTTTTCTTTATATGCTTGCCAGTCATGTAAGTTTTTCATTTTGCCAGTCATGACCAAACAAAACTTCTAAACATTCTGTACTACCTTACTTGGAAAACTAGCTTCTTATCATCTTCACTTTAGTTCACCACTGATTCTCTCGAGTGATAAATTTTCTGACCCCGTAGGTTGTTGGAGCCTTTTGGTATTTCTTTTCAATAGAAAGGAAAACGTCTTGCTGGCGAAAATCCTGTAAAATGCACGCTACTGCTCACTGTCCGTTATATTGTGACGATACTTTTGGAGCTAGCACTTTTCTGAATGACTCTTGCTCTTCAAAGACACCAAATTCCACATTTTTTAATTTTGGAATATACTTAGGTGCTCTTGAATCTGGTGTCATCGAATCAACAGATTTCATGACAAAGATCTCTTACTGCTTTTGGTGGGGACTGCAAAACCTGAGGTGTGCACACATTTCTAATTTGTGAATCAACATATTAAAAGTTATTCTGAGTTATTTGTGGAGTTTTTGTTCCTGCAACTGTGTTTAACTAGCTACCCTTTTGACATTAACTTCTGGTACATTTCAATTTTACATTCTGCAGTTCCCTGGGTCAAAGCCTCAAAACAAGCACCTATATCTGGGAAGTCTATTTCTCAGTTTTTGTTTCACTTTCTGGATTGATACTGTTTGCATTTCTTATTGGAAATATGCAGGTTGGTCCTTAATAAAGTTTTACTTCTGAGCTCTCAGTTATCGAGTCATTACACATCACGAATTTAACATCTCTTACTGGCTTGACAATAACTGCTGTCTTTACTTTGTTGTGGAACAGACATATTTGCAATCGAAAACAGCAAGGCTGGAGGAAATGAGATTGAAGGGTCAAGAGATGGAGTTGTGGATGGCCTTCCATTCCCTTCCTCGGAAGCTCAAGAAGCGAATATGGCAATACCAGAAATACAAATGGCAACAAACTAAAGGTGTTGATGTGGAGAATTTTCTTCACAATCTTCCCCGGGACATCAGGAGGGAAACAAAGCAGTATCTATGCTCTGGTCCACTCAGTCAAGTGAGTATGTTCTATTGAGAAAGGTCACTATATAAATCTAACATTTATACGGTGCTGTCAATTCTACATTACATGATGAGGTGATGACCATCCGCAGGTTCCAATGCTTCAAAATATGGATAAACGATTGCTTGATGCAATATGTGATCATCTGAAGCCAGTACTTTACATAGAGCACAGCTTCATACTTCGGAAAGGAGACCCTCTCGATGAGATGTTGTTCATCACTCGTGGCAAAGTATTGACTTACACCACAGAAGGCAATGCAGGCGCTGATTGTCTCGAAAAGGGTGACTTCTATGGCCAAGAACTTCTTGACTGGGTGCTCAAGACTTATCCCAATCCCAGCCTATCCAACCTTCCCTTCTCAACCAAAACAGTCCAAGCGCATACCAAAGTTGAAGTGTTTGCTCTAAGGGCTAATGACTTGAAAAATGTAGTCTCTAAGTTCTGGTGGCTTTTCCCCAGCAACGGTTTGGACCAATCACGCCAACCAAGGGCAGCTCATGCTTTGCAAGCAGCATGGCGCCGCTATAAACAGCTTCAAAAGACTCCCCGGTCTAAGGAGGGCAGTGTTTCTCGCACTGACCATGCTGTAGTCTCAGAACTCATGATAGCATCATAAAGATGCGCACACATTAGTTCAAGATAACATTTTACACTTCTTGTTAGGAACATGCATGTATCAGTTTGCTTGGTTTGTTTTGGTAATGAACTAGTTTAGATCATAAATGTTTTTTCATTTGATTCTTGCTATTCTCCTTTTACATAAACATACAAGGCTAGCACATTGCTGCAGCCAAATCTAAAGCTTTAACAACAATAAGCAGCATGAAACACGAAATTACAATGCGAAAAATTACAGTACAATAGTACAATACGTATACAATATCTCTGCAGAGGTGCTAAAATACACATAGCATATATTATTAGGGTGTATTTAGATTTATGTCACAGTAATCAACTCGCCGCAGCGCTCCTAATATTGGGTGTACGTATCAATCCTTTGGAAGTGTGCACAGTCAAGTAACTCAGTTGTATACTGTTAAAGGCCCATCCTGAATGAAAGATGAATCTCAGCGGACAAAGCCCAAAACTATACATATGCTGTAAAGTTCTGACACTCAAACCCTTACATATACGGTTCAAAGTTCTGAACTTTTTTCTTCTTGGGTCAAAGAAGTTCTGAACTTCGCTCTGATGCTAAAAAAACAGTAGTATTGAGCTTGATGACCAAGGGCGAGTAACCTCATCTTTGTTACGTTGAATCATTAGAGAATCAATGGTAGCTGTAACCTGTAAAGAAGCACATGATTGAGGAAATTGAAGCACAAGTCCAAGTTATCAGAACCAGACTAACTTGTGAGGAATGGTCAACAGCTCTGAATCCGTCTTCGTAGTTGGAATGTCCATGTCAAATTGGGACTCTTGGATAACATTGTGAGCTTGCCACGTTAGTGTGGTTCAATCTAATGGCTATTAAACTGACAACAGAGAAACCTATAAACCACACTAATGGATGCCAAACGTTAAGGGTTTTTCAAGTTTCCCCCCAACAATTTTCACCCTTCTGCCATTTCCCTCCAATCTGACTTCCTCTTCCTCACTGCTGAAACATTTCTTATTCTTCACGATCACTCTATCTCAGTCCAACTTTCATTCATCTTTAGGTGCTGGTACTTTGCTTTCATCATTCAGGTATGTGTATCTAGCTCTTTATATTGATCTTATGGATCTTGATCTTATCCCATTTTCCTCACTCAACTAATACTGAACAAATCGACAATTTGAGGGCATTCGAGGGGATTACACCTCACTTGGATCCACCTTGAGGGGATTTTCCTCACTCAGATCTGCCATGAGGGGATTTTACCTCACCTAGATCTGTCTCAAGGAGATTTCAACTCACTTTAATCACTTGGGATCCTGATCTTAATATTGATCTTATGGATCCTGATCTTATCCCGGCCCATTTAGCTTTTCAGTTTTGGGTTTTGGTTCTTTGAAATCTCATCCTTGTATCGGTAGGTGTTTATCCTATTAAGGTATTCTATGTATATATGTTTAGCTAACACATAATTCAATCATTCTTATTCTCTTGATCTGATTCTATGGTTGTTATATCAAGAACTTTTTTTTTTTTGCTTTGTTTCAGAACTAAAAACCAAAACAGAGTAGCACATAAGCCAAACTTCATAGCATGATCCATTTTGCTTCTGAATTTGATTGGAATGTTAATATAGATTTAAAATAAATGATTGAATTTTATATAAGCAAAGCTATTGAAGACATGTTATGTTCAAAAATAGATACATTACAACTTGGTAAGGATGACCAGATTACACCTTCCACCACCGTTGTTCAAGCCAAGGGATTCAAGAAAAGGGAGAGTGCTCGAGGAAGAAAAAGAAGAATTATAGGTGATTTTGAAAAAAGTTTGGCCAAGAATCGAAAAGGGTGTCCTCTTAAGAAAGAAAGTCATCTAGTTCTGATTCAACCAAGGCATTTTGTTTTCATAAAAGTTGTTCATCTAGTTCTGAATCAATCAAGGTATTTTGTTTTCTTAAAAGTTACTCATGTTTCTTTTTTCTTTTTTCATGTCCTCAATCTGAAATTGTGGTGCGCCAATTCCAAGGTATGGATGCCATTTCAAGAACCTCAAAGTTTTAGTTACCAAGCATTACTTAATTCTCAAGATTTTCTAGATAATGGGAAAGACTCATTTCGTGGTGAGGAATGATTTGAACTCAAAGTTCAGTTTCTTCTTCTTTTTGCCATCTGTGTTGAAGGATATCACAGAATCGTGTAGAGTTTGCCACTTTCTGCTCAATTTGTTGTGTATATATGGGAGTTTTGGTAACAAGGAGGCCATCACTTAAAACAAGCATTTTTGTTCTTCAAACCTGCTTCTTTGGTACACCTATTGACAAAGCTAGTTACTTTACTTAAAGAAACTTCAGAACTTTGAATAAAATGGTTGGTCATTTGCCAATTTAAGATAAAAAAAATGAAAGTCCATTCATGTAAATAATACTCTGCAAAATTTCTTCATACACAGAAACTTTTCATATTAATTCACTCTAAATTGGAGTCCTGCACAATCTTTTCATACCAAAAGTAAAAGTTTATCCCTTCACCAAAGTCCAACAGCCTTCAATAATAAAAAAGATGTTGTAGTATAAATGTATTATACTATATATGTCTATATCATGTAACAAATACATAAAATGTATAGATAGGTACTTGAGTGTATAGACATAGGTACTTGAATGTATGAAGACTTGTGTGACATGCTTTATCAAGGGGCAACAAGCATGACAGATTTCATCATTGAGATTGTTATCATTTTGGTTTTTTCTTTGAGCATTCACACTACAATGTATTCCTATAAATACCCTCTTGTATGAGATGAATAAACACACTTGAAATCTCCATTCTCTCTGAAACATTACTCTCTCTCTCTGTTAATTTAGCTTGTCCTTAAACTCGTTATCAGCACGAAGTTGCTCCAGAATTAGAATCGAAAATTGACAAGAGTAGAGTTCATCATCAATCGAAGTCATTTTTCCAAACCTACAAAAAACCTCTAAACCCTAGCTCATATCAAAGCCCTTGATTCCAGAAGCCCGGAACCAGTTTCAGAACCCCCAGAACCGGCTGGAAAAGGCCTGAACTGGCTGCCGAAAGTTTTGAGCACTTATCGGACCGCTACCGAGTCTTGCCGAGCCTTGCTGAGAGCTGTCGACAGCACCTGCCGACATATGCCGAGCAGCAATCTCCCTCGAATGTGTCTATTTACAGACCGTAGCCATATGCACTCACGCACGACTTCATGTAGGGCAATAATCTCTGCATGATTTGAGGAAGTAGTAACAAGGGTCTATTTTGTAGATCTCCAAGTTATCGCGGTGTTTCCCATGGTAACCTGTTTGGGAGCGACCTTTGTGAGGGTTAGAGAGATACCCTGCATCAGCAAAGCCCGTCAAAACATCATTATCATTTCGATGGAGGGGAGGAGGAGAACGTCGGTCACTATGGATAGTGTTACCGGTGTTTGCATTTCTTTTCTCTCTGTAGGGATAAAACAAGCCCATATCAATTGTACATTTCAAGAATCGAAAGATTGTCTTTATACCAATCCAATGGCGGCGTGTTGGTGTAGAACTATGTCGACCTAACAAGTTTATTGCGAATGAGATATCCGGTCTTGTGCATTGAGCTAAATACAATAATACGCTTATCGCACTTAGAGATGGTATTTCAGCCTTCAATAAATCTTCATCCTCATCCCTTGGACGAAACAAATCTTTCCTGAGCTCAAGACTACGGTTGATCATGGGAGTACTCACATGCTTTCCTTTATCTTCATTAAAGCGCCTTAGTTCTTAGTAACTTTTGAGTATATGCTGACTGATGGATCATAATCTCATTATTACGGTGCTCGAGTTCTATTCCAAGACAAAACCGTGTTTTCCCGAGATCTTTCATATCAAATTCAAATTTCAAATATTTAATAGTTTTTTTAAACTCATTTAGAGTTCCAATTAGGTTCATGTCATCGACATAAACTGCTACAATTGCAAATCCGGATCTTGTCCTTTTAATGAACACGCAAGGGCATATTTCATTGTTAACAAATGAAGTAGTCACTTAGACGGTTATACCACATCCATCCGGATTGTTTCAATCCATATAGTGAGCGTCTTAATCTTATTGAAAACGCGCTCTGTGGTTTAGAGCCACTTGATTTGGGTAATTGAAGTCCATCTGGAACCTTTATATATATCTCTGAATCTAGACCCCCATAGAGATATGCTGTAACCACATCCATGAGCTACATGTCAAGTTTTTCGGAAACTACCAAACTGATAAGGTAGCGGAACGTTATAACTTCCATTACAGGAGAATATGTCTCCTTGTAGTCGATTCCAGGGGGTTGTGAGAAACCTTGCGCCACAAGGCGGACTTTGTATCTAACAACCTCATTTTTCTCATTACGCTTTCTAACAAAGACCCATTTATGACCAACAGGTTTTATATTTGGTGGTGTCAGTGTCATAGACCCAAAGACCTGTCTCTTTGTTAGTGAATCCAATTCAGTCTGGATCTCATCTTTCCATTTGGGCCAATCTGCTCTTCGTTGACATTATTCAACGGAGCGAGGTTCAATGTCATAGTATTTTATAATTCCTTTTGCAATATGATATGAAATGCATCATCAATAGCCATAGAATTTATGTCCATCATTATATGTATACTAGTGTAATTCATGGAGATCTCTCTATTCTCTAGAATTGGTTCTGCCATTGGAGCGTCCTCCAATGATGTCTCTTGGACATAACCATAATCTGGAATTTTTTCATGAGATGGATTATTTGTATTGATGATTAATGGATAATTTTGTGTCAAACTCGCTTTCTTTCTTGGGCGAGAATCCATCAAACCTATGAGCCTCCAGCGCTTCCTGGCAGGAGCCGTGGGCCTAGCCACTGCATCACCCATAGAGGGGATGTTATGTCCTTTAGTTTTAGGGACATCAATCCTTGCATGTACGTTTGCAGCAGGTATGTGTGATCTTGTCACTTTAGCGATATCAGAAAACGCATCAGGCATTGATTCTGCTATGTTCTGAAGATCGAGAATCCTCCGCACTTTTATTTCAGACTGTGTGGTTCGGGGATCAAGATGAGACAAAGTGGGGACAGACCACGACAATTCCTGTCTTTTCTGTTGAACATTAGTGTTCTTGTCTCCCCCTAACGACGGGAAGACTGTCTCATCAAAGTGACAATCCGCAAATCTAGCGGTAAATAGATCACCTGTCAAGGGTTCTATGTAGCGGATAATGCTTGGAGAATCATATCCAACATAAAGGCCTAAACGTCTTTGAGGACCCATTTTGGTGCGCTGTGGCGGCGCAATTGACACATAGACTGCACACCCAAATATGCGTAAGTGTGAGACATCAGGCTCATACCCAGTCACCATCTGGGACGCAGAAAAGGGTTGGGTGGCAGTGGGTCTCAGACGAATAAGCACAGCTGCATGTAATATTGCATAGCTCCAAGTAGAAATAAGGAGATGGGTGCGCATAACCAATGCCTTGGTAACCATTTGAATTCTTTTAATGGCAGCTTCTGCGAGTCCATTTTGGGTGTGTACATGAGGGACATGGTGTTCGACCTCAATCCCAATGGACATGCAATAATCATCAAAGGTTCTTGATGTAAACTATCCAGCATTGTCAAGACGAATTGACTTACTAGGATGATCAGGGTGGTGAGCCCTTAACTTAATGATTTGTGCTAGGAGTTTAGCAAATGCAGCATTTCTTGTGGATAAGAGCATGACATGTGACCAACGTGTCGATGCATCAACCAACACTATAAAATATCTAAATGGTCCCCAAGTTGGTTGGATAGGTCCACAAATAGCACCTTGTATTCTTTGCAAGAATGATATATTTTCTTTAGTGTCATTTGCATAGGATGGTCTTGATCCTACCTTCGCTAAAGAGCAAGCTTTGCAAAATGAATGATATGTTTTAGAAGTAACTCTTTGGACCAATGTTTGGTTCGTACTTCTTTTCGTTTTGAAGAATGGATGTCCGTGTGAAGTTTTTAATATACGGAGCATCATGGCAAGACCTGGATGTCCCAAACGGTCGTGCCAAAGCTTGTATGTGTCAGGATCCCATAATTTGTCATTCATGACATGGTTGGATTCAATGACTCTAATAGTGGTTGCATACAATCCACTAGAGCGATACATAAGTTTCTCTAAAACTCGTGTATTTCCGTAGTTTTTAGAGGTGATACAAAGGAACTCTTGTCCATTCTCACAATGTGTTTCCACATGAAAATCATTGGCTCTTATGTCTTTAAAGCTTAATAGGGTCCTTCCGGCCCTTGGAGCATATAGAGCTTCGGCGACATTAACATTTGTGCCGTTTGGTAACAAAAATTGAGCTGGTCCTCAACCATGAATCAATTGTGATGGTCCTGCCATCGTAGTTATTGAGGATCGACTAGGTGTCATCCATAAAAATAATTGCCTATGTCGCAATATAGTATGTGTGGTGCCACTATCAAGAAGACATTCAAATTCTCCGGAAAACATACTGAAAATGAATAAAGTTCGTAATTTTAACACATGTCTATGACATTGAATGCGATACTTTATTAATACGGAAAATAGCCAATGATTACATCAAAGTTATTCATAAGTCTATTCCAAATATCAAACTTTAGACAAATTGTTATCACTCAATCCGTTTGGTAATTCCAATGAAATATGACCAGGAAAGTAGAGAGATGTTGGTGGAGCGAGGCTCGCTTAAATACCCCGATCTCAATTGCTTTCCTAGACATCATACTTCATTGGGTACGCTACATAAGAATGAGTTTAATACAATTGTTATTTATTGACTAAGGCACATTTGCCATTATTGGAAAATAGAAAGAGGATTATTCTAATCAAAGTCTGTGGCATCCTCATGATCTTCACTATTTACAGCTTTGAAGTCCTCAACGGTGAGATTGACATCTTCACTATTTTCATCTTCGGCAAGGTTAGCTTCTTGCTCTCTTGCTTCCCTATACTCCTTGTAGCGTGCAGCTAATTGGGTACTTGCATGACATTGTTTAAACCAATGCTCGATTGATCCACATCGATGACACATGTCATTATGGTTCCCTCCCTTCATTTGAGGTGCAGGTTGTGTAGGTTGTGCACGTTATGGATATTCTCTAGGAGGGTTGCTGCTACTACCATGGCGCATGGTGCGACCTCCACGGCTCATGGTGCTATTTCCACGGCCGGTGTTGCCATATCTCCCTCTTCCACGTGTGGAGTTTCCATCACGTGTGCCCGCTCTAAAGTTGCGGTTTCCTTCTTTATTGGGGCAGTTATATGGACCTGTTCGTCCTTCATATCCCCTATTGCTAGGGTACCGCTTGGGTGCATTATAATTTGCCTCACGAACGCTCTTGGTTCCAATGAGTCTTGAATTATAATTCTTTATGAGAATGTTGTCGTACTTTTCAGCTACCGACAAAACATTTATGAGCTCATTGAACCTCGTAATTCGTCCAACATTTACTTCAGTGTGATACTGCTTTGATAGCAAGATTGCTGCAACGGGGAAGGTGGAGAGAGTTTTCTCTATTAGCTCTTCTTCTGTGAGGGGTTTTTGACAGAACCTCAACATGGATTTGAGACAAAGAGCTTCTGAATTGTACTCAGCAATAGACTTGAAGTCGGAGAAGCGTACATCGTTCCACTGAACCTTTAAGTCAGGGAGGAGGGAATCTTGGATATTGTTAAAGCGCTCTTATAGCGCCTAATCCTTTGCATCTTTGATGGACATGTACTCTAGTCTGAGTGCTTTATCCATATGACGTCGCATCAAGATGATTGCTTGTGCATGCCTCTTGGGTGTTCGAGGGAACACAAGGGCCGGGTCTGGTGCATGGATGATGGGCAATATCCCCTTCGATGTGAGATAGTTCTCAACGTCGGTTTTCCAGCTATGGTAATCCGAACATGTTGAGTCAAGGATTTGAAAATCGAGTCTAGGTTCATTCGACATCCTTAAAGATAAGAAGAAAATATTAGTTTCGGAGTTTAAACTTCCACGAAAAATAATAAGATTTCCGAGCTATGCTACCAAGAAATCAATTTCCAAGAATCATTGTGAACACTCTTAGTTCATTGATTACGAACGCTCTTAGTTCGTTTGGCGTGAATTTCTATAATTCCGCTTTTGATTGTAAGTTCCCGAGAAAAAGGAAAAAGGAAGAGATAATGAATAAAAACTCAAAAACGGGAACTTTTAGTAAAGAATACCTTGAAATAGTGTTGCCGGAAATTTTTGACCGGAAAAATTATCGGAGATGATCGGAAGGATTGTTGGGAAAAATCAAGAAAAATCATCCGAAAAGTCGCCGGAAAAGTCACCGGAAAAGTGTCGAAAAGTCGCTGGAAAAGTTGTCGGAAAGTCGCCTCGCAAATCTGTCGATAAATGTGTCGGCAACTTCTTGACAGCTGCTCGGCAGCTGCTGCGCAGCTTCTCTGCAGATGCTGTCGGCAGCTGCTGCGCAGCTCTCGGCAGGACTCGGCAGCACCTCAACAGCTGCTGCGCAACTCTCGGCAGCACCTCGGCAGATCCTCGTCAGCACCCGGCAGCGGTTCGGTTCGGGTTTTCTGCTTCCGGCTGCCGGTTCAGGCAGTTTCCGACCGGTTCCGGCGATTCTGAGACCGATTCCGGGCTCCTGGAATCAAGGGCTTTGATATGTGCTAGGGTTTGGGGATTTTTTGTAGGTTTGGAAAAATGACTTCGATCAATGATGAACTCTTCTTTCGTCAATTTTCGATTCTAATTCTAGAGCAACTTCGTGCTGATAACGTGTTTAAGAACAAGAGAAATTGACACACAGAAAGAGTGAGTAATATTTCAGAGAGAATGGAGATTTAAAGTATGTTTATTCATCTCATACAAAGGGGTATTTATAGGAATACATTTGAAGTGTGAAAGCTCAAAGAGAAAACCAAAATGATAACTATCTTGATGATGATTTTCTGCCATGCTTGTTGCCCTTTGGCAAAGCATGTTACATAAGTCTTCATACACTCAAGTACCTATGATTATACACTCAAGTACCTATCTAAATACTTTACGTATTTGTTACATGATATAGACATACATAGTAATTATACATTTATACTACAACAGTACCTGATTTATGAGTAACTTGATTTGATGAAGAACTAATTAGACCATGAATGTTTGATTTAGTTCTTGCTGTTCATTTTTTTTTTGTTGGGAAATGCTTGGATAGGTAAGGAGGAGATCCTTCCAATCCTCTTAGAGCAAGTTCACCTGTTGGGTCATTAGGTCAGGATCACCGAGTCACCAAGTCACCAGGGCAGGAACTATTCACTGCCACTGGACCTTTGTTTCTATCCGTTGGGGTCAGGGTCACCAATCAATTACTGTTTATTGAATATTTTATTATTATTTTTAGTATAAATGAGAAATGTATGATGTAAATAAATAGTTTGGTTGAACATTTTAAAAAAAAATAATTTATTATCTTACCGTTGCAATATAACTGTTATTATATATATATATATATATATATATATACATATATTTTTTTTTTTCACCTTCCTAAACCTAGCTGCTTAATTATTCACTATCAGATATATATAGCAATTACAACCAACGGTCCAGATCTGTGGACCCTTGCCTTCAATTTCAAAGCAGCCTAGCTAGCTTTTCTGGCCTTCCACGTGCCTCTCCTTCTCTCTTGTCTTTGGGCCACAGTGGAGCCCTGGGTCACGAGCTCAGTCACCAACTTGACTAAGCAATTGCCCTGGGTCAATTACTATTGCCTTGCCCCAAGCTAGGTGGAAGCAACATTTTGGACTTTTTCCTGACCTGGGTCATGATATAAAGTGGTGCCCGGGAAAAAGGAGGCTCGGTGACCTTGCTCTTATATTAAGAAAAGAAAAAAGAGAGTAAAAATGAGGGGGATCAAACTAAAACCTCCCAAATAAATCAGTTAAAGCAAACATGGATATAACGAAAACGAAAATTCAAAAGACCCAAGTGGCCTATGTTACATGTGAAAGGATGAATGGTGGAGTAGTCCCACCAAACCAAACTTGTAGAAGTAGCACCAAAATTCGGTAATGCATTTTCCTAAGCCAAAATCCAAAACTTTTGCAACATTGAGCAGCATGAAATGAAAGTTGAGCAAAATGAAGCAAACTCAACCTTTTGGTTTTGATGAGATTTATTTTTGTGACACTGTTTGCTACTTCTTAAAAATTGTCATCTTCCTTATCCTAGTGATGATCTCAAGAAGCATATCAAAAAGGACTAAAAAGAGTGGAAGAACCACTACTAATAATTTTTTTTTCTTTTTTGAAAAAAAAAGTTTGGAACCTAGCCTAACTAGGAGGTTCATTCGCACACATATGCATATCAGAACCACCATTAATTTAAAAGAACAACATTTACCTACCCGAGTCTAAATCTAAAGCTTTTGAAACATTTAGCAACAAGAATTGAAAGTGGTGAACATTATAATACACTGTAAACGAGAATATAGGCACAATAAAAAATGATCTGGGATTATAGATAAGGTTGATACACAAATGAAGCACAACTTGAAGATATGAGAACTCATTGGCGACCTACAATTGGGTCCAAACATTAATTGTGTCCCTACAATAATTGGGACTTAAAAACTCCTGAAACTTGGAATCTTTAGGTTAAATTTGGGCTGAGACTGGACTCAATTTAACTCAAATATTTATATTGTATTCTTAAATTAGAAAGGATGTTAGTAGAAACGTTAATGATGAAAAAAAAAGTGTTTGATACCAAAGGAAACAGAAACTAGGGAAAAAAAAGTGTGAGAGAATATAAATGAAGCTATTTTGTAGCGCTGGGGGGGGGGGGGGGGAGGAGGGTGAAACTCCCTTTGAATTAACGAGATCTAGAGTCTTGGATGAATCCTGGGTCGATCAACCCTGATGGCTTAACAGCCCATTGAATAACCTGATTCAGAGAGATAACCAGACACTTGCCCAGGGAGTACAAAATGCGGAAGCAGTTCCAATCCCAGCTACTGAGGTGGCGTAGTGACGGGGGGAGCAATAACAACAGAAGCTGCGGAAGATCCTGCAGTAGTATATTCAGTTCTTTGCGGTGGAATAGATTCAAGCGTCCGGGCCAGAGCAAATGGGCGTTGACTTAGTTGCTTTTGCAGTCGATTCTAATCCCGATGTTGATCCGACGCAACTTACTGGTGATAGTCGCAGCACCAAGAGCTTTCAAGGGAGGCAGACATGTATAGATAGTGGCATACCTTCTGGATTGAGGGTCCCACCCAGCAAACACCATACAGGCAAAATACCAGCAGGAGGGGTGGGGAGGTTCTTAATACAAAAGAAACCAGAAAAAGAAAAAGAAAAAGAATGAACAAAAGATAAAAAAAAGGGGAGAACATAAAATGTAATTGTTTTGCCTCGAACCTGGTGGGTAAGAAGGCCACTCTACACGGTAGACACTCAACGATGGTAAAGAATATATATATATATATATATATATATATATATAATTTATCAAACTACAAAGAATTTCTTGGTGCTTTTGGTAGGGACTACAAAATCTGAGGTTCGTAAATATTAGATTCTTGGATCATGCTTCTAATTATCAGTTTTAACGCAGTTTTCAAACCAAGCCAAATTGTCAAATCTGTAGGATTTTCATTCTTATATGACAAAATTAGATAAGAACCCAAAAAACAAAGCTCCTATTAAGAAAAACCCATCCATATATATATATATATTATTTTTCTTTATTTGAAAGGATCTGATGTTATTAGATATCAAAGCCATGAAAATAGGCCAGAGTCTAACATACACTTACATAAGAATCCGATGAAACCGGAGAACCTATCTAAGTCAATACTAAACTCATTAAAGTCTAAAGGGACACTCGCTGGATAGCAAGTCTAAGCAAACAAAAACAACCTAGCTATTCTAAGGAAAAATCATTCATATAGTTTAATATGCCAACACACAATTGTGGTACAAATACAACTAGAAACATCTTAGAAAAAAGCTCATAGAGATTACTCCAAATTTAGAAGGCTTGTAGCCAGATGTCTAATAGTAGAGACCTAGAAAAATGCTAGTTTTTTCCCCTTAGGGTTGGAGCCAACACCCTCCACGACCTATTCAGTAGCCAACAACCTTGGCAACAGGTTGGTCTTGCTCTTCTTAACCGAAGCAACAGCAACAAACTCAACCAGTCCAACCTTGAGCTCGAACCCAGGCTCAGGAAACCAAGCCCAAATCCGAGCAGATGGAGAGGAGTCCATCAGCTCAAATTTAAGCCCAGGCCCAAAAACCCAAGTCCATACCAGAGCAAAGACAACAGCAACCACAAGGCTTTCTTTCCTCATCAGCCCAAGGTGGAACCCAGCCCACCTAATTGAAACCACATTGGAGTCCAACAACCCAAGCTTGAACCTAGGCCCAAGGGCCTAAGCCCAAACTCGAGCCGATGGGGTAGAACCATAGGCCACTGCTGCCATGCCACCTCCGCCGCCGTTTGGCCCTCTAGCGGTCAGCATATCTTCCATTGCCTCATCAGTCAGGCCTTTAGCTGGAAAATCAAACCAATCTCGGTGCGATGCCTCCTTGAACAGTCCACAATCCCACAGAGGCCCTACCGAAAAAGATCTATGCCTCCTTGACAGCGGTGACCCCTCTCGTGCCTCACCGCAGTGGAATATGTGCAGCATTGATACCCAGACCCCGATCTACTACACCCAGTCTAAAACAGGAAGACCTCCCGTCACCAACCACCCCAAACTCCACCGGGATCTGAACACCCTAAATAATGATCAACCACAAGTGCAGAGCACTAGGCCTAGGCTAGAAGAGCGCGGAGATGTGGGCTCTGTGCTCGATGAAACCCTAGGGGAGAGCGCCGCTAATCGTTCCCTATTTTTCTTTTAATCTACACCCAATTACATAATTGAACCTTCCTTATAGGTTTTAAATCTATAATTAAGATTTTTAACATTTTTTAGTTTGACTTTTTTACCATTCTGATTGAATACGTAAAATATTCCTGAAATATAGTTGTTGACTATTTTTTGAATTTAACTACTTAGAATTTAATACAATCAATTTAATCCTTGATTTTTTTCTTATTTAAAACAATTAATTGCCTTAATTATCATATATTTTTTCCTTTCTGATGTGATCTATATATTTGCTATTTTTTAATAAATATGTTTGCGTATCATCAGATTCTGTTATATTCCTATTATATAAATATTTTCTCTTTCTCGACATGATTAAACATCCTCTCATTAAAGTATGTTATTTTGCTTATCCGTTCTAATAGGTGCAGTTATACAATCATTTCATATTCATTAATTTTCTAAAATGGTCGAGTTAATGTAATTAGCCCATGTAAAATGTACTTGATGTAGATTGATTGCTTTAAGATTTTTTTTTTCGTCCCTACATTTTTCTCCAAGGACCACATAATAGTTGTGTGTAACTGTAGAGTTTGCTTAATATATAATTAACCCTTAATTTTGAATGTGCAAGAGTTTTTGCACTATAATTTAGCAAACTCATTATTATCATTCGTTGTTTTACAATTGAAAATAAACTTTACAGTATTAAGAAGTTTATTATTTCTAATATCAAGGTAATTTAAATACACATTCTTTTTGAAAGAATAAACCTAAAAATTTATTGAAATAGAGACAATGAGTACAACCGTAAATGATGTTAATCCAATATTGAAATAAAAAAATTTAAATTTGTTTTTACAATTGAAATATAAATTTTACATTTTCGAACCTAATATAAAGAACACTATAACACTTCATCCGTCATCTCGACTAGCACTTTTCAATGTAGTGTTCAAAAATCTCCCAACTACTAGTGCCCTGCATGTTGTGATTCCTTATACAATTGCAAATTACCTTCATAGATCTATTTCAAAGGTAAAACTCTATTAGGATTTACATAATATCCAAAATATATTTTCTAAATTATAGGTATATTAATTGTCAATACTATAGGTTATGGAATAAACAACCTATGATATAGAGTCACGTAAATAATTTAAAACTACAAAAACAAACATCTAAATCATAGGTATTACGTATTAAAGCAATCTAAGTATCAGGTAATTAGAAACAACGATTTTATTTTGAAGGAATGAAACTATGTTTTGTACCAGATTCATAAATTGAAATTTCTAATTACTAAAAATCCATCCAATTCAAGCTTTACACAAAATCAGGAGATTAAGAAAGATATTATACTAAATAAATCTGATGAATAGGTAATTTGAATTACGACTATGATATATGTACATATTTGAAAGAAAGTCTCTAACCCATAGGAAAATGATGAAATAAAACTTATGAATAGGTCGTTTGAAATCATCCTTTAAAATCATATGCAACTTTGTGAAAGGTCTCCCCCCAAAGAAAAAATGACAAATGAACTCACTAGCTTCTATATATAGGAAGAAGCATACCAAAATTTCATCATTATATGATAATAATGAGATTTATGTAAACACCTAAAATTAAGTACTGATAAAAACCTAAAGTGAATCTAATACCAACACTAACGTCAATCAAACTACATAATATTTGCTAGATGATTTTGATTATTAATCCTATTTAATAGGTGAATGGGAAATTTGATAGTGGCAGTTTTAGTAATCCTTAACAACATTGGGTTTTAATATTTATCCTATTTAATAGATTCTTTTATTTTGAATAAACCTAATTAATTGGTTTGGGTGTATATTAAAACACTCTTATGGATGAGTTTATTCTAAAAGGGGTGTGTGAATTTGGGTGTAGAATCAAATTCCCCTATGCATTTGTTCAAGAAAATCAAATGCCCCCTTTACATATTGTTTCTTATACACCTTAATTTGGTACTTTGCAGCACCCTTGGTCAAAGCCTCAAAACAAGTACTTATGTCTGGGAAATCTACCTTTCAACTTTCATTTTAATTTCTGGATTGTTACTAATTGCAGCAATTCAGGTTGGTCCGTTGGTGCTAAATAGGTTTATTTGAGAGCTCTTAGTTGTTTAATTATGTGGGCTGCATCACCTCCCATTCATTGTCAGTCTAATAACCAATTACAATTACATGCAGTTTCTGGATATTAAAATCCTATTAAAATTCTACTCGTGTTAAGTGACACATATATCAGCCTTCAGCTAGGATCTAATGAACATTCTTCGGATGTGGAACAGACACATTTGCTATCAAGAATTGGAGGAGGAGAGGAAATGAAGAGGAAAAAGTAGGCCATAGAAGAGGGGACAGAAATAATAGAACTTTGGATGGCTTTCCATTCCCTTCCATCGGAAGCTCAAGAAGCGAAGAGGTGTTGATGTGGAGAATTTTCTACACAATCTTCCCCGGGACATCAGAGGGGAAACAAAGCAGCATCTATGCTCTGGTCCATCCGGTGAAGTATGTTCTGTTGAGAAATGTCACTATATACATGTAACATTTATACGGTGCTATCAATTCTACAGTACATGATGAGGTGATGACCATCCGCAGGTTCCAATGCTTCAAAATATGGATAAACGCTTGCTTGATGCAATATGTGATCATCTGAAGCCAGTACTTTACATAGAGCACAGCTTCATACTTCGGAAAGGAGACCCTCTCGATAAGATGTACATTGTTCATCACTTGTGGCAAAGTATTGACTCACTCTACAGAAGGCAATGCAGGCGCTGATTGTCTTGAAAAAGGTGACTTCTATGGCCAAGAACTTCTTGACTGGGTGCTCAAGACTTATCCCAATCCCAGCCTAAAGGAGGAAGGAGAAAAGTATTAAAGTCACAACGCAGATGGGTAGCAATAGTACTAGTACGTCCAAGATCAAAGAGCCCAATTATGTAGGTGAAACATATTCCAAAGAGAAGGATGCTGATACGAACAAAAGAAAGAGTCGAGAGGACGATGTTGATCATCATGACAAGGGTTTTCAATTGAAACAACGGAAGACAATTTTTCTGCACGAGAAATTTGGTACTACCTCCAAGACTAAAGAACCAAATTCATCAATGGGTAAAGAATTTGAGGTGGATGCTTTATACTCGGTTGGAACAATAAGGAGAGAGAGGTCTTTCCTTCGGAAAAATTATATAACAAGCTCTGATTCAGGGCCGGGTTTCAGGAAAAAAAATGGATTGACAAAGAAGAAGAGTATTGATGGTGGTGAGGATGGTAAAGCTTGGAGTTTGAAGCCCAAGCCGAAGAATATGAAGATTAAGAAGGAAAAGGGGTTGGGATTCAAGAGGCCTAAGGAGCATATGAGAGCACCAAGATATAGTACTGATCCTAATGACTTGCCTGAAGACTTGAAAAGGAAGATTGAAACTTTGGAAGGTATTGAAAGTTTCGAAAAGGCTAAGATGATTATGGTG
Organism: Rosa persica; assembly: GCA_025331145.1. Lineage (NCBI taxonomy): Eukaryota > Viridiplantae > Streptophyta > Magnoliopsida > Rosales > Rosaceae > Rosa > Rosa persica. Next base: position 43,308,675 of record WFKR01000001.1, read on the forward strand.
ATAGAGAAGCATTTGTTCGAGACTGATCTGACTGATAGCGCAAGCCGATTGTCAATGCCTCTGAAACAAATCAAACGGGAGAGTTTCTTGGACGAGAATGAGATACAGTTTCTTGCATCTCAACAAGACTGGCCGGTTTCGGCTACAAGTCCCAACCTTAAGGATGAAAACCTAACTTTTAGGCAGTGGAACATGAATAAGAATAAGTGAATAACGGTAACGTTAGCTCAAGTTGTGTTGAAAACAGGTTGGAACTTCACAAGAAAAACGGTCTCCAAGTAAATGATGCAATCCAAGTTTGGTCATTTCGAGATGTGGAAAACAACCTTCACTTTGCTCTTGGTCTGGTTTCATAGGCAACAGAGGGTGGTTCAAGTAGTGATAGTGATGGGTGTAGTCTACCTTCTTCGCGATCAACAACGCCGCCTAGCAACAATAACGTTGAGGGTGGTTCAGATAGTAGTTGTAATATTGGGCAAGGAACAGAAATAAAAGAACAAGAGATGATAAGAGGAGGTGAGAATCGTGAGATTAATGATGAGAGCAATAGTAGGAGTGGAAGAAGTTAAACACCGTCTAATAATGTATCTCAAAGATTATATATGAAACTTCGAAACCAACATCTGATTAAATTGTTTCAAGTGCTGAACAGTGAATCCTCAATTGGTTCTCATTCACAATGTGAAGAGATGAGCAACCATTAATTTAGAATAACAAGATTTGATTCTAAGATAAGCAACAATCAAGATAAGCAGACCTCACTGGTCCAAAAAAAACAAAAAACAACCTATCGAATTTCAATCTTTTTAGTCGTGTAAGACTTAGGAATACTTCAAATACCGTTTTGAATGAATCGAAATTCGAGTGTCGATGAATTTTTCAAAAAAAGCAATTAAGATCTTAGTACTCCAACTGACAATCTTAAACATGATCACGTCCTAATCTTATCAAAGTTCAATTCAAATTTCATCTACATTGTTTCTCTTTACTACTTGTGGCTGTGGAATAGTTAGGAACTCATTATGGGAAATTTATCAAAATAATGAAGATGAATTAAAAGTGAAACAGCCAAAGCCATGACATTTATCTTGCTAACCGTTTCAGCAGTCTTCAGGTTACGACGGCTATTTCTCAAGTAATTAGTTACTAAATCGTGCATAATCACAAAATCCCCAAGAAGATGAAGATATGGTCTGTACTTGTAATAGATTCGTAATTAAGATATTCTTCATGGGAATTTATGCCCTCAAACCTCGTTAATCGTATAGTAACCTCCTATCGTCAACCTTTTAATATTTTTGTTTTGCCATGCATTTAACATTCATGTTCATCATGTATTTTATGTATGCATGTCATCCATATACATCCACTAGCAAAAATGCCCGCGCTATGCCGAGGGATTTGTTGTTAACAATTATGTTTGTAAGGCAGGTTGCTGAGCTCATAGTCGGATACTGACTGACCACGGCTCCTGAGTATGAGCTATCATGACTGAAAAAAAAAAAAAATCATGTCCACTGTAAGTAGGCATAGAACTGAAAGGTAGATACAATTTCAATTTTGAACTGCTAATAGAAATAAAAGGTAAAGGAACTATTAGTATTTAATGAATTCTTTATTTTCTTGAAGAACACTATCCATATGAGAAAGAAAAAAAGCTAATTGTAGAAGCACAAAAGACATAAACGTCTTTCTCAGCACTTACATTTCTATTGGGCATTCAAACAAAATTATGGGAAGAAAAGAAATCAAAAAAATAAGATGATGACTAATCAATTCATTGAAGCAAAACAGATTAAGGAAACAAATATTGCTTTTCAAATCTACAAACTATATAAACATTACCTTTTCTTTTAGACCCCTAGCCATTGGAAAGCTTAAGAAGCAAACTGAGTATTGACATCTTTGTACAAAATGACACCAGTTGCTTGAAGGGCTTGAGAAAGTTATCACGGAAAATCACCTAGCAAAGTTTTTGGAAATTAAACACAAATGAAAGCTGAGAAATGTGGAGTAGTGTGGTTTATTCCCACCATCTAGCATTTGTGCACATATCTAATTAAACTGAACTGGCCAAAAACAGAAAAAAAAATTAAGATGATGACTTATCAATTCATTGAAGCAAAACAGAGTGAAGGAAACAAATATTACTTTTCAATTCTCAGTACAGGTCTTGTATATATATGTACTGGTATTTTTATTTAAGTACGTTTTTGCTTTTTGTGATATTGTTGGTATCAGGTTTTGCTTATTCACTCCCTCCTTGAAATTTATAAGACATACAAATGATGTGTCCAACAGGAACTTCAAGGTTGTCCAAAGCGAACTTTGCTTAGGCAAATCAGTACCAAATATAGAAATTAAATGCTAGCTATGGAAACAGACTTAGCACCAGCGGAATTAGGAAAAATGAAAATGGAGGCCTAATATATGCCAATAAGAAGTCATTTTCTTGAGAAGGCATATCCTAGTCAGGTAGTTAAAAATACTTGATTGTCTGTTTCAAAGGTAATAATTCCTACCAATTAGATATGGAGAAATGGATTACCGCACATCGGTATCGCAATGATGAAGGCTTTACACAAAAGTACTGCTGTGTAAGACGTGAGTTTCTTTGAAACTATTGTCCCTCAGCCATATTGAAATAAAAATCTTGACAGGGATTTCAATACAACTAGAATTTGTACCCCCACGTTGCTGCAGGTTTTGATACAAAATCTGAATGTTTAGAAGATTACAGTTATTTTATAATAATTATTAATAAGTATGTGGATTCATAAGTAGGAGAACGCCATAAATCTCTCACTTTAAATTTTTTCGTTCATCATATATTTGTTAAAAAAAGCAATACAAAATAATTATATTGCCGGCTCATATATGTAATATGGCACATGCCTCTTATTTGGATGGAAAAAATTATAATCAAAAGAAGCTAACAACTTTTTTCAAATTCAGGATGTAAATTTCTACAATTGTAAGTTCAAAGCGAAACCGACGACGGAGCCGGATTGCTTGCTTGCTAATGATGAATGCTTTGACGCTCATGTCACGTCGAGGTATTGATCGATTCAACCTCTGAATTAATAGGTAGATAATTCCAATCACAAACCCAGACCAAGTTTTCTCCTCCGCTCAATCACTGGTCTGCTGCAAATTGAACAAAAAAAAAAAATCAATTCTCACACTAAATTCTCATGAGAAAAAAACAAACCTGAACACAGAACAGAGCAATTAGCAACCCAAAGTCACAAACATTCTCACTAACCCAAAAAACATGAAAAAAAGAAGAAGAAGAGAAAAACAGCTGGTTCAAAGCAAGTACCGTGCCATAAAATCTAAAGTAATCAAAACCAAACTAACAGTCTTCTAAAGGCCTCAATTTCAGGATCTTAGCTTCGGCTCTTCATATGTTGGGCTGTTTTTCACTTTCTTCATTATGCTTTTTAAAATCTCCGTCCGTGTGCTTCTATTCAATTTCGAGGACTATTCAATTATCTATTTCTTAATCATTCTCTATTCTGTTAATTATGTTTGAAGTAATAACACATTTCTAAATTGGTCATCAAACAGAGGAAGGAGTATTTGGCATGCCATTTCTGCCCATAACCCAGTTCTGATCATCGAACATGCATGTCCGTAAAGATAATGATGCTGAAATTTGTTGTACTTGGTGTATATACCTATAAAACTATCTGACAACCCAGCTGCTAAAATGGAGTGCCTCCTTTATAAATCAGACTGTTGGGAACATATATGTAGTTGTTAAATCAAATCTTTATCTAGTCAAACGAAAAAAGCTAGGTCTCTGAAAAATCGAACACTGTTGATGAAAAAAATTACCAGCAGAGGAGTCCTTGCGCTCTCTATCAAATAGCAATCCACTGGATCCAATCAAATGGTAGCTAACTGCAACAAAACCATACCAAACAAAAATTGGACAAATTGAGAGTTTTCAGACCCTATAACGACAAAAGAAAAACAGAACCTAGCTTTAAAATGAAAGGGGCTTATCTATCTTATATTGCAAATCTTGATTTCAAGCTACCAAATATTTTAGATTGCAGAATTACAGCTGAGCCCTAAATTACAAAACATAAACTATATTTCTTAAACCGAGCAATCACATAAGCATTTCTAACAAATCTTTCTGCAATTCCCATGAAACAATTAAAAGTTAAATACAAACCCAAATTTCATAATCGATAAAAATGTATGCTTGGCTGGGAGTTTGCAAAGCTACTACGTCATTGAAATACTTTGTGTAGGCAAGTTGGAACAAATCAGTGAAGTCACTCGGATATTAGATATGCCAATCTATTTCACATGTAGCATTACCATCAGTGAACTTACTAACCAAAGAAATAAACACTTACTATGATTGGGTTCCCTCTACCCTGCTAAATTCTATTCTTTTCTTCAGAGTCCCCAAGGAACATAAAGTTAGCATCACCTGAAAGATGCAAAGAAAAAGATCAGCAACAAAGATAGAGCATAGAAAAGAAGTCGGCTAATCATTTACAGAAAACTTATGATAAAAGGGATTAAAGGCTATTATAATCTACATAGTCATCCAACTTGTTTTCAGAAACTGATACCGGCACAGAGAAACCCAAAGATGAAAAAGCTTTGCTAATCAACATAAAAAAGACAACAAAGCAATCAAAACTTGACCAATTACCCAAATCAATGTTAATGTCTTGCTGAACATATCAAACAAACTAAATTTATGTTCAACGTCAAAAGGAGATTCCTTTCCCTTTAGCCACATGAAATTGAATAAAAAGAAATGAACAAAATGTAATCTTCACAACTATGTAAGCTGAAAGAAAAGAGAACGGTAAAAGTTAGCACCAACCTGATGTTAAGAGAGAGCCAATCAAAGCCCTCCTTCCCTAACAGTGTAATGATCGGTAGGTTGGTTTTGTATTATCATCTGATAAGGACGAAGATGAGCATTGACATGGTAAGATTTGTAAATTCCTCTTGGGGAGCCTCGTGCCTATGAAACCATACAGATATTGCTCAAGTTTGAATGAACACAAAAGACATGGTAAGATCTGTAATGGGTACAAAGTTCAGGAAAATAGGAAGACACCTAAAAACTGAATACACAAATTTTCAGTACAACAAATTACTTCAGTAGTTCAGTCAGTAGTAGGAAAAAAGTCAAATGTAGTTTTCTTTCTTGCAGTTGAAGGAAACCATCTTCCTCTTCTTATTCAAATCACTATGATCATCATCCTTGGAGTTGGAAAATTTCCTGTGAAACATCGAGTCCTTCTTTCTTGTGAACTCCTCAGCCAAGTCTTGATAATGACGACTTGGTGGTAAGTAATATTTTGTTCTCAAGCCAAGTCTTCTTTCTTCTTGGCTTTGGCAATTTCAGTATGCTCTTCCTGCAGAATAAAAAATGACATTGTTTAGTAATTAATAGCTCAATTTATATGAAGTCAGGGAAGGCATGATCCTATAAAATTTCAGCCATTGTTATTAAAGACTTACTTTCCATCAATAGCATGTTCCAGTACATCATCGTCCTCGAACGAACTTCCTAACTGATCATTAGCCTTCATATAAATTGTCCAAAATGTTAGCAGCTAAATCATAATATGATATCGGCCAATTACAAAATTGAAAGAATGAAACCAATTAGTGATAAAATATACTCATTAGTCACTGTGGACAACATACTTTTTGTGAGAGCCTGCAATTTGGTGGCCTACCTTCAAGTTTTGAGCTGCAAAGAAAACCCAAAAAGGCAATTAGCCGTGAAGAAACTGAAAAGAAATTGACATAGCATTTCTTGGAGTAATTGTCCATATTTCTTTTCAACTGAAATATTTATCAAAGGTATCACATAATGCACATATTTCCAACTTAACAATTATATTCTTTGTATATGAGAAATTCAAGTAATTAGATAGCTTAGTTTTCGGACATTTATGCTGCATATCGTACAATTATTATCACTAGCAGTGCAAAAGCACACAAAATGACACGAACCATGCAGCAGAAGAATATGTTTTACTACCACAGTGAGGCTTAATCCCATAATGATGATTGGTCCAAACACTAAATGATAGTTCACAAATCAATTGGATTATTCACAAAGCAAATGGTACAATACAATCATTCATAAGTAGATTGCAGAGACTCAACATGCAGAATCAAATCTAATGGCTTAGTGCGAAATACAAAGCAAATAACTTCATCAGTGTCCTAATCCTTACTCCAAGGACAAAAATTTAATTCAATCAGCTGAAAGCCAAAGTTATATCCAACTGAAACACATAAAAGACTCGAATTTAATCCAAAAGTTATATCCAATTGAAACACATAAAAGACTCGAATTGATAATTACAGCTATAAAAAAAAAACCAACTTTCACACTCAGAGTCTTTAGTTAAGGGCGGTGCCAAAGCAGTAAATACGCAGTAGAATAAAGAAGAACCCGATGGAAGCCTCTATTATACCCAGGTCAATGGCAGCCTGAAATTACGGGGGAAAAGTAAGGGCAAAAGACTCCAAGGTCGGCAATCGATAAGAACAGAAAGAAAGCAAGGACAGAATTGCAATTCCAATCATCAGCTCAGCTCGGCTCCAGTTAATAAAGCCAAACGGCTTGATGAGAATTGAAACTAAGCAAGGGTAGAATCAGCTCAACTCGGCTGGAGCCTATACAAAACAGACGGCTTATGAACAGTAGTAACAGTAAACTCATCTTTAGTGTATTTAGAATAAGGCATAACATTCTAGCCTAAAGCTATTAGCCGACGTAGATAGATATGGTGTAAAATCTCCTAAAGAAAGGATTCAAATTAAGTACTACTACTGACACAATCAAATCACGTTCAATGTACTATTCTTCAATTAGGAACTGAAAATTTACCAATTGAAAGCGAAAAAATATATTAGTATCATCATATACAATACGTTTCCAGACTAATCTCAGTAAAAACAAATAGCAAAGACCCTTTTAGCAATTCTATGAGAAAACCCATCCAATAACAAAGAACAAACCTTTCTAGGCTAGTTATATGTATAATCAAAGGAACCAAAACAGAAGGCTTAAAGAAGTTGATGAAAATCAAAAGCAATTTCATTATATAATAAACGAATAAACAATTCCAAGAAGAGCACAATATGAATTCTTCAATCATATTGCTCAGTATAGAGAAATTAAACTCATCGATCATCTCTAAGATATTTAGAGTAACAAACTCCAAAATCATCATCATCATCACTATCTTTTGCAGATAGACAACTTCTTATAATTTCTGGTAAATAATCAATGAATTAGAAGCTGGTTGTATCCGAAACAGGGGTGAGGAGATAACGATGACAAAGGAGGCAAGCTGAAACTTCCTCAGAAGAACCAAACTTCCTCAGTCTTCTCTTCTGACGTCCCTCTTGGGTTCAATATTGATGACCTGCCAGTGCCGTCTTTTGCACAAGGGACTGCTACCATCAAGATCTCTAATGAGCCTTTCCAACGGGGGCTTGAGCGTTGTAGGACCTTTCTCGTCGGAAAACTTCTTTCTCCCCCGAATGGTGTCATGCCACGGGCTCATGAACTGGTTAAGAGGCTGCGCTCGTTATGGCAGAATGTTCACAATTGGTCACTTGCTCCCTTGGGCAAGGGATTCTTCATGCTGCAGTTCCAAACTCTAGACGATATGCAGCGCATCTGGTCGATGGGTTCTATAAAAATTTGAACCCCGGTTTCCTGCGACTAATCAAGTGGACGCCTGAGTTCTCTCCTACAACGTACAGAACACTTTCTCCCAGGTTTGGGTGTGTTTTTGGGAACTAGGTTTTGCATATTGGGAACATCAGACCCTTTTTGAAATTGCTAGGAGTGTTGGCACTCCAATCAAGCTGGATGCACGAACTGCAAACCGGTCTCTTGGCCTCTATGCAAGGGTGTTAGTTGATGTTGATCTCTCAAAGTCTCTGTGTGACCAAGTTAAGGTGGCTCGTACGCATGGAGGCGCAGTCATGTCCACAGTCCAGTATGAGTCATTGCCAGTTCTCTGCCATACCTGTGGCATTATTGGGCACTCTGCAATTAAGTGCAGAATCAAGTTAGACGGAGGCCTAGTTGCCCAGCTGCCGTTTCGGCCTACGTCCCCGCGCTACTCTGCGCAACATGAGCAGCTTGATTTGCAGCGACAGGTTCAGCCGGTTGTTTATTTGGTCGCTGATCGCGGTCGCTCTTTGACATGACACCAGAGCAGATCATGACGCTGCTCACGGAAAGCTGACGCTTGCGCCAATGGAGATTCGGAGGCCGCGGCAGTACAGGTCTCCCCATATGCGCATCAAAAGGTAGAGATTGCAGCCCAGGATGTTAATCAACATACTTGCATTCATAGTCCTTTTCGAATTGTTGATCATGCCCAGGTTCAGTCGATGGACAAGTCGAACTTGGCTCTGGCAGAATTTGATCAAGAAGGTACTTTTGTGTCCTCCAAAATGGAATCTAAGGAAGAAGGTGAATTCACTCCGATGGTTTCTAAACAAACCAAGAAGCACTCAAGAACCAGAAAAGGTGAAGTTGACAGCCAAATCAAAGAATCGTGCGCCAAACAAACGTCTTCCCCTCCAGAAAGGGGTAAAACACAAGCTTTTTTAATGAAAGTATTATACTGGAATGCTCGAGGCATTGCCAATGATGACACTCAAACAGCATTGGCAGCTATGGTTCGGACTCATCGGCCTTTGGTGGTCTGTATCTCTGAGCCTTTCATTTTATTTACTGCTATTCCATTTAATTTTTGGAGATCGCTTGGTCTCCGTTTAGTTTCCACTAATGACAGGGGTTTACTAGCCCCCAATCTTTGGATCTTCTGTACTGTTGCTCTCAGGCCACAGCTTATTGCAGCCTCAGATCAAAACGTCACTTTTAGTTGCTCTCTTGATGGTTTGCCTTGTGTTTTGACTGCGGTTTATGCAAAGACAACGGTCTCTGGTCGTCGCCAGCTATGGCATGAGCTTGCTCACCTTAAGCTCTCGTATGCTCAGGATCCCTGGCTTGTTTTTGGGGATTTTAATTGCATTTTGGGTGCTCATGAGAAGCGTGGGGGTGGTCCTCCAAATGCTGCTTCTTTCCAAGGTTTTCAGAATATGTGCACTTCCTGTGAGTTAATTGATATTCCAACACGTGGTCTGGCCTACACTTGGACTAATGGGCACACTGAAGTTCGACTGGACAGGGCTTTGGGCACCTTAGCATGGTTGAATTCTTGGCCCGCTTTGGACTGTTACAAAGGCCTCCTCTGATCACTGTCCCATTATGATTAATTGTTCTCGTGAAGCCACTTCCTTTAAAGCTCCTTTCAGATTTCAAAGATTTTGGCCCCAGCATCCTAGTTTTTTGTCTGCTGTTAGTGCTTTTTGGGGCTCGTTGCACTTTGTTGGGTGCCCACAGTTCATCTTTGCGTCCAAGCTTCGAGCCTTGAGAAGTATGCTAAGGGGTTGGAGTAAAGACAACGTGGGTGATGTCACTACTAGGGTGAAGGCCTCTAAGTTGGCATTGGACAACATCCAAGCTGAAATTTCTTATGAGGGGCTTTCGGATACCAGGTCTATTTTGGAACGGGAAGCACAATCCTCTTATCTCTTTGACCTTGCTATGATGGCCACTATGCTTAAAGACAAAGCTAGGTTGCGGTGGTTGCAGGATGGTGATCGCAACACAACTTTCCTTCATAACATGGTGAAGATCAGAAGGCTTAACAAGACCATCACTCACTAGAAGTTGACCAAGGAACAGTTTCAGATCAAGCTTCCATTGCTGAGTGCATTGTTAATCATTTTAAAGACTCATTCACTAGTGACCCTTCTCTTTTCAATACGGGTCTTGTCGAGAGAGTCATCCCAAATTTAGTCACGGAAGCTGAAAATTCTTCTCTTGTCTTGATGCCTACACGGGAAGAAATTTGGGATACTATCAAGGCAATGGATGACTTTAGCTCTCCGGGTCCAGATGGTTTAGGAGGAATTTTCTACGTCAGTTGTTGGTCCATTATTTCTGATGACGTTGTCAGGGCTGTTCAGAGCTTCTTCGCAGGTGGCTTTATCATGCAGCATTTCAACAACAACTTGCTCATCGTCATCCCAAAAAATGATGATTCTTTGAGCCCCACCGATTTTCGTCCCATTGCCCTTGCTAATTTTATTTTCAAGATTATCACCAAGATTTTAGCTGACAGGCTTAGCATGGTGGCTTCAAGAATTGTTTCTCATAATCAGAGTGCATTTATTAAAGGCAGATCTATTGGCGACCCAATTATCACCACTTCTGAATGCATTAATCTCCTTGACACAGACTGTGAGTATGGGAATGTTGCTATCAAGTTTGATATCCGAAAATTTTTTGACACTCTTGATTGGGGCTTCTTTCTTAGGGTTCTTCGGGCTTTTGGTTTTTGTGATGCCTTCATTATCTTTGTGCAAAATGGTGAAATATGTGGCATTTTTACATGCTCTCGTGGAGGTGCGTCAAGGTGACCCTCTTTCTCCTTTGCTTTTTTGTTTGGTGGAAGAGGTTCTAAGCAGAGGAATTTCTATGTTGTTGGATCAGCAAAAAATCATGCGTATTGCGTCACAGATGGGTGTAAGCCCTCCTACTCATTCCCTTTTTGCTGACGACGTGATGATTTTCTTGCAAAGAAGGGAAAAACACTTGATTGAGCTTATGCATTTCATGGAGGAGAGTGCTCTTAACTCAGGTCAGATAGTGAACAAGGAAAAATCCTTGATTTTTATTGGCAAGGCTCCTCTTGGCAGGCAGGAAAGTATCAAGAGAGTCCTGGGGATTGAAGTGGGCAGCCTACCTTTCACTTATCTAGGTGTTCCAATTTTTACTGGCAGGCCCAAATCGGAGTATTTTCTTCCTATTGCTGACAAGCTTAGATGTAAGCTAAGCTCATGGAAAGGTTTTCAATTATCTCAGGCAGGTAGAATGCAACTAATTGATTCAGTGATTCAAAGCCTCCTTGTCTACAGTTTCCAAGTATATGCTTGGCCTCAGTCTCTCTTGTCCAAGGTCCAACGTTGGATAAGGAATTTTTTCTAGAATGGGGATCCATTAAAAGATGGTTCTGCTCTGATTTCTTGGAGTATTTGTTGCACCCCCAAACAAAATGGTGGCTTGGGGCTTAAAAATATTTTCACGCTCAACAATTCTCTCCTTTTGAAGCGTGGGTGGGAGATCGCTACCAAATCTTCCTTCTCTACTTCGTTCCTTCATTCCCGTTTTCTGGCTGATGGGTTATCGCTGCTATCTAATTACAAAAAGTCCTCAGTGTGGTCAGGCTTAAAGCGTTTATGGCCTACTATTTTGCAGAAAGCCCGTTGGGTGATTGGTAATGGTAACTCAGTAAATTTTTGGAAACACAACTGGTTTGGGCACTCGATTACTAACCTTCTCAACTCCGAGGATGAACATCTCAGGTATCTAGACGACAAAGTAAGTGATTTTATTGTTGAAGATAATTGGGCTTTGCCGAATAGTTTTTGTTCTATGTTTCCAAAGATTGCGCAAATCATATTGCAGATTCCTCTTTCATTGACCAATGAAGAGGACCAGTTAATTTGGTAGGGGACGACTTCTGGTTGTCTCACGGCTAAAGAGACTTATACTTTCATGGCTGGTAATCAACATCCCTCAACCTGAGGAAAGAACATCTGGCATGCAGCTATTCAGCCCCGCAAAAGTCTGGCCACCTGGAAAATTCTCCATAACAAAATCTTAACGGATAAGCTTCTTCAACGCAGGGGTGTTCATTTGTTCTCAAGATGCTCTTTTTGTTTTAAGGCTATAGAGACTACTCGACACCTATTCTGGGATTGTCCGGTATTTTTGGGTCTGTGGGAGTGGCTTTCATTTCTTTTCCAAAGACCCTTTGCTCTGGGTATGTCTCTTTTGGAGTTTTTCAATGCATCCTTATTACATGGCTTTAGCCCTTCCACTAAACTCCTTTGGTTTATTGCGGGCTGTAACTTACTTTGGTGCATCTGGTATGAGAGAAATCGATTGAGGCATAATGCAGAGGCTTCTTCCCCTGGTCATTTCAAGCTTTTTTTCTTTAATTCCCTTAAAGAATCTGCAAGCTTAGCTTTCAAGCCTGCCAGCCCAGTTGCTTTCATCTGTCCTATTTTCAACTTTCTAGGCTTATCTCCTCTACCATCTGTTGCCCCCAGGTCTTTTCCAGTCACTTGGAAGCCTCCCGATCCTCTGAAGGCTAATACAGATGGGTCTTTCCGAAACTTAAATCAAGCGGGTTTTGGAGGTGTTTTCCGAGATCATTCAATGATTTTTTTTAGGTGCTTTCTCTAAAAAAGTTGATGCTCATAGTGCCATTGATGCTGAAGTCCTTGCCTTCCTTGAAGCCTTGCAAATTGCATGGACTAAAGGGTGGAATTTTCTATGGTTAGAAACTGATTCTATGTTGGTACCTCAATACTTTAAAAAGTCATGTTTGATTCCTTGGAAACTTCAAACTCAATGGAAAAATGGTTTACACCTTGCTGTTAATTAAATGTTTAAGTATCCCATACGTACTGTGAAGGAAACGCTGTTGCAGATGCCCTTGTGAATTATGGAGCAGATCATGTTCGAAATTTTTGGTGGGATGAAGCCCCTCACTTTGTATTGCAGTCTCTTAGCCTTGATGCTTCATCAAGAATTTTTTACCGTGGATCATGATCCCTGCTTGGGCTCTTTTTGTTTCTTTCTCTCCGTTAGTTTCATTTATGTGTCTTTGGGAGTTGTGTTGGTTTTGGTCCCCACTCTCTAATGCTTGTTCTCCCCTTGGCAAGGCTTTGGTATAGCCCTCCTTGCTTTGTTCAGTTTATTAATTATTTTAATTGAAAAAAAAAAATAGGAGATGCAATAGTGCTTCTACTAAAAAAAAAAAAACTAAGCTAAAGAAGGAAAAATTATTTTGAAAGCATTCTTGACTCTTGAGGAAGTATCTTCAAGGTGGGTCCCGCCTTTGGCTTCGGCGTCGGCCGTGGTGTGGGATGCGGCATCGGCCTCCTCGGCGGCGTTGGAATTGGTCCTGGTATTCCCGGCATGCAAGTTGCTTTTGGCGCTGGTGCTGGATGTGGAGTTGGCTTAGGATTTGGCTATGGCGCTGGCAAGGGCGTTGCTCGTGATGACATCCGAAAGTACTCCAATGTTGGCAATCTCATTTTTGGTGAAAATGTTGGCAGTCGTTCTGGAAATCCTACTTAATTCCCAGGATGAGATCGATAGGCGCTCTGGTTGACGAGCTTGTTGATAATACTAAGAAACTGGTCAGAGCTACTGCAATAGAGATCGACAAATGGACAAAATGAATTAAGCAGCCTGCTTGCTGAGTTCTAGGGTACATTTGATGATTATGACTTGTTAGGGGTTGGAGTATATGTGGACATTAGGGATAGATTTTTTTTTGTGTGCATAGCGATTGACATTGTCTAAGCATACAGATTGCTTATGTTATTTTAGAAGTCTGTTGGTTTATTTTTGTAAGGTACGGTTTATCTGAAACTTTGGAAGATGAAATCATGTCATTCGGATTGGATCAATAAAAAAAAAGTACATCTTCAAGACAAGTAACTTAGAGCATCCACAGGATATATATTACAGAAAATTCAAAATTTAACGATAGAGAAAAATAAAGAAGAAGAGAGTAACTCGATCATATCTTAAAAAATAAAAAAAAATATAGAACTCTATATTAAAAACATGTAAGCCAAAACCTTTGGGTGCAATCCGTCGAATACGGCAACCTTCTCAAACTAAAATTGCTCTATATTGTGAGTCTCGATCACCTTACAGTGTAAGATTATAACTATCTTCTACAGCAATCCGTATCATTTTCTCAAAACATGAAAGAAATACCAAGCAATAACAAAAACAAATTTATCGTAAGTTCGTAACTATACCCATATTACTTAACAGTTAACACATACATGAAGAACACTAATGATGCTAATTAAGCCATTATTAGATGCGCCCCCTTTCGTGATTGGTAATTGTTCACAAATTAATGCCACAATTAGTAACACCGAAATTGTAACCCCTATGTACACGAACTTCTTATTAAACCCTTCCCCTCCCCAATTTAAACCCTCATTCTTCTTCACTTTCTTCTTCACGAGTTTAATCCAACTCGCTCAACTCAGTACTACTAGCCTCTCTTTCTCTGTCAAACCTCAAATGGATTACTCTACCGAAAAACTTGTTATTCCAAAGATTGAAGAAAATCCACTTGAATTTGACTACTTAGAGCACTACTATCAAGACCCATTTCAAAAGTAAGCTCATTTATCTTTGATTTTGCTTCAAGTTCATTTCTTTGGTTAAATGCTCTGTCTCTTCCTCTCTGCATTTGAAATTTACATGCTTCTTGTTGTTTCAGAACTTTTTGTTGTACAATATTGATGATGGGTTTGTTACTTTGTTTATAGCAGTACTACCATGTTTGAAGCTCCACAGCTTGAAAATTTCCCTGACCATGAATTCAATTCACTAGCTTTGCCATTACCAGAAGATTACAACCAAATTCCCCACATGGGTTTTCAAGGACTTGAAGATTTTAGCACTTGGGACTTTACTGCTTTGGACATCACCACTGCTGTTTCATCACCATCGCATTGTGATAATCATGTGCTTGATGAAAATCGTCTTCCAACAATGGTGGATACTTTTGACTACTTGGACAATGTCCCAAGTGATTCTGGTCATGGTGAAGTTTCATTCAAGATTGAAAGCTCTGGTTTTTCATCATCTCATTGTGATTCTTTAGTGTTTGATGAAAAGCCTCTTACAACAATGGTGGATTCCTTTACCTACTTGGACAATGTCCCAAGTGATTTGGATCAGCATGAATTTTCAATGATGATTGAAAGCTGTGGCTTTTCATCATGTCATTGTGATTCTTTGGTGTTCAATGAAAAGCCCACTTCAACAATGATAGAGTCATTTGACATCTCAAACAATGTCCCAAGTGTTTTGGGTCACCATGAAGCTTCCATGAGGACCGAAACCGCTACTGCTTTTTCGTCGTCCCATAGTAATTCTCTGGTGCATTATGAAGAACCCCTTTCAACAATTGTGAATTCTTTCGACTACTCTGATATTCCTACATCTGAGTTGGGCCATGATGAGGTTTCAGTGATGATTGAAAATGGGCTTCCTAGTTGGGACGTATCAGACATTAGCTGTAAAAGAGAGACAAGTAATAAAAGGAGATATAATACAGAGTCTGATTCTTTGGAATTTGAGGAGATAAAGAAGTACTTTGACCTCCCCATAGCAAAAGCAGCCAAGGAACTGAAGGTGGGAGTGACTCTGTTGAAGAGGAGGTGCAGGGAGCTCAACATCATGAGGTGGCCTCACAGAAAGATTAGGAGCTTGAACTCTCTCATTGAAACTCTCAAGGTATAAAATCTCAAGCTACATTACTGGTTTTCTCTATGCTACTGATTTTCACTTAAGATCGAAACCTAGGCTTCAACCTATGTTTGCTTTTTCACCAAGTTTGCTATCATGTACCTATATATTGAAACTAAGGTCACCCTTTTCTATGTTTGGTGGTATTTTATACATTTTAAAGTCAAATGCATCACATTTCATGACTACATGACAAATGAGCAGTGTTTGTGTGCCCAATGCCGACTTTGAACAGTTCTTGATGTTGAGAAATGTCAAAATCATGGAAATCAAGTAGTAGCTAGCTTGATTTATGAAAGTGATTTGCTTACAAAATTTTCAATATATGCAGGGAATGGGTTTGAGAAATGAGGTAAAGATGCTGGAGGAGAACAAAAGGCTTCTAGAGCAAGTGCCAAACATGGAGCTAACAAAGAGAACCAAAAAGCTGAGGCAGTCTATTTTCAAAGCCAACTACAACTACAAAAAGCAAATGTCTTCGTCTTTGTTGCTTGGATGATTATTGCTAACCATGCCATGACTTTCCTAGCATATATGATTTTAGTATACATGTCAAATAGTCTCTAGCTAGCTTTTAGCAAATTAAAACTACGTCTTTCATATCAAGCATTTCTTTTGCTGGTATAATTTTCTATGCTAGAAATGAAGTTTCTTGATCTTGGTTTTGCGTTTTAAACCATTACCTATCTGTTTCATTTCAATTATTGCTTTTTCAGAGAGGCTTTGCTACTAATAACTAAGCTCTACTTACTGGTCAAATCATATCATACACAATGTGATGCCTTTGAAAAAGAATATATAGAGTAGAAATATTCATCAAACTAGAAAATGGAAGCAAATTGTTGGTAGTTGCTTCATTACATAGAGATGAATGACTTGGTTTATATATGTAATTTGTACTATTAGGACCATTTCTTCATATATGCTATATTTTACATAAACTGATTAACTAGTGGGAATTGGATTTTGAGGTTCATATCCAACAGTAGCAGATTTTCTCAGTTTTTCCTGTCTGCGTCTCCATGGAACCACCTGCTTTAAGCTTTCACAGATGCTGGCCTGCATTAATAAAATAGAAAATAACTATCTGATTCACCCCAAAATTGTATTTAACTTTTTGAGCAACAAGAAGTCATTAAACTAACTAATTTCATTAACAAGAGGCATTTGATTAAACAAAAAGAATATCGCATTTTTTTTATACATTCATAGTCTCTTCCATTTCTTTCAGACTTTTTCAAGAGAGGTCCAATCATTAGGAGATAATGGGAAGGTAGTGCACACAATTGGACCTTTATGTCCATTTAAAATTCTAAGCTAACAGTTTCATGTGAAATCAACATGTATGTATGTTTTGGCCCTAAAACCAAAAGGAAGAACGTGATATGTTTTGGCCAATTATGTAGACACATTATGAAAGAACAATTGTTTATTCCTTTTCTTTATCTCTTTTAAAAAATTATAATCATGGTGTTTCTACAACATACTGGCAAAACTAAAAATAATTATAACATTTTCATGCGAAAATAACATGTATTATTTGGCTGTGAACCAAAAAGAACATGTTATGTTTTGGCCAATTATGTGGACACATTATGAAATGCATCATAAAGTTTCTACAACATTTTCTCCAAAAATAAAAAATAATTATAGAACAACATAACAAAGTATCAGAACCACGATGTCACCAAAACGTATCAAGACTATGAACTAACTCAAGTTCATCAAAAGCATTGATCTTATGTAAAACAGAATTCAATTTAGATGGGAGACACTTACCCACATACGTGACCTTGAGTGATGAGCACCATTGAAGAAGCTAGCCTTACTCCTAACCCTTGTGATCTTCACCTTTGTCCGATCACCGCCACTATCAGTAGGCGAAAAGGCAAAATTGCCCTCACCAGCCTCCTTGTTCTTCCAAAACCCCGCCCACCTCATAGACCCAAAACCCCCGCCGCCGCCGCCGCTGCTCTTAACCTCCTTGCTCGGGCTCCTCAATGCATACGAAAAGGACAGCGTCCGGCCCACCTCAGGCCCATCCAGAACAGTCGTCGGGGAGGGCATATTGGTAACTTTAGCCTCACTCACCAACAACCCCGGAGGCAGCTCCAAGGATCTCGCGCACTTGGCCTTGGTCTCTGTTCCTCCGCCGCCTTCTCCGCCGCCGAAGTGTCGGGGCTTTCCCGGAGCCTCCTCCCACTGGAAAGGAACCGAGACTGACGTCAGCAGCGGCGGCGTCAGCATCCCCGGAGGATCGGGTGGCTGGCTCGGAAGTGAGAACAGAGCCAGCTTCCTTATGGGGCTTGCTTCATTCACTGCCTCAGACTCCTTCTCCATCACCTCCTCGCCTCTCTCTCTCTCTCTCTCTCTCTCTCTCTAGTAAAGCAGAGAGCCTCTGCTTGGTGTTCTAGTCGGATGGTGAAGTAGGTTTTGTGGGTTTATATAGAGAGAGAAATGGGTGTTTGAGTTTTGAGAGCGAGAGAGAGTGAGAGTTGGTGGAGGTGAATATGAAATGTGAATGGTCACAGAGCAAACGCTCCTATGGCGCTTCTTCTTCACGGGGAAATGACTAGACCTCTTATATTTTGTTACAGGGTTTGCTAAATGACCAAAACGCCATTGTGGGTCAAAGTGGTCAGGTAGGGATAACGACCTTTAACTGTCAAGGTTTCAGTGTTTGTCAATTGGTCTCTAGGAGAAGTCGTATCATGGAGATAGTAAAACTGGTATTCTGGGTATTTGCAGAGAAGCCAAGTAGGCACGTACAAAATGTGTGATGAGATCAAGTAAATTCTGAAACCGAAAAGTCTTAGATTGCAAATTGGTTTCGAGCATCACATGTAATGAGCTAATTTAACAGTTTCAAGTTGCGGAGCACTATGTGATACACCACTAAATTTGGAGGCAAATTGTGCTTTAGTTACATATGTATGCCAAAAAAGGTTGTATAGATCACAAATTTTCTCTGACCGTACTGCTAAATATCAAGATTTACACCAAGGAAAAAGCCGGCTGTGGCATATAAAGAAGTCGGTCATAAGGCCCTAGATAAAACAAAAACAGAACAAGAGGTATGCTTAGTTTAGTAATCTCAGATTTGGTGTTTAATACGATTAAGGACGTAAGTTAACTCTTGGTTGTTGTCCTAGAATCATATAGAACACTTTCGTCACTCTCACTCAGATGAAGGTTGGGCACTTAGAGTTGACATGACAATGTATTGCGTTTAATTAATCATGTTCGTTTTGTGTCGTGTACAATTGATAACAAGTTCAGGGTCGATTTTACTACTTATTGTGTCGCAATATATTAATACAAACTAGGCAATCTTGTTTTCCTGGTATTTATGTCCTTGTATGATTTTTTGATACTAGAGAGGAGAAATCTCTCTTTCGCTTCAAGTGCATTGAAGTATCTGGTTTGGGCGGGTACATATTTGGAATTGGAGGCTAGAGGTGATATGAATGACAAAAGCTTAGATCTTTATGGTACTTTACAAACTTTATCGAGTCAAAAGAATGCTACACAGTACAAAAGTACTGGCATATGGTCTGATTCCTTTGGTTTTTTCTGCATATGGAAAACGGCGGGGATTGAAGAACCAATACATACTTCAAATTAAAGTATTCGATCATCCAGATGGTTTAGATTTACAGAACTAACAGAGACTTTATTAAAGCTTTAAGATTTAGGGTTTTCTACTCACACTACTCTAGATTTAGGGTTTTCAGATGTCTATATATTCTTGATGGTAATGAAGCTAGGCTAGATTAGAACATGAGCAGTAGTGCATATTTGAGCTGCAAATTTCAACTCCCTAGCCTCTTCTATTTCTTGTCCTTTCCTACCGACAAAGCGAAATATATAGAATGAAGCTAGTGAAACATTGCCAATTGACTTCATTATTCTACAGTTTTTGAGCTCACTCAACCCATTCTTTACTTTCATGACAAGTAAGGATCAATAATTTAGATTTTTTTCTCTATACCAGTATCCCACTTCTTCTGCATTATTTGTAGTTCACAATAATACTTGCTAGGTAGCTGTGTGTACGTGAAGTAACGAAGAAAAATAGAAGAAAAGAAAGCATGCATATATCCAACAAGTTCTTTAAGTCATTGGGACCCAAAAAGAGAAAATGAGAAATATGCCTCTACTAGTAGTCTAATACCAACCAGAAAACAAAGAGTGTGTGATCAAAAGTTCTAATTGCAAAGGCTCACGTCATTGGATTGGTCATAGTTTTATTTTTCTTCCAATTCAAAAAGAAAGAGGTATCCCAACAAAAACACAACTCCGATATTCCATTTTGAGCTGTACTCCTACTACCAGCCATTACTGTATGATAATATTGTACACCTCCTTCTGGTAAGGGAATGATATTGGATTTAGTATGTCCGTCCTAGTTTTACAGGTCTTCTTCTTGTTCTTTTACAGTACGGAAATACATAAAAACAAACTGAGTGCATAGACACATGAGTAGTTAGTAACTAATGCATTATCAAATGTTGAAACTGTCTGTTTGTGAGTACTTTTCCTCATATATATATATATATATATATATATATATGTCGGAAAGTGAGTAAAAATGAGAAATCCGTACGTTTTGTTTAGATGCGGATATCCGCACCTGAGCAAAGTCTTATATCAGGGCTTCTTGGGTGCGGACGTCCGCACCTAAGATTTCCATTTTTTTCTCACTTTTTGATCATATTTTTACATCTTAACCGTTCAGTTTTTAGATCTTAGTGTATAGATCATCTCTGTAAAATTTCAGCCAAATTGATGATCGTTAATGCATTCAAAACTGCAATTTACAACAATGAATACGAACGGTTCCAGTTCGACAGATTCGGAACCGTTCATATTCATTGTTGTAAATCGCAGTTTTGAATGCCTTGATGATCACCAATTTGGATGAAATTTTGCAGAGATGATCTATACATTAGGATCTAAAAACTAACTGTTAAGATGTAAAAATATGATCGGAAAATGAGTAAAAATGAAAAATCCGTACGTTTTGCTTAAATGCGGATATCCGCATATGAGCAAAGTCTTATATATATATATATATATAGCAATAATAGGTAATCATTGATCAGAACAGAGGATTCTAGCTTCTACCTCCGCTTCTATCCACCATGAAAAACAAAGTTTCAGCTCAGCAAAGTTTCAATCACCAACTAACTCAACTACCCCAATTAAAAATGGTAGTGGAAAATAGGAATAAACATGTGTGCAGAGCCATGTAAATCAATTAAAACTGGCTGTGACCTATCAAAGCCATTAATGGATAGGGTATATGTGCATGAGCAACATTTCCCAACCAGGAAAAACTAAGAGGGCCACATCCTCATTTCATTCCTAGATACATTGAAGCTTCATCTCAGTTTGATGAGTTTATTGAGCAATTGCTACAATTCAATATATAGACCTCATATACCTACAATTCTATCACCAAGTGTTTCTTTTTCTTCTGTTATGACGAAGATTAGCACGGAAACCCAACAAAGCTACCCCTTCAAATTGACATATAACCAATTTGCTGGCGACTACTGATTGTAAAGGAGAATAAGAGAATGTCTCATTCTATAAGAAGTTTTGTATAATTAATTGAGATTTATGGGAGAATATACAAAGGGTTATGAATCCATGTTTGGGTCATTTTTTTCTATTATAAGATTCCCAATGTTTGAATTGCTCATTTGGAAGTTCAGATTAAGCTCCTAGATAATACAAAAGGGGCTCCTTTCATTTGAATAAGAGGAAAAGGAGTAAAAAAAAAGTCTTTCCATTTGAATTAAAGAAAAAAAAGGGCTCTTCTCATTCTCCTTTCATGTTTGTTTTCTCTCTGTATATTGGAATAAAGTTACGATTCTGTATGAGATTGATGATCTAACAAATTAAAGGTTAAATTCATGGTATTTCTTCTGCATTGAGATTATATACGTTATTTGGCTATACAAATATGAGTATATAAATCAGTAGAAGCTACTGTTATTAATCTTGTGGATCAAACCACATCACTACCTCCTCAAGTGTATCATTCCATCACAAGCCAAAGTGCCTTCAAGATCTCCAATCATTCGAGCTATTCGAACTTCCAAACCTCTTTGAACTTCCTGGAAAAGAGTCCTGATAAACTCGGTGAAGCGATTCATGTCAAAGCTTGCGCACTTTTCTAGCTCTACAGAAATCCCAACAATTCCAGAAGCAATCTTGGGTAGATTTCCATTAGTCTCTGGCCTGTCGCAACCATATACCTCTGCAACTGAAATGTTTCATCAAGAAAGTGCTCTAGTGTTTTAGACTTGTCCTTTGTTCTTGCAACATCAGAATCTCCGGGTCTCCCATTTCCATCTAGATCATTCTCATGCTGAAAAATCATAAATAAAGTCCATTTCAGTTAGTAAAAGATGTGCCAATGCAAAATATGACTATCATATAGTGAAGCTACAAAAATGTGCTGATTTCAACATTTGCTTCTATTTCTGGGCCTGTCCTGTTTAGTCTTGGTTAGATTCTAATGTTCCATAGAATTAGAGATACATAGTATCGTTCTTATTTTGGATATGTATATTATTTTAAATAGACTTAAATCAAGAGTCGAAGCTAACCATCCGTTGGCAGAGGTCATCAACTTTCCCTTGGAGGGATTGGTACCGTCCAACTTGTTTGTTCAACAAAGACATTAGCAAAAGATAATCTTTCATCCCACTTTTTCCATCATCATTGCCTTCCTTGTGATCTGCGCTGTTATCATGCTTTCCTGTAAATCTTTCCAGCATAAGAAGTTGTTGCTTCAGCCTCTTGATCTTGTAGGACACTCCCAGAGCTTGGAGATCCATCCTCCACAGTGAATTATTATTTGTACTTGAGGCCTGGCTTGGTGATGCAATCACCCACTTTTCGGCACCAATAACTTCCACAGGACTTGCACAAGTTTCACTTCCCTCTTGACTTGTAGCCTCATGCAAAACATTCTTCTCAATTTCAAAATCTTTGTCAGGAGGTTGTACCTTCAACGTTTGATCGTTAGACTCAATATAAGATGAGGTTTCGTCTTCTTTCTTAGCGTCTTCCTCCTGAGATAGTTCAACCAAACTTGTTTCTGTTTTCTGATTTTGCTCCTCAGCTTTGCTCCTAAAGTTGTTCATCTGGGAATGTAGAAACCTCAACTGTGATGCAAACTGCTCTTTTAGGGAAGTTGATTCTTCGTCTCGCTCTGATAACAAGGCTTCCAATTTCATGTTGTTATGTCTGAGTTGTGAGATATCCTTGTTCAGTCCCTCGACATGGGAGTCTAACCTCTTTGACTCTATTTCCATGCTCAACAAGCGCCATCTGTAAGTCTCTAGTTTCTCATCTTTAAGTCTTAACTGTTCTATAAAAGCATCTATTTCTAGGTGATGCCTCTGCTCAATTACTGCTGCATACCTCTCTGCCTCTGAGCGAACCCAACCTTCCAACTGCTTCATGTCAGCTGTGATTAATTAAAGTCAATAACAAAAAATGAGGTTAACTGGAGGAGCCATATATGCTAAATCAAAAAGGATACTTAAGAGTTCATTTCTCACCTAAGTCGAAATTTTCCTCGAAAGAGTACTCAACAGACTCATTTCTAAACTCAGGATTTTCATACCCAAGATGAGATGTACCTGTTGCACTAGTATTCATGATTCGTTCATTTAAAGCAACCTCAAACCTCGAATTCGCTTTCTCCAACATACTTCTCAATGAGTGCCTCTCATGTTTAGACTCGGATACTACTTTCCATCGTTCTGTTTCAAGTTCAGCTTGCTTCCTCTTTGCCTTTGACAACTTAATCTCCTTTACAAGCATTTGCTTCTCTGATATGTCCAACTTTGATTTCCTCAGCATTGCTGACAAAATCTTGTCTTTCTGTTCCAAATCCTTGTGCGTCTTTACAATCTCTGCAGATAGTTTTTGGACCATCAAAACTGACTCCTCCTTTTTATCCAACAGTAAATTAAACTCCCGTTTAGTAGCTTCGACTTGCCTAAGTGCTCGGCCCATATCAGCATCCAGCTGCCTTTGGTTTGACACAAGCTCAATGAATGCAGTTCTGTGCTTCAAAATTTCAGAAGAATGCTGCTGAGCTTCACTCTTT
This sequence comes from Rosa persica, assembly GCA_025331145.1. Classification (NCBI taxonomy): domain Eukaryota; kingdom Viridiplantae; phylum Streptophyta; class Magnoliopsida; order Rosales; family Rosaceae; genus Rosa; species Rosa persica. The sequence continues at coordinate 43,332,257 of WFKR01000001.1, forward strand.
GCCTTTTCTCTCAATTCTTCAGCCACATTTTCAGCCTCTGTTAGCTTTTCTTCTAATTCTTTCAACTTCTGCTCCATATCCCCCAACTCCTTGTCCTTAGATTGCACCAAATGCTCCATTTTCTTCATTTTTTCATCCCAGTGAGTAATTGCTTGATCCTTCTTTTTCTCAAAAACCCTCAATCCACTAATTAAAGCTCCAATGTGCTGCCTCAGTTTCTTCCTTTCGTTCAACCAACTCTGCTCCTGTGCAGCAAAGATGCTCACAACTTTCTCGTTCGCCTTTGCGTCTTCATGCCTCAGTCTCTTCAATTCTCTAATCTCTCTTTCAGCAATTTCAAGCTTATGGAGAAGCTCATATTCTTTCCTACCTCTTCCTTCTTTCTGAACTCTCCACATCAGCAATCCCAATAGTTGGGCACTCCCTCGAAGCATCTTATCACGCACTTCAGACAACCTCTCATCTTGCACATCAGATATTGACAGGAGCCGTAGAGCAAAGAATGCACAAGAAACGCCAAAGTATGTAGGATACAAGCTATCACTCTTATCTTCAGAAACAATCAAATACGAATTCGCCACCACTTTCTCTTCCATCACTCAGAAGCTTTACTTCCTCTCCTTTAGGTAACAATATCAAATTAAAAACTAAAGGTCAGACTGAGATTTGGAACACTAAAGTTTAAGCATCAGTGTAGAGCTTCAACAATTCACATACCATAACTAAATAAGATTGTAAACATGGAACCTAGTGTAGTACTAGATTACCAAATAGTAAACACAAAAACCAGCAAGGTAATCAAGAAACAACAGGTCTGATCACAACTATGAATCATTTCAGTACTAACATTCATGAATTGTAAGAGAACTTACAGAAAGAAGACGCGTATGATTCTTGCAGCTTGAAACCAAAAACCACAGCTAACTGAGATTGAATTTATAGCTCGGAAAGTGCAGTACTTCAACGGCTAGAGCCTGCAAAAGCCATGGAGGTGTTACTCATATATGATACTGCAAAATCAGTTATAAAGAGAATTGGACAAGGTTCTTTGTTCCCTGGTTTTCAGTGAAGACTGACCTCAACAGCTCAACCCCACATGTTCTTCATTTTCTTGGGCAGCACTGGTCATGAGTCATGACTGATATTGGAAGCAAACGCACTAGATTCCTGGTTGTTTGTCACCATTACTAGTGAGAGTGGACTTCAGGAAAACAATAAACATATCCCGATCAAAACAGTCCCAGAATAAAATTGTATATTTCCAGAGTGGCTTGCATACCTGTAGAAAACAACACTGCATATAGTATTTTTAAGTGTCACAAAAGTAATCCCCAAAAGACTACAAAATAGATAATAGTTTTCAGTAATCATATCTGTTTGCTACTTCTTTTCTAATTCTCTTTACCAAAACAAACTGAAAAAAAAGATACTTCAGAATCAGAAACCCATTATTGCAACCAAGTATTTGAAAACCACACAGCATACCCAATTCAACTAAAACCCAATCAGTTTCAACCAAAACCAAAGATAGAAATTTCCAACATTTATAAGACCAATAATATAAAAGTAGGAGTACATGTATTTACCAATGTAGAATATCACTTCCAGTTCAGAATGATGTAATGGAACCACCTAAGCAGATGGGTCATTGGTCCAGAGAGATGGGCTTCTACTGAACTCTCTCTTGGCTGAGAGACCTGTAAAGCAGCAGCAGCAGCAACTTGTTCATCAAATGCTATGAGAAAATTCATTGAACTTGACAAGCTGTAAATCACACTATAGTGTTTTTATAATAACAAAAAAGGACCAGTAATAAGCACCTAAGTTTCTTTATTCTAGTTTTGCTTGATCTGCCCTTGGAATCTGGGGTAGGTGATGCTGGACTCATAATTTGATTATCTCCAAGCAATCTCTTCCCCTCTGACCTGCATAAACATTTTCTGAAAATAATTAAAGAAAGGGGAAACAAGAAAGAAGAATATACTAGTGTCACAGTCTTAAGTCTGGATATTTGTGATCACAGCACATGTTCCCAACATGGCTTTGAATTAAATTATTGTGTTTTCTTGGGTCCACTAGGAATGGTGGAATTACTTGAACTTTGATTCAAAAACTTCCATTTCATGAACAATATGTCAATATTGTTACCATCTTCTCTTCAATTCGATTCTTCTTCCACAGGCTGAGTATTAATTGTGATCTACAGGGGGGGTTGGTCGCCATGTACAGAACAATTCTCTTCCCTTTTATTTATATTTTTGTAATTTCTGTTTGTTTGTCTTGTAGTTCACCTTTTTCGTTGCCTTTGTCTGCTGGTCTTTGTATCAATCACTCTCCATTTGGGCATTTTGAAATAATTGAGGAGCTCATTCATTCCACTCGCAGTTATAACTCATTGTCCAAATAACTTGTATGATTGAGACTCTGTGACCAAAATTATCACTCTATATATGGGTAAAGATAGAGTAATAAAAGCAAAAGAGAAATTAGTTAAAATGGCATTTAAATCAAAGCTTTGCACAGAAATTGGCATTTTTGTAAACAAAAGAAAGCATCATGAATCTTTTGCAACAGTAATTTTTTTGGGGTAAATTAGAGATTTTCAGTTTTGTTGAGGTCTGAACTATTTCCCTGCCAAAATTGAGTTTGAAGTTCCCCTAATAAGGCCACTGCTGCTATGAAATCTTGACAGTTAGAAATAAACATGACTTGATCTAAGATTTGAAGGATTAAGATCGGTTGACTTTTTGAAATGAGGTAATTTCGATTCAGGTATAAGTCGAGTGTGTGTTAGTTTATATTGTTAAAGAGTTTATAAGGTTTAAAATATTTAAGTATATGCGTAGATGATTCTTTGATCCTTTTTACAGGTCTTGTCAAAATCGAATTTTCTTTCATTTTTAATGCTCGATGTTATTTCTATGTCTCATTTAGAAGCTCAAAAAATTCAGACAACACTCATAAAAGAAAATAACTCTTTGACCAAAATAATTAAAAATTAGTCAATCACCTATCCCGATGACCTTTATTGCTTTATATAAAGAAAGCCATCATTCAGGTGCATAAGACCTTGTGGGATTGAATTCTTGTAAAATCATTAAATTTACCTTTGCTCCTAGATAATTATTCTAAAAGAATATCTAAATTGTTAATTTTCATAAAAATGGTAGGTTATAACATACGTTTTAGAACATACTTTCATCTTTGATGGCCTCAGAAGTTCCAAGGGTTACAAGCCATTTTCTTGATGAAGTATGACTATATTATTTGACTGATATTTTGAAGTCTTCTATTACTTTCATTAAAATTCAAAAAAATAAAAAAATTGTTCCAGGTGGCAACGCGGATCCACCATAACAACTCGGTACCTTCCCACACAGAAACTCCCCATATAAATACTTCTCCCTCTTTAATTTCCCCAAATTTCCAACCCTTTCCCCCAAATTCCCAAATCTCAAAACCCTAGAATTTCAAATTCCGCGATTCAAAGCTTAATTCTTTGTTTCATTTCTCCAAATTAACATCGATGGGCGAACTCAATATGGATGATATGTCTCTACCGGCGCTGTTCGAGCAAGCTCGCAAGGTCCATTTCACGGCGACGGAGTCCGGCAATGAGGTTGATCAGGTAAGCTAATCCGCACCATAAGCTAAATGGATTCAATTTCTAGGGTTTTTTTTTTGTACTTTTTTTTTGTATATGGGTGATTGATTTGAGTGATGGCTGAAATAGGAGGAGGTGAAGAAAGCGTGCAGGGCTTTGGAGAAGTGCGATGAAATGATAAGCAAGCTTGGTTTGTTCTCAACAAACGAGACCAAGGAGGATATCAGCACCACCAATCTCAAGTATATTATGGTAATTTCACATTCTTGGTTATCTTTTTGTGTAATGGTGGCTGAAAGTTTTGGTCTTTTTGGTTTTGAAGCGATGATTGGTTTTGTAGGTGCCGTATTATCTTGGTGAGCTGACTGAAAAGGTTGCACACGATGATAGGATACAGATTGTTAAGGAAGCTCAGGCTAAGTTAAAGGTGAAGTGTATTGAATAGTTGCATTTCATGATGTTCGATGTGTTCTTTTTTGGAATATATGTGGAGTTTTTTGGGTTTGGAGTTTTGTAATATGATTCTGATTATGCGAGGAAAACGCTGTAGGAATTTGTTTCGTTTTGTGAGGCGATGGAACTTGTGCCGGAAGAAGAGTTGGAAGCGTCTAGACAAGATGGTCCGAAATCCAATTCAATGGCTGACCGAAGGGCTCAGAAGGTACTTTTTTTTTTTACCCGATCATGTTGTTTGGAAAGACATGATAGTTTGATGTTGTGACTCCTGGAGACTCGTCATTGCTTGTATCATTTTGGTGTTCGTATTAAGTTTGTGGTGGTTAAGTATAGGGTGGAAGCTTTGTTGTTGATCTACTTCTTGTATCTATCCAGATTGCTCGATTCAAACGCCAAAGAGCGGCAGAATCAAAGTTGCTGGAAATTAAGGAGAGGAAAGAGCGGAGAGGGCGTTCAACTAGAGCTTCTGCCTTGTCAACTCCTATTGAGGCAGGAGATGAAGATGTGCTGGATGATGATGGAGAGGAGGAACGAGAGGTTAGTTGATTTCTCCTTTTGTTTGTGGGGGACAGTACTATTAGCACTAGCAGGTGTTTATTGTGTCTCAGTCAGTTTGAGTGCTACAACATTGCATGTAAAAGTTGAATGTGGAGTCCAAATAGCCTTGACCTCATTACTGGACCGTTGATTGGTTTTCTTTTACAATGTTTTGTTAAGTTACATGTCTGATTACTTACTTCCTTTTTGTATTTGCAGGCTTGGTTTACTTCTATCTCTTTGGCACTCTGTAAGGTTGGTTTGTTGCCTTAAAGTAATCTTCAACATGATTATTCTTATACAGTGCTTTGGACTTATGCCCTCCTTTTATGCGATCATATTCAGGCTTTTGATCTATTGGAGATGCTGAAGAAGGAAGAAGAGATGTTGCTAGCTTTTAAGGAAAGGCAATCAAAGGTATTGTCTAGCAGAATGTCTTTGAGTAGAAGGCTGCAAGTTGTCTAGCTGTTAGCTGCTATGCGTTACTCTATTATTAGTAGTTGGTTAGTCGGGTAAAGCTATAAATGTTGAGTAAAAGAACGCAGGTTCAAAGATTTTGTTTTGGCCATGTATTTCAATAGAGTAATGCACATAATGTTTTTGAGTAGAAAGCTGGAAGTTGTCTAGCAGATGTTTCTCTTTTGTTGCTAGCTGGTTAGTCCGTAAACGTATAACACTGGTCTAAAAGATTTGTTGTGACCTTGTATTTCAGGAGGGGGATAAGGAATTTTATCAAGAAGTTCTTGATGATCGCGCCCAGAGGGCTGAAGCTTGGCATCGTAATGCTGCAGCTCGAGTGCAGTATAGTGAACCAGCTCCGCCTATCACATGTGCAACTTTTGCACAAGATGTTCTAGAAGGGAGAGCAAGTGTGTCACAGATGCATGAGCACAAACACCAGCCACTAATCTTTGGACCAGCAAGTCTTATTGGTGGAAGCATAACAAGTGAGAGGGAAAGGATGGCGGCTCAGGTTTTCCAACCTAGTCATAGGTACCTTTTCTAAGAGTATCAATCTGAATTCTGAAAGTATATGGTTGTTGTGTTTCTGATTCTGTCATCATTTTAATACATATTTTGAGATGCTAAAGTGAAATTTTGCGCAAGGTTACCCACCATGAGCATTGAGGAAGCTGGGCTGAAGGAGATGGAGATAATGAACAAATGGCAAGAGAGGAATGTTAAACTCATGGAAGAAGCAAACTCTTCATGGTACAATGACAGTGGGAAACTGCCAGGACCGCCCCAGGAAGATGATGAAGATGATGATGCTGCTCAAGACAGGGCAAGGGCATGGGATGACTGGAAAGACGATAATCCTCGAGGTGCTGGCAATAAGAAGCTCACCCCTTGTGGATAAAAGTCTGCATGGAAACACTGGCTTACTGACGCAGGATCTAAATGATTGTGTTTGATGACTAGTTTAAACTCATGTAAATTAAATTTGTCTTTTTAATAAAAACATTGTCATGGGATTGGGGAGGTTTTTGTTTGTGGTTCGATATGAATTTCAGCTTAGTTGTCTTTCGATCATCATTGTCGGGATCATGTTTGTCAAGTTCTTGTTTAGATTCTCTAGAAGCATACTTATATGAATGGCCAGGTTGTCATGGTGCGCTTGTTCTTTAAGCCTAGTAATGAGAGGCCTTTTAATTGCGGTGGTATGCCTTACTGGGCAGATTTCTTCTCTGATAGAAAATTTTGCATGTATTATATCATCTTAAATGTGTCGTGTATTTAACTATTTATCATTGTTATGCCTCGTGTCAAATCCACTCCCCAGTATCAAAATGTGCTTCCCCTCTTTCACCAACATATATATTCCTCATCGTCATCATCACCAAGTTTTCCATGCTGGATTTTTTCTTTTTTTAATTTTCTGATGAGTTTATTTCTGAAGCTATCAGTGAACCCAGCACTTGTAACTGAAAGCACCGAGCATTCAGTACTCAAGCAAGAGTGTAATTAAGCATTTAAGCGTGTAACGGCTATTTCAATTCCTCTCACTCTACCCATTCAAACAAACAAAACAAAACAAAATTTGAAAGTACTTTGGCTTTTTTTTTTTTTTTTTTTTTTGAATTTTTGCTAAAGCTCAAAAACAATTCTTAGGTTCACATCTAGAGTGAATGAGCATATTCACTCTCTCTTCCGAGTAACGTATAATAACTTTAGAATTTTTTTAATCCAACCATTCATGTTGTATAATATAATACAAAAATTAGCTCTATAAAAAATCAATCGAATTGAAGACCTTTTAGTTATTCATTTCTATGAAATACATAGACGGTTAATCATAGTAGTAATAAGTGTTGTTAGAACCATACATTTGTTTGATTTAATTAAATAATTAAACGATTTCCGATTCGATTTTTTACAGAGATGATCTTTAAAAGAATAACTTAGGATATAGACCGTTGGATTATAAATTTAAGTAAAAATATACTAATCGACAACGGGGTGAATCTGCTCGTTCACCCTAGGAGTGAACCTAAAAATTGTCCCATTAAATTTTGAAACTTGCTGATAGTATTAATCATAACCCTCCTTAGAGCAACTCCAACAGCTTCCCCATATTTTGATTTTTCTACATTTTAAGGAAAAAATAACCTACTTTGCTCCAACAGATTCCCTATAACTTTCCCTATTTTAGGGAAAGTGAGGAAAGAGAAAACCAAATTCCCTATATTTATAATAATCTCTAAAATTTTAAGGAAGAATATGGAGATTTTAGAGATTGCTGTAAAATATGAAATCTGTTGGAGTTGGAGAAGAAAAATATGTTAAAGCTTTAACTTTTGTTTCCCTATTATACAGAAATTATAGGGAAGTTGTTGGAGTTGCTCTTAGTCCACCATAAATTATACTACACATAATGCAATAAGCATGCTTTGGTGCTTTTAGAGAAAGCTTTCAGGTTTATTCTCCAAAAAAAAAAAAAAAATGTGCTTTCAGGTTATCAACTACCCAAAAGCAACATTTATCCAGAAGATAAATTACTAAAAATTTCCTGTTTAGCAAACTAACAAAGTTTGTAAATTCATTTCTTACCCTCAAGGAAAACAATTTCTAGTTCCACAAAATGGGTTCTCTCTTATTCATTATACACATTGAGGGGAAAAAATCCAACCAAATTGATGAGAATAATGACAATTTCAAATATTATGTGCAAATCTGGACAAAATTTACCAACCAAATTAGTAGTTTTTCGTGTTTGTCAGACACCAATCCCCTAATTTGGTGGTGACTATTGGTGATTGAGTTGTGAACTTTTTATATATATATATAATAAAGGGCTGGCGCGGCTGCCCTCAATCCTTGATTAATGAAACTGTCGAATACAAGGGGAGAACATTGAGCCTAAACCCTTATTACAATAAGCATCTAGAGTATTTCCTGAACTAATATCAAGAATCTCTACAAAAGACATATATTCTAACAAGCACCAACTAGCAATGAGTACTCTACTAACTACTCTATTTGCTTTGACATTGCGGTGACATAACGGAAAGATAACTCGATATGCATGTACATCGATTAAAACATAGCATAATTAACATAAACACAGCTTTCCTACTATGTTGCCAATTGATGGTAAATCCGACGACACTTAGCTTCACTCTGCCACTAGGCGGGAACGACCATTTGACGGAGTAAGGAACTCACCGCTTACCTAGAGCATACAAGACACTTTGAGTACACACACAAGCAATAAGCCCCACTAACCCTAGACAACTAATGTAGGTACTTATTACTCGCATAAAGTGCAATAAAACTAAATAGCATAAATAAATAACAAACTTAAATAAACAAATAGCCTGGGCAAGGCCCAAGAAATGGGCCCAAACCCAATCACCAGCCCAAGCAAAGAGATCGCAGCCACCAGCCCAACTCTGGTTCACCCTCCACCGACAATCCACAGTCGATATCGCACCTATGTCGAGGCGCCACAGCCAGTGCAGCATCAGCCTTGGGAGATTGCTCCACCGCTAGAACTCCGTCAGCCCAATCACTCCACCGCCGGCGCTTCCCGGCCCGCGCTCCACCAGTCCAAGCGCGCCCCCCCCCCCCCTCCCCAGATCGGATCTGGGTATACCCATGTCTCCATTCCAGAAACAATCCCCACTCCCCTCTCGCTGGACCCCAACCCAGGACGCAGACCGACGAGTAGAAGAGCCGAGATTTGCAGAAGAAAGCACCAACCTCGCCACAGCACAAATAACGACCAAACAGGCCAACTAAAGTCAAACCTCCACCGGACGGCAAACACGATCTCCTCACCCACCTCCCTCCAATCAACGCCCGTCCGACGACAACATCCCGAGGACGTGCCGGCTTACGGTGAGAGAAACTTTTTCAAAACCCTAGAACGCGTTCTCTAAAAGAGAAAACTTTCAAAATACTTCTTGCCTATAGTTGTGAACTTGTTATTAGGATTACCAACATTTTCATCCAAACCCTATTATATAATTGCTCTCTTCTTCTTCTAGGACGACCAATAAGCATCCATCATTTTCATCCAAACGCTGTTATATATCAGAAATGACCAAAGCAGTGTAAGTGAACCCTAGAAGCTAGTCACCAGTCCACCTCTTAACCCTTCCAAAACTAGCCACCGGCTATTCCCGGTTACCTGCAAGCACCCATTTTCTAAAAAACTAGAGAAGTGATGACAGAATTGGGAAAGAGATTTGAGGCAAGGTGATCCTTTCGAAATCCCATACATGTCTGCAAGAATCTTCGGCTCTTCATCCTCATACAAACTCTTAACATCACATTCGCCCCCACTTTGTCACAGAAGAAATCATATGCTTTCGTGAACGGGATTGAGGTGGTACGGTACCTATGCCAGATATATTCCATCTGGCCAATTTGGTCGGATTCGATGAACAAACGGTCGATGTACAAAGCTCGATTCTTCAGACCATGTTTTGACTCAATGTGGTGGCGAGTATATTGGGCCGGCCAACGACTCCGCCAGGCTTAACCAAAGAAAAATAATAATAAATAAGACGATGATGATAAGTAATGGACTGATGGCAAAAGATGAATGTAGTAGTGAATTGGAGAAAAAGAAAAGCCAGAGCAATTAGAAGACGAAAGAGTTTAGGATTTGTTTATTTAATGAATAATTCCATAATAATGTATATTAATTTTATTATTATTAAATTACTTTTTCTCTTTTCTGATAATTTACTAAGTTAACTACAGTTAGTCCATGATTATGGATTATCATATATGACAGCTTTTTATTGGGTGGTGGTATCACCGTTTAGAGGTCAGTGGTGAGTAAATTTGAATCCGATCAACCTTGTAGTTAGAATATATATATATATATATATAGCTGGAAATAGTAATATTAGCAGTTGCTTCTTCCCATTAAAAGTGATTAAGTGATCAGATAGAACCCATCACTGGTTCCTGGACTTCTCCTTCCTTTTTCTGTACGTGCATCGGTGCATGCGATAAGCTGTTGCGTCACACCCGAAATATATGCAGATAGGAATTTATTTACTAGTTATGGATTTGGTTACGATTAAATCCTAATAAGGTAAGGAAAGTAATGAATTATTTCAAATTATGGACAAATTCCTTTCCTATACTGGATTCTGAAATCTGTAGTGTTTAAATATAATGCTATACCTTAGTAATCAATTGTCCATACGTGTTACATATCTTCAGTTAGTTCTCCAGGTCAAAGTCAAGTTTTTCCAAAACTCGGCAGCCATGAGAGGTGGTGCTACCAATAGGAAAAGAAGTTATACTAATACATCCCCGTCATCAGCGTCGGGCCATCACTTCAAAAGATTGAAAACATCATCGGCGGCCTCAACGAGAAGAATAGCATCATCAAAATCAAAATTTACGAATACTACAATTGATGATCTCCCTGACGTTGTGTTGGTCGATATCCTTTGTCGACTTCCTTGTTATGACTATGTTTGCGAATACAAGTGCGTGTCCAAGCGTTGGAGCAATCTCATGTCGGACCCGTACTTTATTGGCCGCTTTCTACTTCGACTTCAGAGCGAACACATGCAAACACCACCGATTCCACTACTTACTTTGGTAAATCAAAAGGGGGAGAGCTTCCCTACTACAATGTCGTCTTCATCGCCCAGCTTTTTAACTCGGGTGCTCAAAAGACTAATGAGTTCCTTCTCTTTGAAAAAAGAGCCGATTGTGGTAGGGACGTATAATGACTTGGTGTTGTGCTGCGCAACCAAGTATTTCCAACGTGATTACTTCATTTGCAATCCATACACCACGCAATGGGTTGCTCTTCCTCCTCCCTCACAAGTCCTGCGTCAAGTACCAGTGGGATTCATATGTGATCCTTACTGTACTTTTTATAAGAGACAAGGACGATGTGCATCATCAAAATGAACAGACTGGTAAATGTAGCAACAGTAGTACTAGTAGTACTATCATCGATGATGGCCATGGGCAGCTAGTTAATATTAATGCCGGGTTTAGGTGCAAGGTTGTGAGAATACTTCCTTATGACGACACATTTGAGTATGATACTTCCTCCGAATTCAAGATTGAGATCTTTTCTTTTGAGATTGGTGAATGGAGAGAGTCCTTTATATCATTCCCACACAAATTTTGTTACGATCAAATCAACCCAGATGTTCATTGGGCTTGCAATGGGATGTTGTATTGGTCGGGTTATCTTGACTTTGTTATCGGATTGAATCCGTTCATCATCAACGTTGGCCACAAAAACAGTACTAGTAGTAAAACTAGTATCCACTCCGGAGATGATCATTATGAATGTTGTTTCATGACGATAGTTAAAGACCCTGCATACTATGGATACAATACTGAGTGCCAATTTGCACGGAGCGGGTATCTGCAGCGAATGTGTGGCTTACTTAGAACCATGTATAGTAGTACGCTATGTTGGGTTTCGGAGTTGAAAAAGGAAGAAGATGATCGAATTGTGGCCAATGGAGCTTGGAGCAGGGAGTTTAATACACGTCGTCATCGTCCTCAAGTAGTGGGACTAATAGGTTTTGACCCAAACGATGAGAATGTCTTCTACTATAGTGTCAATGGAAAGATATTTGAGCAGAACATCCTTACAAGAATGAAGTCAAGGAGAAAGATGGCTCCTGGAGAGAGTATAAATAATTATTGCTTCTTCCCATTAACTGTGTTCCCATGGTGGCCAACACCAGTTCCTAGACTGCCAGAGCAATTAGCTAGCTAGTAGTATTGAGTGTTGTCTGCAGAAAATGGAGAGGATATATAGAACCTCACGACTTATATTGGTTGCTGCATAACAGTATATGATATCTTTTGCTTCTTCTCTCTGTAATGCTATTTCTTGCTAAATAATATCTCCTGATCTCTTTTGCTTCTTCTCTCTGTAATTCTATTTCTTGCTAAAGAACATATCCCGATCGATCTCTTTTGCTTCTTTCCTCTGTACTGTGATTTCTTGTTGCAACATTTCTTCTGGACCATGGGTTCCTACTTCAACTATATTCGAAGCCTCAAGCATGTGAATAGAATTTTCTTCTGCTAAGCAGCAAGATTCATTTTTACTAGCTAATACTAATATATCATTGACTTGTGGTGTCACAGTCTGCTTTTGAAGGCAGAAAATTGTGGACCAATATATAATTTTCACTTCCTGCTTCTACTCTAGATTACAGTCATGGTCTTTCCCAAATTTCAACAGCTAAATGTCAAGTGTCAATGATGAGCATCAGCCAATAACAATACGGAAGATGAATTTGAAGTTCCAACAGAAGAGCACTAACGTAAATTTCAATCTTCATTACTGGTTCTGCTTCCCCTTCCAATCCTTTCAATCATCATTACTGGTTCTGCTTCCCATTCTGATCCCCAGCATTCTGCTCTGATGTCTGAGCTTTTTTGAAGCCCAATCCCTGCTTTCCTGTCCATATGCCAACTCGAATAGGCTCCTTGGTGCCTTCGCCATCTTTTCCCAAACCACTCCCTTCTTTGTATCCCATCTTCTTAAAAAGCTTCATAGTAAAATTGCTACTTTTTGCAAACCAAAACGGAGTTTCTAAAGCCTCATTAGTGATAGGTTGCTCCACATTTGGTATGTTGATAGGGTTAGATGCCATGTTGCTGACATTCTGAGCAGTAGGTACATCAGGATCTGACAAAGAAGACCTCTTGAACCCCGGAAGGCAAGGTTTGAGGCCTTCATTGGCTCTCTCTGTCCCCTTACCATTAGCTCTGAAAACAAAGCAAGCACTGTTAGGTCAGCCGAATGTGGTTTTGCTGATTATAAGGTAGGTTGTAGACACTTGGTGTTGTGCCTGGAGATGGGAGCCGATGATGATGCAGCTGACGCAACTCGGGGTCTCTTGACATTCGACTCTGGAAATGCAGCTGAGGACTCTCTTTTGGGCCTGAATAAGTGTCAAAAAGAAAACAACAAAAAACCAAGAGAAACCCAGTTAATGATAAGGGGAATATGATTTTCATTTTGCTGCAGATTGTTAGTATAACTAAAAACATGGGACTCCCGAGTAAAGAAGGAAAGTATGAATAAGAGATTTATGGTCTACTAAGATTGACAATGTTCATTTCCGAAACAAGAGTTACAAATTCAACAAAAATGACACTTTCCTACACTAACAAAAACAGTTGTTCAGATAAGGCAACCATTTAAAAGGTCAGAGAACAAGTATTCCCATCATTCATTTAAACCTGTGACACAGTAACTTTCCTACCCTACCTGCCCTCTCTATAGGATACAAAAGGAAATTGAGCAATGCAATCACTAAAAGCACTCACAGAAATGAAATTCTAAGCATTTTGTAATGGAACAATGTAAAACGGAAACGGGGGTAAGAACCCATTACTCATAGCTCCAAATTATTCAAAATCTCAAAACTCAATCCCAATTACTCAATTTTAAACCATAAAACGACTTCAAATCTAAACCGCCCCAGAAATTGAACTTCTCCAAACACTAGAGAACCCTCCAATTCTCCAATTCAAGCCTTAAATGCACAAGCTACCAACTCAGTCCCTCAAAATCTCAAATGCACAAACTACCAACTCAGTCCCTCAATTGCAAAATCATCACATTTACAAATCGAAATACCACATGAAACAAGGACGATGTGCATCATCAAAATGAACATTTCTACTAGAGTGATACATAAGTTTCTTTAATACTCGTTTATTTTTGTAGTCATTAGAGGTGATGCAAATGAACTTTTGTCCATTCTCACAATGTGTTTCCACATGAAAACCATTGGCTCTTATATCTTTAAAATTCGATAGGGTTCTTCCAACCCTTGGAATAAAGTTCGAATTTTAACACATGTCCATGACATTGAATAATAATGCGACACTTTATTGATAAGGAAAATAGCCAATGATTACATCAAAGTTTCTACAGTCTATTCCAGAATAAAATCAAATTTAGACAAATTGTAGTTTACTCAATCCGTTTGGTAACTCCAATGAAATATGACCAGAAAAGTAGAAAGAGATGTTGGTGGAGCGAGACTCGCTTAAATACCACGATCTCAATTACTTTTCTAAACATCATACTTCATTCGATACGCCACATTAGAAAGAGTTAATACAATTGTTATTTATTGACTAAGGCACATTTGCCGTTCTTGGAAAATAGAAAATAACTATTCTAATCAAAATCTGCGGCATCCCCGTGCACTTCAGTTTCAGCTTTGAAGTCCTCTATGGTGAGATTGACATCTTCACCATCTTCATCTTCGGCAAGGTTGGCTTCTTGCTCTCTTGCTTCTCTATACTCCTTATAGGGTGCAGCTAGTTGGGTACTTGCATGACATTGCTTAAACCAATGCTCAATTGATCCACATTGATAACACATGTCATTGTGGTTACCTCCCTTCATTTGAGGTGCAGGTGGTGCATATTGTGGATATTCCCTACGAGGGTTGCTACTACCACCACGGTACATCATTCGACCTCCACGGCCGGTGTTGTCATATCTACCTCTCCCACGTGTGGAGTTGTCATCACTTGTGCCCTCTCTAAAGTTGCGGTGTCTTTCCTCATTGAGGCGATTATATGGACCATTCGTCCTTCATGTCTGCTGTTATTAGGGTACCGCTCCTTACGCCTTTTTTTGGGTGCATTATAATTCACCTCACGAACGCTCTTGGTTCCAACGGGCCTTGAATTATAATTCTTTACGAGAATGTTGTCATGCTTTTCAGCTACCGACAAAACATTGATGAGCTTATTGAACCTCGTAATTCGTCCAACATTGACTTCAGTGTGATATTGCTTTGATAGCAAAAGTTTTGCGACGGGGAAGGTGGAGAGAGTTTTCTCAATTAGCTCTTCTTCTTAGAGAGGTTTTTCACAGAACCTCAACATGGCTTTGAGGCGAAGAGCTACTGAGTTGTATTCAGCAACAGACTTGAAGTCGGAGAAGCGTATATTGTTCCACTGAACCTTCACGTCAGGGAAGAGGGAATCTTGGATATTGTAAAAGTGCTCTTCTAGCGCTCCCCATAGGTCCCTTGCATCTTTGATGGATATATACTCTAATCTGAGTGCTTTGTCCATATGGCGTCGCATCAAGATAATTGCTTGTGCATGCTTTATGGGTGTTCGTTGGAACACAAGGCCCGCTTTTGGTGCCTGAATTATGGGCAATATCTCATTCGATGTGAGATGGTTCTCAACGTCGGTTTTCCAGCTATGATAATCCGAACATGTTGAGTCAAGGATTTGAAAGTCGAGTCTAGGTTCATTCGACATCCTAAAGATAAGAAGAAAATATATATTAGTTTCGGAGTTCAAAGTTCAAACTTCCACGAAAACTAAAAATAAAAAGATTTCCTAGCTATGCTACCAAGAAATCAATTCCCAAGAATATTTAGATTAGACCTGAAACAATGATATTTAATATGGTCATAAATTGATGCTTGCGGATGCTCTTAGTCCGAATATTATGAACACTCTTAGTTCATTGATTACGAACACTCTTAGTTCGTTTAACGTGAATTTCTATAATTCCGCATTTTGATTAGAAGTTCCCGAGAAAAAGAAAAGAGGAGAAAAAAAGAATAAAAACTCAAAAACGGGAACTTTTAGTAAAAAATACCTTGAAATAGTGTTGCCGGAAATAACCGGAAGGATTGCTAGAAAAAGTCAAGAAAATCGTCTGAAAAGCCGCCGGAAAAGTGTCAGAAAAGTCGCCGGAAAAGTAGTCGGAAACTTGCCCTGCAGAACTGTCGGCAGATCTGTCGGCAGGGGCTTGGCAGATCCTCTCAGCAGGTGTCGGCAGCTTCTTGGCAGGCTCTCGGCAGGTCCTCTCGGTAGGTCTCGGTAGGTCCGCTCGGCAGCTCTCGGCAGATCCTCTCGGTAGCTACTCGGCAGGACTCAACAACGGTCCGATAGAGGTTCAAATCTTCCGGCAGCCGGTTCAGGCTGTTTCCGACCTGTTCTGGTGGTTCTGGGCTTCTGTGATCAAGGGCTTTGATATGTGCTAGGGTTTGGAGGTTTTTTTGTAGGTTTGGAAAAATGACTTCGATTGGATGATGAACTTTCTTTCTCTTGTCAATTTTCGATTCTAATTCTAGAGTAATATTATGTTGATAAAGTATTTGAGGACAAGCATAAATTAACAGAGAAATGGAGAGAGTAATGTGTGTTTATTCTTCTCTCAATGGAGGGTTTATATAGGAGTACAAAGCTAGTGCGAATGCTCTAAGAGAAAATCAATTTGGTAACTATGATCATCATCAAATAACTCCACATGATTGTCTTCAATCATGAAAATTGTCATACTTGTTGCCTCTTGGTATAAAGCATGTCACACAAGTCTTTATACCTACATTATACATTCAAGTACATATTACATGATATAGACATTTATACTATAATACATTTATATTACAACAGAGTAGAGTCCAGATTGCTAAGACGGTTCAATGTCCTAATTCATACTCTCTAACTCTTAACAGACTCTGAAATTCATAAACAACAGTGTTTTACCTGACAAATGCCAATGGCATTGCCTCTTGGGTAGGAGGAGGAGCTGCACACGCAAGCCGCCTCACTTCAATATTCTCCCTGACCAGAATATGGGCCAAGTCACAATCTTTCATTCTTTTGAAGCTCCCGTCTCTAAGGAACGGTCCCTGCACTGGCCTAGAAGGAAAAGAAGGCGTGGGCAGGGGTTCAACAGGAGGTACATCTAACCGTCTTTTGATTCCATGCCTGAAAATGAACAGAGTAAACAATACTAGATAGATTAGCATAAAGGAAGGACGGATACAAATCAATAGCGAACACTTCATAACTAGCCTGCTTCCCCTAAAGTAAATAAAGAATCCAAAACAGTAGTTCAATCACAGCTATATAAAAACTGTGAAGAACATCACTGTAATATTTACAAAGTTTTGAGAGCTTCACACATCCTTAAATTTATGTAGACACTTGCATAACATTCATCCTGACTAAGAGTCAACCAACGCCAGTGTATATACTGAAGTCGGCTAATTTCGAAGCCTACTAAACTGAGCTAGAAACAAATACTCAGAAATCAAATACTAAGAAGTAAGAACCCAACTCAAATAACTTTGTCTTACCTCTAAGGCGATGATGATGATGAAGAGTCGACATTGGTGGTGAAAAATGATCCGTCCCTGAGTGCAGGGCCATGCTTACCCCTGAGAGTTAAAAGGAAATAGATCCATCAATACTAAAACCCAGAAGCCAGTTCCCATTACCAGATTTTGAAAACCGTTACCAAAAATTGTCTGGGGAATTTCGTCGAACACCATCGACCCTAAAAATCTGAATTTTTTCAACACAAAAATCTGAAATCTAAATTTTATTTTACCTTTGGGAAAACGAAGATGAGGAAGAACAGAAGGCGCGAAGCAAACCCAGAAGAAAAAAGCCAACCTAGAAAGGAAAGACAAATAAGGAATATGAAGAAGAATTTGGGTGGAAAATTAAAACGCTGAAAAGTCAAAACCAAAGAGAAAAGAAGAAGAAATTGGAAAAAAAAAATTATATAGAGAAGAAAGCAGAACAGCAAAAAACAACGCCTTCATCTTTAGAGAGGTAAAAACTATTTGACACCTAGTTTGAATTCCCCAGCTGGTGTTGTTTTCTTCTGGGGTTAGTTCTGATTATACTATATTGATTTTGATCATAAAGCAGTAGAGCAGAGTCACTCTACAGGTAAACATTTTGGTTTTTTATCTAGTACTCTGACCTCTGTTTTTTTCTTACCAGGGATTCACTAATTAGTTTTCCTCCAATATCTTGAATTCATGTATTGTCGAATTTTTTGAACATTATTGTCAATTCTTTGACCATTATTGCAAACTTTCTGATAATTAACTGCAATTTTACATTCTCAACATGCATCTACATTAACCCTTATTGTATTTCTACTTTGTGGAATTCATATCTATGATCGATCTTATTCTCATTTCTTATATATGGTCTCATGTTATATGAATGAAGATCAATGATTCATGAGAAATTCACTTAATTGTGTGAACTGTAAACATTTGTGACCCCTGATATATGCAAATAGCCACAATGCATTTGAAATGCTCATAAGACTCACAAAAGGTGTAAGGCATTGAATCAATGAGGTTTTTTTTTTTTTTTTTTATACGAAAAGACTTATAATACCAAACTAAAAAGAGATGTCCAATGACAGTCAAAGTTAAATAAATTAAAGCTATTATATATATATATATATATATTTATTTATTTTCGCTTTTGCAGTGGAATAACATATTGGCTTCCATTCTTTTATCAAAATAGGAAAAGAACAAATCCTATCCAATTTCTTGCTCCCAATTATAAAGGAAAAGAATCAAGCATACCTAATGAGGTTTCCACTTAAGCAGCTTCTAAACCCTTACCAGTCCATTAAATGTAATGCTAGATTCAAATCCTAAATAATATGACAACGAGACACAGTCTGAAAATCACAAGGACCACCCTCTCGAATTGTTTGGACGGCCATGAAATTGACAAAGCAGATTTGTTGATGACCTAGATAGAAAAAAACCAAATGACTTTGGCGCATTGAACCCATCTTCAGCAGCAGTCATTACGCTCCTCAACTAATATTTGATTCCCAGATATTGGTGGTGAGAGATCTCAATACTTTTGTCATGCTTTACTAACAGGCCGATGGACTTGTATATCAAGGACGTCCTCCCAATAAGAAAAAATGACATGGGTTTTACCTTCCAAGTCAGAGGACTAAAGCCCTGTCTGGGAAGGGAAAGTCTTACCTTCCAACAAGGAATTTACTTCTGTCCATTTTCTTTTCCCCTAGGCGACATCAAAGCACATAACCGGAAATTTTTGATATCTATTATATTAGACCAGTGCTTGGTGGACACCAAAATCTTGATACCCCCTATTGCATAAGAGAGCTCAGTACCAGGCTCACAAATTGTCGTGTTCCACAGGTCCAACACTTCTTGTTGTTCTCCATGTGCGACCCACCAAAATACACAAGGAAATTCAGGCGAGGCTAATCTAAATAACACCAATGTGAGTAGTTTCCATTGATGATAACCTTAACCATTGCAGTTGCAATATGTCATGACATTCAAATATAAAGGACATTTGTTAATATATAAAAACTATTCAAACTACCCTCTAGTAAGGCTTCTGAATTCCAGTCCACTATCCATATCAAAGGTACGAAGATGACATCTATGGCTTACTGACCATAAAAAGAAAGACTTCTATGGAAAATGTACACCACGATATGATATAACAACTTAAACCGAAAGGGAAATGATATACAAACAAAATTCAGGGAGAAAATCAACTCTGCGCGGTTATTCAAGTTAACAATTCTTTTAACCCTGATCCGCCCTACCAGCAGTCTTCTGGCCTTACCCGCATTCTTGCCCAGCAGAACTAGCTAGATCAGACACAGTGGAGTGGACAAGGATATGACACCTTCATATATGGAGCTTTATGGATGATATGTGAGCTGGATATGGAATGGCGCTTAAATTAAATGTTGGGAGTTGTTATCTCACATTCCGTAGGTAGTCTAAGTCTAATGGTTTAGGGATTAGAGAGTTGTTATCCATGTTCTCTAGGATGTAACGCCAACAGATGGCATCCATTATTAGTTCAGCTTACTTACCCTGAATTTCAGCTTAAGTCCCAGAATCTATTTTTTTCTATCATTTCTCAGCATTCAAACAGAAACCTGAGTGAGGACTCACTTTTGTGATAGACAGACTCATCTCACAGCAAAAGTTCAGACTCTTGCCATTTCTTTACTGGGCGACTAGGGATACTATCAATCTTAAAAAGTCATTAGGTTCTGTGGGAGCTTGGCTCAACTCTGTTAAGTCAGAATCCCTGAACCATGCTGTATATCAAATATATCAACAACCGGATGATGATGATTAATTACTCAGATCAACTTCTGGCTGCTCAAAGGCCACTCTTTTTAATACATATATTGTATGAAATTCAATGTGTTGAGGCTTTTCATTTCCTTTGACGATCCAAGTGAAGCACTGAATGTAGAAGTTTGATTTGGTTAATGGCTCTTTACTCTTTTGAAAATTATGATATCTTCTCCATGCCATGAAAAAGGAAATATAGACAGTGACTGAAAAACGGAAATTAAAATGCAAAACAGCCAAACAAGTTCCATTACAGCAAACAAACAGTTTCTATTGATAAAGCCAAATGTCAAGAAACATTGCAGCAATTACAACATCAACTGAAAACATTACAAGGAGTGGAAAATACAATGCCAACATCACATCGGTAACATCTATATGTATACACAATTTGATATGCATTACATTAAAAAGCTTTTAGCTAACTGTATAACACAAGTAATTGACTAATATTCATACAATAGTTCACCAGGGGAGAGACAGTTACCACCATTACAAGACCAAAACAGAGCTCCCTTCCCTCATCAAAACCCAAATTCTTGCTCGTAATGCCAGATTCCTCAACCATTCATCTTCGAAGATAAGCGCAACACAAAAACCACCCCCAATTCAACTATCGATGCACTTAAACCCCCTGCAAACCCACAACCAAACCCCAAACAAGACGGCACACACGAAAAGGTCCAGCATCAGCACCACCCACACATGCCTCCTCCACACCTGCTTGGCCTTCTGCCGCTCACACGGATGCAAACCCCCACTCTTCAGCGCCGGCATTGCGAAATCCCTCCCATCCTCACCCACATCCAGCTTCTTCTCCACCGTGCACATCACCACATCTTTGCACAGCTCCCCATTCACCTCCCCAGACAATCTCTTCTTCTTCTTCAACCCCTGGTTCCCCAGCAGCGGCGCCAGCACCAGTTTCTTCCCTTTACTACTACTCGAATCCATGCTCAGATTCCGGCTCGCCGGCGGCGACGCCGCCAAATCCATCTCCGACGCCATCACCTCCCTCATAATCGAATCAAACTCAGCTTGAAAACAATGCGATTCGAAATCTCCACCATCCAAGACCGACCCAACCCCATTCACCTCCTCGAAATCGCATCTCAGTCGATTCAAGAACGAAAGCGCCTCCGACTGATCGAGATCTTGATCGAAGATTCCGAAGAACACGAAAGGGTCGACGATGGAGAACACGTAGGTCCGCTTTCTGACGGTGTGGGTGTACAGGGAATGGTGCAGTGGGGTTTTCGCAATGCATTTCTGAGCTAGGGCTCCGATTCCGGGCTCCTTCGCAATCTCGCCGAGAATCGTTTCCTTCTGGGCAATGCAGGCGTAGTACACCAGACTCGGATTCGAAATCATCGAAGCAAAATCGGAAAACTTGACAAATTCTAGGGGGCTTTCGAAAATTGGGGGTTTTTCAAATTGGGAGTGTAGGAAGGAAATTGGGATTCAGGGAAAAGAAGGGTTCTTGGAAACAGTCATGGAAACAAAATCTGAAGAAGTTCAGGGTCGAATCGGGGAAATTGTAGGGATTGAAAAAATTGGGGGTTTTGCAAATTGGGATTGTAGGGAAGGAGAATTGGCAAGTTGGGAATTGGATTCAGGAGAAAGAAGGGTTCTTGGAAACTGTTAACCCCCTTTCCCTCTGGAATTGATTTGATTTTTTTTTTTTTTTTTGTTGGGTCTGGAAATATTTCTAGGGTTTGGACTCTCCCGAGGAAAGGAGGAATCAACAGTTGGATTCATCGGAGGGGAAGAGAAAAGGGGGAACGGAATAACGGCTGCGTGAATGGAAATGCCCTTTAGAAGGAGGTTTTATTACGGAAGTGCCCCTAGGGGCTGCCGCAGCCAGCAAGGTAGGTCAATCGATGAGTCATGAGGCTATGACTTTGGATTTTCTAATAATAAAATATCTTCTTGTTTTTTTTTTCTTTTTTTTTTTGATGACAAGAAAATATCTTCTTTGTAGCTGAAAATTTATCATGTTCGGAGGTATCGAATTTTCCGTATTCGTGTAATATGAGATCGGTGCGTGATATTTAGCAAAAGTTTTTGTTTCAGACTGTTTGTATGTGCCGTTATGGTGGTTCATTGACCAAAAATTTTGAACTCAAAGAAAAAGAAAACCTTAAAAAATAATGTGATACCATTACGAGAAAAAGTTAAGTCAAATTTTTATTGAAGCCGAGAAAAATTGTGAAAAATATTTGATGTTTTGTGGATCTTTGAACTCATCACTTGCCCTTTGGTGATCAAGTTTGTTGAAATAAGAACTAAATTTTGATCAAATAGGCAAGGACATACTAATTAATAATTTAATATTCGCTAGCGTTAGTTAATTAAAAATGAATAGTTTCGATTATTGAATAAGCAAGACCCAGCCGGCCATGGAATATAGAACACAAGTTCGTCTTTACCGAAAGTGTACTCTTAGAAGAATAACAATACCAAGGCATTACAAAGCAGTAAATTGCCTTAAATAATCATTTGTAGAATGGAGATTCGACAATGGTGCTAAAGCAGTGCAGGTATAGCACATGTTATTCCTTCATGAATTTCTTTCAACGTGGGCACACATACACATATTGCTTCTATGGGCGGTGCCTAGTGAGCTGGTAGGAAACAGTTCTATGAGATCGGTGCCAGTTATTACATGGTGTTGAAGACCTAGAGCCAATCTTTTGAACTAGTTTGTTGGTGAAGATAGCCTGGATCATCTGGAATAGTTGAAAGATTCTCATTCTTTAAACTCTTGCAATTTCACCTACAGCCTAAAATACAGCACATAGCTAAAGAGGAGGTAATATGTAAGAGATTGATAATTCATACCAAATTCATGGCTATATATGCAACTTCATTTATAAGGTACATAATATTAAGAGAGTCTTCAATGATACAATTATTTAGATGAAACCAAAAATACTTTTTACAAGTTGAAAGTACAATATTATGTGGTCGTATCTAAACTATTAATTTCGAAGGCATAGACAGCCCTTTATAATAGGTGATATGATAGAATAATTGCTGGATTTTTCACTAAATGAATAAAACTAAACTCTTGTATACCTACCATGTAGACACCAATGATAACAACTAGCCAAAGGCTTTTGTGTGTAGGATCTCAAATAGCCTATACATAGGAGTGAACAAGAAAAAAATTTAGGAGGTTATTCTCTATTGTCTTTTGGCCTCAACCAACGTATGGTGGGTCAATAAATGCCCATTCGAAGACTTGCTCATATTGGATTGCAGCACTTTCCCAAGTAACGTCCTTCTCCATACCTCTTTTCACCAATCCATCCCAAGAAGGCTTGTACTCTTTGTAAGTTCGAATAGCAAGTCTTAGAGCCTGTGAATCATTAAACGGTTACTAAAACTCAATGGATTTTTTGAACATCAAAAGGGAAAGAACTCAAGCATAAAAATTTGACTTACCGCCAACATGCTCTGTTTCGTTAGCGGAGAAAAAGTCCACCTATATAAGCCATAATTAATGACAAAATAAGTAATGATTCTAACAGATATTCTACGATGAAAAGTTGCCAAAGACAAATCACTATGCCATAATGCTAAAGAATGAGTGAATACCCTGTTCCCTCGCCACCTCCTTCAGCATATGGATTGAAATTAACCACTGTATCCTATAACACAAATAACAGAAGGCATAAGGAACAAACGCCAAATGATGAAACAAGAACAAGCATACTATATTTCACGAAGCATTGAAACTCACTCTAAGTCCTCCTGTGCTATGAACTACGGGTATAGTTCCATATCTCATTGCATACAATTGATTTAGCCCACATGGCTCAAATCTTGACGGCATCAACAATATGTCACATCTACAAATTTAATAAATGAGATTAGCATTATGGATATGTATTAGTAACCTCTAATATATGTATTGGTAACCTCTGATGAAAAGCATATCTTTAAAATTACCCTGCAGTTATTCTATGAGAGACTGGGACATTAAATCCAACCCAACCACGAAATTTATCTTTGTAAGTCGCTTCGGCTAATCTCATCCAATCTTGGCATTGTACATCACCAGAACCTAACATAACCTAAAATGCATTTGATACGTTTAGAAAATACTCTTTTGAAGTAGGGAAAAAATTACTTGAAAAAGAGGAAACACTTACAAATTGCACATCATCGGACATGAGTTCTGGTATTCCTGATTGAATTAGGTCAATACCTTTCTGGTGGTCCAGTCGTCCAATAAATCCAATCTATAAAGTTCAAAACTCAAAATTAATAATTTGGACGGTTTCACTTTGGTATGAAATACCCGCATAAATATATACTACTCTCTTACCAATGGACAATCGGGCCTAATTGGAAGACCCAATTCCTTCTGCAAAGCAATCTTGCATTCAACCTTCCCAGAAAGATCATTAGCAGAATAATGTGAAGCAATATGTTTGTCAGAAGATGGGTCCCATTCAACCACATCAATGCCATTAGTGATCCCTGTTTATTGCAGAAAAAATACAAAAATAAAATACCGTATGATGATATTATTTTCTAAATCAAGTAGGAAAATATGAATTTAACAATGATATATTTTATTGTCTTACCATTCAAAACACTTTTTCTACTACTTAAGAGTCCATTCAGACCATATCCACCTTCAACTGTTGTTATTTCCCACGCATAGCCCTATAAATAAAAGGTATAATCGAAACATGAAAAGATTAATAGCATATAAAACATATGCTAGTTACTTATTTAATGTTAATAATAGTCCTTTATAATAGAAGTTGAAAGTACCACGTAGATATAAAAAAATGCTTGCTATCACATCAAATGATACGAAACATAAAAATATGCATACATACCTCGCTCACTGTCAATATCCGATCTGTTGTTACAACTGCACCCTTTAGAATATTCACAGCCTCACCTCTATCAAGAGCATGAGCCCTAGCCCATTCTGGAAACACCCACTCCAATGCTCCATACCACTCAGCAGGCAGTCCTAAATTTTTATATGTTACTGCAGATTCCACTCCCTTGCACAAGTAAGACAAGGATAATAAGGTTAATGAACAAATAGAAATAGAATGTAAAACCTACTTCAAAAATAATTGATCTCTTGATGGCACTTAAAACTGAACATTAGTATTTTGAAAATATCAAACCTGATGTGCAAGGTTATGAATTACGAGAACACTACGGGCATCAGTATAAACTCCATGTGGACGATATTTTGCAGCCAAAAGCCTGAATCATATGAAATAATTTAATGTCTGTCATCATCAACTCTAGACACAAAGAAAGTATATTTAAGTTTTAGAACAGAGTAAAGCAATTACAATGGGACAAGGCCTGCATGCCAATCATTCACCATGAATAGACAGTTTTGACCATAGGTATATCCTCCCAATGGAAGCACCAATGGTGCTTCACATGCTGCATGGGAAAGTAAAGTGAACCGAAACTGTAAAACCAAATGAGAACAAAACTTAGCATTATTCCTTAACAAAAAAAGCAAATTCTAGTTAAATAATATAATGATTAATTGAATGGAAAATTGTACTTGATTATCACCAAATGCACCAAAACTATCCCCATATGGATTTCCAGGTCTATGGAATGATGGGTGGTCTACAAATACCTACAGAGGAAAACAAAAGAAACCATTATTATCAATCTCTTTTAAACATAATTGAGCAACATGAACAAATATCTAAAATCTTACCCAATCAACACCTTCCCGATACTCATGGAAGAAAGCAACCTCTTGTTTCCCTCCAAAGCAAATCACGTTAGTATGGCCTACATCGATGGCTCCTGAAAATTTCTTGTCCGCAGGAGAACCACTTAGATATCTAGGAGAAACAACCATAACACGATGTCCTCGTCCGGCTAGAACAACAGGCAAAGAACCACAAACATCTCCCAACCCTCCTGTCTTTGAATAAGGTGCTGCTTCGGCAGTTACAAAAACAATGCTCCTTGTCACTTTTGCTTTAGGCTTCTTTTTCCCACCTACATCATCTTCTGCTATTTCTGTTCTTTCAGAAGTTATATCTTCATCGGTATCAATCACAACTTCACCTGTAGTAAAAACATCATCTGAGTTCACCAACAATTCATATACAAATATCTTTTGTAAAACATTGTAATAATACAGTCCCACGATAGAGACCATATATATATATATATATATATATATATATGTGGGGACCCTAGCCACATGGACATTGATGTCGACGATCAGAAATGAAGGAAGCTCCGCGACAAAAGAAAAATATTCCATAAAAGCTTTCAACCACTAAAGATGAATGACCCAAAAATATCAGAGGCTAAGCTTGATTAAAACATCACAATACATCTCTTATCAGAAGTCGTCTTCATCACTACGACACTTTACTATATTATCGCATCAAATCATTCTGGTATTCGCAGATTGCAAAGTTCATGAACAGATTCAAGATATGAAATTGCGAAACTGAAAACGATCAGGGTCGAAAGGCCCAAGATTGAGCAGAGACTTACCATTAGGAGGAGACAGATTAAACCCAATAACAGAGCCAGACGAATCTCTCTCGGCACCAAATAAGACACCGTTTTCTCTCTCCTTCTGATCTTCAACAACTGAAGCCCCATCTTGCGACTCGGCTTGACTCGACAATGATGCTCTGAGCCTCAAGCCTTCTGTTTTGCTTCTTTTCTTCCACAAAGGAGCAAAACCCACTTGCCCAATCACATCATGGTGATTAATCAATTTGGGTCGCACTAAATTTCCGGATAATGATTTGCATGGGAGTAAGGTAGTGAATTTGAGAGACTCCATTTTGAAACGGCTGAGAGAGAGAGAGAGAGAGAGAGAGAGAGAGAGAGAGAGAGAGGGTTTTAGAGAGAGAAGGAGACTTTGAGTCTCATATAAAGGAAGGGAAGGTATCTAAATATGAATAGCCTTTGAAATTGAAAGAGGAAAGAAAACCAGAGGAAATTTAGATGTCACACACAAACAAGCAACTACGTACACCTGTTGGGATGAGATACGTGAGATCCAGAAAAAGCGCCAAAAGCTTAAGCTGCAGATTCACAGTGGCGCATCACAATTTGGAGAGTTTCCTCACCCGTAATACGATTCCACGTGTTTAACAGACTGGAGCTGATTGACGTGGAGGAATAGTGACTGGGGAGATTGTTTCAGTGCCCGACATCGAGCGCACGAGATTATGGTCCACCAGCATAACGTGGCACTTTATTAGGGAAACACGTGGAGTTGAAGCAGGTGACTGCAGCCTTTATTGCTGAAACCTCTTGAAGACTCTAACAAAGGGTATCCTTCCCGAGAGTCACATGAAACCGTGACTTTCCACAATTTTTTTTGTTTTCTTTGTTTTGGCTAGGCTTCTACTTACACAATTTAAGAAAGAAAAACAAAAATGCAATATGTAGTGTGTTCTCTTGAATTCTTGTACATAAATATGATGTGGGATATGTTCTAGTTCATGTTCAAAGTGCAATCGTATTGATCATTCTAGAGTTGAAATCTAGAGTTTAGAAATCATGAATCAAATCGTACTAAAATTAACGAGAGTTTTAGATTTATTAATCAGATTGATGTTTAGTTTAGTTCTTCGCATTGAAATTAGTAGTTTATTGAAAATCAAACGAAACTCGACTGATAGGTTATGTTTTTTTCTTTAGGGTTTCAGTTCAATAGAAAATAGGTTATAGCTAGTGTTTAGTTGAAAGCAATCCAAAATGGAGCGGTTTGAGTGAGATGGACAATGTGTACCCAATAGGTATTTATGAATTGTAACTCATCAATTTGTTTCTTACTGTTTCTCTCATCATCTTTTAAGAGAAGGAAATAGAGAATTGATAGTGCCATTTGAATATTATTGATACTCAATTTTTAGTCAGTGGGCTATAACCCATGAAAATAGCTTAAAGCTGATAGGCCCAAGAGGTCGAGGACCTTGTACAATCATGAAACTCCAAATTCATCGTTCATGTCAATTATTTACCGGAAACCCTTATTTTGTGATATCTGGTTTGAGATTTTGGTTTGAGAAATCAGAATGGAAGAGCAAGAAGCTCAAATGGAGATACATGTCTATACAGAACAAGGAATCACAGCAACATTTTCACTCTCTCGGACCGACACCGTGAAAACCCTATTTTCGATTCTCAAGGAATCTTTTCCCCCAGCAGCTGAGAATCAATCAGGGTTTCATCTATTTTTTCAGGTACTACAATCAAAGCTTTCTATTTTTTTTTTCATCTGAAGAATTCTTCATGCATTTCTTATTATGATTTTATGTGTCAGAATATACAACTGAAGCAGAATAATCAAGTAAGAGATGAGATTCAAAGAATAATATACGGAGTAAACTGGAGGAGCCGGATCAAATAGCATTACTGTTTGTCCCCTATCCAAGTTGTGGCAGTGAAAAATGTAATAAGGTTGATTGCCAGTCAGGAAATACACGTTTCAAGTACTACAGTTACGGAAGATTGTGGAAATTGCGCTACAATTGTGTAGGACATGCCGAAAGGAGTTCAATTTCGACATGCCACAACCTCCGAGGCCAACCAAGTGGCAATTGTTACCCGCCAAGACCCCTCCACCGCCCTCAAAGATGTGCCTACCGCCCCCTCCACCACCCCCGGTGAGTACTTACACTAGTTTCTTGCTAGTAGCGAGTTTTGAGGAGCTGTGCTTGAAAGAATAACATGTACCAACTTTAATTTCTGTCTACGGTTTATTTGCTTAAGGAGGTGATGAGGTTTCATCAGCACTCTTAGCTAATGCATTTTGCTTTGTTCATGTGATACTTTTGAAGTTGGTTAATTGGTTTTCTTCTCTACATGTTGCATGGCAGATCACTCTTATAGTACGTCTTATTATTATTTTTGTCGAGCTTCTTTGTAGCTTTGTTGCTTGTGTGTTTCTTCTAGGCTGCTTCTTCTTCTTCTTCTTCTTCTTCAGTCTTGGATTTGAGTGATCGAGTACTAGTTCACTGCAAAGCTCTACATCAGTACAATGCCCAACTGCAAATGGAGAAATCGACTTTGGAAAAGAAGAATAAGGCTTTGGAACAAGCATTGACCTCATTTGAGGTAAATATTCTTCTTGCAACTTTTATTATGGCAGTCACATTCAGATGTGTTAACTCAAATCCTACTGTTATCTGCAGGCCTCTTATAGGTCTGAGATCAATGCATTGAGGATGGAGCGAGATGCTTTCAAGGAGGAGCGCGATGACACTCTTAGGAAATTCGAGGCTATACTACAGAGTTACAGAATCCATAAGTGATGCCTCCAGTACTCTCTTTTTATTGATCATGGCAAAGGAGCCCCAGCTTGTGACCATCTTAATTTCTTTGTAACAAAGAGGAAAATAGGTAAAATTTCAGAGGATGCGCTTCACGTTATGCACATGGTCAGAAAGGTTAATATGCATAAATTCGATCTCGAGTTTATAGTTTAGTAATTGGAGTGCAGAATTTGATTGCTGTGTTTTTGCAGTATCATGAATTTGCAAACAAATATCATGGCCATATATTGATTCATATCCCACATACATTATGATACATAATGGACTATTGACCACCATTTTTGTGTAATTTTTCACAGCAAGATACATAATTTATTGCATATTGCATACCTCACAAAAGTCCATAACACAGCTTAAATAAAACAATAAAAGAGCATATTAACAAACCTTTTTTTTTTCTCTCTCTCTTTTTTCTTGTAAGAAAATAAATTTAACCTTTGGTACCACACATATGGATCAAAGCACAACTAACCGAAATCATGTCTCCAGCCATGAACAGCAAGAGGTAGGGCCCAATCTTCGCCGTGTGGAGAATCAGGGCTAAAGCCCAATGACAATCTAGCTTGCCCGCGTATCCCGTTACTCTTTGGGCTTGGGCTCTTTGGGATCAAGTAGCTTGCGGGTCCTCCACCCGAACTTGACGAATCGCAACCCGAACCGACTACCGAGCCTTTCTTTGTAGAAGGGTTCCACTGGGGAGTGGGAGGGCTTCGCTGCTTGACCCAGCCCTGACCTCGCACCTTGGCCTTGGCAGACTTGGTTGGTGCCATGTAGCTAGGTACATTGTCCGGGCTTGGTTGGCTTTGTCGAACTGAATACTGGTTAGAGTTGGTCATCTCTTGATTGAGTTGACTACGCAAGCTTGGAAATGCAATGGAGTCCATTTCTACTGTCTTCTCGGAAATGTTGTCGTCGGTGGTTTTGGTACTGGCCGGTGTCATATAAGTGGTCTCTCGTGCTCCCGAGTGGCGGGCATTGTGGGGTTGCGATGACATCCAACCCTCGAGCCAATTCCATCCCCATTGGCCCTTATCACTTTGATTGGCTTGGTGCCCAAAATCACTACCATGAGGAATGGATTGTAGAAGCTGTTGTTGTTGCTGTAATTGTCAAGTGAAAGAGGGGATTAAATTAACTAGCTAGCTAGTCTTAACAGAAGTAAACTTTGTTCACCCAAAATGGTACAAATGTACAATCTTAAACTTCAACGTTATTTGTTTGTACACACTTAAACTGACTAGCTAACTTCTGTAAGAACTAATATGTTATTCATGTTTTACCAATCGATATGACTTTAACACATTAACGATCGATCACATAAGATGTTTATCGAAAAAAAAAAAAACGATCGCATAAGATGGCAAGCTAATATGGTCAAATAAGGTGTTACAAATAGCATTACTAGAAATGGGAAAGAGAGCTAGACTGACCTGGTAGCTATAAGCGTAAGCAAGAGCTCTCTCCCTTTGCACCACATCATCATGTCTCCTCGAGGCATTTTCCTTGGAATAGCTTTCATTTCTCTGGTGCCTGGTTTGCATTTCATGGTTCTTCACAGGACTTCTCAGCTTATGCTCTTCTTCCAGCTCTACCAATGCTCTTAATTTTTCTTCTTCATCATCAATATCACTGTCCGTATGTTTACGAATCTGCTGCTTGTCATTTGTCAACTGGAGTCGTCGAGCTCGAACTCTTGCTTGTACACGAACTAGTGCCTGCATGCATCGCATTGTCATCTGTGCTTGCTTCCGAACGTTATGGCCTCTCACCAATGCTTGTAGCCTCACCAATCCCTTCAACGCCCGTAGAGCTCGTCGAGCCTACAAAAATATAGATTACACTTGGTTCATACTACTGTTGCACCTTAATAGCTTCAAGTTAAGAAAGAGCTTGGCTAGGAGTGTCGAATCCAGACACGACAAAATACCCGACAAAAAAACACTACAAAATACCTATATGACATGATAAATAATTAAATACTTTATAGATACCATTACGTGAATAAGATTTTTCCACAATTAATAGTCAAAATAAGAAGGCAGAACCATAAATTACACCTCTCCTAAATGACCTTATTTATTTATTTCATGTCATATATGTTGCAGAATGTGAAGCTGGATCTGACACATGTTCGTGATACCATAACTAAATTTTGTGTGTACATATTCAGATTTAATTAAGGGAAAGAGGAGTATTTGTATATTACTAGGTAGCCTCTGTAAAATGACTGTATGAGGGTTGCAGCCCTTTCTTCCACAGAGTAGAACTGACGTCCATAACCAGCCAATCTAACAACTTTAGCCGCCGCTTGAGCTGCTGCTACTGCTGCGTCTGCGGCAGCAGCTGTCGCCATTGCCACGGCAATGGCATGGTCTCTGTCTTCATGGTTTGCAGGAGTAGATGCAGTGCTCTCGTCGTTGGTTCTGTCCGGAGAACTCTCTGCCGGAAAATGTTCAAACGACACCACCTCCGGAGCATCATGTTGCTGCCATTTCTCCGCAATCTCCTTCTTAACAAAACAAATTAAACCACGTTAATTGACAACATTTATCAGAAAAATCAGCACTGAAAGGATGATATTTTGGTTGGGATATGATGATGAGACCTCTTAGGTGGCATGACAATTATAAGTCATGACCATGGCAGCTAGGTGTCTTTCGTACATCGATCGTGAATAATGGTCACATATATGCATGTTGATAGGGGACCATGAATGACACCTTTTTTTTAGGTTCATGGTCCTAACCAAAGTCAGTGGCCCAGTACTAATGGGTATTGCCAGCTCATCGATCTTTAATGGGGTTCCACTAGCTTAGGCAAAAACCATATCCCCTCCCAGCAAGGCAACAATAGAAGATCACCCTGATTGATTCTCTATCCAAAGCTAAATGTTTTCAGCTTGTGCTAGCTAACTGGTTGATTAGGTGACATCTTAGCAATTAGTAGGAATGATCATATAAGCAAGCAGTTAGCTAGATCAAGTGCTGAAGAATCTGAGGTGAGAAAGTAAGTTCGGATTAACGTGAGTCAAGAGTTCGATCTCGTCTAATGTAAGTATGATATATGTCTATTCGCAATGATCATACAAATTAGTATATAAGAACTCATTCGACACACATGCAAACATAAATCACAATAATCTTCGAAGATCAGTCTTTTTGAGCTAGAACTCAGTTAATAGCCTAGCGGGACTCGAAGCTAAAAGAGTAATCAGAGGCCAAGTTAGTTTGCTTCTCCGTCATTATTAAAATTTAGCAAAGAATTTTTGAAACTGAAAATTAATTGTTTGGAAATTGAATTTGGATATTATTAACCTTTTTGTCCGGCGAGTCCTTGGAAGAATGTTTGAAAACTTTCTTAACTGTCGAGAACCAGCTGCTTCCTTTCTTTCCCATCGATATATAATCTCCGGCCAAAAGATCGATCGATCTGCTTCACCCCATTTCCCTCAGAACAGCCATTCCGCAAGGTGAAAATTACGCTTCCTGCCATCAAAAAACACGATGAAATGCTAGAAACTTCATATATATCCAGAATGGGAAAGAAAGAAATATACGAAGGAAAATGGATCTTAATCATAAAAGATAGACGTCACACCTTCGAGCACACCGTCGACGATCACTGATCAGTTTAGCGATACTAACGAAGATCTAAGAGAGTGTGGAAAGAGAAAGAAGATATATGTGTCTAGAGAGAGAGAGGCATTGCCACAGAGAGAGAGAGAGAGAGAAATGAGAGTTCCCGAAGAATACGAAGGGTGTAGTAGTAGTGGTAGGGGAGAGAGAGAGAGAGAGAGAGAGAGAGAGAGAGAGAGAGAGAGAGGGAGGGAGGGAGAGAGAGGGTAGTGTGGTGAGGGTAATAATAACAGCAAGTCCGCTCAAATCGCCGTTGCTATTTAACTATTTCACGTGTGAATCGATCTAGCTACAACCGTAGTGATTCTTGCAGCTGGGGCTACCCTATTGGACAGCTTCGATATCCTTAACCCTACGAAAGAGTAATTAGAAAATAAAAGGTAGATTAAGCAAAGGATTTTACTAATTAATTGAATATTATCAGAGATTGAAACGCCCATTTCTTTGTAGATCATAAGATGCCCGTGTGTTGAGGCTGTTGATGATGATATTGATGATTGATCGTATGCTCCATCGTTGTGCATTTAATTTCTTCTCGTTTTATTTTATTACAAACGATTTTCGGTTGGAGAAAAACAGTGATTTGGGTATTTGGGTGTGATGTATTGCATGAAGAATGTCGTATGTTTCGTATCGCTTCTCTTGCCTAATTGATTGTTGTCTTTGTCTTAATTCATCGTGGATAATTCATTAAATTTATTGTCTTAAATTTTTTTATTATTTTCTATTTATTTTTCTGTAATGATTTTTCTTATAAGACGAGTTTTGTTCTAACATTTTAAATATTATTTTGGCCCTCTTACACGGTTAATAAAAGGAAATAACAATGTTTGTTTATAGACTAAGCTTGTGATTAACTGATAATGAAAGGCTTTACATTTTACTGTTTTAGTTTTTGTTTTAAGGAAGAGTTCAATATTGTCTCACGCGACTTAATTAGGTCACATCTAATTAGATCCAAGTTGCATAGCATAGTGCATATATGTTGGCCTGTCCTTTCTTGTATCTTACTATCTTCCCACTGCGGTCCACTTAAATAATCATTCTAACCAAGTCCCCATCAATGTTTAATCAGTTTCACCCAATTTTTAACCTTCCCAATCAAGTGTCCCACCTTAGTTTATACATTTTTGCCTCGTATTTATCTAAGGGTCCAGTGTTGTTAGTTCTAACTTGTTACCCTTTATACCTCAAATACATGTTAATTACAATGTATTCACAAATTAGTATTATTTAATTGAGTGACGTAAGTTTTCATTCGGTAAGTCGAGCCGTTGAGGATTCTAAAAACGACCATACGACAAAGGAATGCACAAGGTGCATGTGGTCTCGTGCATGGGCATGTGAAACCTAGAGAGTTTGACAAGCACTTAACCTCTCTTTCTAATGGTCAGGCAAGTCCATTGACTTATTTGTCTTGTTTTCTGAAAGAAACCTGCAGTGGGGGCAATATGGTTTCCACCACAAAACATATATAAACCCTTCAATTAAACTTCTTCAGTTCCTTGCTGAGCTGGGAAGTTATAATACTCACTTTTGGGTCTGGTTGAGACTTAAAATGAACACATAAATTTTTATAACTAATGTAGATGATCCATTGCTTGCACTTAAAGGGAGGTTCAAGCAAAGATTCAAGAGGGGCTAGCTTCATTAGGAAGACTGAGAGTTCTCTCATACTCTCATCCCTTTCTGCTGTGGCCTGCTAGCTTTTTCATGAGGATTAAATTTGGGTTGGTGACAATCACCTTTCATCATATTGATGTTTATTTATGTTACTGCATCATATATCACACTCATCTATACAATATTGTTTGGGACCATTGCTAGGTTCATGCAAAAGTTTCAAAAACACAGAAGGGTTGGACCTCCATTTTCCTCCAAGTTTTGTACTCAAATGTACACAGTGGTGGTTTAGGGACATATACACAGGATGCAATGATTTGTTACATGGATCAACTTGACTACGAGTATTAATTAATGTGGATTAGAAGCAAAACTATGTATCTAGCTATACCTATTTATGGTGCTATTATGGTATGTTGAGGGAATGATATGATTGATTGTGTTCGGCTACCAGAAACTAAGAAATGCCAACAACAACTCACTGTTATAAGGAGGTTTTACATTCCTTTAAATATAATTAAGATTTGGTACAACAAATATAATGCGTTGAATATTGACTCTTGAGGCTTGTTGTTTTCCACTTGAACAAGCAACTCCAAGTATGTGAACATACTAAAGTGAAAACCGAGCGCGGAGACAATGATCCGATCCTCATGAGTCATTGCACTCTCTCTTTTGAAATGAGAGCGACAATTTAAACTTGGAGATTAGGCCGTTATTTCTATATATATATATATATATATATTATCAAAACTGGAATCATCATACAATGGGGGAACAACCTAGAGCAATAATAACCATAACCCAATACAACCCATTCTCACCGCGACTCATCGAAATCTCAAAAACCGAAACCATCCCTTTTGTTTTCGAGAACTTAACTGTCTTATTCTCACATTTTTAAATTTTTGAAATTACGTATTAATATTTATCTTCACAATATTTTACGATTCAAGAAATTCCACACTTTTCTACATCTATTCCTTTCAGTCAATACTAGACATGTGATTTCTTGAATTGGACCAAAACATTTTTGGGTTTTAACCAGTTAACCACTAAAATCACTAACCCATCTCTAACAGAACTTATGATTTAAAGAAAATCATATAACATCATTGGAAAATGATTCAAAGAGAGAAAACGAGACCGGACCAAGACCTTTATCGGGCCAATAATTTGACAATGAAATCCCAATATAGAACCCATCTAATCTTGACCCGGACCATAATCAGTTCTCAAATCCGGGTCCCACCTCCGACACAAAAGCCTCTCGGCACGCGTCGTCGTTTCACAAAAAAGCCTCCCCCCCAGGCTCTCCTGAATTCCTGATCCTGCGGGTCCCACCAAAAATGACCTTGTATAGCAAGTTTCGCACACTAACTCCCCCGGCGCAACTTAGTGAACTCCCCTCATTTCTCCATTCAACTCCGCTATCGTGAGCCGAAGCGCGTATCGTGCGCCACACCTGTCCAAAATACTGTCGCTGACGTGTCCACCCCCGGCGCATTTTAGCACAGAGAGCCCTCCACTACTTCAGAAAAGAAGTCAATAAGGTTTCGTTCTCCCCACACTTCGTCTCTTTGTCTTCTTCCCCAAATCCCAGTCTCACTCTCCTCTGAAATTTTCAAAACCTCCATTTTGCTCTCTGAAAAACCCTAAAGTTCAAACCTTTATTGGCGCCAACATTCTCTAAGGCAAGAAAGATTCAACCTTTATGAGTTTTTATTCAGTGTTTGTTTGACACTTTTGGTTCATCAGACACTGAAATTAGTGTAGGGGTTTTTGTGGGTTTTGTTCATTAGGCCTAGAAATGTATGAAAGATTTGATTTTTATGATGAGGGTTTAGGTCATATTGCTTTGTTATTGAAGAAAGGGAAAAGCTTTTGGAGGGTTCTAACTCTGTTCTGTTTTTTTTTTTTTTCTCGCAGAAGAAGTGATTTCTCTCATCTGTTTTGAGCACTGGTTTGACGGGCAGAGCAAGTGAGTCACCCATTTCTAATTTTGGATTGCATTAGGGTTTGAGTTGTGTTCATGTAATAATGTGGGGTTCTTTGTCTAGTTGGATTGAGATTTTGTCTGTGTTAGGTTACTATTGTGTAATTTGTGGATACTGTGATTTGTCTAAATGAAGTTTCTTTATTTGATTTTGGCCTAAAAGGTAGAAATTTTGAGGCTTTATTGGCTATTGAACAGATTAGCACTTTGTTCCTTGAACTTGTTCTTTGAAAGTTGGTTTTGTTACTTGTGCTTGTTCTGTATCTTTGCGTTTTTGCTTGGAAATGTCACTAAGGGTTTGAGTCGGACTTTGATAAAGCGTTACATACAACGAAACGATATTGGCTTTGAAATAAATGCAAGTCTCTTACCTTCCATTTTGGAATTTTCTGGCAAAACATGCAACTTTCTCCCCTTTTTATTCCAGTGTTAATTTAGATAATGTAGTATTTACACTTGTCTAGATAGACAAAAGACAGTAATGTGTAGAATTATGTGTGTAGTATTTACAAATCTCTTAGCTCTATTGTGTAGCCCTTTGTCAGATTTTAAATGCTTACTGAAAATGGATGTAGCAACTCTGTACCAGACTAAAAAGAGGAGCAGACGCGTTTGAAGTCGTTGTAAGATGGATAAGGAATATAATTTCCAGATCCTATTACCAAATGGCACAAGCGTCCGTTTGAAATTGCAAAATCCTGAGCCAAAAATGCCATTCAGAGATTTCATTCAAAGGGTGGAAAGGGAATACGTCCGCACTTGGAAACAATCAGGCTCGCTGAAGCGGAAACGGGAGATTAACTGGAAAGGTGGTAGCTTTCTTCTTGTAGATGATGATGATATGAAGATACAAAAATTAGTGAATTTCAAGAACTTCAACCCAATGAAGTGTCACAGACTGAGGCTTCAAGTAAGATGAGATGCAAGATTTCAAGCTATGTTATAAATATTTTTTTTTTTGGGTGGAAATTTTGGAGAATGGAAGCATTGGTTTCTTTGGAGACATGTGAAATTTGAAACCTACAATAAAGTGATCCAACATTGTTGTTTTTCTAATCTAAGAGGGGGTCTTTATATCTAATCTATTCGTAACTAGTGGAGTATACTATTGTGGTTGAAATCAATTGATGTGTTTGATTATGGATGAATAAAAAAAGAAAATATCATGATATTTTCCTGTTTTGTTTATGATTTAGGATGGTCTTCAGGAGAACGCTACTACTTTTGAGGTCAGTTACATCTTTTGCACCTTTGTTCAATATCTACATAAAAAAAATATAAGAATTTCAGATGTTTTTGGGCACATTGGCTTTTGTTTAAAAATTTGAAGTAAGGATGCCGCTAAATCACTGTGAACTTGACTAATTCTCAGAACATGTGGGATCTGACACCTGATACTGATATACTAAAGGAACTACCCCAAGAGTATACATTTGAGACTGCTCTGGCAGATTTGATTGTAAGTTTCTTGACACACACACATATGTGAGGAAATGGATCTTATTATTCACTTGTGTATTTCTTTATTTGGTTACAATTCGTGTGTCTAGTTTCTTCATTTTGATTAAATTGGCTCATTATGCTGCACATTTATTATCAGGATAATTCTCTGCAAGCCGTATGGTCAAATGAAAGGAGAGATGTTAAACATATAAGGTAAGGAAATTGTAGATTCTACATTTAAACAGGTTGTTGTTGTTGTTGTTTTTTTTTTTTTCCCTTTTCTTTTTGTCAATGTATTTAAATCAGTATCTCATTCATTGCTTCATTTTAATAATCTTGAAGTCCACCGTCATGCATGCATGTCATCTGATCCTTTTGATTTCTGCTTCTTGAGGACAGTAATTAGGTCATAGCTGAGAACTTAATGTATCATTCTTTCTTGTGTGCCAAGGTTGATTTCTTTTTGTATTCTGGTCTGTCATGTCAATGTAGCATTTTGCAGATACTTTGCTGGCCCTGATACTTCATTAGTCTAGGACCAGCACTCGTCCTTGTTGAGCCATGTCACTGATAGTCTGAAATTACTTTCCAATTATTAAGCTGAAGTGACCTAGCTTGTCTTGCAACATAATATATATCTGAGTGCTTACTTTCTAGTTTGGTATCAGAACATATATATTCATCTTTCAAGTTGATGGGTAATTTGTTGAGTGTTATATGATACTCATCGTGTTTATTTCCATTCTCTGACTCCATATAGTAATTTGTTATACTTCTATGATTCTTAGTGTTTTTTTTTTTTTTTCACCTTCCACCCCATTATTTGCAGTGTGGATGTTGATGATGATATGATCTCAATTTTTGACACTGGCCCAGGGATGGACGGAAGTGGTGAAAACTCTATAGTGAAGTGGTATTCTATCATCCTTTCTTAATGAAATAACCAGTTTCTGCCTTTTCTTTTTAATTTATATTTCGTGAGGATTTTGGGTTACATTTTATTTGTACCTTTGTTGTTCTACAATATTGCAAGACAAAAGTTTGTGTAGAATGGTGAAAAATATTTTGCTAGAGATCTCTTGGTAAATCTCCATCTGCCAATAAATTTTCAAAGGAAAGAAAGTCAAGAAAAATGAGCTAAAAGGATAGATACCTTCTTGCTGTCGGAACTCACTCACACTTGAAGTTTCCTCTATATACTGTATGGGCTATCAGAGTGGCTATGCAGTCTCTTGCTTTTTGTACATGTAATTGATACTCTTACATGAATCACCCGAGAATTTAGCTTAGATATTTATGCATATAAGTTCCACATACTAATTGGTAATAAATGTGAGGTTGGGGATTCATTTCTATGCTAAGAATGAGGTTTGTATTCTATTTAGGGGAAAGATGGGTTCTTCACTTCACCGATCGTTTAAGGAACAGGCAGTAGGGGGTAAACCTCCGTACTTGAAGGTAATTACTACTGTTATATGATGATCATGGAATCTTGATGTGTGTGTGCGTGTGCATATTAAGGTTTTATTAAATCTTATGTAGAAGTTGCATGTCATTACCCCTTATTCGTCAGTACTATTTTAGTTTGTGAACTGTTGTTTTCTTGTGTATATGCAGCCGTATTTTGGAATGTTTGGATACGGTGGACCTCTAGCCTCCATGCAGTTGGGGAGGTATGACTTCTCTGAAAATTCTCCTCAATCTGGGTTTATTTTGCAGTGTTATGAGTTGGACCCTTAAGAATTACTCAATCATGTTACAGGCGTGCATTAGTTTCTTCTAAGACAAAGGATTCAAAGAAAGTTTATACCTTGAATCTTGATAGAGATGCTTTACTGAGTCGGTCTGATTGGAAGGTAAAAAACTGCTCCATCATGTATTTTCCTTTCAGAAACAATTGGGACTATTTCTTTCTTTTGTGATAGAATAATTCACTGGTGTATCTGTTAATCTCTCAATCTAACAGTAACTGTACCTTTTACTTAGACTAGTGGTAGCATGAGGGATCCAGAAAAAGATGAGATAAGCAGAACGCCACACGGAAGCTTTACCAAGGTTGCATCATGCATCATCTTGTTGTCCATTTCAATTATGCTTATAAGTGTTTTTTTCCGAAATTGGCCACTACATTTTTCTATTACCTTTTTGAGGAGTTTATGCATCCAATGTTAGTTGTATCTTATGATAATTTTGAATTTTGTATTTTATTCATTGAAG
Organism: Rosa persica; assembly: GCA_025331145.1. Taxonomy (NCBI): domain Eukaryota; kingdom Viridiplantae; phylum Streptophyta; class Magnoliopsida; order Rosales; family Rosaceae; genus Rosa; species Rosa persica. The sequence continues at coordinate 43,372,498 of WFKR01000001.1, forward strand.
TATAACCTTGACCTAATTGACAGGTTGAAATCTCTGAACCTATATTAAAACTGGACACAACTCAACTCCAGTGCAAGCTGAAGGATATATATTTTCCATATATTCAGGTTTGATTTTTCTGAATAGCATATCTTCATATGTTTTATCTAGTGATTTGAAACTAGACAAGCTGGTGCCAACACTTTAGGTACTTGCATGGTGCACACTGCACATCTAAAACAGCGAAACACCACTAGGCCACCTAGTGTGCAAGGAAGCTACGCACATACTTGCTTAATTAGTTGCATGAATAAAAGATAAAAGTTTTTGAATTCAGAACAATTCTGCAAAATAAGCAACAAAAAAGGCATGATTAAGGCACAGAACAAGGAACACGAGGCAGAAATGACTTGTACTAGTGCAAGAATTAGCTATTACTTTTTGTGATGTTAAATTTTTGAATTTCTTTCGGCAAGTCATATAAAGACTCCATTTATTTATTTTTTGTAGGAGGTCATATTCTAGCGTTGTGTTCATTTCAGTCCCTTTAATATGATAATGGATCAGATGGATATGGCGGCCTTTTCCCTGCCCTGATCTATTTCATATCTTCTTTTTGTTCAAATCCTTTACTTTTGTATGTAGTAATGGCTTTGATGTTTTCTCCAAAGAATAAAAAACTTATGGGCTTCAATCTTTTCATAGAACTTTTGATCAAATGCTTGAGTTCTACTAGAGACATTTCTTGGTTTTCTTGTTTATTCATTATTATCTGCTGAGTTCTACTACAGTATCCCATGCTAATTATCAGGATTATGTGATATATCTGCAGTATGATGAAGATACAAAGTCAGGGAAGACCATAATGCCAGTCAAGTTTGAGGTATATAATTTATTTTTTCAATTGATGCATGCTTCTGCAGGTGATTTTTATTTGTTGTTATGCTTTAAGTACTCCAACAGCCATCAGTTTAAAATTTAGATGGAGTTTTTATGCAAAGATTACATCTTCTTTCACGTTCTTATGTCTTCATTAATTATTGGTTCAAGTATGATCATAAGTATCTAATAACAGTATTCTCTTTGAGGTCATTCTTATATCCGTCTGTTTTTGCATATATGATTTTTCATGATAGCACCTGAAGATATAAGTTAATTGCAGTAATACGTCTTTATAATTTAAAGAAGCTTTCCCTTTTATCTCTCAGGTCAATGGTATTGATTTGGCTGAGATTCAGGGCGGTGAAATTGCAATTACCAACTTGCATTCCTGCAATGGTCCTGATTTTGTTTTACAGCTTCAGTTCTTCTGTAAGCAAGATAATATAAGTAAATGTAAATCTCCAGGTAAGTGACCAAATTTCTTCATTAATAACTTACATATCTATATAATGAAAAGATTATGCAATTATGTATATTTTGTACTTTGTTTTTATTGTTTATTTATATATTGTGTTTTAAATTTAATAAAATGACGTTCTAATGAATGTAGATTCAACATATGCCAAAGCTAATGCTCGCCTGAAGTGCGTTTATTTCCCTATTGTTAAGGTATGGAGATGGTATATATTTATGTTGCAAAAAAAAGGTATTTATTTATATTGCCGGATGTGTGTGTGTGTGTGTGTGTGTGTGGGTGAATTCGTTCAATACCCGATCTATTCTTTAGCCACTTTGGTAATAGATTAAAAAACTAATGATGGTATAATCTGAATTACCCACTCAGTTCAACATCAATTCTATTTCCTACTCGATGCATTTTCTCTTTGAACTGACACTCTTCTATATCTTCATCCATAGGTTTCTCATCCTAGACCCCAATTGCATTGCATATGCATCTTCTGTGCTAAACCTTCTAGGAGAAAACCAGCTTTTTACTATGAAAAATTATGAGAATGTTTGTCACAGGGAAAAGAGAACATTGACAGAATTCTGGAGGGTTTAGAATTTGAGAAAGAAAATTTTGAGACTTTCAGTCGTGTCTCTATTCGGAGGCTTGGCCGCCTGCTTCCTGATGCTCGTTGGGTAAGTAATCAGATTTCCTCGATTTATATTCTTATTGATTATTCTCTAGATATACGTCAGAATTGGGTAGTTTAATAATCAGAAAGAGATGATAACTTTCAGTGTGAGCTGAAGTTATTTTATGCTTTCATTATCTTTGTTACACACACATGCTGCCAATAGTGTTGCATTCATGTACTAAATGTTTGGATAGATATAGTAACTCTAAAGGATTAAGATGAAAAATGTTGACAACATTCACATCCATAGCAGACTACTCTTCAAACTGTTTAATCTTTTTTAACACATACTTTGTAAGAATGGTCGATGATTCAGGGACCTGCTATTTGTTGTAATGATTTCTTTTTATTTGATGTACCACAGGGTTTGCTTCCTTTCATGGACCTCAAGCAAAGAAGAGGAGATATGGCACAATTGTTGAAAAGATGTTGCATGAGAGTTAAATGCTTTATAGGTAGGGCAACCATGTTCATGAGAGCTTGCCAATGTTTGCTTCTCAAGTATCGTTTTAGCATTTGCCGTTTTCTCTATATTAATGAATGGACACTATTCTGGTTGCAGAGACTGATGCTGGTTTCAATCCAACATCATCGAAGGTACAAAATGCTATCAATTTGAGTGTGCATGCGTGAAAATGCAATTTCGGCCTTGTATGTGCCCTCATTATAAAATGTTGTGAAAAATCCTTCTTTACCAAGTTAGCCGAGTCTTTTTGATATCTCGCCTTCTCCCAGTCTCTTAGTTACTCTTCTTTAGTCCTGCTAACTAACAGCTTTAGATAGTTTCTCTATTAGCTGATTTAGTTTATAAAGGCTTATTACTAATTAGCCATTGATTAAAGGCTAGACACTTATTACTATTCATCTCTTTAGTGCTGGGCGACTTGATAGCACTTTCAGCAACTGTCATTTCTTTCAATAAGTAAATATGAAATTTCTTGTACTTGCTGCCATCTGTGATGGTGATTAGTGATCACCATGGGTGGTTTTATGTCTGTGGACATTCTAATATATCTAAACTCTTGGAGCTGGGAGATGAATACAATATGTTTATCTGTCTTTGCTGGCTGGTTCAGTCTATATATCAGAATTCTGATCTACTGCTTTGTTAATCACAGACTGATCTGGCACACCATAGTCCTTTGACAACTGCATTGAGGAATTTTGGCAATAAGCCTCTTGAGAACGAGGATGGTATAACTTTTTTTTCTTTCCTATTTTTCTTTCTGCAATAAATATGTAAACATTATCATCTTGCCTTGTTTATAGTACTCTTCAGTCTGAATAAATTTATATTTCTCTAGACATGAAAGTTCAAATTTATAAAGATGGAAACACGCTAAATCCTTCTCAACTAAAGAAGGACTATGAGGATTGGATAGTTCAGATGCATGCTCGGTATGATGATGATGAAGCTGATTGTGGTGAAGACCAACCAGTCTTTGTTGTCAGTCCTGCAAACAAAAAAGCACTTCGTATTTCATCTGAAGGTAGGTGTAGACAGATAAGAAGCTTGGTTTTTCTAAGTAATAACATCAAATTTGTATTCTTTGTTTCATCAGTTGCTTACCAAGTTGTTCTGACCTTAAAATCTAATTTACTGCATTCTTGTTAATCATAAATTTCTGCATCTTTATATTGTAGTTGCAAGGTTGCATAAATCTATAACAAGGAATGGAAGGACCTGGAAGCGTGGTCAAAGAATTAAAATTTTTAAGGGAGCATGTGTTGGGGTTCAGAAGAACAACGTTTATGCGACAATTGAATACTTTTTGCTTGAAGGTCTGCAAGATGAATCTGGTGGTAAGTAATCTTCTTCCTGACATTGGAACGCATGAAACTTCAGTCTAATTTGTATCCTGATTTGAAGTTTGAATGGAAATGCGAATCAGATGGACAGACATTCCGCAATATGTTACGACATGCATCTTACGGATAATTAGATGAGTCTGATTTGTTTAAAAGTGGAATTATATCAATTTTAAGTGCTGACAAAAAAAAATTTCCATTTTTTTTTCTTTGTAAACAGGTGAGGCTCGAATTATATGCAGGTGTGGCTTCTTGTGCATATCCTGCTCATCTTTTCTTTCTTTGTTTGTTTCTTTCTTTCTTGGCTTGACTGGTATGCATTTGTTGTACAATTATTTTGAAAGGCCTTCAGGTTTGTCAGATGAAAAGGGGTGCATCCTTTCAGTCAATGATGGGGATACTAATTTGGATATGGGTGAATCCTTGTCTATACCACTCAGTGTGATTGATGCTGGAAAGGTTAGCTGTTTATTTTATATCAATATCTTGCATCTTCACATCTTCATCTTTTGTACTGTTGGAAAATGAAAAGATTGTAGTCTTTGGCGGAATTAGCTGACTGTTGCACTAAATTCTGAGCCATTGACTGCAGTGCATAGCTGTTGAAAGAACTGAGTGGGAAAACCATATAGAGAGACGACGCCAGAGATCTCCTTCTTCTATTGAACTTCTTGATGCAGAACAATGCCAAAAGTTGGAGGTTGATGGGGTTAGTATATTTGTTTTCATTTTCTTTGGTTATACTTGAGTTAATTTGAATCAGGTCAAAAGCAAAAGGATATCTAAAGTCCAAAGGAGACATAAGTAGTAATAGTGAGAAATTATTGGGTTGAATATAAAATTTAAATATAGCCTAAGATGGGGCTGAGTGATGAATCTGAAAACTGATCAATCATTACTTTTCATCACATCCTTAATTAATAAATTATTCTACTAATAGATAGTTTCATATTTCCTTTCAGGCATTACCTGTGCATGCTCAAGCTGGAAAAGTTCCTCCAAAAGAAATTGTGGCCATTGTACGACCCGGCAATTATGTCTATTCCAGTTCTTCAAAAAGCCTGGATCAGAAGTACATCGTCAAAAGTAATTTAGAAATGTCTATGGAAGTTAACTTCAGAGATGATGCTGAGGAACTTCGAAATGTTCGTCATGTTTTTTCAGTGTGCGTAGGACCTAAGTCACTTAAGGGATTTCAGGGGTTATATGTTTTTCCGGTTAAACACAAGCTGTCTGGTTTCTTTCGAAGCGCTGGTATCTATACATTCTCATTTCATCTTGTAAGTAATATTTAACAATTTTATTTATGTTCTTCATATAGTCATAATTTATTTCTGATCACGTAATCTGTCTATTTGATTACAAGAATGAGTCAGACTGTAAGAGTGCTGAGAGAAAAGTACGAATCAATCCATCTTCTAAGGTTGGAAAGTGGGTCCTTCTAAGCGATGATCAGCCTCCACTGTACCGAGTGAGGTAAGGTGTTTTTCCCCAGGGTACCTGTGCAGACATGAAAATAACTTATTGCAGTTATATATTCTAGTTAGTATTTTCTGTATTGACCTTTGAGCATGCATTATTATTTTGTAGTAGTGTGATGTATCCTCAATAGTTTGCCTTTTTTGTCTTTAACAGAGATTTTATTATACAAATTTTACGTAAATTTGTTTATCTCAACAAGAAAGATTCATGTATGCTCATATCAATTATCTTGTCAAACAGAGTTGGTTCAGTATTTCCACCTCTCTCTATAGCATGTTACGATGTGTATGACAATCAAATTCCATTTGCAACTACCCTGGAAGTTGTGGTGAAAGTTCAGACAAATGAGGGTGTGCTTTTCCATGTAGAGAAATTTAAAAAAGAACTTTCAACCCATACTTTGACAGTAAAGGTATCTTACGCGTGTAGATTGGCATTCATTTATATAGTGTATATTGAATGTGGAGAAGCCTTTAATTTGCTCACTTTTTTCTTTTGTTCTTTCCAATTTGCAGGATATGCTGATGGAGAGCAGCGAGTTAGACAAAATTCGTCCTACATATGAAGCTATTTTAGTTGTATGTACAGAAGATGAGAAATTTTCAGTTTCAGTTCCATGCGAAGGTATTTACTCTAATAATACTTGTAAATGCAAAGAAATGAGCATCACAATTTATTTTTATCATTAACCTCTAGGCCTTTCTAAGTTCTGATTTTGATTTTATTGTTTCAGTTAATCCTGGACCTCTACAGATTGTTAGGGCTATTCCTCCTACTTTTGAAAACCAACTGCTTCCAGATTACACTATTCAGGATTTTATTTTAGAGGTGCAGAGAAATTCTATGGTTTTCATGGCTAAATTGAGGCCAATTTATTTAAGAATTCAATCTAAAATATTCAGTAAACAACAGTAAAACTTTTTAAATCATGATTTGGTTGTGCTTGCTAACATTTAATTATTTATTTCTTTCCCAGATGTTTGATCAATATGGCAATCATGTAATAGAAGGCAGTGAAGTTCATTTGAATGTGGAGGGGTTTTCTATTCAAGATCGACTAGGTACAGCACGTACGGTAAGATTCTTTCTCAATTGCTGATTTTTTTGTTTTTGTTTTTTTTTTGCCCACTCGGTCTTCATGTTCTGTTTTGGCTTCACTCCCCACAAGCAATAATAATGATGCCACCTAGTTGCTTGCAATATGCGTTGACACTTCTATTTTCGTGCATTCCATTGTTATAGAGTCGGAACTAAGCCAAATCTTCGATTTCTTTCATACCTTTTTCAATGTAGGCTGATCATCATGGATGCATTGACCTTGGTGGCCTCTTGAAAGTGACTGCAGGTTATGAGAGAAGTGGTATGTACTTTTACTTGACAGCATGCATTAATAAAAATGCGAACACTAGGAATATTGTTTTATGGCATTGTGGAAAATTAGTCAGTATTTGGTCGTCAACATTCAGTACAGATGTATAACAGTAAATGATTGAAAAAGCTGACAAGTACAGTCCTTCATTTCTCTTTCCTCAAATATGTCCTGGCTCATTCTTGCAAGTCAAACTGTACTGGTTGTTGGATCAGTAATTTTACCTCTAGAAAGGATGTGCTGTAGACTGCCTTCATCCTGGATTATATCTGATAGCCTGAGTATTGCTGAGTCGAATAATTTCGATGCTTGAGATGAAGCTGACTGCAGATGAGAATAGCTTATCATCAACATTTTGTCCGTGACTTTCATTGTCATGAAACTCAGTTCTTAGATATGTTTAGAATCCTGATAAAAATGTTAAATTTCTGCTACTGTTTATAGTTAGTTTTGAAGTTGAAAATCAATGTGAAGATTCAGTTTGGGCCCTGAAAATGATATTTTTGACTAGATGTTATGATTTTATGAATGCATATCTAATGATGTCTTTCCATCTTCCCTTGGTTGCAGTATCAATTTCTGTCTACTCCAACAATGATGTTTTACTGAATCTTCGGTCTCAAACTGAGAAAAGGGTGTTGATAATTTCATCAAAGGTTGGTAATGCCTTTATTTATCTGTTTCAGTGTTTTAAGTTATCAAGGTATTTGTACTCTTTCTTAAGTATTGGACATGATGTTAGGTGCCTGACGTTTGCGTGGCTGGTACTCAAATGGAAAATATGGTTTTTGAAATTGTCAACTCTGATGGTGTTGTTGATGATACTATTCATCATGACGAGAAAAGTGGCCAATTACATATGCTTACAATAATGGCCGGTTCATCATCCATGGAGGAATCCCTTCGATACACATTCAAGCATGGCCGCTGTACTGTTCCGGCTATTTTTGTTCCTGAAGTTGAAGAGAGTTTTAACTTTGTAGCTGCTCATTCATCTCATCCAGAACTGCATCTGAATGTGAAGGTTGGGCCAGCTTTCACAGAAACTTATCATTATTTATCACATTTATAAATTACAGTGATAGTTACTAATATTTATGTTCAGGTTCCTGTAGTGCAAGCTCCAAAAGAGAAATATGATCATCCTCTCATAGAAACTGAGAAGCATGATGAGACTCCAATTCCGTGGGAGGTCTCTCCACTCCGAGAGTCACAGCAGCAAGTAGGAAACTTAATGGTATTTATTGTGAATAGTGAGAACATACAGAAACAAATGGTGCTTTAAGTTATTGTAGGTAATTGAAGTTTATTCTTTTCATTGACAACATCAAAAAATGATGGTAATTTGTGATCAGGTTCCTAAAGTGGAGCATCAAGAGTTTCAATCCCCATGTAATGGAAACGCATCGCTTCTTCCAGATTCTTCTTGCCTTCTGCAATTAGAAAAGTTGAAGGTATCAATTGTGAATATTTGGAAGTATACGCAAACAAAAGCAACTATACGTTGCTTATAGATAATCCTGTCAAATATTTGCACCTAGCATAAAATAGATCTTATAAGCCTCTTTTAATGTATCTGGTTCTCCATTATGATACTCCAACTTGTTACTGTCCTTATTGCATTAATCAAGCATTCAAACGGGTTGGAAAATCTTACCTTAAACAAATCTTTCTTCTTGATGTTGCTGCTTCTCTCTGCAGGAACTGGAGAATGACATCCGCAAACATGGAATACGCGTTGGAGATATGGAAGAAAAATTAGACATTCTAAAGAAAGAGAAGGCAAAAGTGAAGAAAGAGCTCATTGATTTGCAAGGTTGAGTTACTTGCTACATTTTTATTCATGTTTCCTTCTTTGGTTTAGGTATAGGCATACGGATAGCTGTCCTAGTTGATGGAGATTTGTCTCCACAAAATAAATGTAACATTTCTCTACCTTTGTTTTCTCTTTGCCTGCTTTGTCAACTTTTTGGTATCAAATGTTTGAATCAAATAATCTTTTCAATGTAGTTGAGCTCTAATATTTCCTGTGCTAATTTTTTTTTCTTTTTCTTTTGGTATAAACTCGTGCTGAGATCGTAAGTTTACAATGAATCAACTAATCAAGTATTTGACTACAATGCTTCTGTACGTATTTTGGTAATTCCTCCCCAGGGTCTATTGAACCTCACAAAGAGGAATCGATAAACCGCATAGAAAGGATGAGTAACACTGCAGCTGCTATCGTTGGTACTCTATCTAGAGAAGTTTCATTTGAAAAGGCAAACAATCATTTCATGGGAGATGTGATTGGTTTGGTTGCTCTACTTGGTACAGTTGGTACTAGTAATCTAAGCAGGTTGGTGCTCCCTTTGATCTTTTTTCGCTTCCCCTCTATCAAATTAAGACATGGTACTTACTCCTCCTTGTCATTCATCTGTATGCAGGATATTGGCTGAATACTTGGGTAAAGATCAGATGCTTGCTATTGTCTGTAGATCCTTTGAAGCAGCTGGAGCTTTTGAGAGGTTTGTACAGAGTGATGAATTTGATTCTATGCATGCGCTCTGTGAACCAGCTCTACTTCAGAGACCTACACAAGGTCGATCTTTTGTTATATGTCTGGAAGACATAAGGTAACATAAAAGGCTTCCTAATTGCAATTGTTCTAGGGGGGCTGAGGAATGTTGTATAATAAAAGAGTAATTTTTAAATTTGTATTGCAGGCCTTACTCTGGTGATATCAACGGCAGTGACCCTCAAAAGAAACTGGCGTTGCCAGATCCTGTCTTGCCAAGTGGAAAGGCTCCTGATGGTTTCTTAGGATATGCAGTCAATATGGTTGATCTGGATAGCCATCATTTACAGACGGTGACATCTGCAGGCCATGGTCTCAGGGAGACAGTATTATATTGTCTCTTCGGCGAGCTCCAAGTGTATAAAACCAGGGAAAATATGTTGGCTGCTCGTGCTTGTATTAAACATGGTGCTATTTCTCTGGATGGAGGAATTTTGAAACAGAGTGGAGTAACCTCTTTTGGAATCGGGTATCTCTCTCTTTTGCCCTCTTTCTTTCTTTCTTCTGGTTTTTGTTGGTAATTCTTTTTGGTTTAATGTCATGTCTTTAGGCTTTAGGAGGTGTGGTTGCTTTTGGGTTGTAACTTTCCATCACATATACTCACTTAAAAATCCACTAAATTTTGATGCCAGCAAAACCATAAGCAACTCCTCAAGTCTATCTAATCATGAAAAGTTAAAGCATTCTGATAAGTTTTCATTGTAATATTCCAAAATGTTTCTTCAAATGCATTTGTGACCTAGTTTGGTGATTGCCCTTCAGGGAGCCAGAAATATGTTTTCCGGTAGCAGAAAGTCAGGCACTTTCGACATCAACAAATTTTGTTGAAGTTAAGCAGCTGATGGAGGAGAAGAAGTCAATGTTGACGAAGATCAATTATTATATGGAAAAAGTGAACAAATTCCATCGGAGATCATTAAAGAAATTCAAGAAGTCAAAGAAGAGGGGGCAGAAGCTGTTGGAGAACATCCGATCCACCCAAGAAGATTCTCCAAGTCCGATGAAAGAAGGGAGAGAGCTTGTAAAGGCTAGCAGCTCTCAAAATTCATAAGCATTATACTGGTAATGGTCAGCTAGGCATAGATTACTCCCTTTGCTCGATTTTGGTAGCTAGCAAGTTTCAACTAATATCAGTATTTAATTTAACCGGTAGTTTGAGCCAGCTTACAGAACGATTAACTGGTACTTCACTCTTCAGCCTCGATGCACAGTGATGTAACATTTACTTAAGCTAGTGTGAATGGACCCTTTTGTTTAAGAAATGAAGAATAGCTCAGGCTTTTCCTTCCTAAAGCTTTGTTCTGTGCAATGTTGAGAATGTGGAGGCTTTTGCAGTTTCATTCATAATGTCAATCACTAGTCTGTTAAGTTACTAATATAGTTGGACAGCCAGTTACAAAATTGCCATTGCATTATGCTCTTCTGGCTGCTTTTCTTTCTTGCTAAAGGCGCTTTCCTGGGGTTACATGGAAGTGATGGAACTAGTGTCTTGTTTACCGTGTGCTTCTAGTGATGTTTCTAGTTTTGGTAAATATAGTAATTGGGTTAGGATCGAACTTCTAGCCTAGTCTTAAATCTTATCCCAATTTTTATACCCTATTGATGACATGAAAATGAAGACATAAATTTTGAGTTCCATGTTTTGAGTTATTCTAGTAACTGTTAAAGACAATAAGATGGACAATTTCGGAGTTTGAAGTTTTGTGTTCTTCTCAGTAACTGTTTAGAACACTAAATAAGTAATAACTGTTTAGGACACTATATCAGACAATTTAGTTAAGAGTTCCGAGTTATGTGTTCTTCTAATAACCGTCCCTAACATTAAGTAACGTACAAAATCTGAGTTTTGAGTTCTAAGTTCTTCTAATAACAGTTCAAAACACTAAATAAGTAACGACTATACATACAACTTTGAATTTCAAGTTCTACGTTATTCTAATAATCATTGCGGATACTAAATAAGTAACAGACAACTCCCAAGTTTTGAGTTATGAGTCCTCACTTTTTTTTTTCCTTGTATTTTTAGAGAGAATTAAACTTCTAGCTTCATCTTAACCTAATTTTCATATCCTATTAACTTCATCAAAATAAGGACACTTAATAAGTAACAAGTAACATAATTTACTGATAAGTATTATTTCATGAAAAATGTTCTAACCTAATCCTAACTCAACAGACCAAAAAACAAACAAAAAACATAATCATTACTCAATTTTCAAACTTCACAAGCTAACTCCGAGAGCATTCTATGTACTTATTTTGACATAAATGAAATACTAAATTTCGTGAAAAAAAAAAAGGAATCAAAATATTTAAAGCAATCAACGCCCTCCGATCATCCGTTTCAACTCATCAATGTGGAGCCCCATACAATCCAACGGTCCTCGTCTCACCTCCCTCCTCCTCCCTTTTGATAATTTCCCAAAACCACAGGGAGGTAAATGATATTTCAGATTCTCTCCTCCTCCTTAACACTCTACCAGCTAAAATTTCAGTTGAAGAAGAAAGAGAGCGAGTCAGAGAGGGAGAGCTGACTCACTGAGTCAACTCGGAAGAAGAAGAAGAAGAAGCAAGATGTTCCAACCCAACAACAACAACCAGAACCAGGTGAGTCGTCGCCCTCGAATTTCTCTTAACTCTGAGAAAATGCGAGAACAGATTGATTAGGTTTATGTAATTCTCACTGTTTCTGTTCTTGAAGAATTTGAAAGAGTCGTAGCATTGGGAACTTGATAATTCAAATGCATGTTGTTAATCTCGTCGCCTTTGGATTTTGGCGCGTTGAAATTCGTAGCAGATGAACTTGAATTGTGTAATCGTTTTTAATTTTGTGAATTCTGAGTGGTTTTTTGTGACTGGGTTTTAGTGAATTTCCTCTCTTTTGAGCTCTGGAATTTGATTTTTGAGTCGGTTTTTGTTTCGAAAGAAATGGTAGAAAGTTTGATTATTGAAAGATTGACATGCAAGAATTGATTTTTATGTATTGGTCAGAATGTGAGGTTTGGAATTTAGACTAGGGTTTTGGGATGATGAGGTTATGCATTTTAATTCTTGGAAGAAGTATTACGAATTTGTTGCAGTGCGATTTTGTGTCGAAGTTGTAATTGCTAGATTTAGGTTGTGCTTGGTTGACTGTGAATTTTTTCGGTAGACACTGCTACTGTGATAGGAAAAATTGAGGGAGAAACGGTTATAGATGAGTTGATACTTGACAGTTGCTTGTTTTTGTGTGAGTGGAGATTGTTTAGAACTTTGCTTGCTTTTCTGTTTGGTTTGAAGACCACTTGTTACCTGCGAGCAAAGATTTTTTAAAGTCTTTTTCGTTTCGGAAACTTATCTGTACTATTAAGGGCTTGTTAACGACATATATAGTAGAATAGTCAAGAAGAATAGCAAAGTTTATGTACATGCATCCTGGTTTTTATTTGTGTCATTTGGTCATCCTTTTTGCAGCTTCCAATTAAGTCATTACCTATTCAAGATCCATCAGCACTGCTGCAAGTGGATAAAAAAGAAACTAGCGTAGTCTTGAAGGATGAAACACAAAACGGAGGATTCGCACAAGCAGAATCTATCATCTCCTACACTAAGGTTGTACAAGAAACTATTCGAGAGGTCCTTTATATATTTCTTTACCATGCATGTTGATAATATTTAGTGGATCATTTGCTATACATTTCCTATTGGGTTAATGAATCGGTAAAAATAAAAGAAGTAAGAATGTATTTTCTTATGTAGTGATGATACAGTCATTTCTAGCCTAAAAGACTAACTATTCGGTAAACTAATCTATACAGAAACTTCAAGATAATTTGCATGCGGATGGGTCGAAAGTAAAACAGCATGAGGAGAAAATGAAACATCTGAGGTCTCAGAAAAACAAATTAGAAGAATCTATTCTTGATCTGCAAGGTACTTGTCTTGTTCTTCTCCTTCTTATATAAGATGTAACTGCACAAGTCTAGTTTTGTAAAACCATGCATGAGTCCTCAATGCGAACAGGCTGTATAGCTGCATGTTCTCAAGACATTGTATTTGAATTCTGAGGAGCGAAATTTATACCTGAATATCATGGATTTTATAATCTCAAATGTGAAGTACACTGTTAAAGTTTGTTTTGTTTGAAAAGGAATCACATTTAGCTCACTTATTTGCCAAGTTTAAGATATCAGCCATCTGATTTTGTCTGGTAAAATTACAGTTCATTAAGAGGTGAACTCTAGTTGAACAAGCACTAATTAGTTATAGAGGAAACAATAGAAACTACTAGCCATAATACCTTCATGGAGAGAGCAGATAAAATCAGGCTTCAACATGTACAAGTAGATCAGCAAAACTTCTTTTACTTCTTTCTTTCCAGAATTATCAAAACACACACGAGAGACACATATTCCAAGTCAACCTAACTGCCTCTGAGATTAAGAGATTTGAGTATCCTTGACTGTTGGCAATCATGTAATGCCCTCTTATATGTTTGTTTCCAAAATATTTTCCACTAAATAGTTACCTCGTCAGTTATGTTAGGCAACTATCATTCCTCAACCACAACTGCTACAGCAAATGATAACCATAGTCAGGAGGAAACAATTAAAAAGATTCTTCAGTGCGAGAAGTCAGCTGCAGGCATTTTATGGCAGCTGAAAGCTCGTCATGGTAATAAGGCTGTGGATCTTCCCCTGACCAAGGATATTGTGGGTATTGTTGCGATGCTTGGGAAAGTAGATGATGATAATCTTAGCAGGTCAGAAAGTAAATTTCTTTTATTTTGAATAATTCTACAAGAGTGGAACTGTGCATTCGCCATAACCCACATAATGGCTGCATAAGAACATTGTTGCGTGTGAATAATTATACTTTTTTTCACTATTATTATTACTTCATATTTTTTTAATAATATTATTATTTTTTTAAATATTGAGGCGTGCTTTAAGGAGCCATACTATTGCCATGAAACATTAGTTGGAGGCTGTTTGAGTATAATATATGGAATTGTCACCGACACATTAATTCAAGGGAAGTGAGGAATTTACTCCACTGAGTACACCTGGACATGGACATTTTCTAATCCACCCCCAACACCAGCTCTTATTTACTCCACTTTGTCCACCCAATCCTATAACTAACCTCAACAGAATTTTCATTTGGGTTATTTTGCATGCAGGCTTTTGTCAGAGTACTTAGGACTGGAGACTATGTTAGCAATTGTCTGCAAGACTTATGATGGAGTCAGAGCTCTAGAATTGTATGACAATGAAGGTTGCATAAAACTGAATTCCGGTCTTCACGGGCTTGGTACTTCTATTGGGAGGAAATTGGAAGGTCGGTTTCTGGTCATTTGTCTTGAAAATTTAAGGTATGTCTCCTGTATGCTGTCATTTGTCAGGCAATCTGCACAGGTATTGATTTATGCACTCAAAAGATTTTTCTCTTTCTTCTGCAGACCATATGCTGGTGAGTTTGTACATAATGACCCTCAACGGAGGCTTGATATTCTAAAGCCAAGGTTGCCAAATGGGGAGTGTCCACCTGGATTTCTTGGCTATGCTGTAAATATGATCAATGTGGATAGCACAAATTTATTTTGTCTCACAGCCAGTGGACACGGCCTGAGAGAGACTCTACTTTATAGCCTCTTTTCTCGCTTGCAAGTGTATAAAACAAGAGCAGATATGGTATCTGCTCTTCCTTTTATAACTGATGGAGCCATTTCTTTAGATGGTGGATGATTCAGAGGACTGGTGTGTTTTCCCTTGGCAACAGGTAAGGAGCTCTGCTGACAAATTGGAGGGAGAAACATTTCTAACTACCTATGATTTTCAATTATATGTTACCTGTCTTTGCTGCTTCAATTTAATTTTTGAACCTATCTAATGTTAGGGAAGATGTAGATGTGAAGTTTCCTAAGCTTGCAGTGGCATCAGGCCTGCCCGAAAGCTATCTAGAAACAGAAAGACAAATCAATGAGTTGAAACGGGAAAAAGAAAACTTGATTGAAGTTACGAAGAGAGAACAGGCATTATGGGACAATGCAAAATTCAATTTTGACAGAAAGAAAAAAGAGTTCCTCAAGTTCCTGGCTGATAGTTCATCGTATGCAACTCAGGCAACTCAGGTAACACCTGTGACATATCTTAATTCACAGTAAAGTGCGGTATTGGATGAGGCACTTGTGTGATACCAAGTCATTTGGATTCTGTGATATTTATAATTTCTGTTGGTGCTTTTGTAAGTATGACATTGGAATTTCGAACAGTTTTATAGATAATAATACACTTACCATTACACCGGACAGTATATTTATATTGTAAATT
Source organism: Rosa persica (assembly GCA_025331145.1). Taxonomy (NCBI): domain Eukaryota; kingdom Viridiplantae; phylum Streptophyta; class Magnoliopsida; order Rosales; family Rosaceae; genus Rosa; species Rosa persica. The sequence continues at coordinate 43,388,029 of WFKR01000001.1, forward strand.
GATGCTTCTGCCTCATGTTGTTTCATTTGCCTGCTTTGTGATCAAGTTTTAACTACGGTCTTTATATTGTAGCATCAAATTATGGGGGCGCAGAATAGATTTACCTCGAGCTGACGAGTACATTGAAGAAACAAGGCTACCAACGAACGATTGAAAAGGGGTCGCCTTCAGAAATTTGTCTAGTTGATCTTTGGGCTGATACTCCATCCGTCTTGTGAAAGCAAAAACATGCGTTCACGAGTGGAGTGAGAGTAGAATTAGATTCAGCTTCTTAGGTCACTTGGTCCTCAATTTTTTCCTGACTTTTGTGGATAAATTGTATGCATTAGTCCATTCCATTCAAACGCTACCATTGAATCTTTATAGTTTTCTTTTACAAGGTTGTAGTGTATTTCATTTGCTTCTTTCTTCCAACTTAAGGACCCATATATATTGACAAAAAATGGTGAAATTTAATGCATTTAGGATTAGATACTAGTATGAATAAGATTGAGTTAGGGTAAACTAGGGAGAAAATAGATTTTTAATGAACTGGATTTTTACAAAATAAGCATGTTCAACTTATTGGATAAAGAAAATGACCAAGTTTCCTCACTTGTATGTAGCTTGTGAATCCTTTTCTAATAATAAAACTGATCATGGTTTGAAAGTGTCCAGACTTAAAAATTAATTAGCTCACGCTCAAATTGGTGACCCTAGTTCGTGGGTATTGAATTTTCATATTGGGCCTGGCTGGACTGTACTCCTTGAAAGCCCATTAATCATTTCAGCCCACCTACAAAGACATAACCCTTTTCGTTTCAAGCCCATTAATCATTCTCCTGTGTCAGTTTTTCAATTCCATTGTCACAGTGAGCTGCGTTCTCTCCAATTCGGCGGCAGTTGACGGTAAGTTTCTCTCTTTCTCTTTCTTCAATTCTGTTCGTAGCAGATGTGGGCAAGTTTGATTAAACCCTAAAAGACTGTTTTGCTATTAACAAATTGAAACTTAGATCACTCTTTTGCTGAGGTCTTGTAATTGGCAAAAGCAGCTATCTTTACTGTAATTTAGATAATTAGGGATTTTGGGTTTTGTTTATTTAGAGCTTAATCATTGAAATTTTGAAGCTTTGCTGTAAACCCTTAAAACCCTAAAGTGAGTTGTTTTACATGAACAGAGAAAAGATTGTTGTTTTGGGGTTTTGCTTATCTTTGGTTTTCTTATTTTAAGGATTTTAGATTTGAATGTTTGGAGCTTCAACATAGTTATGAGTGTGGAATTTAGTTCAGAGTGTGTGTCCCTTTATCAAGAAAGTTTAGATCTTATTAGGTGCTTGCTGATAAATTTCATCATTCTATTGCAATGTGATTCTCAAAATCTCATCTTGGGTTTGTTTGTGTGCTATAGGGTTTGTTCTATCCAGTATGAAATGATTATTTTGTTTTCGAATTTTGATCTTTTTGAACTTTAGGAATTTGAAGTGATTCTGTGTCGCAATCCATAAGTAGTCGAATGTGTTTCTGTTTCTGCTTCATTTTGCTTTTCTTCGGTGTTTTTGACTTGAGCGTTTGTTAACATATATAGTCTTGTTCTTCTTATGTGGTCTGGCAGAGAGCTGTAGAAAGTAAACCAATGGCAGGCCAAGCTGCAAAGTCTGTGGCAAAGGCAATTGGGGAGTACCAGTACCCATGGCGCGAGAAGTTGGTAAAATACAAGTCTGAGCTATCCAAGGGTGTATGGGGTTACTGGCATCTAGGAGCCTGGAAGCCATCTGGAATTAGTGGTCGTCAACGAGCTAGACTTCGAAAGGAAGTCCTCCTTGCAGGACAGGATTGGCCATATGATCCAGAGAGGAAAGAGATGAGGACCAAGAGGAAAGGGCACAAAGTTGACAGGATAGCTGCCGAGAAGCGGGAAAACACAGCCAGGTTGATGGAGAAGATGCCAGATATGTTGCTTCAGTACAAGAAGCGTAGATGGGAGAAGAAGATGAAGGAAGAAGACAAGGGCAAGCCCTGAGCTTGTGTCAAATGCTGCTTTCTGTTGAAGTCCATGTTTGCAATAACTACTCCCAAGATATGTTCGAATCATCAGAGAAAATATTGATCAGAAGACTTATCGAACATGTACACCTTTGTTGCTGTTAATTTAAGCTTAAAACGGTTAAACCCCCTAGTTGTGTCTATGCCAGCATTATGTACACTATGAGAACTACAAATTTCAATCAGTGTCGACTTTTGCGAATCAGGAACAACCTTGCTCACTGAGAAGTCTTTTTTTCACTATTTGATGCCTGATTTTTAAGCGGTTCATAGGAATCTTTTTTGTCCTCTGTCGATTTATCTCGGAATTTATAAAACAAAGGAAAACTGTAGTTTTAATAACTTGGTCGGTACACCAACTACACCAATTGCCCCAGATTTTGTTTGAGACTCAGAAATGGAGAAGGAAAAGTAAAAGGATTTGAAAAAAAAAAAAAAAAAATTGAAGGTTCTACCGAGATTTGAACTCGGGTTACTGGATTCAGAGTCCAATGTCCTGACCACTAGACCATAGAACCAATTGTTGGTGGTGGTCCTGTGAAACATTTATTGTATTAAATTCCGTAACTGTCATCGTTTTAAGTCAAAGATTCTAATTCCAGAAATAGCCGAATAGAATAAGACGTCAGAAACTAACGGTTGAGATTCCATGATGCTAGTTCTTTCTTTTATTATTGGGACACGGAAGTCAGGTAGTAAGACCCCCTGGTTATCAAAACACATTCATTCAATCAGCATTTGGATAATGAGAATATCCCGTAAAATCAGACTAATCTTCCACTGCAGACGCACAAATCCGAATGTCTCTTAAATTTGATGGCCGCAACTTATGTTATTCGAGACTCAAACACTAGACATGAAGTTATGTGCTAGAGCTAGATCGCTCGATCAATCATAACACACAAATGCAGTTGCGTGACGCCGTTTCTGACATGACTCCAACCTTAAACCACTGATGCGACCACACACAGAAAACATGTCTAATCCTAGTCGTCCAACATAGTAAGTATATCACTCCCCAACAGACAACCTTGACCTTAATACTCTCTCTCTCTATATCTTAGTCTTCGTCTCTCTCTCAGAGGCTCCATGACGCCGTACGATGTAGCAAGCACACATGGGCGCTGTCGCTTCACCATCACTCTCCCTCCGAAATTAACCACTGCCTGTCGAAATGACCCACCGTTTCATTATTACCGCCTTGGAATCCGCGCCCTTGATCGCCAATAATTACTGTTTCTCTTTCGGCCCAGCAATTAATTACTGTCTCTGCAATTAAACCCCCCTCTATTATTTTTTAAGCATTATTACTGGGTAACTGTAATGAATGATCGTTTCGTTTTTCGAAGTTGGGTTCTTCATTTTACTGGTCCTTAGAGAAATTGGAAAGCTTTAAGTGACGGGTTCGTCTCCAAAGGTGGGTTCTTTGATTTTCATTTGTGCTTAGAGAAATGTGGGAGCTTTGAGTTGAGAGCAAGTGAGTGACTGTTTCGTCTCCAAAGGTTGGTTTTCTGTTTTTCATTTTGTGCTTGAATTTGAGAAATGAGAGGGGTTTGAGTAGTGAGTGTTTCATCTCCAAAGGTTGCTACTTTGGTTTTTCATTTGTGCTTGAATTTGAGAGAAATGAGGGAGGTTTGAGTGGTGGGTGGTTTGTCTCCAAAGGTTTGGCTTTTGGGTTTTCGTGCTTGAATTTAAGAGAAATGAGGGAGGATTGAGTGGTAAGTGCTTCCTCTCCGAAGGTGGGTTGTGTTGTTGATGTTTGAAAGGTGAGAGCTTTGAGTGGGGATGGAGAAGGGGAAGGGTTTAAGGGAGGTTGGGAATGGTGGAAATGAGGGGGGAGCTGAAATGGGTGAGCAGAGAAGAAAGAGTGTTGGGGGAAAAGGTGACGAAATTTTGGGGAGTGGGGATATGGGTATTGGTGGTGAGGAGTGGTTTGGTGGTGGAAATGGCGGTGGTGGAATGAGTGTTGGTGATGAAATTGCCAAGCTTTTTGGTGAAGTGGGTGGTGGTGGTGGTGGAAGTGACCTGGGTGGGCTTGATGGTGGAGGTGTGAGCTTCTGGGGTGGTGGAAATGGCGCAGGGGCTGATGTTGGTGGTGGGTTTGATGGTGGTCAAGGTTTTGGTCTTGAAGAAATTCAAGGTGGGTTTGGTGAGAAATTCCAGTTTGGTGGCGGTTTGGGTGGTCTGGATGGTAGTGGAGGCATTCACTTGTGGGGAAATGAAGGCCTTGGTGGTGAAGGAATGCAAGGCCTGTTTGATAGAAATGGTCAGTTTTGGGGTGGTGAGGCCTCTGGTAATGTTGATAGTCAAGGAGTTCAGGGCTGTTTGAGTGTAAATGCATCTGGAAATGGAGGTGAAATCGGGGAATGTCAGGAGGGAAATGGTGAAGATAGAAGTGGAGGTGGTGCTCAAGGTTCGAAAGGTAAGCGTGGGAGGCCAAAAGGATCAAAGAACAAGAAGAAGAATATTGGAGCTGAAGAGGGAATTGTAGGGTTGAGTGGAATTACCAGTGTGAATGTAGGTAGAGAAGAGAGTGTAACACCAAAGAGTAAGCTAGGTCGACCAAAGGGTGCCAAGAATAAAAAGAAGGCTCTTGCAAGCGATAGAAATGGAGGTGTGCCTGATGGGGGTGAAGAAAGTAGGGTAGTGGTTGGGAATGAGAGTGTTGGGCCAAAGAGAAAGGTTAGTCGACCAAAGGGTCTGAAGACCAAGAGAAATCGTAAAGTTGTGGAAGATGATGGAACGTCAGGAGACTTGGGGGCTGTTGCTGAGGGAATTGAGATACCTGTTCCGAGCCAGCCTACTGGTTCGGAGAAAGAAATGCTTCATGTTGAGCAAAGTGGGAAAATGGTAGCTATTGAGTCTGCTGGTCGTGAAGTTGGAAATGAGGTACTGCAGTCAAAGAAAAGGCGCGGTCGACCCAGGAAGGTAACTCCTGGAATTGATGGAACTAATGCAATGTCAAACGAAGTTTTTGGCAGAACTTGCACCGGTGGACCAATAATGTTCTTCATGGGTTTGGAGAATGGGAGTCCGGTTCTTGGCAGCAACGATGATAATTGGTTGCCTGGTGTCCAGCCAAAGGTTAACCTCGTGGAAACGGAAAATCAGGACATTCCTGGGAAAAGTGTGGTTGCTAATGATGGTTCTGATGGGACGGTTCTTCTGAACGGTTTGGAGAATGAGATGCCTGTTCTTACAGGTGAGAAAGATATAGTAATGTATAAGAAGGAAGCTTCGAATGGTAAGGAAGATGGATGCATTGTTCAGCCAAAGGGTAAGCGTGGTCGATCAAAGGGTGCAGCGAAGAAGAAAAATCTTTCTGGTGTTGAAATAAGGGAAATGCCAGGTGAAAGCATGGGTGGTATGGGAAATGGTAGGTCTATGCTTGAAGGTAAGGAAGATGGTGGAATGCCTATGGAAGCCTCTGTGGCCATTGAAGTTGGAAATGAAAGTGTTCAGGTGAAGAAGAAGCGGGGTCGGCCAAAGGGGTCGACCACAAAGAAGAATGGTCGGCTAAAGGGGTCGACCACAAAGAAAAATCTTGCTGTTAAAGAAAAGCAGGAAATAGAAATGTTTGATGAAATGGTAGTAGGTAATGATGGTGATGGTAACGATGCTCCTATGGTGGGTTTGGAGAACGAGAGGCCTATCCATGTGGGTGAGGAAGATAAGGGAATGTCTGCAGCCTGTGGCAGTAATGCAGGTGGAAATGAGGTTGTCCAACAGAAAAGGACTGGTCGAGCTGCAAACAAGAGACCAATTACTTCTGTTGGAGAAGATCAGAGTCGGGAAGGAGAAAATGTTAGAAAAATTGATTGTAGAGATGAGAGCTCAAAGAGTAGGCTAGGCCGGCCTAAGAAGAAGAGACGAATCATTAGTCCTGGAGCTTTGAGTAAGATCACAGTACTGATGCATCAAAATTATTTGAAGGAGGAACCGAGTTTCCCTACAGTGCAATTAAAGAAATCTGACGATACTGAGAAAAAATTACAGAAGAGGCCTAGAGGGAGACCCAGGAAGATCAACAACCAACCAATGAATCACAGTGAATTCCGTACTCAGCAATTAAAGAACTCAGAAGATACTGAGAAAAAATTTCATAAGAGGCTTAGAGGTAAGAGGCCTAGAGGGAGACCCAGGATGTTTAACAACCTACAAATGGATCACAGTGACTTCCGTGCTCGGCAATTGAAGAACTCAGAACATACTGAGCAAAAAGTCTGTAAGAGACCTAGAGGGAGACCCAGGAAGTTTAACAACCTACAGGCGCATCCCAGGGACCTTAAGCAGGGAATATCTACTGATACATTGGTGAGTTATCCTAAATCATTTTTCTTGATTAAGATCAGCTATTCTTGTTACGGAGTCATTGAAAAGCCACTTTGTTTGTACTAATATCCTGTGTCATGCTTCCATTGATGCATTGTTTTATTGCCATTGGAAATTTATACTTGTAGGACTTTTAATAAGTCAAATCTTGTCCTTTCTAATTTTTTTTTTCTGTTTTAGGAGAGAAAGGAAAGTTTATGGTGCCACCAGTGCTTACGGAATGACAGAAATGGTGTCGTCATTTGTTTAAATTGCAGAAAGAAACGCTATTGCTATGACTGCCTTGCAAAGTGGTAATGAAATCTCAAAGTGCTTAATTTTGTTATTTCCATTGACATAATTAGTAAAGCATTTCGAAGTTCTAGCATGTATTTTCATCGGTTATCACAAAGTAGATGCCATGTTAACTACAAAAGTTGGACATTTGTGTTCATGATTGTCAATTAATTTTTGAATGTTAATTCATATTGCTGAAATAAATGAGTCCCACTTGATGGTTCTGATGGTGTATTTCCAAATATCTGAAATAGGTACCCCGAGAAGACAAAAGAGGACATAGAGATTGCTTGTCCTTATTGTCATGGGAACTGCAACTGCAGAATATGCCTCAAGGAGGATTTAGTTGTGATGGTCTGTGCATGATGTTAATTTTCTGTCACTCTCGTTCCTGTTCTGCATTGATATTTTTATTCGTTGGGGGCCAAACTGTCTACTTCCTTTTCAGGCTGAGCATGAAGAAACAGATATGAATATTAAATTGGAAAAGTTGCTTTACTTGCTCTGCAAAACTCTGCCTCTCCTTAGGCATATTCAACAGGAGCAGAGATCTGAATTAGATGCAGAAAGCTGTATACGTGGTATAGTAGTCTGATATATTTCTTTTTGATGTTCAGTTTTTATGCTAGACTGATGGTTAAAAAGTGAGAATGCTCAATGACAACTTTTTCCCTCTTGTTTCACAGGTGTACAATTGACAGAAGAGGATCTCACGAGGTCTATACTAGAGGATGATGATCGAGTGTACTGGTACATCTCAATTCTCCCTAATGATCATAATCCAATCACTTGTGTGTGTGTGTGTGTGTTGTAGACATATGTATATATATTGACTTTGTATGTTGATAAGTAGAATAAGTTTTTTGTCTTTGCTTTTTGGATGTCATTGTGAGTCCAATACTCTAATGGGTAAAGTACTTGCATATTTTCCTGGGATGGGTTTTATTCATATTATTAGGGAGAGAGTCAGTGACTCACTCCTGTAAAATTAAAATGATGATGCTGTAGTTATCAGGATTGCAAATCTCATTTCATCCTATAGCATGTGCTTGGCGAACTATTTTTGTTGTTGCCTCAAAAAAGTAATTGTTGAAAATTTGAAACACTTGCCATATCTCTGTTCTCATAGAAGTATATAGTGGTACTTCCAGTTTTGCATTCCCAATCCATAATGTTTATATGATCTCCCATGGAATGATTACTAGTGCTAGCTTTGGTTTAACTCTCTGCATCTCTCAGAATCTTTAACAATAGTGACTCTGGTCATATCTCTTAGATTTGAGGATTGTTAATTTCTTTTCTACCTATTTTTCAGTCGAATGTATTTATAATTTCCATTCAAGTTTGTGACCGTGGACAAATTCAACAGTGACAAATGCAATACATCCATTGTCAATTTCCACAGAAGCTGCCCCAATCCTGATTGTTCTTATGATCTCTGTGTCACTTGTTGTTGGGAACTAAGGAAAGGATTTCAGCTTGGAGGCAGTGAAGCAGAATCTTCTGGTCAACAGTTTTGTGAAGGAGAGCACAGTAAGGGTACAGTATCAGATGGCCAGATTCCTGAAAATGTGAATGGAAATATATCACAGAGCGTACCAGTAAATGAATTCAAAAATGATATATCTTCTGAGTTTCCTAGTTGGAAAGCAGAGGCTGATGGTAGGATTCCTTGTCCACCAAAAGCACAGGGAGGTTGTGGTACCCAGTTACTTGAACTCAGACGTATATTTGAAGCTGACTGGGTTGAAAAACTAATTTTCAGCTCCGAGGACCTCACTGTTCATTATCAACCATCAGATGTTGATTTTTCTCAAGGATGTTCTGCATGTCATTCTATCAGTTCTGCATGCAATGGTGTAAAAGCTTCCGAAGTGAGGCATGCAGCTGATAGACTGAACTGTCATGATAACTTCCTTTACTGCCCGGATTCTGTACATTTGGGAAACGATGACATTGAGCATTTTCAATTACACTGGAGGAGAGGCGAACCTGTTGTAGTTAGAAATGTACTTGAAAAGGCTACTGGCCTTAGCTGGGAACCAATGGTAATGTGGAGGGCTTTTATTGGGGCAAAAAAAGTACTGAAAGAGGAAGCAGCGAAGGTCAAAGCCATTGATTGCCTTGATTGGTGCGAGGTATGTGTCCAATTTCAACAATTCACTTTTTCCTATCTGTCCTAGTTTTTAGTTTTCTATTTGTTATTGTAAGATATCGATTTGCTTAATATAAGGTACTGATCAACAAATGTTTCATTCTGAATCCTGATACTCTGCTGTTTAGTCGATAATTAGACTGCCATCCAGATGATATTAAGTCGCTTCCATTGTGGTGCTGCAGGTTGAGATTAATATTTTTCAGTTCTTTAAGGGCTATATAGAGGGTCGTAAATACACTAATGGGTGGCCTGAGATGTTGAAGCTGAAGGATTGGCCTCCATCAAATCTCTTTGAAGAGTGTTTGCCAAGGCACGGTGCTGAGTTTATGGCCATGCTTCCCTTTAGTGACTATACCCATCCCAAATCAGGTGTTCTAAATCTTGCAACAAGGCTTCCTATTGCTTTGAAACCAGACTTGGGTCCTAAGACATACATCGCCTATGGTACTATGGAGGAGCTTGGTAGAGGAGATTCAGTAACGAAACTGCATTGTGACATCTCTGATGCGGTACACATCTTCCGCATCATTTCATTATCAATTTTGGATTTATTTTTGTTAGCAATCTTTTCCGCTTGTTGTTCCCATATTTTTTATGCTGTTATGCTACTTGAACTCATTAAGTCTTACTGTTTGTGTATTTTTACCTTAGGTTAATGTGCTGACGCATGCAACTGAAGTAAAGATCGCTCCAGGGCAGGATAAAATCATTGACAGATTACAGAAGAAATATGAAGCTGAAGATGAAATAATTGAAGGAACCTCATGTAATGACAAACACTTTGAGCCTTCTAATGTAACACAAGACGTGAATTTTGTCCTTGGGACCGATCCCTCACAGCAAAAAACTTCAGGAAATCTTATCAACAGAAAAGAGTCCATGGAGAGTTCAGATTCAATTAAAAGTAATCAAAGTGATTATAAATCAGACGTTGCATATGGAGGTGCTGTTTGGGACATTTTCCGTCGGCAAGATGTACCCAAGTTAACAGAATACCTGTTAAAGCATCAGAAAGAATTTCGCCACATTAGTAATCTTCCTGTGAAATCTGTGAGTAGAATTTCCTATTAACATTATAAAAAACTTTAAGTCAAGTCAATCTAAGCTGATGTACTGCTCTTGCATTTGCTTCAGGTTACCCATCCTATTCATGACCAGACCCTTTATCTAGATGAGAAGCATAAAAGGAAGCTGAAGGAAGAGTTTGGTAAGATACGAATCTGCTTATATTTAGCCTGTCCTCTTGTTGAACAGAATTATAATTAAAGTGAACTATTTTCAGGTGTTGAACCTTGGACGTTTGAGCAACACCTTGGTGAGGCTGTTTTCATTCCTGCTGGATGCCCACATCAAGTGAGAAATAGACAGGTGAGGTTTTTTCCCATCAATATGTGTAGTTTACATGGCTTCCCTTATACTAGAAGTGCTTGGAGAACAATGTTAGTTAAGCTTAAGAACCGATCAATCTTGTCAAAAGTCGAGTTGTCAAAGGAACGTGAGGCTTCTTTCTCAACCACTAGGATCATAACATCCACCGCACTTCTAAAACCTAAAGTCACTCATCTTATTCAGTCAAGTTTGACACTATTCTCCTTTTCTTTTCAGTCCTGCATTAAAGTGGCCCTCGATTTTGTTTCCCCTGAAAACGTTCAAGAATGCATTCGGTTAACAGAGGAGTTTCGCTTGCTTCCAGAAAACCATAGATCCAGGGAAGATAAACTGGAGGTACATGTTATTTTGGATTTGTTCCTACAGCATTTTACCTGGACTTTTATTATGCATTTGTATTGAAAATGCTAATGGCCATCCGTGGTACTTGCCATTGGCATATCTAGAGTTGTTTATTGAACTCATTTATCTGTTTCCAGGTGAAGAAGATGGCACTGTATGCAGCAAGTGATGCTATAAGTGAAGCTGAAACTTTGAAGTCAAGAATCAGGTAACGATTCTAATATGAACCTCACAATCTTCTTATTGTATGTAAGATATAATAAGACCAGTGTTCATAGATCTCAATGACCACCTGCAAAGAATGTCGTTTATGGAGTCAAGAGTGGATATTGTTTGTGTGTGAAATTTGCTTTTCAAAATGGTAATATTCTCATGAAAAAAGAGTGACCTTCAAATTTTGAAAGAATGAATCGAAGTTCTTGTGATCAAACATCGTGCTTCACAGTGTACATTATGTCTGTCTCATGATTATTGGCTTCTCATAGTTTCCATTTATCTTGCAGTTCATAATATGAGACAGCGAAGCTGAAGATCTAGATTGATTGACAGTGGCGGCTGGAGAAAATATCTTGTTGTAGATGCTTACTAGTAGCTAGGGTTTTGTATATCTGTTAGGCTACAGTTTTGGTAAATGTCTGCATCTTTCATCAACTGAGTACTAATTTCTCCTAGTTAGAATTATGAGGCCCAAGTTTCTGTTCATAATTGTCATTTTCATCGCATGGCAGCAGGCACATGTTCAGATGATGTAGCCTATTTTGCTGCATTGTACAGGAGGACCAATTCATCGTAGCTATATGAAACAGCTCCTTTGTTATATATATATGAACTCATCATTCGTTGAGCATAAATTTTGAAGGCCGTTTCATATCTATACATGAAGCAATACAGCATTGTAGCTATATGAAACAGCTCTTATGTTATATCTGTATCTTTCCTTGATCAACTTTCGGCATTGTTTTCATGTCATGCTTTGTATAGCTGTATTGTTTCAATATATCATGGCAGTCATGCTTTCAAGAAAAAGTAACAAGCTTTAACAACTTATTCCATTACACGGATGCCTGACATCTCACAGCATGTCAAAACATGCAAAGTCCTATTTCTATTCAAATTGTCATGCTTAATCTCACTATCGATAAAATATGATCTTCATGAATAGAGTTGAGTAAATTAATGTTCTTATATTTTTAATCTTTTAAAGTCAGAAAATAATAAAATTTATAAAGAAAAAAAACAGTAGCTCAGAATTTCGGTGTTCTATTAATTGGACTATATTTTAAAATTCGTGCTACGAAGTGAGTTTATTTCGGTGTTCCATTAATTGGATTATATTCTAAAATTCGTACTACGAAGTGAGCTTATTATACAGGAGAATTTCAAACATAAAAATAATAATTATAATAAAATTTAACAACTTTCGGCATGTCAATGCATTCCACGAGTGTCTCATACCTCATAATGTGTCAAATCATACAAAATCCTATTTCTATTCACATTGTCACGCATATTCTCACCATCCGTAAAACACAACATTTTGAAACGGAGTCGAGTAAATTAACATTTTAACCGGGCAATGTGAGTAAAGCAGTAAAAACTATTAGAGAGATGATGGGTATAGAGATATTCAACAAACCTAAAGCCCTCTTCTGAAATATCACTTCTTGCTCTTCATTAGGTACAAGTACACCCCTCCCTTTCTTGCAAGTTATTACCATCTCTGCCCAAATATCTCTAGCTCTCACTTTTGTACTCTTGTTCTACCATTTTCTCCATCATCAAAATTTCTGACCATACATGATAAATTCCCAAAATCTAACACCAACCCTTTTCAATTCACACTCTCTTCCCCCAAACCCCCACTCCAAGTTTCAATCTTTGACCCATTTTCTATGAACCCATAAAATCTCCGATACTCTTTTCCCGCTTCGTTTTTTCTTCGCCGGAGAACCCAACAACAATGGCCGCGGCGGCACTCAGGTCCAAACCCTCCCGCGATTCCGTCTCGCAATTCAGCTACTTCCTCTTCAATTACATGCACACCGGTCGCGTCGTCGCCAATTCTCACTACCGCACCAAAGGCGACGACTTGTTCGTCAACACTCCCTACCACTTCACAGCGTTCAAGCCGGTGTCGTTTTCCGGCAACCTGGGCGGCCAGAGAGACAGCCGGAGCAGTAGTGATAGGAGTCGGGGGCAGAAATTGAACAGTAGTAGTGTTATGTCGACGTATGGAGACCCGCCGGAGGTTTGGTCCGGTGACGGGATTGTGATTCGGGCCGGTCCGGGGTCGAATTTGGTGAAGGGTGGTGGTGGCGGCGGCGGAGGCAGTGGTGGTGGTCCGGCCGGTGGTGGAGGTGGAGGGTTTGATTCGAATTCAAAGGATGGGTGTTGGGGTGGGTCTAATCTGGGGAGTAGTTTTCCTACACCAAAGGAGATTTGTAAAGGGCTTGATAAGTTTGTAATTGGGCAAGAGAGAGCTAAGAAGGTCAAGACTTTTTTGGTTTGTTTTCGAGTTTTTGGAAGTTTATGTTTTCTGTAGTTGTTAAATTTTGAGTGTTGAATTGTGTTTGCAGGTATTGTCTGTTGCTGTTTACAATCATTATAAGAGGATATATCATGAGTCTCAGCAGAAGTGGTTAGCTCTCGTGTTCTCTGTGCATTTATGTTTTTGTTTTCGAGTATATTGGAGCTTGTTGGTTAGCAGAAAGCCGAGAGTTGGTGGTGTCTTTGTTTTGTTTTGTTTTCATGATTGAATATTTGACATGATGTTGTGTTTGGATGTTAGGTCTGCAGGAGATTCAGGTAACAACAAAGCGGATGCTATGAATGATGATAGAGTGGAGCTTGAGAAAAGTAATATTCTTGTAATGGGGCCAACCGGGTCAGGTAATTAAATTTTCCTAGTAGTTTTCAAATGCGTTAGACTGGTGAATGATCTATGAGCATTTCCATGCATTAGGTTTAATTCCCGTGAGGTCTCATGAAAACTTTGAGATAGCTTATGTCTGGGCTGCATGTATGTTATAATAGAGTTGGACGTTTCTGTCTTTCGATGTCTCACTTGTTCTCTTTAATGCTCTTTCAAGGACAGGGAAGACACTACTTGCTAAAACCTTGGCACGATTTGTGAATGTTCCCTTTGTCATTGCAGATGCAACAACATTAACTCAGGAAAGTTTTGCTCCTCTTTTATTATTTTTCTGTAATAGAAGGTCATTTATGCAGTTTCATTTTTCTTTTGAGATTTTATAGTCGATATGTATTATTCAGCCTGTATACTCTGTTGCACACAATGCTGGCCTTCATGATCCGAAGGAAATATTTAACATTACGTGCCTGTTTTTCTCAAATGGTTTTTGTCTCAAATTCTGTTGCTATGCATATGACAATGAAAACAGAGTTAGTAGCGATTCCATACGCATTTTTCTGTCATTCTGATATGGCCATGAAATCATTCCGTCACATGCAGGCAGGATATGTGGGGGAAGATGTGGAATCGATTTTATACAAACTTCTTTCGGTATGTATTCACTAGCATATTCTATTCACGTCTATCTAAATTTTTTTGCATGTGTTCAGTTTATTATGGAAGCATTTTGTGATACCTTCAATTTGTTCTTGTAACTATGTCATTCTATGCTATTTACCTTTTATTAAAATCTGTGAGAAAAGTAAAGCTGTTTGAATCTGTTTGAATTATCTATGCCATAATTCTCATATGATAGCTGTTTGCATCAAAGCTCCTTTGTCCTCTGTTACGGTTTAGATTTAAAATGACTTACTGTTTTATCATCAAGAAAATACTTTGGAGTCTACACTTCTATACTTATTATGGACTCGGTTCATATATTTTTATCTGTATTCTATGCTAGGTTGCTGATTACAATGTGGCAGCTGCACAACAAGGAATTGTTTATATTGATGAAGTTGACAAGATTACCAAAAAGGTTCATTTACACCCTCTCTCTATCTCTATCTCTATCCCCGACCTCTCTCTCTCTTTCTATCCAGTTTACCACTCCTTTATATCTGCCTACATTAGCTCCTATTTTGTAGGCTGAGAGCCTAAATATCAGCAGAGATGTATCCGGAGAAGGTGTTCAACAAGCATTACTAAAGATGCTGGAAGGGACAGTAAGTGCACGTTTACTTAATCTCTTGGTTTTAGTTCTAGTTGGCATGTGGAGATGGCTAACTGGTATTCATTTGAAAAGAATATAATCCATAGGGGATAATTTCCGTGATTGTATTTCTGATATGAGGAGTTCCTTCTGATCTAGGTTGTAAATGTTCCAGAAAAGGGCGCTCGAAAGCATCCAAGAGGTGAAAATATTCAGGTACAAGCAGTGCGTTACAAGTTATATGTCTTATCAACCTACATACTGTAGTAGAAGTGCTTATTTACCATCTCATGGAGACAGTCACATCTTGATCACCATAAGCTTAGTCAAGCAATAATCATTTTATACTTGATATCTGTTCATCATCTTGTTATTTACTTTGTTTTCCTGTTTCTTCAATCTTCACAGATTGACACAAAGGATATTCTTTTCATATGTGGGGGTGCCTTTATTGACTTAGAGAAAACCATCTCAGAAAGGTTATCCCATCCCAACACTGCAATTATGTTATCTTTTGCTACCTTTCTTATCTATCTAAACTGGTCATTTCTCTTTTGCGTCCCTACAGACGCCAAGATTCCTCTATTGGGTTTGGTGCTCCAGTTAGAGCAAACATGAGAACTGGTGGTGTTACAGATGCTGCGGTTACATCATCCTTATTGGAGATTGTAAGTCCCCATCAGTGTTGAATAGTAACAACTTATAGCTATTTACATATTTTGCTAAGATTCTACTTCTTCAGAAATACCATTCATTTTAGAAATTTACACTGTGATAACTGTCTCTTTTGGCAGGTTGAAAGTAGTGACCTTATTCGATATGGTTTGATACCTGAATTTGTTGGGCGGTTTCCTATCCTTGTCAGCTTATCTGCACTAACTGAAGATCAATTAGTTCAGGTATATATTGCATTTCTTTTCTTCTTGTGGAAACAGGTCTGCCACTTATGTATGGCAAATGTCATACACTACGGTTTTATCTCAGCTGTTGTCTTCATGGGGTGATGGCTGATTGGAAATTAAGTATTAGAAATCAATGTGGGACAGTATGAACATACTTATGTGATTATCCTTATGCATACCTGTTCTTCTGAACAATTCATATTATTACTGATATGTCCAGTGATTTGAGTTTTTCTTTCCTTTGAAAGTAAATGTCTGATACGAAAACATCTTGTTGATGTGTGGGGGAAAAGTCTATTTATTGTATATATCAAGTACATTCCATTTGTTTCTTACTGGCAAAGATGTTCTGTAGGTCCTAACGGAGCCCAAAAATGCATTGGGGAAGCAATACAAGAAGATGTTCCGAATGAATGACGTAAGCAATTCTTGTTTGGCTGCTATTTTCGTGAAGAATTGCCATTTTTAACATGTTGCTTGTGTGCATGTTGAATGCAATCTTTGTTTCCTCACTTCCTTTGCAAGCATGCTTCTGTTGTACCGATATTTATGATTTACTTCTCTCAGGTCCAACTGCATTTCACGGAAAGTGCCTTGAGGCTAATTGCTAAGAAAGCAATATCAAAGAACACTGGGGCTCGTGGACTACGAGCAATTTTAGAAACTATATTAATGGATGCCATGTATGAGGTAAGGCCACTTCTCTTTTCTGTTGCAATCTGAACATGTAACTTGGAAGGGATTGGAGTGAATAACTTAATGCTGGGACTAATTTTTCTCTCAGCACAATTATCTTGAAATCTGGGGAAGGGGAAATGTCTTGAAGTACTAATTTGCGATTTGCCCCATCTTAGGGATTAGAGTCTTTCTCACTTTGTGCAAATCAGCATTTAGAAGAAGCCTACATATTAATTAGGTGCTTGGTCAGAAGCCAAGTACTTGAACCTAGTTTTTTTTTTTAACTCAGTGGCTTGTTGGTTGTATCCACAAGTATCGGTAAAGCAATGTGATTGGAACCAATGTGATCTCTCAGTTGGGGAGTGATTGGAACCTAATAATTTCTTCAATTGTAAAGGATTTACAATGTCATATTTGAGTTTGTTTCAAAATTCTTCCTGAGGATATGTGAATGAACATTACTTGAAGAGGTGATCCTATGTAGGATAGACACCATTCTTGAAGAATGGTATGATGAGTAATTTAGGAAACGATGTGCATCAATTGCACAATTTAATTTTATGTTCCCAACATATGAAATTATTTACAAACCAAGTGAGGTTTTGTGGTTCTGCCCGAAGCAGACTACAGATGAACTAAGTAAATAATTTATTTGGTTCCAAACAGGAAATAATAGCTAATTGGATTCTTCACTCTTTTGCAGATTCCTGATGTTAGAACTGGTGATGGCATAATAGATGCAGTTGTAATTGATGAAGAGGCCGTTGGAACTGATGGCCAGGGTTGTGGAGCTAAAATCCTTTATGGTAAGGGTGCATTGGATCAGTATCTTTCAAAACATAAAGAGAAGGATGTTCAGGTATGTAACTTATCCACATATGTTCTTTAACTAAATTCGGCATTCAGATTACTTACTACAGATGTTAAAATGCTAATATTGCTTTATTCTGTCTCCCAGATTGCAACCACTGAAGGGTCTGATGTAGAGCCCGAAGGGGAAGCCGAGCTTTCATCTGTTGTTGCTAGCATGTAACTTTATGTGGAAACTTATTTGTATCGCAATCTTGTACATATCAAACATTTATTTAATAAATCATATAAAGCTCGTTGTGTACAACTTTACACAAGGTTTGGCTCAGAGCTGTTAGGATACGCTCTGTAAGTCTCATCAGATAGTCTATAGTACACCTCTCATAGTCATATTTGTCAAAAATTATTGTTTCTTCAACTTTCAGCCACCGGAAAACTCAAGATCGAGTGTATAGTGTATTTTGATTGTTTCATTGCTTTGATGTCTCCAAACTGTTATATGCTTACCTATATTTATTCAACAAAATCGAGCTTCAAACAGTTTGATTGTTTCATTGCTTTGAGTTCTAGAGTCCCGTTTTAATAAACATGTCTCCCAAAATTTCATTTATCATTGAGAAACTGTTTTGTTTTGTGTTTTTTTTTGGCCCCCCTTTTCGTTTGTCATGATTTGTCTCTCAGTGCAAACCATAAACTTCATATAAGATTATATATTCATACATTATATGCCCGTGCAATATGCAACGATCTTGATAAAGTAGAACCTCTGTTTTTCCTCATGGTTGAACAAATACTTATCAATTGGATAAGAGTTAACTTTTGAATCAGAGATGAATCGATGCAACTTATGATCACCAGAAAAGTTGCAATTTTTGCGTATAGGAACGAAATTTAGTGTAAGTTCTTCATGGTTCACGTACCTCAAAAGCATCAAATTTTGCTCAAGAATGTTAATTAGGGGAGAGTATTTAGTGCACTGACGTGTACTTGCACATATATAAATTGATGCTTAGATAACATCAAGTATATTTTTGTGTTATTAAAAAAAATTGCCTATAAATATCAACGGCTGAAATCTGCTGAATTTGCTACTTTATTTGCACCGTCAGTGCATATAACAATTAGCTATAACGAAACCATAGTATAAACCCTATAGTATTAATTAGGGAACATCAGGATTTGAAGCGGTCTGAGTTTCTTTAGAAAAAAGAAAATGGAATTGGCGACCTAAATAGAAATATCAATATCCAAGCCAAAACTCAAATCGAAGAGCGATGATGCTTTTTAAATGGTGAGAATTCAGAATACTGACGTGTACTTGCACCAATATGAACCAATATGAATAATATAAATAGACGGTTGATTTACATTAAATACACTTTTGTTCAAGGAAATCCATATTATGTGTCTGGCCCAAACTCTAGGTTACTGGACCCAGTGGTGATAGGGTTAGAGAAGGATTTAGAATCCTATTCAATGTAGAATTACTTTCCTTGTATGTTCAGATTCTATGCATTGTAATGCTCTATATAAAGAGGCCCTATTATCAATGAAAATACACAACAAATTTCTCTCAATTTCTGATTCCCTAAAACAACTTTTTAGTTATTTAAAACTAATATTAATTATAAATATTAAGAGTTGAGACCAACTTGTCAAAAGTGTAAGCTTACTTAAACAGTAGGTGCAGAAGAATTTCCACTCTTTAATGCAGACCTAAAATTCATTTCAACCCGTCCCACTTACATCCATCTCCATCTCCATCCGGGTAAGTTTGAATTTTCATTTGTCTCAGATTGTGCAGTAATTTTGATCCGTGGTTGAAGAAAACCCTAAAATTTTATCATCAACAAGTTTCTGTTTGTGTAACTGTTGCTGTTTCAATTTTGGGTTTCTGTTTAGTTGGGTTGAGAAGATTGGAAGGTGTTGGCAATGTTGAAGAACAAGGAGCTCCTCCAACATCTCCCTGAACATGTTGTACTCAACATTCTCTGCCGGTTGCCGGTCAAGTCCTTGATCCGCTTCACTTGTGTCTCAAAACGGTGGCGTTCTCTCATCATTTCCGACCCCCAATTCGGCAACTCCCATTTCCAACTAGCAGCATCTCACCTCCGTCAAAATGTCTTGATCGTTAACATTTCAAAAGATACACTCGGAACTATGGTACCCTTTGGATTTCAATCCGTAGAAGATAAACTTTCGATCAAAAATCTCACTTGCCCATTCCAGCGGGTTAGCCAAATCCTAGTAATGGGCTCTTGCAATGGTTTGGTAGTTTTAGCTAATTTCCATCCCTATGTTATGTTATCTCGATTCCTACCATGTTCTGATGATTGTAATAGTTTGGTAATGTGGAACCCATCAACTGGATTCTTCCGCAACATACCTTGTCTAAATTTTCAGATTGGGATGATAAAATTAACAGATGAAGAGAATGGGATCGGTGTATATTATGGTTTTGGTCAAGTCTCGGCCTCTGACGACTACAAACTTGTGGTCATACCAAAATTGGGTGCTTTTATGGAGGTACAAGTGTTCTCAGTCAGAGCTAACTGTTGGAAAGTTGTTAAAGCTCCTTACTTGTCGCCACACCGCCCCTGGTCTGAAGAACTGGGGACTTATTCAAATGGAGCAATTCATTGGGTCAGTAACCGTGAACCTGGGATTTTCGAGCCAACTGTCTATGCTTTTGATCTGGCAAATGAGGAGTTTCGGGAAATGCCATTGCCTGTTCTTAGCCGTAATGAAGATGGCATGGAAATGACGCAAATTAGAACTCAAGTTCTTTTAGGAGGATGTCTTTGTGTCATGTTTCAGCCTCAGGACTCTAAAAGGTATACTGAATTTTGGATGATGAAAGAGTATGGGCTGCCTGAGTCTTGGGTTAAGCTCTTTGGGTTTAGTATACATGATTTACCAGATGTGTTCGATTCATTCTGTAGCCGCCTTTTTTGGAATCCTATTTTCATTGCAGAAGACGGTACAGTCGTGATCAAACTGCCTACCCAGAAGGAGTTGATCTGGATTAAATGCCGTAAAGAAGAGAAGCCATTCTGCATCGACCGGTACCATCTTGAGGAGGTGGTGGCACATCATTATGCATTTGATGCCATTTTGTATGATGAAACTCTAGTTTCGATACCTGAATGATTATGGTGATTTAGATGGCTTGAGACTCAGAGGCCTGAAAAAAACTAAGAAGCAAGAGCGGAAATGAAGAGGGATTGCTTCATGCATTCTATTGCTGGTTTCTTTTTGAGTTTTAACTATTGTAATTTGGATTGCATTCTATTGCTGGTTTCTAGTTTAGGTATTGTATTTTGGATTCTCCACCTTTGATTAAACGATCCTTCTACTTTGTTTCACAATGAGCTCTGTTTTTGTCTTGATGTGGAATTGAGGAGCCTGCTGCATGAAGGAACTTGTTTTATCATTGTTTACGTTTGCTCTATTGTTCCAGACAGTCTTGCTAATTGACCTATATAACATATATAGCAAAATGGATTTTTTTGGACCATGGGCTTTCTTCTTTGAGAACATGTGTGCTTGTCATAACATTACTGCCTGCAATGTTGGCCTCGCAATAAAACTTCAGTTGTAGCTGCTTTTGCAGCCAATTATAGATATATTTTTCTTTACAGCACCTTTTCTCGTTTGTGACTCCTTAGTACATTGATTCACATAACCTTTGATGCAATCAGAAATTTGATATACTCCCCCTGTTTAAAAGAAATGGTTAATGACCAGAATGCTCTTGTGCTTTATGGGATCTTGCAATGGTTTGGTATAAAAACTTGTCTATCTTGAACCCATGAACTGGGTTACCCCAAAGCAAGGATTCAACTCGCAATGGTTTCGTCCATGGTTTGCCAGAATTTTGTTTTTCCTTTCGGATACTCAACCATTTTCTCTTTGAACACTGATGCCGGTCGACTATACCCAGCATTCAAAATCTGAATAAGAGACTCAATCCAAAAATGCCTTAGCGAAGCAATACAAGAAGACGTTCCGAATGAATGGCATAAGCAATTCTTGTTTGGCTGCTATTTCCGTGAAAAATTGCCATTTTTAGCATGTTGGTCGTGTGCATGTTGAATGTAATCCTTGTTTCCTCACTTCCTTTGCAAGCATGCTTCTTTTGTACCTATATCTATGGTTTATTTCTCTCAGGTCCAACTGCATTTCACGGAAAGTGGCTTGAGGCTAATTGCCAAGAAAGCAATATCAAAGAACACTGGGGCTCGTGGATTACGAGCAATTTTAGAAACTATATTAACGGATACCATGTATCAGGTTAGGCCACTTCTCTTTTCTGTTGCAATCCCAACATATTAACAACTTGGAAGGGATTGGGATGAATAACATAATGCTGGGACTGAATATTTTCCTCTCAGCGCAATTATCTTGAAATCTGGGGAAAGGGGAATTGTGTTGAAGTAATAATTTGCCATCATAGGGATTAAAGTACCACTCACTTTGTGCAAACCAGCATTTAGAATGAGACTCTTCCTACATACTTATTGGGTGCTTGGTTTCAGAAGCCAAGTACTTGAACCTAGTAACTCGGCGGCTTGTTTCCATAAGTATCAGTTAAGCGATGTGATTGGAACCAATGTGATAACTCATTTAGGGTGTGCGGAACCTAATTAATTCCTCAATTGTAAAGAGGATTTTCAATGTCATATTCTAGTTCTTTCAACATACTTATTGAGGATTTGCTAATGAACATTACTTGAAGAGGTAGAGGTTGTCCTATGTAGGATCAACACCATTCTTGAAGAATGGTATGCTGAGTAGTTCATAATTTAATTTTCTGTTCTCAACATATGGAATTTATTTAAAGTGAGGTTTTGTGGTATCACTGCCCCAAGCAGACTACAAATGAACAAAGTAAAGAATTGGTTACTACTTACTAACAGGAAATAATAGCTAGTTGGATTCTTCACTCTTTTGCATATTCCTGACGTTAGAACTGGTGATGACATAATAGATGCAGTTGTAATTGATGAAGAGGCAGTTGAAACTGATGACCAGGGTTGTGGAGCTAAACTCCTTTATGCTAAGGGTGCATTGGATCAGTACCTTTCAAAAAAGAAAGAGAAGGATAATCAGGTATGTAACTTATCCACATATATTCGTCAACTGAATTCGGCTTTCAGATTACTTCCTACAGATGTTAAAATGCTAATAATGCTTAATTCTGTCTCGCAGATTGCAACCACAGAAGGGTCTGATGTAGAGCCCCAAGGGGAAGCCGAGCTTTCTTCTGTTGCTGCTAGCATGTAACTATACGTGGAAACTTATTTGTATTGCAATCTTGTACATATCAAACATGTATTAATAATCATATAAAGCTCGTTGTGTACAACTCTTTCACAGGGTTTGGCTCCAGAGCTGTAGGTACGCTCTCTTTTCAGTCTCATCAGATAGTCTATAGAAAATCTCTCATAGTCAACTTTGTCAAAAATGATTGTTTCTTAGACCGAGTGTATAGTGTATATGATTGTTTCATTGCTTCGATGTTTAAAGCGAATGTTATGTACTTGCCTATATGTATACTCAGGCATCGATGCTCTTTTCTTCCCAAACCTTTCAGGAACTGAAATCTACCTTTCTACAAAATTGATCTTCAAGCAGTTTGACTTCCTCAATATCGATATTCTTAAACACATTGTGTGGTAAGGTTGGTTAAGTGTCTGACATGAAATTGGCCAACAAATTTGAGGAGCTTTCGGGTTTGTGTGCCTGCAGCGGTGGAATAGTTTGGCTTTGTTAAATACACTCGTGAACCTCGCTATTTCAACCCAAAAAAAAAAAAAAAAAAATATCAACATTCTTAAATGTCTTCTGAATTTGTTGCCGGCATTCACAATTTGACTCGATTCGGGTCAGAGAGTCTTGTTATAGCACACGTTTTCATCTATCAGTTGAACAAGGTCTTGCACTTCCAGGTTCCTTAACATAAGCACGAAGTTTTAACCTTAAACTAAATGTCCTTAAACTAAACCTTATTATTTTCAAAAAGAACAAACAAACAAAAAAACATCATTAAATAAACGAGCATACCAATAAGAGCCCCACAGCCGTCAGATCTCAATCCTCCTTCTGTTTGATTTCCCTCATCGACGGCCATCCTTATCTCTCTCTCCTCTCCCTTCTCTGTCCCTCAGAGAGAGAGAGAAGGAGAGAAGAAAAGAACCTCTTTTTCACAGAACAGGGGGGTTGGGAATCCCCATCAATCCAATCCTCCCCCTCCCCTCCTTTTTCTTAATTCTGAATCGAACCCAGATTAAGAAAGAGAAGGATTTCACATACCCAGAACTCCAATTTTGATTTCATGGCATTTTGATCACTCGGGTATTCCGAATTTCATCGTTTCTGGAATTGGGTTTCTGATTCAAGTTGAGGTCTTTGGGGGTGTTTAGGGAGGAAAGGGATGGACTTGGAGAGCATAGAGTGTGTTTCATCCTCAGATGGTCTTGATGAGGATGAGATCCATCAACACCTTCACAACCCACAACATCCTTCTCATCAACACCACCATGACTTTTCTTCTTCCAAGCCCAGAAATAATGTTGCCAACAACGCCGGAATTCCGGGGCCCACCGCCATTGCTCCGGCCACCAGCGTTCATGAGTTGCTGGAATGTCCGGTGTGTACGAATTCCATGTACCCACCGATTCATCAGGTAGTTTGTTTATCTCTGTTGTTTTGTTCTCTCCTTGCATTTTGCTTTGGGATTGTTGCATTTTGTGGAATTTGAATTGGGTTTTTTGTGAGGGTGTGTGTTTGACCTAATGCTTGCGTTTTGGGGGTGGTTTTGATTAGATTGGAGTGGTCATGTTTGAATTGGAGTTTCGATTGAATTGATTAATTTGATGTGTTTGTGCTTGGTTTCTATTGGCGATAGGATTTTGATGGACTTCTGGAACCCGCATTTGAGTCGAATGTTGATTTTAGGAATGTGTATGGATTGATTTTAGGGATTGGGTTGTCATTGTAAGGAGAGCATTGTCAACCTAGTTTTCCTGGATCTTTCTGGGTCCATGTATGATTTAGATGATGTGAGCAATGTTTATTTAGTATTTGAAGTCATGGAATGTGCTGATGGAAAGAGGTACAATTTAGTAACTTTGTCCAATGCAAGTCTTTGATGACTCTGCAGGGAGGGTGTATGTATGCATTCGGTTGACTAGGATACTGTTAATCACTTTTATATGGTCTTATAACATAGTATGCAAGTTTGTTGCTGCAATCCACTAGTTTCCCAACAGATGAAGTAACATGGATTTTACTGGAGTAGGTAGCTTTTTCGTTTCATGACCTCCTTTACATGCATATGCTCGTTTGCATGTGGTGTGTATCTTTTGGAGTGTTGTTCTTTATTTTGTCATTTTATGGAGTGTGGATATTCTGTTGATTTTTCTTATTCATCAGAGCCAAAATTACATTAGGTGTAATTCTTAATGTAATTCTTATATAATATAGATCCTTTTTCTTAAACCAAATTTTCCTCTTTGCAGTGCCACAATGGACACACACTGTGTTCTACCTGTAAAACAAGGGTCCACAATCGCTGCCCCACTTGTAGGCAGGAGCTTGGAGATATTAGGTGTTTAGCGTTGGAGAAGGTGGCTGAGTCCCTGGAGTTACCCTGCAAGTATTACTCCTTGGGATGCCCGGAGATATTTCCTTACTACAGCAAACTAAAGCATGAATCAGTGTGCAATTTCAGACCTTATAATTGCCCATATGCTGGATCGGAGTGCTCTGTTGTTGGGGATATCCCTTTTCTGGTTGCCCATCTTAGAGATGATCACAAAGTAGACATGCACACAGGATGCACGTTCAACCATCGCTATGTAAAGTCAAATCCCCGGGAAGTAGAGAATGCCACTTGGATGCTTACAGTAAGTTTCATATGATAAGTTTCATATGACATCTATATCGTTTGATTGGTTTTGCAACAAAGGATGTGTCTCTTCCAAGTTTATTCGTACTCCATATGTTTCTTAAAATTGGTGTTTGACCAAAACATTTTAAGGGTAAAGTTAAAAGTACCTAATAGTGAAAATGTAATTCATGTATGTAGATGTTCATCTACATAAGCTGACAAGAAACCGGAGACTAGCTAGAATACAGTATTCTTTTTGTAATGCATGTAAACCTTTCAGTCACTTGGAGAACACTATGGTGGGGAACCATCTTATTGTCCAATTGATCAATTAGTGATCCTGTTTTGTTTCTAAAATGCATATCAGGTCAAATTGAAATCAAAATTTTCGTGTTTTTTGGCAAAATAGTTGTGTCCAGTTAATGCAAAATCCTGTGGTTTATTTCGTCTTTTACCCTTCCCATGTCGTTGTTGATGATGATGATACCTTTGTCAAACTGGTTTGAGAAGCTAGCAAGTTTAAGTTTCTTATTAATGGAAAGGATTGCATGGAATTGATCTCTCAAATCCCTTTTCTGGTGAGTAATTTGTTGGGGGAAGTGGTCATCGGCAGTCTATCCCACCATCCAAACAATCTCTTTTAGAACTGAGGAGCTTTTTTCTAGAACTGTCTGTCTACTATTCATATACTTTTGTCAATTTCTTTGAACCTGAACCTTATGAACTTCATCTGCATTCCCTGTCAGGTCTTCCATTGTTTTGGTCAATACTTCTGCCTTCATTTTGAAGCCTTCCAGCTTGGCATGGCTCCTGTTTATATGGCTTTTCTACGTTTTATGGGTGATGAGAATGAGGCACGGAACTACAGCTACAGCCTCGAGGTTGGAGCAAATGGCAGGAAACTCATATGGGAGGGCACCCCAAGAAGTGTCCGTGATAGCCACCGGAAGGTGAGGGATAGCCATGACGGTCTCATTATTCAACGAAACATGGCTTTATTTTTCTCTGGAGGAGATAGGAAGGAGCTTAAGCTGAGAGTTACCGGGAGGATATGGAAGGAACAGCAAAATCCAGATGCTGGAGTGTGCATACCAAACTTATGTAGCTAAGACAGATGATTTTGGAAGTTTGCATTTTGTTGTTTGAGACACTGTTGTGTGTTGTACCTGTGCCGACTTGTTCTTGTTATGTTGTACCTGTGCCGTTCTTGGTATGTTGTACCTGTGCCAACTTGTTGCTAGTACGTTGTACCCGCGCCAGCTTGTTTCTGGTATGTTGTAATGGACTGAAGTCTCGAGGTTTGGAAGTTTTCAGCTTAATAAATTGTATAATAAGCAGGCTTTCTTTCCTTTTCACCATGCTAAGGATCATTGCCATCAAGGCATCAACATGCTGCTGAATCAAGTCAAAATTCTAATTACTCTGCGCCATCCTTATCTTTTAATCAAAGCCTTTTGACATCTCTGTTCCTTTATTTAGTGGAGGAATGAGAGAAATCAAGCTAATGAAGACTTTTGCATTAAGAAATAGCTAATAGGTAGCCATTAAAACAAGTATAACCACCAAAAGGTGATGGCTAACATTGAGTCTCAACTCTAAATGATGTCTATGTTTATGAAAGAAATTGATTGAACACATCAGCCGAAGTAGTAATTCAAACTTCAAAACAAAATTGATGGAACACCTTTGCAATTGAGCTGCAAGATTTGTGTAAATTATTATTGAGTCTAAGTAGTGATTTAAGCTTCATCAAAAAGCTTAAAATTCGTGCATCCCATTGGCATTCAAGTATATGGCTCTTGTAGCTCATGTCAAACAACAACTAGCTTATTTCATGTACAGAGATTCAAAATTTAAACGCGGAGGACTGAAACATCGGAAGTGAATGATTTGCCGAGTTCAGGCCATAAACACACTGATTGCAGAGAAAAGTAATCCAATAATAAGTTCCAAAATCTGATTACAAATTAGACTAGCTAGGGAAGCAGATCACATAAAATACGACCATTTCCCTGCCTTGTTTTCACCAGATATGTTGCCCTCAAGCCACTACCTGCTCGTTTGCACCCTCGCTTTTGGATTCTTCATCAGAACTTTCACCTTTGACTGCTTGCTCTGCTGAGTTCGTGTCAGCAGCTGGAGCAGCCTCCACAGAAGCTGGGGCAGCTTCACCGACTTTTTCAGTGGCCTCTGTAGACCCTGTCTCTTTCTTCCCAAACAAACTAGACGGAAGTAACGAGGAGACAGCAGCACTTCTACTTCTCTTTGCTGCTTCTGCTTCCTCAATCTCCTTCGCCTTAGCCTCAGCCTTCAGCCTTTCCTTCTCCTCTATCAGCTTTCCCAATTCATCCTCTCTCCCATCCTTTCTCAGCTCCCCTTTGATAAACTCCTGCATCTCCTCATTCAATTCAATCCATTCATCCTCCAACAATGTATCCACCACATTAAGCACCTCATCGAATTTCCCCGCATCACTCAATGCCTTCATTATAAACTGATAGCTCGCAACATCCATCTTCAGCTTCTTCCCCATAAGATCAAAAAACGATTTCGCCTCATCAACCTTCCCTACCTTAACCAACCCATCAGCCAACCTATTATAAACAGCCAAATTCGGCCTCAACTTCTCATCAACCATTTTCCTAAAATACTCAGCCGCATCATCAGGCCTATTCTCCTCAAAACAAGTATCCATCAACAAAGAGTAAGTATACTCATCCGGATTCACTCCCTTCTCCCCCATTTCCCCATAAACCTCCTCCGCTTCACTCAGCATCCCATTGCTACACAAATGCTGAATCAAATTATTAAACGACAATGTATCCGGGTCACATCTATACTCCCCCATCTTCCTGAAAACCTCAACCGCCTCCTTAAACCTCCCCTGCGCACAATACCCGTCAGCCATCACATTAAAGCTCCCCAAATTCACCGTAAACCTCCTCGGCGGGGAATGCTCCTCCCTCATCCTATCAAACAACTTCAACGCCTCATCAAACTTCCCATTCTCACACAAAGCCTCCAACACCGAGTTATACGCCACCGCATTCATCTTCACCTTCGAAGCCTGTTCAAAACACTCCATTGCCTCCTTCTCCATTTCCTTCATGAAATACCCCTTCATCAGACTCCCAATCACAACCCCGTCCTCCACCTCCCCTCCCAGCTTCTCCTTCAACTCCTCGTAAAGCCGAAACACCCCATCCGAATCCGAATTCCTCACACACCCCACCATCAGATAATGATACACAACCGGGTCCGGCCCGAAGCCCTTCACATCAACCATCTCCTCCTTCAGCTCCATGGCCCTCTCCAGCTTGCCATTGTCCACCAACCCTTTGATCAGAATCCGGTACGTCGTCGGAGAAGGATTAAACGGCGCGTCGTTGATGAGTTGCTTGTAATGCTCCATAGCAGTATCGGGTTTCCGGCAGTCGAGATAGGTCTGGAAGATGAGGTTGTGGGTGACGATGTTGGGGGCGACGCCGGCCTGGGTGATGAAGCGGTGGAGGGAGAGGAGGTCGGAGTACTTGGACTGGCGGAGCTGGGCGGCGAGGACGGAGTTGACGGTGTAGATGGTGGGGCGGCAGTTGGAGTAGATGGAGTGGCGGGTGTAGAGGGCGGCTTCTTCGAGGTCGTTGCGGCGGATTAGGGTGAGGATTTTGTTGTGGAGGTTGAGGCGGTTGCCGGAGAGAGCGGAGACGGGTTCGGGGAGCTTGGGGGCGTTAGGGTTAGGGTTAGGGTTTTGGGGTTGTTGGGGTTTTGGGGATTGTTGTTGGGAGCGGTGGAGGGGGGAGATTGGGGGCTCGATGCGGAGGCGGCGCTTGCGGCGGCGGCGGTCGGCGGCGGCGTCTTCGGGGGTGGCGAAGGAGAGGAAGCGGAGGGAGAGGAATGAGGGGGGTGTGGGGCGGCGGAGACGGTGGGGGGGTTTGGCTAGGGTTTTGAGGTGGGTGAGGAAGGTGGGTTTGGAGAGAGCCATGGATGGAGATTTGGGGAGATTTGCAGAGAAGGGTTCTAGAGAGGGTTTTAGAAAATGGAGAAGAAATGAGGGATTGAATTGAGTTCATGGCCAGTTGGTAGGCTGGGCTACGTGTTGGGCTGGGCTACAATACTTCAGTTCCGTTGCTTTGGAAGTTTTTTGAAAATCAGGATACTTTTGAGAAAATAATAACATGCGATTTTGAACCGAAAAACGTGTACTAAATACTCTACGATTTTTTGTGGAAAATCGTCATTTTGAACAAATCTATTGCTTTTTTAAAGAAAAAATTGGGAGTATGTTCCAATGCAGTTTTTCTTTGTTTTTAACAAAAAAAAGTAGTTTTTTTTTGTTTACTCTGTCAATGGGAACCTAAAGGCTTCTTAGGCCTAAGATAAACCCCTTCGACGTATGTGAAATGCTCTAACTGTGCATTGCAGCATAGTGTCTGGCCACTTTGAAGCTAGGTTAGGGAACACATCCAACTAGGTAAGAACCACTAGGCCACTTGCAGTGGTTAACAAAATAAACTATTGTGCTGTCTATTATGAGTTTCGAAAGAAATATGGAAAGATCAATCGGTTAATTTCTTTGGTTGCATTTGGTTTGTTGTTATACTATAAACTAAAGAATAAAAAATTTCGTTGAAGTTTGATCGATCGCCCCACCCCATTTTAACCAAGATAAATAACCTAGTTTTACATTGTGAGCAGTCTGAATTCCAGGTACTAGTAACTAGACTTCACAGAAGCTTGTTAATATATAACTAATATAAGGTATCAAGTACATTGAACCTGAAAAACATGGCGGAACATATCAACAGGAATATTAACACAACGCACATGAATCCAGGATTGGATCTGAACTAAAAAGGTCAAATTGTCCAGCAAGTTCATGCTAATTCTACTTCCTATTAGCTAGCTAGTTAATTCCTCCACCACGGGCACAGGCATCTGATTGTTGTCATAGTCTATGCACTGGTGCCACATCCATCTGCATCTTTGAAACCAAGTTAGTTCACGACTAACCCATAAGAGTAGAACAGCATATGAATTTAGTTCACGACTAACCCATAAGAGAAGAACAGCATATGAATTGTGTTCTTTTTTAACTAACCAGCCGAACCTGACACAATTTCAGTAAAGGAAAAACCTATTATGCAGCTTTCCATATAGCTAGATTCATATACATTTGTAAATTGTAATCATAAGTTCGAACGTAACTAGACTCATACTGAGCACAGGATTTTTCAGAAGTTTCACAGCGTATGTACATGTACCATTTGCTGTTATTACTTTTCTCAAGGTACCACAGATAAATCATAAAATTTTACAATTACTTGCAGCAATGCTGTAATGATAAGATGATCGAATCAACGTTATAACATGGGTTGTCTTGAAATTTTACATGAAAAGGTTATGTAACTAATCCAAGCTTAATTACCTGTTTCATTGGAAGATGTTACCCTAGTTCCTCCAACAGCTTCTGCTTCTCCAGCTTCTGATATATTAATGCATGCATATATCAGACATGAAAGGTGAGAAAGTAAAACAACAAACTGAAACAATAAATACACATCCATCAAGTTCCTGTTCAAGAGCAGCAAGCTCCTCCAACCGAAATGTCCTCGGAGTTGAACCTTCCAACTTTTCAATCTTCAGTTTGATCCTATCTATATCAGCCAATAATTCTTGCAACTTTTCTTGATAACTGTCTCTGTAGACAAACTTAGTAATTGGCATTCTTTTTAGATAAGGAATTAAGGATCAGTGCTAAGTTTATTGAAGTCGACCACTCCTCCATCTATGACACCACGCATAAGTGCAACCTTGTTTTCCAAATTTGACAACTCCGATCTAAGGATAAGCAATAGTACCGTCTGCATGCAAAATTTCCACAAATTTACATCTGCTTATTGGTGGTCATAAGTGAACTCACCTTTCTTTTCTCATAGAATTGGAGTCTTAGATGATCGGAGCGCGGGAAGAGAGAGAGAGAGAGGGAATTATTGGTTGTTTGAATCCAAAATTAACATTTTTTCCCGACAATGGAGACTCAAATGAAACGGACCAATATCCGTGGCCCAAGCGATATATTTTCGACAAGTTCAAAATATATTGTTTAGAGGCTAAATAAAGCTTACTTGGAGATCAAGTAATCTTGAGGTAAATCTGGATATTCATTTATTTACTATTAATTATCAAATGTTTGATAATTAAATATGGTGATTTGCTTGGTTGCCAAGTATTGTGCTGGAGGGAGGCTTGGCAGCAAGATATCAGGTAACGTGGCCTAGTCATGCAAGGAGTTCATCAAGGAAACATGAATCCTTTTCCAATAAGGCATCATCCTTCGCTACCAACAGAATGCAAGCAATTAAGTTTGCCTTACATATGTGGCAATTAAGAGGCATGGTGGAAGTACAACAATTTGGTCACAAGCATGCAATCACCTTGCTTGCAATCATCAAGGATTATTATATATTATATGTAATCTTGTTATGGATGTATAATTGCCCATGCATGGTTCAATTAAGGGAAGGATCATGGACGTACTAAAGGTCAAAAGCCATGCATGGATCAAGGAAAGTGAATCTGCAGCAGCCTATATATAGAGGCTAAAGACAATACAAAAAGGACACAACTCTCAACCTAATCAAACAGATTATCAAAGCCTCTCCGGAGCAAACCTACCTGCAACCTGCTTGCAAACCAGCGAAGCAAGGGTAACGCCCTCGCAACCCAGCGAAGCTAAAGTCACGCTTTAGCAAAACCTGTGCTTTCTCCCAACTTCCCAGTGATTGCTCTGCTTAACTTACAACGTTAAGCATCGATTCGGTGAACGCAAAGAGACCACAACCAAAGTCCTTACCCGTAAGGCAACGAAGTCCTTTTCCGAAAGGCGTAGAAAAAAACCTTGTGACGAGGTTGGTGCTCTCCTCATCCACATCGTTTGATTCAAGAAGTCAGGTTAAGGGATTCCCCAACGACTGCACCCCGTGGTGCTGGCACGCCTGCGCACACGTTCAAAAGAGACAGTTTGCAAGCCACCTGGTTTTGGAGCCAAACATTGGTGATCTGAGAGGGTTTAGATAAAGTGAAAATGATGGAAGGGAAAGAAGAAACTGGAAATGTTGGGCCAACTGTGTGAACATTTCAGAGTAAGCCCAATTGGTAAATATGTTTACCCAATCCATATTGAAAAGCCCGGTAGTACTTATTGTCACGCCCCGAATTTTAAAATGACAATTCAAAATCCGAAACATGAATATACTACAACACAAAATAATCATCCTGAAAATTTTTCTTTTCTTAACATACTCACCACACAGAATAAAATCAAACCGAATTTAGTCTCGGTTAATTATTACAACTCAAATCCAAATGTAATGTAAAGCTCTAAATGAGCATACACACACATCACGACTAAATAAATAACATGACTGCTGTAACACCTAAGCAGCCCGGTCACCTCCCTGATTATCCTGACCTGCAGGAATATCCGCTACACCATTGAATAGTGTACCGGGATTGCAACAACACAAAACCCGGTAAGCTTATGAAAGCTTGTATGAGTAAAAGAATGAACTGTTGCTTAAATTTATTCTCATTTATTTCCACACACAGCAACACTCAATTATTTCCACATATGCAATTAATAACAATCTCAATCAAACACCAATTCAATATATCAAGACCACACAACTCACAACTTTCCCCACAACCCTCATCATCGTATTTATAAAAATACGGTATTTGACAGACTAGAGCTCTAACTGAATCGTAGCCCGTCACCTGGCCTAGGTTATGGCATCCGACATATTTATCAATTATTGTATTTCATCAATATGTATACCTATATACATATTTAGAACGTCCAATAATTCCACATACTCAACCAATCGTATCCCATCATCCACACTAGGATTAGAGCGTCCGATTTTCCACACCAGTCATTACATCGACCCTAAACCCATAAATGAACACAACATAAAATTTCACATACTGAAATCAACCCAACCAAGATACATCATATTATTATGAAATCACACAACTGTAATAAAATCAACTCATCAATTTCACTCAAACATATCATCAATCAAACAATCCACTCATCAATATATATTTTCCACGTAAATATATATATACGTAATCATCCACTCAGGAATGACCACTAATACCATCTATAGTTCACACAAGAAAATTATGAAATTCATTTGTATAGTTAAAAATTCATTTTACTTACCTATGGACCGTGGTAATTCAAGTCCATGAAATTTTAAAACAAATATTTAATCCGCAAATATTTTTCACACAATTACCAAAAATAAATAAATTAAATGCTCGGTTCGTAATATGAACCACGTGAGTTTTACTCACCTCGAAACTCCCGCTGCGTCTTCAATATAATTATAAATTATAATTTATAATTAACGCCGCTAGCCCACGAAATTAAAATCCGTCAATCACCTAATCAAATGTGATTCGAATTTAGCCAACAATTTCAACTCATAAATTAACCACTAATTAACGGTCAGATTCTAATTTACATTAAAATCCGACGAGCGGTTTCTCACGAATCGCTCCCCTAATTACCGTTTTTCACATATACGAAGATCCAACGGTCGGATCTTCGCCCATGACCACACAAAGCCTCTGGGACAGTCATATGATCATCATAACAAATTTACAAGTTCATCCAACGGTCATAATTTCACAGATCAAAAATCTAACGACCGAAATCGATCGAAATCACAAAATTCATAACTAAATCATACGATATCCAAAAAATGCGTATAATACGCCGAAATGATCGTATCGAAACATAGAATCATAAAATGAACAGAAACCAAATTTTAGACCTCCGGAGGTGGCCGGAAAAGACCGCCGGAGTTAGGGACAGAGCCGCCACCGACCACCACCAATGGTGTCGGGGCCGATCTTGTCCCCTTCGTTTCATCATTCTGAGCAACTTTCATAACTAGCACAAGACCTAAAAATGAACGGAAAGCGTCGAAATTACCGATTTACAGTCGGTGGCCGGAAAAAATGCAGAAACCGGTGAGCTTGAAAACCGACGTGAAAACTGCAACCTCAGGCCCCGATCCCTTCAGGAAACTTGTTCAGAACTTCCTTGCGAACTCAACAAGCTTGGAATCACAAGAAACGATCGTGTATAGCTCGAGATATCTTGATCGAAAGTTTCGGTATTTCGATCCGTTCGGGTCGAGCTCCGACGAACGTGAAAACGTTCGACCCAGTTCAGGTCCTTCTTGGTGCTTGTAGAGGAAGTTGAGGCGAGCTCAATGAAGTAAGAATCAAGTAAAATGATGGAGTGTAGCTCGAGATATTGAGATCGAACCGAAAATGGACGTTTTCGGTTCGGGCTTCGCCGCCGCCGCCACAGGCTGCGCCGCCGTGTGAGACTGCCTCCGGGAGCTAGAGCAGCTCGAGATGAACACCTGGGACTTGGTTTGAGGTCGAAAGGTGGTCTGTGGAGGGAGAACAATTAAGGAGAAGTTTTCCTCCCCTTCGGCCGATTTCCGTCTGTAAGAGAGAGAGAGAGAAACTGTTTTTCTCCAGAAACGGACGAGGAAGAAGAAGAAAGAAAAAAAAAGAAGAAAGAGGAACCGGTAGGGAAAAAAATTAGGGTTTGCAAAAATTTTTCTATATATACAAGTTTCGAAAAACTTCGAAATTCGATAACTAATTCAGAAAAAATCCGATCTTCGTGTTCCGCATGTGCACGGACTCGTATCGACGAGCTCTACAACTTTCATGAAGGAAGTTTCTCCAAATTTCGTACGTAGAAAAAGTCGATTTCTCAAACCGAGTATTTCGAGCTTTTCGTTAAAATAAACGTTTCGAAACTTTGATAATTGTAAAAATGAATGATTATCGAACATAAATCGTGAAATCGTATAATAATCATTCGATACAATAATTCGAAATAAAAATGGAATTTGCGGGTATTACAATCTACCCCCCTTAAAGGAATTTCGTCCCGAAATTCAAGTACTCATTTCCCCAAAAAGCTGTGGATACCTCGTCCTCATGTCAGATTCTAACTCCCATGACGCATCACCCTCATCATGATGACTCCACAACACCTTCACGAGATCAACCTCTTTCCTACGAAGTTTCTTTGTAGACCTATCCAAGATACGAACAGGTTCAACTACAAACGTCACATCCGGGTTCACTTCGATCGTACCGTGGTCAATCACGTGAGACTCATCTCGAACATACTTCCTGAGCAGAGACACATGGAAGACGTTGTGCACACCCGACATGCTAACAGGTAAAGCAAGACGATATGCCAAGTTACCAACCCTTTCTAGAATCTCAAAGGGTCCAACATACCTCGGTGCAAGTTTCCCCTTCTTGCCAAATCTCACCACACCTTTCATTGGTGAGACTTTCAAGAACACAAGATCACCTGTCTCAAACTCCAACGGTCTCCTCTTCAAGTCAGCATAACTCTTCTGTCTACTCTGTGCAGTTCGGATTCTGTCCCGAATAGTAGTGACCTTCTCTGTAGTCTCCTGTACAATCTCAGGTCCAATGAGCCCTTTATCCCCTGCTTCCGCCCAACAGATAGGAGTTCTACATGGCCTACCATAAAGAGCCTCATATGGAGCCATACCGATACTAGAGTGATAGCTGTTGTTGTAGGCAAACTCTACCAATGGCAGATGATCCGCCCAACTACCCTTAAAGTCCAGAACACAAGCTCTGAGCATGTCCTCCATCACCTGATTCACTCTCTCGGTCTGTCCATCTGTTTGTGGGTGAAATGCAGTGCTCATAGCAAGAGACGTACCAAATGCCTTGTGGAACCTACGCCAGAATTCCGATGTGAAACGAGCATCACGATCCGATACAATCGTCACAGGCACTCCATGAAGCCTCACTATCTCGTTCACATATAACTTACACAATGCATCACCTGAGTACGTTTTTGCCACCGGAAGGAAGTGTGCTGATTTAGTCAACCGGTCAACAATCACCCAAATCGAGTCATAACTTTGCCTGGATCTGGGCAATCCAGTCACAAAGTCCATAGAGATGTCTTCCCATTTCCACACAGGAATCGATAAGGGGTTCAGCATTCCTGCTGGTCTCTGATGCTCTGCCTTCACCTGTTGACAGGTAAGACACTTCGACACGTGTTCCGCCACATCCCTCTTCATACCATACCACCAAAACTGCCTTCGTAGATCCATATACATTTTAGTACCTCCTGGATGTATAGTATATCGAGACCTATGTGCTTCCCGCATGATCTCCTCCCTGAGGTTATCAACACTCGGTACGTACAATCTCCCTCGAAATCTCAACCCTCTATCAGCCCCAATCATCCACTCAGAAGGACCCTCCACATCCGGGTCAACAGAAATCTCAGAAATCCTCACCTGGGCAAACTCATCAAGTGTCTGACCCTGAATGATCCTGGAGATCAAGGTGGGCTGTAAGGTGATACTACCGAGAAAGATTCCCTGTCCTGCTCCTGCGGGCATAAGGTCAAACTCAGATGCAGCTTCTAACATGCGCCACTCCCGCACCATAATCGATGCCATGATTACCCGCGGTTTCCTACTCAAAGCATCCGCCACCACATTCGCCTTTCCGGGATGATACTCCAAGGTGAAATCATAGTCCTTAATGAGCTCCATCCATCTCCTCTGCCTCATGTTCAATTCCTTCTGGGAGAATAGATACTTCAAACTCTTGTGATCAGAAAAGAGTTCGAATTTCTCACCATAAAGATAGTGCCTCCAAATCTTCAAGGCAAACACCACAGCTGCTAGCTCTAGATCATGAGTAGGGTAATTCCGCTCATGTACCTTCAACTGTCTAGAACCATAAGCAACAACACTACCATTCTGCATCAACACACACCCCAAACCCTGATGAGATGCATCGCTGTAAATGACTAGTCCACGACCACTAGTAGGAATAGTCAACACCGGAGCTGTAGTCAATCTAGTCTTCAGCTCAATGAAAGCCTTCTCACACTTATCCGACCATACAAACTGAGTGTCTTTCCTGGTCAATTTGGTCAAAGCCGAAGCAATACCAGAAAACCCTTCAATGAAGCGCCTGTAATAACCGGCCAATCCAAGGAAGCTACGGATTTCTGTAACCGTAGTAGGGCGACTCCAACTCATCACTGCTTCAACCTTCGAAGGATCCACAGAAACTCCATCCTTCGAGACCACATGACCAAGGAACTTGACTTCACTCTGCCAGAAGTCGCACTTCTCGAACTTGGCAAATAGTTTCTGCTCTCTCAATGTCTGCAGCACTATTCGCAGATGCCTCTCATGCTCCGCTGACGACCTTGAATAAATCAAGATGTCGTCAACGAACACTACCACAAACTGATCCAAGTAAGGACTGAACGTACGGTTCATCAAGTCCATAAATGCTGCAGGGGCATTCGTGAGACCAAAAGGCATGACAAGAAACTCAAAATGTCCATACCTGGTCCTGAACGCCGTCTTTGGAATATCTTCCTCCTTCACCCTCAACTGGTGATATCCAGACCTCAAGTCAATCTTCGAGAATACAGTAGCTTCTCTAAGCTGATCGAACAAGTCATCAATCCTAGGTAAAGGGTACCTATTCTTGATGGTCACCTTGTTCAACTGTCGATAATCCACACATAGACGAAGTGAACTATCCTTCTTCTTCACAAACAACACTGGTGCACCCCAAGGAGACACACTTGCCTGAATGAACCCTTGTGCAAGTAAGCCCTCAATCTGAACCTTCAACTCCTGAAGTTCAGCTGGAGCCATTCGATAAGGTGCTTTCGACACAGGTGAAGTTCCTGGTATCACATCAATGGAGAAGTCCATTACCCTTTTCGGAGGTAACCCAGGGATCTCCTGAAACACATCTTCATACTCTGAAACTACAGGAATCCCTGTAATCTTTGAAGTACTACTCCCTGATTCAATATGGGCCAAAATCCCTATCCTCATGGTGATGTCAGACTTCAGGCAACGGTAATGAAACACCGGTTGTCCCGGAACATGGAAGGACACAATCATCCTAAAGCAATCAATAACAGCATGGTTCGGGCTCAACCAATCCATACCCAAAATCACATCATACGTGTGATCCGGAATCACAATCAAAGATGCAGAGAACTCTCTGCCACCAATCCCAATAGGGCAATCATCACAAAGCATGCTAAGCTCAAGAGACACACCGAGAGGTGATGTAACACACAATGATCTAGTCAAAGGCATAGCAATCAAACCCAAAACATCCACAACCGAACTAGATATGAAAGAGTGTGAGGCTCCCGTATCAAACAGTACTCTAGCAAGAAAGTGATAAACAGATAAGGTACCTTCCACTCCCGTGCCTGCCTGACCGATGGCAAAGACCCTAGCATGAGCAGGTGGTAACTGCCTCTGCTGGTTACCCTGCACTCTACCCTGAATCCGAGGACACTCCCTAGCCTGATGCCCTGCCTGTCCACAACTGTAGCATAACCTACCCCGTGGCTTCGTGCACGCACGAGAGATGTGGCCTGGCTCGCCACAGTTAAAGCACTTCACTGGAGCTGCTGGTGCTATCTGCCTGATAGGCATAGCCTGAACAGGAGGAGCTACTGCTGCCCTAGCTGGAGCCTGATGCTGAAACTGAGTCCTCTGTCTCTTCCAGAACCCACCCCTGAAGTCTCTAGCTCTACTGCTCCCTGCTATGGCCTTCCCCTTGCCCTGGAAGTCTCTCTCAGCAGACTCCTTCTCTCTACGAATCAGGTTCTGCTGCTCAATGATCTGTGCCTTAGCCAAGATCTCTCTCTTGGTTTTCAGCTCCAAGATAGCTACATCACGCTCAATCGAAGGACTCAACCCTCTCTGAAACTTCTTGGCCAAGTCCTCATCCTCCATCTGCCTCACATACTTGTACAATCTGGAGAACTCCGCATCATACTCAATTACGGTCATCTTCCCCTGTACAAGTGCAAGGAACTCTCGCTCCAACCTCTCCTTCACTGCTGGTGGAAAGTACTTCTCCCTGAACAGCCTCTCAAAGCCGTCCCATGTCAAGGTAGACACCTCAATGCTCCTCTGAGTGACGTTCCACCACACCCTAGCCTCATCCTTCAGCATGAAAGCGGCTAGCTTCCTCTTATCGGTCTCAGTGCAATCAAGCAGATCGAAATAAGTCTGCAAATCCTCTATCCAACGATCCGCCACCATATAGTCTGTGCCTCCTCCAAACTTGGTTGCTCCCAAGCGAGTAATTTCCCTTGCTAGCATCAGCAAGCGAGCAGGATTATCAACCACAGCTACAGGAGGAATAGGCTGATCCTCATATGGTGCATCTTCCTCCGACTCGAATACTTCTTCGACTGGAGGAGCCCTACCCCTTCCTTGGCCTCTACCCCTGCCACGAGGTCTACCTCTACCCCGACCTCTGGCCTCGTTTCCCTCAATCTCCATTACCTAATAAGCATGATATACTTGGTTAATACACGCATAACACTTAAACAAAACATAAGTCAAATGCAAGTCCATATTAACCAAGTACTGATAATACATAACGATGCTTAAGTTTCCTAAAAGTACTAACGTTCCTAGCCAACCTAACGCACTCACATACCCAATGACATTGTCAATACCGAAGAGCACACGATGGGGATCCGCTGCAGACGGGCCATCACTCGGTAAGTATTGACATATCACCAAATATGTACCTTACGCTCTGATACCAAACTGTCACGCCCCGAATTTTAAAATGACAATTCAAAATCCGAAACATGAATATACTACAACACAAAATAATCATCCTGAAAATTTTTCTTTTCTTAACATACTCACCACACAGAATAAAATCAAACCGAATTTAGTCTCGGTTAATTATTACAACTCAAATCCAAATGTAATGTAAAGCTCTAAATGAGCATACACACACATCACGACTAAATAAATAACATGACTGCTGT
This sequence comes from Rosa persica, assembly GCA_025331145.1. NCBI lineage: Eukaryota > Viridiplantae > Streptophyta > Magnoliopsida > Rosales > Rosaceae > Rosa > Rosa persica. The sequence continues at coordinate 43,427,903 of WFKR01000001.1, forward strand.
AACACCTAAGCAGCCCGGTCACCTCCCTGATTATCCTGACCTGCAGGAATATCCGCTACACCATTGAATAGTGTACCGGGATTGCAACAACACAAAACCCGGTAAGCTTATGAAAGCTTGTATGAGTAAAAGAATGAACTGTTGCTTAAATTTATTCTCATTTATTTCCACACACAGCAACACTCAATTATTTCCACATATGCAATTAATAACAATCTCAATCAAACACCAATTCAATATATCAAGACCACACAACTCACAACTTTCCCCACAACCCTCATCATCGTATTTATAAAAATACGGTATTTGACAGACTAGAGCTCTAACTGAATCGTAGCCCGTCACCTGGCCTAGGTTATGGCATCCGACATATTTATCAATTATTGTATTTCATCAATATGTATACCTATATACATATTTAGAACGTCCAATAATTCCACATACTCAACCAATCGTATCCCATCATCCACACTAGGATTAGAGCGTCCGATTTTCCACACCAGTCATTACATCGACCCTAAACCCATAAATGAACACAACATAAAATTTCACATACTGAAATCAACCCAACCAAGATACATCATATTATTATGAAATCACACAACTGTAATAAAATCAACTCATCAATTTCACTCAAACATATCATCAATCAAACAATCCACTCATCAATATATATTTTCCACGTAAATATATATATACGTAATCATCCACTCAGGAATGACCACTAATACCATCTATAGTTCACACAAGAAAATTATGAAATTCATTTGTATAGTTAAAAATTCATTTTACTTACCTATGGACCGTGGTAATTCAAGTCCATGAAATTTTAAAACAAATATTTAATCCGCAAATATTTTTCACACAATTACCAAAAATAAATAAATTAAATGCTCGGTTCGTAATATGAACCACGTGAGTTTTACTCACCTCGAAACTCCCGCTGCGTCTTCAATATAATTATAAATTATAATTTATAATTAACGCCGCTAGCCCACGAAATTAAAATCCGTCAATCACCTAATCAAATGTGATTCGAATTTAGCCAACAATTTCAACTCATAAATTAACCACTAATTAATGGTCAGATTCTAATTTACATTAAAATCCGACGAGCGGTTTCTCACGAATCGCTCCCCTAATTACCGTTTTTCACATATACGAAGATCCAACGGTCGGATCTTCGCCCATGACCACACAAAGCCTCTGGGACAGTCATATGATCATCATAACAAATTTACAAGTTCATCCAACGGTCATAATTTCACAGATCAAAAATCTAACGACCGAAATCGATCGAAATCACAAAATTCATAACTAAATCATACGATATCCAAAAAATGCGTATAATACGCCGAAATGATCGTATCGAAACATAGAATCATAAAATGAACAGAAACCAAATTTTAGACCTCCGGAGGTGGCCGGAAAAGACCGCCGGAGTTAGGGACAGAGCCGCCACCGACCACCACCAATGGTGTCGGGGCCGATCTTGTCCCCTTCGTTTCATCATTCTGAGCAACTTTCATAACTAGCACAAGACCTAAAAATGAACGGAAAGCGTCGAAATTACCGATTTACAGTCGGTGGCCGGAAAAAATGCAGAAACCGGTGAGCTTGAAAACCGACGTGAAAACTGCAACCTCAGGCCCCGATCCCTTCAGGAAACTTGTTCAGAACTTCCTTGCGAACTCAACAAGCTTGGAATCACAAGAAACGATCGTGTATAGCTCGAGATATCTTGATCGAAAGTTTCGGTATTTCGATCCGTTCGGGTCGAGCTCCGACGAACGTGAAAACGTTCGACCCAGTTCAGGTCCTTCTTGGTGCTTGTAGAGGAAGTTGAGGCGAGCTCAATGAAGCAAGAATCAAGTAAAATGATGGAGTGTAGCTCGAGATATTGAGATCGAACCGAAAATGGACGTTTTCGGTTCGGGCTTCGCCGCCGCCGCCACAGGCTGCGCCGCCGTGTGAGACTGCCTCCGGGAGCTAGAGCAGCTCGAGATGAACACCTGGGACTTGGTTTGAGGTCGAAAGGTGGTCTGTGGAGGGAGAACAATTAAGGAGAAGTTTTCCTCCCCTTCGGCCGATTTCCGTCTGTAAGAGAGAGAGAGAGAAACTGTTTTTCTCCAGAAACGGACGAGGAAGAAGAAGAAAGAAAAAAAAAGAAGAAAGAGGAACCGGTAGGGAAAAAAATTAGGGTTTGCAAAAATTTTTCTATATATACAAGTTTCGAAAAACTTCGAAATTCGATAACTAATTCAGAAAAAATCCGATCTTCGTGTTCCGCATGTGCACGGACTCGTATCGACGAGCTCTACAACTTTCATGAAGGAAGTTTCTCCAAATTTCGTACGTAGAAAAAGTCGATTTCTCAAACCGAGTATTTCGAGCTTTTCGTTAAAATAAACGTTTCGAAACTTTGATAATTGTAAAAATGAATGATTATCGAACATAAATCGTGAAATCGTATAATAATCATTCGATACAATAATTCGAAATAAAAATGGAATTTGCGGGTATTACACTTATGCTCATTGGTTTAGTCAGAACAAATTTAATGATCCGACCGTCATATATGATAAGATACACTCACGCTCATTACACAAAATTGTTATGAAAATAATATTTTGTTATGAAAATAATATTCGATAACAAGGAGTTTCATACCCAATCAAATCAAATGTAGGAGATGCCTGTTGCACTTCCAGAGTGTTTCCAGCTTAAAGCTTTGTAGTTGAAGCATCGCTAGGAATTCCGAACTTAGAACCTAATGTTGCAACCCTGAGTTTTGAATTTTGAATCACAAATTCTATGTTATTAGGCATAGTTGAAAAAAAAAATGAAATAGAGAAAAAACTAAATTCTAATAAATTGGCACCCAAATTAACTATAGACTTTTAATTTCGTGTCATGGTGAAATCCGGCGCCGTCCAACAAGCATACCCACCTTGTTCCTTGTTCCTTGTTCCTTTGTTATCGAGAATGACCAGCTCTCAAGCTCTCTTGACGTGGCAAAGGCCGTCGGAATTGAAGTATCACTAGGGCATCCAGCTGATACTATATTTAAATGTTTTGTCTCTTAATGAGGAGATTTTGGTTCAAAGTATTTTGTTCTCTATGCTCCATATATACGAAACTTGTAAACTTTTATATGGAGATGGAATGGACTAAAATTAATAAAATATTAAGGTTAAGCCTCAAGTGTCGACACTAATCGTGCTCTACGGCTCTAGTGATAAACTGCAAATTATTGAAATATTGGTGAGCCGAAAGAGATTGAACAGATAATAAAATAGAGAGAAACTAAATTACAACAAACTAGTACCCAAATTAACTTGAAATTTTTAATTTCGTGTAATCACCCGCCAACGAAGAAGTGGGTATGATTCGTCCCCACCACCTTCCTTGTTCCTTATTCTTGAAAACGATCGGCTCTCAAGCTCTCTCGATGTGGCAAAGCAATCGGAATTCTAAAAATACCAACTAAGACTATTTAGGGTTATTTCCTTTCCTTGTTTTAATTCTAAAACATGTCAATGTTAACATGTGTTTAAATGAAACTTACTGTTTCCAACAGTTGTAATGAAGTTTATCGATGATCAAGATGAAATGTACGTTTTCTTCCATGTAAAGTTTCACTAGGGCATCCAGGTGATACTATACTATAATATTTTGTCTCTTAATGAGGAGCTTTAATTCAATTTGGTGTTCTTTATATTCCTCATATAGGAAAGATTTAAAATCTTTGATGGAGATCGAATGGACTAATATTATTAATTCTAAGGGTAAGTCTCAACTCTCAAGTGTCGACTGTAAACGACACAACATCATGCTCTATGGATCTAGTGATAAACACCAAAAAAACTGCATAACACAACGCCCTACTACCCATTTCTTTTATTAATTTCATATCATATTTTAACGTCACAACTATTTCGTTCATATATACAATTAGGGCCATCCCTTGGCCAAGGCAACTAAGGCGGTTGTCTTGGGTTCTAGGAGAGCTCGGATTTTTCTAATTCAATATATAGTTAAACAACACTCCCCCACCCCCGCTTAAAAAAAAATTATAAAAAAAAAAAAACAAACAAACATAGAAGAAAGCTGATGAAAATGAATTTGACAATATGAATAGTACGTCTTCCAAAGCTTTGCCTAATATGTATATTTGCCTATACTGCAAGTATTTCATCTATGCTACTTTAATCTTTGCCTAATATGATATTAATAAAATCATCCCCTGATTCTCTCTTCATACATCATACTCTCAAATTACACTCTTTATTAAGTTTCAGGCTTATTCAAAATTCGCCGTAGTACGTCTCTTTTTAAATCGGGACAGCCCCGCATACAATTAGGTAAAGAATACTAGTTAAATATACATATGCATATATTAACACTACGTGCTAATCGAAACAACTGGAATATTGGTAAGGCCGAAAGAGACTGAACAGATAAATTTGATCAATGAAGTTGACTAGGAATGTGGCGATCGAATGAAGGACTCCTCATCGTTCACATCAGCTTAATCATAATTTTTATATACTAATTGATGAATCATTAATAATAATGCCATGCATGATTTACGTACAGCATGAGGTCATGGCCTGATTGGCCTCTCGCGTGGACCGTCAATTAACAATAATCATTAACAATATATGTGTGTGAATGCGCGCTTATTCTTTTTATTTATTTATTTTTTCTTACTAGTTGGTGACATTAATTGAGGTATCTTTGAGAAATTTTGCACTAAATAATTTGGTGTAATAATGCGATTGAGATTGAGAAATTATATAAATATATATGACACAATAATGCGAGAATTAATGCATGCTAACTGAGAAGTGAGAACACTCTTATATGAGGCAGGTTAATTACAAAGCTATATTATGCTTAATTATGAAGCTATTGGCATATTCTTGAACCTAATATTGCAGGGAAAATATATATTTATTTAAATTTGAGCTACACTAACTCCCTTACTCAAACATTTTATGAAATTGCCTACTTGTTCAATAAATTACATATCTTTTGTCATAATACCTAATTAAATTTATTTTTTATTTTTGTAGGACAATTTTGCCATCTCTCTTTGTCACTTAGAGAGAGAAAATTAATCGGAGACTTCGCCGGACTCCGATGACTGGAGATCAAAGTCCGGCGATAGGAGTCCGGTTTATTGCCCCCAATAATATCCAATAAACTTTTTATTACCCTTAACACACTTTTTATTTGGACGCAATAAACCTTTTATTGAGATCGATAATCAATTAAAAATGAAGATTATTCTTGATTTTGAAAGTTTTAGTAACTCAAATCATATTAAAAAACAAAAAACAAACAAGTAATTTCATTAGAAATTGCATTAGAGAATAGTTAACAAAATAATACAAAATAAACCAAGAAATAAAAAGATTAGTTTACCCTGTAACAAATCAAGAGAAATATAAGTCCATGATCTCAGGTCCTCAACTTGGCATATCCATCTTGGTGACGTGCTGGACCATCATCATCAACAAAACAACTGACTTTGTTTTTTCTCTTTCTTATCCTAAAATGATTTACGGTGAATACTACGGTAGTGTTAAATGAAAAAAAATGCTCACAACTGCAACCCATTAATTACCAGACGTAGCGCACATGCTGTGAATCTGCATTCCATGATCAGTAATGCCCAAGATCCCAGACGTCTTCATTAAAGCCCTCGTCATCATCATCGGAAGCCACTCAAACCTTACAGAGACGGCGCACACCTTTCAATCCTCATCTTCTATCACAGTCGTAGATAGAGGGAGAGTATGAGAGAACGAGGCTTAATGGTTTGCAAAATCCTACAGATTAGGGGACTTCACTGGAGAGAGAGAATGAAGTGGCCTGGTGGTCTGTGCGTCTGATTCTGCAGAATCCGATTCGGATAATCCGATCACTACCGGAGGTTGACCTTCTCCGAAAGTCACCAAAAACTGTGGCCTCACCGCTTCTTCATCACCGCCAACCCCACTGTGATGTCGCCGGCACCAGCGGAAGTTGAAATCAGAGGGGGATTTGAGAGAGAGAGGGGCTGTTGTCGACGTCCGCGATAGGAGAACGGAGAGAGTTGCGTGCATGTAATTTGATAATTGAGTTTTGTCTAAAATAGTCTTTTAGCTGTTAAGCGGGGTAAGTGGGATCATATTATGCCAAATTTTGGGCATTTGGTCAAGATTCCCAATATTGTATATAGTCACTATTGAAAGAGTGAGCCGTAAAAGAGTGATTTGTGGTGGCATGCAATCCAACAATTCCTTTTTAAAAGTAAAATAAAAATAAAGTATTAATAATCAGAATACAGAACTATATAACATCATATATCTAGATCAGGATCACATTTTTGAAAATAAAATAAAAATAAAACATTATTCATTAGAAATTTCAAACGACACAAATTTAAATAACATTAGATAACGACAAACGACAACACATAAAAAGATTAGAACAAACTTCAAATTGAATAATACGAGCACAAGCTCCGTCAAAGATGGAAAATCTCTGTGGATTTCCATTAGACACGATCTTGCACTGAAAATGGAATTCGCTCTGAGCTAAATTATTAAATCACAAATAATTAAAGTTAGTCTACGGCTTGCATCCAATGGTGCTTCATTTATATTTCTAGATGCGTGACCCTTTAGTAGAACTCCGAAAGAGACTAGGTTGGCGATCATGAAGTTTTGGAATTATATAGAAACACGTGTGGCTACAGTGCGGTCGTGCCTACAGAGACACACGAAGAGTGACTCAGCGTATCCAGCTGCCCCATCCACCATGCTCCACGTGGATCTATAATATCCTTTTTTATTTTCCAAACCCGATTCGATTTTAGTGACAGTAATTTTCTTCTTTTTGTAGGTGGAGATCCTGAAATCGGTTGTGGATTACTACTTGGTTGTTAATTATATGATATATGATTAACAAAAATAAAACAGAAAATTTGACACAGACATTAAACTGTTTGATGAAGTACAAGTAAAGGCAAAACATCGGTTTGATAAGTTTATAAATTAGAAGTCTTAGACTGTATGATGGAACACCTTTCAAACTTCAAAGTACCGTTGTTGTTTTTCTTTTTTTCTTTTTTTTGTACTCGTATAACTTACATCTCCAATTGTTTTGTACAGCAAATGACGATTCAAATTCCTAAGTCCAGACATTATAAATATCTCTTATAGTTTGATTCACATTGCCAAACTCGCCATTTAAACTAATAATATAAATATGGTTTTTGAGATTACTTGGGTACATATTAAGGAATTACAAGCAACAACTAATTTGTAAGCTATTATTAAGAAGATAAGAGAGTTAGGGGTGACATATTAGTGAGTTGTGATACATTGGTTATTTGAAATATCTGACACTACATGTTGAGCTCAAATACTGTGATTACTTATTAAGAATATGGATAGTGGTGATGCTACAGAAGATGAGCATCAAATAGTTAGAGTACGACTGGAAATGGAACCCCAGCTCCTTTCATTTTTGATGAAAAAGGAGTGAATTTTGTTTAACGATGGGGGAAAATCATGTTGGATGTTACAATCAAAACAGCTTGCACCATATATAATTATGAACATTCTGGATTCATGTTATACACGTTGTTTGTGTTTTCAGATGGCCACAAGTTCTTCTTTGTTGATTTTTGCTAGTTATTTGAAATAACTGATACTGTTGAGCTCAAGCACTAACATTGTGATTGCATGTTAGCAATATGGGATAACAGTGATGCTACAGAATATGAGCATCAAACAGTTAGAGCACGACTGGAAATGGAACCCCAGCTCCTTTCATTTTTGATGAAAAGGAGTGATGTTTACTTAAAGATAGGCAATGTCATGTTGGATGTTACAATCAAAACAGCTTTTATTTGGTTAGCATGATTATGAACATTCTGGATTCATATTATACACGTTGTTTATGTTTTCGGGTGGCCACAAGTTGTCCTTTGTTGATTTTTGCCAGTAATATATTATTTGCTAGTGGAAAAGGCCATTTGTATAGGTGAATTCTCAACAAAGTCGCCCAACTAGAAATTCCGGCTTCGTACATGCGTGACGTAGAACAAATAGTACATCACTTTTTATAAAGAGGAACTCGACTCTTTTAAAAAGATAAATTTTTTTACAAGAATAAAAGGAGAAAGTTTAGTGTATATGCATAGAATGTTCAAAATGTATTAAAGCTAGGGAATTTGTTTATCTTTACCGAACTTTCATATATTCGCTTTTATTATTTCTCTCTCTTTCTCTCTAATTTATCTCGTTTTCTTTTATTTGGTTAGAAGTTGATTTATCTCCTCTGGTGATTGATCATCTCATCTCTCCTCTATTCATGCTCTTGCATATGCGGAAGGCCGCCTACGGATTAGTGTAATATTACTGTGGATAAAGCATGTGATAGAACCATATTCGATAGAAGTGGGTTTATCCCTTACTAGATGTTAGTTAAAGGTGAACCATGTTTAAGATCTAAAATAAGTATCGGTGTTAGGAAAGACATCTGACATACTTATTTATTATGAATTGTAATTTTGTTCCACTTTAATTTAAATATCGCTCTTCTACATTAATTTAGGTGTGCCATTAGACTAATCATTTTTTTCGTTTCTACAAAAATGCGCATAAATTGTTTAATTTTTTCTAAATATATTTTATCAAGAGCTTAGCTAACGGGCAACTCATCCCTCTAACAACACAAGTGACTTTGAATGACCTTTTCTTTTCATTCTTTTCGGAACATATGATGTTTGTTGTCATTTCTCAAAAAATGAAATTTAAAAAAAAAATTAAAATAAAAGCAAGTCAATTTTTCTTTTTGGTACTATTATTAAAATCAGAAAAAGTCCGGCCAGAGCTGACACAAGGGGATCGGCTAAAGCTGAAAGCTACACAAAACTGACAAAAGCACTTACTATGTAAGTCAAAGCAAGGAAGGGAGCAGCCCCAGTCGGCTTTTAAGCGAACGTTAAAAGCTAAAGAACCTCTTCTTTGAAATTTAAGAGAGAGAGAGAGAGAGAGAGAGAGAGACGTGTTCAACCCCATATTAGAGGAAGCTGAGAAAACAATAGTTTTTTCACAGTCTCAAAGAAAAAGATTTGGACTAGAAACAAAGAGAAAGGGCTCATCCTTTTGCAGTAATTATATCCACCTATCTTGGGATTCTTACACCACAGCTCTCATTCACAGGTCCAGCTCTCATCTTTCTTCAGTGAAGATTTTGGGTTGTGTTTTATGTTCTTGAATCAAAGATTTAAGATTGTACCTTTTGGTTTCTTTTTCTTTGGAAAGGTTCGATCTTTGAGGCATTTGTGTTGTTTCTGGAACCCGGTTTGGCTCGGTTTTAGCTTTTGTTTCACAATTGCATTGGTTTCCTTTTGATTGCGCAGAAAGTTCATGAAAATTTGAAGACCATGTTTTTGCTTTCTATGTTATTTGTGTTCTGGATTGGTTTAGTTTTCTGCATTATCTGATTTACTGTGTGTTCATTTAGTGGAATCAACTTCAAAACCATTTTTTTATCAACTTCAAAACCATATGATGCTCTCTATGAATTCACCTTTTTCTTGTTGAATGTGGTTATTTAAGATTTGCTTCCCAGAATATGGTTATTTAAGGTCTGTGGTCCCAAACAAAATGGGATAGGAAAAGAAAAAAAATCTGTCATTTTATAGATTCATATATGTGCGTTTGTATTGATAGCTTTGAGTTAATTGATTATGACTATATGAGTGTACATAATTTGGAAATTAATAGGGGAGGTGAGATCAGCTAACATAAGGTTATCAATATAGAGGGTTTCAATAATATATGAAAATCATTGGATTGTTGGAAGATTATGAAATTTCCACAACAGCTTTGTATGTACTCCTTTAAATATCAGAGACTTGTTTGGTCCCACAATTAATTGAAAAACAGAAAAAAGAAAGACGATCTGCATTACAAATATGTTGCTTGATGCGTGTTACAGAAATTGTGCTGCCGTCTGTGTCTGATAGAATATTCGTACCTGAATGCCCTTCTTTCTTTGATTGTGCTTCTACAAATGGAGACCTAAGGCACTCACAATTGATCTTACTGATTTTTCAGGATTTCTGTGATTGAATTATGTCGGTGTGTTAATGGGCTGCTATTGTTCAAAGCCAGGAAAAACTCCGGGCTATGAGAACCCAACAGTTCTTGCTGCTGAAACACCTTGTAAGCATGCTTTATCACCCTTGTACTGCAACCTGCTTATCTCCACCATAATCATATTTGTCATGAAATGGCTTAGGAAGCCATAACTAGTCTTAGCATTTCTTTTCCTTCTTCATCTGCCATTTTGTCGTAATGAATTGATAATCTGCGATCAACTCGGAGATCATTGTGGTAAACTAAACCAGTACATGGCAAGGCATCTGGATATGTAACTTATAATTCTCAGTCCAGCTATCATGCATCAATGTACTGTAAAATTAAACATGTTGTATTATGGTCATAACTGTTAATTTTGGGGGTAAATTCAGATAAGAAGAACATGGAAAATAGTTTAATGAGAAGTATGTCATAAGACTCATATAGGAGCATCATTAGTTAAGATAGAAGTCATAGAACTGAGGTCCTGGCTCTTTACAGCTGGATATTGCATATCCAGCGCCTCCTGACTCCTGATTACTTATCATGGTATTAGTTTAGCCAAAATGGAAATATGACAATTTGAATTGTTGTTTCTTTGTTGCAGTTACAGTAAGTGAAGTAGAAGCCTTGTATGAGCTTTTTAAGAAATTGAGCAGTTCTATATATGATGATGGGCTTATCCACAAGGTAGGTTTGCTAAAATGTGAAGTAATTTCAACCTCATATTTATCTCCAATCTGTTCTGAAATTTTGGTTTTTTATGTACTGTTACTGATAGTGCAATTGTCCATCTTTTTGAACAGGAAGAATTTCAACTAGCGCTCTTCAGGAACCAGAATAAGAGGAATCTTTTTGCAGACAGGGTATGTAATGTCCACTCCTACTATGTTTTTAAACTGCATTATCAGTAATATGCTTCAGGGAGTTTGATGATGAGGCAAATGAGAGGAGGGAGAGTTATATTCTACTTGTGGACTTGTGTATATTAGATAATAAATAAACACTACTAGCTATTGCTGTCTACATAAGTTAATCTTTAGGTGTTGCATGTAGATTTTCGACTTATTTGATATCAAGCGCAATGGGGTTATTGAGTTTGGAGAATTTGTTCGATCATTGGGTGTCTTTCACCCGAATGCACCTGTAGAAGACAAAATTGCATGTAAGTTTACTTTTTTCTTACAATGGGGTAATGATACTCATGTTTTTCCAGTTTTAGTTTCCTCTCTATTTCAAACTGCAATGTCTTTTGTTGGAAAGTGGAAAGAATAAACTCTGAAAGTTGAGACTTTCCTACTAAATCTAATATTATCTGCTAATTTATGGCTGGAATCCTTTTACAGTTGCGTTTAGACTGTATGATCTGAGACAAACAGGGTTCATTGAACGAGAGGAGGTCAGTTTTCTTTAAGCTTCTTTCATTTTGTTCCTTCTCTTACATTTTGGTTTCTCTTATGACAGTCATTCCTCTATGAAATTAAGCAACCATAAGTATGGCGTCAAAATCAGTTGCATGGTTCTTCTTTCACAACTTACGGTAGTAATTTCTTTGACAGTTGAAGGAGATGGTGCTGGCACTTTTGCATGAATCAGATCTGTTAATTTCAAATGATGCCGTTGAAGCCATTGTGGATAAGGTGCAAATTTATACATACAGTGACCCCAACTCTTCATGCTGATTAAGATGAATATTCTAAAGTTTTTCCGTCTCTCTCTCTCTTTTTTTTTTTTTTTTTTTCTCTCTCAGACGTTTAAAGATGCAGATAAGAAAGGTGATGGAAGGATTGATCAGCAAGAGTGGAAGGAATTTGTTTTGAAGCATCCAACTTTGATCCTAAAAAATATGACTCTACCGTATCTAAAGTAAGCAATTTATTCTAAATGAAGTTGTCAAGCATTAGATGCAAAACTCGATTTGTCTTCTTTTTATCTTCTATGTAGCAGTTAATGGTTATGTTTCTGCTCCACATTTTTAATGTTCTTCTGCTTTTCAGGGACATAACACTAGCTTTCCCTAGCTTTGTAATGAGTTCTGAAGTTGATGATTCAACAATGTGAGAGGATTTCCATGAAGGAGTCATCAACAGTTGCATGTGCCGAGATTATGATTGAAATGAATGATGACATTCTATTGAAGCTACTCACATTAACGATGATATCTTTAGTTTATGAAGAACCCATGAAGCACAGCTCAAAGAAAAGTCACCCCTCATCCACAACTTGCTTTCCTGAGTCTATCTTCAAAATCCCAACCGGTTCTTGAAATCCACTGTAGGCACAGGTCCATATACGTGCAAGTAGGAGTAAAATTATATATGCAAGTCAATCTCTGTTTTTCCTCATACTATGGGGTTTTGTAACACCAGTACTGTGATAAGAGTTAAGTTTATATATGTAAGTCAATCCTTTGACACAGACACATTGTTTTGACTATGTCCAAGTTTTCTTCTTCCAAGATAAGGAATGGTAGAAGATTGTTTGCTAGCAATGCCATAACTTTGAATTTGTTATTATACAAAACCATCTACCAATGAGATAAGAACTCAGATACGGCAGGAGGTCCTTATCTATGCATATACAAAAAAGGATGGTTGAGCAAAACACAAGAAACCTGTTAGTGTTTCAAACTGTTTCAGAATAGCCCAGCAAGAGGGTAGGTTACCTCCTTAAAAGGGGTCAGTTAGCATGGGAGGCCCCTAAATCAATGCAAACCATAACACCCACAATCTGATCCACTGTGGGCTTTTTTCGGCCATGGTCCCCTCATCTTTTGGGATGATGGAAAAGTAGAAGTATGCGTTTCATGCTTCTTGTTTTAAGACTTATAACCAAAAAGAAAAGAGACCACATGATCAGACCAAAAAAAAAATCACAATGATTGAATGGTCACGTTACCATATATGGTTTCTATCACAGTGTTGTGTGTCTGAACCATTTTTCCAACCAAATTTGTCACTTGGGTTTCAAGCAATAGTGCAATCCACTTTTAATTGTCTTAAGTAAAATAAAAAGTAATGGTCTGTCACATTCAAACACACAATATTATCTCATATATTTGTGTACTTTATAAAAGTTAAATAATTGTATGATTTGTAATGATAAATAATGTTTGACTAACATGCTTACACGCATGAGAATAAATAGTTTCAGAATACACATCTTACTTTTTTATTTCCTCATTACACAAACGTTATGATCGTGATCAAGCGAGTATACCTAGTTGTTGCTAAACCAAAAAGAAAAGACACCACATGATTGAGTGTTCATGTTACTACTTATGGTTATGTCACAAAGCATAGTTGTTGGTAGACCAAGAAGAAAAGACACCACATGGTCACGTCACCCAAGTATATGTCACAAAGTGTTGTGTTTAATCTTACTTTTCTAACCAATTTGCCACTTGGGTTCAAGCAACAGTGCAATCCACTTTTATTCTTTAAGTAAGATAAAAGGAAATGAACCGTCAGTGATTCAGATAACACATGTTATTATTTATCTACTTTATAAAAGTTAATCAACAGGACGATTTACAATGTGAACCAATCTGTATCTAACATACATGCAGATAAACAGTTTCAAAATACACATTGTCACTTTCTTTCTATCACACAAACATTAAAATCATGATCAAGCCGGTGTAACACGTAGTTGTATTATTCGAACTTTAATTATTGAAAAACAATTTTCTTTTCTTGACGTGATTGAAAAAGAAAAAAATGAAGGGGAAAAAAGAGAGTTACGGCGCGTGTACCACACGCGACCAGATCTGTTCCTAATTATTACGATTAAAACAAAAAAATAAAATTAAATAGATGATGATGATGAGTAGAGGCCAACAAACAAAACGGGTAGTGAGGTAGAAGAAGAAGAAGAAGAAAGAAGAAGAGATGGTCAAAATCAAAATTAAGCGAGATTTTGATTCACACTGATTCTGAAGAATCTGATTCCTCTCTGAGCTTTCATGGCCGATCATTGTCACCTCTTTTCCAGGTTCACCTCCCAAACCGACTCCGCTCATCTTTTTCCTTCTCTTGTACGTTTCTTGATTGCGATTGATTTGATGTAATTTTTGTTCTTGTTTTTGTTGCAGTTCGTTTGATTTGATCCAGTGGATTATACTCTGAAAAAAGATCGAAAAAGGTTTGATTTCTCACCTGGTAATGCTTTTCAATTTCGACTCACTCGGATTCATATGTTTTTTTTTATGACCTACTAGTATAGGTTAGGGATTCAGTTGTTTGTTGAATTTTTCGCAATCAAGAAACCGGTTATATGTGTTGTTAATCGAGTGTTTGTTTGTTTTCGGCTAGGTTGGATTGGTGTAGTGTGAATTGTTCAAAGCAATAGGAGTTTTATTTGTAATGCAATCAGCTGATGAGAACAATAAGAAGAAGAAATTGAAGTTAAGTTGCGAAATGCCGGTCACGGACTGTAATTTTTCACAGAAACTGGATGACTGTATTGTGTTTCCTATTGAGGAGATTGTGCAGCATCCTCTGCCTGGATGTGTTGCTCCTGCATCGATTAGTTTTAGTAGTGATGATAGCGTTGTGACGTATCTGTTTAGTCCTGATCAGAGTTTGAATAGGAAGGTGTTTAAATTTGACCTCAAGAGTTGTGTGGAAGAGCTGTGTTTCAGTCCTCCGGATGGGGGACTTGACGAGAGCAATATATCGGCGGAAGAGAAGTTGAGGAGGGAGAGGTTGAGGGAGCGCGGGTTGGGAGTGACAAGGTATGAATGGGTGAAGACAAGCTTGGCTAAGAAAGCAATCATGGTGCCATTGCCAGCTGGGGTTTGTAACTCGATCCTTTAGAATGATTGAATGTTTTTTGTTTGCACATACGTGAACTTGAAATGATCATGTTCTGATTGATGATATGGTGTTTTCTTGGACAGATTTATTTCCAGGATCTTTCCTGTTCAAAACCGGAGCTCAAGATTCCAAGCACACCGTCTTCGCCACTTATTGATCCCCATCTATCCCCAGATGGTACAATGCTTGGTTATGTAAAAGACAGCGAGTTGCATGTTCTAAATTTGTTATACAATGAATCAAAACAGCTAACGTCTGGTGCTAGAGGAGATGTTTTGGTAAGTCTTCTTTAATAGTTAGTAACTGTAGGTCTGTACTAATTGAGTCATTGGGATTATCAGTATTCGTTACACGTTAGACTTTCTATAAACATATTGTTTTATCTCTATCATGATTGTATGTAACGGCTCCATCTATCCTAACCAAATAATTTATGCTAAAGATGTGCTAGTTGTCTGCTTTGAAAAGTAATATGTCTATCCGTTTGATTTTAAAGCTCAACCTTATGTGAATTAAGATAGTTGAATTTCTGTCGTTTTTGTAACTCTTGTTGATATGGCTCTGGTGTTTTCTGTTTTGCAGACTCATGGCCTTGCTGAATATATAGCTCAGGTGAGAAACTCATCAAATGATACTACATTTATTTTTCAGGGGATTCAGTTAAATTATTCTTACATTTACAGCATTTTACTGATTGCAGGAAGAAATGGACCGCAAGAATGGATACTGGTGGTCTCTAGACAGCAAATTCATTGCGTTCACAGAAGTTGATTCCTCTGAGATTCCTCTTTTCAGAATCATGCATCAAGGTAAAAGTTCTGTTGGTTTAGAAGCTCAAGAAGATCACCCTTATCCCTTTGCGGGAGCTTCAAATGTCAAAGTTCGCCTCGGAGTAGTTTCCTCTGCTGGAGGTCCTGTTACTTGGATGGAGCTTCTCTGTGGGGGTACAGATCAAACAGACAATGAGGAGGAATATCTGGCAAGAGTAAATTGGATGCATGGAAATGTTCTAATAGCTCAGGTTTTGAACAGGTCGCACAGCAGACTAAAGATCCTTAAGTTTGACATTAAAAATGGGAAGAGAAAAGTTTTATTGGTAGAAGAACAACGCACGTGGGTCAACTTACATGACTGTTTTACACCTCTAGACAAAGGACTAACCAAATTTTCTGGGGGATTTATCTGGGCAAGTGAGAAATCAGGATTCAAACATCTTTACCTGCATGATGCCAATGGGACATGCTTAGGTCCTATCACTGAAGGAGAATGGATGGTCGAGCAAATTGCTGGTGTAAATGAAGCTGCTGGTCTTGTTTATTTCACTGGAACTTTGGATGGGCCTTTAGAATCACACCTTTATTGTACTAAACTATTCACAGATGGAAGCCAAACCTTGGAAGCTCCAGTGAAGTTGACTCGCAACAAGGGGAGGCATGTCGTCGTGCTTGATCATCATATGAGGCATTTTGTAGATATCCATGACTCCCTAGATTTTCCTCCCAAGGTTTTACTCTGCTCCTTGCACAATGGAAGCATCATTATGCCTCTGTATAAGCAGCCACTCACAATTCCAAGGTTCAAAAAGCTTCAACTTGAGCCACCAGAGTTGGTTCATTTACAGGCTAATGATGGGTCAACGTTGTATGGGGCTCTATACAGGCCTGATGCAGCAAAATTTGGACCTCCACCTTATAAAACGATGATTTACGTGTATGGTGGACCATGCGTCCAGCTTATTTCTGATTCTTGGATAAGTACAGTTGACATGAGAGCACAGTTTCTAAGAAGCAAAGGCATCTTGGTATGGAAGGTCAGTTTTCTTTCATGTAACAACCACCACATTCCATGGGTTTTCTATGTTTTTCCAAGTTCTTAGTCTAATACTTTTATAATGTACTAGTAAGTTCAGAATAGTACTTATAATTGCATATGAAGAAAATGCCCCTCTTTTAAAATCCAAGCACTTGCATGTTTTATAAAGGATTTGGAAGTTGAAATATACACTAATGTTGTAAGGACAGGTTGATAGCTTGAAAGGGGTTTAAAATATGATGAAAATAGTTATCTGAACTTCAATGTAATCTCTTAACTTTGAAGAGGGAGATTTTGGAAAACAATTTGCATGGAGAGCCAATCGGGAACATCCTATTCTGGAATATCAGGTATAGATTTAAGGCTGAATATTTTGACTGTTTCCTTGCTTACAGTTGGATAACAGAGGAACTGCTCGACGCGGACTGAAGTTTGAAGGCTCTTTAAAACACAATGCTGGTCGTGTTGATGCTGACGATCAACTGACTGGGGCCCAGTGGCTTATAGACAAAGGGTTAGCAGAAGCAGGTCACATTGGATTATATGGTTGGAGCTATGGTGGGTATCTTTCAGGGATGACTTTGGCCAGGTATCCTGATATGTTCCGATGTGCAGTGTCCGGTGCCCCTGTTACAGCATGGGATGGGTATGACACATTCTATACTGAGAAATATATGGGACTTCCTTCTAAGAATGAAGAGAGTTACGAGTATAGCTCATTGATGCACCATGTGCACAAGATGAAAGGAAAATTGTTACTCGTGCACGGAATGATTGATGAAAACGTGCATTTCAGACACACTGCCAGGCTTGTCAATGCACTTATTGCAGCTAGGAAGACTTACGAACTGTTAATTTTCCCGGATGAACGGCACATGCCACGGCGGCTTAGTGATCGGGTTTATATGGAAGAAAGAATTTGGGAATTCATAGAAAGAAACTTGTGAAAACTGAAAACCACGTGCTTATACCTTTGTTGTTGTAATATTCTCTTCTTGCTGGGGCCTTGGCGGACACCAGTGGCTAGAGAAAATTGTTCATCTCTTTCAGGTCTCTCGTTTTTCAGTTCGAATTAAAATCTTACTTCTGTTGTTCAAATTTAAGTTACTGTACAAAGATAATAAGAGCTCATGGTTTATTCTTCCTCGTAGAATTCAGTGGATGTCTAGTAGAACAAAGGTTGATTAATCTGGAAGAGTCCTGGCAGCTCCAATTGTGTTTCTTTTGTGTCTGTAAATGGGTAAAGGGCCTGAAAACTATTGGGTTTATTCTCATTTCTTCAGCTGGTTTTTGGGACTTCAAGTCTTTCTCACGTGGCAACATCCTATTGGCTTGTTTGATGTGTTTTTTTTTTGGATGACAGAAACAGAATAAGAAAACAAACTACAACCCTCTAGTACTCCCCCACCCAACTGATCCAAATGAAATGCCGGTTTTGCCCTTCATCATCGGTTGATAGTTTAGGAAGAAGGAGAAGAGGAATTTGAAGCCCGTTTTGCCGTTCGTCATTAGTGAATTAGAGCCTGTCGCTGTTAATTTGGATCAGAGGGTCGGTTTTGGAGAGAAGGAGAGAGAAAGGTTGTCGTTCAGGCATTAACATAATGTAACTTGCAAGATATATACAGCCTAGCAATATTCTCAACGACATCCATTGTTTCTGAAATGGGAAACTGAGATGTATAGTATTGTTTAGTCCGAGTCTCAGAATTTGGTAACAGGTGAAAAAGATGACCATTACGCAAACACAGACTACGACTTTTTAGTTCATCACTAAAATATATGAAGGTGGTTAATGATTGGTCAGCTCCAGCCAACTATGCAGCCTCCAGATCACAAAACTGCGTTACAGACATGTTTAACTCACTTGAATCTACAGAACTACTTGTAAGTCAGTGTCAGTTGTGTCAATTTACTACTAACAATGTTCAACCCCCCCTCTATATGACAAAGAAAAGAAAAGAAAAAATTATTATTCTACCATAGTAACATATCAAATACATGTCAAGAGTCTGCTCAATTTTTTTTTCCTTTTTTCTATTATAGGATTCACAGGTTCCTATCAGACTGAACCAAAAAAAAAAAAAAAGGATCTTGGTTCAATGGTAGCATCATCTGTCCAGAGTCTGGTTAAGAATTTTGACAGAGGTTACTAATCTTTGAATCCTGCCAATCATCTTGCTAAGCTCTGCTACCAAACAGCAGTGTATCCTTCATGACTAATAATGCACATTATCAGAGTTGAAAATGCATTCCACATACAAATGGTATGATGAGAATACTCATATGCTTTACATGACTCCGAGATATTTGATCCCTCAACTTTGAATTTAAAAACCGGTCTATTCCAGCCACTACAAGGAGAAATGAGTTTCAAGCCAATTTCATGTTTGACTGAAAAAAAGAGAAGAATTACATGAAAGCAAAAACCCATCTTTACCTCCAGTGTTCTTATTCTCAGGTGGTTTCATAGCCTTACAGAGCAAGCAGAACCCTAAAAGCCACTTATCAGTGACACAACGAGAGTCATCATTATTGATACCTGGGGACATGAATTCACCACAGAGGTGGGTCTGAAAGAACTTGTTCTTGAAATCAAAAGGAAGGTGGAACATGGAAGACTATCCAAACCTTTGCAGTATCTGGATGGGAGTTAGAAGATGGACCAGACATGGAAGACTATCCAATTGTCACTGAAGGTACGAAAATTGACCTCACCATCAAATGCATGGAACCTCATGTAAACCAGTCCACTCAGTTTCAGATTATCGTAAAATCTTCAGCAACACAACATCAGTTAGAGGTATTCAGAACAGAGACGGTAGCCTAAAAGAAAAAATCCACACTATTTACGGTACACCAATCAAAAGAATGTCACTCTTCTTTTCTGGAATTGAGTTGCAAGAAGAATTTCGCAAATTAAGTATGGGATATGTGAATTTTCTGAGATCGCTTTGTTCCTCAAGAAAATGAATTGTCTCAAAGGCGGCCCTCCGTCCAGAAGATTGAGTATAGTGGTACAAACTTCCTCGAGTTTACTTAATACAGCAAGTATTCCTTTGAAAATGGAGGATGCAAGCGCAGTTAATGACTTGAGGCAGTTACTTTTGAGCAGCAAATTTCTTCCTGCTGATGATTATTTGTTCATACATAAGCAGAGGACCATGCGTGACAATTGTAGCCTCAAGTGGCATGGTGTAGAAGATGGAGATTCTATATATGTATTTAAAGGGGCTGTCTATCACAGTGGATACTAATACTCAGGAAGAGTAGAGTGGAAAAGATGAAAATCAAAATTTGGGACTAGATATAATAAAAAACCACCAGAACAGTCAAAATTACACCATCTGCAATAAGTATTTCGGTTATTATCATTTTGTATTAACCATCTATAATGTCACCAAAGTACAAAAGGCTTACTTTAATTTCCAATATCTAGCCTGCCTTATTTTCTCTCGGCTCATTGTTTTCTGCAGCAACTTTCCTACAAAAAACCATCTCTCAGAAAAAGAATGGAACTATGAGTTTCTCAGCTCTTACATGCTCCAAGTGAATGGTGCAATATTGGCCATTCTCACTGAGCTATCTTCATGACTCATGTTTGATTGTTAATAGAATCTTCAATTCTTCGATCATGTAACTGTGTTAAACACAAGAAAGTGACTGCACCAATCATCAAGGTAATCAAAAACAATATAGATGTGGATCGTATTTCAGACTCCATCGCCATTCATCTGATGGCTACAATCAGTGTGAATAATCAATATCAGAATGTCATATGGAGCTTCTTTGAGGCTTCAACTTCCGACTTTAGATTACTATCCATCTCATTTATGTAATTCTACATAAGGAAGCTTCCGCTAGTGTCAACTTCCCACGGTATCAACTGCATTTAAACATGATCTTTCGGATGGAGTAACCTGTATGGTCCTGTCAGGTTAAATGGCGGAGGGGGTAAACCTTGATTTACAACTGAAGTTAAACCCTCCACTTTCATCATACAACGATACTTTGAAGGCACAATAGCACCTGCCTGTGCGCATGGTTCTACTACTGCTGGAGCATGCCCGTAATAGCCCCTTCCTTCATTCAAAAGCACAGGAGGATCTTGACGCCGTTTCCGCCATACAATGTTTGGAGGAACAAGATCATTTACAGATGCTTTTCTCCAAAAGTGGGTTCCTTGCCAACGCTCATACTTAAAAAGTCCACAAAGCCTCGCCCTATGCCCAGATGGCCCAACATGGACTTCTGAACAGTCTTTACACACTTTGGCTGGATAAACCATCAACAATTTCTTCACGCCATTTCTAAGTATTTCCCAGGCCCTCAAAGTTCCATTGGCAACCAGAGTGAGTTCAGCAGGTGACAATGACTCGGCTCCTTCAACAGCAACACAATCACTTTCTGGGTTCCAAGTACCAGAATACAGATTTTCATCATTTGCCCCTGCTTGCCAGCACAGCTCAACAACTGCAGGAACACGGTCATAATCAAACCTTTGGTTATGTTTGATATATAACACCCTGGAACATGTGCTTCAAGTGAAATAAACAAAATGGTGTTTAGATATGTGTATTGGCTTAATTGAATATAATTGTACAAGTGAAAGATATATACACTCATCAGTGCTCTATTCTAGGAAAGCTGTAAATACAAATAACTAGGATCCTACAATCAATCCTAAATTGTGTAGAGAATGATGCACGATCCATCATTCTCTCCAACATATCTGCTGTCACTTGAATGCAGACTAATGACATATTTTTTTCCTTTAATACTCCCCCTCAAGTTGGAGTGTGGATGTCAATGACACCCAACTTGCTGAGATGTGCGTGGAAGGCTGGTGCACGCAAAGGCTTTGTGAGCAAGTCTGCAACTTGATCTCCAGTTTGCACATAAGCAGTCTTGACCTCACCTTTGTTGATTCTTTCGCGAACCGTATGACAATCTAACTCAATATGCTTTGTTCGCTCATGATACACTGGATTTGCTGCAATGTGTAGCGCTGCCTGATTGTCACAAAATAATTTTGCTGCTTCAGGATGGTGCACATGTAAGTCTTTCAATAGGTACCTGAACCAACTGAGTTCACAAGCAGTTGCAGCCATCGAACGATACTCTGCTTCTGCTGAGGATCTTGATACTGTGGCTTGCTTTTTACTTTTCCATGACACAAGTGACTTGCCAAGGAAAATGCAGTAACCCGTCACTGACCTTCGTGTTGTAGGACATCTTGCCCAGTCTGCATCGCAATATGCAGTCAAATGGAGAGAACTGTGTGCAGGGAACAATAATCCTTGGCCCGGGACTCCCTTGAGATATTGTAGAAGCCGATGGGCTGTTTTAAGATGATGCAACTTAGGCTCCTGCATAAATTGACTGAGTGTGTTCACCGCATAAGTAATCTCTGGCCTAGTGATTGTAAGATAAATTAACTTCCCAATTAATCTCCGGTATCGAGTAGGATCCTTGAGGGCATCACTCCCTTTTTCGGTTAGCACCAAATCAGGCTCCATAGGTATCTTTGCAGGTTTCACTCCAAGTAACCCAGCCTCCTCCAATATGTCCAATGTATACTTACGTTGACAAACTGAAATTCCAGCTTTGGATCGTGCAACTTCTATACCAAGAAAGTATTTGAGTGGTCCAAGATCTTTAATCTTGAAACAACTGTTGAGAAACTTCTTGAGATCACTAATGGCCTTCTCATTGTTCCCTGTAATAACCATATCATCAACATAAAGTAGTATCACAGTAATGGAATTCTCATGGACTTGTGTAAATAAGGAATAATCGGCACGGGACTGCTGGAAACCAATTTCTTGAATGGCAGAAGAGAACCGTTGGAACCAGCTGCGGGATGCTTGTTTAAGACCATAAAGGGATTTGTGAAGTCGACAAACCACGTTCTCCCCCTGTCGACGATAACCCGGAGGGGGCAACATGTAGACCTCCTCAATAAGCTCACCATGTAGGAAGGCATTTTGCACATCCATTTGGTGTAAAGGCCAATCGCGCACTGCAGCAACAGCCAATAGACACCGAACAGTAATCAATTTCGCAACAGGGGCAAAGGTATCTTTGTAATCAATGCCTTCTCGTTGAGTAAACCCCTTTACAACTAGCCGAGCCTTGTATCGTTCGATGGTGCCGTCGGCATGGTATTTGATCTTGAAGACCCATTTGCAACCAATGGGATGATGACCAGAAGGTAGAGAGACCATGGACCATGTATGATTTTCTTCAAGTGCCCGAATTTCAGAATTCATTGCCTCAACCCATTGAGGGTCATGACAAGCCTGCTCATAGTTTGCTGGTTCAACCAATTGAGAGACATTATGCACAAAAGAACGATAACCAGTTGATAACCCAGAGTAGGATACGTACCGATGGAGTGGATAGCGAGTGCCGGACGTGGAGGAAGGGAGAGCAGCTGGGTCAAGCAAAACGGAGTGATTGGTTTTGTAATCTTGAAGGTATGGTGGTGGCTGTTTGGAACGATAGGACCGTCGTGGGGCTGGCTGAGGCGGGGGAAGAGGCACAGAAGCTGCCGGCTGAAGCAGGGAGGGCGAAAGCCGGGCTGGAATCTGGGATGGGGTCGGTGATGGAGCTGGAATCTGAGAGTCGTTCGGTGGGCTAACGAACTCGAGGCTGGAATCTGGTAGTGGGTCGGTGAACTCGGGGCCGGAATCTGGGATGGGATCGATGGGCGGACCCGGCGGCAGAGAGCCCGGTGGTGAAGGAATCAGTGAGGGAGGCTCGGAGGGGGTAGCGTCTGGTATCGAAGAGGGAAGGGAGAGATTGGGGTCGGGAGATGAGGCAGAAGGAAGGGACGTGGGCTGAGTAGTAGTTTGAGAAGGAATGGGCTGAGAGGATTGGGCCGGGTCGAGAATAGAAGTGGGTAAAACTGGGTAATCTTCTTGTTCCTCAAGTGGTAATGTAGTTAGAGGCAGCATATGTTCATGGAAAATCACGTCCCGGGAAGTGAACAATTGTTTGCTTTCAAGGTCATAGAGACAGTAGCCCTTTTGGCCATGGGGGTACCCAAGAAAAATACATCGACGTGCACGGGAAGCAAATTTATGAGATGGAGTGAGGTTGGTTGCGTAACACAAGCAACCGAAGACCCGAAGATGTGAATAAGTTGGAGGTGTGCCATGCAAGAGTTCAGATGGAGATTTATTAGAAAGTAGGGGTGTGGGAAGACGGTTTATGAGATAACAAGCGGTTTGAACACTCTCACCCCAAAATTTTAATGGTAAATTTGCTTGAAACCGAAGAGCACGACCAACATTCAAAAGATGGCGATGTTTGCGCTCGACAACCCCATTTTGTTGGGGGGTATAGACGCAAGTATGTTGGAAAAAGGTGCCATGCTCATCAAAGAAAGCACGCATGGATGTGAACTCTCCCCCATTGTCGGCACGGAGTATTTAATGTCACGATGGAATTGTGTTTTTACCCAAGAAAAGAATGATTTCAAGAGTGTTTGAGTGTTGGATTTGAAACTCATAAGATGAACCCAGGTAAAACGTGTGAAATCATCAACAATGGTTAGAAAATAACGAGCCCCAGAATGTGTGTGAGTTTTGTGTGGTCCCCAAATATCACAATGAATCAAATCAAATGGTGCAGTTGTTTTTATTGAACTTGAAGGAAAGGATAAACGAGTTTGCTTTGCTAAGGAGCAAATATCACAAACATGCTTAGGATTAAACATAATTTCTGGAATAACTTGAGATAGAAAATGGACAGGTGCAGAAGATGGGTGCCCAAGACGTTGATGCCAAAGATCCGAGGTGCGGGTGATATGGCTGGCTAGGTGTGGATTTTGGGTTGGTGTGAGGTAATAGAGCCCATTAAAATGCTTGCCCAGGCCAATCGTCCTCTTCGTATCCACGTCCTGCACAACACAAAAATCTGGGTAAAATATCACAATACATTTCAAGGCTCGGGTCAATTTACTCACAGAAATCAAATTCACACGAAACTTTGGCACATGTAGGACCCCATCAAGAGATAAATATTTAGACAATTTAATAGATCCAATGCTTTCAATGGCAGCCTGCCCTCCATTAGGTAATCCAACAAAATCATGGGATGCCTTAATATTATTGTGAGTGGGTGAGAGATGAGATACATGGTCCGTTGCTCCACTATCCACAATCCAATATAAAGTTGAATGAGAGTCATGTTGTATGTCATTGGAATTGGGTGTGAATATACCTGTCGCATTTGCGAATGGTTGATCATTACCATTTTTATTGTGAAGCAAAGCCATGATCTGCTTGTATTCTTCAGCGGTGAAAGTTGGGCTCTCATTGGCTAGTTCTGTCTTTACCTCCACATTGTGAGCAGCCGGCCTCTTGTTTCTAGGCTTCACATTCTTTCCATGCCATTTGTGGCCAACTGGAAACCCTTTCAGATAGTAGCATCGATCCACTAAATGATTCTCCTCTTCACAATATGTGCACTTTAGCGGTTTGCGAAAGAAAGGAGTCTTTGGTGTACCTGATGTGCGTGCAGCTTGCATAGCATGAGAAATCGGTGGGTGTTCACGACGGGTTGCCGCTTCCATCTGCCTCTCATGTTGGAGAATGAGGCCATGAAATTTCTTTGTGTCCGGGAGAGGGTTCATCATCAGGATTGAGCCACGAATGTTAGAGGAAGATTCGTTCAGCCCCATTAAAAACTGCATAACCTTTTCTTTTTCTTCTCGATTGGCCAACGTTTTGGCACCATCACAGTTACACATGATGGGTTCTTGATAGGAGGCTAGTTCATCCCAAAGAGCCTTGAGTTTGGTGTAGTGTACAGAAACCGAGTGAGAGCCTTGGCGGCATTCAACGATTTCTTGTCGAATCTCATAAATCCTGGAATCATTTCCTTGTGAAAATCTGTCCTCAAGATCACTCCATACTGCTGCTGCCGTATCTGAAAAAATCACACTGCGAGCGATGTCGGGCTGGATTGAATGAAGAATCCAGGTCAACACCATGTCATTGCAACGTTTCCACATGGGAAATTTGGGGTTTGTAGCTGGAAGCGGCTGTATTGTTCCATCAATCAATCCTAGTTTGTTCTTGGCGCTGAGGCTGAGACGCATTGAGCGACTCCACTGTCCATAGTTGTGTCCATCAAGTAGTGTGTTAACCAAGACGAGTCCTGGTGTATCAGAATGGTGTAAGACCAAGGGGTCAGGAATCTCCTCCATGGTTTTGGATGAAGACTCGTTTTTGGTTTCTGTGTTTTCAAGAATTTCGACCATGGTGTTAGTGTGGTGATGTTTTGGTGTTTGATTGTAGCGGAAGGATGTGGGCTAGAGACACCAGAATCGGTGCTCTGATACCATAAACAAAATGGTGTTTAGATATGTGTATTGGCTTAATTGAATATAATTGTACAAGTGAAAGATATATACACTCATCAGTGCTCTATTCTAGGAAAGCTGTAAATACAAATAACTAGGATCCTACAATCAATCCTAAATTGTGTAGAGAATGATGCACGATCCATCATTCTCTCCAACATATCTGCTGTCACTTGAATGCAGACTAATGACATATTTCTTTCCTTTAATATGAAATGCCTCTACTGGAACAAGTACATCTTTCAAACTACCAGTTATCCACTCATGAACCCGATTTCTGCCACGACGTTTGAAACCACAACAAGTCTGAATTAAGTGACCTTTATCGCTAATGTGTACTTCTGGACAGAATCTGCAAAGTTTAGAGCTTTTCAATCACCAAATGCTTAAACTTCAGATAATAATATGAATATAGTCCTGAAAAGGTAACGAAAACACCCAGACACGCCCCTTGTAGGTATTTGTTCAACTAAACGACAACTTTTCTCGATTCAATAATCCAACGGTTCCTAGGAATTGCCACACAACATCGGCATTGAGTATAAAAATGCAGAGACTTAATTGATCTTCTTCGATGAAATAAACATGTTACAATGCAATAGAGTAAAAGTTCAATGGCGAGTAGTTCAAAA
The DNA here is from genome assembly GCA_025331145.1 of Rosa persica. Classification (NCBI taxonomy): domain Eukaryota; kingdom Viridiplantae; phylum Streptophyta; class Magnoliopsida; order Rosales; family Rosaceae; genus Rosa; species Rosa persica. The sequence continues at coordinate 43,454,682 of WFKR01000001.1, forward strand.
CTTAAAAAGCCGTACAGATTCCCATCCCCACACCTCAAGAAAAAAGAAAAAAACACCCTTACCCTTGTCAGGTGAGGGACTTACTTGCAGGCCACAACTGGGATCACTTTGAGGAGGGTAGAGACGCCTTGAATAAGAAGCCTTCGGGAATTAAGTACCTCCTCAGCCACTGGTATCATGCTCTGCACTGGATAGTCCTTAGCTCGGTCCTGGATTCTCTTCAGAATCGTAGGCCTCAGCTTCTTTGTCCACTTTGTTTGAGCTGTAATACCTCGAAAAGCTCAACATCATTTTGCAACTGAAATTCGAACTCTCCCCAAATATTCTCCTCAGCGCCATAGCTTATTGGTATGCCTAGAGTGAATCAAATCCAAAAAACCCAGAACCAAGCTTAGAACAGCAGTACATAAAGCAAGCCGACTTAAACATGGCATCAAATTCGACTTCAACAAATTGTTCGGGGACTAGCAATCAAAATGTAGGAACTGTAGTTTACCAAAGGAGAGAAAGAAGACAAAACAGTGTAAAAGCAATTAAACTGAGAAACAAAACTCAACAAACAAAGCACAAATAGTTCCATATCAATAATTTGCTAAATATACATATATGAAATTTTCTCATGGGTTTTACTGTCCTAAGAATATAGAAAATTCACATTCTTTGAAAATATATATACCTGAATTCAAGACACTTGAATAATCTGGCTGCAAACTGCTCCTAAAATCTATAAAATCAAGTGACAACAATTAGAAAACTTGATATTATCATGGCTATACATACCATACATAAACTCAATACAGAAGCAATGTAATAAAATTTTACCGTTTATAACTGAATAAGAATAAGCAAGCAAGACGACACTGAGCAATAGGCAAAGGAACAGCTGCAGAAAGATGGTGCCAAAATTCTTTTGCATAAAATCTGCAGAACTCAAATAAAACAACTATGAAACACTAAAATTAATTGCAAAGCTACCAACAATAACTTTAACACAAAGTTTCTGTGAGCCAAAAAAATAAAAAATAAAACTTTATTTGTCATGGGAAAGAAAACAGACGAAACTGAATGAATGAAAATTATAAACAACCTAAAATTAATGTGGATTAGCCTAAACAAAATTTCAGTAACTAAATCCTTTTCCACAGCAATCAAACACAAATATTGTTCCAATTAAGAACATAAACAGATCCAATCACTCTAAAAAATAAAAAAATAAAAAGCCAGCCCTATAAACCTATGTCAGGAAAAAGCCAATTCTCTGGAAGTTGCTTTGACACTTCCGGACTTAACGGCCACGAATCTATGTACTTCTGGCTGGGAGCTTATTATATGGAACCCAAGGAAATGATCATACAAGTCATTTTAAGCTTTTTACATAAAGTAATGCAATCAAATTTAGTAATTTACCAAATTTTTAAAAGAACACTTCTGTCTGGGAGCTTATAACATGCAACCAATATAAATCTTCTTCCACTTCCAGAACAGAATACTGCTTCTTGTTTTTTTTTTTTTTTTTTTGGGTTAATTGCTAAAGGAGAATCCTGTGTGTCAGAATATTTACATCCAAATCTAGCACCCTTTAATAACACTAGGAGAGATCGATTCTACTTACCTGGTTTATTTGAGAGAGAAGTACTAAAGATGCGGCAAACCCAGATAATACATGTTTGGTCACTGGCGTGTTGCTCATAGATTGCTCTGCACAGCACTTCATCACTATTTTCCCAGGCTTTCTCCTGTAAAAGCAGGCCAACTAAAGAAAATGAACAACACTATTTTGCAAACTGTACTAAACCAGACCATACGTAATTGGTATTTTCTTATGAATCTGACAGCACAGAGATCCACTATTTTCGAATTACATAGTAAGCACAATGTCATCTGTAATGGTAAGGTTTGCACCAAGTATCATATGCACATTGTATTTTGGCTATCGTGTGCATCTAACTCTAAAGTTAGCGTCTTAAACATTTCAAAGTTGGTTCACTCAGATATCAACTGTAGTTTGCTCCTCCACCATTTGCATTTTATAATGTACAAATAAATAGATAAAAGCAAAAACAGTATATCCATTACAGTCCTTATCATTTCTAACAAACCCCATATGTATCTAATACCCAAAACCCAGAAAATCACTTCTTATTTCCCACTTTCACTGAATTACCTTCAAGCACCAGGAAGTGGAGCATAACTAAATTCCATGAAAACCCAAGTCATTTATGAGAAATTGCAATAAGATCATAATTCATAAGTGAAAAACACACCCAGAAAAGCAAATGAGAATAATTTAGCAAAAATATCAGTTTCTTTTCAGGAAATTTAAAAGAAAATGTGAAACAAATTGAAGCAACAATTGAAGAAATCATAGACTGAAATATCAAAGGCAGTGAGATATGTACCTACAGGAAGAGACATGAGGAGAAGTGGAGCTGTTTGTAAAAGAGCATGAACCATTGTCTAGGCTTTGCTTTCAATGCTTTGAGAGGTTTCCAGTATCAAGAATCAGTTGCTAGAATTTGTCATCGTCCTGGTCTTGGTCTTCTCCCATGCGTCCCTTTCAGTGACCTGTTTGACGCACATCACACCATATCTTTGATGTTCAGTTAAACCAATCAGACGTGCATTACCTACCTCCCAAGTAATCCAACACTCCAAACAAACCTCAACCACTTCGTTTTCTCTTGTCGTATATATATCATTACATTTAGCCATTTAGGCTACTACTTTGGGCTATTTCTATTTCGGTAGTTTCCATTTCGGCAACTTGGTTCTCATTACAGCCTCTCCCTATTTCAATATATATCAAGTCTTCTCAAAATATATATATATATATATATGAAGTAAATTACTTCAGGGCTATCTATGGGAACAGGTACTATACACACATACATGTATTGCGCGCACAAAAGGGATGTAAGTCATAAGTAGCCTTCTTCTCATTACAAACCGTCAGATTTCTACGTGTATGACATACATGTGTGTAATAAAATTTTCACTCATTAAAACTAAACTTTGGTATCTCCGTGAAAAAAAAAAAAAAGAATATCGCACACCAATCAATCTAAAGTTCGATATAATGCTTTAATTACTTCTTCAATTGCACCATTCTAGTGATCAGTTTGATAGGATGACCTTTATTTTTTTTCCAAATCTCTGGTTGTGGCAAGTAGTTTGATAGATTGCTCATATGGCCGTGTTACCCATACCAATCTGGCGTGACACGAGTTTTCTATTTCGCGTGGCTCTGTTGGGATGGCCTTAATATGTAGTTTAGCCGGAATATAACTGATGGCCTTCATAATAGAAATAACAGAGTAAAACGTTAGTAGAAACCTAGAAACATTTTGGGTCAGGGTTTTTAATTCGCCTTACTGGCTCTTTTATAACCAAAGAAAAGGGAGCAAAACTTCACACAACTGTTAATGATAGATGCTCATGCTCCTTGGGCATTCATGCCAAGGAATACACTGAAGAAGAAACTCTTCAGAAGAGACTATTCTTTACATTGCCACTAGAAAACAAGCTGAACAATGGATCTTCCTTATTATGGCTAATGATGTCAGTTTCTCTAGAATGGATTCCAGATGTATTTGCAGATGATGTTATGGGTTTTTTAATTTGTATGAATGCCACTTTAACCGGTCCAGACTTCAGTTCTGATGCCTCTGAACTTGAAGAGACTTGTGGCAAGCAACCTTCTTGGGAAAGCTCTTTGCTAGGAGTGTCTTCCATGTTTGAACCCTCCCCACAAGGTTCAACCAGCTTTACATCATCACCATCGGATGGACCAGATAATAGATCAATGTTGTTCTCCATGACCTGAACTTGATCAAGCTCAACAGTATGGTTTTCATCTGGCCTCTCAGACATGATTTCGTCATCTAACACAAACAAAAAGTTTACGAAAGAATCAAGATACCGCTAGTTATCACATTAAACTACAGGAAACAATGAATTAGCACCAGAACTTGGTATACAATCCTAAAGTAAGCCGGTGATACTTTAATATGGGTTCTATCTCGAGTGGTAAGTAAACAAAATATTCTAGGAATGAGGAAAAGTATCTCCTCATACAACTAAAATTACAGCATAAGATCTATTCCTACCACTCAAAGATAGGTGCAAAGAACAACTCATTATGTCTCTATGCGGGTATTTAGATACCTAGAAGGAGTCTTGTTTTTATGAGAAACACAGATTTGTTAATTAATTATATATATATATATATATATATATATATATACAGTCCGGCTACGGTACGGATTTTCGGTTTTCCCTCACTTTCCGATCACATTTTCACATCTTAACCGTTCAGTTTTTAGGTCCTAATGTATAGATCAACTCTGCAAAATTTCAGCCAATTTGGTTATCGTTAAGACATCCAAAACTGCAATTTACCATTATAAATACGAACGGTTCCGGTTCGACAGATTCGATCGAAAAACGGAAATCCGTACCGAAATTTCAATACGGATGTCCGCACCTGAGAAATATCCTCTATATATATATATATATATAATCACACTACTATTGTTTTGCAAACTTCGTCATTGGATTGAGGGTATTATGGTCAATTAAATAATTTAACAAACTGAAGAGTGAAAGGAGTGTAGATTGACATTTTCGGGTGTGTAAACCATCCCATAAAGCCATGCAGAATC